>JBBCAQ010000008.1:1977609-3397719 GCA_038050395.1 Parthenolecanium corni
ATATGGCCCCAGCGGCATGACGACAGGCATATTACAAAAGTAGAAAAACATCAAATAAAATGCTCGACAAACGATTTTATTGATTAAATACCCACTCATAAAAATTATCGTAAAAAATCTGCAAAATTAAAATAAAATCTAGTAAGAAAGTGAAGTAAAACCTGCGAGTATAATAATAAAACTGAAAGTAAAAGACCAACGTGAGAGAAATTCGTCGTTCCAAATTTTAGTTTTAGGTTGAACTTGTTTTTTATTCGATTTCTCAGTATTATAGCCTTTTTTTTTCTTTTTTAGTTCCATAATTGAATAATTATTTTTCATTAGTTACCTATACCCATCATTGTTTTATTCGTTCAGTCAGAACTTTCGGCTTTTTATTTTCGTTTTCCAGTTTCTTGCGATGGTTTTTATTTTTGAAATTGTATTTTTTGCTGCTCTATGCTCTAATCGTATTGGCCCATTTTTCATTTCGAGCTACTGTACGCACCAAATAGGGTTGTACTGTGGTTCGTCCTAAATTCGCTTACCCAATATTAATGTGCCTACTTATACGTGTGTAACTTAGGTATGTAAATAAATATCAAAATATACTCGACTCGCTAGTCGCTGTCGTTCCTGATCAATTTCTCACAAATGATCGATCCGGCTATTTTGTAATTGCAGGACTTGTATCACGAACAGTGCGACTGCGTGTGCATTATGTTCGCGTCGATACCAAACTTCTCGGAATTCTACGTCGAACTGGAGGCGAACAACGAAGGCGTCGAATGTTTGAGGCTGCTCAACGAGATTATCGCCGACTTCGACGAGATCCTGGGTGAGGAGCAGTTTGCCTACATCGAGAAAATTAAATCCACCGGTGCTACCTACATGGCTGCATCAGGTAATGCATTCATCTTGTAACATAATGCAACCAGGTTGTTTAATTATTATCATTGCTTAGCGAGTGAGACTCGCAGCTTTAATTTACCTACCCGATTCGAAGTGAAAGTCGAGTGATAATTTTTGGCTCACTTTATCGAGGAAAAAATAAGAAAAATATAAGCCTTTCAACTTTGAAACGTGCAATTATTGCGTGACAGTTGGATTATTACTCGTACGAGTACGTACATTTTTTTTTTTCAAAAAGCTGAAAAATATATATGTATACTTACGCGAGATGTACGTATATAAGTAGAGTTTGAAGAAAAGATGACCACTGTATCCGTGACGGGGTTATACTCGTAATTTTAATCGGGTACCCGAATTTGAAATAGGCATATTAGGGTTCATCGTCTACGCTAGAATGAGACCTCGGATTTTCTACTTGGGCATTAGGTGTTTTAAAAAAATAACGTGTTTTTTTTTGCATTATATTTCGTAGGTCTTACCAAATCAACTTGTGATAAAGAAGGTTTAAAGCACGTGACTGCTATGGCTGATTACGCGTTAAGATTGCGGGAGCAGTTGTCTTACGTGAACGAACATTCGTTTAATAATTTTAATATTAGAATAGGTACGTTGAAGCCTGCTTACTGCTTACGACGAACATTTCGCGGTTCCAAATAGAGCAGTAATTTTCACATTATCTGATCTAGACTATGATTATATTATAATCGACTGAATGTACTTGGCAGGTATCAATATTGGCTCTGTAGTAGCTGGAGTTATCGGAGCACGTAAGCCTCAGTACGATATTTGGGGTAATGCTGTGAATGTGGCCAGTCGTATGGATTCGACGGGTGTGCTGGATCGAATACAAGTTCGTTTTACCCAACCAAAGCTTTTTCGAACTGAATTTAAGCGGGCATAATATGTATTAACCTTGATTCTGGTTTCGTTCGTAGGTCACGCAAGAGGTGTACAACATTCTAAAAGAAAAGAACTATCCGCTTAGTTGTCGAGGAAGCATTCAGGTCAAAGGCAAGGGTGACATGGTGACGTACTTTTTGGACGGTTATCGAGAAGACCCGCAGCCCAACGAAGAAGCCAAAACGTGATCCTGCAGGAGGCCATTATATTCCCTGAAAGACTAATCGTACCTGTTTTTTATTTTGATTTTAGCAGATTGAAAACTGCTGTTTTTGTTTTTTAATTCTATTTTTATTTAAACCCTGACGGAAGTTGATCCAGTTGTTTTTTTTTTTTTTTTATTCATCATTATATTCCTACGTGTACCTACAAATTTGCATACGTTACGATGCCTGCATATTTTTATCCCTTCCCCTCTCCTTCTTGACATGAAGATGTACTTTTTTTCTAATCTTTTGTATTCTAGTCTTTGTTTTATGCCTTGTACGTATGTTCTTTGTTATGTATTCCGTGTTAATAATTTTGCTTTGCGTTGTTATCGTGTCTCTTATAGTGATCATAGCTTGAAAGCGACGTTACGATGTAACTTTTTACCATTTCAAGTCCTCTGATTTGAAAAATGAGACGATGAGGTGATACGCGTGGCAATTTTATGTACCTACCAGTTTATTTTGTTTTTCCTTAATTTTTGCTTATCGATGTGTAATTTTTTTTATACGTGTGTCTTTCGACAATACAATTCAGTATTTAAATGTCTCGTTTACGATGCTCTACTCCTTCTTTACCACGAATTAGTGGATAAGCAATCGGTTCTTTCCATATTTTAAATTTTTAGCGAGCAACTGTTTCTCTTTTTGTAATGTCTTGATTGTGTTACCTTCCGTAGGTTTTGAATTCGTAATAAAATATTTGTGACCGTTTTATTTTCATCTCTTATTTGATAATTTGATTGGATCTTCCAAAATTCTGAGCAGTGAAACAGTATTTTTAGTCCAACATCATTACTATTAATCCTATCAATTCCAGTACCTACCTACTAGCAAGAGGAATTACAATAATCGTTAAAGAACACGATTTTAATTCAATATTCTTCAATCGAATTTCGATGCAGACGTAAAACATTGAACTCACATATAGCTATATGTGCTAAATTTTGGAATATTATGATTTCAGAAAGTTGATAAATTAAGGCAGCTGAAAACTGAAATCTTTGAAGCCAAAAATGTCGAATACGGCTGATTTTTAAGCAATATAAACCACATTTTTGGTCGAACCTCATCTCTCTGGAGATGATGTTTTTGGCTGAAGAAGCTGTCACCAGAATTTCAGCTCGATATACGTGTAGTCTGAACTGAAATTACAGCATTATGTCGGCGATTCAGCGGCGATATGAAAACGTTGCATCGCAACGAAAACCTGCCAAAAATACAGAATTACTCCGAAATTTCAGACTGCACGGATCGGGCTGAAATTTGGATGGTAGCTTCCTTGGGTAATACCATTACCTGACCAACAGGTAATGGGTGGTCCAAATTTCGCTTATTTTTGCTGAAAATTCAGCCGTTTTCGAGATATTTGGCTTTGAAAAGTGAATTTTTGATTTTTCGCGTTTTCCAAAAATAAGGTGGCGCGATCTATGAAACCTTAATCGAAACACAGCGTGAAACTACAACTTCCCATAGATCGCGCCACATTATTTTTGAAAAACGCGAAAAATCAAAAAGTCATTTTTTAAAGCCAAATATCTCGAAAACGGCTGATTTTTCAGCAAAAATAAGCAAAATTTGGACCACCCATTACCTCTCTGTGGAGGTAATGGTATTTCCCAAGGAATCTACCAGCCAAATTTCAGCCCGATCCGTGCAGTCTGAAATTTCGGCGTTATTCTGTACTTTTAGCAGGTTTTCGTTGCGATGCGACGGAATTAATTCTAAATCGCTCCATATATAGCTATAATGTGCTCCATTTTCGAATATTAAGATTTCAGAAAGTTGATAAATTAAGGCAGCTGAAAACTGAAATCTTTGAAGCCAAAAATGTCGAATACGGCTGATTTTTAAGCAATATAAACCACATTTTTGGTCGAACCTCATCTCTCTGGAGATGATGTTTTTGGCTGAAGAAGCTGTCACCAGAATTTCAGCTCGATATACGTGTAGTCTGAACTGAAATTACAGCATTATGTCGGCGATTCAGCGGCGATATGAAAACGTTGCATCGCAACGAAAACCTGCCAAAAATACAGAATTACTCCGAAATTTCAGACTGCACGGATCGGGCTGAAATTTGGATGGTAGCTTCCTTGGGTAATACCATTACCTGACCAACAGGTAATGGGTGGTCCAAATTTCGCTTATTTTTGCTGAAAATTCAGCCGTTTTCGAGATATTTGGCTTTGAAAAGTGAATTTTTGATTTTTCGCGTTTTCCAAAAATAAGGTGGCGCGATCTATGAAACCTTAATCGAAACACAGCGTGAAACTACAACTTCCCATAGATCGCGCCACATTATTTTTGAAAAACGCGAAAAATCAAAAAGTCATTTTTTAAAGCCAAATATCTCGAAAACGGCTGATTTTTCAGCAAAAATAAGCAAAATTTGGACCACCCATTACCTCTCTGTGGAGGTAATGGTATTTCCCAAGGAATCTACCAGCCAAATTTCAGCCCGATCCGTGCAGTCTGAAATTTCGGCGTTATTCTGTACTTTTAGCAGGTTTTCGTTGCGATGCGACGGAATTAATTCTAAATCGCTCCATATATAGCTATAATGTGCTCCATTTTCGAATATTAAGATTTCAGAAAGTTGATAAATTAAGGCAGCTGAAAACTGAAATCTTTGAAGCCAAAAATGTCGAATACGGCTGATTTTTAAGCAATATAAACCACATTTTTGGTCGAACCTCATCTCTCTGGAGATGATGTTTTTGGCTGAAGAAGCTGTCACCAGAATTTCAGCTCGATATACGTGTAGTCTGAACTGAAATTACAGCATTATGTCGGCGATTCAGCGGCGATATGAAAACGTTGCATCGCAACGAAAACCTGCCAAAAATACAGAATTACTCCGAAATTTCAGACTGCACGGATCGGGCTGAAATTTGGATGGTAGCTTCCTTGGGTAATACCATTACCTGACCAACAGGTAATGGGTGGTCCAAATTTCGCTTATTTTTGCTGAAAATTCAGCCGTTTTCGAGATATTTGGCTTTGAAAAGTGAATTTTTGATTTTTCGCGTTTTCCAAAAATAAGGTGGCGCGATCTATGAAACCTTAATCGAAACACAGCGTGAAACTACAACTTCCCATAGATCGCGCCACATTATTTTTGAAAAACGCGAAAAATCAAAAAGTCATCTTTTAAAGCCAAATATCTCGAAAACGGCTGATTTTTCAGCAAAAATAAGCAAAATTTGGACCACCCATTACCTCTCTGTGGAGGTAATGGTATTTCCCAAGGAATCTACCAGCCAAATTTCAGCCCGATCCGTGCAGTCTGAAATTTCGGCGTTATTCTGTACTTTTAGCAGGTTTTCGTTGCGATGCGACGGAATTAATTCTAAATCGCTCCATATATAGCTATAATGTGCTCCATTTTCGAATATTAAGATTTCAGAAAGTTGATAAATTAAGGCAGCTGAAAACTGAAATCTTTGAAGCCAAAAATGTCGAATACGGCTGATTTTTAAGCAATATAAACCACATTTTTGGTCGAACCTCATCTCTCTGGAGATGATGTTTTTGGCTGAAGAAGCTGTCACCAGAATTTCAGCTCGATATACGTGTAGTCTGAACTGAAATTACAGCATTATGTCGGCGATTCAGCGGCGATATGAAAACGTTGCATCGCAACGAAAACCTGCCAAAAATACAGAATTACTCCGAAATTTCAGACTGCACGGATCGGGCTGAAATTTGGATGGTAGCTTCCTTGGGTAATACCATTACCTGACCAACAGGTAATGGGTGGTCCAAATTTCGCTTATTTTTGCTGAAAATTCAGCCGTTTTCGAGATATTTGGCTTTGAAAAGTGAATTTTTGATTTTTCGCGTTTTCCAAAAATAAGGTGGCGCGATCTATGAAACCTTAATCGAAACACAGCGTGAAACTACAACTTCCCATAGATCGCGCCACATTATTTTTGAAAAACGCGAAAAATCAAAAAGTCATTTTTTAAAGCCAAATATCTCGAAAACGGCTGATTTTTCAGCAAAAATAAGCAAAATTTGGACCACCCATTACCTCTCTGTGGAGGTAATGGTATTTCCCAAGGAATCTACCAGCCAAATTTCAGCCCGATCCGTGCAGTCTGAAATTTCGGCGTTATTCTGTACTTTTAGCAGGTTTTCGTTGCGATGCGACGGAATTAATTCTAAATCGCTCCATATATAGCTATAATGTGCTCCATTTTCGAATATTAAGATTTCAGAAAGTTGATAAATTAAGGCAGCTGAAAACTGAAATCTTTGAAGCCAAAAATGTCGAATACGGCTGATTTTTAAGCAATATAAACCACATTTTTGGTCGAACCTCATCTCTCTGGAGATGATGTTTTTGGCTGAAGAAGCTGTCACCAGAATTTCAGCTCGATATACGTGTAGTCTGAACTGAAATTACAGCATTATGTCGGCGATTCAGCGGCGATATGAAAACGTTGCATCGCAACGAAAACCTGCCAAAAATACAGAATTACTCCGAAATTTCAGACTGCACGGATCGGGCTGAAATTTGGATGGTAGCTTCCTTGGGTAATACCATTACCTGACCAACAGGTAATGGGTGGTCCAAATTTCGCTTATTTTTGCTGAAAATTCAGCCGTTTTCGAGATATTTGGCTTTGAAAAGTGAATTTTTGATTTTTCGCGTTTTCCAAAAATAAGGTGGCGCGATCTATGAAACCTTAATCGAAACACAGCGTGAAACTACAACTTCCCATAGATCGCGCCACATTATTTTTGAAAAACGCGAAAAATCAAAAAGTCATTTTTTAAAGCCAAATATCTCGAAAACGGCTGATTTTTCAGCAAAAATAAGCAAAATTTGGACCACCCATTACCTCTCTGTGGAGGTAATGGTATTTCCCAAGGAATCTACCAGCCAAATTTCAGCCCGATCCGTGCAGTCTGAAATTTCGGCGTTATTCTGTACTTTTAGCAGGTTTTCGTTGCGATGCGACGGAATTAATTCTAAATCGCTCCATATATAGCTATAATGTGCTCCATTTTCGAATATTAAGATTTCAGAAAGTTGATAAATTAAGGCAGCTGAAAACTGAAATCTTTGAAGCCAAAAATGTCGAATACGGCTGATTTTTAAGCAATATAAACCACATTTTTGGTCGAACCTCATCTCTCTGGAGATGATGTTTTTGGCTGAAGAAGCTGTCACCAGAATTTCAGCTCGATATACGTGTAGTCTGAACTGAAATTACAGCATTATGTCGGCGATTCAGCGGCGATATGAAAACGTTGCATCGCAACGAAAACCTGCCAAAAATACAGAATTACTCCGAAATTTCAGACTGCACGGATCGGGCTGAAATTTGGATGGTAGCTTCCTTGGGTAATACCATTACCTGACCAACAGGTAATGGGTGGTCCAAATTTCGCTTATTTTTGCTGAAAATTCAGCCGTTTTCGAGATATTTGGCTTTGAAAAGTGAATTTTTGATTTTTCGCGTTTTCCAAAAATAAGGTGGCGCGATCTATGAAACCTTAATCGAAACACAGCGTGAAACTACAACTTCCCATAGATCGCGCCACATTATTTTTGAAAAACGCGAAAAATCAAAAAGTCATCTTTTAAAGCCAAATATCTCGAAAACGGCTGATTTTTCAGCAAAAATAAGCAAAATTTGGACCACCCATTACCTCTCTGTGGAGGTAATGGTATTTCCCAAGGAATCTACCAGCCAAATTTCAGCCCGATCCGTGCAGTCTGAAATTTCGGCGTTATTCTGTACTTTTAGCAGGTTTTCGTTGCGATGCGACGGAATTAATTCTAAATCGCTCCATATATAGCTATAATGTGCTCCATTTTCGAATATTAAGATTTCAGAAAGTTGATAAATTAAGGCAGCTGAAAACTGAAATCTTTGAAGCCAAAAATGTCGAATACGGCTGATTTTTAAGCAATATAAACCACATTTTTGGTCGAACCTCATCTCTCTGGAGATGATGTTTTTGGCTGAAGAAGCTGTCACCAGAATTTCAGCTCGATATACGTGTAGTCTGAACTGAAATTACAGCATTATGTCGGCGATTCAGCGGCGATATGAAAACGTTGCATCGCAACGAAAACCTGCCAAAAATACAGAATTACTCCGAAATTTCAGACTGCACGGATCGGGCTGAAATTTGGATGGTAGCTTCCTTGGGTAATACCATTACCTGACCAACAGGTAATGGGTGGTCCAAATTTCGCTTATTTTTGCTGAAAATTCAGCCGTTTTCGAGATATTTGGCTTTGAAAAGTGAATTTTTGATTTTTCGCGTTTTCCAAAAATAAGGTGGCGCGATCTATGAAACCTTAATCGAAACACAGCGTGAAACTACAACTTCCCATAGATCGCGCCACATTATTTTTGAAAAACGCGAAAAATCAAAAAGTCATTTTTTAAAGCCAAATATCTCAAAAACGGCTGATTTTTCAGCAAAAATAAGCAAAATTTGGACCACCCATTACCTCTCTGTGGAGGTAATGGTATTTCCCAAGGAATCTACCAGCCAAATTTCAGCCCGATCCGTGCAGTCTGAAATTTCGGCGTTATTCTGTACTTTTAGCAGGTTTTCGTTGCGATGCGACGGAATTAATTCTAAATCGCTCCATATATAGCTATAATGTGCTCCATTTTCGAATATTAAGATTTCAGAAAGTTGATAAATTAAGGCAGCTGAAAACTGAAATCTTTGAAGCCAAAAATGTCGAATACGGCTGATTTTTAAGCAATATAAACCACATTTTTGGTCGAACCTCATCTCTCTGGAGATGATGTTTTTGGCTGAAGAAGCTGTCACCAGAATTTCAGCTCGATATACGTGTAGTCTGAACTGAAATTACAGCATTATGTCGGCGATTCAGCGGCGATATGAAAACGTTGCATCGCAACGAAAACCTGCCAAAAATACAGAATTACTCCGAAATTTCAGACTGCACGGATCGGGCTGAAATTTGGATGGTAGCTTCCTTGGGTAATACCATTACCTGACCAACAGGTAATGGGTGGTCCAAATTTCGCTTATTTTTGCTGAAAATTCAGCCGTTTTCGAGATATTTGGCTTTGAAAAGTGAATTTTTGATTTTTCGCGTTTTCCAAAAATAAGGTGGCGCGATCTATGAAACCTTAATCGAAACATAGCGTGAAACTACAACTTCCCATAGATCGCGCCACATTATTTTTGAAAAACGCGAAAAATCAAAAAGTCATCTTTTAAAGCCAAATATCTCGAAAACGGCTGATTTTTCAGCAAAAATAAGCAAAATTTGGACCACCCATTACCTCTCTGTGGAGGTAATGGTATTTCCCAAGGAATCTACCAGCCAAATTTCAGCCCGATCCGTGCAGTCTGAAATTTCGGCGTTATTCTGTACTTTTAGCAGGTTTTCGTTGCGATGCGACGGAATTAATTCTAAATCGCTCCATATATAGCTATAATGTGCTCCATTTTCGAATATTAAGATTTCAGAAAGTTGATAAATTAAGGCAGCTGAAAACTGAAATCTTTGAAGCCAAAAATGTCGAATACGGCTGATTTTTAAGCAATATAAACCACATTTTTGGTCGAACCTCATCTCTCTGGAGATGATGTTTTTGGCTGAAGAAGCTGTCACCAGAATTTCAGCTCGATATACGTGTAGTCTGAACTGAAATTACAGCATTATGTCGGCGATTCAGCGGCGATATGAAAACGTTGCATCGCAACGAAAACCTGCCAAAAATACAGAATTACTCCGAAATTTCAGACTGCACGGATCGGGCTGAAATTTGGATGGTAGCTTCCTTGGGTAATACCATTACCTGACCAACAGGTAATGGGTGGTCCAAATTTCGCTTATTTTTGCTGAAAATTCAGCCGTTTTCGAGATATTTGGCTTTGAAAAGTGAATTTTTGATTTTTCGCGTTTTCCAAAAATAAGGTGGCGCGATCTATGAAACCTTAATCGAAACACAGCGTGAAACTACAACTTCCCATAGATCGCGCCACATTATTTTTGAAAAACGCGAAAAATCAAAAAGTCATCTTTTAAAGCCAAATATCTCGAAAACGGCTGATTTTTCAGCAAAAATAAGCAAAATTTGGACCACCCATTACCTCTCTGTGGAGGTAATGGTATTTCCCAAGGAATCTACCAGCCAAATTTCAGCCCGATCCGTGCAGTCTGAAATTTCGGCGTTATTCTGTACTTTTAGCAGGTTTTCGTTGCGATGCGACGGAATTAATTCTAAATCGCTCCATATATAGCTATAATGTGCTCCATTTTCGAATATTAAGATTTCAGAAAGTTGATAAATTAAGGCAGCTGAAAACTGAAATCTTTGAAGCCAAAAATGTCGAATACGGCTGATTTTTAAGCAATATAAACCACATTTTTGGTCGAACCTCATCTCTCTGGAGATGATGTTTTTGGCTGAAGAAGCTGTCACCAGAATTTCAGCTCGATATACGTGTAGTCTGAACTGAAATTACAGCATTATGTCGGCGATTCAGCGGCGATATGAAAACGTTGCATCGCAACGAAAACCTGCCAAAAATACAGAATTACTCCGAAATTTCAGACTGCACGGATCGGGCTGAAATTTGGATGGTAGCTTCCTTGGGTAATACCATTACCTGACCAACAGGTAATGGGTGGTCCAAATTTCGCTTATTTTTGCTGAAAATTCAGCCGTTTTCGAGATATTTGGCTTTGAAAAGTGAATTTTTGATTTTTCGCGTTTTCTAAAAATAAGGTGGCGCGATCTATGAAACCTTAATCGAAACACAGCGTGAAACTACAACTTCCCATAGATCGCGCCACATTATTTTTGAAAAACGCGAAAAATCAAAAAGTCATTTTTTAAAGCCAAATATCTCGAAAACGGCTGATTTTTCAGCAAAAATAAGCAAAATTTGGACCACCCATTACCTCTCTGTGGAGGTAATGGTATTTCCCAAGGAATCTACCAGCCAAATTTCAGCCCGATCCGTGCAGTCTGAAATTTCGGCGTTATTCTGTACTTTTAGCAGGTTTTCGTTGCGATGCGACGGAATTAATTCTAAATCGCTCCATATATAGCTATAATGTGCTCCATTTTCGAATATTAAGATTTCAGAAAGTTGATAAATTAAGGCAGCTGAAAACTGAAATCTTTGAAGCCAAAAATGTCGAATACGGCTGATTTTTAAGCAATATAAACCACATTTTTGGTCGAACCTCATCTCTCTGGAGATGATGTTTTTGGCTGAAGAAGCTGTCACCAGAATTTCAGCTCGATATACGTGTAGTCTGAACTGAAATTACAGCATTATGTCGGCGATTCAGCGGCGATATGAAAACGTTGCATCGCAACGAAAACCTGCCAAAAATACAGAATTACTCCGAAATTTCAGACTGCACGGATCGGGCTGAAATTTGGATGGTAGCTTCCTTGGGTAATACCATTACCTGACCAACAGGTAATGGGTGGTCCAAATTTCGCTTATTTTTGCTGAAAATTCAGCCGTTTTCGAGATATTTGGCTTTGAAAAGTGAATTTTTGATTTTTCGCGTTTTCCAAAAATAAGGTGGCGCGATCTATGAAACCTTAATCGAAACACAGCGTGAAACTACAACTTCCCATAGATCGCGCCACATTATTTTTGAAAAACGCGAAAAATCAAAAAGTCATCTTTTAAAGCCAAATATCTCGAAAACGGCTGATTTTTCAGCAAAAATAAGCAAAATTTGGACCACCCATTACCTTTCTGTGGAGGTAATGGTATTTCCCAAGGAATCTACCAGCCAAATTTCAGCCCGATCCGTGCAGTCTGAAATTTCGGCGTTATTCTGTACTTTTAGCAGGTTTTCGTTGCGATGCGACGGAATTAATTCTAAATCGCTCCATATATAGCTATAATGTGCTCCATTTTCGAATATTAAGATTTCAGAAAGTTGATAAATTAAGGCAGCTGAAAACTGAAATCTTTGAAGCCAAAAATGTCGAATACGGCTGATTTTTAAGCAATATAAACCACATTTTTGGTCGAACCTCATCTCTCTGGAGATGATGTTTTTGGCTGAAGAAGCTGTCACCAGAATTTCAGCTCGATATACGTGTAGTCTGAACTGAAATTACAGCATTATGTCGGCGATTCAGCGGCGATATGAAAACGTTGCATCGCAACGAAAACCTGCCAAAAATACAGAATTACTCCGAAATTTCAGACTGCACGGATCGGGCTGAAATTTGGATGGTAGCTTCCTTGGGTAATACCATTACCTGACCAACAGGTAATGGGTGGTCCAAATTTCGCTTATTTTTGCTGAAAATTCAGCCGTTTTCGAGATATTTGGCTTTGAAAAGTGAATTTTTGATTTTTCGCGTTTTCCAAAAATAAGGTGGCGCGATCTATGAAACCTTAATCGAAACACAGCGTGAAACTACAACTTCCCATAGATCGCGCCACATTATTTTTGAAAAACGCGAAAAATCAAAAAGTCATCTTTTAAAGCCAAATATCTCGAAAACGGCTGATTTTTCAGCAAAAATAAGCAAAATTTGGACCACCCATTACCTCTCTGTGGAGGTAATGGTATTTCCCAAGGAATCTACCAGCCAAATTTCAGCCCGATCCGTGCAGTCTGAAATTTCGGCGTTATTCTGTACTTTTAGCAGGTTTTCGTTGCGATGCGACGGAATTAATTCTAAATCGCTCCATATATAGCTATAATGTGCTCCATTTTCGAATATTAAGATTTCAGAAAGTTGATAAATTAAGGCAGCTGAAAACTGAAATCTTTGAAGCCAAAAATGTCGAATACGGCTGATTTTTAAGCAATATAAACCACATTTTTGGTCGAACCTCATCTCTCTGGAGATGATGTTTTTGGCTGAAGAAGCTGTCACCAGAATTTCAGCTCGATATACGTGTAGTCTGAACTGAAATTACAGCATTATGTCGGCGATTCAGCGGCGATATGAAAACGTTGCATCGCAACGAAAACCTGCCAAAAATACAGAATTACTCCGAAATTTCAGACTGCACGGATCGGGCTGAAATTTGGATGGTAGCTTCCTTGGGTAATACCATTACCTGACCAACAGGTAATGGGTGGTCCAAATTTCGCTTATTTTTGCTGAAAATTCAGCCGTTTTCGAGATATTTGGCTTTGAAAAGTGAATTTTTGATTTTTCGCGTTTTCCAAAAATAAGGTGGCGCGATCTATGAAACCTTAATCGAAACACAGCGTGAAACTACAACTTCCCATAGATCGCGCCACATTATTTTTGAAAAACGCGAAAAATCAAAAAGTCATTTTTTAAAGCCAAATATCTCGAAAACGGCTGATTTTTCAGCAAAAATAAGCAAAATTTGGACCACCCATTACCTCTCTGTGGAGGTAATGGTATTTCCCAAGGAATCTACCAGCCAAATTTCAGCCCGATCCGTGCAGTCTGAAATTTCGGCGTTATTCTGTACTTTTAGCAGGTTTTCGTTGCGATGCGACGGAATTAATTCTAAATCGCTCCATATATAGCTATAATGTGCTCCATTTTCGAATATTAAGATTTCAGAAAGTTGATAAATTAAGGTAGCTGAAAACTGAAATCTTTGAAGCCAAAAATGTCGAATACGGCTGATTTTTAAGCAATATAAACCACATTTTTGGTCGAACCTCATCTCTCTGGAGATGATGTTTTTGGCTGAAGAAGCTGTCACCAGAATTTCAGCTCGATATACGTGTAGTCTGAACTGAAATTACAGCATTATGTCGGCGATTCAGCGGCGATATGAAAACGTTGCATCGCAACGAAAACCTGCCAAAAATACAGAATTACTCCGAAATTTCAGACTGCACGGATCGGGCTGAAATTTGGATGGTAGCTTCCTTGGGTAATACCATTACCTGACCAACAGGTAATGGGTGGTCCAAATTTCGCTTATTTTTGCTGAAAATTCAGCCGTTTTCGAGATATTTGGCTTTGAAAAGTGAATTTTTGATTTTTCGCGTTTTCCAAAAATAAGGTGGCGCGATCTATGAAACCTTAATCGAAACACAGCGTGAAACTACAACTTCCCATAGATCGCGCCACATTATTTTTGAAAAACGCGAAAAATCAAAAAGTCATTTTTTAAAGCCAAATATCTCAAAAACGGCTGATTTTTCAGCAAAAATAAGCAAAATTTGGACCACCCATTACCTCTCTGTGGAGGTAATGGTATTTCCCAAGGAATCTACCAGCCAAATTTCAGCCCGATCCGTGCAGTCTGAAATTTCGGCGTTATTCTGTACTTTTAGCAGGTTTTCGTTGCGATGCGACGGAATTAATTCTAAATCGCTCCATATATAGCTATAATGTGCTCCATTTTCGAATATTAAGATTTCAGAAAGTTGATAAATTAAGGCAGCTGAAAACTGAAATCTTTGAAGCCAAAAATGTCGAATACGGCTGATTTTTAAGCAATATAAACCACATTTTTGGTCGAACCTCATCTCTCTGGAGATGATGTTTTTGGCTGAAGAAGCTGTCACCAGAATTTCAGCTCGATATACGTGTAGTCTGAACTGAAATTACAGCATTATGTCGGCGATTCAGCGGCGATATGAAAACGTTGCATCGCAACGAAAACCTGCCAAAAATACAGAATTACTCCGAAATTTCAGACTGCACGGATCGGGCTGAAATTTGGATGGTAGCTTCCTTGGGTAATACCATTACCTGACCAACAGGTAATGGGTGGTCCAAATTTCGCTTATTTTTGCTGAAAATTCAGCCGTTTTCGAGATATTTGGCTTTGAAAAGTGAATTTTTGATTTTTCGCGTTTTCCAAAAATAAGGTGGCGCGATCTATGAAACCTTAATCGAAACACAGCGTGAAACTACAACTTCCCATAGATCGCGCCACATTATTTTTGAAAAACGCGAAAAATCAAAAAGTCATCTTTTAAAGCCAAATATCTCGAAAACGGCTGATTTTTCAGCAAAAATAAGCGAAATTTGGACCACCCATTACCTGTTGGTCAGGTAATGGTATTACCCAAGGAAGCTACCATCCAAATTTCAGCCCGATCCGTGCAGTCTGAAATTTCGGAGTAATTCTGTATTTTTGGCAGGTTTTCGTTGCGATGCAACGTTTTCATATCGCCGCTGAATCGCCGACATAATGCTGTAATTTCAGTTCAGACTACACGTATATCGAGCTGAAATTCTGGTGACAGCTTCTTCAGCCAAAAACATCATCTCCAGAGAGATGAGGTTCGACCAAAAATGTGGTTTATATTGCTTAAAAATCAGCCGTATTCGACATTTTTGGCTTCAAAGATTTCAGTTTTCAGCTGCCTTAATTTATCAACTTTCTGAAATCTTAATATTCGAAAATGGAGCACATTATAGCTATATATGGAGCGATTTAGAATTAATTCCGTCGCATCGCAACGAAAACCTGCTAAAAGTACAGAATAACGCCGAAATTTCAGACTGCACGGATCGGGCTGAAATTTGGCTGGTAGATTCCTTGGGAAATACCATTACCTCCACAGAGAGGTAATGGGTGGTCCAAATTTTGCTTATTTTTGCTGAAAAATCAGCCGTTTTCGAGATATTTGGCTTTAAAAAATGACTTTTTGATTTTTCGCGTTTTTCAAAAATAATGTGGCGCGATCTATGGGAAGTTGTAGTTTCACGCTGTGTTTCGATTAAGGTTTCATAGATCGCGCCACCTTATTTTTGGAAAACGCGAAAAATCAAAAATTCACTTTTCAAAGCCAAATATCTCGAAAACGGCTGAATTTTCAGCAAAAATAAGCGAAATTTGGACCACCCATTACCTGTTGGTCAGGTAATGGTATTACCCAAGGAAGCTACCATCCAAATTTCAGCCCGATCCGTGCAGTCTGAAATTTCGGAGTAATTCTGTATTTTTGGCAGGTTTTCGTTGCGATGCAACGTTTTCATATCGCCGCTGAATCGCCGACATAATGCTGTAATTTCAGTTCAGACTACACGTATATCGAGCTGAAATTCTGGTGACAGCTTCTTCAGCCAAAAACATCATCTCCAGAGAGATGAGGTTCGACCAAAAATGTGGTTTATATTGCTTAAAAATCAGCCGTATTCGACATTTTTGGCTTCAAAGATTTCAGTTTTCAGCTGCCTTAATTTATCAACTTTCTGAAATCTTAATATTCGAAAATGGAGCACATTATAGCTATATATGGAGCGATTTAGAATTAATTCCGTCGCATCGCAACGAAAACCTGCTAAAAGTACAGAATAACGCCGAAATTTCAGACTGCACGGATCGGGCTGAAATTTGGCTGGTAGATTCCTTGGGAAATACCATTACCTCCACAGAGAGGTAATGGGTGGTCCAAATTTTGCTTATTTTTGCTGAAAAATCAGCCGTTTTCGAGATATTTGGCTTTAAAAAATGACTTTTTGATTTTTCGCGTTTTTCAAAAATAATGTGGCGCGATCTATGGGAAGTTGTAGTTTCACGCTGTGTTTCGATTAAGGTTTCATAGATCGCGCCACCTTATTTTTGGAAAACGCGAAAAATCAAAAATTCACTTTTCAAAGCCAAATATCTCGAAAACGGCTGAATTTTCAGCAAAAATAAGCGAAATTTGGACCACCCATTACCTGTTGGTCAGGTAATGGTATTACCCAAGGAAGCTACCATCCAAATTTCAGCCCGATCCGTGCAGTCTGAAATTTCGGAGTAATTCTGTATTTTTGGCAGGTTTTCGTTGCGATGCAACGTTTTCATATCGCCGCTGAATCGCCGACATAATGCTGTAATTTCAGTTCAGACTACACGTATATCGAGCTGAAATTCTGGTGACAGCTTCTTCAGCCAAAAACATCATCTCCAGAGAGATGAGGTTCGACCAAAAATGTGGTTTATATTGCTTAAAAATCAGCCGTATTCGACATTTTTGGCTTCAAAGATTTCAGTTTTCAGCTGCCTTAATTTATCAACTTTCTGAAATCTTAATATTCGAAAATGGAGCACATTATAGCTATATATGGAGCGATTTAGAATTAATTCCGTCGCATCGCAACGAAAACCTGCTAAAAGTACAGAATAACGCCGAAATTTCAGACTGCACGGATCGGGCTGAAATTTGGCTGGTAGATTCCTTGGGAAATACCATTACCTCCACAGAGAGGTAATGGGTGGTCCAAATTTTGCTTATTTTTGCTGAAAAATCAGCCGTTTTCGAGATATTTGGCTTTAAAAAATGACTTTTTGATTTTTCGCGTTTTTCAAAAATAATGTGGCGCGATCTATGGGAAGTTGTAGTTTCACGCTGTGTTTCGATTAAGGTTTCATAGATCGCGCCACCTTATTTTTGGAAAACGCGAAAAATCAAAAATTCACTTTTCAAAGCCAAATATCTCGAAAACGGCTGAATTTTCAGCAAAAATAAGCGAAATTTGGACCACCCATTACCTGTTGGTCAGGTAATGGTATTACCCAAGGAAGCTACCATCCAAATTTCAGCCCGATCCGTGCAGTCTGAAATTTCGGAGTAATTCTGTATTTTTGGCAGGTTTTCGTTGCGATGCAACGTTTTCATATCGCCGCTGAATCGCCGACATAATGCTGTAATTTCAGTTCAGACTACACGTATATCGAGCTGAAATTCTGGTGACAGCTTCTTCAGCCAAAAACATCATCTCCAGAGAGATGAGGTTCGACCAAAAATGTGGTTTATATTGCTTAAAAATCAGCCGTATTCGACATTTTTGGCTTCAAAGATTTCAGTTTTCAGCTGCCTTAATTTATCAACTTTCTGAAATCTTAATATTCGAAAATGGAGCACATTATAGCTATATATGGAGCGATTTAGAATTAATTCCGTCGCATCGCAACGAAAACCTGCTAAAAGTACAGAATAACGCCGAAATTTCAGACTGCACGGATCGGGCTGAAATTTGGCTGGTAGATTCCTTGGGAAATACCATTACCTCCACAGAGAGGTAATGGGTGGTCCAAATTTTGCTTATTTTTGCTGAAAAATCAGCCGTTTTCGAGATATTTGGCTTTAAAAAATGACTTTTTGATTTTTCGCGTTTTTCAAAAATAATGTGGCGCGATCTATGGGAAGTTGTAGTTTCACGCTGTGTTTCGATTAAGGTTTCATAGATCGCGCCACCTTATTTTTGGAAAACGCGAAAAATCAAAAATTCACTTTTCAAAGCCAAATATCTCGAAAACGGCTGAATTTTCAGCAAAAATAAGCGAAATTTGGACCACCCATTACCTGTTGGTCAGGTAATGGTATTACCCAAGGAAGCTACCATCCAAATTTCAGCCCGATCCGTGCAGTCTGAAATTTCGGAGTAATTCTGTATTTTTGGCAGGTTTTCGTTGCGATGCAACGTTTTCATATCGCCGCTGAATCGCCGACATAATGCTGTAATTTCAGTTCAGACTACACGTATATCGAGCTGAAATTCTGGTGACAGCTTCTTCAGCCAAAAACATCATCTCCAGAGAGATGAGGTTCGACCAAAAATGTGGTTTATATTGCTTAAAAATCAGCCGTATTCGACATTTTTGGCTTCAAAGATTTCAGTTTTCAGCTGCCTTAATTTATCAACTTTCTGAAATCTTAATATTCGAAAATGGAGCACATTATAGCTATATATGGAGCGATTTAGAATTAATTCCGTCGCATCGCAACGAAAACCTGCTAAAAGTACAGAATAACGCCGAAATTTCAGACTGCACGGATCGGGCTGAAATTTGGCTGGTAGATTCCTTGGGAAATACCATTACCTCCACAGAGAGGTAATGGGTGGTCCAAATTTTGCTTATTTTTGCTGAAAAATCAGCCGTTTTCGAGATATTTGGCTTTAAAAAATGACTTTTTGATTTTTCGCGTTTTTCAAAAATAATGTGGCGCGATCTATGGGAAGTTGTAGTTTCACGCTGTGTTTCGATTAAGGTTTCATAGATCGCGCCACCTTATTTTTAGAAAACGCGAAAAATCAAAAATTCACTTTTCAAAGCCAAATATCTCGAAAACGGCTGAATTTTCAGCAAAAATAAGCGAAATTTGGACCACCCATTACCTGTTGGTCAGGTAATGGTATTACCCAAGGAAGCTACCATCCAAATTTCAGCCCGATCCGTGCAGTCTGAAATTTCGGAGTAATTCTGTATTTTTGGCAGGTTTTCGTTGCGATGCAACGTTTTCATATCGCCGCTGAATCGCCGACATAATGCTGTAATTTCAGTTCAGACTACACGTATATCGAGCTGAAATTCTGGTGACAGCTTCTTCAGCCAAAAACATCATCTCCAGAGAGATGAGGTTCGACCAAAAATGTGGTTTATATTGCTTAAAAATCAGCCGTATTCGACATTTTTGGCTTCAAAGATTTCAGTTTTCAGCTGCCTTAATTTATCAACTTTCTGAAATCTTAATATTCGAAAATGGAGCACATTATAGCTATATATGGAGCGATTTAGAATTAATTCCGTCGCATCGCAACGAAAACCTGCTAAAAGTACAGAATAACGCCGAAATTTCAGACTGCACGGATCGGGCTGAAATTTGGCTGGTAGATTCCTTGGGAAATACCATTACCTCCACAGAGAGGTAATGGGTGGTCCAAATTTTGCTTATTTTTGCTGAAAAATCAGCCGTTTTCGAGATATTTGGCTTTAAAAAATGACTTTTTGATTTTTCGCGTTTTTCAAAAATAATGTGGCGCGATCTATGGGAAGTTGTAGTTTCACGCTGTGTTTCGATTAAGGTTTCATAGATCGCGCCACCTTATTTTTGGAAAACGCGAAAAATCAAAAATTCACTTTTCAAAGCCAAATATCTCGAAAACGGCTGAATTTTCAGCAAAAATAAGCGAAATTTGGACCACCCATTACCTGTTGGTCAGGTAATGGTATTACCCAAGGAAGCTACCATCCAAATTTCAGCCCGATCCGTGCAGTCTGAAATTTTAGCGTTATTCTGTACTTTTAGCAGGTTTTCGTTGCGATGCAACGGAATTAATTTTAAATCGCTCTATATACAGCTATATGTGCTAAATTTTTGAATATTACGATTTCAGAAAGTTGATAAACTATGGCAGCTGAAAACTGAAATCTATAAAGCTAAAAATGTCGAATACGGCGGTTTTCAGGCAAAATAAACCACATGTGACCATTCCAAATGTTCGTATTTTTTGACATAGAGCAGTAAGGGTCGGTATTTCAAACGTTCCTGATGTTTTTCTCGTTTTTTCTACGAAAAACCTTTTTTTACTGCGAACGATATTTTGTAGATGGTTTGCGCTAAAGTAAATGTATTTGGGGCTCGAAAAAAGAACGACTCTGTGTATATCGAGCCTCAAAATCGTGGTTTCGAAAAAATATTTATTTTCCTAGTCTACGGGTACCTACACGTGATCCATTTCCCAGAATTTCTGAATCCAGCCAACGGCATAAAATCTGATGGGAAATCCAGCCAACAGTTTGAAATCGAGCTGGTAAATCTTCCTCGCATTTTTTGGTGAAAGGTTTCTTCTTTCAAACTTGCAAAATGTGTGAGAAAACGTAAAATTTTTTAAATCAATTGCTTCAAATTACTTAGTGTCAATTGATTTGTAAAATAATTATAGTATGTTTTCGATTAATTTCTCGAACTGTTTTTCGACTTTTACATTCTGACTTAAGACAGCTCACTAGAGTAAGAATTTGTTTTTATCTTTTCTTTGAAACAAAACTACTTGGTTGAGTATACACGTGATCACAAAAAACATAGCATTTTCTTTTATAATTTATTTATATTTAATTAAATATGGTAGAAAATGGAGATTGACAGTGGTTTCACAGACCATGTAAAAACACGTACATTTCGCTCCAACAAAAAAAAAAGCTAAATAAATTACGATGTAATAATATAACTACGATAACAAAACGGACGTAAACAACGCACCAACAAACAAAATACAACAAAATGTTGCCACGTCCTTTCGTTAAAAATACACAAAAAAAGTATCTAACAGTTTGAGCCAACGTGCCTTTACATGATCTCTTTTCATACAACATATTTAATTGAATTTTTTCTTCAGTTTTAAAAATATTTGTGGAAATTAAACGCCCGTAATTAGAAGGGAGAAAAAATAAATAAACACACGTTACAAATAAAAATAAAATTTGCGCTGCTTCAAGCCTAGCCCCATACTAAACGCTGAATTAAGTTAGTTTGGTCTCCTTTTAAATACAGTTTTCTGTTGAGGAAGGCTGGAGTTCAGCATTTGAAAAAAAAATAAATAAAGTAACTAAACAGTTATTATAAATATAGATATTCATTAAAGTAGGTTTTGTTTTTATGAGAAGAGAGAGAGAGAGAGAGAGAGAGAGAGAGAGGAAAAAAATTGTAAATACCCATCACCTTTCTACTTTAAAAGAAAAACTTTTGAAATATATGTTCTAAATATTACAATTTGTTTTTTTTTCAACTTTTTGTTTTTTTTTTTCCAATGTTTACATTTGCTTTTAAAATATTACTTTTTTTGCTTTAATATTAAAACTATATAAAATTGAACTTACACTTTAAGTATTTTCGATAGAGGTAAACTAGAAAACAAAATTAAATTTTTCAAAAGAAAAAAAAATGAAAAGCATTTACACATAAATAAAAAGATTCTATTACTAGAGGTCAATCAAACAAGTTTCTAGAAGCGTCGGGAGGAAAAATCGTAAAATAAGAATAGATAACATCGATCCTTCATTCGTGAAGAATGAAATCAAAAATAAAGACGAAGCAATTTCAAAAACGTTTTTCTTATCATCGTGAATTAAATTATTAATTATTTCTCGACTCTCTAACATAAAAAGCAATCACGAAAAAAAGAGTTAACGGGTCTTACAGCAATATGCAATTAAATGAAATTTATAAATTGAAAAAGAAAATAAAATCCATTTCAATGATAATAATTTGGAAAAATTAAACATCTTATTGAAAAAAATAATTTTACCAAAAGAGCATCTCTCTTGCGATACTTGAGAAGGATTGAAATATGTGCGTATTTTCGAAATTACATCTGGAAAAATGTATTTTAAAGAAATTTAAATCACCAAACGATTTTATCTACATAAAATAAAACACAATACTCGATTCCATCGATACAAGCTTCAAAATGATCCTGTAATTCTTATTGTTTTTAAATTAAACGTTCCGGTGTTTTCAAGATTACAAAAAATAAATTGCTAATTTTCACACGCAACATATAGCAAATGGAAGCTGGAAACACCACGTTTGAAATTATAATGAAAAGTTAACAATTCACATTTTTCAATTGCACACGTTTAGAGCGTGCGCTCAACGTGGTCAATATTAAATTTTCAAAACAAAATTAAGGGGCAACATTATTTTTGTACTCGGAAAACACGATGTTCAACAATGCAGGAGGAATACAAAAAATCCTGTATAATGAAATTCTACACTAATTTATAAAATGAAAATCTTTTGTTAAGATATACGTTTGATTTTTCCACGTTAAAATTCGAACAGCGCATATCTACAGACAGATTTTTCGTTATTATGGGGGGGGAGGTGTTAGTCGTTCGAACACTTTAGAATATTCATCGTACAATAGGTTTACCATTTTCAAATTCGAGAATGAAATCGCCAAAATATGCAACAAATAACACGAAGGAGAGGACAGAAATAAGGCTAAAATGTGAGAAGGTACTTAATTTAAAAAAAAAAATAATTGAGAAAAAACACAAACTGGGTAAAATCGTAGAAATATAAATCCGATAACAATGAAATAGGTATCAAGTTTAAATGCCCACTAGTTCTCACAACACGAGGAAAGTAGAAATAACGTCCTACGAAGTAGAAATAAATAATTCACACAGGGAAAAACTGCAAGATGCACACAAGTCCACTGGTTGGTCATGTAAAAACGACACCAAAGTTTCGTTCGAAGATTAGTTGTTGGCATGCGAGTAGTATGCGGAATCATTTTCGATTTTTTATTCGTTTTCAACTTGAGAAAAGCGAATTGAAAAATTCGCAATCCCATTAAGTTGGTACGAAAAACCTATTCTTTTTTGGCTGCTGTCCGCTTATGATATGGCGAGTCGAACCCCCCGAAAAAATAAGAGGAACGTGCATCTATCGTAAATAATAAGTTCCTCGATTATCGCATCGACAATCGGATTAGCATTTACCAATTTATCTCCCTAAACTAAAACCAAAAAATAAAAAAAAATTAAAAAAAGTCGACAAATCAGAAGTCCTTATCGATACATCGTTACCATCAACGATTCTGAATTACGAGAGTAAATATGCCCACAAATACCAATCTCGCACGTTTTTCTGCAGACGACGATTCAAACACCAGTCACCACTTTCTCTGCCAACAACCATCTTCCATTCGATTCTGTCTTCAAAGACCGAGCGAGCGCTCAACGCAAATACATCCACCCGTGACCACCTGTGCACATGAAAAGTTCATCTTTTAAAAAGTCTATAACTAAAGGCGAAAACGCATATGCGACGCAGGACTGCAGCCTGCAGCAAATAGGTTCGGCAAAAATCACGGACGAGTCGAGAATCAAGATGAAGAACTAAGAACGTGAACTGAAAACAAAAAGAAAGGATCAACGAATATAAAACAAACTAATCCGTACATGAGCTCGTATCATAAACATGGAATTTTTATTCAGCAGTATTACTGAAAATACCTCTCGATGATATACCTGTAGGTTAATGTGGATCGTGTCGAGGCGAAACGAAAACAAATGCAAATTTTCAACTTCGCTAACGAATGGAGGAGACAAAAGTTAATAATGTACGTTTACAAACTTTCCAAATATTCGTTCGCCTAACTAACGCAAGAATAATAATGTAGTTAATATACGAGAATACACACGGAAGGTATACGGAGGGTATGAACCGAAAAATATTATGTCGCGTTACACGTCGCGAAAATTCCAAGCACAGAAAATACAATTTTCACCGTCGAAAATTGCATCTATAACAATCTACCGAGTGTAATGGTTTCTACCAGTGGCGCATTGTAAGACGTGTAATGTCGCTATTCTAAAAAAAACAAAAATTCGAGAACTCAATCGTCTCACAAAACGATATTCGTAAATAAAAACCACAATAGTTGGTCATGTTCGGAAATGGTTTTCTGAGAGAAAATACTAATTTCAAGGTCGAACTGTCGAGTGCCTATAAAACAGCTTTCAACGAATAAGAAACTTATGAAAATCAACGGAGGTTCTAAACTGTACCCGGTTATGACAAGTATGCGAAGCACATCTGTACGAAACTGTGATCTATGGTAACGAAAAATGGTTACACGCGATGAGATACAATCGATTCGGTACAGGCGTATAAAATGCACGGTGAAAATTATAAGGTGTGTGACGAGAAACTGATCCGTTATTCCGTTAAGGATTCATTCTGGAATATGGTCATTCGTCTTTCACGAAAAGAACAACTTCGATATCTGCGAAACCTTTTTAAACAATAAAACGACATTTTCCAGTTTCGTAGAACAGCCAAAAAAAAATTAAAAAAATGTCCTGGTAGCGGAAGGATAGCGCCAAGATTTGATATTCTCCAAAAACAGACATTAAAACTAAGATTTGTTTTTTGAAATACGTAGGTGATAGTTTTATGATCCGCAAAATTATTCAATTTTAATTGAATTTCATCGCCGAGCTCTCAAAATGACCTGATAATCAGTCGATTACAGTAATCGAAAGGCTCATTGGTCAAAAACTTAGTTTCGAGAAAAATGCGAAAAACTATTTCAAACCCACGCTCCACTTTTCCCAGGGCAGATTACGGAGGAAACGGGTGAGGAGAAAGTAAAACTGCGCAACTTTTGCTCAGCCCAACATGACAAATTTTGAAACAATTCTCAAGACAACTTCGACTAAATTATAGTCTGTTCAAAATAAGGAAAGTAAAATGCACAACCCGCAGTACCCTTTTTCTGACGTGGCGACAGAAAAAGTGAAAAGAAAAGGAATCGCAGTAGACTCTGTTTTCTGCGCTTGTTTCGCCTCGAGTTTCTCATTTTGAACAGAGTATAGATATTTTCAACGGGTAAAATTATACGAAAATCCACCTAACTCTATTTCTCATTGTACAACGAATGAAAATGTTTCATTAGGTCACAAGAATTTTTTTTTCTTTCTAAAAACAAATTTTCAAAATACGTGCAGACTGCAGACCAAATAATTATTAGTACTTTTAATTTCAAAACCTTGCGACAACGAATCTCTATCGGAATCAGTCACTCGCACAGCACCTTTTCATCAAGCAGCTAAAAATTGTAAAGACGAAAATACCAACTTCGGAATTCCAGAGGCGTGTGAATACGCGTCGGAACATGAAAATACGTCAGCTGCGAACCTGCACCAAAAACGACCGAATCCATTCGACACCGACAAATACAATCTACCACAATCGTACCTTGGTCAAGGGAAAATCTACATTCTTCCATCCGGCCAATAAATATACGCCACTGACATCTACAATTACTGGCCTTCGGTGAATAAAAAAAAATAAGAAAAGAACCAAACGGGAGAGTACCGGTAAGTTGAACACTAATGAGAATATTATACAACTATAGATACGCATTTGGCTAGATACACGTTAATAAAAAGTGACAAAACGGGGAGAAGGGTAAATTGCGATAACAGAACGGTAAAGTAAAATATTACACTTTAAAAATCTAGTTGGGGTTTATACGCTAGTGTATTTAAAATTTATTAATAAAATTACGTTACTATCTTAACCATGTTTCGAAAATACTCGGGGGTTCGTCGAATGGCGCATCACCTAAAACAAAAAAATATCACATGCCATTCGGAACCGGCACCAAACGAGGACAGAAAAAAGGAAGGACACTGATGGGGAATAAAGTAGGGCTAAAATAAATAAACGAGAGGAAAATTGCTCTGCCGAGTCACGAAACATGGTGTATAAAACTTGGGCGGAATTTAAAAAAAAAGAAAAAAAAAGAAAAAAAAAGAAAAGAAAAAAAAATTAAAGAGTGAAAGAAAATAAACGTATTAACCAATAAAATATTAACAAAATATATCATGGTTCAGATATGGAAATCACATTAAATAATACATAAAAAGGCACATTAATTAACGCTGTAAACGATGCGACACTTGAAGAGATTTTCATTATGGTTTGGAGAGAACGAGAACGGTGGAGGCGAGAGGAATCCGCATCGACTCGCGTTCACTAAAATTCTGGCCACAGCGAAAATTCGAAGAATTAAAAAGTAAATTAAAATATCAACGCGTTTAAAAACGGATGCATTTGGCACACGACTGTATTCGATTAAAATTCGTAGAAAGACAACAGACGGGGGCGGGGGAAAAAATCACCTGCGAGCGAATGAATTTCGATTCTCCCCGCCATGAAGAAAAAAAAAAAAGTTGATACGACAATGCGGTCACGTTTGCAAAGATGGAATTTGATGACAATACCAGAGAAGACGAGGCGGGGCAAAAGGAGCACCAAGTTTGAGGGGGGAAAAAGTACACGTTTCTTCTGTCTACAACCACACATGAACAGATTTCAATTCATGAGACGATGGGTTTCTACTTTGGTTTCTATCGAGATACCTGAAAAAAAGGGAGTCGAGTAAACACATCTTCGTAGGAAGTGTTAGTGGTATTCAAAGCCGAATCAGAACCAGCTCTTCAAGTTTAGGAATTTGGAGCAATATATGGATGCATGTTGAAAATCAATTAGAAATTTCTTCGCAGTTATAAGATGTGTCTACGTGCCCTGTTCGAGTATCATTCTAGGAGTTGTAAATAATTACAAGGCATTTAGGTCATTCGTCATTCTAATTAAGGCACCATCTCAGATGGCCATCAACATTTTATTACCTCCGGTTCAACGACGAATCTAAAAATTATTTCTAAACTAAAGCATTTCCATTTCTTTGTACATTGAAGAAATAATTTCGATGACGAGTAAAAAAAATAAATTAGCCTTCAAGCTCAAAATTGCACATCATAATCGTAGAGAACAAATTCATCCTCGAAAATAGGTTGGCTCGTATATGAAGTATCCGAGAAAATGCAGTAGTTTGAAGTAAAAACAAAAATAGAAACGTGCACTTTTTCGCACCAACAAGTGAATATTCGCGTTTGCCGTCGATGACACAATTAATTAAACCATTAAATAAATATATAACGAGACAGATGAATCGAAAACGATTTGCGACCAAATTTGTAACCTTATAAATTATAAAAATGGGGGGATACGAACCGAGGAAGTAGTAGACAAATAGTAGATTAAATTAAATTACTTCAGAGGGTGTGTAAGGCGAACGTCAGTTAACTTACAAAATTTTAAAAGCGGAACGTTGTTCATTTACATTATTAAAACGCATTTTCTTTTAGCGAACCAAACGAAAATTATTAAAATGAAGAAACACAATCGAATAAATAAATAAATAAATAAATAAACAAAACTGACGAATAAATAAATATCCACGACTAAAAAGATTAAAATAAATAAAATTTCGTCGTTCGAGCATGTTACTAATTCACATCCAAATTTTATTGAGTTCTGTGTTTTTTTTTTTTTTTTGAAGTTTAAATAAAGCAAATTGATTTTCATCCCAAATAAAGTCCAATACATTGATAACGGGGAAAAAAAAAGAAAAAAAAAAGAGGAAAAACTCAGTAGTGTCGGTAATAGTAGACATTTTACGAATGAATAAAATGTCGAAGTATTTTTTTTATATTCTTTTTTATAGCTCATGGAGTTCGACTTCAAGCAAGCGCGTTTACTGTAACTAAAACCGAGCACTAATTTTCAGATGTTTTGTTTTTAAAAAAATCTTTTTTCTCATTTTTATTTCTCGATTAGTTTAAAATATCCCCAAATTCCACGTAGCGTAAAATGCTACGCGCCATATTAAAAAAAAATACATAATTTACTTTAAATAAATACATAAATACATTTAAAAAAAAAGAAAAAAATAACACAGTATCAAAAAATAAACGTATTGGTTTCCACTTTTAAAAAGTCCCTCTTAGCACACATGTACAATGTACAATGTACAAAAAAAAAAAAGGAAAAAGAAAATTTTCAAATTTTCCAAAAAAATAAATAATTTTTTTTTTCGTACACATTATTCAAACCACAAATACGCATACATGCACACAAAAAACATTTACACACACATACACGCAAAATTAATTCGTTAATTCTTGGATGGAAAGGGGGCGTAATAATTTATAAAATAAGGCGCGAGGTTAAAAAAGGAGGAAAAAATTGTATAAAAAAAATAAAATAAAATTTTAGAAGAGAAGATTCGCGTTAAAATACGGAATTTTCTGTTTCGACGGAGGTACGCACTACGCACCTCCTATCCGTAAAATTTAATGTTCCAAAACGATAAATTTTCAAAAACAAAAAAAATTATATTTCTTTGAAGTTCCAAAAGAATGGGCAAAAAAAAAAATGAAATAGGAAAAAAAAATTAATCGCCTTATTGAAAAATTATAGAAAAGACAAGAAGGGGGGAAAAAAAGAAGGAAACTGTAAACGTAAGTTCTCTAGGTCATATATTTCAAGGATATATCACTTCGTCGTTCGTCGTTGAAATTTCACCATTTTTTTTTTCCTAAGACGAACGAATGAAATCTGTAGAAGTTGTAGTTTCTTTGGTGATCGTATAAGTTGTAGATATTAGTTATGATGAGGATGATGATGATGACGATGTACGATTTCGTGTGTGTGTGTAACGAAAGTGATTTACTGTTGTTGTTCCGGAGGCGGACCTCGAGTTCTCAAAGGTCGACCGATTGGTGTGATCATTGCTCGGATTCGCCTTTGAGCAGACTGTGAAAGAGTAGAAAAACAAAATCAACGTGAATATTGATGACAAACAGTTTTCAAGAAGTAAAGAAGAAATCATCGAATCATCAAAGTATAATTATATTACGTCTATAAGCTACTGAAAATAAAAATGATGATACTTAAATAAATAGAAAAGAAATATTATCCATTAGTTCAAAAATTTCTTTTTCATTACTGAGTAATTTTAAAAAAAAATTTTATACGGAAACTAGCCAGATTTTAAGATGTTCTATGTAACAACAAAGGATACCATTGTATGAGTTAAGCAATGTAATCTGTAATCTACTATAGGATTGCTTCCAACAGACCCGTATTTTCGTTAGACTCATAAATTTAAAAAATACAAGCATATCAACTTTTATTGAGTAGACACGCGTCATTAAGTATTTCAAAAGAAAAACAAAATACTCGTACCTAATGATATTATGGGGTTTCCATGATAGCCCTACATAAATAATTTGGAGAAAAGGGCTTTAAATCTCAACACGTTAGCGCAGGGAAATAAATCTCTTCGTTGGCCACAATTATATCAGTTATGCTTAATTTTGTGAAACAAACATCGCTCAATTATCCTTGAAATATAAATATCTCGGTAATCTTTTGATACCAAGAACTGTGGGTGATCACATTTTAAAGGGAATTTTTTCGATTGTACGCCTATGCCCACGGTTACGTATCGACAAATCGGAACCTTTTCCCTGCACAGCTACCATTTTATACATTTAATAAAAATTTAAAAAAAGTTCATCGAAAAAGTTTATCGAACAATGATCTTGAATATAAATTACTTTCATAATTCGATGAGCTCCTTCCCCAACAAATTATACAAAATCATTGATATATGACAGAAGTGCGTTCGGAAATTTTTGGTTGCTTTCATTTCGGCGACTGTACCCAGGCCGTTCAAAAATTGTACTCGGTGACAGTGGACGCGGCTAACCCGTACCCTAGTCCGGAGTGGGCAAGCATTTGTCACCAAAATAATGATGATGATTTTCACCACTAGTATAAACATACCAACACGTGTGATTACCCCCGGATTCCCCCGCTCATTTTGAAACGTGAATTTTATTACCAAAGGCGTTCGAAAATAAATGTGACCCGATTATAACCGAAACAGCCCGCTTCGCCATAAATTATATTTTCCGAACGCACTGCTGAAGTTCACGATTATTTCTATTCTTACCTGAACAGCGATAAAGGTACCAATAATATGTACAGTAGTCTCTTCCTCGTTACCAGAACCAGAGGCATTCGCCGTAATATCTGGTAATTTGATACTTGACCCAGTTATTCTTTGCAGTTCCCGTACATTCTGACCGCCTCTACCGATGATGCGACCCACTTGAGAACTAGGTACCATTATTTCGATGGTTAGCCTTACGTCGTCTACCCCATTCGAGAAACCTTCTTCGCGCATTTTTTCGAAAATCATGTACTGAGCCTGAAATAACGAAATAGACGAGAATTACATCACACGTTTTGATTACAACAAATATGGCTGATCTCAAAGCGCAATGAAAATTGAAAAAAGGCGAAGCTCGAGAATTGCCTTCGGTGAAAAATTTATTCATTTTGCTAGACGAATGATGAATATTTTGATTTTCGCTATTAATTAAGCTTATCATTTAGTCCTAATGAAGGTCGAAGAGAGCAACTACGAAATTTCAAATTGTGTAGGTAAATGAAATGAAAAATTCAACTGAAAATCTAAGACTTAAAGCAGCAAATAGATCGAGTATTATTCTTTTTCTTTGGAAGATTGAATGGAAATTTTTTTTTTCCAATATGGATTCGATCATATGCACGAAGGTAAATTTTCGATGTTACCTTCCACTGAGCTTCAGGAGTTCCAACGATGGTCACTTTGCGTTCGTTACTGTCTGCTTTGTCGCCTTCTGGTGACGCAATTTTGATACTAGCGTTACTAAACCGGATCATATTTCTAATTTGAGAGCCTTTCGTACCGATAATAGCACCGACAGCGTTATTAGGTATGTACAAATACACGTTTTCCTATGGCGAAAAGAAAAAACATTTTAACAAAGAAAATTAAAGGCGAACATACGCACACGAACATCATTTTTAATTAGACGTAGATCGAGGTCCCAAAATCCGTACATATTATGCTACAATTATCTGTAAGACTCTAGCATCAATTTTGGTAGAAAAATTTATGGTTTTGATTCACTAGCCCATACACGTCGTAGATTCAAATACTCATGTACGTATCTTAGGAAGTCTCCCGAGATGGCAAAGGAGAAAACACACAGCACACGAGCCCACACCAAACACTGTAACGCTACACACTACTCAAGAGGTTTCGTCCAAACCACAAAAAGCCTTACACTCACTCGTACTTGAGAATCTTGAGGCGAAACGCCGTAACTAGGCGGCGGCGGTCCTTGGTACATCGGAGGGTAAGGAGCCGGTCCGGGGCTATATAACGGTGGTTGGTAATTCGGGGGACCACCACGGGGCACGAAACCAACTCCTGGAGTGGTCATCATCGCCATCGGCGGAAGGCCGGGGAACATCATGGCCGAAGGCTAGAGTAATGCAAAAAACGAAAATGTACATTAAAATTAATGGATACGAGTAACGAATGAATTTAAAGGCCAACAAAAAATTGAAGCACGCAGTAGAACCATTAGACGCGTCCAAAAAGTAGGCCACCATTTTTGGTTTCGGATGGAAACCTGTTCTCGAAAAACACACCGACCGTGAGTGAAGAGATCATTTTTTAGACATGAAAATTGACTTGGAAAAAAAAAATTAGAAAAATTCAAATGACGAAACGGGCTTTTGAGTAAGGCTAAAAATATAAATAAATCAAAAAGAAAACACAATAATAAATTAATTTCTTTCGAATCTACTCGTATTTCGTTTTATTCCCCCACAGTAAAATTTAATGGAAATAGATTCGGCTATTTTAAAAATGCAGGTTTTGCAAATTAGTCACACTTCATTATTTTTTCTGTTTCTCGTTTATCTTGTCGTAGCAATAGGAATTCTAATTTCTTTGACAGGGACAAAAAAAAAAGTAAGTATCCCCAATGAGATAGACGAAGTAGCATAAAATTAGTCTACGTCCATTACAAAAAAGCACGTGAAAATTTCGCAAATAGCTCACTATTTTTCCAAACTGCTGTAAAACGGACAAGCACCAGTCAACACAAGTCGTAATGATAAAAAAAATCGACATTAATTTTGTTAGCTACTTTTGAAAAATTTGGTTTTACGTGCTGGTTTTTCGATAAAGATAAACTTACAAGTAGACGGGCAGACGGAAAATGTTATTCGTTGGTTTAAAAAACAGAAAAATATTCTTGCAGAAAAAAAAACAATATTACAAATAAGATTGAAAGCTTAAAAGTGAGATTAAGACGTACCTACAGTAAGTGACAATTAATATTAAAGTCGGAGTAAGAGTCTGGAGTAGACGTATGAAAGGAGGAAGTTGAAAAGATTCCCTCGTTTTATCAGCTTCTCCATCTCCCTTTTCTTCGAATTAAATTAATCTGATATTCTTCGAAGAAAAAAAAGAGAATTTCAAATGATTTTGATTATGCTAACGCATGAGAAAAACCAGGGTTTCCACCTCCGATCACGTATCAGTGACGCAGTAGCCAATTCAAATTAAATATTTTCAATCGTAACTGAATACAGAGGGAGATCCTTGCGAAAACTACAAGGAAAAATAACCACTGTCACCCCTAGAAGTAAGTAAAAACATCATTCTATCAAATTGTACACAAGAAGAAACACGTAGTAACAGGGCAGTTCAATAACCAATTTTCCAATTGGTGCGCATTCACTTGGGCATACTTACCCGAATGCTCGGTAAAAAAAAGAGTTCACCAAACATTTTCTGCTTATATAAGCAGACATAATATTTTGTATTTGGCAAACTTTCTCTTATCGCACATTTGGGCAAATATAGTCACGCGAATACGCACGAGCAGACCTACACAGAAGCGAAAAATAGCGAACACAATTCGAGTGTAAAGTGAGCAATTACAAATTGTGCGATTACAGCTATTACCCACGGCTCGTTCTCCAAAATTAAGCTCACTGTAACTGCTCACTTTTTACCTTTCCGGTGTGATATGATATCACGCATTCGCTTGCGAGTTTGGTCCACCAAATTTGCGCAAGTGAACACGTAGCGTAATTTATAACAGGTACACAATTTATTACGATCCACTTTTGAACCATTCTTGTTATTCCAGTGCTTGCTTCAATTGTAGGAAACAGCTTGAGCACAGACTAATTAGCTGTTCAAGTCGTGTATTTAAACAGTACAATGGGACGGGGTTTAAGGGAGGTAAAAAATGAATAATAAAACCAAAAATGCCTACTTTACTTACAACCATGGCTTGTAGGTCATTTTCGTAACTCTGTCGTAATTTAGCACTGATCAAAGCTTCCGCTTTGGACATATTTTCTATTGTGCCTTTTACTGTTATAATTCGTTCCAAATTAAAGGTACTTAGATCGTTGATACTGCAAACAGATTCACTTTAAAGTTCACATAAAACAAAATTAGCTGAGAATTTGTCTAAGAATTATTAAAAAAGTCAATTGCGTAAAAATACGGCGAAATCGCCTTTTTTTTTCTTTTTTTTTTTTTCTTTTCATTTGACGCAGCAATAATTAATGATGTTTAGTATTTACCTTGATACGGCTATTTTGGTATCGGTTTCTTGCATTATCCTTTTGATTGTGTTACCTCCTTTGCCGATTATTCGACCGATTAAATTATTGTGAGCCAAAATTTTCAGGGTAATTTCTCTGTGAAATGAACAAAATTGAGAAAAAAAAAAGTCAATTAGAAAAAACCAAGATATAAATTGTCGAAATTACTAAAATAATAAAGCCTTCGGTTTCCACCCGAAAATCGTAGTCCGTAACTTTTCGAGTAAATAAAAAATGAAAACTCCTTTTATCGCAAATTTTGGACTCTGATAAATAATTCTCATATTAAGAGCCGATCTGAAGTTGAATTAAACCCTTCTAAATAACATTCCACAGAAGACTACAAAAGCTAATAAAACCAAATAAATAGACGTTATTGGCTGTTTTTCAAGATATACGAATTGTTAGCGAGAATCAATGATCAGACATAAACTACAAAGAAATTTTGAAAATCAAAATGGTATGATTCCAGATCCTAAAGCACCATTACTAATTCTTTATTATTCTTAGAATAAAACTAAACTGAAACTAGAGAAGCATTAACGGTACCTATTAATAATTGAAAATCCCGACTGACTTACTTCTTAGGTTTCACTCGAGAAAAAAAATAAGATAATTTGGCATTACTTTTTCATCAAGCATACAGACATTTAACTAAGACAAATTATATTTTAAAATAATTAGGTATTACGCATGGAAATTAATTAAAAACATCTTCTAGGGCATCGCTGGGTGTTTCTTTACGAGAAGAATCGAAGACTAACGACAAATCAAATCAAGTCGCTTTCTAATAATTATAAGAAAAAATATAAAATGAAAGAGACAAAAATCGTAACTAAGCCGCTCAAATGGAAAATAGCAGATTTGACTGGCATACTAAAGCTCGTAAGTATTTAGGGTTATACGTCAACAGAAATTTCCATGGAGGTAAAATTGAGAAAAAGATATACAGACGTCTTCGAAAAAAGAGAAAATCAACGACTATTTTGTAAATTAAAATGAAAGGAAGAAAAGTTCCGACGTACTTCACGATTCTCTTTCTAAACTGAAATCAGATGTGTACGTAAAATATATTAGCAACCCTACTTTGTTAACGAAAAAAAGAAAAATAAGACTGTAAAATATAAAATTTTGACAGAGAAAAGAATAAATTAATGAAAAAAAAAACGAAATCAGATGGGTGTATCTATTAATCGTATTAAGGGTGAAAAACAAAATTTGAAAAAGCATTCAAAATATAAGACCACCATTTGTTCATTCAACATGAACTAGCAGTAATTTCTCTTTCTAAAATCCAATACAAATTATTAAAACATATTCAAAGATTTAGTCATTTAAAATGAAGGAGAATAACGAGCGATTTCATGAAAATTTAAGCACTTCAATTTTCAATTTCAAGTTTCTAAGTTCTAAGGAGAAGCAATAGTAACAACAAATTAGCCCCACAAAGAAATATTTTAAGCTCCGTTGGTGAACTTCGCAGAAAAGTATTTCATTAAGAACGAATATTCTAGAATTCCTCGTAGTTTCCTCTTTATTCAACTTTCGATGAATATTCTTAATTCTTTTCATCTTTGCATAAGCAAACAAAAAATGAAAATTTCATGAATAGCGCCCTTTGCCTTTACTTAGTTATACAAATATTTGGACTTGAAAAGAAGACCCTTTCAAGATGAACGTAAGAGAAATTCTAGAAGCTTATCGAGGCTTTTCTAAGAATGCCACATAGCCACGATATCCGAGTACGAAATAATTTCAATAACAAAGCAACAATATGAGGTACTTGTTATTAAAACTGAATATTTTGTCTTTTTCTCGTAAACAAATAGGAATTGGAAATTTTTCTTTGGTTTTGTTCTTCAGTTTAGAATTTTTCAATAACTATGAATTTGGGAGAAAAAATGAATTCACGAGACTCATGAGCAAGGACACAGAGGATTGAGACTGTGTAGAAAGAAAACACACAATCCATAGAAAACCAAATCAAAAAAACACAAACACCAAATAATATTAATACTAAGTCATAAAATTAAGCTCACGGTGTTTTTGTGGTATTGGCAGCTTCCTGTTGCATAACTTCCAGTATTTTCTTACATGCTTGAGTACAGTTCTCAGGGTTGCCATAAATGGTAATAGATTTTTCAACAGAACCGATATTTTCCTTCCTATGTACATCCACCCTGTTGCACAAAACACTATAAAATAATGAACAATTCATTATGAATAGAATGTGTTAAAAATTTAACGTAGAATGCGAGTTGAAATGTTCAAAGAAGCTCAACCTAGGATACAAAATATAAAAAAAAGCGCAAAAAAGATTAGACAAGATAGCGTGCCCGCAATCATTTAATCAAGTGAGCTAAATTAGTAACAATTTATCTGTTACTTCATTATTCCAACAATAATGAATTTATTCGACGGAATATTGGTAGCTTAACTCTGTTTAGTCTCACAGGTTTAGTAACTAAAATATATGTAAGTATCAGGTTTCTCCATATTTCCCATTTAACCAGTAACACGGTAATAAAATGAAACATTCTTCCGACGAAGATTAATAGAGAATTCCATTAGTGAAATTTGAAGAAAAAAATATTACAGGAAAATTCTCAATAAAATATTCAATATTACTTAAAAAAGAAGAACTATTTCGAAATTAATTCTGAGACTGAGAATCAGAGCGATCCATATCCAAAATCGTAGCTTCGAGAAAAAAAAAATCTGGGAATTGAACGTATACGAGTATATTCGCATCGCAATCAATACAACATTCTCTGTACCTACATTATTACCATCATCTACGTCCACGATCAACCTCCTTCGCCATTCATTAGTCAAAAATCGCATTCAACGCATTAAAATGCAAAAAAAAAAATAAATAAATAATAATGATAATAATAATAATAATAATCGGAATTATAAACCAAGCAGCGTGTAAAGACAAAAAAAAAACAAAATTGAAAAAAAAATCAATTTCACTGCTTAGTTTGCACACAAACCTCGCTCTGCTTTGCTGGGTGATTTGACGTATGGTGGAGCCTTGTCGGCCGATGATGGCGCCCACCATTTCGCTGGGCACCAAAATGCGCAATGGGAAGTCGGTGGCACGTGACGACGGCCCAAAGCCGGGTGCGTTTCTGGCGCTTCTCGGTCCGCCGGGCCCGCGGTTACCGCGTCTCTCCATGGAACTTTCAACCCGCAATTTGTTGCCCTCGAATTCGGTATTATTCAAATCGTTCACCACTCTGCAAGAAAAATAAAATCACAAGTTGATTCTTCGAATATGAAACCTGAGGTGTCGCAACACGAAAAAAAAAAAAAAAACATTCTCGTCATAAATACCGAGTAAAATGATAATAATCCAAACGGTAAGTACAAAGGTGTATCAAAAAGTAAAATATTTAGTTGTACTTAATATTGGCAATACTGATGAAATATCATATGTCTGATTCTGTCTAAATAATGAAAGAGGTAAAGATTACATTTTCATGATTAGAACCCACGAATGAGACAAGGATAAATTTGACTGCCTCGAATCAGATTCCTTATCTGTCCTAAATCAAATATCGGAGTTTTACTATCGAACATTGTTTATTTGGAGGCGAGTTGTGTAATTGTGAAGCTGTAAGGTGATTTTGATGATGCGAATGTCTAAAAATAAAGTAAGATATTAGCGTAGGATACCTCTTAGTACGAAATTAACTGCAGTATGATATTAAAAATCAATTTAAAATATTTTTTGTAATAAAAAAAAAGTTGCTAGAAGTAAGCTTCGGGTAAACTTGGAAATAATGGGACCACGAATGAAAAAATAATTCTTACGATCTAGGTAGGAGAATAATTTGTTTTGAAACCATTTTATCATTTTAATAAGAAAATTTGTACAGATTCTTTTTGAACACGATAAAGTGCAGTTAATTATCTAAATAAACGAATTAAGACATTGCAATTAGACGTTACAATCATGTAAGAGCTCAAAATTTAAATTATTATACTCGTACATTCAGGCACCGAAACGAGTTTTATCAAGGGTAGAGTAGTGCGTTGAAAAATGTCATCCATTCGGCGTATGAAGAAATATAATCGGATGATTAACTCAAAACTCACTAATTCTGATCCCTCTACCCTCATTTTTTACAAAATGTCCTTATCTCATACGCGGACGAGTCACTTGAAAAAAGTATACGGTCTAGTACTAATAATAGTATCACAAATCAAGTTTCTCACGGACTATTGTAAGATTTACAGAAATTGTACTCATCCCCTTTTCGCAAAAGACTGCTTATATGTTATAGATATCACAAATGGTTTGAAATTTGATTCAGACAACGTCGTCTTCTACTTATTCGGTTCTAGTGAGGTACAAATAGTAAGGGATGAGCAAGTTTCTTCCAACTCGTTAGTAAAATTTTGCTTCTGGCACTTAATCTATAATATAGTTTGGCGCTTCAATTATTGATTGTCGAAAAATTGAAACAAGCACAGTAAAAATGGATATTGAATAATAAATAAATAAATAAATAAATAAATAAATAAATAAAATATAAGACCTGGGAAACTTGATAAAAATTTTCAAGCAATACGCCCAAAATTTCATTACATTTTTAAAAGAAGAAAAAATCCTGACGTAACCGGTTTCCGCTGATGAATTCGTCCGAACTAAATGAATAAAATAAGCAAATTTCAACATCCTGAATTGATAAGTTTCGAAACGATCAGTCAAGGTAATATGTTGAAGTCTCTTCGGCTATAATCCTGCGACTGTATTTAGGAAAACGTGTTTCAAGTAATAGACGAATCATTATTTCAATTATCACAGGAATTCCTAAAAAGAGAAGTAATGCCACAGAGACAAAATATTCACTTCCACTTGACCCAAAAACTTTCAAAATTTGAGACTTGATTCCCAACCCATTCTAATTTTGGCATTCTTGCATAATTTCAAGATATTGAATGGGCTGATTAGTCAGTCTCAAACCAGCAACCTTCATCTACAAAACCAAGCAGTAAGCCATTTTTATAACGTCTTCTCAGACATTGTTTCAAGGATATAAATTTTTTTTTCGATTCACCTTTGTACGTTTCTATAGAAAACAGAAATAAAAATATAAGAAAACTACGGCTGAAGCAAAGAAGAATGACAAGACAAAAAAATGAATTAAAAGAGCAAAAAAAACTTAGAGAATAGAACTCACTGTTGGGCTTTTTCTGGCGTATCAAAAGAAATTTGTACAACTTGCGTTGGTCCGTCTTTAGCACCAAGTTTTTCATAATTTTGTGCACCTCCGTACGGAGCTAATATAGATTCCAAATCTTCAATCCGTGCATTGCATGGTAAATTCGATATTATCACTTTTGTGTTATTGTTGTTGCTGAAAAAACCAACGATATCAGCTTGAGAATTGGGGAAAAACTGTCTGCAGAGAGAATATAAGGGAAAATACTGTAAGTAACTGGAGGCATCAATTTAGTTATAATACAAAATAAATAAAGGTAACTAAAGACAGACCAAATTATAAAATTGCGGGAGGGGACTGGGCATATAATACCAAAGAATAATGACACAGATTCGGACCGAATCATTTGAACAAATTCTACAGCAACTTACAACTTTTAGAGACACGTCCGAATACCATGCATGGGCAATATAAGGGTGGGTATGGCATTTTGCCTCAATAGCAGAGGCAGAAAAAGTAAAACCACGCAAAACTGTACTTTTTAGCAGGTTTTTTTTACTAGGACGTTCGGAATCGTTCAGAATTTCACTTTTTATCTGAAATTGTGGGTATTTCAATTTTTCGTGGCGACGGACCTCAAGCAATCACAATGCTACACTAGTAAAAATAATATTAAAGATTCTGTTCATTTTTGAAAAGCAAAACAATTTTTATTAATGGGTTTAGAAGAAGAAAATTGTCAAAAACATAAGTAAATAAATAAATAAATAAATAATGGAGTTTTTGCACAACCTTTCAAAAACATAGAATCATCTCGCGGAGAAGTCGATTTTCTGAATAATGCAAAAAATGTCGACCTATCAAGAATAATTAGGTTCTTGCCATATGATGAGAAACAGATAGCACTCGGCTAATTGAACTCGTCTTCTCTATAACCGTTACAATATTGCTATTAAAGATGAGAATTTATTTTTTTCAAGGACCGAAGTTGAATTTCACTAGAAACTGTAAAATAAAACCGTTGATTCGATTAACGATTTTTTTTTTTTTGACAAGACCTAACCCTAAACCCTTTTTGTTCGGGACTTCGAGTGCAAGAACCTTAGTTTGAGCCAACATTTTGAAAATAATGAAATCGCTCGCCGCAACTCAAAAACCAATGATCAAATTGAAGATTGTTCGCGTAAGTAATTGCAGGGTTGGCTTAAGAAAGACCACAGTCCATTATTTTGTTGATTATGAACTGATTAAATTGATGAGAATAGCATTGAAAACTCGGTGGTTGGAACATGTTTTGCTTCTTCGCTTTCCACTTCCACCCAGCTCATACCTACACTATTTATCAGACGTCCCTATTTGAAATTCATCATCAATCCATATCCGAAATATAATATAAATTATAGTCATTGAATACAAATTAACAAACTGTAACGAACAAATACGAGCTAGACTATAGTAAAGCTTCGGACATTATTTCTGATTAATTGAAGAATACTTGTAGCCAGCAAGACTCAATTTTATCCTTCACTAGGGGCTACGCCAAACGCCCGAACCTCTAGCCTTGCGCAGCCATCCAACCCCTTCCTGCGGAAAGAAATCTTAAGAGTGAAAAACCGATGTTACCCTAAAAGTCCCAAAGTTTTTCTTGGCCGATATTAACCGAAAAGTGTTACAGTTTTTATTTTCAATTAAATAGGAACATTTACCAATCAAGCATTTTGAAGATGGCTTATTTTTGAGAAACTCAGTAAAATCAAACCACGATCGCGTCTCAAAATCAGCCCTTCAATTATTACATCCGCTCGTGCGAACAAAAGAAATGCAGGCATAATTAACACTTCGAGAAGCAAATGTGCAAATATTGTACAACAAGAAAAATCATATCAGCGTGAAATGAAAATGATCGACCAATAAAAACTCTCAATGCCATCGCAAGAATTCGAAGGAATTTTCTGTTCTTTCAGATTATATTGGTGTTGCTTTCCAACGTCTGTACACTAACAATGCATTTTGTGCTTGTTGGTATATACGAGTACTATATACTTGACTACAAAACGAGTGCCAAGAAAATACGATGCCTTTCCTAAGCGATAAAATGTTTTCCCGTCTGATGAAGTAAATTACAGAAACAAGGCCATTGACCTCGCCACTCTCCGAGGAAAAACAAAAATATTAATGAATTTAGCAATGAATATAATCAATTTCGAATTGGCTCAGAGGGCTGCAGTGAAAAATCTCTAGTTTCTGTACTTTTGAGAGGAAGTTACATGACACCACATGCTGAGTAAATTGACCACAAGCTCGATGTAAGTTGGCATAACATAAAATACACGGTTTGTTGAAATATTTCACCGTCACAACATCGGATTTAACTGCTCCTAGCAGCACAGGAATTGGCTTATTTCGGCAAATTAATAACGAGAAAATTTTGAAAACAAAAGAAAATTGAGCTGATTTCGCATTGCTTCGTTCAACTTGAATTCAAATTTCTCAGTTTTGTTGCGAGTATTGTAGTATAGAGCTCTCTCTTTATCGAAAGTTATAGGTAAATACTTACTTCTTACCAAGAGGCTACACATCTTTTTTTCACGAGAGTTGAGTGAAAAGGTGCTACTCGAAACTATAAATTTAATGTAGCTCAACAACGTGGCCTGCCCGAGCAGAAAAAAAGTGCAGTCCAATTTAGCCTTCGCATCCATCATAAAACTCCGACAAAATTTTCATTCAACCTCAAATTTCACGACCTTAATTTGCCAAGTCAATAATGCAATGCAAGTAGTCAAACTCACAATCAAACACACTATTTCGATAATGGTAAATACGAATTAGATTCCATGATCGACGTCGTAGAAAGTTATTCAAGGGCGACATGTAATGACGACAAACAGTAAACTAGATTAACGTGGACTGGCAAGTTTGCCGAGAGAAATAGACGAAGAATTTGGAAAGCTGCGGCCAGTCATGTACCTACATACAACAAAACAATTTTTTTGGAAATTTTGCCAATCGATTTTCACGAAACGAATTTCAGAATGCTCGTCGGGAATGGCAACTCGCCGGATTTAAGTTTTCCCGAATATTATTCAACCTCAAAGTTGAAGTTGGAACTCAAGGAATACCATAATAAAACCATAAATGAGATTGAAGGGCGTTACACATTAATATTTTAAAAGTGTGAGGCTAGGAGATCGAGCAAACGACAAACGAGGCTATTGACTATAATACGCACAGGTCCTTTTTCCAACAAATAAAATATTGGCACCCAAGGATACTCAATGTCAGGCTTCTGTAAACAAATGAAAAAATTCCGGACAAATCGAGTACTTATTAAAAGTAGCCCTTTTAAATTAATTCCACAACGTCGATTTCCGAGTAACGTGCAAAACAGCTGTATAAAGAATTACCAAGAACCTTTTTGACAAGATAATAAAAAGCTATGAACTAACCTTAAAGTAATTTTATAATTTGAGGGAATACGACTTGACAAAAAAAAAAAAAAAATTGGGATGGACCAGAGCACACAGCAGCCTCGAATGGATATTTGGACTGGTATTATTGGCTATGAATACTACCAACAACTAGAAATTCAGCTATAATCGAGGGTCGACCATTTTTCTACACCATGTCTCCAATCTCGATTCTTGAATAAAAATAAGCAGCATCAACGTGGCGAATAACTACGTCCACAGCTGCAGCAAAGCAACCAATAACGCACATAAAGTTGAACGACATTTCGACTTACGTAGTAAAAGAGGAGAGCAAGATTTATGGCTGCACAGCACTGCCATCACACCAAAATAATAACGTCTGCATTTTCTCGGCGAATTTTGCATTATATTCCCTCTTCCGTCGACTTTTTTTCCGATACGGTTCGCTATGTACTCGTATGCTCCACAAAAACAGAAAAAATAAATGTCGACGTATGCGTGCCTGCGTTTTCTTTCTCCCGTTGCACTCACAATCAGCTTATTTTCCTCGACCGTTTCGACGCTCTCTTCTCATGCACTTCACATTGCATTATTCAGTTCATTCCTTCGACGATGGAATAGAGGGAGGTGCGGAACAAGGAGAAATACATTTCTGTGAATGAATCTCTACGAATCTCGTTTCACACCGCAAAAAGATTTTGAATGACAGCGAACTGACAAACACCAAGTATAAACCGGCCAGAGAAGATGAGAAAAACGTGAAAATCGGAACGAACGTGTGATATATATTTTCTGATACGATCTCTCTTTCGTAAAAACGAAAGGACAACTTGACCTGTGGATCTGTAACGTCGTGTAACACGCGTTTAGTTCATCTGTTCACTTTTTTGTAATACAAGAAAAATATTATAAAATAAACGTGAAAATAAATATGGCGTCCGCTAACGTACGTACTACTCGATTACGAACACTCGCACACACGATCGTACTCGTAGCCAAACACGCACACACACGAATTCAACCAGAAAATAAAAACACAACAGAAGAAAACAAAGTTGTAGGAAAAATTATTACCAAAAAAAAATCTCTAAGAACGGAAAACGTTTGACATGCCTTTCCAAGAAATAATTCGAGTAACTAACCGGCCGGTCGTCGGTACTTTTTTTCGTCCGCATCTGTGGACGCACTGCGCATGCGTCAAATAATCATCATGCGAGTAGAAAGAGCAACGTCATCGATCCGAAATGTTCAGTGCGGCCACGCACGATGGTGTGAATTTTTTTCCTTCCCTTCCACGTTATAAATCATTAATCGTATAATCGACGAGAAACCCCGTACACTTTCACGTTTCGTCTTCATCATTCGTAACAAAAATATTACATTAGACTAATTCCGCTCATTCGAACCCCATCGTCTGAACACTGACGAGTCAGCAAAATTTGCCGGAGAAATAGAGTGGAGACTTGAAACGAAAATAATATTCAATTCCCAATTCGGCGACGGTTGGTTTTTCATCTCACCTTGATCACATTCCACCGTAACACGAAGGAGAAAAGTGTTTGATAATTATGTAGGGGAAAGAAGGAAAATCGAGACGCCAACGACCGACTGCACATCGTCAGCGGGTAAATGGACCGAATTCAGTGAATCGCAAAATAATAAAGAAAGAAAAAAATTGAACTGCTGGTTGGGACTTTCAGTAAACATGAATTTTTATTCGATTAAACACACTTCGAAAACCTAACGAAACACAGCAGTCCAACTCTAACCAAACGAGCATAAAGATAATATCTTGAAAAACATTTAATTCTTCAAATTACTGGCGTCACACGAGCGAATTTTCTTCTTAAATAAAGCATTAATGCATCTATGAAAAATTCAAAGACGTTTTTCCAAAACATGTCAAGTCCATTATTATAGATTTTAATATTTTAGCAGATTATTGTTTAGTGTACACTGTAGACATAAATTCTTCGTTTTTCCAAAACCTGAGTATGTCCAAAACCTGATTAACTTTGAAATCCAGTGTTAGGAATGACCAGATCATGACGAAATTGATGACTGAATCAGAATTCAAATCAATCATGACTAAAATACGTTCAGGAATTCAAACCAAAATAATGGAAACTCCAAGTAACTCATCGCATAATTATCTACTCGCACCTACTTCAGAACTAAATTTTCACTCAATCCAACTATTCAAAATTATGCTCTCTAACACAAAATTATCTACTATCAAGAACTTTTTTAATTCGTCTGTAACATTTTTTGAAGAGATTTAGAATAAACCACTTGCACAAATTATATTTAAAAACGGGGTGATTCAGCGTGTTTGTTGTAGATAACGAATGGCTATATTACAAAAATATTATTCGACATTTTTCAATAATTGTACTCCTACTCCCGGTAATAACAGAAACGGGTATAGAGATATAAACCAGTTTTATTCAACAAAAGTCCCGACGAAATGAGTAACTCAAAAAAAGATGAATACAAGAATATAGATCTAGTTACTGATTACCTTCAGTTTCTTATTTTATTGAAGTACTGCAAGCCCCCGCCCTTGGTACACTCTAATATACCGACATCGCTCAAAAACAGCAGCTATGGAATTCCATACTGTCTTTATAGACATACTGAAAGATAAAAAAATCTAAATAAAAAAGCGACAAAACAAAAAATCAACCCGGTTTGTACCCTTTGAGCAGTACTACGTCGAATAACAAAACCAAAATTCACCGTCGATAATCCATGGAACAAGATTCGCCATCTCCACATGATGCTGAATGAAGGAGGGTTCCAGTTAACCCACATTTCGAATTAATGAATGCCCTCTTTTCGCTATTCCATTGGTGTTTAAAACACAGAGAGAGTATAATATTCCTGTTTTTCATTACCATTTAGGCACTTTTGTAAAATTATATTATACTCCGAAGGTTGTAAGACAAGATTACACATTCTATTACAGAGGGTGACCCAGAATCCTACATAGAGGACTAATCCTGCTGGCCATACGCATGCGCAGTTCGACGATCCAGAAAATAAGAGGACAAAAAAAGGGGTCGAATAAGAGGGATTTCCGCGATTCATCAATCCTGTTTTCTTTGAAGTTTGAAACGAGATGATGGTCGGAGAAAATATAGAAAAGATGTGAGGACTGCGATGTGTTTCTGAGAGTGTGAGTGAGACATTTCAATTCGTATTTTTAGCAGGTTTTCCCAGAATACCAGCTCTTGAAATTTTTTTTCTCGTTCTCGCTAGCTATTTTACGTTCTCAATAGGAATGGGAAATGCGTCATCAACGATATAATGATAAAAATATGGACGTTTACCATTCATACACATATCGAAACGATTGTCCTGGCAAATTGAAATTTATAAATAATCATACAGGAATGATGACGAAATTCCATAGCCAAATATTGCGCAGACACAGCTGTCACCTGATTATATGTAGGCTACAATAGACTAAAATTATAAAAACCAGCAAATCGAACACTGTACATACATCCACACGCTCACTACCTTATTAAAAAAAAAGAGCAACACAATACGATCAGTAATAAAATTACAGAAGAGTATTTATAGAGCAGTTCCGATCATTTACTTCATCAGAAACTATTTTAATATAAGTTTAATTATGTTAAATAAATAATACTGAATACAAATATATCCTGCTAACTTTGATGAATTTGATCATATAGTCACCGAATTGTGGTAGTTAAAAGATTCAAGAAGAAATGTAGATAAAGCTAATTTTTATCCAAACTTTGCACTAAAACAAGGACATGTGACATCATTTGGAGATGTGATACTTGACTAAAATAATGCCAAAGGTATACATATAAGAAAATATGTCATCATTTTCTGGCCGGATAATCACTTAGTGCCTGTCCATCACACTCGTCCTTGCGTGGGTATGACGTGCATATGCCAATTTATTGTGATATTTGCTCTTAATAATAATAAATTAACGAATTATTGAATTTTTACCGCCTTTAAGGTCCGATTTCATAGATTACATCACGTATAGTAAAATATGTCCTCGAGACTTGGAAATGAATAAAATTAAGTATAAGATCGGGAGAGGGAATTGGAATGTTGAATTAAACTCTGCTCAAGTCAATGCAAACTGAAAAATCGGAAAACTTTTTTTTCTTTGTACTGAACAATAACCGAATAACAATAATGTCTTGGTTACCTACTTACATATTCGTAATGTAGAAGCATAACGTACTTGCAGAAAAAAATTTTTCGACAATATAACTACTGATACTGGAGAACCCACAATTTTTTTCAACACAAAATTTAGCCCTATCACTTAGAGTTACCCCCTTTTTCTATTTAAAACAGACTTACATTCGTTTTCTCCCATCTGATGATGTTTCAAAGCATTTCATCGCAGTACTGGACCTACATCACTACTAACTGTACGCTAGAAAGTAAGAAATAATTTCACTAGCAACGGCATGTAACTATGTACTATGCAGAAAAAACGAGAACCCCAAGATTGCTTTACAACTGCCGAATCCAGTTGATAAGAACAGAGGAATCAGTAAAAATAATCGATTTTCGTGGGAGGAATGGAGAAAATCTCACCTGCCCGAATTGTACGCGTATCCATTGTACTCGGCCGTGGAATGATCACCACCTGCGTGATGCTGTCGATTTTCTCTGTAATCTACATCATTTGGCGGCGTCATTATACAGGTCGACTATGAAAATCCCCCAGTTCCTCGCCGTCCAAAATTCCAGGGAAAAACAACGTTCCGGCAAATTAAATAAAAATAGCGAGGTGAGAAAATCACGTAGCTGGTATAGTCGGAAAAGCGTTGGTGACGTCACGAAAAGTTCACGAAATCATCAGCCGGTCAACGGCGAACTGCTGCTGTTTATCCTATCGAACAGATTGCGGAAAAAAGTACAATTAATTTCATATCACTAGGTAATATACCAAATAAAAATAAGTCGTCAATAATGAGAAGTCTGTGCAAATAAGTTTTTGAATTTTCATTTATTGCATCTATCCTAAACAACAATTTACGAGTTACTTCTCTTCCTTGGTCACCCATTCCAATATCATGAAAAACTAGGAGGAAAATAGTACAAATATGCAGACTCAAAGGTGGCGCGACAGATTTTAACTAGTGGTTGTAAGCTATTAAAGCTTCACCAAGCTCCCCGTACTCAAAACCCTCTCCCCTAACCGAATAAATAATCCCCATCCTTACCGAAAAAAAAAAAACACTCAAAAACTTTTATGAGGATAGTATAGCCTATTGTTTTCAACAAAAATTTCTTTTTTCAGTACCCCAATTAAATAAATTCAATGAATCTACGGTAAAATTTTCAATAAGTTTGACTACCGTAAATGGGGGTAACTTGGCAAACTTTTTCAGCATTTTCCAACTTCATCATTCTCTATTTCCCACATGGCAAATCAAAATCTATACTTCAATTATATCAAAATATGCGTTGAAGGCTCTACTTTTTAACTATGCTCTCAAAAATTTGATCCATCAATTCTAAGTGCAAAAATACCCCCTCTCTTTTAAATGTGCCAAGTTACCTGCAAAACGGCTAACTTGGTACACAGTAGATTTTTAATGCAACATATTGGTAAAATTATGAAAATTAATAAAAAAAATATTCAAACTAACTTCCATTGAAGAGAAAATAGGTCTACAAAAAAACAAAATGATGGCATAATAGGTACAAAGATACTGGGAACGTCCCAATTTGTTTCCTCAAAGTTGGTCGTATGTATACCAACAAAAATTCAGTAATTAGGGGCTGCTAAGGAATTGTAAATGCAAATTCTTTATTAAATCTACAATTATTGCTTAGCAGTCGATAAAATCGTCATTTTAATGTTTCAACACCATTCGAACGGTAAAATTAATAATTATGCTGAACGTGATGAAATGGTTGAACAGTGTAGCCAATATGTTAGAAACGCGTGAAATTCAATAAAATTGAAAAAAAGTACCAAAAGTGCCAAGTTACCCTCTGTGTCAAGTTACCCCCATCTACGGTATGCTACATTCAGAAAAAATGTAATGAACCAATTCTGCGATGCGCAGACGTCACAACCCAAAATTAGTGTTGTCTCGAGCTACGCTTCAAAGAAAAAAAAGCTAGTTTCACCATCGTCCATGATTTGGGGAATACAATGATTCAGTGAAACCGTTACAAGAGCTTTCAAGTCTTAAAACGAGAACCATCCAAGTGAACGGTGAAGAAGGAAGCGAAAAAGGCATCTTCTCTTTCTCGAGTATAGGTCACGAAATCAAAAGTGATTTAAATGCGCATTTGTAAATAGCTATCTCCATTCACGCGGCCAATACAAAATGCACAAGTTCGTAAGAGCCTTTGAAAGCGTAAAATAATAGCTCTGAATGACGTTTCAAATCGAAAGCGTGCACTACTACACATGTTTTCATCACATTATTCAACTCAGTCGCGCATAATAAACACCTACGACGCGCTCCTGGGCTACTACCTCCAGTACCAGTACCTCGTATTTCCTGCCTTTGCCGGATTGATGCGTAAAATATGAATCCATTATAGCCTCCTCCGCCTCGCACAAAACCAAAACCTAAGAAAGACGAGAGTGGGCTGCATTCGCTTTTAATGTTTTGATAGAGAAGAGAAAACGGTGGTGCAATTCAGACGGCCGTATGCGTATAAGGCCGCGCAAAAGAATGGAACAGATAAGATTTATTCGATGGGTATACGCTATACACAAACAGCGCACACGCTGCTCTTCTAAGTGCATAATGATAATAATTTCGTTTCACTGGGGAGGCGCAGGAGTGGGTGAGGACGAGGGCGTACAAGCCGGCGAGTACGTAATTCAAGCGTATTTGACTAATTGACCGAAGAAATACGAGAGCCTTTTGTTCGTCGCAGATAATTTACGCCGGCAGCGGGTAACAGAGGGCGTACGCAGCATTTACACAGTGTACGCGATGAATGGCTCATGCATGTACTTTATTTTGCTGGTGTTATAAAAATGTAAAAGAGGGTTACGCCAGCAGCAACATTTTGCCAAACGGAATGCGAAACGCGGTGGCGGCGCCACTTCGAGAAAACAGGTAAAAGCTCGTTTCTTCGCATGGTTTTAGTTTGGCCCAAAACTGGGCTGAGGGGCATCCCCGGGGCCCATGGTATCTTGATACGGCGCTTGTTTTTCCCGCCAAATGATTTGAATCTAAATGGCACTACGATAATTAGGGAGGAAGTGATGCCTACCATCTTCAACAAATTGAAAAAGCACAAAACAGAGCTCTCAGCAATGGAGTTTGAATAAGACAAGTTTGACTCGACACAAATCAGGTTCAAAAAGCTCAAAATATGTATTAAGGTTACCTCATCTCAATACAGCAGCTGCTTTCGTAAAAAGAGATGAGCTTTGAGAACATGAATCAGCAAGGTTTGGTGAGAGAGGCTTACTAACTATGGACCAAAAACGCTGGATGAACGCCCAATACAGGCAACAAGTAAATTATTTAGAAAATGAACTTCACATAGGATTAGACGTACACATACGAGTCGGCGAGTATTTTCTGGCCTTGAACTTGGCATTTTGAAGGCTAAACGCGCCCTCAGCTCATGAGCCTAATATCGTCTGAAATTCTCCAATAGAAAATTACTCAAATCTACAGAGCTAAGTGGTTCAAAAATACTATTGCGACTAGGAATTAGTAGCAGAAATACCTAAAATTTTTCAATCGTTATTTCAGACTTGGCTTTTTTTCTTCATTTTGCCCTTCGATTAAAAACAAACTGCTTGTATACATAATATTTTCGAAGATCTTCTTCAGTAAGATATCTAAAAGATCATTTATACAGCTATCTCTAGCTTTTAGTGAACAATTTTCCGGTCTAACAAGTATCTGTTTATGAATTCTAATTCCACGCAGCAGAAAAATGAACCTTATATTATTTCCTCTTTTTTCCTTTCATGAAACGTTGACAAGCTATCAGTCAGCTCAATGAAATACAAAATATCTAGCACAACTCCACAGTTCCTAGAAGACAATTCTTCGATCTATATTTAATAATGTTTAATAATTTTAATGTAACCTCCTATCGAGATCAGAGACATTTGCACCAATTACATTCATTATTTAATATTATAGTCTCTTCGGTTTCCATCTATCAATTTAAAAAAACCCTAAAACAATGAAAAACACCATCATATGAAAGTGTAAATTTAATATTAGGATTTCCATGTCTTCACAGTTTAAACAGACAAAGTAAAATGTTCATTAGATTAAGACTTTATAATAACCGAAAAGGTTATTAGATAATAATTACTTATAATTGCGATTACTTTAGTTCGTAAAATATCTCACAAGTGAATGAAAAATTGAACTAAAAAATTTCTTCAACTATTTTTCGTCAACGATATTCTCATAATTAATTTCTTCAAATTATTTCAATATTATTACCAATTGTGTGACAATTATTTCAAAAATCACCCAGTGCATGATTAGATTTCCGAGGCTGAGAACCATAATGATCATGATTTATGACTAAAATAGAAAAACTCAGTTGAAATTCTCAAACACATACACTTCCCTTCTTTTGTACCACTTCAATTTATATTTCAAAGATAATGAGTGGTTGTTTTGATACACTGAGTTCACAGGGTGGACGTGCGAAGTAAACTACATCGAAAATAGTCGAAATCTCAAAATTTTGCTGGAACTAAATTTCAGGAAGCAGTAAAAATTGACATATTTCGGTATAATATAACTCATAAACAATATCCAAAATCGAAATTCCGCCAAAAAAGCCACCTGGAGACAGGCCCGTACCTAAGCGCTCATAAGTGCTAGGGCATATGACATATCAGGCAGGGCTAACATTTTTCCGGGTGACCCCCGCCCCCATTTTGAATGTCCAGTTGTCTTGAGTTGGCAAAATACCCCTACTTCATTTTGGATACTTATGCTTTTCATTTCAACAATAATGAAATGCTATTTTGGAACATGGACCTCACAGGATAAAAATTTATGATAAACTACCGGATTACTCCTTTTCAACCGTTTTGACCTTTTTTTCAGCGGACTTGGACATTGAGTCAGAAATATGATCTAATTTTTTCAACAATTTTATAAAATATTTGTTTATTAAAGGGAAAGTAAAACAGCAGAAATCCAGAGCATACCGAAAATTTCTCGTCAAAATTAAAAGGAAAAACTATAAATAATATCTTGGGTGGAGCCAAATAAAATTAAAAGCCAAGGTTCAAATGCCGATACGATGTCCTGGAAATTGGGAATCCCTGAAGAGCCCACATAATGAAATTTCACGAAGCTAATTGCACACAGGATCTACATTTTCGCGGCTTTTGACGCGAATTCCTACCTACGAAAAAAACCGGTTTCATTCTGCAGGCATACGGTCATTTCGCGAACTATTTCGAGCTGCAGATTACTAAAAAGGAAACATAAAAGCAATAAAAGAGGTAAGAAGAAAACGAAAAAAATTCTCTACACATCTACTAGAAAAGTAAACGACAGCGTTCGATCACGTGGTGTGAAATGCGGTCACGGTAATCTCAAGCATTGTTTACATCCGAATTGTCAGTGTTGCCATATACGAGATAGCAAAAGTATCATCCTAAGAATGCGTTAATCACTTTATATACTAGTGAGCGCAAATTATGCATACGATGAATAGTGAATACTTTTTCATGAATTGATTGTATGCAGCTATATAAGCGGTGAATTATGCATTTTTGTCAACAACAAATGGCAAGCTCAGCTAGATAAATTGGACGAAAATTTACAACCTGTGTGGCAGTGTACGCAATCGGGTACGAAATAGATGATGTGGAAATATGATCGCGCCACACAAACACTTGCAACGAACAAACACACACTCATTAAACAGCCGTGCATGAAGCAAAACGAAAAGCAATTTAGAAAAACTGTTGCACACAGCACAATGAAATCAAGAAATCGGCTAAAATACTCGAGGAAAACTAGTACAAATACAGATGCTAATTAATGACTTTACCGTTAGACTAAGCGAATTTCTGCGGCACAGCTCGATGAAAATCACCACACTGTGATGAGTACGTTGAAATTGAGCTGGTAACGTTTAAGGCACGCACTGAGATCGAAGTAATCGAACTTTTCACTTGTTTCGAACAAGAACTAACGAAAATGGTTCGCGAAAGGGCTGAAAAGCTGTTAGCACAACACCAAAAGAAATCACTATCGACGAACAGTTTTCACACCACGAATTCTAAACGTAGGACAAAAAATATACACAACTAAATCTACTCAGTAAAATAAATTAAACATAAGTAACAGAACAAAACAGAAATAAAAAATTATGCCTATTAAGCTGGCATTAAAACACCAAAGCGATAAACGAAACGGATCGGATCACTGTTTTTTTTCCATCGAGATGACGCCGCTACAATCGCCACGTAGTGCATGGTTTAGGTCTATCACCCTCAACCCCCACCTTTTCACACCGTATAATTTCCTCTGTATTCACAAGCCCCTCCTCTCATCACACACTAATGGCGAGTCGGTGTCATCGTGTCTGTGTGTACGTGTGAGCAACGCCATGAAGTGGTGCCTAATTCATTCGCTTTCGAATACGAGTCGTTTAGCTACAGAGCTACGTACATGAAAAAACACACACACACACACACAATTACACATTCACGTTTTCCATGTAGCGCCAATGTATGAGACGTATAGTAAAATGAGAATGAGAGGGAAAAAAAAAGAATGAGTGAAAAAAGAAATCCCTACCAGAGGCAAGATGATGCGCTCCAACTCGTTGCTCCACTGAAATATCTGGGAGACAGGGAGAATAGTATTTTATTTTATTTTATTCTGTTCCGTGGCTCCGCGCATTCATCCCGTACCTTCGCCGTATTCCCTTTCTATCCTTTTGCTTTGACGCCGGTTTTGTATACCTACGCAACTTTATCAGGGATTCCTAACATTTTGGCATGGGATCTTAAAGTTCGCACTTTTTTGCGTACGTGTAGGTTGCACTGAAGGCTGAACAATTTTTACGCAATGTCAACGCATTTTGACATTAAAAATAACGTCTGGAAATTTCACTTATTTAACGCCCCATTCGCTACGTACTTTTGCTTTTGTCTTCTGTTTTTGCTTTAACCAATCAAATTAAGCAATTTTATTCCTGATTAGTTTTTCTTTACGCTGATTGAATTGAATTGAATCAAATTGAATCAAATGGAATCAATAAAAGCAAAAGCAAAAGATAAAAAGCAAAGTACAAATGAATGAGGCTTTAAGGTCCACCTTAATGGAGGTCCAGAAAACCACCCAGAAATTTGCCGCTCAATAATTATGTATGAAAATTATTAGACAAAGAAGCAACAAAATTACAATGGCATGTAGTTTTTAATGACAGAATTTATGAGTGAAAAATAAATTGTCCGAAACTATGGGCAATGATAATACTCGTATTTTTATTGGTGAAATTTTCCAATAACATTTTTTAATGACAGAATTTATGAGTAGGAAATTAATTGTTATGGGAGATCATGGACGATGATAAAATTTATTTTGTGAAAAATTTTTCAGTTCTTAAATTTGATGATTTATTTACTCCGACGAAATTTTCTCAATTAGATCATAGTTTGCTAATTTTCTGTTATTTTTCTCATTTTCTGTTAGTTTCATGAAATTATCTCTCATGGGAATGGCGATTGGCGATAGAAAAATTGAATTAATTTTGTTCGTAAAAATTTCCAGTGATATTTTTTCGAAATTCTTTATTGCCATTCCTTCGAAAGGCAGTACTTTGATTTAATTAAGCCACCTTAATAATTCTTGAAAATTTATGTTTTTGAGAATTGGCAACACTGTAATAGGTGATTTATAGCTTTTTCAGAGAAATGAAGATTTTTATAATAGGTAAATGGAAATGGAATAATTATGATACTAGGTTGAATGCGTTACAACCTCTCTGCAAGCAGAAATTTATTTGAATTGGCATCTAGCACCTGCGTAGCTATACAAATTCAACAACGGAGGGATGAAATTTTTTCCTGGAGGGCAATGCCCTTTGGCCACGGCCATGTTTTATAATCTTTATGGTCAGAGTTGCGAGTCATTAAATCATTCCTGAAATGTAACTGCTGGTTACCAAGTCTAATTAATTCTGAAAAATATCCTTACATCGCACATGGGTGCCTCTTCAAATCCTCTTCCACTATTGTACACCTAAGAAAAAATAACGTTCACGTATTAGGCAGTTTTTAAACTCGTTTATCATTACTGAGAGACACTATACAAAACTAGAAAAATATTAGTTCAGCTTCATTTGTAACACCCCGATGCACTTTCACAGTTGTTACTCCGATTAGACCTGGTCTCGATTTTCATACCCCCCAAAATTCGTCTCGATGGCATCCCTTGTTCACGACTGATGCTTTACCAGACGAGAAACCGGGTAAAAACAGGCTAATTTGGTATGCAGATGGTGGAGCCCAGAGTTTTGTACAAAAAGCCATGATCTTCGAATAAATTCCTCTCAGAGCCCAGAGGTTGAACTTATATCTTAATAGAGTTAAATTTTTGATTTCAATTTTTTTTAAATAAAAATCTCAATCACCTAGCAAGGCAGAAATATTAAACTCATCATTCAATCAACATCCCAAACATCCCAACCATCCCAATCACTTGATCCGCGAATCTAGTATTCACGGCGCATGCGCGTGGGCTGGAAGTTGTATTGATAAAATTGTGTTCCTCCTTATCAAAATTTTGAAATTGGCGAAGGCGATCCGCGATCGGCCTCAGCCCCTGCTAGTTTAACTTGTTGCTTATTATTCATATTTTTGTTTTCTATTTCTGTTTCTTCCTCGAATTGACTTAAATTGCGTCTCATTTTCTCAAAAATGCTTCATTACAGTCCTCTGTGAAGAAATAATTGAGAAAACGCCACAAATCATGATAGTATGGATACTTCTAGTCATCGTGGGAGTGCGTTTATGCGGAGTACTCGGTTCTGTCGACCCCGAATTCGAACATCATTTGTGCACGAAAACACCTTACAGAGTCATACAGAATCCAGATGTCAGCGAAGTTCGGTACAAAGGTAATCTCAAATTGTTTATATGATCATTAATCAGTACTCGATGCTTCGAATGAATACTTGACAATTTTTTTACAGGATGTACCCCTAAGAAGTTATGGTATGTTATCCGTCATGGAACGAGAACCCCTGGTGAAGATGTGGCTTCCTTAATGAGGTCCAGATTATTCGACATTCGCGATTTGATCGTGAAAAATAAGAGTAAGACTCGCTATAAAATCTAGTGACAAAATTAATTTCTGCGTATCTGATCTATTTATTTCTTAATTATTCTACCATCTTAATGATACATTAGCTGGGCATTTTTCGTGTTCAAGTAATTTTTAGTATTCGACAATTTAAGAACTACTCCATTTGCCAACTGCAGAGCTTCAACCATGAATTCTTATAGACCGTGAATCGGCCATAAACCACTGCCAAATTCTCTGGCCGATCATTTTCCGTTGCTTTTACACTGCCCTTTTCTCTGTACCGCTACGTAAGATCTACTTTTCAATTGGTAACTGTGAAAAAAAAGTAAATCCGAGCTTACCTGAATCTATTTTTGTCATATCGATGAAAAAACGAATTAAAATTTTTTGGCATTTGGCACGTATTTCAAAATGACTGATAAAAATGTCCATTTTCCTCTTTGTAAGATTCCATTTTGCTTTTAATTTCCGGCCATTCTCAATTTCCTGTTATTTCAAAGTGTACATGAATTCTGTTGCTGATCCATTACATTTTTTTTTTACAGATTGCACCAGATACTCAGATTTTGCTGCCTGGAAACCGCACATAGAATTGGACGGCAAGAAACGGTTAACACGAGAAGGCGAATCCGAAATGACTTTTTTGGCCCAAAGACTGCGTAAACGGTTTCCTAAAATTCTTAGCAAAACGTGGAATAACTCCACTTTTTCGGTAAGTATGAGCTCCTACGTGAAGCGTTACTCGAATAAAGCATATCTCGGTAGACAGTTGGTTCACTCGTCCAATTATCGAATAGTTTCGATTTACCCACACTTCTAGAACCGAAGCCAGCGCTCATTTCTTTTCCAGAGGATTATTTGATGATGGTGTAGCTGATGTATGGTATCCGCAACCTTTAAAGAAAGATCCTATTTTGAGGGTACGTTGCATTTTATTTTATTGTAATTTCATTTTTACTTTTTCATCGCAGTGTAAGTCGTGCTGGTTGACTATCGTACCTCAAATAAGTATTCTGTTAAATATGAATAAGCACAAGGTAATGTTGTTCATGTCCATTTGGTATGAGCATCGTTTACATTGCAATAAAGTTTTCTGAAATACACTTTCTATACCTCTAGCAGTTCTTTATACCTGCAAAACAGAAAATTAATAACCGTAATTTAAAATATTCAAATTTATAGAAAGTTGAAATGAAGGAATACTGATAGTGCCTCTGCAACTTCATCTCGTGCTCGGTCACAAATATCATTTTAATTTGACTATAAACTTTTTTTTTTCCAGTTTTATAAGTTATGCCAGAAGTGGAGAGTGGAAATAAAAAAAAACCCTCAATCGCTAATCGAATTGGAAGCATTTCTTCGAAGTGATTTATTTTCTACAGTTGTTACTAACATAACTGAAAGATTCAACTTACCTGATGGAGAATTAAGTGTCGGTAAGAGTATTCCTCATTTTCTAGAAAAGAAAAGGAAATAATTTTGTTGTTGATTTACTTAAAAATCATTCGTAATTTCAGCCGCAGCAATATTATTTTATTTGTGACACCTTTTTTTTTTCACTATCTGCTGGTTTGTATTTCAGCTGACGTTCATCTTATTTACACTACATGTTGCTTCGAAACTGCTTGGGACAAGACTGAATTATCGCCTTGGTGCAGTGTATTGTCGCGGCAAGAGTTTGAAGTACGTTTGAGACACGCTTTGTAAAATGAGGAGAATCATGGTCCTGTATACGAATGTGTCAATTTATTTCAGTGATGTATTAGATTTTAGAGTACGCCGAAGATTTGGAATATTATTGGACAGACGGATACGGTTATGAGTTGACCACACAAATGGGCTGCGTCATGTTGAACGATGTTTTCAACTTTTTTAGGTAAGCTAGGTAGAAAGTTACTTTATCGTTTAACGCGAAATGAAAAGTTCGTTACCAATCCCATCTCATTTTCAGGCAAAATTACAGAAATTTGCCCATATTTTTTATTCGTTAGGAACAATTCGAGTCTGTACGACTTTGGTTCACTTTCCTTCCTCGCTTATAATTGTGTTAAAAGCAAAACAACGAGAAAAAAACTTGGTAAAAAACATCGACTGTTTGGAAAAGAAATAATTTTGTTTTTCAGTTGAATTTTTTTTTTAATATTAATTTCTTAATTGGGAAATAGAAAAATTTTGCTCACTATAGTATTTCAAGCATTGATCTTTTTTTCTCCATTTCAGATCCAAAAGTGAGTCCGAAGCTTCATTTTATTTCACTCATTCGGGTGCAATATTGAAATTTCTGTCACACTTGGGATTGTACCAAGATTCTGTCAAGTTACGTCACGATAATCTCAACATTCAAAGACTGTGGAAAACGTCACTCATCGACGCATTCGCTTCGAATATTGCCTTCGTTTTGTTCGAGTGAGTTGAATTTCATTAAAATGAGTATATCCTTCGTGAATATGGCATTTCAAATTATATTAGCTGATAAAACTGAAACTTTCTTGAAAAAATAAATTTAAAAACGTTGTTCTTAACATTTGGAAGAATCGACTACGGTATAACCTTTATTTTAGATAACTTCCAACCCTAGAATACCATTCGTACTCGTAAAATAAAGTATTAAGACTCAACCCATGGGTTCAAAAGTACCCATTGCAAATGAAATTTCCATTTATACTTTGATCTCCCAAAATAAGTTACTTGTGTGATATTTGAAAATTTCAACCGAATGAATGAACTAAATGCTAGAAAATTTAAAGAAATTGGCTATTACAGGCGAAAATTTAATTAATGATTTAATCGTCATCAGTACTGTGCGTAAGGACTAAGGATACATGAATTTCAAAATTCCAAGTTAAATACTACGAGTATGTATGACAACGTGGGTCTTAGTTATGATATTCTGAACCAAAACCACTCAAATTCATCCATAAAGAAAATCTGCTAAAAGTCATGTGTGGGTGCACAGTTGTAGCCACGTGTGGTATTCTTAATGACGTGATAAAATCCACTTCCGCCTTCATGAAAAATTTTATCCGTTCGAATATTGAAGGGTGTACACGTACAGCACCTTTAATAGAACATAAAGGTTCTATTACACTGCAACAGGTCCTTAGAACCGAGTCATTGTTATAGATTTTTTATTATGGCTATATTTGTAGTACCCATAATTATGCGGAGTTGATGATTATTTTTTTCCATTTCAGTTGCTCAGGAATTGATCAGGTTTTAACTTTGCACCAAGAAAAACCGGTGATTTTACCCGGTTGCCCAGCAAATCAAGATTTGTGCCCACTGTCTGTCATCGAACGGATTTACGAAAAGAGTCGCGTTCAGTGCGATTTCGAAGAAATGTGCCATGCTAGTGAAAAGAAATCGGTTTACGATTCGGTCGTCAGTACAATGTGGTTGGCTTACGATTCGTTGAAATTATTGTATTTTCGGTAATGGAATGCCGTCATTTTTCGTCTCATTTATCGGCGAGGATATCTGTTTCAAGTTTGCTAGTTCGACTTCGTACGAGCTCTTCAGGCCAGGAACTTATCTTCTATCGTGAACTTATCCAATCTTCGGTATAAAATGTACCGAGAACCGAACCGTCGCCGATTATGCTCGTAATAATATTTTATTTAAGTGGTCTTTGATGTCTTTCACGCTTTACTCGAAGAGACGTATCCAGAGCTGTAATTTTGGAAGTAGTGTAGTGTCATAAATTGTTGGATATAGTTGATACATTATCGGATAATCTAGGTTAATTTGGGATCTAGTTTCGTAATAAACCTCGAATATAAGTTCTATGTTGTGAAAGTGTACGTTCTTGCTTCTCGAGAGATAGTTTTCAAAATACGAGTTTATTATGTGACATCGAGTAAAGGGAGAACTATCACTTTATGAAAGATACTCTCTCTCTCTGAAAAACTGTAAGCATTTTCAGAACTTAGGAGGAAAATATGATAATGAAAAATTCGACGACTACGAATGTATTCGAATAAATAAGCATACAGAAAATTTTATAAACTCGACTGGGCCTTTAAAAAAAGGCTTACATAGCGTTACCTTCATTTAAAAAATTTCTCTACTTTTTTTACAGTCGTTTTCTACAAAGTTAATCATTTCCAGTAATTTTTGTATAAATTTTTGGTGGCCTTTCTTTTGTTTTCACGGAAATACTAATATTAGTCGTGTCTTTTCTGTTCTGTGTAAATTTTATTTAAATAGGTGTTAGTCCAGTGTTATACATATTTTCAGTTCGTGAATAAAATAATTTTAAATTTTATGTTTTCATTGTCTTTGTATATGTAAGTACTTTACAGAAAGTTGAATACCGTCTTTCATCCTCAAAACATTTTAAAACATTTTGAAAAGTTTGTCTGTAAGTCACGAGTCGCATCTGTCGCACATTTGACATTTTCTAACGTAAAACACAAAATTCAACAGCAATATTCAACAGAAATTTATTAAAAATACAACATCCGATCATAAAATTACTTCAGTAATAAAAAGCAGCTCGATTAACAATCAATAATGTTTTTAAAAATCGAAAAGTTCTGATTATTCTGCTGATGGTTATAATTTCAAACTCTTTTAGCCTTAGCTTTATTCCAATGACCGAATCATTTTCAATTAATTGAAAACTTTACTTTTTGTGACTCCTGCTTTGGAATGTCGAACTGAAAATTGATTAATAAATTATTTTACTGACGTTATTCCATTCAAGTTTAGATACAAATAAATTTAAATTATGAATTATTTAGAATTTTGCAAAAAAACTGATTTTGTGAGACGCGGAGGGCACTAAAATTTTTCAAACAGTTCCAAACCGGAACACCAGCACATTACTATATCTTTTTATAAGAGTCAACACTCAACACCTCCCCTCAAAAACCATTCAATGTACAACTGGGCTACTTATACCATTTCTGAAAATTAAAATTCTAAGGAAATATAAATCGGTATTAACGTCACATGCGCGATGTTTTCGTTACAATTCAATAAACTGAAAGTTTATTTTTGAGCTTGTCGACTTGAATGAAGGTACTTATACTTATTTTTTTTTGTTTGCCCTCAAAGTTTTCAAAACAATGAGAGACAACGATGAACCGGAAAATTGATAGGTAATTACATTTTTAATAACATGTCATGCAAAAAACAAAACAAAACAAATATTCAAAAATTAATGACAAGAAAATACAACAACAACAAGATGAAAATATAAATTAAAATCTACAGATATGTAATTTTTTTGTGATATGCGTAGTTGAATTTGAAAAAAAAAAAAAAACCAAGTCCAAAAAAATTAGGCTGAAAAAAAAGAAAATTTCAAAATGAAGCTATTTACAGTTCACTTTTAAGAAGAGTAAAGAAAGAAAAAAAATTGAGAAACAACAAAGTTAAACCGTTGTAATTTTAATACCAGTAAGGCTGTGAGGTAACAAATTTAACTTCTAACGTTTGGTTTTCCAATGTAAAGAGGAACTTTCACTATAATCGAAATGATATGTTTTAGTTATTTCCATGTTATTTCAGTCTTGAATAATAAAAATTGCGGCTTACTGCGAAGAAAGTAAACATATAATAATTATGGACCCAAGAAAAAAATCTGTAATAAAATATTAGCATATTTTCCAAATAAAACTGCATGATAAATTTATTCGACAGTCTATAGTTATTTCGTTATAAGTAAATAAATAAATAAATAAATAAATAAATAAATTTCGACGGTCTTTATAATTATTGGTGTGAGTTATACTATTGTCTATACGATAAAAAATTAAAGCTAATTGTTTTTAAATTGAAGTTGACGACAAAAAAAAAATGTAAATGCTTTATTTAGTCTTCGAATAAGAAAAATATCGGATTAATTATGATTCGTAATTTTCGTTGAAACTTGTAAAATCTAGGAAATCTGTCAATTAAAAAATATTGCTGACCACATGAAAAACATGCAATGTTGGGGAGTAAAATTATTCAAAAATATTCGCTGGACTGTATTTCGTATTCTTATTAATCGATTTTTTCCCCGGAGTCGGTCGGACTAGTTATAAACTGCAGTATAACTGCTTATAGTTAAAAGAAAACTGATGAGTACAATTAATAAAAATTTAGTAAATTTCTTGAAGAACTTTTATAATTTATTTCGTTTAAAAACCATTAAATGAATTAGTATAATTATCCGTCGATTGCTAAACTCTTTACAACCGTTTAACTTCGTGGACAATTCAAAACTTCAGACAAACCTAGTTAAAACTAGAAAAATAAACAAATCAACATTTAAAAAAAGAATCTATTTTAATTTATTGCTTCGAGATCTATGGACAAGATCGAAAACAAATTTTCTAAAAATTTGCAACAAATTCCTAAGGTACCTAGGTACTTGAATGAAACAGAAGATGATATGGACTAAACTATCATTCATTCATATCTTAATAATCAACAAATTATAAAATTATCTAATGCGCTAATAACAACTTTTAAAAAATTATTAATACTGATATGGAACTTCAAAAAAAAAGTTTAATAAAAAAAAAAAAGAAGGAGAAGAGAAAAAAACTAAAAACTAATTTGTAAATTCGTAAATTAATATCACAAAACGGTTTCCAAGTAAAATCGAAATCAAAAAAAAAAAAATCAAACGATAAAATAGATACCTACCTACTATATATTATTATGATATGTTTTAATTTCTCAGATGATATGTACTTCGTTACAAAGTATGTATCACATTGTGTAAGTTGATGCGTCATAAAACTCGATTTAAAAAATAACAAAAAATGATATGTATTTTATGATATGTAAAACAGAATCGATATGCTTAAAAGTTGAACATTGAAATTCATAAGTTTGGGAAATAATTAGAAAATATACGACACTGGCTCAAGGAAAGAGATCGTTGACGAATGTATCATCAAAACAAATGCAATTCCAAATTTTCATAATATGTGGTTTCACTTTATCCGACAGAAAATGGCTAGTCAAAGCGGAGATTATACTGAAACTTTTGCACACATTGATTAAAAAGCTTAATGTCTCAAAAGATTGGACCGAAACTACAAATTGATGGTGAAAATTTCATGTGCTTCACCAAGATACAGTTTGAGGCTTACATATGGTCATCTGAAATAACTTTTCTAAAAAAATATCAGATATTGGCAACCTACAATTGAAAAAAAAAATTGACAAGTGATCCATTTTTACCAATTTTGAGGATTTAGCAGCACTAAATGGTGTTGAGCAACCAGCCATACATCTGCAACCAATTTGGTTATACGGGCCTTTAAAGCGGAGACATGAAATTATCGTTTCTTCAAAACCTGATCTATTCAGTGCAAGTATCAAATGCCTTTTTCGTTTTTTAAAAACCCAAGAAGAGGTCCAAAGTATACTGGATTTTTTTTTTCTTTTCAATTTCATTAAATCCGAAGTTCAAAAAGAATGTTCTTCTCCACTGGCGAAAGAAGTTAGTGGTATATAAAAGGAAAATTCTCTTCGAAGTATTATACCAACATAATACCACAGATCGACATCTATTCATTTTAACCTTTTCACAATGGAGGTGCTGTACCTTATCCACAAAGATTTTTGTTTCACTATCAAAGTGGAGATTCAATCAGAAATTTATTCATTTTCCAAACATATGAAAAGTATTTCAAATTTTGCTGCAAATTTACCCTGAAAAAATTCTACAATTTTGCGGTTCTGCAGTTACACGTAAAATTTTAAACTGAAAAAAAAAAAAAAAAAAAACAAACAAACAAACAAACCGAATAGCTAAAGGAATGAAGCTGAAAAAGAAATAATTCAAAATTTTATTATTGTACCTAAAGCATATATAGATAGACTAGTTTTCGGGCCAACCCATGTCCTCGCCAATTATGTCGTATAATTTCTGATTATGGTCGTTAAAAAATTTCCTCAATTTCGACACCGCAATGGGATCAACCCGGGGATGCTTGCGACCCTTACTTTCGTGCAGGCAACGTTCGCTGCCATTCGTTTTCATACAATAAAAGCCTTTCGTCTGATTGAAATAGAAATTATCCGGCGTGATTTTCGGTTCCAAGCCCAAAAACTTTTCGATTCGTATCACCTCGGAGACCGGATCTTCGATTAGGCGGTCGCCATTCACAATAAGGATTTGGTCTCGAGGGAAAATTTCCAGCCATTGGAGCACGTAAGTATGGTAGATTGATATTGTAATAGGCCTAATTAAATAGCAAATAATAGCCAAGTCGTATTACTCAAGTATAGTTAACACATACCAACCTAATAAAAACTGCATCGACACCGAAGGCAGTAGGAAATAATATCGCGACCATCGCGACTAAGAAAATATCCCATAATATGAAACATCTCTACCCCTTCTTCCAAAAAGGAAGAGAAAAATTAATAAAATTCAAGGTTCGCTCGAATGCGTAGGTACCCTACCGAAAATTCAGCCGATCATAAAAGATGGAATTCGGTAACCGCTGATAAGTAGTACTTACACATGCTGACTACGCATAAATAGGTATATCCTTCGACAATCTCAACGAATCCACTAAATTTAGTTATATTTTATTCTCAATTTGAACATATTACTATGTTTCCGACTGGTTCCTTTAAATCGCTGAGTTAAGATTTACATGTTTTATATTTATTCGAGTTTCATCCGAGGGTAACATTGGTTGATACAATACGAATATAAGTTCTTGCTCAGTATTTCATCGTATTTCGAGGCTACAATGCGTAGGATACGAGTATGTCTACTAAACTATATAATTACAGGATTTTCTAAAATTGTTAAATATGCCAGCATTACTATATAGCCTTTCACAGATTATATACTAAAAAATTTTACTCCCAAATTTGCTGTTCTCAATTTATGAGGGAGCTAGTTTCGTTATAATCAGCATTAGACAGTTCTAAATGTTCCTTTTCTAATTAGAATATCTTTCTGCATGTTTGAAAATTCACCCAGTACTAACAGAGAGCTTGTCACGCAGAGACGAAAGAAAGCGAGTCAGTTTTTCATTTTTTAAGAAATATTTTTGGTAGATATTTTTCTTCGTAGGTAATATTTGGTTCGTTTAATTTTTATTCCTCGAGAATGTGGAGTTCGCTAGGTGCCCACGAATAAAGCTAATTTACCTAGCATTTATAAAATAATTTTTACCTGTAACTGGCATTTACTTCTCCATCCGGTTTGATAGCCAATTCTTCAAACGATTTTGATGCTGTCGTTTTCGTCGAGGGGGTTGTGGAAGCGGCCAAACTTTTTAGCTGCGTATAATCAGAAATTGCTCTGGTAACGGGTTCTCTTAAAATAAGTAATAATCTGACGCTGGCGTTCATTGCACGGATTCGTTCAGGTACCTGCAAATATGACGAGACGAAATATTCTAGAGGACGCGTCAATGAAACTTGTCTACCGAAACGAAGTCCCAAATTGAACTTGGAAAAAAACTTGTTCATTTCTCAAGTCAAAGTGAGTATGGGGAGGGACACACATGTGTTACGATTTCGTGCTACATAGGAATGCCTTCCTTGACTGCAGTCGTACCTGCATGCATTATCGACTTGAACTTACTTCTGGTGTGACGAAGTAGCTGGGACTTTTTTCGACAGTCACTTGATCGGAAAATGAAAAGGGCATTTTTTGTCGATACCACTCGAGACCCAAGTTGTAATTTTCGTCTCGGTCGAAAAAATGAACTTCTCCGGCTGCTTTCTGTATTTTCGGATGTAAAAACAGCATTTCCAGTAAAGCGCGAGTACCGCATTTTCTGACGCCCACAATTAGAGCCTAAACAAAAAAGAAAGAAGGTAAACAAAATTCAGATCATTGACTTTAGACGCTTAATTATTCGCATTTGGAAAGGCAATCAATCACAGCTACGTTTACGAATAGATTAATTACAATAATTCTAGGACACGAAACAAATTGGTCCTCTACTACGCAAGTAGATATGATCAGTTTCTATAGGATTCGCCTGCGCTGACTTCTGACTATATATAACATTATGATGTAACCTAAGCTTTCTTAGGGTATGATGATGAAATGCAAGCGCGTATGTCGAGGACTGACCTGTGGTAAACGTCTTTTAGTTTTTGAAAAATGCAATTTCTTTTTCGAAGAGACGTTATCATTTCGAATTTCCTCCACAGACGAATTGATGGGCGCAATCTCGTCGACGAATACGAAATCTTGTTCACTCAACGCCGACGGATATTGCTGCACTTGTATTTGGTATATAGTGGTGCCATACAGGGTAATATGAGAACCGATGAACAGCGTCAGAAAGGTTACTGAAAGTAGAGCTGCGATCACTTGATTTGCTCGAAATCTAGCCGGCCGGTAGTAACCGTCTTCCACATCCCCCAAGAAGCAATTTCTCATTCCTCATAACAATGTGCCTGAAACCAAAACAAACGGAACATATTTTCTTATTAATATAGAAATGCGGACCGGTAAGAAAATTCAAGTTTCTTCCATAAAAGAATGATCTATAGGTACATATGTGTCATTACTCATTAAATTACGATGATGCTGTAGAATGTCTTATTATTTCAGCACTAAAAAATAGCATCAGTGCCAATTACTTTCTATCAATCTTTATGGATCTCTTGAAATGTAATATACATGTTTTATGTGTAGATAATTCAAAAGCAGACATTATGATGATAAAGGACTGCCCATAATCTACACATTTTCTCACGTCAATATACAGGGTGTTCCGCCTCGTCTCCACCACCAAGTAATTACGAGTTTCAAGTGAAAAAGAATTCAGACTTAGGTACCTCGGCAGGTATAGTATTTTATCGAGAAATAAAAACTATCACCTTCGTTCACTCTAAAAAATTGTAATTTCAAATAAGTATTCAAGAACTTACGTATAAACCCATCCAACTCAAACGCGCTTCAAATCCACAATTAATAAGATAAAATTTAAAAATCAAATCCAAATTTCCAACGTTCGTAACACCGTTTCAGACCTACCTGAAAATGTCACTTCAAACAGGCAATCATTCCACTTTTTTCGTGAATTTTCCAGCAACCCACACACCAAAAAGCCGCCCGAATAAATGAAGCAAAAAAACAAAACAAAACATCACAGCCTAAATTTGTTTTGTCACTTTCGAAATGTTGAAGTAATTTTCGACTTTGGCGTTAGCAAAAAAAAAAAAGAAAAAAAAAAAGAAAAAAGAAGAGCCCTTCCCCTTTCAGTGAGGCACCATCGAATCTGACAGCAAAGTCAACGTATCAACGTTTACATACACCTACCGAGGACGGTATTTAATAAATACTTGATAAATCCTTTCGATTTTGCATTAATTTTTCATCGAGCACGCCTGAGAGTCTGCACACGCGAGGTCATGGCCTTTGCCTCCTCCCCAAACATGAAAAATTATTTTCTCATTCACCACTATTCAGCTATATATAGGTACCACATAATTTTTTTCTTTTTCTTCTTTTTTTTTTTCGTTATATATTTTTTCAATAACCCTATGTCTATATACCCTTTTCCTGTGTTTACTCGTGTGGTTTTCGTGTTCGATTCGATTTGAATCCTAATTCGAAAATCAACGAGTACCGAATGAATTCGTAGGGAACAAAATCAAGCTTATGTTTATTTTTATCGAAAGAAAAAAAAGCACGGGAAAAAAGAGGGTATCGGGATCGATAATGAAGTGGAAAAACACATGACATTGGCAACACTGAATTACTTCCGAGATTGTTTGACAGTATGGTATTTTTTTGTGTTGAAAAATAGTAGAGTAAGGGCGGGCGAAAACCCGCACTACTCAACTTTCGTGGCGTAGCACTAAAATTCTTTCATTTTGGCCAGACAATTTTTTATTTCAACAGCCCATATTGAACCTTCTACGATGATAAATTATGAATTCTAGACAACACGTCAAATTAATTCTATACAAATTACTATACTGGTGGTCCGATAAATATACCTGCTATGTGACAAAATTATGAAAAGACATTTTTTGGGATCGTTGGATACGTCTATTTAAGGCGCATCTAATAGAAGCAAAAATCCACAACTCTATAGTTTATTCATTCGCTAATACCTCCTTTCTGGGTCACGTAGGTATAAAATTAAAAAGTTGTTTTTTACTCTCCTGTAAAATTATGTTTTCTACACATAGAAGGTACTTATCGGACCGCCGACGTTATGCACTTGTCGTGCAAACATATTATAGTAAACGTTTTGATGGTTTTGTTATCGGGTCATAGTCGTATTCTTATTGGTTTTAGTTTGTTTTTTGACTGTTTTCGATTTTACACTTGGCACTCTTTGGAGTCGGACTCTTCGCTTCAAAATTTGTTTCGAGTCGAAAAATTTTGTCCTCGGAAATATTAGTTCATATAAAAAGTTCACTTTGCGCTACGTGGATTTCTATCCTATCCCATACCTTAATACACTCATTATCATTTCAATTCGATGCCATACGATAAACAGATAGGACATTCACCAGGAAAGGGATCGGTATGCGGCATAATAATAAAAGGAGCAAAGGCCTATCATCGAACGTATCGCATTTTGTACACACTGCACGCATTTCCTAGGTAACCGAGAAGAGCACCGAAGGCTAGAACGATTTCACAAAGCGTGTGATTCGAAAATCTTCCGGTCCACGAAGTTGAAAATGAACTTTTGTAAACGGCAAAAGCTTTTCTCAACGATATGACAGTTACGTTGACTGTCCTCTTTCTATTTTTTTTCTTTATTTTTCTCGATATAAAATAAAGGCGAAGCAAAAAATCAAAGCGGTCTTCTTGATTGTAAACGTCTTTTATTCCCTCTTCGTCTCCTCTCTACCAATCGATCTAGCTATAGTTTTCCGTAATATTTACAAAAAAATGTTTTCACCCGGTCGACCTGCTAAAATTTCCGGCGTCTTTCGGAAATGCAGAATGCAAATCTACCTAGGTATGGAAATACTAAAATGAAATATAATTATTTTTCTAACCCTGGGTCCTTTTGATTTCCAGCACAATGCCTTTTTTTGCTATAGATATCGAAAAACATACACTCGTAGGAGAGAAGTCTACTCTCTCGCAATAAACAAAGAAAACCAAAAATCTTTCGAACTATTGGACTGAAAAAAATTTCTGTAGTAATTTTTACTGTTTATACGAGAAAACTGAGACAATTCAAAATTTATAGTAGAAATTCCTACAAAAATATTAAAATGTACCATCCAAGATAGTAAAAAGTACTACGTCACATAAATTCGGAGAATATTTACAATAACTCGTGAATTGTCTCTGTTTTCCTACAAAAAATAGTAAAAATTACAGTTAATTATTTTCAAGACAGTATCAATAAATCGATTCAATCATAATGAGAGATGATCGTCATCTTTGTACCTTCATTCATTAGAGAAACTTTGTAGCTCACCTAATTCAAACGAAGAGGCTGTTTTTCTTTTACAATGAAAGGAGCCTCCATTACACGCCATCTTCTCAAGCTTCTCTCGTTTATACAAATTTACGTCATCGTCAATTATACATCTATTTCTCCGTTCTGAGGTAAACTTTAGACCAAATCAAAGCCGTTCATTCGCGTTTATGGACCGACAAAACAAAAGTCACTTGACTCGTATCGGGGTCGAATAATCGTGTTTGTCGGCGAAATTCACTCAATTCTGTATCGTGGACGCGAGAGGTTTTCGCTTTTCAATTCGTCCTCAACGAAATTCTCGTTTTCATTTTGTTCCATCCATAATAATAATACTTGTAGGCTATTCTCAATGAATTGCAAATTTTCAGTCAATTATTCCATTCCTATAACGGCTACGAAGTACTGTAACGGCATTCATTTACATAAATGGCCTATACAGAATACAACAATGGTCATCGGCGAAGAGGATATAGTCCGAGGATGATGGTGAAGTCGGATTGGGCGGAGAGACGAATAAAATTATGGTTAAAATACAAAGCTACCGTTGACCGCAAAAAACAAAATTTAACCAGCGCAGTTTGTTTGCAAGATTTGTATACCTACGACGAAAATTTATGTGCCAACAATACAGACCACAATTGACTGGCATAGTACGAGTACAATGCAGCATCCCACTACCCCAACTCGCAACATGTTCATCGGTATTCCTTCTTTGTGAACTTCTGCTCATAGAGTATATATATGTTACCGTTAAAGTATTAATTCTAGTTAATGTATGAAATCACCAGTTAATTCATGCTTTAACGGGGTAGGTGTGTAATCAAAATACTTTTACACTTCAACTAGTTATTTCATACATAAACTAAGTGCATTCTGTTGATGTTTGTAAATAGCCTAGCTATCTTATCTTGACAATCAGACTCGTGTTTATTTCTTGTTGTTATTTGTATTTGACATAGCCTAGCCTACCTATATTATGTGCATTCAGTTGGTTCTTGATCTTGTTCTAATACACACTATTTTTGTGACCGCTATTTGTTAAATCATGAAATTGACCATTTATAAAAAATTTTATCATAAAAGTACAGTTACAAGTGGAAACAAAACCTAATTTAAACGTACTAGATGCAAAATTAAGGAAGACAAACCAAACATGTTATTTATTAGAACAGCTGTTACTTCCATGGCATTTAGAGTTACATTTTATTCCGTTCTTGACACACAAACAACGCTTATTTATGCACTTTTGCATGCAGTGACATCTCACAAAGCCTTGACCATTACCTGTAGCTTGTGAGGAAGCCACTGATTGTAGCAAAATAGTGGCGGAGGTAATGGGTACTTCACAAGCTAGACAAATTGTTTGTGGCTGAGAGCAAATGGAGCAAGCGTACAGAGAGTTTATGATTCCTTCTCTGGTTCCTAATTTGTAAAACCATCTTCAGTTTTTTCAATTACACATGCTAAAATGCTCTTTGCGTCTGTTTGCATCTAGTACTTTTAAATTAAGTTTTGTTTACACTTGTAACTGTACTTTTGTGATAAAATTTATTATAAATGGTCCATTTCATGATTTAACTAATCGTATCTCGTCAATTTATAGAATAACTAGGTATTTCATACATTATCTAGGTAGACTGTGAAAAATTTTCATACTTCAACTGTTTCGCCGTTAATTTATAAATTAACTAGTTATTGCAACATATATACATACATATCTATATATATTTTTTTTTTGAAATGAACAAACCATTATAATATGCAGTTGAATCTGTACAGAAGCCATTTGCGAAGAACCATAATATCGATTATCGATATCTTAAAGCTCGAAGTTGTCGATTCTATATGTTTCATAATTACTCGGATAAAAGGCAATGCATTTTGATATTAGTTTTTATGTGAAATTGTTTTACTATGTAATTTTATCATCAGTATTCTGTTAATAGATATAATTATCTTTGATAACTATAGGTGTACAACATGTCCTACAACTAATAACTTCTAATGTTTCATGACGCCCTTGCAGTTCCAATTGAAAATCTACTTTTCTTGCGGGATTTACTTCGCTAGAATTTATTCTCAAGTTTTAAAGTAACTATGACGACCTCGAGTAGACAGTTAAATGCTAGAAGAAACTGGTTAGTAATTTATTTTAAAATTGAAAAAATAATAATTTACGACCTGATTATATAAGTTTTGAAAATACTAGCGAAAAATCATTTACTACGGACAACAGTTGAAAAAACAAATTATACTTCGCGGAATACAAAAACACCAGTATTCTCGAAACCCCCATTGACCTAAATAAGATTTTCACAATAAGCTGCCCCTTCGTATTTACAAGTCTCTCCGGTATACCTGTGAGTCGGGTGTAAAGAATAAAAAAAAATATTGTTTGCAAAATGAACATAAAAAATCGCTCGTTTTCATTAAATTACACGAGTTGTAGGGAGGCGGAAAGTGGTAAAGGGTTTTTTTTTCAACCTTCGAAAAGTGGAAAATAAAAAGCATTGTAGTTGTATCTGACAAAAAGTTTTCCATTTTTTTTTTCATTTTATTTTACCTGTCGATGGGTTCTTCGTCCGCGAGCGTACGTATATACAAGTATGTATATACACAGTACTTCGTTTAGAGCGAATTCTTGACGATGAGCGAAAGAGTGACTTTTCTTTAATTCCCGCTTTTTCTTTCTTCGAGTGTGAAAAGAGAAACGAAAGGAGGGTAGAACATCTCTTCAGAGACAAAGTTTAAAAAGAAATCATTATTGTAATATTTTTATTTGAAGTATGCTTTTAAAATTGTGGGGATGTCGCTGAATGTAACTATAACAAAGGTTATAAGGATGTTTAAAACGTTACTGTCATACGATTTGTATTTCTCTCCCTATAGCAACCATTGAAGAACAAAATTTCCATCATAATGCGTTTACAAAGCTTCAACAAATTTCTTTAGAAAACGTTATTCAACTTAAAGCTGAAGTTGATTGTACAGAATATATACGTAGTCTGTCCAATGAAAGAATGCACAGGCAACTTTGTCATCTAATAATATTTTCTACGCTTTTTGTCTTCCTAGATTTTACACTTTTGCGCTTACATGAAATTTATAAGTTACTATAAGTGTTTCTCTCGCACCCCTTCCCATCAACTGAGACCCCATACACACGTATACAGCATTAATTGCATTATTATACCAAACGATTAGAATATCATCTGAACTGAATAAGATTGCATAGAAAATTTTTCTGTACTGTATGTTGATGGATAGAGGAGGGTTTTTTCTTTAAAATGAAACCAAATTCAGGTTTCTAAGTATAATAGTTGATGAAATACAAGATTAAATAAAAAATTGGTTCCCATTGCCCGACCCTCCCCTAATTCATATCTCAGCTTCTAGTTGACTAGAAAATATGTGTTTTGTAAGGATCTATTTCCAACTTGGACTTTAACATACATTTTTTCACCTAAAAACCCCCTATTAAGTTGAAATTTTGAAGACCAACACACTGAAAAATTTAATTTCACGATTATCATCCGAATAATTTAAACAATTCGAATTCAAAACACAACAATCGAGGTCGCTACACTCTGCATCAAGCCCTTTCTCGATTAAAGCAGATTATAATAGAGACAACTGATACCGAGTGACTGCGCACTCTACATCACGTGAGGAGCCCCAGCCACATAGCAGCCATGTTTTCAAATTGCATTAATAAACTCCTTCGTGTAAATGAATATTGGCACTGAAAAAGTCAAACGATCGAGAGGAAGGCGTGAGATAAACGTAAAAAAACAGCTAACCGAACTCTTATAAATCTACCCGCTTCGAGAAAATTATTTTGTAACGCAGCCAAAACAGAGATTTTACCCAAAACCGACTATCGCGTGAAAATTGCAGGACGATATACACGTGGCCATTTAAGAGAATTTGCCAACTCGTGTCCGAATAACAAGTGAATTTCATACTATGGAAAGGCTTTACTAAGCCTCCAGGCTCTACTCGTGTCGCCCACACCTTTGCCATTTCACATTCCCCAAGCGAATAGGTGTATATGGAGAGAGAAATATCTGATCGCCAGCGTGGGTAGAGTATGAAAAAAAAGGGGTGAAGGGGCATATTTTCGCCTCCACGATTACGTTGAAATGACCGAAACGATTGGGTATTTTTCTTTCTGTTGGATGCAGTACAGGTAATCTACGTCGAAAATTTGTTCAAACCATTCTCCGAATTCACTTATCGCGCGGTTTTTCTTCTACTTTTTTCATCCTATCCCCAGAGGCTGACTTTTTAAGGCAACCAAAAAAGGAAAAAGGCATTAAAGTAGGGATTTACGAATAGCATTACTGCACGGTGCGATGTTCGCTTCTCCGAAATAATTCGCAAGTTTTTTCCTCGACGGGTCTAACGAATTTGCAAATATAGTACGAGTATTAGCGTCTGAAAAGCAGCTAAATGCGGCAGAACTATTACTATCGAATCGAGTCGATGGAAATCGAATCGGACAGGTATCAAGGGGGTTATACATGAACAGACGAATCCTTAACAGATCGACCATCCGAGTGCCCGCACAGCACACGGAAAGAAAAAAACTGAAGCCTGTATTCACTCTTTGTTAAGCGTCATTGTGACCCCCAATTTACTTATTGGATGTTCTTGTGGCACCCATTTTTACTTAGTGGCACCCGGATTTGGGTGCCACAACGTTTTTAGCTAAAATTGGTGGTTTTGGGGTCTAGGGGGCATGGAGGATGCAAATCCACATTTTACCCCGGGTGTCACATTGACATCCAAACTCATCCTACATACTGGGGGGTTCCCTGTATGTTCCACCAGAGTGCGAGAGTGTTACATACAAACATACATAAGCTGCAAGTAAATGTCTTTGTGACCCATTGATAATAAGGTACAATGTGGCACCCAAAATATGACAACAATGCAAAATAAGATTTTGCAAAGGTTTAATTAAATATTGGCTTTTTTTTCACTGATCAGATTAATTATATAGTTTTTGAATGAGTCTTTAGTCTGTACTCTGTACTCAGTAATTTGTTTACCTTCTATTAAATGCCTCACTCGATATTTTCAAGACTGAGGAGAGGCTGGCTAAATGAGAAAATAAAATTTTTGAGATTGCGGAGGCTGGTTAAATAGGAATTTAAATTTTAAATACTGTGGAAGGGGGCTAAATGGCAATTTGTATTTTTGAGACTGCGGAGGCTGGCTAATTGGCAATTTAAATTTTCGAGACTGCAGAGGCTGACTAAGTGGCAATTTAAATTTTTGAGACTGCGGAGGCTGGCTAAATGGGAATTTAAATTTTTGAGACTGCAGAGGCTGACTAAGTGGCAATTTAAATTTTTGAGACTGCGGAGACTGGCTAAATGGCAATTTAAATTTTCGAGACTGCAGAGGCTGGCTAAATGGGATTTTGAATTTTAAAAACTGCGGAGGCTGGCTAAATGAGAATTAAAATTGTTGTGACTGCGCCGGCTGGCTAAATGGGAATTTAAATAAAATCAGGCGAATCAAAACTGAACCCGATCTTATATGTATTTAAATTAAATTCAATGTAGGTACTTAGAAGTGACTTCGTCACATTATGGTTCGTTTGGAGCCACCTTTACTTAGCTGGGCTACAAATTTATTTGAGTAAATGTCTTTGTGACTCACTGAAAGTAAATGCTATTGTGGCACCCATGTATATGCATTAATAAATGTCATTGTGACACCCTGAAAGGTGGATATTTGGCAACGCCTTAGGGTGCTACAATGACATTCACTAACCTACATACATGGGTGCCACAATAGGATTTACTTACGGTGGGTCACAAAGACATTTACCTACATTTTAAATACATGGGTGCCACAATGACACTAAATAACCTGGGTGTCACTTCGTTAAGAGTTTAAGTAAGTATATACATAATGGAGAGAGTAGAATTTTCAAAAAAGTACAAGTTCAATTTGGGGGCGATTGATATTTGAAACTTCATGTATAAAGTTTATTGTTAGTTGGGGAAACTGACGAAAATACTTTGACCAGTTTAGAAATGCTGCTTTTAAATCCAGCACAGAAACCATATTGTTATTATGAACTAACAAATTCTTCACGAACGTTTCTGTTTGATTATTTATAGGACTTCCATATGTTATAGATAAAAACCGCATTAGAAAGAGAATTAGTTCAATCCCACTTTCACGGAGGAGAATTGAAATTTCCAAGTTAAGACTATAATACACGGACGACGACTAGGCCAAGTTCGATAATTCCATCGATTTGCGAGTAATAATGTTTTTGTGAAAACTTTTTTCAGCGCTATTTTCGTTAAATTTTGGCACACGTTCCAGCTCCGGGCTCTCTGTACGCACGAAAACGAGCAAGGTCAAAAGAAATGGGACTCCATTCGGAGAAACGACTGAACTTTGCAAAGTTTTTTCATTTCGCGAGAGACCAAAATGTGCCTTCGTGAGATTAGATACGATTCGTCGGGTCGACAAAATACGAGTATATACGCGACACCATTTATGAGACTATAGAATGGCAAATGAGGGGCTTTAGAGGAGAGTAGCAAGTCAAAATTTCGAGAGACAAGTCTTCAAGAGGATTGAAGGGGAGGTGGGGTTTACAAAATTACGCGCCACCTAGTTGACGACGACGAAGACGATCGATTGTAGACTATTTACATAATTAGGACGAAGAAATATAAAATTTGCGCGCCAAAAGTGATCTTCAACGAGTCCTTCAATCATTCGCGATAATAGCTGATTGCGTTTCTGGGGTCAGGAATGTTTTTCATAATCGAAAATATTCAAAGTAAAAAAAAAATACTCAGTTTCTTACAGCATTTTAGGATGGAGAACCATATACTCGTACTAGTGATCCGAGTCTAAATTTAGAGATAAAGAGATTTTTACTATTTTTGATGAAGTTCATTGCGCACTTTCATATATCTTATGAGCTCATAATCATGCATATAGGGTTCTAAAATAACCGATCATATCGTCTTTGAAATGCAAACCAGTAGCACCCAAAATAAGGGAAAGGGATATATTTTGAAAACTTGAACTGCGAAAATCTCAAAACTTGAAATCTGGATTTGGATCACTCTGACGTGGTTCTCAGGCCAAGATTTAAATAATACATATTATGTTAACATCTTCTTAATACACACTTCACTTCAGCCTACCTCGTTTATCAATTATGTCTGAATTTATCTTCTACCATCGATAGAACATAAATGTCAATTCTTATCTTTTTAACGATCGATTTCAAAATTTCAAAATTAATTCTAACAGTGAAAACAAAAATATACATGAACTGACTCTTTAGTAAAGTAACAATTTACACAACCATAGACGAACTCTTCGAAAATATTTTCAATCTCCTCCTTTTGAAGGATGATCACGTAAGTAATTAAAAATAGTTTAATCTCATTTCTGCTCTCATCGAAGGAAAAGTTTTCATTCGCGAAAATTTGAAAAAACCTACAACAGACGAATGAATTGCTAATAAGTAAGTAAGAAGAAGAACCCTATGGAAAAACGCGAAACCGATGGTTTTAATAATTTATTTTTGCAACGTCAGATAACCTCACCGGTTTTCGTCGGTAGAACTTCGTAAATATTTCACCTTGGCCTTCTCTTTTTTTTTTTTTTTTTTTCCCGGTAGGGTCTCCAAGTAAAATAAATAATTCTAAATAGTTTGACATAATTTAGTTCGAACGAATATCGTGAAAGAATTTCAAAGACCTTAGAATACATTTCACTTGCCTACTTTCTTCATTAATAAAAAAGTTTTAACCCTTTTCGAACCAGAACTGTCAACTGTCAAGACGAATGAGCATTTCTGCCATTTCTGCCAAATAAAGTACGGGTATAGCCCTATTGCAGCATAAAGAAAGTTCATAGCTTACAAATGATTTGGGTACAGGGTACCTATTTCAGTTGACGTTATTGATCGAGTGATGTGTATTTGGGGTCAAAGTTAAGAAGTAACTTTTGCTGATAGCGTATCGATAAGTTACAAAAACGGTCAAATAGTGTTGAAGTTTATTGTTTTTGCGGTTAAATTTTAGACTCTAAAAAAAACAAGGCATTCATTTTCAAAGAAGAAAAAGTAAAAACAAAACGACCGACAATAGACTAGCACAAAATTAATGCCTCTTTTTGGGACGTTCCTACTGATTTCTCATACATATTACCACCGATGTTTTCAAACTGATTCAACATGATCAGGTACCAAACATCTTCTGAACGTAAAAATTCAAATTATAATTTTTTTTTGTGACTTAGCAGGTTTTGGACTTACACCCGTAGACTATATCAAAAGATATCTTACAATTTTATACGTCTACCATATGTACCGTGTATACGTGTATAAATTCGGGTACGGTCCTTATTTAAAAATTGTGAATTTTTTTTTGTTATTCCCGCTCCCACCCTCAAAAGTGATTCCATTTCATGAAAAAAAAATTCTAGTCAAGTTTCATCCCCTCGCTGCTAAAAAAGGAATAGGGTCTCAAAGTCCTTCCTTATGGGAAATTACCCCAAAATGAGAATTTTTCAACTGATGATGGGCGAGGGGTTGAAGCTGGAGCAGTCTTTCTTTAAATTATCATTCATTTTTCTAATTACATTTACTCATAAAAATAATAAATAAATCATTTTTCAATTCAACAAACAGAAATAAAGTATTTCTACTCACCTTACGGGTAGGTTTAAACCATCTCGAATCCCTCCCGACCGATTTTCGAATCACCTAACTAGGTTGTAGTAGTAAGTTGAAGGAGACAAAAGGAAAAATACACATTTTTATGCAATGCTGATTATAAAGTAAAATAATTGACGCTAATTTTGGCATGTACGGATTTTCAACCCCCTTGAGGCACGATTTTTTTCAATCTAGGAACCTGAAATTTTCATAGAATTAAATTGAAGCATTCTGCAAGGGGGGGAGGTAAAAAATTCGGAACTTCAACCCAATGTACGAGTAGATCAATTTGAAACATAGTCTTGTAAAATAAAATTGGGGCTTACCGCACGAGCAAATACAGCTTTCTACCAAAGTTTTGACGATTTTCATTACCAACCTAATTGGTCTCGCACGAACACTGCGCTACAAAAAAATTTCATTTCTTCTATCCAACGTTCAAAAAAGTCTATAATCTAATACCATTTCAACTTTTTTTTATTTTACTCAGTCACCTATAGCAAATTGACTTTATACGATAGCGACGAACGAAAATCGAAAAAATACATTTGAAAGTTGAAGAGAAAAAAATAAGGGTTTGTAAAGCGTGGGTGGGCGAGGGTTAAAGGGAGGACTAAAGAACGCAATATAAGTCCTTTTTCTCTTCTGAAGAAGAGTTTTTGATTGGTTTGATAGGTTTCCGAATAAATGAAAAGAAGAAGAAGAAGAAGAAGAAAGTTATGAAGGAGAAAAGGAGCTAAACGTATTTGAAAAAAGCTAAAATTCATCTCGAAAAGGACGAAGAAGAAGAAGAAGAAGAAATCGACTACTTCGTCAGTTTTTATTTTATTCACGGTATATTTGCAGCGAAAAGGATGAAAAGTAGGATGTAAATTGAAAGTATGAAGGGATGCGGTGCGTGTCTGGTGAGGGATGAATTTTTTTACTTACCTACGTCTTTGTAGTTGTAGATAATTTTTAGATGAAAGTTCGATGAAAAAGTCTGCCCACCATAAATTATGTGTTGAACGCTGGTAAAGAGAAGAGCGAAAAGAAACCAACTATGGGGAGGGGGAAGAGAGGGGGAAGCGAAGAAAAAATAAAAAAGTTTTAATCTTCTTGCGAGCTTCGATGGAAATGAAATTCCGTCTCAATGTTTGCGTGCGCGCCAGATCGACCAATACAGAAAAAAATTACATTCTTTACCAAATGAAAAATTTCCGCCGAATCCGTCGAGAATTGGGGTTTACAACTTAAGTTTCCACGATATTGCAAATGAATTTCTTCGGGCGAGTAAATACGACGGAAAAACAGAGGAATATAATATTTCAAGAGGAAAAACAACAAAAATGACGAGGAATTATAGGCGGTTGGTTTTATACGACGTCAATGGAGACTGGAAAATTTTTGGTACAATCCACCCCCAACTAATTCTAAAAATACTTATGATTTTGTCAAATGCATCAGTCTAGCTTTCCATTGTTTTAAAGTACACGCTAAACACAGAAATGTTATCTGCTTTTACAGAACGATAATAATTTGAGCCGAATAAGGAAGTTCTGAATGTACCCAAGTTACCATACTTCGTCCACAATCCACACTGAGAAACACCATAATATGTCACAATAAGGTTTTAATTAGTGGTGTTAAGGTTCGGTTAACTGATCCGGTTCTACCGGTTTTTAACCGGGAACGATTCGGTTTTTATTGCTCCGGTTTTTTTTTCAGGTTAACCGGACTTTAACTGGTTAACCTGCCCCATTTGAAAAAAATAATAATAATACACATAAATGCTACACCAGGTACGTAGATAGTTTTCTTTTGTTGTTAAATGGGACAGTAACCGGTTAAACTCCGGTTAACCTGAAAAAAAAAGAACCGGAGCAAGAAAAACCGGTGAAAAAAACTCCGGTTTTTTTCAAACGGTTGAGAACTGCTCCAGTTTTAAAAAAAAACTGAACCTTAACATCACTAGTTTTAAAGAATAAAAAGAAAGAATTTTAATATATGTACTTCCATCACATACAGTACCTACAAAGGTAGTTACCCATTTCAAAACTTCAGCTCGTATTCCAAACCATAAAAATGAAGAACGGACCTCGTTCTTCGCCATCGTTAGCGGTGGAAATTGTTAGTCCCTTTTTCTCTTTCCCTCTTACAAATTTAAAAAACCATGGAAATAGTTCGTGACTCGAATGAATTATGTAATTTGCATAGTAAACTACCCAATGGTATCATTTACTTTTCAAAAAAAATTGACTTAATGCGTTTTGAAATTATGAGCCTTATACGAATTAATTGAATGCTTATTTATAGTAATAATCAGTCGATGCTAATTCCAGGTCTACAGTTTTATTTGATTAATTAGAATAAAACAGCCTGATTCTGAAGCTCAAATTGTCAGTTGGATGAGTGCAACTATTCCACAGCTATCGAATTGTGTGATTAAACATCGCAGAATGAAAAGTATAGGGGGTATTATTACCATGTATAGTCTGTTCACGTTAAGAGTTCCATGACGTCACAATGCTTCAACGAATGAGAAGAAAATACTCGTATTTTGATTTCAACCGTGTTTCAACCAATCGCTTTCTTCAGATCTTTGTGACGTCATATGGAACTCTTAACTGGAACAGACTATACTCGTAATAGAGCTACAGCAAATAAACGTTTTTTGTCAACGAAGAATAAAAACGTATAATTAAAAGCTATTCAAAATCGCTAACGACAGTATTACGTGCGTCAAAAAAATTTTCGACCAAGTGAAAAATTCAACTTCCTTGCCGTTAAAATACCAGCAGTAGTTGATGAAATCTTTTTATTTGTTTTCCTTTTTATATTTCTATTTCGCTCCCTCATTTTTTGCGACACGTATATAATTGCCATTAAAAAAAAAATATTCTGAACTTTGAGAAATGTCAAGAAAATTCTCGAAGGTGGTAGACCAACGAATAAATTGTAATTTGGTACGTATATACATATCTATGCCATTAAAAGTTTAAGACGAGATAACATTTTTGGGTGATTTCAAAAAAATTTAAAAAAACTGCTAAAAAGGAATGGTTCTGAAATAACTACGTTATAAACATACGAGTAGGTAGCCATAAAACTTTTAAATTTTCCAAACCGATTGTAGCGTCGTATTGCCTTCTGATAATTGGCATAATTATTTTTCGAGTCGCATTCATTTTCATTCTCCTCTTTCGACCCAAGTTTATTTTTTCAAATTGTATAAAAGAAATGTAGGCCATATCGTTTGTCCTTGAACTTTCTTTGAATTATACTATCAGATATTTACACAGTTATATTCTTCAACTATTTGACTTACCCTTTTCATTTTCCACGCACATATTACGGGTACGAAACACCGTTTTTTTCCCCGTAAACGAGCCCACAGTTTAATAAATAATGACTGTTTTGTAACGAAATATCGCATAATTCGTCGTCACTATGTCTGATTCCTAGCACACCCGATTGATTGACAAATACTTACATTATTCTGTGTGAGTGAATGAGTGAGCACAAATTAGATAAGGACCTACAACGAGTAAGTACATAATTTTGATTTCACTGAAATGGCACACCGAAAAAGATTTTAGCAGTAATTTTCACTATTTTTAAGAAAGACACAGATGATTCAAGATTTATAGTAGGCCTACACAGAAAAAAATTAATTGTAATTTTTACTATTTTTTAGAGGAAAACAAGGACATTTCAAGAGTTTTTGTAAATATTCTTATAGTGTTTGTTGTATTTTTTACCATTCTCAGATGGTAGGTACAATCCAATCTTAGATGGTACATTTCATAATTTTTGGGGTAATTTCTACTATAAATCTTGAATTGTTCCAGTTTTTTCATACAAATAGTAAAAATTACTACCAAAATTTTCTTCAGTGTAGACGTAGCAACTAAAGTAGAAAGACATAACTTACTGTCTAAGATAAATAATAAGACAGAAATTCAATTATTACTATACTCAATTCATTCAGAGTATTGGCCCTTACTCTCGGAAAACCTGCAGTCCACAGTCTAGACGAATACAACATTCTTACAGCTGGCCCATAGAAATTACTCATCATTTCATATCTGAGCTCAAAACATGCAGAAATTTCATAAAAAATGGAAAATTTTCAATGACTGACGACTGAGGGAAGTAAAAAGTTGGACGGATTTCAAAAACAGCAAGTTGAAGAATGGCGGGGAACATACAGAGGGGTGCACGAAATGGAATATGCGTAGGCGAAAAATACTGACAATGAGAATTGTCCGAGTTAAAAGACACGCGACAAGTTTTACCTTTTCTATTATCAACAAATCTTCACTTTCCATCCCGAGTTCCAATTTTGGAAATATAAAACCAGAAGTACTATGAACATAAAAATCGTAAATTCTACGAAAAATAAATTCTACCAAATCGTGTCATCAAAACTTGAGCAGAGGAATCTCGCACCAGAATTCTGGGAAAACGTATGGGTATCGAATTCCAGCTGATTCTGTCGTTACAAATTACAATCAAATTTTTCCAATCAAAGAAGACAATTTTTTGGTGAATTCTATTCGTAACTACAGCGCATATTCATCCATTTTACAATCAGAATCGGTATACTTCAGTAACATAACAAGCAAAATTCTTGGTCCACAATGAAGCTCATAATAAACATTTCTACACTTCGTTTCATTTCTATATATTACAGGATAAAACTGAAGCAAATTGTAGTCTTTAAGGCGCGCACGTGCTATGGCGAGACGCGACTTATAAGTTTTCAAATTTTCAAAATCTCTTCGCCTCTCTGCGCTTTCCTTGGGGCAATAAATGAATGAGATTGATTCAGGAGTGTGAATTACATTTCCCTGATGAGAAATTTAATCTTATTTTGTAATTTTTATTCATATATAAAGCTGTTGAAAACAGCCATTTTTTCACGTGGAGCGACGATTCGACGAAAATTAATTTCACTTAGGAAACGACGTTAAATTCACGGCGGAAAAATTTTTGACATTTTATTCGCCTTGAAAAATTACTGCACATTTTAAAAACTGAGGAAAAAGATGAGCGTTGGGAGGCATGAATACCATTTTACAGCCATTAAAAAATTTATTGTTTTTGTAATAAAAACAATAAATAATTGGCATGGCGAGAGGCAAAAGTTATAGCACTCTACAGGGAGAATGTGTAACTTCGCGAAAATATGATTTTCATGAAATGATAACTTCACGATAATATATAATAATATTATATATTTTTACTGAAATGAAATATGAATTTTTAAAGTTATTTATTACTTAGCCTTTTTCATTCAGAAATAGTAAAAAGAGCTGTGTTGCAAATATCAACACTTTCATCAATGAAACGTTCTTCTTCTTGTCAATTTCCTCTCATCGTCATATTCTCATGAAAGGTGTTAGCGCTCCTAGTAGTGCCCCTAATACCCAATAATGATGAGAGCATAAAGAAAATCAGTTACTACTCCAGGAACATTGGGAAAAAATAAATCAAAGGTACAGGTAGAAATGATAAAAATTAGAAACAGGTACTGAGGGGAAAATATAGGGTTAAAAAGATAATAAATCGTATAGAGAAAAGGAAATAAATTCGCAAGTTTCAGTACACATAGTACATACTATAAATCGCTTACATGACTTTGGCACGGAGGAAACAACATTTTTATTTTACTTATTTTTAATAATAAATAAGGGGTTAACACATGCATTCTGATCAGGGGTTTTTAAATTACACCATTACCCTTGACAGTATAATTCCCGCTCCACTCTCACCCTTGGTAAAGTTAGGATCACATCACACCGATATTTCATTTCGTATATTTACCATCCACTTCAAGGAGTATAATATAATATGTCTGCATATCAAATCACCAATGGGTTTAAATGCCACTTAGCAACTTCTCAACCACCTCATATTATGCAGAAAAGGTATGGGAAATTTTTCCAACTTTATCTCGCGAATGAAAGAATTTAGACTTCACCAGGAAGAAACTTTTGATATTCAGCTCGAAATATAGCCTCAAGTTCTACATATAAATAAAACATAAATATTCAGAAGTCTGAAATCACAACTTTCAAATACAAAATTCTTAACGCAATCCTCCACAAATTCGTTCATTTTTGTAATGTGGTTCCCCTGACGCGACGACATGTCCTCAACTCAGATACAGCCTTCTACGAGTATATACTTTTTGATATTCTTTGATTAAAGCTTCCTTCTAATAAGGTATGTACCGAATACATATATAAATGTGTCACTTTACATATCTGTTTCAGTTTCCTACTCGGAAATCGGGTTCTACTTATTTTGAAGAGTTGTCATTTCTGTTCGAAATATAGAAGACGAAGCTGGGTAAAACTAGTTAATATTCAGAAGAGAACAATGCGTGTGCCGTACTGAGAAGATTAAAATGGTTTGAAAAGTTTTGCAGAAAATTTCACTTTATTCTTCGCGCAAAATACAGCTCCCCCTCACTCCATATTTACTTCTTACCCACTGCTTTGACGCGCCAAAATTGTAATTCCAACTCTGTCGCCAACAAAAATCGCTTTCTGAAGATGGCTCGGTGACAAGTTGTGGCTGATGGCAGGCCTCGGGTGGAGGCAACACACATCCCCGAATGATGGATTAACACATTCATCCCTCGTCTCGACGAAAGCTGCTCGTGTATTTTATGAACGCGAAGACGAAAATATAATCTCTTACCCCATTATGATCCACTTAGGTATCACTCCCAAAGAAGAGATTATATAATCAAGTATCATTTTACAGTGGGAACTTCGAAAGCGTATCTCTTTTTTTTTTTCGTTGTTTTTGAAACATTTTGCTTTTCATTTGGTCTGTTTTTTCTTTTTTTTTTGGCTCGTTTGCCACCCTCCACTCTACAACTGCCTGAAAAGATTTCTCGTTTTTTTTTTTCGCTCCCCGATCGAGTAATCCAATTTTTAGTATAGGCCTTCTACATTGATGGATGGATTATCCATTCGACGAGCAAATGAGGGATTTACTCGTATTTTAGACTCCTTGACGTTGGTGGCTAATTGACATGCTGAATGATGGGTAAGCGATATGCGTATATGAAACCGCAATCTAGACGGGTTTCGAGAGCTCGTTTGTACCCAAATTTTCCTTTCCCACAGCCCAGATTGAAGAAACAGGGGGAGAAAAGTGAAACGAAATGGAAGAGTATAGTAGAAATACGAGTATGAATATTCAAATGCGTACATACGGAGGAACTAATCATGATAATGGCATTTTCACTGGCTGAGAATCAAGACTGATCAGGCAAAAAAGACTGAACAAAAATCAATTGTAGCACACAATCGGAGAAAAAATATTAAAAATTGTAACATGGTATAACTTACATACTTACTTTGGCACAATTCAAGTTTTATGTGAAAAATTAATACAAAATATATTCAAGTTTAGTATGCAGCATACTAATTTTCAATATTTTGAATTAATTAAAAATATTAGGTACGAGTATTTACAAATTCTTGATTTTAAATTAATTTTTTGTTTAAAATCTGAATAGATCCAAATAATGCAGATATTTAATAAGCAGTTTTCTCTCATTGCATCTTTCCAAAACTTACAAGTTTAAAAAAATGATATTTCCCTTCTTGACTATTTGTGATAACTTAATGAAAGTTGGCATGTTTTAAGGTGCGACCACACTGTCGTCTTAAGCCAAGCCGAATACCCGAGCATCTTTTAATTTGCTGAGCAATTTCATAAATTTACCTAATTTTACGTGTATTATTTGGGTCTCGGCGAGTGTGCTCGGGTTAGAACGATAGTGTGGTCGCACCTTTACAGTTGATTGAGAATCTATGCAAGAGAATATTGTGTTGTTTCACCCCCTCACTATTTAAATCAAGAGCCAACAGCTTCTTCAAGTGAGAGATGTTCATGACTTGAAATCCGTTAAGAAATGGAAAATTTCTTTGGAGTCTGTAAAGATGAGACCTACATTCGCATTTCTTAAATTTTGTTTAGGAAAGCTTGGCTAAGGATTGTAAAAGAAATTTGATTTTTTCTCATCATTTTACACAAATAGTTATGGAATTGGTGACTGGTAAGAGGTGGAACAAAAGAGGTACGGAGGGTTGTTGAGGAGGAAAAATGAGAGCAAAAAGCGAATTCAACTTTTTTCCCTCCTCGACATTTTCGCACGTTACGTGAAAATTTTATTGTTTTCATTTTTATTAAAGCTAAGGTTTTTGTATTTTCTGTAAAAAACTACGTTTTTTGAATTTAAATTTGCTCAATGTATTTCGATTTAACGAAGTAACCAAGTCAGAAAAAAGCGAAAGAAAAATGCAAAAAGAGTACCCTCGCTAGCAAAATTATGATTTGTTTATGCAAATGAAAAGAAACCGCTTTTCCCCCCGCTATTTAGGATAATCTTATTTAGTATCTCACAATATATTCCAGTTTTGCACTCTCTTAGTTGTATCTATTTCTTGAATATTGTCCATTTAGATTTTCTTTTTTCTACCCAGCGAGATGAGAAATGGCAATTTGAAACTCTTTTGCTTTTTTATATCTAGTTTTATAGCTATTAGTGATCTTTGCCACAGAAATAACCTTGAAGTATACAATATTGGACCGCCAGCAACTAAACTTTTTCTAATCGTGAAGTGATCAATGACCCTCAATCGACAAAACGAGGAGAAGTGGAGGGGAATTCTCCTTTATACGATCTCAGTACACTGATTGATGCGCAGGAGAGCTGGCAAAGTTGCAATGCTATAGCTGGCAAAAGTGAAAGCAGCCCTCAGACTATATAATACCGTACACTGGAAAAACTGAATCAAGTATTTTTTATTTAAAAAAATGGAATAGTTTAGAGATTATAATAGAACCAAAATAGTAATAATACTCGCAAATCTCATAAAAATATAGTCATTTTTACTGCTCGTAAGATAAAACAGGAACAAATCAAGATTTATAGTAAAAGTTGCCACAAAAATAGTAATCTATTTAAGATAGTAAAAAGTACGACAAATACTAAGAATGTCTACAATAAATCTTAAATTGTCCCTGTTTTCCTTTCAAAGTTGTAAAAATTATGTACTTACTATTCATTTGTGTCAGTGCATATTTTGGGATCTGTCAATGTAAGAAATTTGAAATTCTACATTTCTGCAGACCTTTTTCCACATTATTTATTTAATGAAAATTGCGAGAATATGAAACATAAATTCTATTGAATTTTATTTATGCGTGATACATTTAAATATAGAACAAGAGTGGAGGGGGATAAGCAATGAAAAGATAAAAGCCTTTCTAGTTTCTACGATACAACGAGAACCTATAAATTTTCGGCCCAACCATTGCGTGAGGACACAAAAAAAAAAGGTTTTTCGTTTACCTTAAGATAAGATGCGGATTCATCCATCATAACTATCGCTGCTCATAATAATTCGCCATCGGTATATTTCTTCAACATACCAACCTGTACGTAAATTAACCACTTGCAATAAAGTATAAAACGCAATACAATACAGACAATAGACAATTGGTAGCACAACAAATATCAAATTTAGAATATATTTCACATGAAGCGTCGCGTGAGAACGTCCATTTCCCATTTCCATCTTAACATTTTTTCCCTTTAAATTTTTTTCCTTGTTTCAGACAGATCATATCGACCAACGAATTTATAAAATAGTAAGAGCCCTTTGTTCCTTTACAACTTATGTATACAAGTCTGAAGTTAATGCCAATCTCACATAGACGCCTACATTTCTTTCTACTGTTTTATTCTTAAAATACCAGTTCCGCACGCGAGCCTTTTGTCGGAATATTAAATTCGGCTAATCTGAAAAGAAAAAAAAAATCTACACAAACAGAGCGCAGCAACTTGAAAGCTCACCCCTTTTTTTCACGTTTTTCTCTCTCTCAAAGAGAAAAAAAAAAAGAAAAAGAATGCAGTTTATTAATTCGTTCGTTTCCTTCACCTCTATACCTAATAAAAATGAAAATAAAAATGTCGTATAATTATACGAATTATACGACAAAGTTTTGAAACTTCAATGAAAAGTTGGAGACTTACACATATACCTACATATGTGTATCGTTTAAAAGAATGAGAAATGAGCGGAAGGAGACTTACTATTTGATGGAGTAAATTGGAGTAATGAGAATGAGTGAGAGTGAATACGAGTGAATTGGAATGAATGCGAGTGAATTGGAGTGAATGTATAGTTCAAAACTGGTAGCACAACTATTAAGGAAAATATACCTATATACTATTTTTTGAGTCAAAATGAACGTGGTGCGGCACACCCTTGAGGTGAAAATCTTCGGATTAAGGCGAAAGAGGAAGAGAACTGCCACGGAGGAAAGATCAGTTGCCGCACTCTCCAGCTTAAAGTTATTAAAATGGAGCAGGCTATAACTATAGATATCTGAAAGGCAAACATTTTCCAAAATTATTTTGAACCTGTCATATCGACGTTTGAACGAGCGATAAAGCTGAAAAGTTTCATTTTAAAGGCTGTCCTTCATCCTGTTACCCAAACGATGTGACGAATAATCCGACGCGAGAGCATATTTGCAAAACAAAAGACGATGAAAATACCATTCTTCATGTGCAGCTTAACCACATGACAAGCTGCACAATATTTTACCTCGCCCAGACACTTCGCGCGTACAAAACGGCTCTATATTATACATAATATTATACGTTTCACTAGTTCGCCTTCCAGTAGTAATTGTGTAGTAATTAATAATTATACGTTTACGATTGTACTCGTTCGTGATACAGGGGATGTGAATATATGGGTAAGGCCAGGAGAATAATATTTAAAAGGGAATGTACTCCGAATACTCGTTAACTAAATTGTCGACGGTTAATGAATGGTCGTAACGATAAAAAACAAAAACAAAATTATTTCTTCTTCAAATAAGAGAACGTGCGGGGAAAAAATTGCAACCACTTCTACATTTGCTCGTTAATTTTTAACGACTTGACAAATCCATTTTTAATAAATATAAAAGAAGGTATAAGCTACGAAAAAATTCTTGATTCAAAATCTCCAATAAGATTCAGAAGATATATAATTATATAAGACGTAACTTTCCAAAACACATTAAATAAAAAAAAGAGATTTTTAAGGAGAGACCAAAAACTATTTTTCTCCACAACTATAATTACTGAGGACTGTATGCAAAAAAAAAAATACCCAGAGGAAAAAAATTTGAGAATTCTTTGAGGATAAATTTGAGAGAAAAAGGTCTGCTAAAAATTGTAATCAATCAAGAAGATTGACGAAAAAATAAAATAAATGCTTACAGTTCGTTAGGAGGTACGTATCTCCAGTAGAAAATTTGTTCAGGTACCTTTAATGAAAGGTAGAAGGTATAGTTGTAAGGTAATTTTTTGCATACGCACTTGATAACTCATGAAAGTTGGCAGGTTCATAGTTGAGGAGCTACGCAAGAGGAGGCTATGTTGTTTCAACCCACAACTATTCAAATCAAGCGAGCTTATAAATTCCTAAAGGGACAGATGTTCATGACTTAATGCGTTTTGGAATGATAAATTTTCAGGAATCAGTAAAAATATTGGTAATAATCATAGGCACTTTTGCATGACAGAGGCCTATAGAGGTTTTTGAGGTCGCTTAACACGAGTCTGCAAGCCCCTTTTGGATGCAACTCAATCCCAGCGAGATATAGTCTAAAAAAAAAGTGGAAATGCTCCAAAATAGATCTAAATGGCGTCGGGGAGCAAAACCGGCTGCAGATTCGGATTCAGCATTAAAAATTACTTACATTCCAAATATTCCTTGGTCAACTTGAAGAAAGGTCTCTGACCCCATTTTTCATCCAAGATTATTTTGAATTATGCCAAGTCCCATTTAGCTTGGAGAAAAGTCGTTTAATAATTTGCAAACCTATTTCAATTGAACCAAAATTTCTCATAAGACAAAAAGTTCCAGTGAACATAATGAGTGGGAGTGGGAATAGTTTGAATCTGAATCAAATCCCCAACACTCGTAATGGTAGAAAAAAAAAGAATGAAAAATCGTGAGCGAACAGTGAACACGTATCGTGGAGAAAAATTTGCCAAATTCCAAAAACAAAGAAAATAACTCAAAGGAAAAGCCGCAGGAAAGAAGCAGGGCGATGAAGTAAAGAGATAGAAGTGAAAACGCTTGGGCATAAAAAGCTGACTGTTTCGTCGATTTACGTTAGCACTCGATGGGTACATCTTTCTCCCCTTCAACGGCTTCAAACCCCTACGCCTTCTCACCCGGTATTTTTATCTACCGAATTCACTCTCTTCGTTTCCATACTTTCACGCGGAGAATTTTCTTTAGGTTTTAGACGATATATCTTGTTTTTTCCCCGGCAGAAGAAGCTCCTTCTCACATCTGGCTGTCAGCTATTAATGTGACACTAAAACGCTAAATGCTGCTTATCTGTTCTACCCACGCTTTGTTTTTCAATATATCTAAAAAGTCAGAAGATGGTAAAGAAAATAAAAATACATTTACACAAGGTAAGCTGTAATTGTCGCCGCGATTTAATTCAAATTACGTAAATTTGAATTTTACCATGATAAACTTCACAAAATACAGTAGGATTGGAATCAGCCACTTAAATCGTCGATGCTTCGTCCTTTCTACAGATGTGACCTGGAATGAAAAAACCTATGGTTAACGCGCCAAAAAAAAAAAACGTGAGAAAAATGTGTTTTTAGTTCCCCCCCCCATAGAAACACTAATATTCCAATAAAACATCTTTCAATTTCAAAATACAGATTTTTCGAATTAAAAAAAATTTTTTTGACAATTACTTTTAATTTTTTTTTTTTCTAAAAAAAGCGCAAAATTGACAAAATCAGGCTTCGGGACTTAGCCCATTCGAAAGAGCAGGGTTTTTTACATAGGAATCTGTAAAAACCCCAAAATCTGAAAATGGCGCGTTAACCAGGTTTCTTCATTCCAGGTCACATATGTTGGCCATTACTTTGCATCATTAGTTCAATCATTATAGAGTCATGCTCTGCCAAACCCCGCACGTCATACAGTATAATATTCAATTTAAAGTTCATCACCTACCTCAGGACAACTACATACCATATTATTCTGTAAAATGGATGACAAAACGGAATGATTCAGTTTCAACTAACAAACTTATAGAAAACGTTACCCAAAATACAGCAAATGACCAGAAACCAGAAAAATTTGAACTAACCTCGTGTTAACCTGTCTTTGAGGAACCTCTCGTTTATGTATTTTCTACGATAACTATAGTCGGAGCACCCTTTCGGGGAACATCCTTTTCGTCCTGCTCTTCTTCGCTTCTTTTTATTCCTCACCTTCGAGATAGTCTCCATATTATATTCCTTCTTTTCTTTTTTTTTTTTTTACTTTTTCGCCCTTCTAGGATTTCCTCGCTCTTCGCTCTCCACCATTGTTTCCCTCGTGAAAACCGAAATAATGGCTTTTTCCCGTATGACTTTAATTTCGAAGCAATTTCTTTTTTTCCTTTTTCTCTCTCTATTTTTGCCATTTTCACAGAACTCTTCTTCCCTTGCTCTCGACATTTTTCACTCGTCCATACCCCATCGTATTATATTGTCTTTTGAGCAGGTTTTCGATAGAAAACCTTATTCTATCAATTTTAGTCCGACTGTCACAAATAGGCATGGGACCCTTACAGAGTGTAAAATTTGGTGTCACTTAGTTTCGTGGTTCGCGAGACACTAGCTGAAATGTAGCTAAAAACCGAGTTTTTTCATGAGTTTTTGCAGGAACAGATTCCTTCGAATTCACACAGATTTAGTTTTTCGCCAATTTTTGCATAATCCTAAAACCAAAACTTTCAATTCGGTTCATGAAACTCCACCTGCAGTAACATTCGAAAACCTGTTTTTCTAGCGGAGCTTGCTGCGCTAGAATTTTTTTCTTTTTTTTCTTTTCCTTGACTCTCCATCGCTGTGTCTCCCTTTCTCTTATTTTCGTCGTTTCTTAGCTCGTTTTTCGCCTTTTCCCTCATTTAGCCCATTTCCCCGACCTTTTCCACACTTGTTCTCTGACTTTTGGTGGCAGACTATCGTGTGACGGACTAGCTCGTCGACGAAAATCGACGATTGACGAAGATTATTTACGTGAAACTCCCGCACGAGTAAAATGACGAAGATTTCTCTTTCTTCTTCGGCTAAATTTTCAACGCGTGCAAAATAATTGATTTTCAAGCTGCACGTATCCAAGTAAATACCCAGCAGTGATGGTGGAAGAAAAAGCCGAAAGGGTGAAGCTACTAAAGAGGTACGAGATCGACGAAGGGGAAGGTGAAGATGTACATAGTATTGTATAGTGCACATTCTATCTATTCATTCAATCGTGCTTGCGCTGTTTTCAAGCTCGCAAAAATATTAGCCAGTGTAGGCTTTTTGTGAAAAACGTTAACTACACACTCACGCACTTCGCCAATTTTTTTAATCTTCCTGAAAACCTTTTCCTGTTTTCTTTTTTTTCGGTGAAGGAAGTTTTTTTGAACTTCCCTTCTAGGATCTTCTCTCTGTTTCTTTTCCCCGCTGTACGTAATTTGCTGTCATTTTGACATTTTTTGGGCGCGAAGAAGCTTGTACCCAGATGTGCAAAATTGAAAGTTACCATACATCTGTTAAGAGTATCACTTGGAATTCTTATCGTTATGAAGAGTAAGTAGCTAGAAGACCAAGTCAAAACAGATAACCGAGCAAATTAAAGGATCAATTGAGTTACATGCGTGGGCTTTCGACCTCAGTCATTCGGCAAAACTGTACTGACAGGAAAACATTTAGATAATTAATCATTAGCAATATTAACTTCTTCCATTCTGCTTTCGCGGGTGGCGAATGTGGAATCGTCACGGAAGAATAAAAATTTCATTTTGTTGATTTGTTTCGAGCTTCAGAAAAATTGATCTGTTCAAAATGAAAATAATGCTAATTTTGAACGAAAAACCAATACAGGCCACAATTTGTTTGTGAATGGAGGACGTGAGGTACAATACGTTCAAAATAATGATAGGTACGTCAAGAGATATCTCTAGCAAAAATTAAGCATTTGTAAGATGACTGTTTCATTCTGAAAATAATTATGTGCAAGATTACAGAAGTTCTGATATTTTTTAGGTACGACAGTGAAGTTCTCTTTCATGACTGGTACATTTTTCTATTGGACCTTTAAGCCGAACATTTTTCTTTTAATTTTCTACTTTCATAAATCATCAACACTAATGTGATGATATATTGTAGGTCAATAATTCGACTTAAACAAAATTTCCACTTCTTCAAAGAAGTTTTTCCCCACATGGATAGCGAAATGGAAGACTGAAGATTTCCAACATTTATTACATTTACTTTTTATAACTCAATTCACACTGACGATAATCACATAAACCAGATTATATGGTTTTTCGTATCCGTTGATTTTACAAGCTTCCAAATGAACTTGATGGCCAGTGAAAAAATACGTATAAAATGATTTACGAAGTTGTTCACTCTGAAAACCGCCTATGACTACTCCACAGGGAATCGTAAATTCAAAAGTAAAATTTACGATTCGAAAAAAATGCAACGTGAAAATGCTCGGTGAAAAATAATTTTCCAAGAAATTTCAAGACCGAGTTCCATTGTTGAATTTCACTTTGTGTTTTGTTGGTCAGATTGAAATTTGAAATAAAATAACGAGAATTATCTTTCACACTTCCAAGTACTTCCTACTATACATAATTTTGGTTTCCGAATAAAAAAAGAAGTCGAACCTAAAAATAATTTTTCCCAATCTCACTTATAGCATAAAAAAATTATCTTCCTAAAAAACAAAAATAAAAACGTGAATTACATTTACTGGACTTGGCACTTCAGTGTTTGCAAGAAGGGCAACAATCGTTTTCTTGTACTAGGTACTTTCTACCATTGCGCAATAGCTGAATGGACTTTACTTTAGCATGCGTTAAGAGAGGTTACAGACAGTGAACTTGAAATGCAACAAGAAATCTTGAGGACAGGTGACCTAAGCAACCGTCATGCTGGGGCCGAACTTTACGAAAACAATACTAAACGACCTGAGAAATCCTTTCTCTTGTCGTAATATAAGCTTATAAGGGCTGAAAAATATATATCCGAAGAAAATTTCATTTGAAAAGTTGAAAATAATTCTCAACTGAAAAAGTATGAACGGGCATAGATACCTATAGAATTTAAATCTCTCAGCTTAGGTGGAAACCATAAAAAATTAGACCCACAGGAGCAAGAAAAAGTTCGTCTGGCTTAAAAGTTTATTACTTTTCTCATTGTCGCGGTTCGTATATGGTCAATAACAAGATAAATCCAGTGCAGAGAACATTTAGTTAGTGGAGCAAGGTATAGCGAAGAATCCGGAGAGGAGGCAAGAAGTTTAAAGAAAATACGAAGAAAGTTATGGCTGAACAAAATGAGAATAGAAGTTTACGTATTCTTCGGAGAGATTTAGCTACGTGCGAATTTTAGCTGCTGTAAATGAAATTTTTGAAGGTCCACTCGCCCAGGAAAATTTAGCTCGTTCAACATTTCTCACGTTTCGAATGTTGAAGACGAACTGTTACAGTATTTGGGTGCGATTCGTGATTGTATACGTACATAGAAGAACCGGAAATTTTACAGAATTACTACAGTACTAGTGTTCTAGTTAGATAAATGAGTGAAATTTCATAAAATAACCGGTGATAAATATAATATTCACCGAAGATACTTGGTGATTGTACGAAAAAATTCATGAAAAATAAATTTCAAGACGCTGTTACATAAAATTTTACTCGAATTTGTTGACACAATAAGAAAGGCTGGAATGGCGTTTTAAGGTACATAACTGGCTTTTAGTTTTGCAGAAAAATCGGCTTGTAGAGTGTCCCAATTACAACGAATAATCACATGATTGACTAACTACATGTACAAAATAATATTTCACAACCAGGCTGGTCTGCTTATCTTTTTAAATAGGTATGAATGTGAAAAAGGTAGAATAGTTGCCTCTATTTAGTTAAATAAAAAAATAAAGAATGAAATTGAATATATTCACAAAGATCTACAGGTAATTCTATAAAGTATTAGTTGTATATGTTTTTTGGTTTTTACGTGTATTTCCTAAAACGTTAGATGATTCTATAAACTCTCCAGTTATTCTATATAATTGCTGGATTATATGTACAATCATTGCAACAGCTACTAATAAGTTCAATGTATTTGCTGCAGCGATTCATATACAGTTCAGGCATTTCATTAAATACCTATAATTCTTCGAGGATGTCCCAATGCACCACAAAATGCTAAATAATTTGCAAAAATTTTGAAACTGCTCGCCATTTTTTGCACTCAGAATCTGATATCTAGGGAATGAAAGTATGTAAACTTTCTTCCTCGCCAAAGTTCGTTTGAATGAATAAAGTTTACAAAGTTTCGGTATCTTCTTTCCAACCCCTTTCTCGACATACCTTACTAGGAGCTTTTTTTTTTTCAAACAAAATCAACGGAACTCTTAACAACGATTATACCAGCAACCAGATTTTTTTTCGTACTAAACTAAATCATAAAAACTTATTCCATTTCTCAGTCTTTAATAAGAATATATGTATAGGTAATCTGTTCTCCCTTCTCGCGCGTCTCCCAGTCACTCTCATCTCTTCTCGCTGTTGGTCTCGTTAAATTTCCTGGAATACTGGCATTAACTTATAAATTTATACCCAGATACTTTGGTTCGTACCATCGAAGACTATATATACAGCCTGTTAATTCGCATTCGCGAAAGTTTTACAAAACTTTTTAGAGGCGAGATTGAAGGTTCTGCACGAAACGGAAGAAAATTGCAACCAAAAAAAAAGAGTGGTTTGATGGTTTATGCTGATGCAAACTTTTCAGGAAAATCCTTTTGCTCTAGTTTTATATCACTTAACCCCGTCATTCTCCATCTGACTGAATAAACCATAACCCTTCAAAATGAAGATTTCATAGGGGGCCTAGTTATGAAATTAATTATTCTTATATCTGTTCACCAAAAATCAGAGCAATAGAGCAACAAAATTACATTATACAAATGTACAAATATTTTTTCAAGGCAGATTTTTGTATTTCAATAAAAAATCAACGCGGCTAAGTCTCTGGAAACATATTTCAGCTTATAGACAAAAAGTCAGAAAAAAAAAAGGACGAATCGGAAAAATAATCTTTACAATTCACAGTCTCATAGATTTTTACTAAACAAAAATCACTACTCCTTCATATGAGCTGTTATTGAAAAAAAAAAAAAAAAAAGTCAAGTTAATGAAAACACAATTTATAACGAAAATATGCGAATAAATGCATAAAATTCAATTTAAAAAAAATAACTCGAGAAAAGTTTGTGCTTTGATGCGTTATAGTATAGATACTAGATTCTACCAGGCCAAGCTGTTGCAAGGATGCATAACCTACAAATAATTCAGGATGCATAACCTTCAAAAAATTCAAAACTAGTCAAAAACAATAGATTTATCAAACTACTAAACTAATTAGAGCAATAAGGCTTCTACTATGTAATTCGAAAGTATATATGCACATTTTATGGAAAATTCCCAAAATTCAACTTGGACTAGCTTCAAGATTTTTGATGTCCAAAAAAACGATTTTGAAAAGATTTAGAGGGATAAGTAGAAGGTCGCTTTTCACCCTCAATAAAAATAATACACAGTCTCGACTTTTCGTTCTTATTGGAAGCTCAAGAAAGTTGAAAGTTGGCACATTTATCCAATATAGAAAAAGTTCGCCCTTTCTCCATTACCTAAAAACTAAAGTGTTTGCCAAATTTCTCTTCGTTCTCCTTTTCAACGTTTTTAATAGCCTATACATCTTTTCTAATCGAAAATGGATTCCTGGCTAGGTTCGAGAAGATGAAAGAATTCCCGATTTCACCATCCAGTAATACCTTCATATACTCATGCAGTGAACAAAATAAATGGAGTAGGAAAAATAGATAGTTTGAATCGAATTTCCAATAATTAAAGATGCGATATAAGGGGTTTTAGAGTCATAAAGGATATTTTCTGGCAAGCAAAAAATCAAAGGAGACAAGACAGGGATCGAAATTGGCGAGTTTCAAGTAGAGCATTAAATTACATTTCTATTCATACTTTGAATTACATTCCATCACCCAGCAGTACATATACTCGTACTTCTCTTGATGAAATTTTTTTTGGTAACAAAATAACTGTAATAACGTAATCTAAATTTTCAACTATTTCAAGATCTTATTACTTCAAACCTCAATATCTAGACCAGTGCAGGAGACACAGAGCTGCAGTTCGCATCATTGGAATTGAAACAAATGTTCTGTTCGAACCACCTCAAACCAAATTTTACATGTAAACTCTATAGCAAACGGTAAAATTCAATTTCAAAGATAAATTCTAACGGATGCATACTCTTTTAAGAATTAATGTGTGAAGTCGTATTATTTCACAAAAAAATAAAATAAAAAAAATAGCACAAATATAAACTTTTCTACATTTCCGACCTTTTCTTTAAACAGTCTACAAATAATGAAAAATGTTAACAACTTCTTCAACATGTAGTCCAATTCTAACGTGTAAACATCCTACAGAGAGCCTATATCCTTAGTAACACCATTTCTCGTATGAACTTTTAATAGGGTATTCCACTTTTTACCTTATCTATGTATGTGCTTCATTATCGTCTTTTTTTTTTGTTTTAGCTCCGCAATAAAGGAGGCAAGTTTTCACTTTATTGTTTCGCTTCCTCTCACGAGTCTATATAGTTTTTTAACTGCCCTCGTATGAACCGTATATATTGTGTAGAAATTTTGCCTTTCACCATTTTCAGCATGTAAAGTTGAAAAAAACGAACAAAACGGGAGGGAAAAAAACGGAAAGAAAAATGACTGGGAAAACGAGAAACGTGCCAACCACGTTCCACGTAATTATTTTGTTGACTTGAAAAAATGGAGATGAGAAAATAAAGACGAGACAAAGATATCTTTTATTTATTATTTTATTTATTTAATTTTTTTTATTTTGCTGCTACGTTCGTAAAAACACGCTATTGCTTTGGTAGAATAAAAAAATCGTAGGAGGTAAAATACCAAACGAAAGAAAACCAAGCGCAATACCTACTGTAAACGACCAGAAGAAAGTGATGAGTTAATTAGATGAGAATAGGGAGAGGTAAAAAAAAAAAAGGAGAACGAGACGAAAATGCTTTTCAGTTTTATTATTTTCAGCAAACACGCAGAGTAGTCACTTTTTTTATAATACATAAAACCGTATTCTCAGCTTTTGTATGTTGAAATGGAATATAGGGTGGTTATTTGTAGCTTCATAGGGAAAAAAAGAATACATTTGAAATTGCAAAGCACAAAAAATGTTCATTCTAAATAGTAGACCAGGAAATAAAGAAAATTTCAGAATTTCACATCGAGAACTAACCAGAAGTAACATTCGATTAATAATTTCTTCTTCACTATTAGAGCCACTTATTTAGGTTTGAAAAACAATTCTTTGGTTGAATGTGACGGACATTACAGTGGCTTTGAATTCGACTAGTTGGTTGATATTCGAGACAAATAACACAAGAATAAAATTAGTAACATTTGCTGGTCATTAGTATCATCTGTTGTTCAAAAGAGATTAATTTCACAGAATTACGAGTATAAGAGTAAGAGAACTTAACAGGTTTACTCGTCAAAATTATTTTAGTTTTAGAACATACATTAACTAAACCTTCTGTGCTGCGCATATTTAGCAAAATGTCTTATTCTTCGACCTAGCAAAACATGGTGGCCGAGTGAATTCAAACGCTGCCTTCTAATCTAACGAATCTGCATTCGAATCCCAGTTCAGGCAAAGAATTGGAAGTAAACGTACGATAGAAGAGGGGGGGGGGGGAAATGAGGATATTAATGCATGATCAAGCCACGCCAATCACGGCAGAGGTAGAGTTAGATTTAATTTCACTGGTAATCAAAAAGACTATGATTGAGTTAGCCACTCTCATAGACTATACTAGCACAAGATTAGTCCGGTATGCCATTCAGGTTGCATGCCTCTTATAGAGAAGAATCAAAACTCTTTCATAACCATTCCCCAGTAATGCCTTATCACGAAGGGGAATTAAACTATAAACATGTGTCAGAATAGTTGATCATGGAGGACTGTGCCAATAGGTGGACCCGAAACATGACGTTTCAGGGCTGTTCACCTTCACTCACCTAGAAAAATGTCATCTATGTACTACACAGCTCAATGCCATCTGTTACCTAGCTAAATAGCATCAGTTACTAGGCCAAATGCTATCTGCTACTTCGCATACCAAGTAAAATACCACCTGTAACCTGTTTTACAATTTTTTTAGTAATTTCTGCTACAAATCTTGAATTGCCCCATTTTTCCAATCCAAATTGTAAAAATTTACTATTGACATTTTTCTTAGTGAAAAAAATATGACATTAAGTGCATATTTTGCAAATCAACATTTTTATAAATGTACGAAAACTAATTAAGAATTGTTCAAAAAAAGTGACTTATTCTCTTTCGGTAAAAGACTGTTTGACGTTTTAGTGGACTAGTGAAATTGCCCTTTCTCAAAATGAATGGATATTCGCCGGGTCTACGTAGCTGCCTGCGTACTATAACATAATCAATATCCGTTTTACCGCGTATAGAAAAGAGAAAAATGAAAAACTAAGCGCAAAATTCCATAAAAATTAGTGCGTCGAAACGAAAATGAGTGGAAAAAAAATGAAATACCAGCTTAAGGGGTGGCTTAAAGGGGTCTTAATTGTGTACCATTTGATGATATATGGGAGCATACGTTAACGCGTATTATTCGCCACACTTCCGGACTACATTACAGATTCGTAGTCATAAATTACAATTTGCCCTATTTCCCCAGCTTCTCATCCCCCTCTCCACCCTATCGTCTCCTACTGCGGTACGGCGGTCGTAAATTTTGAATCCCATCTCGGATTTTTGGGGTTAGTGCGGTGGTATTAAGTGGCATTGTGTTTGCTGTTGCCTACGGTGTGGGAGGAAAAGAGGGACGAGCGAGCTCACGGATTTGTTACGACGAATTAATTAATTTCAGTTGGACGAATTGAAAAAATAATAATAAAAATAAAAAAAGGCGAAAAAAACGTCATAGGTGCGAGTTGAAAAATGTTTCAAATGAAAATGGAAAATTATTTTACCTTTGAAAGTATTATACCTATGCAAATAGGCTGAATAAAGTTAGCGCGTCTTTTTTGCACGCAATTTATACTTAGTACATATAGGTACACAAAATGTAGGGTAAAAATTTATATCGACTAACTATATTTGACTCCCTCTTTCCTCCACCCATACGAGCAACGTAATACTAGCGAAAATTACGTAAATAACCCCCCCCCCTCCACCCACGAAGATAGTTAAAAAGTACCTATTTTCAGGTCAGTGTACCTTAGCACCATGATGAAGCACAGGCGATATATCTTATAGGATGAATGACCCCCTTTTCTACATTTATGTACGTTATGTAACATGATTTTTCTTAAGTGTCGAAAAAGTAGGTATAGCTTGCAAATATACTCGTTCTTGTATTTTTCGAGTTCACAAACGCAGTACTAGATTAACCGAATGCAATCATTACACCGAACAATTTGATTACCTATTACACAAAAAGGACTTTACTCATATCAGACAATCCTTCATCCTTCACAATTCCGCATTTTCAAATGCTAGAGTAGAATAAGGAGAAAAATCGATCATTCACCTCGAACAAACGAAAGCTATTCCAAAAATGCTACCTTGACGATATCCAATAAAGAATTATCATCGGAGACTATAGCTGTAATTAAAACTAAAGAAGATGTTGATCATGATTCTGTTTTCATAAGTTCCAAACTTCCAGTGTTGAATCAACCTAGTCGGTACTGGCATCAATACATTTTGCGATCTTATCCTCATAGACTAGAGATTTTACGCACTCAAATCACTATGAACTGAACTGAGCAACTTGCTAAAACGTTCATCAAGGCGCTATCGTTGTCTGTCTGCAAATAAAACATGCTCACACAGAGGCACGCGTTCATTCAAAACATACGAGTAGGCTGCTGTACTGAATGCAATCACGTGCAGAGCTGCAATAAGCCTTCCTTCTTTTATGACTGTAATTTCCATATAATGTTATAAATGACGTCTCTCGGCAGAATTCCTCTCCACACGCCTTACCGGCTATAAGTTTACAACTTTCTTATACGCTGCTTCTCCTGCAATAGGTATACATATACCTAATTAATCCTTCTTTGGAACAAAGAAAAAAAAAAAAGGTCGCATACGCAACGACGAAATAAACACTTTCTTAGAGAAAAAGTCTATTTTTCCGGCCAAAGAGAATCGGGTCGAAAAGCTTTAATTATTAACAGGCAAACGAACCAAACACAATTATGGACGTCCCTTAGCTTAGGAGATAGGACCCATATTAACGTGGTCTATTTAATCGGCAGGGACCCGGTACGTATAGCGCAGAGTGTTCCACGTTTTTATTACAAATATCTCCTCGGTCGCTCTTATTTCGCAACTTTTTTCCTCCGCGAAATGCGAACCGACGACCGTCTTTCGACCTTAAATAAATTAACACGATGATAATACGATTCGAGTATAACACTGTGGTAGGAGTAGTGTAAAATGTGCCCTCCAGCAGAGCGATTTGTTTTATTTGTAGACGAAACGAGTCGCGGAGGGTGTAAAATGCACTTTCAGCAGGCTATACGATGGTACGAAAGTCGGACAAGCGTTATAATCTATTGTTAATGACGACGATGGCTCATAAAGGTGGCCAGCTTCAGTTTCGTATCCTCTTCTGTGTCGCCAGAGAATGGGTATGAAATTAAATTAAACGGACATACTAAGGATGAAAGTTTGTGTTTTTTACTCTATAAAGGCAGTATAACAACGGCTGGGTCCACTCGAAAAGGCTTTCCGATTCACATGGCAACCCTTTTATGTACAAGAATTCATTCGGCCAAGATAAAAAGAGAGAATTAACGATTCTTCAAACAAGTTGAAGCAGGGGTTATATGTTACTGCGGATAGGAGAGCGAGGGGTAACTAAATGGAGTCGATCGAATGTATGGCGGTATTTTCAAACTTCATCCGCGTTTTTCTCAACACTATAATTTTAGATATTGGATGACATATTGGCTTCTCGGGCACAGAGATTGAGAGATATCATTCACACTTCCGAGATGTTCGCTGTTATAGTTTTTCGGCATAACTTTTCGAGTGATTAATTTTACAAAATTAGAAAAACCCTTAGATGCCATCAGACTTCCTACTTGGTTCAGAGCCAGTTTTCAACTAGAGCCCCTTGTTCACCCAATCAAAAATACCATATCGTCGGGGCGAAATCAGCTCAACAACTAACTTCAGTTGAAAATAAATCAGCTGAATCATATCTATCACCGGCAGAACTCCGATACGATTTGTCAAACTAAATTTCTTCTTACAAACCGTTTAAAATAGTTTACTCGTTGGTGCACGTATACATTCCTCATTGACAACACACGATGCACCGACAACCTTTAAAAACTCCACCTACGATTTCTGAAGTGAAATATACGTGAGGATGACTAGAAAAATGTCTGAAACAGCGACTTCATACAGTTCAACCCCTCACTACCAAAACGACCCCTCTTATTGACGCTTCGAATCGAAGTTGAATATAAATAAATAAAAAAAACAGTCAGTTAAACCAACCTACGAGTTGTTTAACGAACATGAAAACACTTCAGACACAAGCCGTACAAACACCGGACCATGAAATTAATTAAACTTCATTTCCTCATTTCCATTCATTAGTCGACACAGACGAGCAGGGCCATCAAGACGAAAGCTTCGCTCCACCCTTCCCAATTGTGGAAGGGGTAAAACTTTTCTACGAAATTTTTTCGAAGAAGCGAAATACAAAATTTATCGATTTTACGCCCCGTTAAATGCAATTAACCCGTTCACTCGTTCTAATACGAGTAATTTGCTCCTCTATCGCCCTATCTCTCTCTCTCTCTCTGGGTTCAAACGATTCAAAGCCAATAGGAGGGAAGGAGAGAGGGTTAGTGAACGACCATTAGGCAAGGGTTCGTCGATTGGCTGAGAACTAGCTGTGATTTCGATTAACGAATGCTTTGTATATAACTTTCGATTTTCTTCTTTTCATCGGATGGCCTTTTTTGTCCCGCGCTGTCTCCCTCGCTCTCACTCTCTCTCTCTCACTATCGTTCTTTTTCTGGATGACAGGTTGAATTTTTCAACGAAAATTATATGCGTTATAAGGAAAGAAAAAAAATGAAAAATTATTTTCTGCTGAGCTGAAGTGCGTTTATTTTCGTCGAGGTTGTGCTGGATATGACGGCAAAAAAATCGATTTCGAAAGAATACCACATGAATGGGCGAATTGGGGGGGAGTTGAAAATTAATGACCGTGATGTGAAGAAATTTTCTCTCAAGTTGTTCTGACGGCGAACATCTTCAAGAACATTTGCAGCATATTTCTGCACACCCATTCGCCAATGAAGATCAGCTCGTGCCGAATTATGGGTGATAGCTCGTTCTCGAAATATGCATTTCCATTAAAATAAAGTTTTATAATGTTATATACAGCCTTTAACCTTTAACGTACCAATATTTTTAGATTATCCGATTCTATATTCAGACGCCGCCGTAATACAGCGTCATCCATCACGTTTTAAACAGCTAAATCTCAACGAAAGAAGCTTGGTTTCGTAGAATATTACTACTCGTATATTATGAGAAGAAAATAAACGAAGACAAATTCAAAATACGTATTCTTGATCCAACCTACAGCGAATAGAGGCAACAAGGAAATCGAAGCATATTTACGTATATGACAGACAATTATAAGCCTTTTTGATAGAGATTGGGTCCAGAATAATGACGAAGAGCTTTTGAGCTTTTCATGTACGAGATATGAAAGATGGAATGAATGTAACAGGTAGTATTTTGTATAACTTTGCTCAATAACTTAGATTGGTACACTGACGGAAGAAGACAGGAATTATGGTAACCTGACTAGTCAGATAAAGGATTCAAAAACTGAGTTTGTGAGTCATTATTGGACTACGTAGAAAACGCTTAGGTCTTTTCTGCACCTATAGACATTTTAAAAGAAATTTGCTGATGAGCATATTCATCAATAAGCTTTTTTTTTACCTCTATTTAATCGAGTTGATAACTGCCTCCCGATGGATTTCCCCGTTTGCAATTGAGGGCAAATACATTTCAAGAATAGTCTATCCCAAAGTGAATTTTTTTTGAACCATCAGTTTCATAACCCATGGCTTTTTTTCTTACTATAACTTGGCTTACAACAGGGATTTGCTATTTTCCATACAGAAATGAATTCTCTTTAACTGATGCGCTGCACGTCAAAATTTATCACAAAACTTTCTTTCAGTGTGAAAATAAAATTCATCAACATTTTTGAGAGAATAAAACGACCACAATGGCTCGATGGCCGGATAAATTCAAATGCTGCCTTCCGACTGAAAAAATGTAGGGATGAATCTTAGTCTAAGCAAATAATTATTGAGTGGAAATATAATCAGGAAAAAAAAGTTGAAACTGTATAGAACCGCACTAATTATACCACAGGTGAAGAAAGAATAAGCAGGTTTTCAAGGGAAAACCTGCTAAAAATTCACCCGAAATCCAATAAACTAGGACAGGGCTAGGTATATACGCTACGGATTATTGTAATCTATGCGTGCTCTTTAAAAAGAGAAAAACTTTTTCATAGCCATTCTCTAGTAACGGCTAGTCATCGAGTGGAGTACTATACCAGATTAAAAGACCCTATCAAAATGAATTTGGCCAAGGAGGCGCATATATCGCCATAAGTCCAAAACTTGCCAAAAATTACTACCAATTTTTTTGCTGATTTAGCATTGCCAGGCACTGATTTTATCATTTGAATACAAAAACAATTGGACGAAATATAGCATCTTTAGGACTAACTAGGTTTTAGACTCAGGCCAATGATATCCTATTAAACGAATACGATAGGTACGACCACAAACGTCGAAAAAGGAGGGTGATCGGAAATATTTTCCAGAACATTTTCTTATACTCAATTCTTCCCACATATCAATTTATTTTGTTTATGAAAATTGCCTTCAACATGCAAAAGGATTCTATGAGAAGCTGAAATGGTGTCAGTTTGGTCCAAAATCTGTGCTCCTTTCGTCACAATGCTCGAATTCATTTCCATCAACTTTTTTTTCCAACCACCCATCCTGTTTGACCCAGAAAAAAATACACACAGTCTTCTTATGAGGTTTAATCAAGTCGCATCTTCTTACATTTTCTCAAATTGACGTCGCATTTTTCTTCGAGTTATTTTCAACGAGCACTCGTTTTCATTCCTTTTATTTTACATTTTTAGCCTCGCTTCCTTTCTCATCTTCCAAAATTTTCAACATTGAATTCGTTTCCGATTTTCCCCCTCTTTTCATTTCGGCCCCTGAAAAGTTTCTTCTCCCTCTAGCTATAGGTTTTTATTTCGCTCAAAAAAAAAATTATTTTAATCCTTTATAGCTGAAAGAACAGAAACAGCAAGAAAAATGTCTTTCGAAACTGAATGATCAAGTCGCTCTTTTAGAGGCTTCGTTTGCAATTCTTTATGCAAAAGTAGCCACGTTTTTCTCAACTTGACTGATTTCACCAAATACCCATTATTTAAATTCAGGTTATACATTATGAATTATAATGCGCTCATTTCGTGGCGAATTATTTCTTCGACTACCTATAACAGAGAGTTTCTATCAGTTCGACATATCAATCATTAAGTGAGGTTTGTTTATATTCGTTTTTACTATTTTTATGAGAAAATGAAGAAAATTTAAGATTTATAGTGGAAATCACCATAAAAATTGTGAAATATAGCATGTAGAATAACAGTTTCTCATGCAAAATATATTGGAGCTTACTTTTTTTCTTTAACTTATTCATTTTCATCTGCAAAATATTGCTGTTTCATCGATCGTAATCTCGCATCAGGCGATTTTTAATTAATTTTTTTTTTGATAAGACTAAAAAAATGACTTGAGATTTTAGATAATAAGATTCATTCACAAGTGTTTTTTTTTAAACACAATACCTATCAATATGATAATTATTTTGGTAGCTACATCAGCTATACTATTAATAATATACTCGTAATTTACCCAACAATACGGAAAAACAACAGAAATTATTGTGAACTTTTTCTAAAAAATATATAATTATATTTATATGTATAGTTTGTAATATTATCACTAGCTGTTCACATGCTCATCTACAAGTGAAAAATTACTTGAAGTGGTTTTTCAGCATTCAAGAGCCACCCTTAACCTTTTTCCGAGGATTTTTCTCACTATAATGCACTTTGATAGATCATTTGAGGAGAAATATAAATATTTTGACTATATATATTTTACTTCGCTGGAAAAACTTCTCATAAAAATGATCGACTGTAAAAGTAATTTATTTTCTTGTCCTTCCTCATCTAATTAAGTTAATTAAAACCTGATATTATTTGCACAAAAAATTTGTGTAATTTCATTAGCTGGGCAAAAGCGCTATAAATTTTTCTTTTATTTTCTTTTTCTTCTTTTCCTCCATGTATATAATAACGCTTTCACATCGAATTAACAAATTAAATTTAGTAGAAGAAAATGACGACGAGGTAAGCTTTTTCTCTTCTTTTTTTTTCACAGTTATCCAGTATACGTACTCATACTGCAGTGTGCAGCTGTTGTTGTTTTTCTCGAAGTTGTTGTCTAATGGAATTAAAAGTAAGTTTCGAAAACACTCCAAAAGGGAAAAATCTTGGCGAAAGAAAAATTTTCAAGTAAATTAACAACGCGGCTCATTGAAAATGAAATGAAAATGGGAAAAGAAAAAAAATTAATTTAAAACAAGCAGCTGCGATACAAAATTTTAAGAAAAGCAAGAAACAAGGGAAACTAAGGTGAACGGGAACTGCGGAAGAGACAAAAATACTGATGTACACAACTCAAAAAGCCGTGTGGCATCATATATGACACCATTATTATGAGTAACCAAGATGGAGTGAATTGTCATTCAGTGAAAATCAACACCGTTACTAAAAACTGAAACAGCTGCCCCATACAATTTCAGGGGGATATGCGTCATATATATACCCAGTCTACCATTATTTTTCAGTCTCATTCGACCATATAGAAAATTGTGCATCATAAACACATAAAGTTACCATGATATTTTGAGCAATCTGCCCCCAGGTCTTTCTAAGAGTAAATTGAAACTATTTTTTGACATTGTATGAAAAGTTACCCAACTTGAATCATAATAATATATTGAACTATACTTTCATTATTCAACTAGCAGTTTGATTAGAAATAATCAATCCAAATTCTATTATGGAATACCTTCTTCACAATTTCCATGATAGAAAAACTACAAGTTGCTCAATAAGCTTTGAACCATAATTATTTTTATGCATACAAAAAATGGTACTCTACCTACTGTAAATGATTTCTGTTATATACCTGATCAATATTTTTGTAGAAACATTTGCGTTGCCTTGCACAAATATCCACACACGTAACTCTACTATATCCACTGTAATACATATATCTTGCTATCAAGAAACCAACTTACGTGCACCCAAAGAACTACTAATGTAAGAGCTAACTGTATTATTTTTCTTCAGTTCTATTGTGATGACTGATGAGCTCTCCTAACCTATAGTTACATCTCTTGTTTTGGAGGTTTTTCTTAATGTTCATCTTTTTATACTTTAATATTTTATACGACTGCGAAGAGGCCTCATCGTAATATAATATGACGTCAGTGGGCTATGTGGAAAGGAATGATATGAATGTTGTCTTTATATTATGGTGATGATATAGGAACCTCACGAATCAGAAATATTTAATGCTAACTATTGAAGTGATAGATAACTCTTTTTAATATTTGTCCCACTTTTCAAAATCCAAGGAAAAGTGGATAGCTTTCATTCCGGGCTCTAACATATCTTTAATTTTCTTTCCCACATTCCTTCCACTCGTTACGATTACATCCTCCACCCTACAAACATCAATTCCATTAGGTACCACGTGCGATCAATAATCATTCAGAATGGAATAAAAAGAAAGATTGTGGTTAGGATACTTTGGCGGGGTTCTTTTTTTTTCAATTTTTTTCCTCCTTTCATTCATTTTTCTTTACCACAAGAAAACAACAACAACCAAAAAAAAACACAAAAAACAGTTCGATAATTTCATTACCATCGTTCCACGTCTTCCGGGGTTAGTTTTACTGTTTTCGCTTACTCTCATACCCTCTCCCAATTTCATCCCCTAACACCCTTTCTAAAGCCAATTATGGTCCGGTATTTCGTTTTCGTCTTTCATTTTTTACACGCGTACACAGGGAATACTCGGTCTTTTTTTTCCTCTCCACTTCAGTGCCGTCCATTTCACTATTGCTGCCCCCTTTTCGTCGTCGATTATTTTCGCCACTTTTTTTCATCTATTTTCTTAGAGTAAAGGGGGAAAAAGGTTGTACTGAAATAGAACCGTTTACACTCGAGTGCTTCGTCGTAAAGTTATTGGCCTGAGTAAATTTTATAAATCGCTCACACGCGAGTTAGACAATTTCGGAAAAAGATTCGCGACAATTTTAAGTGGATGAGGTCGGTAAAGAGAGAGAAAAGGTCGAAAGAGTTGTCCAGGTTTTTATTATCCTTGTTATTGTTCAGTGAAAAGTCAAAACGTTTCACATAAATTGCCGATTACTTTATTTTGTACGGTGCATGGATGAGTGCATATCAAGTTACACAATAAGATAAAATTTCCCAAAGAAATGTTTTCGAATCAGCCACTCTCACGGCAGTTCTCTTCAAAATGTTTTAAAATTCGAAAGTGCATTTTTCAAATATAATTCATCATAGTCAGTAGTGCGATTATGTATGAAGAATTATACAATTACATTCTATGATGAGCAAAGTGCCATTTCAACAGAGATGTTTTTTGCAGCGAAACAAGGTGTCATGGTCCGTATCGATTAATCCGTATAAAGGATTTGTCTTAATTCGACCAAGAACTAGTTTTTGAGATTAAATTAAAAAAGAAACTCTTAAGTTTCAGTCAATCATAGTAATACATCCTTAATAAGTCTACATCGTCCTGATAATCGTCCAAAAACACCGATAATAATGACAATTAGAAAATTAACAACAAAAACATAACCCGAGCGCGTATCAGAATTTTGGTCGAGTTTTTCGATTTTCCCTATCAACTTGAAATTATAGAATTTATACCTCCTTAGCAAAAAGAAAGATGTTAACACATTACAATAAAAAAAAAAAAGGGAATACTGGTACACAATATGGTTGAAATGAATTTTCCACCTGACACCGTCTCATCAAGTTATACGTGTGTATCACAGTGAGGTGAAACAAAATGAATCTACCAATAACCATCTCCTAAGTGGGCTCATCTAAAGACGAATTAGAATTGGAAATTACTCACTACGAAGCAAAACTAATATGAACTAGTTTTTCGCCTATGTACCTACGTTAAGGGCAACCTCAGGTCTACAAGACCCCAATTCTTTCTCCTTTTCTCATAGAAAGAAGTTAAGAAAAGAAGCACCGAGAGCTGCCGCTAAACTTGCTTACCCGCAATTCACTTTCTATTCATATTTTCTTCATTTCTGTATAATAGAAACTTTCAATTTGAGTAAACCAGGTTACAGCATTCGAAAACTAAACGACTGAATCTGAATACATTTCGTTGCTAATGGTTCATTAGGTAATGTAGATACCAAACGCTGCATTCACAGTGCTACGCGTATTCAGATGAATATAAGTCACACAGTCAAGGAGGATGAAGTATCTGGCTACCAAGTCATAAATCGCATAATCTAATCTTATATTTGTCAGCAATGATAATCGTCTTACCTGAATACGTAGATCCCGAATGAGTAAATCGCTGAATTCTGCCTGCACTCGCGAGATTTAAACAAACCAAAATAGAAAGAACGAAGCACACGAAAACTCGTTACAAAATCATTTGCAATTATATAAAAAAGATTGATGATCACTACAAATCTTCATAAAATGAAAGCATTCGCGCTACAAAACAAGCAAGAATACGAGGAGCACGCAGACACAGCGAAAAATACGTCGGGATGAAAGCACACACGTGCAAAACGCAGCTGGCGAATTTTCAAACTGTTCGCTGGCTGTAGCGCGGACAAAGAATCGATCAGCGTTGCTTTTTCGACCCATCCACCCTCTCCCTACCTTCCATTTTCTCCTACCTCTCGCGTATTCGACAGGAGAATGGCGGCAACGAGAGTCAAGAGTAGCGTACGGAGGAAAATAACTACAGCGGCGGCGGGTGAAGGGAATACAAACGGTCGTGTGTAACGCAAGTGTAACGTGCATGAAGTGGAGTCAGAGAAAACGTACTACGAACGAAAAAAAGAAATAATATGAAAACCCGAGCGAAAGAGAATAATGTGGAAAATGTATAAACGAGAGAAAAGGATGGAATGAGACGATTGGTGAGAGGAAAGACGAAGATAGAGAAAAGACACGAGAGTGACGAGGAAAGAGAGAATGTTAGAGAGTGAGAAGATGACAAAAGAGTCACGATGGAGATACTGAAAAAGGCATCCGTTTTTTCGTGTACTCCAAGAGGTTTGTATGACGGGAAAATTTTGCGTTCGCTTTTGTCTTTTCCCTGTTTGGTTGCGAACACAATGCTTTGACTTTCGCACATACAAAGAAATACGAAAACAGGGAAAGATGATGGAAATTGGTGATTTTTTTCCCCAACTTTTGAAAGAACTCTTCAACGTTGTAGAAGTTTGAAAGAAACAATCGAATAACTACGAAGACGTAATTAGATTTTCAATTTCGTAAAGTTGAAAAAGCCCATTGAAAAAATTTGTTCGATAATTTATTCGAATTTTGGAAAATAGAAAAGACAGTTACGAGCTGAGTAGTTTATTGAAAAAAATAAATAAAAATTTAATTTAAGAAAGATTTTATCTTCTTGCGCACTTCAGTTTTACTGATTTTAACTCTAGAAATACCAGGTTTTACTCGATTACTCAAAGGACCAGGTGGTGTCAAATGTGACACCACATGAGTAACCTCAAAGGACCCGGTGGCATGTATGACACAAGTCAGGGTTTCTCAAAATATTGGCCCTTTGAGAAGTCCATCTCAAAATTTTGAGTGGTGTCGGATATGACACCACCTGGTTAGTCTGCAAACTTTTATAAATAGATGCAAAAATATGGCTGTTACCATAGTTTACCAATTTTTTCTCATTTCAGAAGTTATTTTAAAATATTTATACTCGTTTATTTTAAATTATATTTAATTACTCTTCATTTCGTAGATCATCAAATGGTGACACTGATTATCGAGTTTTAGAACAAAAATCCTAGGGAGAGCTAAGTCCATGCACTCTTATCAATCTCAGATCCATCCAGCCGCATCGCCGCATCAGCCAAGTTATCAGCATAAATTTCCACCGGTACTATAATATAGTCAACTACTCCTATTTTTCGTGCTTTATGCATTCAAATTCCAAAATGTATGTTATATTTTGTAATTTAATTATGTGATCGTTTATTTGAAGGAACAACCAACAGGGAACTCACAAGTCGTAACTACCAAGTCCTAAATATTCCGAAATTCTGCTGGGAGCATCTTTCCAAAGTATTTACAACACTGCAAAGTACATGGTTTTCCGAACAAAATGGCTAAACATCACCCTGATTTGATTTTTTGTCGAAAACAACCTGGTGTAGGTGAGTAACCAATACCAATTCTGTTAATCGCAACATGAATTGTTATCGCAACCTTTAACATACGTCTCCGAACTTATTTTACTTGCCTGTATTTCACCTTTACTGTTTATTCCAGCCATTGGCCGATTATGCGAAAAATGTGATGGAAAATGTGTAATCTGCGATTCTTACGTTAGACCATGTACATTAGTTCGAATTTGTGACGAATGCAACTATGGCTCATACCAAGGACGTTGCGTAATTTGTGGTGGACCAGGAGTATCCGATGCTTACTATTGCAAGGAATGTACTATTCAAGAAAAAGATGTAAGAGTATTTGGCAAATTTTGTTTCTCATTCTCACGTAAATTCGAATATCTTACCAAGTAACCAATTCCAATTCCAGCGTGATGGATGCCCAAAGATTGTCAATCTCGGTAGTTCCAAAACAGATTTGTTCTACGAAAGAAAGAAATATGGCTTCAAGAAACGATGAAGAGAAACCTAGGGTCACTCATTTTATTATTTTTCCATTATTTGTGAAAGAAGGGCTACGGGGTGTGTAGAATATTTGAAGCTTCATCGTTATGAAATGTTGTAAATATATATTTTAAGTATTCAAATTGCCTTTAATTTAGTTCCATTATTGCCCAAAAAATTCTACATGGTGTTTCAACCTTGGATATCTGTCTTATTCATCTAGTTATATGAATTATCTATTCGAGATTTCTGTCTATTTTCCTGAAAGGAACATTAATATTGCAAATTCCATTAACCCCATTCATTCATTGACATTTCTTTTTTGTAATCTAAATTACATTTTAATGTCACGTCTGTCAAGGTACATATTCAAATGAAATCTACTTTAAATTAGAAGTTACGAGTAGTTCAGTCATGAATCCAACTACCTTTCGGTATTTTCTAGCTATTTTTCTTTTGCTTGATGTGTTCGACCAGTATAACAGGTAAATGTACTCGGAGATACGCAGGGAACAGTTTTCAGTCATAATTTATGTAGTGAATGCATACTTCTCCGCAGTAATTTTATTTTGAATATTGTGTTATCATCAGCGTGAATTATGACCTCGTCAATAGATACGATGAAATGTTCTTCAACACGGAGATGGAATCAGTTATTCGAGACCTTCTTGAAAAAATTATGAATGAAGTAAACTGCTTTCTAATCCTGCTCGATGATTACTATCACCAAATGATGGGAAATATTTTTGATCGTCCTTTAGATGCTAATCCTTACTTCAAGGTACCTTATTTAGTAATTCATTAGTGCCATGGCTCAATTCTATCTTCAACCATGAAATGCTACAGATTTTAGTAAACGAATCAGAAGATTTACTTTCACCTAATTACGATACAGTTAAAGTCATCCACGAAGTAAAGAAGAATAGCTGTAATTTGTACGTAATTTTCTTGGCAAATGGAGAACAAATTGCACGATTTCTGGAATTCGGTGATAGGTACGGCATTTTGTTTTTATTTCTCCTATTTTTATGCGTAAAAAAAATAAAATTATCTAGAAAAGGTGGAAAACAGATGATTATTGCAAAATTTTAGATTTCAATTTTCCTCAACTACCAAAATCAAAAAATAAAAGAATTCAATTTATTTGACTCATCGTAACCATAATTAAAAAGAAAAATTAACATTTTATTAATAAAAACTAGTACCTATTGAATAAGTGGGAGTTGTAATATAGGTACCTCAAAATACATACTTGAAACAATTTTTAAAATAACGAAAATTTTTCGAATTCTTCATGGTAGACAGCAGAAGGAAAACGATTTGTTTTACGTGGTAACTCCAAGGAGGAGCCGTACTAAAGCATGATATCATTTTTTCAGACATCGGACTATCGATTCACGAGCAAAATACGTTTTAATAAAGGATCGACGGTTGTTTTCTCAGAAATATAATGTCTTGTGGAAAAAGCTGGTAAATGTAGTTTTCATCAAACAGTATAAGAATACGAGACGTTTTGAATTATCAACTGTGCCATTCCCTCCACCACTCACAGGCCCAATTATTCCATACAAAATCAACAGTTGGAATAATAGTTTTCAGGTACTTCGTTTTTGATGAGGAAAAATTTTTGCGAAAGAAAAAAATATTGCCATTAGTATGATTTTTTTTTTGAGTTTTGAAATCTTGATGAAAGCTCAAAAATTAATTAAACAATTTTTTTAAATAATGTGGTAATTTTAAAAAGTAAATGAAGAAATCTGAAAAAACTTGACGAATACTGAGGCAGATTCTAAAACGAGAACAGCAAATTATTCTACTGCTTCTCAATTTTTCCTCTATTTTCACAGATTATTGCGAAAAATATACAAAACGCATTGTTCAGTTTCTCTCAGTTCTTCAATAAGTTGAAAAGTGTCTGCTTATTTCAGAAAAATCGTAAACTCTTTCCAGACAAAACGTCCAATCTACAAGGTCAAACCTTGAAAGTGGTGACCTTTGACCACGTACCCACAACAGCAGTTATTGTAGCCAGTAACCACTCTCAACATGAAGCAAACCACCAACCAACATACACGGGACTTGAAATCGAAGTAAATCATGCAGCAAATTTATATCACACCAATACTACATGTAGATATCTTGAAGCAAAACGCTGCTAGGTCAATTTTTCATTATTTAATAGGGATGAAAATTTTTTTTTCTGATACCGTATTCTGGAGATATTGTGTTTCTTAATTAAAGCTTCGAGATAATTGGCTACAGACTGCAATAAAGTTGACGAAAACAGTATTACTGCAATCTGCATAAACTAATACACGTAATAACATTTCCTCACCGGTTGTAAATTATTAAAAATGGATATAACATCTTTTCGCTTTAATAGTCTGTTCAAAGCGAGAAACACCATGATTTCCTCTACGCAATCTGTGATTTATTTTGAACAGACTATACCTCCAAAATACCCGAGTATTTTGTGCATCACTCATAGGTGCTGAAAACTTTGTCACGAGCAATGAATTTCCATTTCGCCATTTACGAGCCACCGAATGCGAACGAAGAACAGTGGGGTCGTCTGCAGACAAACGGCTCATTTTCTGGTCTTTTGGGTGAAATATGCGCAGGAAGAGCTGATATTGCTTTAGGAAATCTATACTACACTCCTTACCATTTGCAAATGCTGGATTTGAGTGTGCCTTACAATACCGAATGCCTGACATTTCTAACTCCGGAGTCGTTGACCGATAATTCGTGGCAGACTTTAACGCTTCCATTTCAGTTGAGTAAAAATCAGTGCCACGTACTGCCAATTCGACCTCAATGTGGATTTTCATAATCCATCTACATCCGGGGGGGGGGGGGGGGGGGCTCTTTGTATCATCAAAATGTGCAGAGAAACCCTAAACCACATAGCCTCCAGGCTACTGGCTGGCGACCACGTTAGATGGCTATTTGAAGACTTGCTTGAATGCTTGACTTGCTTTTCCAGAGCGAACATGTGGACAGCTGTGATTATCACACTTTTCATCGGAGGGCTAACATTTTACGCTCTAGCCCAATACCATCGTAACATAGAGGCCAAAGATTTCTCATCCGTTTCGTCGGCCAGCAGCGATCCTTCAAACGAACGTCGCCGGAGCTTAGCCATAGCAGTACTCGACAAGCTGGTCACCGCGTCGTATGCCTTGTGGAAACGTTTTTGGAAGCGTGTGAACCGACGAAAACGATTTTTTAAGAGGTACAACGCTCGATTTGCGGCCAAACGACATATGCATAGAATAGATGTCCACCATCAGCTGCTTCGTTTCTTGTCTGTGGTGCAAGAACAGTCAACACCCATCGGTTTGTATATTTTTGAGAGGCTGGACAACAGCATTTTGTACACGTACGGCATGTTTATGACAGTTTCGCTGCCCAAGGTGCCAACAGTGTGGTCCATTCGCATGTTTACCGGATGGTGGTGGCTATACTGTATTTTAGTATCAGTAGCCTATAAGGCCAGCATGACAGCTATTTTGGCAACTCCGGCGCCAAGGTGAAATATTTACATTCGTCACCAAATAGAATTAGTTCCAGGATATTCTATAATAAATTTACCGTTTACAGAGTAACTATTGACACGTTAGAACAGCTGGCTGAAAGCAGCATCGGCTGTGGCGGTTGGGGCGATCAGTCTAAAGAATTTTTCGTCACTTCTTTGGATATAGCTAGCCAAAAAGTGGGTAAGAAGTTCGAAATAACCTACGATGTGGACTCGGCAATTGAACGAGTGGCAGCTGGACAATTCGCGTACTACGAGAATATCTACTTTTTGCATTATTTGAAGGTTAAACACAAAGATATCAACGTTATCAACCGATACAATGATACAGGAGGTAAGAATCTGCCTTGAATGCAGAGGGTAAATGAATGATGAATAAGCACAAAACAATCAGGTCCGCTAAATAAATTACAGATATTTTTAGATGATTTGGTGTTCAATCAAAAAATGTTCAGTTGAAACTCAATAACTTGGAAATTTGAGGAACCAAAAATTTTTAGAAATCAAAATATTTTGAGTTCGCTACACATTTCTCTAAAGCCCCTGCAAAAATTACCTCGAAGTTAAAACCTCTATAAGTCAAACCCTAGAGAAGAGAGAGGACCACCATTACTCAAATCACCCTACTTGTTAAATTTTTGTTTTGTAAAACCTTTATAATTTAAGTTACTATTAACCTAGTCTCTGTATTTTAAACTTTACATAAGTCGACTGCCAACAGTCAAACCGTAACTCAAAGAAATGTTCATTTTCCTTCCACCCCAAATTATTGAGATTCGACCAGAACCAAGTCCAAGATAGCACAAGTTTTTCTATCGCCTTAGACAAAACCTGAGATAAGTGACTCCACGTCTTTCTTTCTCTAATTTACAGACGAAAGAAACATCGACAAGACCAAAGGGAAAATTCTGCACATCATGGCCAACTGTGTAATCAACATGCCCATTTCTGTGGGGCTGCAAAAGAACTCGCCACTAAAGCCGAAAATCGACAGCTACCTAACGAAAGTAGTGGAAGCTGGTTTAGTGAAAAAGTGGCTAAACGATGTAATGTTCAAGATAAGAACCACCGAAGCCGAGCAAGAGAAACACGAAATCAAAGCTTTGATGAATTTGAACAAACTATACGGTGCCATTGCCGTTTTGCTAGCCGGTTACATAATTAGCATAATCATCCTCGTGGTAGAAGTATTTTTTTGGTATTGCGTCGAGAAACGAAAACCTGATTTCGATAAATACAATATGAGAATGTATTACGAAAATCGAAAGAAAAAAGCTCAGTTATTTTGAAAGGTAAAGTAAAACCCCCATACTGTAGGAAAAATGGAAGGTAAAATTATTAAAATTCAAACACCGTGTTTATAAAAAATAACGATTAAAAAAAAGAAATTTGTGATAAAACATAATTAAAAAAGAATTAAACTTCCTTGCCAACCCAATTTATATAAAAATACGGCACTTTGAGTCGAAACTTTTGCCAAGAGTTTCACAGCAAAAAATCTATGGTTTCATAAACGAAGAAAAATCGTTTTTTCGAGAAACACGAGTTTAAAAAATATATAACTCATAAGTAGGAGGAGCAACAGAAAATTATAAAGGTAACATGATAAAATAATGAGAATAACTACAATTATTGGTAACGAGCGTATCAGGTAAATACGATTGAAGAAATAAAACGGTTGATTACCACAGTCAAGAACAATGGGCCAGCCATCGTCATTTTTCCAAATCAAGTGCCAAATTGATAACGACGCTAGAGTTTTGAATTTAATGCTGCTATTTCAGACCACCACTGAGGCGTTTTGAATGTCTCTTCGTCGCCATAAAATGTGTCTTTCAAATGTTTATAGACCTGGAATGAGAATAAAGACCAATAAATTTTTTTTTTCAATTTCAGTTGTTTGACAAACTATGCAAATTGAAAACCTTCACATATGGAACTGTTTACAAGAAATTCTAAGACGAATTTTTCTCACTCGAATACTCCATTACTAGTAACTAAGACGCTTCGAAGTCAAAGCGAGTAAAAGACTTTCATATCAACAAAACAATTTTCGTAGCTCACCTCTCCATCAGCATAACCTAGCACCGAGTTCAAGATAAAATCGGGTGGTGCAATGGCATCCACTAATGAAATAGCTTCCGGTTTCAAACGATTTGATAGTTCTATTATAGCTTCCTTAAATAACAACGACGTATCTCCTTCTTTCGAGTATCCCCCTGAAAAATTGAATAATGCTGATGATTGAGAATTTTCTGGAAAATTTCAAGTTGAAATAAACTGGCAATTATAGAATTTACCTTGGTACAAATACGACATATGTTTCTCGAGACTCCAGATTCCATATAAAGGCACAACCAGGAGTAATACTCGTTGAATTTCAGGCTCTGACGATACCGATTCTAAGGCAAACTGGAAACTAGTTGAAAGTATTTGATGCTGCAAGGGAAACAAAACCAAAACTAATACTTTTTGTTGTAAAGAGAAACAAAAAATAGAAATTCTCCGACTGAAAAAACTCAATATTGAGTCTCAAGTCTATAGAAGTTAAATTTTCCTATCTCGTATTTCATGATTTAAATACCCAATCCACTGTCTATTTAATTGGAGAAATATTTCAATAATTTCCTATTTAGACTGACGTACATGTATTTCACATACAGTGAAAGCCACGTACGATAAAACTGCCCGATTAATTGAAAATAAGTTTTGACAGCATAAAAATAAACTAACCTCGATGAAGACTAATGATAAAGTTTTCGCATAGAATACTTGAGTCGCATTTCGGGCCGTAAAAATGTTCTCACTTTTCTCTTGTGATTGTGAGAGTTTTCTTGAGGTCAAGTCCAACAAGTAGCACACAAGCCACTTATACGCGTTCAACAGAGCTAAGTGAAAAAATATTCGAGTATAAATATCCATTACTTCGTAAAGTCATACGTACAGTACCTACATCGAAAATACTATCTTATCACTAAATTTAAACTTGACTTTTTTCTGGTTCTCGGGTCCAATATTATTTGACTCGTTACCGGATGAAAACAAAAATATATTTTGCTCAGCCAATGGCAGCAAAATTATTTGGTAGAAATAATACTTTTATTTCTTGAAAAACAAAAAAAGTCTCTTACTATCGGGTCTTAGTAATTCATCCAGCGTTCTGGCAGCGAATTTTTGTTTCAAAATATTATCACCATCTAAGAGAAATTCGACACTTTTCATCGGCGTATCAAATAAATATCTCGACTCGCTCGAATGACGTTTGTTCCATAGCTGGATCAAGTAGTTACTGGTCTGCTGTAGCAAAACATTATTGTCGCCTTCGTACGTGCAGTTGGCATCATTAGCGCTACGTAATTCGGAAAATCTGGCCGCTGTAGAACAAATTCTTCATAATATTTTGAAAGAATAGAAATTAAACATAGAGCGTTCCCATCCTAAAAGTTCATTTGTAATTGTCCCTCTGACGAGATTTTTATTACTACCGCAAAAAATTTTCTGCCCCAAGAGCTCTAGACGCGAGGAAAATTTTAAAATGTTTCTCGTGATATACTAAGGGCTAAGCATTACAAACCACAGAGGGTCATCAGAAAAAGTCCAGAGTATTTTCTGTAATAATGGTTTGTTAAATCAGAAACCAAAGTTTGTAACACCAGCCCTATAAGGCTAAATATCACGTCTGTAATCTCACCTTCTAGATATCCGTGTCCGCCACAAGCTTCTCGACATTCTTGTATAGCATCTCTAGCAAGCCAGCTAGCGAGTGGTTTACTAGCGCTGGACAAAGCGTGTATCTCGGCTCCAAAATTAGGCTTCAAAATGAAAACGAGTTCATTATTAACCAGTTTTACATCAAACGTTTTCGATGTTTTCCATTTTTATGCAACTAATCGAATACATACCGGAATTTTTTCGCTATCTCCAAGAATGCTTTTTACCGCAAAATTTGCGTAATGTTTTGCAAAGTAATTTCCAAAAATTTTCAAACAATATGCGGCGGCCAGATGAGGAAACAGTCTACATTGCTGAAAAGAGAAAAATCCAATGTAAGGTAAGTAAAGGGAAAGAAAGAGTTTAATAAGAGAATATTTAAAATAAAATGAATCATTTACAGCTTGACACTCTGTTCTCCATTCGAGAAACGCTAGTCTGCAGTCTACAATACACCGTTTTAGCAAAACATGTCGATATTTTAAAGGTGATATTTTACTTTTATTGCTCGATACGTTGGTACGTTTTCTATTGAAAATGCAGCACTGCATTCACTATGGCTGCATACGTTTGCAGCAGACGTTTCTCAAATGGAACAGAGTATCATCCAGAGCTGGATGGATGATATAATATGGTACTAACAATAAGCTGATATTCGATAATGGACAACTCTTCTTTCTCTGTGGGGCCAAACTGCTTTCGAACTCCTGCATAGCGAATAGCGGTCGTGAGGGCCTTAGTAGCATATGCCAAACATATCTGTATTATGGAAATTCGACCACCGGATAAGGCTCCAAAAGATGATTCTGGGTAAGAGAAAGGAGAAAAAGCTTTGAAAACGGGTTAGCAGCAAAAATTATTTCACGTTTCCGAAGTCTCCCACGAGTTAATAAAATTTTTTTAATGAGTTAGTACACTTGTTTAGGGTACAGGAATATTTGAAAATTTTAAAACAGATTATTGGTCCAAATCGGGAGGTATAATTTCGTGAGAGAAAAGATATAAGCTCAAAGATTTTTCTAAATGATCGAGAAATAAGAATACGCAATTTGAAAAATGAAAAACAATAAGAGTAATAATAATAATTCCAACATTGAAAATGATTGGTAACCTTTAAAAATATATTGGACGCAACATTCTAATTTCAATAAAAGCGTAATTTATAAAACAATATCAATTTTGAAACTAAGTTATTCAGGATGCAGTAAAATCACATCCGGACAAGAATTATCGGGGAGCTGTGCTCTTATTTACAGAAAATAAATTAGGTCTTACCTTGACAGACCATTACCTTCTAGCATATTATCATGATTTGTTTTTGATCATAAAAAAAGGATTTGACCAGTTTGCCTCTGTTTATATCAGGAAGTTTGCACAACGCAATGTCATTTTACTATACTGATTAGAGTAAATGACTGTCATAATTGATAACAATTTTTTTACGAGACAGATAATTTTTTTTAAAAGTCAATTTGACCAGAAATAAATCAACATAGTAACTTTAAAACGTTGGAAATTCATCCATTTCAAGTTTAAACAAATTTGGATTATTCAAGGGGTACAGAGATGAAATAATCATATTGAGACCTCCGCCGAATACGAATACTTCAAATTCAACTTCAATGGAAGGGTCACTCAAATACAAGGCATAAAAATATCAGGTTGCAAATTTGAATAGTTTCCATGCAGAAAAATCAGAATTTTCTAAACGCAAGTAATTTTGAAAAATGTAATTTCTCGAATACTTTTAAAATTCCATAAATTTTAGCAACTGAATTACCCTTCTCACTATTATGATTAATAAAAAATTTGTCTACATATTACAAAAATTATTATTAAAAATCGTTCAAATTTTCACCTCCACCTGAACTTTTGAAGAGGTCAAGATTGGATTTGGCTTAGAAGAAAAAAAGAAAATTCTTGAAAATTACCGCTTCTTTTAGCCTGATCCTTGATCCTGGTCACGTATTTGCCCTCGGGAGTCACTCCTCCTGTTCGGTTCAATAAACTACTTTTTGGAATGCGATAATTCGTAAAAATAACGAAACTAAAATAGAAATGTAGTGTTAATACGATTTTCATCAAGTTTCAGCTAGCGTGCGAATTTTCTGGAACGAAAGAAACAACACACCAACGAAGAGAGGAAACTAATTCTATAGCTGAGAACCAGGGTGATACCAGTCCAAAATCGTAATTCATTTTTTCCCAAAAAATAAACGAACTAGTTTTGTTTCGAATTCTTACCCATTATCAACGCCATTCAGTTCTGCCTTCTTGCCCATATCACCGACCGTTACTCCAGGAAATGCGACTCCGTTCTGAACATTTCGAATAGGAGTTAGAAAAGCATGTAGTCCTTGATCTGTGCCATCTGGTAGAATTAGTTTTGCCCAAATAACGGCATGCGTCGCACATTTCCCTGAGCCAAAGAAAAGCTTCAATCGAATGAAATCAAACTTGTAGTCAATGTTTCACCAACCTCGCCCTTACCTAAAGATCCGGACCAACATTTGGCAGCTTCAAAATTTGGCGTGTTCAAAACAAATTCCTGAGTGGCAGGGTCAAATTTAGCTAGAGTCTGCATCGCTTTGGTATTAGTGCCATGGGCTATTTCGGTGAGAGCGAAGCAACCAGCCACCTATGAAAAAAAAAGGTTAGCCAATTCGTAGGAGACACGTTTTGAAATAATGAAAAACCAGGGTTGGAATCATTTTATTTTCCCCAGTATAGCAGACTTGAAATTTGTAATAACTCATTGCGCAGGGGGGGGAGGAGAGGAGAGAGGACAGATATATCGTTTAAATTAATTGCTTCTTCAAAAGTAATTACGTAGGCAATCTTACGGGTCCTTTTAAGGAGTATTAGGACTTGAAAGTCACAGTAGGCAGTGCGAATGTTAAATTTCCATAAGAAGGGATCTTTAAAAATTCCATATTTCCAGTATGAGTTTTCCCAATATCTAGAATGATCTAAAATATGATTTTTATTTAAATTGATAGATATAAATGTAGATAATGTTTACAGAGTGAAACAAATCCCCAATAATAATTAACTCATGAGATAGAAACTTTTTTCATTCATGAAAGATTTGAATTAGTAACATTCTTTGTGATGAAGAATGTGTTGAAAACAAACGCTGAAAGTCAAAAATGAAAAATGACACCTCTTACTTCGCCACGATCGCAGGCTAAATACGTATCGAAGTGTTCATCTGACCCTAGTGACAAGAGGACGTTTTTGAACATATTGAAAGTGAGACCGTACTTGACAGAGAATGAAGGGCAGTATTGTATTGTGGCAAAAATATTATGCATAGTCTGAAATAGAAAGAAAAAATTAATTGTTAGCGGAAAGTGAAAGTTGAAATTTAAAATACGATATGTGGGTACAGAAATGAATAAAAGTAGGTCTACAAAAATATTTGTTGATAAAAATTCTAGCAAATAGCAAGAACATAAAACTTATGGTAAATTAATGCATGTAAGTCGAATGCACGTTGGATTTTCAAGTGTTAGCAATGAAACAGAAGTTAAAAAATGATTTGACCAGTGCTTAAAAAAGGAAGAAACTGGTACGTTTATAAATCGACAGGGGTGACTAAAATATTTAAAAATCAAAAGTAAATGACTAAAAATGCACTCGAGCTGAACCCTCTGGGACAGCATATCATCCAACAAAACCCCAGTTTCGAATAAAAAAAAATTCAGGATAGCATATGCAGCCTTTTCACGATCATTGTCGAATGACTAGCAGATTGACAGAAATCATTTTTCGAATGATTTGGGCTTGACTGGCTCAAGCCACAACTCTACATTCAGCAGAAGTGTGCACATGAAGTGCCTGTCGACTTTAGAGCAGTTAGCTATCCGAAAACAATGAAATGAAAAATATTTACTCACCAAGTGTGGATTGATCAACATCTCTTCGTCAGTCAACAGTTTGGCCTTCAGCATTTTGTAAATACGAAGAGTTGTAATTCTTCTAAATTCGTCTAGATTTTCAAAGTTCCGCTTATGAAAGAATGGGTCGTTTTCAAAAAATTTATACACCTTATACTGAAAAAAAAATGTCGTAGAAAAATCAATAAATGGGAAAATATATGTGTTCTGACTAAAGTTCAGCTTGGGAGACGTGTGACAGACTCCGACATAATAGAAAAAAATATTTTTTCAAAAGTTTTCTACTCATCATTTCATAACATTTCAAATCATGTTAATAAAAGCCTTTGCTTTTCAATCTTTCAAGCTTAACCTGAGTTATGAGGAGAAATTATGAAATTTTTCGACTATGTAATTTGAAAGAGCGTATCTTTATTAGTCGAAATCAACCGAGAAATTAAAGTCGGTTCCACCACTATTACCTTCTAATTCTCCTTCTCATCCTAAACCTCACCCTCCACAAGTTTTGGGAGTTTGGATTTGAAATTTCTTATTTTTACGAAAGGTTTTTACATGTTTCGATACCACAGTAATAAATCTATTTAAAAAAAGTTTACCATAAAATGAATTTGAATCATTTTTTGACCAATACTCATTACTTTTAATCAACTCTCGAAACAATAAGCTGTCAAGTTTTCAAATTTTATAAGCTCATTTCTCACTATATTCAAATTCAACTTTCTCAATCATTTGGAAGTATGAAGTAAGTTTACCTACAACTCATTTCCTCAAGGTGTTTTGAAAAATTTTAAAAAGTTCAGTTGTCTTGTTGCAGTAATAGCTTTTCAGTAAATTATATACAGGATATCGAAAATGAATTCTACCTTATGTGCAACTGCATCTTCTCCGTCGATTATTGTCATCATTTTCTTCCAACAAAATGACGACTGTTTTCGATAGACATCGAGTGGACCTGATGGCAAGTCCGGAAGACCATCATTCGACGACATTTTGGACGCAGAAGCAGAAAACTTCAAAGAATTATACGGATGATCTAGTAAAAATGCAAACGAAAGTAAGAAGTCGTTAAAATTACAGCTATATGGTACACTAGCAGAGCATAAAGGACAGTAGCACGCCGCCACACAAAGAAACATAGGTCATTTTTACGAATGAATAATTCATAAATTGTATCGTCATAATTCGATTAAATCGTTGATTATGCGCAAGTAAAACTAAAAGTCATTACGGTGCTTCTTGTTTCATTTAAGCCGGGATAATTGGCGAACATTTTATAGCATATTATAATATGGATGGCAAAAATCGGCAAAAAATACAGGATGAAAAAATCAATATTAAACTCATATTTTTTCCGAAAACTTACATATGCATGAAAATTAAAAGTAAACACGAAAAATCACAGGAAGTTATGGGCGAAGATGAGGGTTACCGTGAAGAGTGTATTTGCCTTGCCAAATGAGCCCTAGGGGAGCGAAAACAATTACATATGGGCACATAGTAAGCTATTTTTTTATTATTCGTATAATCCTTTAGCAAAATGACATGCAAAAACTAAATGAGAAAAAATTACGATTTCATTTCCATGCATGCTAATTTTTTTTTTCTTTGAATTTGTCGTAACAATTTGCCAAATATGAACATAAATTTACGTAGTATATCTCCAAATAAGCTCAACTCTAATAGCGTTGTCATCGAAATACGTCCAAGTGAGAGAGGATATAATTACTAATCATTTCCCTAATCAACCCACCTGAATAATTCATGTGATAATGATACCAACCCTGCGATAGTGTAGTTTTTTAATTTAATTGGCTCCTTAATGGCCTCATTTAATGAAATTTTCAACGATTTTCTTTATAATGTAATTAACTACCAACGCTACCAACCAACACCAAATGAAAGAATTAAACGTGAGAAAAATTTTACTTCGTTTTTTTCAACTATCTCAAACTTGAAAAAATGTTATTAGGCTGTCTTTGAAATAAAAATTGAGTCCAGATAAAGTGAAATTTGCGATTTCCACCATACCAGATTAATGTCACCTCTTGAGAAATTCATCTTTGTTGATCTAGTAAAACTGAACTAAAATACAAAGATTTCGAAAAATGAATAATGGAAAACAAATTTTTTTAGCGTATCAGTTTTTGGTATGGAATAGAGTATAGCAAACTTATAGCAAATGCAACTTACAATATTTTTTCATACACGAACACCAATATTCACAACTTTACAAATTAAATAAAGTAATGAAACCTATTTTATGGTAAGTAACTCTATTTTGAATAACTTTAGGATAAGAACAAAAAGAATCATTGTAGATCAATAAATGAAACTGAAATTTCTGGATGAACTTCGCTCCTCTAAACTCGTCAAATAAAATTAAGAAAATTAGATTTAGAGAAAAATGGTTAGGGAAAGTTCAAAAAATGTAATAAAAACTGTTTCTAATTTTGGTGTACACACCTTAAAACTTCACAGCGAGTTATTCTCATGTTCGCTACATGATTTCGGTGAGTTACTGATTTTGTATAACTGATACTCAAAATTCTGACTTCAATAATAAAATTTTATACGTGAACATTTCATCGAAGTATTTTTATAGGGACAAGAATTCATTTCAGGAAACAAACGATTATACCCAAAAAAATAATTAAGTCATCATATTGTCGGGAAAATAAAAATTGGCTTAAAGATTTCATGTGATATGTTCATAAATATACTGTTAAATACGAAAAGAACAACTTATATTTTATAAATATACCTCATTTCTAAGAACGGAACAAGTTCGAAAACTAGGAGACTGACCTATTTTCTCAAGTTTTGCACCGACAACGAAATCATCTCGAGTTAACTATAATTTCATTGTTTGTGCCTCAAAAATTAATGATGTAAGTATCTTGAAATTCAATGGCAAGAATATAGAATGTAAGACGATTTTGGAGTTACTTACGCAAAATCTTGTGAGAAATTTCGTATAATATTTTTAATACTTCTTCGGTAACTTCTCGAAAATGAGATTCGCTTTCAGAATATTAATTCAAGATCGAGAAATTTCAATCTTCAACGTATCTGTGTTGAATGTTATTGACAGAAATGAAAATAAAACAGTGAAAGGAAATTACACCTTAATTACATAAATTAAAAACACTTGTTGCTTATTAAAAATGCACACATCACACCAACTCTGCATCACACTCTAGAAAGCTAGAAAGAAAAAGAGTTATCTATACTCACAAACTTGTTTCAGAAATGAGTTCAGCGGTCTGATAACTGACGTCATGGTTTACCAATTGCTGATGAAGATTGAAGATGCCACTGTCCAGCCAGTGTCCACTATCATATCTGAAGGATTCACTAATGAAGAAAACTGAAAAAATTATGAAATTGGAATACCAACTCGAATGTTTCATGTTTCAGGACGTACGACAAAATTTTTGATCTGTTTGAAAGTAATGAATTAGTGGGTACCTGTTTTAAATCTGATCACAAATTACAAAATCTCAGCTAATGAGAAAATACGAATGATATAATGATAATGAGATGGTAGGGTCATTTGGTAGTTAGGGTTTACAGTATTATGTCGGTGGGAAATAATTCATTTTCATACAAACGTACATGTTCACTAATTTTTACAACTGAAAATAAACAATAAAATCTTTGAACGAATAAAATTCAATGGAAAATTAAATTAATTAACGAATTTTCAATTTTTCAAATAGTAATTTCTAGTGATTTCATTCAGAGGAATTTTCATTTTCAAGGGCTATCGCCAATCGCCAATCACCTGCCCGAATTTAGAGTTCGGATTGGTTTCACACTAAAATGTCCTGCGTCTGTTGAAGCATTCAATTAAAATTTAAAGCAAAGTTCAGCGACGACCTCTATAGTTTTTTTTTAAGATCAATAAAAATTGTATTCGTCATCACGTTACTACTGTAGTTTGAATACACCCCAAGAGTTCTCGAAACTTCTTGAACGTTTCTCGTTCATTCCATTTCTTATGGCTGGTTTTCTACACTTTTCAACCTGAAAATCATTGTTCAGCACAGCGGTTCTAGTAAAATCCAGAAATTCGTTTGAACGGTTTATAAGAGCGATTTGCCGGCCATTTTCCTCATAGTTTGATGTTAACTCTTGCTTGCTGTATGTTCAGTTCACGATTGTGCATAATTGTGTTTTTTTAAAGTATTCCAGCAACTTAGATCATTGTGTTGAAACTTATTTGAGCCTTAGCGAATTAATTTGAAGTTTTTAACTTCGTTAAACTTTCAAGTTCCTTTTCTCGGTATTTCCGTTGATATTTGTTGAACGAAGGTAAGCTTTGTGTTAATTTCCTTGACTTACTCGTGTAATTGTATACTCTTTCGTTTTCGTGGATGCCCTTATGTTCTTTTTTGAAAAGCATCAGCGTACTTCCCATACTTTTTTTTAAATTTCTTACGAAACGAACCTATGCCTCTTAGTGATTGAATTAGCAGTTGTGATACGCTCATTCTAAAAACTTGGGTAGTATTGAACTATGCTTTTAATTTTGACTTTCCTGACTGGTGACTGGTTGCTTTTTCGGCATTCAATACTTTAAACATAATGTCTTAGTCAGAATTTCTTTGTGCTCGTTTCATTACTGTTATTGGGAAAGTTCAGAGAAAACTATTTCGTAAACCATCGAAATTTTCGCTTGTCATTCGTATCTGCTTTCAGGATTCTGAGTACTGTCCATTTTCTATTAAAATTGTCTTATTAATTTTATTTCAATTTTCTAATTGACTTTGTATATTTCAGATGTCTCTGTTACAATACCTTTTGGAAGATGCCATTCGCGACTCCTACAACTACGATCCCCGTTCGCGAATGTACGACCAGAATTTTGGACTTGGCTTGTTGAACGATGATTTGTACAGACGACCAGCTTTGGCATCCGTTCCTTTGCTCGCCGGTTACTTACGACCACATCGTCATACCCATTTGGATGAGAGCGGCGTTTCCACCATCGCGAACAAGAAAGATCAATTCAAGGTGAATCTCGATGTCCAGCAATTCAAACCCGAAGAAATCAACGTCAAGTTGGTCGACGACTTTTTGGTGGTCGAGGGTAAGCATGAGGAGAAACAAGATCAGCACGGATTCATTTCACGTCAGTTCACGAGACGTTACAAGTTACCAGCCAACGTCAACCCAGAAGCCATTCAGAGTCACTTGTCGTCCGATGGAATTCTGTCGATTACTGCTCCCAAAAAAGTAAGCATTTTTCTTACCACTAAGGCTTGAGATGAGCGCTTGAGTTACCGAGGTTAGAAATGCCTCATCTTCTAAAGGTAATCGAAACTTTCGTTGCAGTATTTTTTCCTGAGTTGTGCTAAATCTTATTTTTTGAGAAATGATACTCGAACCAATTTATTAAGCGATCCGAATGAGCATGAATTAACACTCGAAGTACGAGGTGGCGTCATATACGACGCCACTCAAAATTTTGAGATGGATTTTTCTTTGGACCAATTTTTTGAGAACCACTAACTTGTGTCATACGACGCCACCTGGTCCTTTTAGTAATCGAGTAAAACCCGGTTTTTCTCCAGTGTTAATGAATTTCAGTTCTTAGTTTTCAGTCACCTATATTATTACTCCTAATTATACTCGTTGGACTCAGTCTTCCAGGTTGTCATTTCTTTTTATCTATGTAACTATAATCTTATTCGTATTTACAGGTCGAACAAAATGCTGGCAAGGAAATCTCGATTCCAGTCCAACAGACTAACCAACCAGCTATCAAGCAAACTCAAAAGCCGGCTGGAGCTGAAGAGAAATCCGCGGGTGACAAAATGGAATCGTAATTGAACGGTCGCTGTTTTGTATGTTATTTTTTCTCCTATTTTCAGTATAATTATATTTTATGAAGATATGATAGCTTTTACGAGGAGTTTTTCACTTTCCAGTAGCATTTAGCATTTAATTCAGACTGATGTTTATTTAAAATTTTCCTTACCTCTTATTCATAAGCTTTTTTTTTTCTACTTTCTATTATGTAAGCTTCGAATATGAACATCGATAAATGTTCCTCGTTTTTCTCAGAATAAACATCATTTTAAAATTACTTCGCACGTTCTATACTTGAACTCATACAGTCATCTCAACTGTGAGTACTCTGAAAAAGTCGAAGTTTAAGAAGCGAGATCGTCTGAGCAATTTATCGTTTTGAAATGATTTTGAACCCTGAAATTTTAATTCTGGACGTTAATTTAATGATATTTGATTAGGTTTTCTGTCATCATCTGTATTGAAATCGAGTTATAGAATATTGTGAAATAATTGTCAGTAGATATAATCTTTGTTTCACTGAATACGTAAAACGATGCAGGTTACTTCATGATTCTTTCTATTATACAGAGAAATATTATGTCGTTCTTTAGAATTCTATTATACTGTCCGAAAACGTTCAAAATTTTTTTGTGAGATTCAAACATGGTTCAAATGATGTGTCGACAAACACAGTATGCAAACACTGTTCAATATGAACTTTGTGAAATCGTTTGTCAACTGCGCTAAAAATTCTTGTATGTTTCTCTGTTGCATATATACATTATCCACCGAACTGCCTGCAGAATGGAATTTCTCTTTTGCATGGGGCTTCCTATAGTTTGTATATTTTGATTTGGTTACAATATCTCGAGTATGAAGAATATTCAGCAGGAATGTTCGAGTCAGTGAACAAGAAAAATCAAGAAATGTGTGAGCTGCAACTAGAGAAATTAAAGAATGAGCGATCTGAGAGTGAACCAACTTGAATTTTGATACTATTGTAAGTCGTATTTTACTGATTAGTTGTTTTAGTGGGATACGGATTTTCATCCATTAGTTGGTTGTTCGTGTTGTCTGATTGGAGTTCATATTTTTGATGAACTTCAATTTTACTTTTCATCGAAAAAATTCAAGACCTTATATTTTGTCCTTCATGAAATGAGTGATCAAGAATTTCCAATTTATTGCTTGTGAAAGTCAGAAACAATGAAAGCAGTTACTGTGTAGCGATTGAAAGAAAATAATTGTTTCATTTTCATTACATAGAAGTTATATAATACTGTCCCAATTTTTATGAACTCGAAAATTATTTCTTTCAACGATAACTTCTAAATTCTGACCGAATATTTTATAGCCTCTTGTTGGTCTTATTGTATTATGAGAAACTATTGATATAAGAAAAAATTGTCAAGTGGCAAAAGAAATGGCCACTTTGACTATTTTACTTTCTACCATTTAGGAAAATTAGAATGCACGGAATGCACCTCTGCTTCCTCAACTAGTTCGGTTTTTCTCGGCGACCCTGGCCTTGAATTTAATTTCTGTATGTTTGATAAAACGTATCATACAAAATATGACGAACGTTTCTCGAATTTTTTTTTGCTGTTCCCCGTTCTTTTTTAACCCATCCCTACTCCTAAATTTTAACAGCATGATCATTTATGTGTTATATCGTCTCATTGACTTCAGTGAGCTTATTTACCAACTACAGATTTTCATTTAATTACGCTTTTTTTTCTTATCATATTTAAGTTTGTTTTAGTTGGTTGATGAAAATATGAAAAGGCCATTATAGTGAGTTGGCTACGTCTCAATGTTTTGATATAATCTTTCTTAATGTATTAAACAGTATTATTTTTCGTCGAGTATTAAGTGTCTTACTTTTTGCTTGCTAAAAACTCTCAACTCAGGTACTAGACGGTATCAACGAAATCTATCATTTTTATTGGTTAAAATTTAGTAAGTAAAGTCGTGTATTTTAATAACACTTTTTATAGTTTTTGAGATGATTGGGTGGGAAAAGAAGCAATAACCAGTAACCATATCAGAACCCTAGTTGTTTCACTTTTAATTGGTGGCGTACAATATTTTAAACTGAATTTTTGCTCGATTTTCAAGTATTTGTTGGATATTTTACGAAGCCGTGAGGATGTATTTTAATTGATATTTCATAATTAGAAATGGTCGAACATCGAATATGAATAAAAAACGTTCAATGTTGGATAATAACAAATTCTATAAAATTGAAACAAATTTTGGTTAAGCAATGAATTATAATTTGTCTTTAATTGCGTTTATTTTAATGTTGAACTAATTCGATTAAATTATTATTCTTTTAAAAACTAACTTATTTGCAGAATTGTAAATCAAGCGTTGAACCCATTTTTGCAGCATGGCACCCCCGTTGGCGCTGCAGAATAATTTGACCTACGAAGAGACAAGTTTAAATGTTCCACCTTTGGAAGATATTTTAAATGGTAATTAATATTTATTTGCTTCAAGGGTGTAGTCTACTTTTGTTTGTTTTTGTGTGGTTCGCGATTCACCAATTTTCTCGCTGAGTTTTGCATCGAATTTGCTCAAATTTGGATATGTTCTCCTTGAACATATTCTCTATGCCCGGACGAAGTCCTTTTTTAAACTTTTAAAATTTTACTGCATTTTTTGGGGCTTTAAAAAAAATTTGAAAATAAGTGCTTCGTCTGGGCATAGAGAATATGTTCAAGGATTACATATCCGAATTTGAGCAAATTCTGTGCAACTCAGCGAAAAAAAATGGTAGACCGCAAATGTATATTTGAGCTCAAAATCCGTGAAAGTTGTAATTTTGGTTGCCAAAACGCCAATCCGCAACAGTTGTGTCAAATAATTTGCTTATGTTCAACATTTTGAAGCAGTTTTTTCGTCATGGATGTTGACTTGATCGTTGCAAAAATGGACTAAACTCTTGAGGAAATTCATTATGAAAATATCGAAGCTTTTACACCCCTTATTCCTCAAGTAAATCTATCCTCCACACATCTGTGCTGTGATTTCTAATAATCTTGTTCAGCAATAGCTCGACGTGTCAGGGTCTTTTGATTTGAAATTTTTTCAATAATATCCAGACAATTATTCTATGTGCAGCCTTACGTCATGGATTACCCAAATACTTCGCCGAAGTTGATGTAAATATCGTGGAATGTCCGGATTTAACTTTGCCACCTTATAATCTTGCTGGAAGAGGTAAGAAACGCCTACATTATTACAATCAGTGTCTGAGAATCACAGTAATCCAAGTTCAAATTCAGTAATAAAGGGGATTTGACTGTTTTTGATGTAAGTGTTCCAAAATAATCTCTCATCATTCTTGAAATGAGAACCAAAAACACACAGAACTAGAGAAATGGATGTAGATATTTTGAAAAATTTTCTGCGCTCTTCTCGAAACTACGATTTTGGATTTGGATTCTCAGTCACAGTATTTGTTATTCTATCAGAATCATGCGAATTATTAAAATTCATCGTCTCAATTTTTCTATTTGAAATAATTCATCAGGTAGAATAAAAACGTAATATTCTTAATGAATTACTGGTGTGTTACTAATTTTGTTGTTTTTCCTAGCCATTAGGTTAGTGAGAGAAAGATGCTTTTACCATTAATTACCTCCCACTCATCAAAATTACGATTTTCTGAATGGTTCAAAATTTACCACCGAAATTTCACCTTTCCCAAGTCCATCTATATATACTTCAAGCTTGAAAAAATGATTGTCTTCATCAACTTTCAATATTTTGCGCAGGTTTAGGGGGCGGTGAATTCGTGAGTCAGATTGGTGATGTAAGTTACGTGCTTCCAAACACACGCAGGGATAAAATATACGATTTCAAAAATGTTGCAAAAGCAATTAATTCGAATCCAGCTTTCATTATTGGCGCTGGAGGTGGTAATTGGTGCCGTCGTAACACATTTTCAGAGGTGATTAAAATTTGAAACTCTAGTTTTGAGGTGAACTCGAGCGATCCTAAATCGATCGTTTGTATAATTTTATGGAGCTGTTCAACATCGTGGTACGAAACTTTGTCATGAAAAAAAAATTTAGTCCGACTTGTCAATAAATTCATCCTTAAATTTTGTGAATTTTGGAACTACGAGACATAATTTCTCTGAAGCTGACAATTTTTTTTTTCTAATTTCAGATGTTCATGAATATTTTAGTTTCGGAAAAATCTGTTCGAAATCTGTCTAAAGAATTATTTTCAAAAGATGAAACTCTGAATGGTGTTGTAGCTGAGGCATCCGATGTCGACAATTCAATTTTCTCTTGTCTGGGTAATATTTTCGTGAGTCGAGGTGAACCTGGCCCGGTGAGTTACTCTGCAGTTTGTAAATATTAGCTATTACGTACGTAAGTTATTAATATTGTTGATTAATTTAAGGTAATTCAAATAGTTTGCAAACGTCGTACCAAAGAAAATAATTTGCCGGAGTCAATTATTGCTGCTATTAAAGAAAAATTCAGTCAACCCATTGGTAAGCAATCTTAAAATCATTCTTTATTGGATTAAGCATTTTACAATCTGCCATAGATGAGAAAATCTAAATGATGTCATGATCTATCTCATTATGACATTACTAATTTACACATGAAAACTGTGGGCTAATCTTATTTCGTCTGGGAAGGGGGGCTAATTTCAGCTTTAAATGTAAGCATTCCCTGTCACCCTTATGCTAAAAATGAATGTCATTTTTTTATTTATTTTTTGTTAATATTATATTTTTGTTTGATTCTGTGACTCGACATTCTGTTAATTCGTTCGTATAGCCTTTGGTATGGTATTTCAAATGATACGAGGCAAAGCCATTCATCATGTTGCCCGTACTTTCGCCCAAAATGTCAACAATGCAGCTGCAAGTGAACAATTTCTGTTGATCCCTGAAATCGAAGCACCGTTTATTTCTCTCGGCACCATTCTTACTTCGAATCTGGTAACACAATTTATTCTGTTTTCAAAAATCAAACAAAAACGTCATTTGGTTTTTCGATTTTTTATTTTTTTTTCAGCCCGATTGTAATGTTGCACCGTTTCACTTTCATAGCTATAATAATAACTTTTTTGGTGGTCATTATCGATGGGATATTACACCCGAAGAAGCTGAGTATGTTGCTTTTTTGAAACCAGGAAAGAAATTCTGTTTAATTGATCGTGCTGCTAGACAATTAATATTATCCGATTTTGATGAAAGGGTAATGCAAAGAAATTGAGATTTATATTTTTGCTTGAATTTGTCTGCAAATCTAGATGTGAAATAGATTTTATGTGATAAAAAGAAAGCTAAAACAGATAAATTGTTAATTTATTATTATTATATGATCATCCATTATTTGCACTTTTTTTTTTCATAGTAGACTTTTCTCCTCCAATTACGTACAAGATATTTTCGAAATAATTTCACTCTTCATTGTGAAAAAATCCGAAATACACGGGTCGAAAAGCTTGCCTACATTTTGCTTATTTTGAACATTTTTTGGCAATTTTTAGACGTCGATGTTATGACTTTGAAGCAAAGATAAAGTTCGCCCCTAAATTACGGGCGTCACAAGGTTAACTTTGCTGCATCCAAATTGATGAAAAATTTCAAATAAACATAAATCAACCCAAAATGTATAATTGAGAAGTACCTATCACAAACGAAGTGACCTTAGACTAAAAAAACACAATTTTCAGTAGAGCTACTTGTATTTAACAAAATTGATTCTCATGTATTCCGATGCATTTTTTCGTCATCGATTTTATAGACGGACCGTAAATTGCAAGAAGGGGATAAGTCCACTTTTTTCAAAAATTCAATTCTAAGGTTCAATTGCGCACACCAAGTCCAATTTACAGTAAAAATATTGCATCCTGAAATACTGTCATTGCTGAAAAAATAGACTCCAAATTGAAGTATTACATGTAAAAAGGCTTTGTGACACGAAAATAATTATCTCTTTGCTCTACTACGAGTATAAAATTTGAAAAAGTGGACTTGTCCCCTTCTGACATATTAGTGTTCAAATCCAGTTCGCTGATTTTCAGTTGCTTCTAGATTTTAATAGGATATTTTTCAATTATGCTATTTGGAACAGAATTTTTTACTCCCCAGCTAAAATCAACTGAAAAACGAAAATTGGATTTATTGATTGTGAAGTCCCTTTGTTCGTGACACATTATTCTTGTAATTTACTATCCTGATGTTTAAGACTTGAAAGGTGGAATTCGTTATAAATGATCGATCAATTATTATAATATCATGAAGGCTAAAGGCAGAGGTATATTATAAAAATATTCGAAAAAATAAATAGGCAATTTCGCATATTATAAATCACGCCACTTCAACTGAAAAAGTTTTTGCTTGATCTAGTGATTCACTATATAGAGAACATAACTTTCATTCGCAATGATATTTTGTAGTAAAATAGTCACCTACTAGAGCGCGCTCGTATCCAATTCGAAGCAGTGATTCGAAGCAAACTAAAAACCCAACATTACCCCCACTACGAGCCATCGTCTGGCAAGCACGCACGAAGCCACGAAACGAAGCTTCGAAAATAACTTGTGGTACCGTGCACTACGAAAGCAAGTCGTAGCGTAGCAAAGCAAGAAGCAGTTTACGAACAACAATGGCGTAAGTGTGTCGTGTTTCTGTCTTTGCGAAATCGTGTATTGCGTGTCTGTAGTTTTTCTCATTCTCCAACTTCGTATCGAATTTTCTTGAAAATTTTTTGTCAACTCGGCGTTCTTGATTAGTCGACGAAATATGTAGATCGTGAATGTGTTAGTGTTCGTTTCCATTTAGGAAATTCGTGAGACAAATTGAAAGCTGCGATGAAAAATGGCTGATTGAACTCGAAAATTGGTCGTCTCGTCTGTGTTATTTTTTCGCTACCTTCACCGTATATGTGCGCGTTTGTGTTTACGTATGCATTACGATGCCTAATTCGATAATTACACGTTCCGGAGAGTGCAAGAAATTCTCTCCGAACATCTTTAACAAGACAAAATGCACGAATTGTTTTCGACAGAAAGAAGAACACTGTGCCGAAGCGTTGGAAAGCAATCGGGTAAGTCGAAAAGTATATCATGGAGGATTACATTTTTCTGTAAAATTGTTCTACTCGTCACTGTACAGGTTTCAACCGTTTCAACCTAGTCAAGGTTTTTTTTTCTGATTGAATTGGCGGGAAGCATTTAGCAGAAATGACCACCAGAAAGAATGTACAGATACGTGTCAAATGTGTGTATGTGTGTGTGTTTGAGTGAGTGTATGTACAGGTGCTCGTATGCGTTCGTCAACGCTGTGATTGTAGTTGTGGGCGACTGCGAGTGTGCATACGCTGCATCGTTGAAAAACAACGTGTTTTATGAATCTAGCTATTTGGTCTGTTTCTGCTTCTGTGTTTCATGCACAGGTATATTGTGTAAAGGGTATGTGAAGGGTACGGTACAGCATTGTCTAGTCTGTCTCTTCGTAGTAATTACTAGTGTTTTATTTAACGAAACCGATACTTTCACATGTTACGTTTTGTCAAATCTGGTTCAACGTACATACTATGTTGTATTTTTTCTAAATATTTTCGATTTTATTATGCAGCAGTCAAATGAACAGGGATCTGCAAGAAGCGGATTATAGTCCGTTCATGATAAGAATAGAAATGATTTCCCCGGCTCAAAAAAGTGCCTGCCTTTCCCCTTGACATACCGAATCGTCCACAAATAAAATTGTTGCGGGTTGCATATTTCTATTCTTAACGTGAACGGACTGTGGTCCACTCCTTTTTTTTTGAGGGGGGGGGGTTGAGTTTTTCCATATTCTGATGATCGAGTCTTACCTACATTGAAAATAGTATGCCCCAAAGTGTAACCATATTGAAGAAATTATACTTCTAAGTTGAGGTGACCTATAAGAAGAGTTGGGCATGAACTTTTTATTTTGCTTTTTTGAAAATTACTTATCCTCTATTTTGTAAGGATCCGTTCACAATGTATTTTTGCTTTTGCTTTCCTTCTATCCAATCAGGATGAAGAAAAAGTAATCAAAAATGAAATTCTTCGTATGATTAATCTTGGGGGAAATGGTCTCTTAAAATAATTAATTCCACTTCAGTTGTATTAAATTTGATTTAGCCTCGAGCACCACGAGCTATAAGTAAATGTGGATTGGTATAAATCTTTGAAAACATCTGAGAATAAGCCATCATGATGAACGAAACAAATGAAAAAAAAAAATGACTGACCCACGTCGAGGCAGGCGTGCGACATCCTGTCACTCTCGAGTATAAAATGCAGTTCATTTTCATTTAGTCACGTTCGAGCCTTCACCAATTTTTATTCTGCAATTCTTTCACGACAATCTCATTTTTACTAAGCTCTTCCTTCAGCTCCTAATCCATCATTCTACAGATGAAGGCAAAGAAAAAAAAAGATTCTATATGACTCGTGTTTCTCTGAAGCTTTGCATCGAACATGTTGGTACATAAATTGAAATAAAACTTAACAGCTTAGATGGCGAATAAGTCGTGGATTTTTTTCGTCCTCACCAACACCTTGGAAATCAGAAATGATGAATTTAATAAAATAAAATGGCTGAACCGAAGTTTTATTCTGATGAATTTATTCAGTATTATCGCCAACAATTGAAAATTCTGCGAAATTGAACAGGATGAAGGTGTACCTAGATCTGTAATTTAGAGTGCAGTTTTAATCAAGAAAATTCTTATTTTTGTGCATGAGGGAAATTTAGGTGAGTTATTCATTTGCTGGGCGAAAATTCGCGGTTTTCGTTTTCATTTGATACCCTGTGCTGCCACTGGCAGAAATTTAAAAAATGAACTATAATTATAAAATCTACAAAAATTGATTGTATCCATGATTATTCTTAAACAGATATTGTTGATTTTATGTAGAAGGAAATAGGTACTTATTGCGAGTTTCATTCGAAATTTCATAATTACTTCTTTGACAAATTATTCAAAGTATAATTCCAGTAACAATTTCTTAATTTGTGAATGACTTGTAAAATTAAATTCTGCATAATTCTTTTTTTTTTGTTCTATTAAGCCTTGCTGGTGTTCTTATTACCTACTTGTGATCATGATCTCATATAGTAGTAAGAAATACCCAATTTCTCCATTAAACAGGTGGTAAAAGACTAAAAGGTCTAATATGTTCAAATTATATGAAATTGAAGTTACAAAAATTGAAAAGCTAGCTACATTTCTGAAAATCTGGAGAGGACTTGAATGATTCAAGTCCAGATTTAGTAATAAGGAAATTTTAATTGCTTTTTTCTGTGAACTATGTGTTCTGAAATAACAAATCGTAATCACTAAAATGAGGTCCATCAACCATGGTAAATGAAAGGGGGTATATTTTGAAAATTTGAATTGCGAATATCGTTTACTTGTGACTACAACTTCACTGGTGAGATATGCAGTTCATTATTCAAAGGTATTTACCATCTTCATTGATTGTAGTCTACCTATACGAAAATTGTTGAGTTTTTTCCAACTTATATTGTAGATCGCCTCAGATATGTAAGTAAGTGTATTACTTAGTTTTTTACAGTTCTGAGAATATCGTGTTTCTCATTCAGCCTCGTCTTGTCAATAGTGTACTTTTTTCTTCTCTTTCAAAGCCCCAGCTTAACCAGTTATTACAAATAAAGCAATCTCATTGAAATCTTTCCATACGCATTCCGAATCAAAAAGAAGAAAAAGAGATGGAGGCATACGAGAGTGAAAGAGCGAGAAAATGAGAGAAAAAAAATACCGGTTTCATTGAAAGTCCGTTCAGTATCGTGAAAAATTATTTTATTCTTGTATGGATTCGAAAAGTTGTAGCCACTTTTTAATGCCGAGAGTTCTCAAAGTGGTGGTCACCTATCTATGGTGGATTGTTGACTGTTCACGAACGTAGATGGTTTCAAAACTTGTTAATGTTACAAATGATAGTTGGCTTTGAAAATGACATTCGAAGGTTTCCTTTTCGTGGTTGTATATTTCTGTCACCTGTGTTTCATATCATCGTGTGGTCATTTATTTTTCTTCTATCGAAGGAGTGAAAATAATTTTTCAAATTCGTATCAGTTTACCTGTTGTGTAGAATGTATGAATTGAATTTATTTTAATAAATGAAAAAATACGTACAGGTTATTCCTTTCTATTTCTATATTTTAGATCCGATACTTAATTTTGTGATTCCACCTGTCCACCTGTGAGTTTAGTGTTCTACTTTGCGTTCAAAAAATACAACGAAGTGGCATCTGGTTGAATTTTACGCGAGTTGTTGAAAAGGTGTTATAATGGTGGTATTGTCCGTGTTTAATTCAGTTAATTCAGAATTCAGCAAAAATTTAAAGCTATATTAGTCCAACCATTCTTAACCCTGGAACTGTTCGATTCTGGTAAAAAATGAGACACTTCTACATGAAAGTATTCTTAGTAAACCAGAAACTGATTACTTGGTCAAGTCAGATACATTTTTCTGTACCTACCATGCTCTATAGTGTGATCAACTTGAAAAATGTCGATCTATCTCCTAATTACACTGAGAGAAACGAGTCGTCTGGACATTATTATTTATTGAAGATATTCGCCATATTTGTAGTAGTCAAATTTTTAATACTTTCGTAGTCGCGAATATTGCTGTGTACTAAAATTCCTGTCAATGAAAACCATGACTATACCTCTATAAGCTAAGCGAAAGCTCAAAAAAGCTTTTCGTCAGTACCACTCTTGCAGAACAAACATATTCCTCTGGCCAGAGTCGAGCAATTCCACTCTATATAACCTCATTTTAAAATTTAACCATCATCAAAGTGAACATGGACACTTCTTTTATTCACTACTGTAACATCTTTTTTTTCTCTTTTTTTTTGCGTTCGAACAAAATTAACGAGCGTGTAATTTCTTACACCACGAGCACCTTTTCTTTCAACTTCCGTTTGGTCGAGCGAAAGCAATTTTAAATTACAATTTTTTGTCTTTTTCGCTCTCTCTTCTGTTTTGATTTTCAGAAAATGACTAGCGAAATAACCATTGCGGTTTTTAGATCAATGCAAACTTGGACACGATTTGTATAACATGGTTTCCTGTAAATTTGCTAAATTAAGCGCCCAGCAAAAGTGACGATGTAAAAGTAAAATGCAAGTTTTGTGTTCATGAAACTGCAAAAAAATTTTTTTTTCTCGTACGAATTGTTTATTTGGTCTCTTTCGGTTGTAGGTATCTACATGTACTTTAACTCAATAATATTGTCATTCAGGATTTTAGAGTGACTTGATATTGAAAGTTATATCTCTTGTCGGTGGTCATGGTCGGCTCATAATAGATATTAATATTTTCCCCCTTGTGAGGAGTGTTTGATTGTATTGTTTCACAAATAATCGTTACAAAATCAGAATCACAGTGGGGAATTTAGCGAATTGCAGTCTCAAGCCAAATTGATATTAAACCGTGTTTTCCAAATTTTTGAAATCTCCAGTTTATTGCTTTTCGTTTTGAATTACGGTTCAATAACTTTATGTGACCTGTAATCTTGCTATCGAACGTCGAATGTCTCAATTTTCGCTTACCTTAATCCGTGGTTGGTATTATTTGTGTTTGATCGTGATGATTATGTAATCTTATACCAACATAATAATATGAGTTATCTCAAAATTTATACACTACCGTCTGTCTTCTACTCGTATATTAACAAAAATTGGCGTTTATTCGATAGACAAGGTCGTTAATATTTTTTAACGATGTTAATAAATATTGGTTTTTAGTAGGTATATATATTATGAATTTTTTATGCTCATTGTTGGTAAAAATTTTTTTAGTTTGGTTACTCCGATACATCTGTTTGAAGTTTGAGTTTGAGTTTATATTTTATAGTACCTACTCGCAGATTATCGCTTGATAAGGCTTTGCCCTCTTCGTGTTTGTGTAGTATTTCAATTGAGCCTTCAGATTACCTAATGCTAGACCTAAGAACCGGAGTTATTCAAGTCCACATTTTCAGATTTGAGACATTTGCAGTTGAATGTTTTCAAAATACACGATTTTACCTAATTTTAGGTACCTATTAGCTTATAATTTTCATTTTAAGGACAATTTAGGTAATTTTGAACCAGTGGTGAGTTCATAACATCCAAGTAGATAAAAGATGCCGCCTCGAAAATAGTATCTCCTTATCACTAAATTTGTTCCTGGATCGTTTGTTTCTCAGGTCCAGAATTATTTTCGTGATGTTTGCCCGGTTAATACCATTTTGAAAGCTCGTAACAGACCTACTTACCTATATTAATTATAAAAATATTTGGAAGAGATTCGTTTTTTAATATAAGTATCTATTCGGTTTTGTAAAATAATTATGATGAAATTTAAGATGGTCAGATCGTTATCCCCAACTTTTTTGTTCAAGAATAACGTTTTTAGTCGCATTGTCAATGTGGTTTGCTTACAGTTCTATTGAATTTTACAAACATTTTCTGCTTGTTTAGTCTATTGTCACAAAAATTTGAGAACTTTTGTCTCTGATTTGAAATTATTGTTCTTCTTTCTTCCAAGAAAGCATCATATTAGACGGACCGTTAACACTCAACATTAGTTTTGAGAGTCCCCAATATGAAACAAATCACGCCTGAGCACAATTGTCAAAGGCTCTAAAACGAAGCCTATTTAAAAAAAAATTATCTCGGTAAATATAAAATGTGTAAAAAATTAGCGTTTTCTCATGTGTAACTTTTTACACATACGTTATAGCTCTAATAGAAAGGCATTAATTGGAATGATGTACGTGTATAATGTTTTACACAGAAATGAAAATAAAATTATGCATATAAAAGGCCCCGTGAAGTGGAAGGGTTGCGACATTGAAAAGGCCTCATTACTTGCTGGGCATCTTTGAGTTTTTAAATGCCGCCTTGAAGGTCACAAAAATGACACGATTGTGAGAGAAAAATACTTTCATAATGCTCAGCTATAGTGCGTACATACTAAATTGAATTGGAGAAGAAAAATATGTTGAACTCTTATTTTTTTTTGTAATGAATATTCAGCGCATAAAATTTTGGGAAACTAAAACACGGACTCGAAGCAGCTGGGCATCCCTTTATTGAGTTAACATTTCTATTTCAATTTGAATGGACTTACGTTTTCAGAATGATCTGTGCAAAATAAGTTTTATATACTTATTGCAGTGACTTGAGAAATATAATCTGCATTCGTCAATTACTGCGAATGATGAAGCAAAATTACTAATGAGCACTATGCTACATCTCTGATGTAATGCGAAACGTGTCTCCTTTGGAGCGAAATTCAAGTACGATTTTAAATTTTCAAGGCTGCCTCTGCCCTTAAACTGATATTTTCCGTTATAAATGAGAAATTCTCACGCCCTCGACGACCCTCGACAATTTCAACAGCGAAGTCGTGTTTGCAAATTGAATTGTTTTCGTGTTAACACATGTAGCGATTATTAATTTGCTGACCACAAATTATAGGTAGGTTATGTGTTTTAATTACCCAATAGAGACACGATTTCCTGCTAATTTCTCGATTATGAAACCTTAAAAAAGTTATAAATATGTCTTATTAATTTTTCGTAGCAGTACCGGTCTCTGTAGATGGACATTGAGTAAGATACTCGTTTTAGAAATTTAGAATATATTTATGTATTTATATCGTGTTGCTGAAAATAGCCTGTACGGTTAAATTAGACTGCTTCTAATTTGAGAAATTGTACCGTATAGAAGATGGAAAAATTAGAACGTACATAAGCCGACTTCTAAAATTTTTTCTATACTCGTACTTTCTGTATGTCATGTCGTCGTGTCAATTACAAAATCAATAACAAGCTACACAAAGATAGCGTAAAAAATCGAATATAGTAAAGCTGAAGAGAAAAATCAACTTTCAAGGATTTTTTTGTACGTCATATTGTGCTATTGAAAAACTTTATTGAGTGTTCTAAAACTAGTATAGACATAGACACTGTATTAGCACCTATGTGAATCCATTAGCATATATACCTTATTTTGTTGATTCAAGGGGCCATATCTAAGTACAAATGGGTTGATTTCTATGGAATATTGTTTCATGGGTAATTATGTGTCGAAAAAAATCTGTCAGGCAGGGTATATGTGTACATGTATATTGAACAAGAGGACGGGTACATTTTGAAAAAAACTAATATAGCATCTTTCGTCAGCCACCGATAATTCATGGCCTCTCTCGGGCTGAGTCCCTGCAGTGTTGCACAAAAATAAAACACTCATACCGACTTTGAAATAAGAATCATAAGTACACAATCTGTGGTGGAAGGGGGATGTGTATAACGTTTCCTACGAGTATGTCAAAACTGTAAATTGGGACTTGTATGACTCTGGATCTTAAGTTTTAGTCTTCTCACGGTGAGAGAAGTGAATAGTATAAATTGTAAACAGCATTTTTACTTTTCTCATCATATTTATATGGGAATTATTATTTATTGTGGACATTCTTAATATTCGTAGCACTCGAGCTTTTTTTTATAGTGATTTCTGTTACATTTTCCTTGTTTTCCTATTTAAGTTGTGAGAATTACTGCTTAAATTTCTCTCAATGTAAAAGGGTGAAACTTTATTGGATGGTTTTCAATTGAGACGCCGTATTCTAACTCAAAATAGGACGAAATTTAAGATCAAGTTTTAGGGTCGATCGCTCAGTTTGGAGTATGGGGACTGAGTTTCTCCCTGGGAGTGGGATTCTCATTCATCTTGGTCAGTTTTGCCCACAAGAAACTGAAATCTATAATAAATTGGTGACTTCTGGATTAAATTACTTGTTAATGCTCATGTATTAATTATACATTTTATATTATGAACTGGTGAAGCCATTTTATAGATTATTCGAAGAGATAAAAACATAAAAATGTACAATTATTGCTCATTTATGATTATAATAGTAATAGGTAAAGGTAAGAAAGCGCGGAATTCTAGAAAGAAGTCATAACAATGAGAATATAATGCCCATGCTTTTTATTGTACTCAGATAAAAGCAATCTTGAAAATTTTATTTTTTATTAGGTAGGTTTTTATTTTCATTATCGACTTTTATGAGTGTTTTAAACGATTTCGTGAAGGTGGAAATTTTTCAGCTCAGTTTGCTTTACTGGGTGCTTAATATTGGTGTGTGTGGGTGGAATGATGATGGACACTTTTAATCGTAATTCTTATCGCATAAACTGCTTCAAGTGTGATGAATTTGTTGTGAATTAACCTGCTGGTCGTGATTTGGTGGACATGTGTCATCGACGATAGCATGTATCTAATTACGTCACCCTGGCGTCGGTCGTCCCCTAATGTCAAAATTGTACTTTTAGACCAACTTAACATTTTTCTTATAACGTGCGTCTATCGTTTAACTACGAGTATAATATGTATGTCGTTCACGACGAGCATTCTCGAAGAATGACTTGTTCAAAATGCACGTAGGTACGTAATTTGACTATATGTGATAAAATGAACCAACTATAACACACTCTGAACTGTCACCTAAATAGGTATTTATGTATGATTTTGTTGGCTAATCATCCTATTTTACTGGTTGAGCATTTTGAAATCTGTTTCTCAGCGTTCTTTATCTATGTGTATAGGAAAAATTTATGAAATTAATGTTCACTGAACAATTTTAGTCCATCGTCCTCGTTTCGCCGTAAGGTCTATCCGTATAACTTTGGAAACGTTAAAGAAATTTTTTCTCACTTTGCACTTGACGTGATTCATGAGAAATTTTTGTGAATTTTGTCAAACGAAGTGTTATTATTTTGCTTTTCAGTATGATGATCAACCTTGAAAATTCTTTTATTCACGACGAGATTTTAATTTTAATTTTCGTTCTATTAATTGTTATAGGTATGTGTTCAAAGTATTACATTAACAAAAACGCATTACCAACAGTTCGTCAAATGAAGCATAAATTATTTTATTTTTTTTTCAAGTCGTATTTCTGTCGTTCAGTAAGTAGTAATTCAAGATTTTTAATCAGCATCCGAGTGAGAACTTGATTTATAATTAGTTGCTATTGATACGATTAAAATCAAGAATTCAGTGGAAAAAATTTTCGCAAAAATTCTTTTTAAATCTAGAATTTTATCGACTGTTTCGATCATTTAGTATTTCTCTAATTGAAATGTTTTAGCGTTCTTATGGTCCACCAAAATCAGCTTTAAACTTGATTTAAATCTGAGGCTTTGTTACGAATAGTTTATCAGTGGATCTGCACTTTGGTGTTCATAAGAAAAGGTTCTCATGTATGAATTAACAAGAACTCTTGAGAGTGAAAAGAAGTTTTAGTGGTAGACATTTCTGAGACTCTTGAATCGGTAAATTAAATTCACTTTTGCTTTTAAAAAAAAGGTCAACCAGTTGGAATCTTGATATTTGAATGGAATTGGTGCTCAAACTAATAGGTGGATGCACAATTATGTCATGGGAAGGATTTTTAGAGAGAATTTACAATAAAAAAAATTATTGTAAATAATGTAGGGAAGAATTTGAAAATTGATGAAAAATCTTTGAGAAGACAGTAATCTTGGTTGAAGTAGCAGTTTTAACCTTTATACTCGTACATGTACCTAATTGTTGTGCAAAATTATGGCAAACAGAGCGACTTAAACATGAGCGTTTATTTCCAAGATATACTAAAGTGGTATCTACGAGGATTTACTTCGCATTTCAATTTTAATAATTTTGATGTTTGGATGGTGTTCGGTACCTTCCATGCGTAATTTATAAACTTTTAAGCGTTCTTTCTGTTTGAAATAGTCTACATACTCGTACTCGTATTACTTTTGATTTCTGAAAGTTCTTTGATCTTGAATGCCCCCTGCATGCCTGGTTCCAAATGTGCTATTTTTTCGCCAAAACTTCTAATATTTCTTTCAAAAGCTGCCAGAATCAGATAAGTTTTAAGATTTCTTTAAAAATATTCAGCTTGGAAAATAGCTTTGAAGCAACCCTAGAAGGAGGAGTGTATTCCAAGTGAATTTGGCTGAATTAGATTACAATTGGTTTTCCACCAAAAAATAGAAAGAACCTACCCAGAATACAGAAATTCATTCTTCTGCCTTTTATAATGTATTCTGCTACCACTAAAGCCAGTAATTTCTCAATATACATGTACAAAGCAATCGATTTGTTTAAGCGGTTTTTTTCAAACCAAACGTCACTTCGGAAATCGCCTTAGAATTTAGTATCCTTAAATTGCTTTGTTTTTCCCTCTTTTTAATCCCTTCCAAAGGCAAATTGACCTGGGTACCGGATAATTTGCCGCTGGCAATTCGTCGCCCAGACAATTTGCCGACTGGACAATTCGCCACCTAATGTAATGTGACAGAATATTCTAAAAAATCAAAATGTCCCTTTTAAAAAATTGTTGGATTGGGTCGTCTGGACTCACATAGAGACAGATCCAATATACTCCAAAGGAAATAAAGGGCTACATTTTAGACTGAATAAGAACTTTATTTAAAAGCCACACCCTGGCATAAAATCTTAAACGGTTTGAACCTTACTGTATCTAGCAACCAGATAGGACGAGTCTCTCTCAGAGAACACAGCGCTGGCTCACCAGCTACTCCCTGTTATATAGTCCCTCGGAGCTAGAAAGAGCCCTCACAGCTCTTTAGTAAACAAAGTCGTAAACCCTTTAGTTTATTGACTTGTTTACTCCAAAATACCCAACGCAAGACGACTCTTGCTGTGGCTGATGCAATACTAAGCGGTACGAGGCTTATTCTTGCATCAACCACATTCCGTAGGCCACACAGCTACGTACCAAAGGTTCATGAACTCTGCTTCACTCTTTCAGAGGGTTGTAGTGTTCATTTGCCTTACTCCTCGTACATAGTGTATTACCACGTAGGTATATTGACTCTCACCAGTCGTCCAATTCCAACACTCCCTCCTCAATATCCGGAGTGGAATCGAATTAGGATATCTCACATCCAGGTAAGGTTCAATTACAAATTACAAATATTCAAGTCTCACTACTTGACTTAGTGTTTTTATCAAAATATTATTATAAAATTTAATCAGTCATTCTTGGAGAAAGTTTACAAAAACTCCAAGGCTCACGTATATATCTGGAGAAAATCTCACTCTAAAACTCCAGTACTCACTCTAGAGAAAGTCTCACTATAAAACTCTAGTTCTCACTGTAATGGAGAAAATCTCAATTTGAAAACTCCATTAAATTTTCATGGAGAAAATCGCACCCGAATAAAAACTCCATGTATAGCCACTCAAGTGCTATTTCATATTGGAGAAACCGTCTTCTGTAGGAAAACTCCAATTTCGACGTTTCGCCACTCTTCGTCGAATTTTCTGGAGAAAAGTTTATTAAAAACTCCAGTCGAACCTCCCTGTTCGAAAAGTATTGGAGAAAAACATGTGTAAAAACTCCAAAAATATGCGGAGGGAACACTTGGCAGCGAATAACTCCAGCATCTAGAACTCGAGAGAATCATATTAATTTCTTAGCATTGTTAACATGCATACATAAAAGAATTGATTTCTATTTATGAAGAAAGACTCTCGTTGTTCACTCACTTTAGAGAAAATCTCATTTTGAGACAAAACTCTAATTTTCAGAGAAAAGTTCCTACTCATAGGTAAAAACTCTGAAAACTCACCGTTCATGACTCATTACTCATGACTCACTAAATCAAGAGGAAAACTTTGTTCTTGTACAAAGAAAACTCTTGTGTGACTTCTCACTCAGTCTTGAGAGGAAAAACTTTCGAACATTTTGAAAGTAAAAACTCTCTAGATTTCTCACTCAATCTTTTAAGAGGAAAACATTTCATTTTGTCGAAATGAAAAACTCTTTAACTCACTTTAATGTAGAGAAACTCATTTTGAGGAAAAACTCTACAACGGAGAAGACCTTTGAGGCAAAACTCCGTGTTATTGGGAAACCCACTAAGTCCCAATACTCACCTCACCATGTAAAATTATACTCACCAAAATTTTACGTATCATCGGAAAACTTCGAAAAACCGATGCTCACCATTTACAACTTTTACTTACCGAAGTTGTACTCATGTTGGGAAAAACTTGAAAAACCCAACTCTTTTGTAGCTTACTGAAAAGTAACTTAAGACTTTTACTATATCAACAGTGTTGATATTTCCAGCTACAGATTGAGAAAAGCTTCGAAGGCATTAAAAACTCAATCAGTTTTATGTTATGTTTAACGAATGTGCCTGTTATCCCGGAAATTATTCCATTTTGTAATCAAAGGATTTACAAACGAAAACAAAACTTATATTAAGAACTCACGTATAAAATCAGTCTTTTAACACATATAAACATAACAATATATATACAGCCTTCAAAATATAAAGTGATTTCGCCCCACCAGTCGGCGAATCAATTTTTGAAGGTGGGGGACCGCAGCGGCGTCGCACCTCTGCCGAGACCAGCCGGTCCTCCTACAAGCTATTTACAAATCTTCTGTAACAAAAATTCCACACACAACGGAATTAGTTTTGTTTTACGGGATGTCGGCAGTAATATTCGTTAACCCATAAATCAACTTAAGTGATTTATATTCACAGCCCAGAAGGTCATAGACCTGTATTGATCGACTTTATGTCATAACCAATTTAATTTGATCCACGTATCATTGACCTACTTTTAAATCGTCTAGTTTGACGATAAACTGTCTAGTTTGACAATAATTTTGTCTAGTTTGACAAAATTCTTCTATCTGTATAGTGCTAATTTTTAATTACAGTAAGCTAAGACATAATAACCTATCGAGTGGTTATTTAAAACTATATGTAAGTTTTCTATGTGTTCAACCCTACAGATTATCCGTTTTATACGAATTGTTCTGTATTTATTCTTAAGTTCTTATTTTTAAGTCTAATTTTAATGTAGCTAAATTATCTCACTTGTAATTTTTCTCACTTTGAAAATAAACGTGTCTCACAGGTATTTATTTCAAAAAAAAAATTTGAAAGTTGTCTCACTTAACTTTCACAATAAATGTCAGTACTTACCGCTAACATTTATTTCTCACTGATGCGTCTCACTGTGCATTTATTCTCACTGATAAAGCGATTTAACTTATTTATAAGTTTATCAGATAAGTTCAGTGAACTTTCTCTGTATACCTTTGACTAGTATTAAATTGTAATAGGTACAATTTAAATTACCAAGCCTGTTGGTACCATTAGTATTAATAATGTATAAGTATTTACCAGAACTAACTCTATCTAGTCATTAATTTAAGGTATTTTATAAGTCGCTTAATATTAAGTGGATCAAATGTGGATTCAAATTATTTTCCAAGCGGGCTCTCACTGTCTCACCTTCGGTCGCACTTCCCTTGGCCCCTCACTTTGGGTCTCACTCCCCCTCACCCTCACTTTGGTATTTCCCGATATAAATTTTTCAAATTTCTATGACTCGAAGTCAACTTTTGGCGAAATCTCCCTCCAAATTTCTAAAATTTATAATCGGTACTTCTTGGAAAATGGGCTAAATTGTGAATTCAATTGGGAAACATAAAACTCTCACTCTCACAGCACTTTTCGGACTTATCCAAATTGAAGTTTTTGACTTAATATTTAATATGTAGGGTATAAGCCCACATAATTCAAAAAATAAATAAAAGTCAAAATTTTACCTTCAGGATCGCTAAATTCCGGGTCGTCAGGTTGAGGCGGATATGCAATGGCTGGAGGCTGGTATGGGACCTGCCATCTGGGTACCTGGTACGCCCAGCCAAGAGGGGCCATCGGTTGTGGTGGTGGGAGCTGGTACTGGGGTCCCAACCACATTGCTAAAGGAGGGAGCTGAGGATGAGCGTACGAGTATGGCGGACTAAATAGTTGCCGTCTCGTGCGCAGCCGTCTAAGCTCTCTCTCCTGCAGTCGTTGTTGGCGCTCCAGTAATCGAATCCTGTTATCAGCGGCGAACGGTGCTGGTGTCGGGCAGTTGGCAATTTCGTGGCCTTGCAGGCCACAATTGAAACACGGTCGCCCGACCGCTGGCGGGTAGGGGCACTCGTTACCCAAATGTCCTCTTCTCTGACAGTTAAAACACCTTCGTCCTAAGGGGATTCGAGGCGCACGTGGAGGGGCACGAGGAGTCCTGCGAGGAGCTGGCGGCGTTCTCAAGGCAGCGGCAGGAGTAGGCGGATCATCAGCCAGGAGATCGACAACATCGATCACATGTGGAGGGGGAGGCGAGTCGGCGAGCATCACAACAGGAGCTGCAGCCACTGGTGCATCCTCTCCATCATCGTCCGAAACAATCACCACGTCTATTACTTCATCAGCGGCATCAACTTCTGCTGGTGGAAGGACTGGCGCATTGGCAAGTATAGCTGGTGGCGGTGTAGGTGTCCTGGCAGATGGCGGCTCGTGGACCTCGGCAGCAACGACAAAAACCTGAGGTTGAGGGGCCTCTTCGAGATCCACAATGGGACCCTCCTCAACCTCAGCCGGAGCATGAGCGGACACAATAACGCTGGCCTCTTCAACGTGAGCGCAGATGGCTTCAAGTGGAATATCCGGCTCAACAATAACTTCTTCCGACGGACCCGCAAGCGAAAGTAAATTGGCCTCAGCGGGAGGACCAATTGGCATTGGAATATCCAAATTATCCATAGGCTGTGAATATATGTGATCATTTAGGAGATTTCAAGTAAGTATAATATGTGAATAAGTGGTATTGTATAAGAATTTATAAGAATCGTGTGAATATCTAGTCCATAATATAAGGTGTAAATTTGTATATAATAAGCTATTTTATAAGACAGTTTTATAGATAACGGACTTGTATAAAGCCACTCGTATCTAAGTGTAATAATTATGCCCTCACTATTGGCCAATATTTTCTGTCAAAATATTGTTTTGTGTGCGCACACAAAAAGTTTATTACAAAATATCAATATACATCATATATGTCAGACTCCAGCTGAATATATATATCTCAAAAAGTATATTGATGAGTTCAACTCACTGTATAACTCAAGTTATCTCACAAAAATTTAAGGCTTTCACTTTGCCAAAATAAAACTGTCAGCTTATTTTCGAACAAAAATCACCAGGAGCTAGACATTATAACGATTATATCTCCCTCCGAATTGAGGAATGGAGACTTCTTAAAAACAAATTTTGAAACTTTCAATTTGGAAAGAAAAAAAATTTTACTCAAAATTTATCTCACTGTAAAATTTGTGCGCACCAAACAAATTTTCTCACTGGTTTTTAAGAAATATGGGCTTATATTGAGGGTAAAATTAAAACTAGCTAATTTGTCTCACTATAAATTATATGCTATAAGTTTTAATTACGTCCTCTAAGACCAAGTAATACCATTCACATAAAAATTAACAAAAATGTTAATAAACCCAGACTCACTTCTGGTCTGTCATGATTCTCGGTAAGAGGATCATGACCCGCTTGGGTCGGGAGGGTCGGTGACGGAGGCAGTGGAGGATCACATAACGACATGAGCCTATGTCGTCTCCACAGCCCCATCAAGCCTAGCTCTGACGACGAGCGAGGATGACTTTGAGCCACCTCGCCCTCCGCCGAACCGGAGGTTTGGCTTTCCGCGAGGTTAGCCTCACCCCGTCGTCGTGAAAAGCCAGACGGCTCCGACCCTCCGACGCGCCGCAACCCAGCGTCAAGTCTGCCATACATATTTAATGAGGCAGCAGCGGCTCTCACCTCAGTTTCGACCTCTACCTCTGCACCAAACTGCTCAATTTCGATTACTGGTGATGGAGGCGGCGTAGGATTGTTGACTATCGCCGGATCCAGTGGACCTAATTCGTAGATCACTGGGTCTCGATCGAGGCGAACACGAGGTACGATGAGCTCCACTTTATGGCGACGTGCGAATTTTCTTGCCAACTTCGAGTATTTTCTGGGCACTGTCATTTCGCAAAGGACAGAAATTTAGAAATCACACTTTATTCTAAATTCATGCAAATGACCTCCTCCAGAACCACAAGATAACTCGAACAAAACAAACAACATTTTAAACGGAGGAAAACTTATGGCACTAGTGATAACTCCTTTTTTGAGTCTCCTATAGTGCACGGCAGTAATCCCCGGTTGCTGGCTAAGAAAATTTCTCACTCTCACATTTACTCACGAGTATATATACCACCATCAAAATTTTTCCTACTCACTGATAAAAAATTTTGGAAAATATGGATTTTATGTAAAATTTTCATAAGGATCCGAGCAGTCAGTTTCATCTCGACCTCCCATGAAAAGTACATGTTGGAATCTCTAACCGAAAATAATAAGGTGAGGTCAGTCACCCCGGTCGATTGTTTATCAGTCTGGCAGTGACTTTTTACAATCCGGTTACCACTTTTGTGTAAACAGAGAGACACCATCGGATCGATCCATAAAGTTTAAGTGACAAAAATAGGATTTCCTCACAGTTCAAATCCCCCAAAACATTACGTTTTTGGTAAAATGAAATTTGCTCAACTAAAATTTCAAAAATAATTTTGGCTCACCTTCAAAATTATAACTCACAGAATAAAATTTTATCGCCCTCAAAAATTTTATAATAGGAAAAACATTTATTTTCCTCTCACTGGGTGTCCTCTCACCATAGGACGGATCCTGGCGGCCAGCAGAATCCAGCACGCTTCCACTCACTTTCGGAATTAACGCCAAAACATTTAACTCATAAATGACCAAAAAAAATCATTTTGGATTTTTGTGTTGTGTAGCCCACAACGTGTTCCCATAATGGATGAACAAAATTTTGAGTAATTAAAACTCATGTGGTATATTCTGATTTTCTCCCTCAAATCAGCTCACTGTTCGAATATTCGACTCACAAAACTCAAAAAATTGGCCAATAAAATTTGTACATTTATACACTAGTGTCATCGGTATTTTCCTCACGTTTAACCAATAGATTTTATCATGCACATGACAATAGAGCATAACATTTAAGTTAGTTGCTCACACAAATTAACAACCAGGTTTGTCACATTAGTCAATTAGACTATGAACACAAATTCATGCAAACCATTAATATGAACCACCAAGCCAACTGGCTTTATGCTGATTATTATCCAGCAACATTTAATTCTTTCCACTAATGGAAACTTAATAATAAACATTGACTGGTAACTCTGTTTACCAGACGACCAGGGTATTCGAAAAAGAAATATTGAACCAAAATATTCAAATCATAACGAATCACCTTTTCAGAAGGGAAAAATAGTCCATCTGTGATAACTAGGTCAATGACCTACATTTGGCTCGACAACCAAAAAAAATTATAATTCACAAAAATTGTGCTCTGCACAAATCTCACGTATTTTGGAATTATACTCACGGCTCAAAATTATATTTTAGCTCACAAAAAAATATAATTACTCACAAATGATTTACATGTCTCACTGTATGTAAATTTACGTTAAGAATTTAAACTCACTGAAATAAATTATATGTCTCACTTGATATAATTCAAAATAAACTCACTAAATTCTTAACTTGAGAAATGTTATCATGGACATCGTTTATGAAAGAAATTTTATTTTGGTTCAAGAAACTTTCTAATTATTTCGAAACTCATCACCCAACTCACAATGGTCGTTTGTTTATTTATTTAAAGTTTAAATTCCAGAGGTCTATTAACTTGGAAACCATTAGATTTTTAAATAAATATACGCACTGAAGGAAAACCTGTTAAGTCATACATTGTAATCCCTCACTAAATCAGGTGTGCTTGATTTCGATTACAAGAGGTATGAAGATTTGCAATTACTCACTAAATAATTTCGCACAGAAAGTCAAGTGTATTCATCATGACCCAAATTATCTAATTGCAAAATCTAAACTCACTGATGTAATTTTTCTCACTGTAAATTACGTTAATTTTGGCTCCCATCTTTCAAAATTAAACATGAATTTTATCTCACTGAAAATTCGTCATTCGTCTGTCACGAATGTAAATAAAAATTTATGACAATGATTTTATTATTGTCAAAGGTTTTCCGGAAAGAAATTAACAATGGTTCGGTTGTTAGCGCACACACATTCCATCAAGCTCACTTTGCATGCAATACATGGAAAAATATAAAGAATTCTTTGTCTCACTTACTATTGACGATGACTGTACTCGGAGTAAAAACGATAACGACAAGGACAGAGAAATATAAACCAAGTTGCACCAAACGATCCTAAATGATAAATTTACAATGTATTATGAATGACTCTAATTTTCGGCTTCAAAAATAATTAACCAATTTACTCACTTTCGGCTAACAAATGAAAAAAAATAAACAGATTACGACTACAGGTATTGTGATTTATTCACACAAACGAAACGAAAAAGTTTTTGGTCACTCACAAAATTATTCTCACTGGTCAACAAATTGTACTTAGTACAAATCAAAATTAAATATTTCGAACACAAAAACTTAACAAAAAAATTATTTCGTTTCTTCACGAAAAAGGTAAAAAAAACACGAGTCACAAAAAAATTTTCGTTATACGAACGAAAATATGAGTGTTAATTACACTAATTACACATGAAAAATAATGAACCAATTCAAACTCATCTGATACACTCAAAAAGATGGCAACTGGAATTTTATTCATCTGCAGTTGCATCAACTCAAAATTGAACACTGACTCTGACCGTACTCGCATGATCGTCGTCGAACAAGTGAGCTGACAAAAGATTTCAGAAAACATTTCGATCTCGTTTTCAAAAAAAAATCTTAATTTTGATTGGTTCATTATTTTGGTGACTCGTAAGCCTTTTATCGTGAATGTAGTCGTAGTTTGCAATCTGTTTTGAGTCATTCGAACATTGTTTATCCGGATCTCCCTTTTATTCTTACTAAGGTTTTTCTTATCTTTGAAATAAGAAAAAAGAATTTGGTGTGTCGTTTTGGTCGTTTTAGTCATCATAAAATCAACAGTATCGTACAAACTCGGCGATTTAATATAATTTATGCGCCTATCGCTTGTACAAAAATGCACCGATCTGGTGACTAACATTTGACAGCTCTCAACCTGCTGTAAACTCGAGTTTTGGTTTTAATGCGTAAGAATTTGTATGTAGTGGTAGTCAGAACGTTGAGAAGCGTCCGCATAGAGTTTCTCCCTCTTACCCGCACGGAACATTTCTCGCTCTCACATAGCTACGTTCGCAGTACAAAAAATGTCGAAAAACGAAAAGGAACGAAGCAGCTGTGTATTTCGCAGCGGCGGACGCGTGATTTCCGCGCTTCGTTTTCTACTCACTTTTGTTTTCGACTGTACTTCTAATTTCACGAAGAAATTATGATAGAAAAATATGTATGACACTTCTCGCCTTTTCCACACAAAATATATAAGTGGAAGGGTGTTGAGGGAAGTCATATATATTTAATTTGGTGTATTCAGTCTTCAAAATTCTACTCCCTCCGTTAAGAAGCATTTTTGAATGTGACTGTACTCACAAAAATACGAACTCACGAAAATGATGAAATAATTTTCACTCTGGAAAAATTATTTCTGATTGGGTGAAGATTAATTAGTCTTCAACCTCAATCATCCCAACACCAAATTACTACCACAGTCAATAATATGCGCATCTCAATTTTATTATTGACTTCTTACGCACAAAAAATTTAAAAGGATACTCACTGAATTTTTCTCACAAATTCTCTTCATCCTTTTAACTTAAGGATAAATTATTAGATATATGTCTTAATAATTATATCCAGTCTCACTTTCTCAACTTGGATTTTTCTCACTAATTTGAAGCCTTAAAATTTTTCGCACTAAAATTTTATTTTATCGAAAATTTTTCTCACTAAGGTTCAAGGTTGAAATTCTCTCACTTCAAAAGTTCATCTTTTACCCAAAATTTTCGACTTAAAAATTTCTCTCACTTCGAAATTTTTATCTCACCAAAAATCTTTGAGGTTGAAATTCTCTCACTTCAAAAGTTCATCTCATTGATTTTTGACGCACTGAAATTTTTCTCAAATAAAAATTAATAAAAATAGCTCACTAAATTATTTGAAAGGCGGAAAAGCCATACCTCACAAATAATTTTCAGACTCTCAGTCTGTGAGACTTCTCCCTCTGTCTCTTCTCTTTTTCTCACTAGAGAACACGCATAGTAGAATTGAGGAATGGAAAAATAAATTTTCACGTATCCTCTTTTACCTAAATCTGAAAGGTAAAAATAATTAGTCGACATATTTATATAGCGCTATAAGGTTTGAGTTAGCTAGACTCAGGTGCACCTTGAATTAAATCAACGATTTAATTTTTCTCACTTTAAAAATTCTCACTTTTGAAAAACTCACTTTTGGTACCAAATAAATAAAATAATGTGTAATACATTACCAACATCCGGATCTCACGTACAATCTCACTCAAAAATAAATTTTCGAAATGAATTATTTCAAAAATTCGGTTTTCCATTTGGAAGATTTGAAATTGTAAGAAAATTTCAAATTACGCCATTTATTTGGCATCGCGATTTTTATTTTACAAAAAAATTTTCGCCAAAAAAAAATTCGAAAATAAAAATTATTTCGAAAATGATTTTTCTTTCTCACAATTTTTAATTCGCGAATATCTCACTGCTAGCTTTTATTTCAAAGATTTTTCTCACAAAAATTATTTTGATAAAAACACTAAGATTTAAATTTTCGCAAAATCAGCGCAGATCTCAAAGCGTGCGCTGGGCCCATAACCTGTTGGATTGGGTCGTCTGGACTCACATAGAGACAGATCCAATATACTCCAAAGGAAATAAAGGGCTACATTTTAGACTGAATAAGAACTTTATTTAAAAGCCACACCCTGGCATAAAATCTTAAACGGTTTGAACCTTACTGTATCTAGCAACCAGATAGGACGAGTCTCTCTCAGAGAACACAGCGCTGGCTCACCAGCTACTCCCTGTTATATAGTCCCTCGGAGCTAGAAAGAGCCCTCACAGCTCTTTAGTAAACAAAGTCGTAAACCCTTTAGTTTATTGACTTGTTTACTCCAAAATACCCAACGCAAGACGACTCTTGCTGTGGCTGATGCAATACTAAGCGGTACGAGGCTTATTCTTGCATCAACCACATTCCGTAGGCCACACAGCTACGTACCAAAGGTTCATGAACTCTGCTTCACTCTTTCAGAGGGTTGTAGTGTTCATTTGCCTTACTCCTCGTACATAGTGTATTACCACGTAGGTATATTGACTCTCACCAGTCGTCCAATTCCAACAAAAATTTAGGAAGTACAGTTTACATATAAAATTTGTCAAACACATAAATATATCTGTTGGTGGCAATATCGATTGATAGGCAAAGTCTATTGAATTTTGCCTGCTTTAAAATTGCACTAAAGCAGCTCCCCCCTCCCCCACTCACCCATCTCGAATGGAACAATGAAATTGAATTAACATTAATAAAGCCAGAAAAAAATACAACAAAAACTAAAATTATCGATATTGTCCGATTGACGACAAATTCGTGGATCTGGCGGCGAATTGTCCAGGCAGCGAATTGCTATCAGCGAATCGCCGGCGGCGAATTCTCCGGTCCCCAAATGACCCTGCGCCTTTTTCAAGCGCCATAAACATTTGTTAATGCTTAGGTTCCTCTCTTTGTTTTATGCTGAGAGAACATCATCATTCATTATCTGCGAAGTGAGAAAGATTTTTTTCCAAAGCATTTAATTTTCATTTTTATTGCATACACATATTTGTCGATGTTTTCTTCTTCCATTTCCTGGTTAAGCTACTTGATTCCCACGCACATCAAGGAGAAAAATGTCCCCAAGATACGATGATATTTTCTCAAAATCGTACGCTCCTGCCCAAAGCTCATCTTCTTTGTGTGATTTTTGTAAAAATATTTCACATGTAAAATAATGGCAGGAAATAACAACAGGTTTGGTCGTTTTTTTTTTTTTTCGGATGCGCATCTTGTACACTATTCCCGGATGATAGTAGTAATAATGGCGATACATGGTACGAAAGTGAACAGGGTCATTAACTGGTTCGACAGTGAGTAAGTGTGTACATGGACTTTTTTCTACAATCACATTCGGAGATGAGTATAATAAAGAGAGATGGAAAAGCTGTATGAATGGAACTTGGAAGACGCTCGTAAAAAAACAACTAATGTAAGTACAATGTTGTAACTCCGTGAAAGAGTTCATCTGTACGCGATTGCTAAACTAAACCGGTTCAACTTCATGCTTACTGATTCTGTGTTTATTGTTATCGGAATTTCACGTCCCCAAAAAAGGAAATTAAGCGTCCGAAGATGCTGCGGATAGGAATGATGGCAAAATTTTATTCATTCATTTTTTTCTCTGCATTCGAGTATTGAAACTTACTCGTTTAGAGGTCATTTAAATTGGTTGAATTTAGATGTCCTGGTTGGGACTTCTTTTTCTGTTACCGAGAATTTAAGTGACGCGGTGCATTCATTCCAGGGATGTTTAATATGAGTGTAGTAAATGTTGAGCGCATGACCTATATATGGTCAGTCTATCGACGTCGACCTCGTACGGTTTTCGAACCACTAGAAAATTGAGCTTCTTTTCCCATATTTTTATGCTTAATTCCTCGTCTACAAAAGTGCTGTTTTTAGCTATAATTAATATAAAAAGAGCCGCTAATTTCTTGTGAAATTCATATTCGCTAATTGATAGATCGAGTTGTATGAAAGCTTCTGATGAGGCTGAGAATTTGTGTCTTATGTATATCTTATCGACTTGGACTGTAGATAATTATAGAATGTGAACTAGTGAGCCCATTGGGTGTTTTAGTACGAGCTTCCTCTTAAATTAAAATAATTTGACTCCCCGATGGGCAAAAAATGAGAAAATGATCCGGAAAATGAGAATTTTATCCGTTCTCAGTCCGTTTTTATTTTCGACCATCGGATCTGAAAATTTGCAGATATTTTTGTCATCTTGATTATTTTTCCAAATCCGTTTGTAAAACGGATTTCCTGATTATAATCAGTGATAATTTTTCTAAATCCGTTTGTAAAACGGTTTCACGGATTATAACCCGGGCCAACAAATATCATAAAACAGCCTTCACGGAAAATAATCCGGACTCATTTCCGGCAAGACTGATTACAATCCGTTCAAAATCTGTTTTAGAAGCCGGAAAACAGGAAAATTCCGGGTTATAATCCAGAAACGGATTATAACCCGGAATAAAACGGATCCGTTTTCAAAATATTTTTGGTCAATTTTTGTCTGTAATCTAGAGTTTATATTTACGTACCTGTAAAAAACATTTTTTTGTAAAACAATGTTCTCTGAGGAGATTGAAAAAAAAAATCATCTGCATTCATGTGCAGGTATATTGCAACTGTATAGTGGATACGAATCTACAGGGATGTCACCAAATACCTATGAGTCCTGCTTTGCTGGTTTTATGGGTATTCGAATCACCAGGTATACGCTATACAGTGTACTATTTTTTGCCGACCAGATGGAAAAACTGTGAATATGTTATGTACGAGGGCTCTTTTTACGTCTACATTTCTTGCGAATATAGTAGAATTTATTTTGAACACGCACTGCTGCTCTGTTTTTTTTCCAGTATACTGGAAAGAAGTACTTTGCTGTGTTTTCTGTCTTAGAATTTGGTAAGGCGTGAATTTTTGGCAATGTAGAGGTAGAAGATGTGAATCAAAAAAATGAAGAAGAAACTGAGCAATCAGCTGTAGTCGACTAGTTGAACGACCAAAGTTTCACCTATATGTGCAAATAAAAATCAGCAAAATCGTACAAAATAACTATGTCTTACTTTATGTACATTTTAAACTCGAAACTCGGCTCAAATATTAACCCCTGTAAGCAAAGTATGTTTATGCCGCGGCCGTGTAGTTTTATTTTTGGTATAATAATACAAATATAAATAAGGATTCATCAAGTGAATTTCCTGCTCATGAAGAATATCATCTTCAAAATTTTGACTGAATAAATGGGGAAGTTCAGTTACTGCGTTTAGATACATACGTGTTTTGGTTTCTCTATCTACCCACCCTCCTTTCATCTGGCTTCGACTCGATAATATCAGTTCAATTAATTCTTTCGTTTTCATTTTTCACAAGTACAGAAATTAAGAATAATTCAGCTTAGCTAGTTTGAAATTGCTGATTCAATTTTCTGCATCAACATTTCACAGCTCAATGAAGTGTTTTCTGTTGGGATATCCAAGCCACTCGGAATATATAACTGACATTGCCAGTTGAAAGTAGGCGCATTCTTTCTCCGAATTTGTTAATCTCATCTTCCGGTTTGCATTTTTCGGGTCCATCGCATAAATTCGCCGCCAGGCTTAGAAAGAGGTTTGCAAAATAGATTCCGAATGTTGTGTCCAATTTCGTGTTGTGCAGTTGTTGGTGGGCGCCAAAATTGATACCCGCCAAGATTTGCTGCTTTTTTTTTTTTCAAGTTCTCAATTTCTCAAATATTATGCCGCTGCAATGCATACAGCGAATAATCTGACGCCAAAAAAAAATTTATCGTCAAAGCCCTCAATTTACGCGCCCAAAACCGGTTTTAATATTGCAATTTTTTCCCCTTGCTCTAATGCCAACTACGTCGACCTAAAGCAGCCGGTAATAATCGCGTATAAATCATATGCTTCGAATAATTTTCGCTGGTTTGTTGTGTTTTTGCTGGCGTAGGACAAAGGGAGCGGGAGCAAAACAGTTTTTCATTTAGGTATTTCTTTATTTTTTATTAATTTTTTTTCTCTTCTCGATACTCGAGCAGATATTTATTGCGGAAAGATGAATCGTGGACTTGCGGGCAGCAGCGTTACGACACGGTTTCGTGTTTATGTCGGAATAACGGTTCAAGGTTGGGTTGGGACCCCGATTTGTTGGGTATTGAAGTCAGATGGTCGTGATCATTCATTAGAAAATTATAATATTATAACTGAATTATTGGCGAATAAAACGAGCTAAAAATCGATCTGTACCTGTGATTTGTGCCTACGAACATGACGAAGAAGTTCAGGAACGTGGCGTGGTCTAATTCGCAACGATCCTGACCTTTCTGTAGGTCACTTTTTGTAAGCATACTTCGAAAGGCGATCTTATGAAACAATTTTTATCTTTGCCATCAACCCTTGACCTTGGAAAATTGGACGGAGGATACGGATTGAGCCCCGTAAATTCGATTAATTGGCTTGTAGGCGCAGGGATGTTGCCAGAGCGTTCCGATAGGGGGGGGCAAATAAGATTCTTGGGGAGGCAGTTAATTTTTAAGCTCCCTACTAACATTTTTTTTCGAAGTTTAGGAGGAAGAGGGGGGCTAATTTTGCTAGGGTGGCAAACGAGGATGCTAGGGGGGCTTTGCCCCTCTGGCTACGCCCCTGTTTGTAGGTCCGTTCTTCGAGTTGCTGTTCTAGATTTTTGTTGCGAGCGCTGAGAAACTTAGATAATTTCTAAAATCCTGACTATAATATTATATTAATTTGGAGTGAAAAGTTACTTGGTAAATGGTTGCAGTTTTTGAGAAAAACGAATTAGAAAGTTTGCTATTCCGTATTTTGTGAGACGTTTTTTTGGCTGCTTCTTATTTTTGGTCTGCGATGAGAAAAAGTGGATTTTCTTAGCCTTGGAATATAGGTCAAAGCAAGAATCTAATTTTGGGAAATTTAGGGCAAATCATGCACCTTTTCGCTTTTAGATGATGATATTGTTTCTCATTTCACTAGTTTTAATTTAGTTCTGATAAATACTTTTTTTGATTTTTCATCATCTGTAGTAAAATGTGAAAAGTGCAACTTGCCACGATCATATCCCAATGATTTCTCTCTCCTTCCTGTTCTCGGTTTTGTTCCGATGACCGCGATGACGTTTTGTTATTTGAAACCAAGGGCTTCGTGGTTGATGTAAAAACAGCATTTGTTTCATTTTTTTTTTTTTTTGAGATTCCATTTCGACGTTAACCTTGATTTATAAAACATTAAACACCTATACACCTATAGTATTACGGTTTCTCACGAATACACGGTCATTTTTTTATGTCATGTTCTGTGTTTTTTCTGTATTTTTCCATCCTATCTTTTTTTCCTCTTTTATATAGCTGAGTCCGCGTGCGCGTGAGTATTTTCAAAATAATCGAGAGTTTCTCACATATTTTTCACGGAAGAAAAACTAAAAAAAAGAAGCGGGGAAACAACGTAGTCTTTTGTGTATCTATGTCCAAAACATGGTAGAGCATAGTAAACAATGATGCTAATATACGTTGACCACTTTTATGATAGTGAGAAGATGATGAATGTTCCATTTTGGACGAGCAAAAGTATTAAGTGGGTATTTATTCTTTTCCGCTTCGGTGATTTGGTATGATCTCCGGAGAATATTTTCTGACGAGGAAAAAAAACGGCGTTCTTTTGAACTTGCGATGAATTTCAAAACATTTTTTTCTGGCGATGATGCTGCAAATTTTGAATTTAAAACATTTTTGTTTTGAAGAGTAGAAAATTCAGTATCATTGATGTTGGCCGTATGCGATAATAAAATATGACACTGACAATAATAGTTTTTTCGTTACGAGTGTCGTTCCTAAAATTATTTACCAATATTTGTGGAAAATTTAAGTGCAAATTGAAAAATTAAAATTAAATAAAATGTTGGAGTGGGGCTATCTCACTAGCTCGCACTGTTACCCACTCCGAAGATAGATACTGCAAGTAAATACTGAAAATCGCATTTAAGACTGAAAAGCTTTATTAGAGCTTCTATGCACATGTATGCCTATAGCATGTATTCTCACCAAGAGTAAAAACTGGACTAACTTAGAGGAGAGGCCCAAACAGTGAGACACTTTTTGGAAATTCGTCATACCTAATAAGCTAACTAGAAAAGACGCAGTACAAAGAAACTACGCACTTTCTTTGTATATAACAAACAACTATTACGTCATCCTATATGCTACATAGCTCCACCCTCACACAGTGTTACCACGTAGGCATTTTGACTCTCACACAGTGCGTCCAAATCCAACATAATATTTGAATTGAAGCAATACGAAGATACTTACAAATGATTCACTTTATAAAGAAAATTTATAGAATTTTTGAAACAGACTATTATTTTTTCAAATGCACAATTAAAAATTTCAGCTCATATTTTTTGTCCGCATATTGGAGGAAAAGAGCCCCTATAATAATGAATGTTGACGAGGAGAAATTGTCAAATTCTACGCCTTATACATTTTCACCAATTTTTACGTCGCCTCTTATTGCTTGAGTAGGACCGTCCAAGATGTTATCCAAATATTTTTCGACACTATTACATTCAATAGGGTAGGTACTTCAGGTCAGTATTGCGAGTACAATCAATGCGGTACCAAATTTCTTTTTCAAAGGTACCGGTAACTGCAAAATTTGAGACCTTGTAAGAAATATTTTTCTACTTGCTTAACAACTTTCATAATTGAAGACTAAAACCGCTGGAATAGATCGTGTGTTGTGTTCAGTTCAAGAATGTGGACTGTGGTCAAGTGTTTTTATATCATTTCACAATATTATTGTTATTAATGAGACAAAACAAAGCTTTACTTGCTACATTCTGCGCTTAATTTAGCAAAAATATAACTCGATCCTCAAACTAATACAGATTTCATTATTTTCCTAACTGAATAGTGGTAAGCAACAATTTTAGTAAACAAATTTTCAGTTTTCAGGCTGAAAACAATTATAAATTTAGATTTGGTCGCTTTTTGACTCGAGCGTTTTCCATCGCTTATCGACCGAATAAAAAAAAAAACATTTCCAGTGGCCTTCTCCAAATTATTGTCGCCTCATCATCCTCTCCTCTTTTTATGCATCTATGTTTCGTTCCTCGCAGCTCCATTAATTATTGGCCCGAGGTACATCTCTTCTGATGCGTCGAAGTTGAAATTCTGTCACGATTGTCGCTTTTTGCCAGTGCTGGCCAGCGGAATTGGAAACCACTCTATTGGCGAACGTACTCGTAATTTTGATTGGAAATGTACGGAAAATATTTGTGTCATCCGTGTGTGCGCTCATACACTGCACGTTTCACGAAATGAGGAGTGTTTATGGTGTGTTTCACCCATATTGAGATATGTGTACCTAATGCAATATTCGCTTTTATCCATACTGCATAGTACGGTGTTTTCTATAAAGGTATAAAAGGTGTAACTTCGTGTGCCCGCGATGGTGTGTCTACGTGTACGTTGGAATTTTCAAAGCTTTTTCGCCGCTGTCTCACTCACACTCGTCCCTGCTCTCTCGCTCTCTGTCCCTCTCTCGCGTGCATCTATGTATATGTAAATATACATCGTACCTCGTACAGTACTATGGATCACTCGCCATTTTCACGTGCACCCGTTTGTGGTTACGTAAGCTCGCTGCTGCAGCCGCTACCTCCGCGACATCGAATGTCGATTTCCACCTCCGCGTATTTTACGAGTACTAAAATACTAGCCACAGCTTTGGTCGAATGTCGATTACGCTGGAGAGAAGGCCGAGTTTCTGCTGTCGTACCTTCTCGCGGAAAGAGTTGGCGTTTGTCTGTAGTAATCCAGTGGTGGATATCCGTTTGATGTGGTTGTACACAGCCAGAAAGTGCCATAAATTATGGTTTAATCTTCGCTGAATATGGTATAACGATAGTTGCTGGTTGCTCTGTAAACGATTTTTCCCACCAATTTCGTTGAAAAAGGTTGTGAAAATAGTTGTATTCCCGCAAATCACTGTGTTTTATATACCTACTGTGCTTGGTATCGGAAGTGCCCAATAAGGCTCGTTTCCATTTGTGTATTTTATTAGTACGTAACTTACCGCTCGGTGAATTCCTAAAAGTGCAGTAGCTTCTTGTGGCGTTTTTTACTGAAATTATTTAATTAAATCAACTCGCTTAAGCGATGCATGCGAAAGAAAGCTGATGATTTTTTGGGGGTACTCTACGTACAATATGAAACATGCTTACTACGTACATTTTGATAAGATAATTTTAGATACGAACAATTATTACGCTATTTCAGGTCGAGTAAAACAAAAGTTATTCCGACATTTACCTATCTGAATATTTAAGTTGAAAGTTTTTCCGAGAAAATCGTGAGCATTAGTTGTTGCATACTTCTGAGAAAAGTTATTAAAGTACTTGATAGTCTCTTGCGACAATTGACTAGCCCAACGCAACAACCAGTCGACTGACGTGTTTTTCAACACTAGAAATATCAGGTTTTACTCGATTACTCAAAGGACCGCAGGTGGTGTCATATATGACACGACAAGACTAACCTCAAAGGACCAGGTGGCGTCGTATGACACAAGTCAGGGGTTCTCAAAATATTGGTCCTTTGATAAGTCCATCTAAAAATTTTGTCAAAGGATCCTTTTGTGAAGAATTGCCATTAAAATGAATCAAAATTGTTGAAACTGTTTACCTAAACTGGAAATTAAAGAGGTCACAATAATCACAATCTTCAAAAGCTCGCTCAAAACGTTACTTTGTGAAAAATCATCGACGAATTCTTAGCAGTTTAAATTCATGGGTGACCTGGTTGAAGACCAGGGTAAGATTTGCCGGGCCATATATGCGATGTATATTATTTAAAGATAAGTACCGGGGCCCCTGAATGAGTGAAACATTCAAATTTTCATGTAGAGAATTTACTTATTATCTCGCAAGCTCGTGATTAGATTAAGTTCGAATGTTTACTTCGTCTATTTCGAAATTATCTGTAAGGCATTTCGTAACGTCAAATAGCTCGTAGCTCAATGACGATGCGATCGACGCAAGCAGTAAAATGCGTGCGCGTTTTCGGAGTGTGTACAACTGCAGGTTGTAGTCGGCGTTGAAAATGTGTACGAGTACCTACCCATATAGGTAAACGGTTTGGTTAGCGGGGCCGAGAGCATAGGAAAAAGTAATGCGTGTGTAAGTATATCCGTATTTATGTACACGAATGCTCGACTGGGGACAGACTTGGCCCAGCAGAAGAAGTCGAAACGATAGCCGAATTCTAGGTTAACGAATCTGGTTTCGGAGACGTGTGTGAACTTTGTTTGCGCCTGGAAGAATCGTCCGGTTGCGTACAGTATAGATACGAGTAGTATGTATATAATATACGCGGATGGATGTAGAATTTTTTTGGAACGGAGCCTAAAATAATAGTGATGTTGATGATGATGATAATGGTAATGCGATGTGCAAAAGTAGTGGGAAAATAGGGGAAAAGAAGAGAAATAGAGAAGAAAATCTCGACAAGGACGAGCCTCTTGTGTGTTGTAGGTATAGATGTTCGTATATAATTACATTATACTCGTAGTATAGCTGTTTATGTGTGCAAGAATTTGCTGCCGTCGCTCATTCGAAATCTGCACGCTGAAATCCAAAAGGGCGAGAGAGCGATTTATAAAGGTGTTTTCGATGATTTCGTCGTTTGCCGCGGCTTCGCGAACTCGTCACCAACCAGTTCGCGAATAAAATTCCATTTGATCGCGCAGTGGTATATTTTTAGCACCGATATATCTAATGACGACGCGACATATCGCGTGCGCGTACGCATCTGCGAGCGAAATGAAATTTTGAAAAATATTGTATAAAAGAAATATGCGAACGAAGAACTGCGGTAGTTTGTTCTTGTAATTTGTATATAATACGAGTACATTATTATTTAAGAACGAAAGCGGCCTCCTAAAGAAGGCAATAATCAGCTACTTATTCGATTGATCGACGCGAAGATAAGAAAATTGATGACTGAAATCGAAAGAGTTATGAGCTGTGCCAAGTTATAGCAGCTACTCGATTAATGATCGCATGTCTTGTTTATTCAGCGTAAACAGCTTTGGTCCGCTTCTGATTTAAGAAAACTGCTTATAATTTTATAGTCTTTGATGGGCTATAAGCCAATAATATCTTTACCGAATCTTAAATACTCCTCGATAATTCATCTAATTGTAAATGTATTTGCTCGGTGAAATAGCTCCTGGATAGTATAAAGCATCCTCGTAACGAGCCTTGTACTTGGATTTTATTCCTTGAAATAAGAAATTTATCATCAAAGCTTATTCTAGACAATCTCTTGTCTGTTTTTTGGTAGAGCGAATAATTCAAAGAGTGAAGTGAATGTTATTTTCAAAATTTATCGCATAATCATTTTCACAGTCGGCAATATATGTAATAGCTGTTACTTCGAGAATACAATCGAGAATATTATTCGAGCATCGTGTTCGAGAAATATTGTCTGTACTCTGTTCCAGTTGAGTTCCATGACGTCACACGCATCCGAAGAAAGCGATTGGTTGAAACACGAATAAAATCAAAAATATTTTCTTCTCATTCGTTAAAGTATTGTGACGTCATGGAACTCTTAACTGGAACAGACTATAAAATATATGGCGAACAAGTCATTTTGAGATGATTACAGAAGTCTGTAGTTGAGCGACGAGTAGATAGGAGCGGTAGCGATATGGGATCCTAGTGGAAACGACCTAAAAATTTTTTTAAAAGCTGTATGCAATTATTTTTGCAGATCGGTTTACTTTAACTAAAAGTTATTAATGAAGTTATTATCTACTTTACCCTCTTATTTTAGATAATGTACCTGTACATAATAACTAGTTATTGTCTACATTAACGGATTATCTACTCTTCTGTCTAATCCCTTCGTCATTCGGTTATATGTTTTATTTTTGAATTACTTTCAGCTCATTTCCAGATTTGCGTAGTGTATGTTTTGAACTGCTTTGCGAGTGCTCGCTTTAGATAACATCAAATTTTTCAGATTCTCTGCTACCCCCGCTCGCTAACCGCCTTATGTCATGCTCTTTCGTCTCGTTTCGGCATGCAGCCCAAATGTGCAGCTGCTGACATTCGAAATAATTTTCTACGGAATTCTGTAGCATATTATGTGAACCAAATCGTATAACAAGTATTTCTGTGGCACGTTATGTTTATAGTGCATTCGCAATTTGGCACTTTTTTCCATCTCGCTCGCCGTTCGTTCGTATAAATTTAAACGAGAGCCGTCTCCGAGATGTAAATTCTTTACATTTCTCCAAGTTCAACATTCTTATAGGTGTACCTATTTATGCTGAAATAACTACTTACTAATTTTTGCATGAAATAGACGAACATCTTGTTTTTAAATCAATTACGAGTCCGTTGGCCGACTAGGTTTGTGCAAATCAATAACTGGTTGTTTTTAGGTGCACTTTTACATTAAATAGGTATAAAATATCGTTGTACCGTTTGCATTCACGATGACTTGAACATGTTCGACTGGAGATAGTCGCGAGAAATTTAGTTTGAGAATTTTCACATGCAAAACTGCATCATGAGTTGAGAATGAAGCTACAAATTATGGTAAACATTTTTCCTGCGTGCATATAATCCGCATGTAGTCATTAATTTAACTTTTCATCTCTCAACTTTATTCGACTTATGTTTTTTTTTTTTTTTTCGTTTAGCTTTCCTGTAAATTCGTATTTCGAATAGATATTATACTGTCTTTATCTTGTTCCTCCAACATTTGTAATCCGGTAAAAAGAAGCCTCTCTTTTTTCAAATTATGCTTCAGAATCTTTTCTTTTCTTGTTCACTTTTTGAGGCTACCTAGGTAGTTACTAATGAAATTACATTACTTGTCATAAACGTTGAAAGCGTTCTAATGTTAACTGCCAGTTTGGTCTTTCGTTTTTACAGTAAACAGTTTCTTATGACCTACTTGAATCTTAGTTACCACGTTTTGCTAAATGGTACATTTTTTTGATGTTGGTAATCATGTTTCTTCCGAATGTGATTAATCTTGTCTGTATTCATTTTGAAGTATGTGAGCCTGAAGCATGAATCTCCTGTCTATCGCCGATAAGGCTTATATCTTCCTATTGTTTATTTTTCACGTTTAATGTCATATTTCTCTTTCTCACACTTTTGCCGCGTTAGAAAACGCCGTGTTTGCCTTTCCATTTTCAATGTTCTTTGGAAAAATGTGTTGGTAATAATTTAGAATTGTGGAAGTCGACCTTTGAATATCTAAAAGTCTTCAGTCGATTCGTATAATGATCGCGGAATTTTTGATTGTGGCGATTTTATAATTCCTTCCTATTCCGCTGCAGAATCCGAATTTATTTTCACCAACACTTCTCTAATGTGATCGAGAAGAGAATTCCTCTAATGTCGTTGATTTGTATTTCAATATTGTATTACCTTTATAAAATCGACCGTATACATTTGCCCGGCTTTATTGGAAAGGTTATACCAATAATTATCTTGAAACGAATTTTTTCAAATGCTGTTAATCGGCGTAACTTGGCACTCTGGAGGTAACTTAATGGTACACAATGTTTTTTTTCCACTTTTATTCGAATTTCACGAGGTTCCAATAAGTTGGCTACACTGTAGAACAGTTCCAACGCCTTCAGCACAACTTTTTCAGTCAAATGGTGTGCTATTCTCTAAGCTTTTAATGATTCGTGATAGGGATTTGAAAACGAAACATCGATGTGTAGATTTTTTTTCCAAAATCGATGTTGACTTTCTTTTCCTATTTTCCACTGTAGATCATAAACAGCTTTACAACCTTCGCATTCTTGCTAATTAACGAAGCGTCTTATAATAAAACAGTTTAATGAAAAATAATACGAATAGTCCAAGTAGGTATTTTCTATCCTTATACATAAGTTTATTAATTTATCTTGATGCTTTAACTTATCGCCTTATCAAAGGTAATATTATAAGTAGCTTTGTAAAGTAAAAGTAATAGTTTTTGTCTTCACATAGGCCTATCGCCGTAGTCAGGTTGTTGTAATTTTCTTTGAAAATTTTTATTAGTAGGTACTCGTACAGTTTAACTTTATTTCTTCTTCTATTCATATTCCTGCTTAACTAGCATTCCCTGCAAGTCCGCACCAGCACCCATTTGAGCATACCATACCGCTATCACGCTAATTGCGTGAAATTTATCTATGTGCATATTTTCAAACATTTGTTTCACTACTGTGAAGTAAAGAAGTGAGAAAAGAGCGGAAAAAATGCACGCAGGTTTTCCCCCCCCTTTTTAATTAAAATTATACCGTACTTTCTCGCGTTTCTCCTATGTGTCTTACATCTATAAACAGCGTGAAGAATGTTGCTGGAAGTGGAGAGTAAAAAAAATTACGTGTTTCTAGCTAATACGCAGAATGTTAGTGTTTTTTTTTTTTTTTTTTTTAACGAAATTTTACGAGCTAATAATTTTTTTTCTTCACTTGTCGAATATTTCGAATGTTTTTTTTTTTTTTAAATCTGCGATTACCGTGACCACGTTTGTTCGACAACGAAATTTTTATTCGCGGAGCGTGAAATTTGTGTTGAAATGCTAGAAATTTTGTTTTTGAAATCAGATTTGCGTAACCGCTGACATCTTTTTCTACGGTTTTTGCCGGCAATGATGAGAAATTAAGTTGACACTTTTGGTCTTCGCCAGGAGTATAGTCTAACTTCATTGCGTTGTTGCTTGTGGCAATTTCAGAAGTACCAATTTCAGCAGTTTGCCACTCTGAGGTGGACTCCATAAACAGAATAAAATATAATAGGGTATGACAAAATGATATTTGAATGCCTGTAATTTTTTTCGTGGATGTTCCTGCGGTTTCAGCTTTCCTCGAAATCTCCATTTTATAGTACAATAAAAAATTCGCATTAATGGGAGAGGAACTTCGACTGTATTGTACTTTACTCTGAACTGAGTTTTGCTATGTTGAATTCTTCTTATTAGCGTCCTAGTCGTACAGTCTTATTTTTGTAATAACTGAGGCGAGTCTGCAGATCAGTATTTCCGATTCAAGAAAAATAAATGAGGAGTTTTGTCGCAAAACGCAACAAACGTCATGAATGTACTCGTAATTTTGAGACAAAGTCAAAAAACTGTTTTTTGTGACTAGTAGACCAATGTTCATGTTCTGTTCATGCCCAATGGCTTAAATCTACCTGTAAATGTCGAGTTTAATCTGAATTTCAACGTACTTTGATTCTCATTCAAATCTGTACCTACATTTCTAATTGCTGCGGTTACCTATAAAATCGAAGCATCTTACGAGCCACTGGACAGAATTGCAAATCTTGTTACTCATCCGCATCTCAGCTACACGGTTTCTCTGGCCTCTCACAAACAAACCGCCAATTTGCTTTAAATTAGACACACGTCAGACAATATTTTCATCATTCTTATACCTAATGAAAAGGACAACTCGTTCTCTAATTGCTGATCGTTCTTCGACGCAGAAGACCTCTTTATTCACACGAGTCAAGGACTCCTCCGCCGCCTACTCCGTACACACCATTAAGTGTGAAGTTGTGAACCATCTTAATGATCTTATTCTTAAAAGGTTGAATAGAGCTAATTTGCTATGGAAATTCTTTGAGCCAGATGAAATGGTGTGAAGGTGCCACGAAAGAGAAGCAGTGCACTAGACCCATTACCCACCACGACCAAGTGCGCCTATATAACTTTATTGAGCTGGCTAGCTATAGAAAATCGATTGTTTTTCTTTTCTAGTTTTTTGATGTACCAATATACCGTATCTTATATCTGGGTGTTCTGAAAACTCGTACATGTGTGCAGGGTGTATAAAAAAACACTCTGTTTTCTTCAGTTTTCTCATTTCTCGCATGTACAAAAATAAATGAAAACACCTGTTGCAAATTCCAGCGATATTGACTTGACTCTAATTTGTCTGGCTGTAAGTGCATCGTTGGATATTAGAATATTTTATGGGGTAAATGATGCAAGTTTCATGCATAGACACGAATAAGAATTATTAACATAGACGATCTAGTTCGTATTAATGCAGAAAGAAAAAAAATCGATGAAATTGGGTGGAGTAAAATAATCAAATTACCGTTATCTTCGTCGCGAACGATGAAGTTTAGTATGATGAAATAGGTGGTGAGGGGGGGGGGGAATGAAAGCGTCGAAGTTTTCCTTCCTTTCAATCACCATAGAGGGGCATCCATCCATGAGCCGTGGAAAACGAAGGGGTTTGTAGAATCACCCTTTTTTTTTTCATATCTGTCCCTAATCTATATAGCTGCGGGATTATTCCCTCGCGTGTCGTTTGCTATGGCTTGTTTTTTTTTTGCCTTGGCACGTGCACCGTTAATTTATTATTTTTGTAAAGTAGGACTTATTTGAGTTCATTGTTTTTGCAAAGGCACCAGCCTAGCGTTTCGACAGGTAGAATACAGTACCTGTACGTACGTATAAATGCATTCGCTATTTCATTTTCTCTACATTTCACCTCTTTCGAACACCTGCAGTTAATCAAGTTGTTTTCGTATTCATCGAACTGTACAAAATAAAATATTTTTTCCATGAATCTGTATCCTAACCATGCAGTTCATTTCCTGGTTTTCCATTGTGCATGGCTTAAAGGCTAGGTACTGCCCACCCTATTATATAATTCTGTTATTCGTTTGTGTGAAACCTAAATTTAACGTTATTATATGTATGTTATTGTTTGTTTCAGGTATGTGTTATTCATTTCTGAATGTTGGCATCCGCGCGTAAATAAAGCCTGAAGTAATGTACATTTAAGACTATTTTTGCTAAAAATTTCTTTTCAAACAATTCATCAAATTATCAAATCTCTATTTTAGTAGTTCTCCTTCTCCTTCCCGCAGTTGAAATGTATGAGCGTGAATAAAATTTATTTACCTCTGGGCAATAAAGTCCTTTTTTAAATAATTCCTTATTTTTGAAGATTGTCAAACGTCTAGAAAAATTTGAGTACAATGATGATATTTTTTTAAATGAAAAAATGTTTTCTACTTTTTTAATGTTTTATAAAACTAGGGTAATTCTTTTTTCGTGATTATTCTTTTGACTTCTGACTCGATTTTTTTTTTTTTGTAGTAGTAAGATTTTTCTCTGCCTCTTCGATTTATGCCTTTCACGTTTATATTTGATTGATATTTTTCAAGTAGACATATTTTTAAAATTCCAAACTAAAAGTAATCACAGAATTATAGATTCTGCTAAAAAATTTTGCCAGCCAGTGCTTATACATAATATAGTTTTCTACACAGTTTTCTGTGCCTCAAATTTATCGCTGATACACTTTCCGGATTTCTATTCCTGCTTTCATCGTATATTATTAATTTCCTTGGTTTATACAAATTTCTCTCTTCGAGCATTGTTATCTCCTGATCCTGTATAATGCCCATTTTTACTTCCTGCATTTGATATTTTCGTCGCTTACGACACTGTGCTTTATTCGAAATTTTATATTTGAGGGCGTACCATATAAGGTGTGACACTTACGGTGTTGGTTTAAGCGTGCTTCCTTTTGTTTTCAGTAGAAAACAAATTAATTTATTATACTTGCCTCGTCATTGTCAGACGAAAGAAAAATGGTGTCGTCTCAATACGGGCAATTCTTTTTAGTGTAAAGAAACTTGTACAAATAAGGAACGTTTGTATGAAAATTACTCGGACAGCTTAGTGTACACCTTACATGTCCCACGTAGTCGATTGTTTCGGAGTATGTATGCGAAGGAATTCATTTAATTTTTGTCGAACGCAAGATCCACCTTTTGTATGTAGAAAACGTGTGTCCTACATTTTCGCTCATATAGGAGTGTACTAAATAGACGTTCGGAAAATATCGCATGCGCTACGCATCCAAAATTCGAGAATTTGGTTATGGCCTCTTTCTCAGATTTATTAGAATACTATTCGATTAGATTTCCATCAAGTGTTGTAAACGGGACGTGCTTTTGTCAACTTAGATCAAAAGTTCATCAGCGACCACTTTTCATCCTTTTCGGTTCCTCTGATGTTTGACTGTAAATTGAGTACTTATACGTCACGATCGTATTATTTGTTCTTGGCTTAGTTTGTCTTCGATCTTCCAAAGTTGACAGTGACTCTTCGATCCTTGTGGAATCCCTGATTTATTCTAGGATGCTGTTAATATCTAATCAATTCAAAATATAGGAGTGCGTAAGTATCCTCTGTAAAATTGGTGAAATTGTGATGCTGCTGCTTTTACAGTGGAATCTTCTTTCTCAAAGTCTTTAGAACTGTCCAGAAAAAAAGTGAATAAATAAATATAAGTCAGCATTTTATTTTGCAAGTGAGAATAAACTGAACTAACACCGAAACTGAAAAAAAAATCTCTGTCTAATTTTTAATGTGCAACTCACCAACTGAAAGACCACTGAGTTTTGTACTAAACCTTGATGTAATATACCATTCAATTTCTCTGAATGTTTTTAGCTTGTGGCCCTCTTATAAAATTACTGCTCTTTCGTAATTGAAAATTTATTTACTCCAAATTCTGAAAATATTAACTTGAATGTTAATTTTTGTCGAATATTTTTGGAATTTGGAGCGAATTCACTCGTATTTTTCCTTTAATATTGCTACTCATTCTTCATAATCAATTTAGAAAATTCAATTGCTGCGCTGGCTTACCAATTTTTGATGAAATTATTCTGATTTGCATTATGTATTTCGCATTAGATATGATGAAAAAATATACTTACCCTTAATTCTTGGTTGCTAAAAATTGTCAAGCTTCAAATTTTGGTATACCATGTGACTAATAGTTGTTTACTCTAATATTTTCACTGTAATTTTTGTCTCAGTGTGATGGTGCTGATTTCAAATTGTTGAACAGATACTTTTTTTTTTCCCATTTTATTGAAGTAAAATGCTGATAACACATAATTACATTTATAAGCACATATTTTACTCGTAGGCAGTCTGAAAAAAACTCACCTGGATTTAGTCTTTTTTTTTCTTTTTTTTTTGTCTAAATATGTCCATTATAGGTCCTTCAAATTTCTGTAGTCCATTTTACTTGCACAAACTGCGAGTAAATTGAGCCCGTTCTGTTATGCGCTACCCATTTACTTGGTCAGCTTTATCGATGTCTGGGTAAATTACTTTGTAATCCAATTCCAGGTTATTTTAAATGAAAGGGTATAAAGAAAACATTACAAAATATCATCGCTCTTGTACGTCTTCTTTTGAAATGTAGCGCAGAAAAAGAATTGACGACATATGATATGTGCTTTGCTCGGTATTTGCGCACGTTTTTCCGTGCGTAAAAAAAAAGGAAGATCGTCCTGCGACACAGAAATTTGGAACAGCAACGATTGAATGTAGGATGGGTGTCGAGGGCGAGCGGGGGCTCTGAATAATATCCATTATACCGCAATATGCGCTCGTTTCTCGAGAGTAGTCTACCTGAACCTCAAGTACGAGTATTATTAACTTGACGATAATTAACTGCTATTAAGCCTCCTGCAGGTTAGATACTTTCTAGTTATACTCGTATGAAGAGTATTGTTTCGAGTTTCGACCTCATATGTATGGGTATATGTAATATTGTATTCGTAGATATTATTATGTGTATGGGTTGGACCAGCTTCAAAAATAGAAGGTATTGCGAGAGATGAAGAGCAGGTATTAAATGAATAAGTAACCAAACACTTTCTTACAGACCGCTATTATCATTCGATGGTAAATAGAAATTTCATATTTTACGTCTTTTATCTTCTTTGAGAAGTATTTATTCTTTTACTTTATACGTGTGAGTGTTTATGTTCGCACTTTAGACTCGTATTAATTTTCGAGAACGAATTTCGCTGAATCATTTTAGCTGTGGACTTGGTGAAGTTGTAAGATAGATATTTGATGTTAATAAATATCGCTCCGAATTGATGATTGAAAGTGGATGTGCTATTGAAACTAGGAATAAGATCAATCAGTAGAGTTTGTATACGAGTAAACTTTTTTTTTTTCCAAGTATCTACTCGGATATTTTAATGGGAAGCACATTTTTATTATCAATTTCTTCAAAACACCTTTAATAAATCGATTAATTTGATGAATTTCTTGTTTATTAGGGAAGATACTTATTTGGGATGAATCAATGTTGCAATCTGTTTGTGAATTTGTGTGTTATACATAGGACAGACGAAGTGGAATAGATATAGATATTTGTTTGGAAACAAACTTTTCTTCGTTTATTTGAGTTTTGTTTTGAGTAATTGATGAGCTGATTTTAACAGCAAATACTTACAAAGTACGAAAATAATTAAAAAATTTCGTATTGTTCCAATTTGAAAATGTTGAACTTTTTTTGTATGTACGAGTACATTAATTTGGTAGCCAGTAAATATTTTCATTTACGCTAATACGAATACAAGTTTGCTGAATTGAATTTTGAACGTTCCTGAAGATTTTTTCCCACTGTTCTGTTGTGATGAAGGATACAATAAATTAAGGTACTGCATATTTAAATAAGGCAAAAAATAATGTATTGTTTCGAAGATCTATCCCATTAGTTCACACGTTGTGGCAACATAAATTGTGAAAGATGACCAAAAGGTGTGTGAAGGAGGAGGAAGGTCTCTTATATACTTGTAAACGCCTACTCAGAAAGAGGTACGTTTTAATAAATTGTATTATTTGTATCCAAGTACTTTTTATATCTTGGTGAAAATTTATTTTGAGCGTAGCAGTCCATTCGATTTGAGAAAGGTCAATCCAGGCATAAGAAAGTGCAGGTGTATTGAAATATAGGATTTGATCGAATGTACGCGCGTGTCAGATGATTACAATAAAATCTGAAGTTTTAATGTGACAGGTATGTTCGCAGTATTCACGTGATTGGCTAAAATGGTGCGTTGCCACTTTGCGTATTGACATTTCTCATGTGGAAACAGTCTATTTAGAATCCTCGTCCAATAGGTGCGTGTGACCTGCGGTCTTGCGTTGCGCTGTTTTGTCGCCAAAATGCACGCGTTTAAAACTGTATCAAGGGTCGTGCCAACGATCTCTCCTGCAAAATAAGAGAAAACTACTAAATTAATTAATAATTCGACAACGACCGTCTACTGTGTGTGGAGACATAGATAATATTTTGAATCGTGTTTGTGTGAAATGTAATTACGAAGCCGATACGAGCTTCTGCCATAGGTCATTTTTATGAAACGACTTGGACGTTCCCCGAGTCGCTACATTCAATTAGAGCATTATTAATTGACCCATTAAAGAAGAAAGGAGTAACCGGGTTACTATGCTGTCGGGTAATGTACGAGTAAGTGTATGAAGGAAAAAAAAAAAGAGTAAACGATCGATTTTTGTGAGACGTCGCTACAATTATAAGTTCATCGAACAATACTTTGACGGGTAGGCAAATAAATCATAATTAAGTTATGATTTTCTTCGTTAAATTCGTGTGATACTTTTTCCATATTTTGGGTTCGCTTTGTACGAAGGTCGATTTTTTTTTAATGATCAACATATGCTTGAAACTTGAGATTTTGTGGTACCGCAAGCTCTTTTCGGTTATCGTATGTAGGTTATTTTATTTATAAGGTTTCGTTTTTATTTATTGAAAAATCCTAATAATCAAAATGAGACTATCCTTATAACTTCTATTTTCTCGATATTTAATGAGTGGTACTTGTTGGTGGAGTTATGGGGTCTCAAATGTATCCCAAATGATTTTTTTAAATGTCTCGGGTTTAAAGGACTAGAGGTATCTAATCAGGAATTACTATTTAAAATAAATCGCCCGACTAAATAATTTGAGAAGTACGTACTACGTACATGTTGCTTATCACGTATAATTATGATTGCGTAATCTTTGCGAATGTAACTTTGAGTGGAATGTGAAAAAAAAAAAAAAAGGATGAATATATCAACGAGTGATAAATTTGGAATTTGAAAATGATAGATTTATCAGTTACTGAATCATCGTAGTTAGATCCATTGCGGGAAAAAATTGAATTCCGATAATTTGATTCGACTTTTTTATACATAATACATACTCGGTGGTAATGAGTAAAAATGTTAGAACGTGAAGATATTATTTTCCAATATCCCTATTCAGTTTTGGGTGTGAGCAAAAAGTTGTTATTGAAGTTACAATTAATCGTTTCAATCATTCACTATACGCAATTCTATACAACGTACTAAGAATTTTCACTAGTATCATAATATGGTAGTCTAGTTCTGATTTTAACAAGAAGTTTCAGTGATAGTTCCGATATGCAGTGCAGCATCCACTTTAACAAAATATCTTAGTTTTTAGGTCAAATACTGTTGAACCTCAATTACACGTGACTAAAGGAAAATACTCGTTTCTTCGAGTTTTACGTATGGGCTGTTGACTTGCTGCAGAAGTTTGAGTTGGAGAGACCAGGTTGATAAGAACTTGGAATTTTAATGTTTTCAATAAAATGCGATGAAATAGGTATGTAGTTTAAAATATGGGAAATTCTAGTTATGAAGGTCGTTTTTTTAAAAACATTTTTGCTGTAATTTTAATGCAAGTTGAGCTGCCGCAGTTTTGATTGTGAGTATATAGTATCACTTTGAAAACTTTCTTAACATTTCTTTGAACCTATTCTGTATTTCCTGAAGCCTCGTAGCTTAAAAACTTCAAAACGACCTCGGGTGGCGTTTCGTGATACTAATGAAAAACAAATTTCGGGGGTAGCACTTGTATATCTGCTTGTGTTCGTATTCGTTTATCATTTTCACGATCTGGTTGTAAACGGCATTTTTGCGACCTATTTACTTAAACTCACTACGCATTGGTTTCTCAATCGACCCGATAACCGAGTGAGAAAATAGCATCGGAAGACACCTTCTGCGTCCTGAAACCTAATCGACCTGTGTGTGCGCGCGTATCGATTTATGTACGAGTATGAATAGGTATGATATCCGATAAAAATCATTATAAATTACTAACGCAACGCAAATACTGAAATGTGAATCGTAGAAAGAGAAGCTGGGGGAAAGAAAACCGAAGAAAAAAAACATCAACGAACACGCACTCACACACACTAACTCACCTCTTATATATCTACTCGTACATGAGAGTTAAAAAATTTTCATAAAAAACGAATAGGTTGGTACTTTATTTTGATTTTTATCGGTTAAAAGAGTCCCATAACCGCTTTCCTTATAGATTTAATTAAAATTACTATTTTGTGCGCGCTTGATATGGTCTCGGGGAACCCAGATATAACCTCTTGGATGCTTGGCCGACATATTTGCCTCCGCCGTCTCCTCGAATCTGCTGTAGCTAAATTTAGATCGCATTCGCTTTTGCTGTGCACACAAGTCCGGGAGTTTATTTCCAGCTTTTTGTAATGTATTTCGTTATCGTTCGGTCTAGGATTTCCGTTTTGCTTTCCAGCTGGCTAAAAATAAGATACTGATTTGGTAGAAGCATCAAGTGCTTTCGACTTGACGAATCGCTCATGAAAACTAGAATTGCTCGATTAATCGAGTATTTGTCTGCAAAATAAATTCGACCAGTTCATTTTTGAGATTTCTGAGTTGAGCATTGCCTAAAGGCGAGATAAATGTTATAAGAATTCTATTTTAGTGGATAAATTTAGCCCCGTGTATGTGTAAAGTAGCATGCTGATTCTAATGTAAGTTTTTTAGTACGTGAAGAGTGATATGAAAGAAGGAGATAAGTCCACGTTTTTAAAATACCTACGTCGTATTATATAATTTGCTTTTTGATGTGTTACAATCTGTATAATTTTTCGTTAAGTGGGTAAATTTGGAAATTTAACGAAGAATTAAATTCGATAGTCGAAATCGAAATGTATGGCTAAACATGAATGCAAAACATACATGATGCGCGCGCCGTTATCGTTTCTCGATTAATTTTCATTATTGTAGTTATTTATTATACATTATCATGACATATGTTGATAATGTACCCAGTGAATGACTGAATAATGTGTATTATTTTTTCAGTAGCCTAGTAAGTCTCATATGACTGGACTATTGGATATTACATTCACATTCTTTTCACTTATATTTATTGATGGCTAAATGTGTACCCTTCCCTTTCTGTACTATGATGCGCAAACGTGGGCTCTGATGGATAGTCTAAAAAAAAACACCTTGAACCACCCAACGTTGTATGAATAGAGCTATTTTAAACATGAAACTCGAGTACAAAGTACCCTCTCGAAAAATATGCCGGAAAACGAGTACAATTTGTATTATATACTTAATAAATAATAATACTCGTAATAATAATAATAATCCGTATACTAAGTCAGGGAAGGCTTTGAGAAATGGAGTAAAAAATTGTTAGAATGGGAATACCTGTAGCTCATAAATGAGAGTGAGCCAAAGCACAGATGGGAAGAAGAACTAATCAAGAGAGTTGAAATATTATGACCACGGACTGCACAGAATAGGAAAGCATGGTAAAGAGTTGAGAGAGGCTTACATGTATATGCTCAGCAATGGGCAGATTTGAGTGGGGTGGAACATATCTATGTTCTGTGGAAGTCTACTTTGCTCTAATAAAGCTGCTTCATCATTATTATCATCAGTATTCTAATCGATCCTGACTCTCTGAACAACCACCACACCCTCAAGATTCCCATGTCGGAGGTTGGGTATTTTCTCTGCATACCTAGATGGTTAATTGAGCGGTGGAAATGCCAATTGATCTAAGTGCCACAAACATGATTTTCGGGAAAACAACAAAAAAAAAAACTGAGCGCAACGCTTACTATTGCTTTCATAATTCGCGATTTGTAGGATAAATTTAACCTGGAAAAACGACGTTTCGTAACTCGGCGCACGTTGCTAGGTGGATGTGCGATGAAAAATTATAACATCTTCCGGCTTTAACTAATTTTTGGTCAAAATGGCACTTAGATCAATTAGCATTTCCACCGCTCAATTATGGATTTGGCCATCATTCCTTGGACGATCTTTGCAGTTAGTGCCATGAAAACGTCGAGCTGACAACTACTAGCGCAGGTTTACGGACTCGGTGCTACTCTGTCGCGTTCTTCTGCGGACTCTCTTCCTCGGCGACACGCGATCGGCGAGAATAGAAATGCGCCTGGATAAATCGGCCGGCCGCATATATTATTATATTATGCTTCCGTACGTGAAGGTAATTGGTATTGTCAGCCGGGCGAAGAAGTCGTAAAGCGAGCCGAGAGATATTCGTCCTCTCTCGTCCGTATAACGGATTAATACACCGGACCACATTAACGGGTTCTGCGCTGCTCCTCATCTGGGCCGATGGCGGAGCGGATGAGGACGGCGGCTGTTGATAGGCGAGCACGTCGAAAAGCTACCATTCTTTGGGTATCGTGCCAGGCTACGTACATATATAGTGCGTTTGAATCTTGTCACCGGCTTGATGTTGATGTTGATGTTGATGTAGAAAAAAACAAAAAAACAAAACAAAACGTACCTATACGTCTTCGTCTCGACGTTTCACGTTCGTGGCCTTTTCCTTCCTCGACTCTCTCACATAATATACTCGTATAGTTGGGTACGATTTTTTGTGCATTGTGCTGAATTCAGGGTACGATTGAAAAAACGATTTTCATTGCGGAGGTGCGTAGGAATTTGCAGAAATTTGAATACCGTAAAGGTCACTCGCCTCGTGCACGATGCACGCCAGACCAAACACCTAGCATTTCAGACGGTCGTGCTCGTATAAATGGTTAATTCTCTCGGGGAGCGGGGTGGACGTGAAATTTCATCGACAATGGAGTAGCTCTACGCAACAAACCAGCCAACTGCAATTTTCAAACTTTACGGAAAAACACAAAAAAACTGCGCAACTTTGGGAAAACGACCCACAGAAAACTGTGAAAATGAGATGAGAGCATGTCCGTTTGGTACAAAACCATCGTTTAAGAAATCAAGATGATGGTATTCACATATTTGAAGAGAAAATAAGCTTTTGAAAAATCAAAACTTGCCCGGTTGTCGCCTCGAGTTGACATTTCTGTTTTAAAATTTTCGAAACAGATGGTTCGAAATGTTTGGAATGATTTAATTTTGAATAAAAATTAATTGATTCGATATAGGTACTCGTATTTGAGGTGTAATTTTCCAAAACGCATTAAGTCAATTTTTACCAAAAATGAGTTAGTGATGCCATTGGGTAGTTTACTATGCAGACTCCATAATTCGTTGAAGTTGCGAACAATTTCAATGGTTTTTGATGCTTGAAAGGCGAAAGAGGAAAAGTAACTCGCAATTATTTTAGTTTTTCAAAACGCATTAAAGTCATTGAAACTGTATATTTATCAGCGTAATGATAAATGAAATAATGATCTTCATTTTCAGTTGCTCAGCAGCCTCACAGTCGCCCTTTGGGGGGCATATGGGGGTATGTCCATCAATATAATGAACTATAAACCTCATCGATAAAATATTTCTGATTTCTGACATTTTAATGCTGCATTGTAAGCTAGATATTGATTGTGAGCTATTGTGAATTTCCCAGGAATTTCCTAAAGTTCTTCAAAATGTTGTTAGTAGTGAAAGAGTTGAGTTGCGAAGGTGAAGAAAGGAAAAATTTTGAACGAGATTTAAAAGCTGAAGAATTACTTTTTGATTGAATTGCGTGTATGTCTTCCATTTTATTTGTTCTTCTTTTATAATTGTGATTTTCCTAATAATTTTTCTAATAAAATCTTTTCCCTAATTTTTTTATGTTGAATGCTGATCGATTTCTTACGCACTTACGATTAGACTTGGTTCTGACTCTAAAGCCCTCATGGATATTTCGTTTTGCTCTTCTTTTGGCTATAAATTTTCACTATTTTAGATCGAAAAACAGACAGTTTAGGATTTACAGCAATGTTTACTACGGTAAAAAATACCACAAATATTACGAATATCTTCGATAAGTCTGAGATAATTATCGTAACTATCATGTTTTCTAATCCAAATTAATTTTCATTTCTTTTCAGTGCATGCATTGTACTTCTAGTGTATTTGTATATTCTTTCTAAAATGTTGTCGAGTGATGAAGAGTCCGCGATAAAACACGTTATGTGAGAATGAAAATGCCTCAAATTAAATCACCTCGAACGACGCACAATATTTAAATGGACGATCTTGACGTTTGCATTCCAGCCAAGATTCCAGCTCGTTAATCATATGGATCGCGTTATGGGGTTATCATTCGATACTTCTAAAGTCTCGATTAATTACCTTCTGTTGATTGTCCCATACCGTTTGCAAAAAGGTCATTAGGTCGTAATTACTCGTCCACTAAGGTGGTCGTAGAAATTATTTAAGGCTGTGAGTTGCATTTCATTTCGACCCGCCCTGCTCTCTTTATGTAGTTTTTTTTTAAATATCCGTTGGACTCGAAATTGGATAACTAAAAGGCAGAAAAAAAAGTTTCGATGGCAGTAGGTAATCGATCATGTACTCGATGTGGCCGCGTATCCGTGTGTTTGGTCCGCCCAAAAAATTTTAATTAAATTTACGATTCCTTCGTTTTCCCTTGCCTACATTTTTTCCCTTCCTCATTTCCTCGTGTTCGCGATCAGTTACGAAGTAATTAAACAGCATTTTAGATGGGACCATGCTGGTCTAGAGGAAAAGAGCAGGTATAGGTGTAAGAATATTTTTGTGCATATTCGAATCGTGCGGTTAATTTAATGCTCGAGTGCGGAAGGAGCACGTCGGCTAGTGGGACTTTTGTGCGGATTTTAGGGCAGTTAGGGGAGGGGAGAGTATTAATTATGTGCGTAGTCGTATGCGGGGGTCCAGTCACCGCAGTGATTTTCATACTTTCTTGTTGAGAGCTGAAGTGAAAAGTTTCACTTGGGGAATGGGATATACGTACGTATATGATCATGGAGCGCGAAAAGTTGTCGAATTTTGAAATGCTTGTTCAATCGTCGAAGCCAAGTAGATGAAACTTAATATTTAAACTATTACCTTTCGCAACGGTTAGTAATAATCCGAGCAATTAATTATTGTAATTAGTCGAAAATTTTTCTAAAACACGATGCCACAGTACGGGACAGTGAAAATACCTTTATGAAAGCTTTCTCCAATATTATTTGACGTTGTCTGCTATGTTTTTGTAGAATAATGGCTGTATACGGTTTGACGATTACGAGAAAATTATTTTTGCTCTAATTACTTTTACTTTTCATCGTTTCACGGGTACGAAATTTTTTACATTAAAAATATTGTGATCTAATACGAGTCTGAATGCGAAGAATGTTCTTCATTGAAGGCAGGTGTAGGTGTTCGTTCTGCACTGAGAAAAATTTCAATTGTAATTTTTACAATTTGAAAAGGAAAACTTAGACAATTCAAGATTTAATATTAGAATACTTACAATAAATGGTAATTTTCATAACTGTGATGAGAAAAGTTACTATTCCGTTTATAGTTTAATACTATTCATTTCTCTCAGTGCAGACTGCAGAAAACACTGAGCCCTCCCTCACGGGACCACACCTCGCTAAGCCAACATTATTTACTGCTGCCTTAGAATTTTGCTTGATAAGTTTGTATTTAATGGCAGCAGATAATTTATCAACCAAATCGTACAAACTTTTTAAATGATTGATTATCTAAAGAAATGAAAATTATCATTATCTATCTCGTCACGTCTAGAATCTAATCACGCACGCTTACACTTTCCTTTCTCTCTCATTCTTACGCTAATTCATTCATGTTGATTTCTACACACCGTTTTGGACGATGTGCATATAGGTAACGTGTACTCGCACTTATATTCTTTCTCGGTTTCTAAAATCGGGTGCCTATTTAAACAGCTGAATGTACACATAGTTAGATTTCACCACGTGTGAGAGAAATTTTAGCTTTTGAAAAAAATGTAGGTATGCGAGTACATAAATTCGTTGGAGTATCTTGCATTTGTTTGCATTCTTATATTCATTTTTAGTCGGATATTACGTCTGTACCGTGTACACAGTACACACACATACAAAGCAACCGAGTGAGTACAAGAACTCCTTTACATCGAATAACCAAGAGATAAACGTTCGGATAAGAGAATGCTATTCACTCGTACCAGAAATGATATGAAAATCTGGAAGAGGCGAGTGTGGGGGCAGCAAATTGCATTTCTGGGAGGGCGAAGAAGAAAACGAAAAACCGAGGGGAAAAAATTCTGACGCAGTAAGCCTGGCTAAAAAAGCAGATTTTCGATTGATAGTACAGGGGTGTCATGAAACACATTAACTTTATGTTTTAGGATTCTCTTAAAAGAATAGGGAAAGTTTGCCCGATTTTTTGAAAAAAAAAAATCACAAAAAAATATTTCCTAACGACCATTTTGTAAATAGCTGCCGGAAAATACAATCAAAACATTTTTCATTCTCGGATAATTTTTGGATTCCCAATTTTTCAACGTTAAAAAAAATCCATTAGAATTCGAAAAAATCCGTTCCTTAAAAAACTCATCAAAATTCATCGTTTTTGGCTGCATTTTCGCTGATTTCTTAAGAAACGCTGAACCGATGTTCAGGAAATTTCTATTAAACCTAAAACTTATCGAGATTGTCCTCTGGTGCAAATTTCAGCCCTAATAGTTCGGAAGTTCTTCCAAGACAAATCCACGGTTTTCAACCTTCCAAATGACTTTTATGCAAAATTAACGAACGGATGACTGGAAATTTGGATGGTAAACTCTCAAAACTTCAATTAATGTTAGGTGAAAATTTCCGTTCGATCAGATTAGTATTTTTTCTGTAATTAGCTTTCGAAGTCGGAATTTGCGATTTACATACATACACCTCCCCTCCTCCCGCATCAATACATAGATAAAGAAATAGAGAAATAAAGAAACGTATAAATGCGAGATGGGTATTTTAGGAAATCTGAGATCATGAAACGAATAATTATGAGGGTCCCATGGCAATTTGTGAAAGTCAGACAAAGATTAGGTAATTGAAGGTTTCTATGGAAAACCTGCTAAAAATAAGAAAAGTTCTATCGATATCGATCGAAATAGGAAGTGGATGTGTGTTACACTTTGAAAAGTTCACGATGGGTCGCATGGAAGCGTTAATTTATGCGTAAATATGCGTGTATGTGCGTGGCGTAGGAGAAAGGATGTGAAGAAAAGGAGAAATATACGACTATAGGACATGGATTTTTACTCTTCTTTACATCGCAGAGGTCGCTGTGTCTTTCATTTTATCTTTGACGTATTTCATATTTATCAATTAGGCTCGAAAGTTGAGCACATGTCGACTGGACTCGTCGTCGACGTGTCATGTTGCAGTTATATCGTGGCTGGCTACAATGTAACCACCAAAATTCCATTACCCTTCGGCCCACCCACGACTTGGAATTCTTCCTTGGGCTATCAATTTCACGTAGGCACATGCATGCACACTCTGACCTGCCCATAGCGTGAATGTGGACGCAGGAGAGGCGATCGAAAGAAAGTTGTAGATGTTGGCTAGCGCAGGAGAAAAGAGGAAGAGAACAACTCCAGTTTATTAAAATATTATCTTTTATCGTTCGTGTTAATGAGATAAGCCGTTTAAAGTACAAATTAACGGAGTATTAAAGTAAGCTATTAATTTCAGCGAGAACAGGTACGCTGTTCTTTCCACACAAATAACATGCTAGGCGTTCATAGGTTGACGAATAAAAGCACGAAAGATACACACTTTCCACATTACACGGTGTAAAAGATAATCTGAAAAAAATTGTATTTTAGTAGAACGATGAAAAGTTGTAAGCCAGTTAGAATAATATACGTAGCACTTAGCAGGTACTACCGCAAACGAAGCTCCACCTTGGTTTATGAAAATTTCATATAAGATATCTGGTAAAAAAATTTCCATTTGATTGAAAAGTTATGCTAATCTCTCGTGTCATTTATGTTTTTTGTACAGGCGACGCGCAAAGTAGCCAAGTGTGGATATCTGTTTGTGGCTCCTGGATGGGATTTTTCGAATCCAATTAATCGAACGAAGGTAAGTCTACATACTTTATTTTTGAGAGCGTATTCTTCAATTTAATTTTTATGATAGAATATGATTGAGTAAACCGACGATTTTCGAAAGTTTACTTTTTTTTATGTTGCCACTACTTTATTTGGCTGCTTGTTGCTTTTCAATAATTTAAAACTATATATAATAAAAGTTATAGTAGTGAAAATGCATTGTGGTTTATGAGACATTAGGTATATGTGTGCACCACAAATTTTTAAAACCAGTCGTTGCTTAGCCCGAAAGAAATTACTTATTTTATGTGGCATTGGTGTAGTATTCGATTTTTCATTTTCCTTTTCATTTATAGAAACTTTCATTCAACTCTCGTATTGACGTTATGTACTCTGTACCAAATATCGCGGTCGCGGTTGACAAATCTTGGAAAATTTTCTAGCTCTTCTACCATTTTTAGAAACTTACGAGAAACTCTGGGTTGAGTTATCTGCTGAAAAGATCTCACCTCCCTATGGGCAAAATATTTTGAAAACGGATCCGTTTTATTCCGGGTTATAATCCGTTTCTGGATTATAACCCGGAATTTTCCTGTTTTCCGGCTTCTAAAACGGATTTCGAACGGATTGTAATCAGTCTTGCCGGAAATGAGTCCGGATTATTTTCCGTGAAGGCTGTTTTATCATATTTGTTGGCCCGGGTTATAATCCGTGAAACCGTTTTACAAACGGATTTAGAAAAATTATCACTGATTATAATCAGGAAATCCGTTTTACAAACGGATTTGGAAAAATAATCAAGATAACAAAAATATCTGCAAATTTTCAGATCCGATGGTCGAAAATAAAAACGGACTGAAAACGAATAAAATTCTCATTTTCCGGATCATTTTCTCATTTTTTGCCCATCGGGCTTCCAAGTTCTCTAGTGTACCTACTTTACATACATATATTCAGCTATCGCGCAACTTTCAACTTTTTAAAACTACTGACGTTGATTATGACATAATACGAGTACAAATTTCTTCTTCTTCTTCTTTTTTTTTTTTTTTCTCGAGAAGTTCAGAAATTTTGAGAGTAGTCACCTCTATATGAGCTATGAAGTAGGTAATAGGAACTCTGTATAATTTCTACAAACATTTTCGAAAACTTTTTCATTCGACTCATTATCAGATTGATAAACACGTAAATGGTCATTAATATCGCCTTCCAAGTCCAAAATTGCTTATTACAAATTTTCAAAATTTTACAGAATAGCCAAATAAAAAGAAATTTGCATATTAGGTTATATTGGTTTTGGCAGTTTCCTGTCAAATGTCATTTTGAAGAAGTTACTTGACGTTTTGCACACACACACCCCCACCCCCATAATAAAATGATGCATCAGAATTCAGAATCCATTCTTGCCAGAAGAGTACGTAAAAAACGAATTTTCATGTTTTGGGGGACATAGCATGATTGCGTCTTAATTCTTAGAGAAATAATTTCTCATAATTTATGCTAATACGCATCTTGTGATTTTTTCTACCTATCTTCTTATTTTATTGCGTTTTCTATTCTTTTTTTGCATAATGCGCTTTTGTAAACCGACTGCACATACGAGTACTTTCAGTTTTCATCCTTATTTCTTACTCGATTGTTATTTTCATTTTCAATTTTCGACACATTTAATTATTTACTTTCGTTTTCTTTCATCCGTAGGCCATATAGCTATTCTTTTAGAAACTTTTTTTTTTTTCCAAAATTTCTCGTTCGTCTTATTGAAATTGAAAATCCGAAAGGTCAACGAATTCCAACTCAGATAAAATCTATAAGATCTGTCTAATGGAAGTTATGCAACTTTTTGTGAACAACTTTCTACTTAAAGTTCGCTCACGCTCTCGAGAGCAACTCGTCTCTTTTCTTTTAGGCGCCTTAGAAGGCGCTGTTCTTGAATATTAACTTCTGCCAGATTGATTTTTCAAACGCCCAACGCGAAGGTGAAGTTTGCAAGAAACGCATTGAAGTCGTATATTGTTTGAAAAATACGTACTTCGTAAGTTTTTTTTACTTTCATCTCGTATATACTTAATTTATGGTTGTGTCGAATACAATAAGCTATTGTTGAGACGAAATAATAATAATAATAAAAAAAAAAAAAAAGAAGGAACGAAAAACATACGTTGAACGGAAATACGTAGTTTCTCTCCTCGAACTGGTTACCCAGCCTAAACCCACGACAGAATTTCGATCATTATAGCACGGAATATGAAAATTTGGGAGTTAGAATGAAGAAGACGAAGAATATCCCGTAAGTCTAGACAAATTACTGCAGGTGCAATAAATTTTTTCTACGCAAGTATAGGTAAATTGGTGTTGGTTTTTCGATTTTCTCGACTAAATATGATCAAGTTTGAATTTTGAAAGATAGAAAAATGCTGAATGTCGATATACTGTAAATAGAAATTTTGAGACTGAGGTGCTATAGAGAATTTAGTTTTTGCTCTATTATTCCAAGTATTTTCCCTAATGAATAATTCCACGTGTTTGAGATCACAAGTGTAATAATTCGGGTCTGATTGTGATAAAATAAGTAGGCACAAAATATTTTGATACATAGTTTGACGAAAATCATTTTGGTAGTAAAATTTTATTTGAAAAGTGTTGGTTTTTCATAAATATTCTTCATTTTCTAGCTTAAACATTTTGAAAATTCGCTCGATTTTAAAAAAATTCTCCAAGTTTTGTTTTGTTTTGTTAAAAATAAGATCAAGTTTTTTTTGGAGATTTTCCCATAGACCTTCGATTTATATATAGACTGATCTTCGTTAATGTTAGCTGCTCTTATCAGTGAGACCAAGTCTGTATACAAAAATAATGGAACAAAGGTTTGTTCATTCTCATTCCTATGGACGTTCTAACCAATCTATGTACTTTCTCACTACTAATAAACTGAGCAGACCTATTACCACTAAGCAGTTACGATCCATGTTTTTATGTTACACGCACTTTCATTATCCCACTATCCTTATCTTGTCTTCACTTGGCGTTCTGATTGCGAAGCTCAATGTATACAGGGTGATTCTAATTTCGACTCATCATAGGGAAACAGCATTTGGCGCTTCAAAATTTGAATCGATTCGTATGTATTTCCCTGCACCAGCTATAAGAACCCAGGAGTTGCACAGAAATATGAATCGAGTGTGTATTTCAAAGGGCCATTCAAATTTTGACGCACCAAATGCTATTCCCTTATGGTGCATTGAAATTTAGATCATCCTGTACAAATAAATTGAAGATCTACGGGTTTTTTTGAATCCTGCTTTTAAGATTCAAAGTGCAGTTTCCTTGAAATTGGTCGAGTGTGGTCTTCTTTCAAAATTTCTGTACCTCTGCAGTTATGAACAGATTTATCGACGGATTGAGATTTATCCAAATCACATTTTTGAAAAAAATGTTTTGAGTGATTTATGAGAGCCTTTTTAAAACGTTCGATTTTCTTTCTTCTTTAGAATCACGTATTCACGTTTTTTCCCGTGTAGGAGAAAAGAGGGAGGCTTGAAAAGTCACTAAATGTTTCTTTTTAGAATTAGTTTTTGCTTTCCAAAGTATAACTGCTCGTGGGCTCTGTTCTACTCTCATAAGCTTCTATTTTACTCTCTACTAGTTGTTAATTTTGTCGACCACTTGCACTTAACTGCTTAAAAGCACTACTGTTCAATTTTTCAGTATCGCTCTCTCAGAAAAAATGGCTTTCGTAACCGAAGAGGCTGAGTCAGAATTGACAAAATTGTTCGATGTAATAACGAAAAAAGGGTTTCATGGATGTTTTTCAAGATCCATTCTGTGATCTCTTTTTAAATAAAGTTACACTCGGAGGTACTTTTTTTTGACAAATATCACAAATTATGGTCGATTAATAATATTCGAATTGATTTATGTGACCTCATTTAAATGATTTGGTTGACATGGTTATTCTTATTAGAACCTCGTAAAAAATGTATTAACCAATCTCACGAATGAGGTCGATGACTTGGTTTCATTTTTTTGTTTACCTAAATTCGTAATATTCTTGTTTGAAAAAAGTCTCAGAATTTGGTCATAGCTCGCCAAAAATTACGACCTATGGTTTATTCGTTTTGTGGTATCTCTGCCAAGACAAAAACCGTTCGTGTTTTCATTTTCTGGCCCAAAATTACAAGTATGCGTGTAACAACCGTGTGTCCCCTTTTTCTTTTTACTTGTCGTAATACTTACGAGTACATTTGTAGTTGACAATAATATTTTTTTCTTCCGGATTTGGCGTGGCTTGCAATGGGACTTGAGAACGCGGTAGGTTGAAGATGAAAGTACTTTTTTATCTCTTCCGTGTGAGTAAAATTATATGGTATTACTGATAAAAGGCGTGTAAAAAAATGCGGTCTGTGTTTGAAAAAAGTAATAAAAAAAGGAGCACCTCGAATATTAAAAAATTGCGAATCGTTTATTTTAGGAACCTGCTGCACCACCCAAACTTGGATTTTCATGAAACCGCGTGTAGAAAAATATCGTGTCGAAACACATTAGAACTTCCTTGATTTCAAAATTTTAACTAACTACTCTTCTTGAGCAACAAAAGTTGATTGGAAATTCGAAAATAAAATCCAGTTTTAATATTAGTCTTTTGAAAAGTATGTTGCTCACGAGGCTGAACGATAAGCTTTTAAAATCTGTCTAAGGTGAAAAATGAAGTATTTTTCAAAATATACATTATACACATTACTTGTAAATCGATTTATACGAGTTGGTATCAAACTCCATGTCGCTAGTTCCCTACCTAGCATCTACCAAAATTTAAAAATTCGATACATTGATTCGTTTGTGCTGGTTTGTGCTGACATTTTCATCGTTTGTGCTGCTATCCTTGAACAGATATTTGAGAAAAATACTTTCAAGGTCAGTGGGGAATTGACGACACTCTCTTTCCCATCAAAGAGATAATATCAAAAATTTGAATAAGCCATTCGTTTGTGCTGACCTTTTTTTGGTTTGTACTCTATACCCCCCGCCACCAACAAGTCTTGTAGTATCAGCCTGGAACCAATAGGGTGTTACGAAAAATCAATTCGGCGCCAATAGAACATATTTGGTACAACCAAAAATTAAATTAGCACCAAATGTACACATTGGGCGCGCCATCAAAAATTTAATTGGTACCAACTACAACCATTGGTGCTATCCAAATTGGAATTGGCACCACCTGGAGCTATTGGTGCCACCAAAAATTGAGTTAACCCCAAATGGAGCCTTTGGTGCCACCAAAAATTGAATTGACGCCGAATGGAGCCATTGGTGCCATCAAAAATTGAATCATCGCCAAATGGAGCCATTGGTGCTAACAAAAATTAGATTGTCTCCTTGCTCTTGAAATATTATTCGATACCTTGAAGTTCGTTCCTACAATTTATTTAATAAGTTCACTGTTGCATATTTAATGTTCTCCGTGGTCGTAGCGTATATACAAATTAAATGCCTGAACTAAATACGTTCGCTAGAATTATTACAGGCCATGACGATAATTTTGGGTTTGGTGCTGGGTTTTTGAAATGAATGCAATAATCCGTTTTTTCTGCGGGCACCAGTCATCGGTTTGGCCTACCTAATTTATTCAACCTGTAAATGAAGAAACATACATAATATTTTGTTCCTGTCGAAGATTTTTATTCGTGTTGAGCAACGAACGCTCCGGATTTTTTAAATTATAGTCAAACTATTTAAGCTGATCACGGGTTGTTAAAATGGAAAATTAATTTTACGAGCTCTCGGATTCTTGTAAAAAAATATATATAATGTTTGCGGGAACCATTTTCCAGAAAAATCTCTCATTATTGACAGTAGGTAAATGTCTATGATGAACGAAAATTTTGAAATCGTATTTTCCCTTCAACTTCTTATAAATTTATTGAACAGTGGAATTCCTCGATTACGAGTATATTAACATATATGTACCTAGTTAAAACTATTATTGAATTCTTTAAAATTTCGTCTTAGCCACAAATTTATGCGATTAGGCTGCTTTTATTATTTTTATAGATGCGAGGTCTAACTGGTTTTTCAGGGATTTCATCATACACAGTGCTAAAATGTCTGTAGTAATCACCTGTTTTATCGACTATACTTTTATGTGAGCTTATAATATGCGCTAAAAAATTATTACCTTGAAATTAATTTGATAGAACTGGCTCATAAATTCGAGTCTTTGATTTTTATTAACTCTATCTGACTCGCAAATACCCCTAAATAACGTAGGTACTTTAAGTACTGCCTCCTCAAAAGTGTGCTTCACTCTTTTTAGTGGATTAAATAGAGTCCAAATTGGTTTTTCACATTCAATTCCTCAGCAACCATCGATTTTTCAAAAAATTGTTTGAAACAAAAGTTGCCTCTGTTTTTGGAAAAATATAATGATTTTTTCACTGTCCTCTGTTATTTCTAATGAAGATATACAAAAAAATGATGCATTCGTATATGGGTACAATAGTTGTTGGAAATTTGATGAATTTGATGAAGACCGACTATTATTTCAGACATTTCTTTTTTTAAATTTATTTAATCGGTAGTCGAAGAGTTATTGACAAAAAACTAGTGTTGACTCCCTTTAATTCACTACCGGCGGGTTTAGCGTATAGTTCTCTGAGGGATAGTAACATCAGTTCTTGCGGTATTGCGAAGTCGAATAAAATTATTTACTGCGCATACACGCGCAAATATACCTTTGTATGAAAGTACAAGCTTGTACACCTACATGAAGTGCTAGTGCCTTACCATTTATCAACTCTCTCACACCTATATTTAGCACGGTCATACATTTTAAAACGAATGTTCGACAAGCCCTCTCCGCCTGCCTCTTCGCGGCTCGTCTCCTTATGTGCCTATTGAAAACCTTTTCTTATAGGTAACTCTCTCGTTTGACCTCTTCATTGTTGACAAGTAATATCGTAATCGACTCGAGCTTAATTGTTCGTGTGTACTAATATACGAGTACGACCGCAATCGTACGAGTATTAATGATATATTATTACGAACTTGCCCCCATTTGTGAAGAAATTCACTGTACCCTAGGTACGAGTATAATATCGCCTTGGAACGCGTACTAAAAGACAAAAAAGCTCTTCGGTATCATCAAGCTGGCGGCAAAGGAGGACGATGAGAATGTGTCGAACGCGTGGTATCACCTTGGAAGGTTTAGTGGGTAGAAAGTGAGGTGGTTCTCAAATATCCATTTGCGATTGTACAAATATAGACATTGTGTCGGCACTCTCACTATTCGACGTGTGTATTAACGCGGGTGAATTATGGAAACCGATTCGTTCGTGCAAGTTTCTAATGCCTTTTAATTTTCCTTTCATCTTATCAATAGAATTTTGATTGCCAAAAATATCGCCTCTATCGGTGAGGTGTTGGTACAGCAAATGTAAATTTAGCTTGCGTTCTGCTAAACCGAGCTTAAGTTCTAAACCAAGGTTCAACGAAAATTAGATCGCACAATAATTGGAAAAGCAAGTTGCTTTAGCTTAACAGACAAAGATGCTAACCACGCAACGAGATTATATAAATTCTTAGGGCGAGGTGCACAATGCTGGCTCGAGTGAGGTTCAGGCTGGTCGTGGTATTTCCTATATTATATGGGTTGAAGCGAATTAGTGCTGCCGCCGTATAAAATAATTAATTCTAAAAGTACCAGGTTTTACTCGATTACTCAAAGGACCAGGTGGTGTCATATATGACACCATAAGAATAACCTCAAAAGATCAGGTGGCGTTGTATGACACAAGTCAGGGGTTCACAAAATATTCGTCCTTTGAGAAGTCCGTCTCAAAATTTTGAGTGGTGTCGTATATGACACCATCTGGTACTTCTAGTGTTGATACGTACGAGTATTACATACCATACGTAATAATGGAATGAAACTTTCTTGGTATTTTTGAGAGGAACATTATTATTTTGACGCAGTGATTAGAAGTTTCAACTTTGGTAACATTAGCTAAAAAGCACAATTGGGTTCAAATGCTGTTGTATTATTTACATTTGCTCAAACTAAGATCCCACTCTGTTTATTCTTGCTGGTTTAGTTGAACCAGTCTCTCGCCATGGTTGGCCCTGACTGAATTTGAACGTGGCTCAAAATTTAGCTGGAAAAGTATATGGTTTTTTGCTATAGTTGAATATATAGTGGATTTTTGTTTTTCTTTTTGTTTTAGAAGACCTGTGCTTGCTTAGGTTATAGATGAGTTGTAAGTGACTTTTTCTTATCTGCAATTTAACGTGACATTCGATGATTCCATGGTATTGTGTTACTTATTCTGCAGAAAGCTGTTATTTTGAACACTATATTATTTATAATTGAGAAAGTTCTGGACGTGTTTTTTTACTTCTATGTCAGTTTTATTACGAGTATTTATCAAAGACTGATGCAGAATATAATTTGTGCTAATCCCTTCGAATTTTGAATTTGTGATTTTTCTATCTTTGTCATCAATCAATATGAAGAAGAAAAAAATCCAGGAAAGGTCAGGCTGAAGAGTGTTTTTGAGAAATGAAAAATTTTTGTAGACCCTCCCGTTACTGGGATATCAAAAAAATGGTCATAAGAAGTTATAATTTTCATCTGTATAGGGACTCTCCAAAGTCTCATCATCTTCTAATGAACGTTTTACTGCAAGTCTCGCCCTTTATAGATTGTTTTCTTGACACTTTAGAATATTACTCCCTGTCCCCTTCGAAGAAACGTGCCAGCACGAAACATAATAAAAATTGCTCAATCAAGATGTTATATAGAAAGTTATGGGTATTTATATTCTATATTCTTTCATTTCATTTTGCTTTTCGGTTACGCTTAATTTTGACGCGAATTAATGGCCGAATAAAAACAATGAAAAAAAAAAAAAGCCAAGGCATATAATATTTCTCCCCTCTTCTTGCGTGCGTTTATTTTTTTATTTTATTCTATTCTATTCTCATACAAATCAAATTAGGTTCTGGTCACGTGCTCTGTCGACTTTCAACCAATCGAAAGAGTGGATTCGTGTCTCTCGCAATTAACGCGACAAGTGCGCGCATTCCTTCATCAGTTGGGGGAAACGTCGAAGACATTTTGAGGACATACGCATACACCACACCATGTGTATACACATTACACACTCCATTCACTCGAGTTCAACGACCTGATTAAATTTATATATCTAGCTCAATGTTCAGTATCAAAGGTATAGATTGAAGTGTATCATAAATATATATGTAGAAGAACGACGGGTGCACATTCGCACACCATACATATTATACTCACACTTAGAAAAGTACGTACTTTTTTTTTTATAACATTAACCTAATTTTCTCATTAATGGAATGCGTTTTAAAACTAGGGTAGTACGAGTGAAGCGCGAACAAACTATTTTTCGCGTTCTAGTAACTCCCGCGAGTAAGATAATTTTTTTTTTTTAATTCATTTTCTTTATTTTCTCTTCCACTTGCACTGAATCTGAACGTAGGTACACGACATTGTCGCATGCTGCTATTTTTCATTTATTTTTTATTTATTTTTACATTATAAAAAATAGTTACTAGACGAGGAGGAAGCATATGAAAACAAAAATTACATGCAGATTACAATCAGTTAGATCAGGACCTGCATAAGTGGGGCAGCAGTAGATTATTTATGCGTTCAACTTTTTTTCTTTTTTTTTTTGTACATATGTACGTTGGTTCACACAACTTGCACTTGTTCTGCTTCGATAAGATCTAGCGCAGTTAAGAGACACTTTGAAAAATCTAATGTAGTTCGTCGAGCAAAAGTTTTTTCTGTCACTGGGTTAGTGGAGTTCAACCAATATCATGAAAAGTCGCACCTCGTACTCCACATACTCTTTCTACTAGTTCATCTGCAGGTTTTTAAAATTAGTCTTAAGATCTATTTGTGCTTTCGTAGCTGATTCTCTTCAAGTTCGTACCATTTCCATAAAATTTGAAAATTTCTATTATCAGACTCTGTTCATTTTGAGATTGCAAAAAAAAAGAACGCCATATTCATATTCATCAACAACATAATACATGTAGCATCGATCAGTGATGATGAGAAACAAAAAATTAAAATCGGGAGCGCAGCCATTTATTGTTGTTGCATGTGGTACCTGTGGTACCTTTTTTCCTCTCTCCAGAGCCCTGCAAACTGTAATCCGTTTTTTGCAATCTTAAAATGAACAGAGTATAAACTCTGGCTCTGCTGGCTCTGTTCGATCTGCTTTTGGGTATTTGCATCCTATCGCTTTATGCCTTCCGGAATTATTAGTATTAAATTAGTTTTTTTCACTCGTTTTTCTATTTCCATTCCGATCAGTTAGGTCCGTCGCCCTTTTGCCTTTCATGTATTCTCACTTACAATTATTTCTTCGGCTAATTATCGATAACGAGTTTTCTGTCGTAGTGTAGGTACAATTGTTGAAATTTTACTTAATTACTTTTCATTTGTTTTAATTTCTCTGGGTGCGTATTCTATAACAATAGTTGAAAAACAAAAAAACAAAAAAAAAGAGAGAGAGAGAGAGAGAGAGGGAGAGAGAAGAAACACGTATGTATGCAATCCGTTACAAAATCGCACAATGATAATTAGTTTTGACTTTGATTAAAAAAAAATTTCTCCTGCTGTTAAAATTGTTGAAATGAAAAATGCAGGTTGTTGACCTGTGAAAAGAGTTTGGGTTGAATTTTTCGATGAGTAAAATCGTAGGTATACCTGGATGTCAATAAATAATTGACTTTTTGAGAAATTAGACTTCGAGTCATCAGCTTTTGAATTAGAATTTTGAAGTGAACTGTTAGCTTTATGTGGTTGACTTTACCGAGTAAAACCCAACAATGTTTTTCTTTTCCGATTCGTTACTTATTTTTATGAGTTTTTAATGATCGTTGCTGCTCTTTTGGTTTAAATAAAACAAAGGAATTTTTAAATCTGCGTCTGCTGTCGGCAGTACATTTATCATCTCGTATCAGTGAACTCATCGTCTACGAACAATAACAAATAATATAAAATAGATAACTCGAATTTAGAAAGACGTACTTCACCCCCCGGCAAAATGCATACGAAATTAAATAAATAACTAGTTCGTGGTTTTCGTGTGCATATGAATCCAAAAATGTTCCTTCTCAACTTCCGTCACCCATTAATCTATCTTTATATCTTTATAATGTGATGAAGTTTCAACTTTGCTCGAGTGCATTTTTCGTTTGTTTAGTTTTTTGTCTTTTTTTTCTTCTTCTACTTTCCATTATTTTGTCCACTGTCTCGATTCAAGAATTAAGAAAACTGTAATAACAAATTTGTTTGACCGATAATATTAAACTCTGTGACCTTCCAGCTTTCGCTTACGTCATTCCCATGGAAATAGTTGCTCGAACTTTAACCCGTACAGACATCTACTATACGAGCTAGCAGGTGTATGTTTTATGGTCGTCTTCTTTTTTACACTCGTATATTCTTCAAAAAAATATAAAAAAATTAAAAAAGGATTAAGATGAGCTGTATAGATTATGAGTACCGTAGTTTTTTGTGAATCCTGTATTCAGCGTGTGTACTCGTATATCTCTGCTGATATTCGTAGTATGTTTGTAAACAAGAACCTAGGTTATGGGTACCTTGTCGCATAATTTTTGGTCGACGAACCGGTATTTCTCGTATTATTTAACTTTTTTCCCCCTAATGCACGCGTGTAAATGCGTGTCTGATGTGCTGCTCTTTGTAGGAGGAGTCGAATTTTTTTTTCTTCTTTTTTTCTATAAGTATATTATTTTATGTGTAAGTATGTAAAAAAGAATCGTGACGGTATTTAAATTATATCTATACATTTACGTATAAAAATAGTTGTAGAGACGTTTCTTCTCGAATATATCATGAAGGTAATTATTATAGGCGCAATTAAAGCGTTCGAATCACGTTGATAGCTTTATTAGGTCGTATTTTTCTTCCTCCTTTAGCCCTTTTACAGCGTTTATTATAATTTAGTTCGTTTTCAAAAGCAACTTGTGCCGGTATGTTGTCCTTAGCGGACGAGATGCTGCGATCCTCCGCGTGGTGGTCACGTTTACCTGTTTGCTCTCCTCTCGCCGAACGAGTAATTCAGGATGGGTTTAATCGTTGGGAATTGGTTCTAATCGCCGTCAGTTCGGAGGTTGTTATTTCTTCATGGTCGAAACGGTTTCCTTGCTGAGCCACTGCTTTCCTCCTCGGCTATCAATTAAGAATCCAATTTATGTTCAATTTTTATAAACCGTATCATAACGAAGTTTTCTCGTCGTATATATCTATACAGTATACCTAATCTAGAAATTTTACCAAACTCAGTAAAATTCAAGCTGCTAACTTCGCACCAGGGCTGGAGCGGAATTCTAGCAGCTAAATAACAGTTAAAACGTAATATTCGATTTCTTATTGTGAGAAACTTTTTTTTTTTTCAAAAAAGAAATAATTACCATCTTTGCCCTCTTTCGGTCTCCTTCTATGACAGATGGAAAAAAGTGGCGAGTATAAAAGTTATAGCTGTAGATAATTTGATGGAAAATATCTATCGGCAAAGTCACCTTACCAGATGTTTTGAATTTTCGCTAATTTTTTCACCAATTTTGGAAGATTGCTAGAATTCTTACGAAATTCAAAAAAAATCCTATACAGTGACCTAATAAATCAAGTTTTCAACATTGTTTGTTCGTTGCTCTGTAATTCTACCCTTTTTTATATCACCCCAGTACGTCTTGATATCGTTCAGTCTTACCAGAAAGTAGGAAAATAAAAATCAGCTAAGTCACCCCGGTCTACGGTATATTGAAAATTTTTAAAGTCTGCTACACTTGGGGCGCGTGAAAGGATGCTAGCCTTGTTTTGGTTGATTTTATCGCCTAGGATTCGAATAAAACTCACCCTTCTTGTGGATGGCATTATTATACTCTGAAATAACGTGGCTGAGAGCCCACGCATTGACCGAAAGACTATGTTTGCTTCAACTGCAGGCGAACGTTTTTCTATTCATTTTCCCGTTCAAATTACCGCGAAAGACGGTGAAAAAAATTGAGATCGCCGATCTTACATAGCGGATTGTTGGAAAATTTTTTTACCACTCCTGGTCAATTCCGACCAATGGCGATACACTTTGTTCGACAATAGAACGTTTTTTTTTTCACGCTTTGTAAATAACTAATCGCTGGCGTAGTGTGGAAAATCGTTATTGCTGAGGATGGAAAGTGTAGTTTTCGGGGTTTTCGCCCGATGTGCATTCTGTGATGGGTATTTCGCGCCATTGGCAGGTTGCCCTGCAGCTGCTTGGCTCCAAGTCACTAACCTGTCCACCTGAATTCGCATATCACGCGTAGTCGAATGGTCATTTTATTCTTCGCCTATTTTTCTTTTCTTTTTCCACTTACATCTGTACATTGATTTTGTTCTTTCTTTTGTTGCAGCGATGGCAGAGACGATGGTTTGTGCTGTATGACGATGGCGAACTGAGTTATTCGCTTGACGAACATGTAAGTGTGTTATTTCAGATTAATAGATATAATGATCATTTGGAAGTTATTTTAAGCCTTTGAAACTGGAAATGTATGTAGATCTTTAGTACCAATAGAATAGAAAATGCTGAAAATATCGTACAAATGCTTAATTTCGAGACACAAAATTATTTAGAAAATTATTATTTGTAGAAAATATCAGGAAGTGTCTCGCTTTGGAGCATATTAATGATTATTAAAAAGTCTACTATGACTGAGAGATTAATTTTTCGATTATACAGATTTCTATCTTTTTACGATCTATAAAAAATTGTGGAAAAACAAACTCTAATTTAGGATCTTAACTAGACTACCAGATTGCAGAAAACTGTGGTTCACCTTTGATAAAAAATTTTAGGAGATTTGAGACTTGAACTGAAAAAAATTTTCAAAATACAGTATTAAAACTCCCTTTTCTGCGCTTTTTGAAATTTTATATACTTACTGTACTCTTTTTTCAAAAATTGAGTGAAAATGGAATAATAATAGTGAAATCTTCACAGTTTTACTGAAATAATATGTTATTTACCTTATTAAAAAAAAATATAGTTCACTTACATATTTTAACTTCTTTTTTTTTTGTTGAAATCGGGAATTTTAATGACAAATTGAAAGTTCACGCAGTGATCCCACTAGCTATCTCTGGCGTGCTCGACTGTTACCAAAAATAAGATTTTGACATGTATATGTCTTTTTTAAAGGTAGTTAAGAGAAAATTTTTAAAGAAAATTGGTCAAATCGTAATTAGATAAAGTTACGCTTTTATTTGTGGACAAAAATTCGACCAGAATGCGTTAGCGAATACAATAAATATAGCGGTTCGTTATCTAGACATTTTCGTTCATGCTTAGCTGAACCCTTTGTCGTTGTCGAAGATACTCTTGCTCTTTTTCCTCGTAATTTTTAGACCGGATGTTATCCAACCCAAAAACGCAGGTATTCGAATATGCTCCCGTTGATTTTATTTCATCCAATCTAATTGATCAGAAAATTAGGAAGTGGTTAGCACAAGTCTGTGGTCCGTGCGATCGTTATCGCAGTGAGTGATTTTTAGGATTTTGATTTTTGATAAGAAATATTCTCGCACGATGTAAGGTGATTCACTATGAATTAATTTGGTAGACCCGTAGAATGTCGCTACTTTAAATTTCATTTTGAACAGAGTCTTGGTATATAGGTGATGTACTTTTTAATTTAGAATGTTTCTTTTGTAAAGAAGATAATTATGATATTTTGTTAACCAGATTTTATATATCATTGCTTTTGCGATATGGTATGGAGGGTGGACTTGTCTGAAGGAGTGTACCCATACATTTTAGCGTGTGAAGAAGTTAGCGTGTAGAATTTTCAGAATAAGGATTTATATATAACTTCAAAGATTTCTATGATTAAATCTCCGTAAAATGAAAAATTTTGAGAATCGTATAAAACGTTTATTACAACTGCCCTCTGAGAAACCGCATGAGTGAAAGGAGAGAGTCGTGATTCCTTGATTGAAGCGGTCCTTTAAATCCATTAGTTGCCCTAATTGGTATCAAGGACCCAGCATACAGCTTATCCGTAATACATATATAGTATTGGACCACTAGTGACGAGAAGTATTTCGCTGCAGTTGACTTTAATTTCACGGCAAGATTTTAGTTAAATGTGGGTACCTACTGCCTATTGATTATGAATTTAACTTATTGATTAGTCGGTACTTGATACCATAAATTATAAACATCTTAAAAGGATAAATGGGAGAGGCTTGCATTTTTTTCCTTTATCGACTTCTCTTGCTCTCCCCCCCACGCCCGGCCCCTAGTAAAAAGCTAGTTGCGCCGCAGGTTCCGACACTGAATTTTATGCATGGTGGACACACGCTTATAATCACCTTCGGATTTCCTTTATCGTTTTCCATCAAACTTGAGGCTCGAGTATTACAAAAGACAGAAAAATAGTCGTATTTCTCATCATTCATCAGTAGCCTATGTATTTGTGAAAAAGTGTGCAACGTTAGAACTCTGGCGTCGAAATTCCCAATAATCACATGCATTGCGGGTAGATTTCTCGTTTATAGAGGACACCTTGTATAAGACCTGTGTGCGACAAGTTACAGAGAAAAGTATCAAAATAGTTCGAGCGTAACTGGCGAGTAATTTCGATGCATGTCGTCACGCATTTCAAATTTTCAACGCCGGACACTCCTAGCTTTTTTTCTGCCGATTTAAGCGAATATAACATTTTTCCTTCTTTTTTTTAAAACTCTTTTATTTAGCCGCGTGTATACGCGCGTATGAGCATAATATATTTCGAGTATATATTTTAGAAAAATTAGTTTCGAAAGGTTTTTTCGATTAAAAAATATCATTCGTGGAGCGCGCGGATCACCGCTCGACAACCACGAAGGAGAACGCCAAAGGCTGCCCATCTATTATTTTCAACTCTGGAAATAATATTTTCAAGGTGCATGAAAAAGGGAGGAAAAACACGAAGGCTATTTCAACTCTTCAACGCTCGCCCGGGTCTTACGTGCATCGCCTGAAAGTATACGCGAAGGTAGAGAGAGAAATGAAAGGAGGGAAGTAAATCCTGATGTACATTTCGACCAGCATGTAATTAAATCAAGATCACCGGCTCTACGTGTACCATCAAAAAACAAGTTGCTTCACAGAACTTGATAAAATAAAGACAGAGAAAAAAATCAGCTCCGCAGCTAAAGAAAGAAGAGGCGCTATTCTCAGCTCTGTAGTTTTTCTTTTACAATTTCATCGCCGCAGCAAGTTGCGTAATTTTTTCATTTTTGGGAAGTTCACGATTTTTTTTGTTGTTGTTATGTTGTTATTGTGGTTCCAGCCCGTCCCCTGTCTCGTTTCCGCTCACAATTCGTTTGGGGTCGACCTCGGCCAGAGCTATAGGGTAGATAATTATTGGTCGGACGCGTTAACGTGTAATTTTCGTTTCAAAATCAAAAAAAATTAAATTAAAAAAAAAACTGTTACTTATAATATCGCGAAAATTAAAACGACAGCAGAACGATTTTAAAGAGGATAGAATCGTGCCCAGAGCGTAACCATGATTATACTATGCGACGTACGGTGCAATCTCTTTTGAGTAAAAAAAATATATAGTACCTTGTAAAATGAGGTCCCTATGAAGACACTGGGTTCTGTGAGGAATTTTATGCGGGATTTTGTGGCAATAAACTGTATCGTCTAGTATGGAGATCGTTTTTCTACATTATGCTATTACATAAAACCGCATATGGCATAGGTGTAAATGAGATAACAATTTTGTGCACACTGATGAGAATGAATAGCAAATAATTTTTACTACTTTTTATAGGAAAACAGGGACGATTTAAGATTTATTGCACATACTCGTAGAGTAGTTGTAGTACTTTTTATTTGGTATCTCTGAAAATGTATTTTCAAATTTTTGTGGTCATTTCTATTATAAATTTTAAATTGTCCTTGTTTTCTCATACAAATGGTAAAAAGTACTATCGAAATTTTTTTCAGTGTATAGTTGGTAAGAACAGAACTCTTGTTTGATAAATACAGATACCCAAGTCCTGTAATGCGAGTATCCTGAAGATTACCAGATTGTATGATATTGACGTATTATTAAATTAGATCTCATAATTGAATGCAGTTTGTGACACGTATGCAAGTGTATACATATACATGTACTGTAGTAAATATCATTACAGCCCGCTATTGTCAAATTTGGGGTATTGTACTTTATATAGAATTTATTTATGGGTCACAAAGACATTAATTTTTCAATTTTGAAAACCTCCTGGCACTCAGAATTAGGTGTCACAGCAATGAAATTGGTGCCTCTCTGACATTCAGTAAGCATAAATTAGCGATGACATTTACGTCGAAAGAATCGATTTGGCTTTAGAATATTCAGTTTATTTGGTTTGTTTGGTTCCTGTGAGTATGCAATTACCTATATGATCCTTTGAAAAGTAAGGCCTGTATTTCCTCACTATGCTACCAATGCCACGTATAAAAGTAAAATGGGTGGGAGATTTATTATTGAAACTTGTGAAAACGTTGCATGCTTTACCGAGGCAAGAGAAAAGAGTATACTTTCTCATAATACAGTAATAGAATTACCATTGCTCTTGTACACGTTTGATATGAATATCTGAGAAAGAACTTGAAGGTTGCTCACTTCGGTATCCATCTCAAATGTTTGTCCTCTTTTCATCTGGGTTTTGCGGTTCTAACTTACCATTAGCAGGTATGCAAAATCATTTACCCAGAAGAATCTCCCAAAGTGTTACAGAGATTAGCAGTAGGTTCCTTCGTCGTTAGAAAGTAATTTTTAATTTAAAAATTGCACATTTTCTACTTTTTTACACGTTTTTTACCAGACTCGGAAGGACAGTAGCTGAAAACTGCATAATTTTACTTTTTCCCCCCCTGTCAGCCCTAGTGTCCAGCTCTAGTCTACCAGTCTTCGTATTATAATCTTGGATGAATATCCTCTTTTCATCAGAACACAATGTCCTAGCTGTCCACGGACACGCTTCTGCTCTGACAATAATCAGTTTTACGTTTACATTGTACGCTTTAATATACGGTCCGTAGAATATTCGTCACCCTGGTGTTATTTATAATTGTTTATTTACTCAATAGTTGAGGTTTTCATTCTTCTCTCTTGGGATACACCACCGTAGCAAATACTTTGAAAATGTTTTTTTTTATTTGCGTGCGTTTTTCGAGGAACCAACCGAGATGTGGTTTGAGACAAAAAAAAAAAAAAGAAGAAAAAAAGAAGTAAATGTCGAATGGAAGGGGTGAAGGGCGAGTCTTAAGATTTGGTAATTATTTACGTTGCGGTCAAGTTAATCGGATGATAACCGTAGTGTGCTAGGAGACGCTTCATTGCACCGTACAGAGACTCGTCGACATTCTGTCTATATAGGTGCTTATACGCTTCTCCTATTGATCCTGCTTTTTGGTATTCATCGATATATTAACCAACAGCGTGCGACTTAATTAGCGAACTCTGGGGGGGTTCTCAGGCGAACGTTAATTACCTGCCGAAGAATAGTTCGTAGCTCGACGGGGAATGGCACCGAAGCAGCATTTTATAATTCGTTGGCTGCGGGTATAAAAGTCATGATCCATTAAGTACGACCAAGATATTGTGGAATAGCGAGGTGCACGATGGTGGTTCTCGGTTTTAGGACGCCGCAATTAGAATGTAATATTATTTTTAGGCGCTTTTACACAGTCGAGAAAAGGTTTTCATCTGGTTTCGGCATTATATGCATTGCAAGCTTGGTTGGTTATACCCCTGTACGTGTATCCATCGAATGCAATGAGCCATTAATATTGATTAGTTTTCTTCGCCTTCGTTCTGAGAATCGTCAACCTAATCCGCTCTGCCATTTCAATTTACATTAGCCTTCCTAATTATTTTGGTATGCGCCAACTGTAATTCCATCGTTGAATGGTTCGGTGAATAAAATATACATATGTAACAAACGTGGTCGAAAAAAGAAAAAAACCAACGTAGAGCTTTCTAGCCAAACTTACCGCCAGTGACCATATCGATATTTTCAAGCAAAAAGGTGCTATGTCCATTTTAAAATATTTACGAGATGCTAAAAGAAAAGTTGGATGAAATGCATTACTTTGAAGTGAATTTTGATCTCAAGATAATATTGATCATAGTCGACAAAAGCAGTATTGTCACTAAAGCAATGTATGTAATGACATTTCCTTTCTCACCACTCGTGAATTTTTTGAAATGGACGTTGCACAATTGGCTTTAAGGTATTAATACGAGTATATTAAGGAAATTGCCAAAAAATTGTCCCGAAATGAGCGAGTAATGGATTTATTTTTATACATATATTTATGATGACTAGATTTCTTCCTTGGAGTGAATATAACAGTAGATATAACAAAGTTCCCTCTCCCTTGGTAGTCATTTGTGGTGCAAGTGGGACAGAATAATTAGTCATAAAAATGGCCTTTGTCACGTTTTGGAATAAAACTTCCCCTGCAGTCGTGGAAAATTTGGTATGATGGCAGAATTCAACTTTCTGAAATCTTGATATTTAATTGTTGCGTTTGTTTGTGCAGTGTAAATACATTATTTTTTGTAAATTCGCCTTGAAAATCAAATCCAGATTTTAGCTGATAAATTTCGGATTAAAATCTGCCATTTAAATTTCTTTAAACGAAACAAAAATTTATGAGGGACAAAATAAGAATTACGAACGCATACGAGTATAAGAGTACAAAAAAAAAAGAAGAAACAATTAGAAATATCAACACAAAAGTGCATTTCCAACCAAGGTCGATATTTAAACTTACTTATTATACGCATGTAGCGCTGAAAAAAGTGGTTTACAGTCTGAAACTAGCATACATATAAACACCACAGTTCCAGATTTCAAAATATTGGAACTGAATGGCGAAAAATTAATTTAAAAAGCAGAATGTCTACGAGCGTGCTCTAAAGAGAAACGAATTAACAATCGGGCTGACCTTAAGATTAAGTTCTTATTTTTGTATTTAATCGATTCAAAAAAATTACTAGGTACTTTTCTTTTAATCAATTACCTATGTGTATACTAAACTAGTAGTCGTATCAGTAAACGCCAAAAGAAAGGAAATTAACAATAAATCGTGACTGCTATTAAAATAATTAATCAGAGCAAATTACTATAATATTCGCGACCCGTTACCTAATGTTGTTTTAATGCATGGACTCGGTAACCTCTCGCAGGGTGGCCACCGATGAAGTAAAAATTAAATGTGTTAAATTAATCAGTCAAGAAGCACGAAGCTTATTTGCACTATCAGCGGGCAATTATTATTTTTGAATTTTTTCAAGGGAATCGAACTGCTGAAAGCTAACATTTGATGGCATCGACTTGATTAATTGCTTATAAGAAAAAGAAGAATTTCATAAAAACTAATGGCCCAGAGAATGCTTCTTGGGGGGAAAAATCCTCAATTATATGGCTTGACCGCAGTATAGACTATGGACATAGCTCAAGGCTGTAATTCCATCATAAGTTGAAACAAACCTGACCGAGGGATTTTAAATCTCAGTTTATATTTTGATCCTAGTGATTTGAATTTTTCTTAATTAGCCTATATTATTATTTCTAGAAAGAATGTTCTATCACTTCTTTCTTTTTTTAATTTGAAAAAAATTGCTGAAATTTTAGCTCAGTTTTGGTGAAAATTATCAGTTACTGTCAACATAATCACAACACAGACTAACAACTCATTCTGAGCTAATGCGTATAACCTGTTTGCATTTAAAGTAATTTAAGTAAAATGCTGTTGAATTTCGATAGTAATTTTCACTATTCGTGTGAGAAAACTGGGTCAATTCAAGATTTATAGTAGAAATTACCTACCGTAAAAATAGTAAAAATGTACCATCTAAGATTGAAATGTACTATCTGGATATCTATGGTAAAAAGTACTACAAACACTGTGAATATTTACAATAACTCGTAAATAGTCCCCATTTTCCAATAAAAAATAGCAAAAATTACTATTAATTTTTTTCTGGGCATAAGTATCGTATGAAATGAGTTATCAAAAATCTTTTTAAAAATATGCTAATTAAACCTGAGAAGGAGATACAAAACTTCTCTAGATTTACAAGATGGAGTATTTTTCTAATTTTATTAAATAAATATAAAGAGATAGTTACACTGGCACAGTATTATCAGATGATTGTTTTTAGCTTTTAGATGTTTTGGTCCAGTCATCTTTGAGTAAAGACTTGAATGACAGTTTGCATATTCATCTAACCTTTCGGCTTGCCATACAGTTAGTAATGTACTGTGATTGAGGGAGCTGAAATTAACACCCAAAAATAAATTGTCCCAATTTTGTATATATGTATCCCTATGGGCAAAATATTTTGAAAACGGATCCGTTTTATTCCGGGTTATAATCCGTTTCTGGATTATAACCCGGGATTTTCCTGTTTTCCGGCTTCTAAAACGGATTTCGAACGGATTGTAATCAGTCTTGCCGGAAATGAGTCCGGATTATTTTCCGTGAAAGCTGTTTTATCATATTTGTTGGCCCGGGTTATAATCCGTGAAACCGTTTTACAAACGGATTTAGAAAAATTGCCCAAAAATTATCACTGATTATAATCAGGAAATCCGTTTTACAAACGGATTTGGAAAATTAATCAAGATGACAAAAATAACTGCAAATTTTCAGATCCGATGATCGAAAATAAAAACGGACTGACAACGGATAAAATTCTCATTTTACGGATCATTTTCTCATTTTTTGCCCATCGGGTACCAAACTCCGATAATGACTCCGTTTTTGTTTTCCTTTCTATTCATTTAGTCAAAAAATGTTTTAGCCTTCCATCCCTCAAACACATTAGACCAAGACCGCCTATATGGTTACCGAAGTATACTGAAGGAAAACGAAATGGACTTCCAATTCCAAAGTTTCCAACGAAAGCAAAAAATTATGAACAATAGTAACGATAATGTTTTCACTCTGAAAAATAGTACACTTTTCTATTCCAGCAGTTTACTTACTACTTATCGTACCTGTATTTATTTTTAAGGTCTTTCTCATCGTTTAGATCGAAAAATTTATAACAACCTAGTACGAGTCTATTGTCTTAAAAATGGGGAGCAATTAACATTGGCTTCGTATCCTTTCACAGAGAATTGAATGTTAAAATAAAATTTCTAAACTATGAAAATTACACCATTCAAGTTGTTTGGGATTCTGAAACGTGCGTTTACCATCCTTTTCTTTTCTACAGACTCACTCGTGGCTCTGGCAACAAAGAGTGGAGCTCTTAGGTGAGTGAGGAACCGAAAAGTGTCCTCCTCAGTTACGCCGCAGCATAATCATTCCAGATCATTATCTAGCGTGAAATGTTGAGGCTTCTTGTCTAGACTACAACGTAATTACAGCTTTAGAAAACAAATGGTCGACGATGGTGGAAAAAAGATCTCATAAATACCAATAACGCCCTCCCCCCCCAAAAAAAAACAAAACAAACACCCGAGTCAGTGTAATGAGACGTTCGTTATTAGAAAGTATACAATACACAATGTAAGATTTTTTTAGCCCATTACCAAAATAATAATTCAACCCAACGTACGTGCTGAAAAAACAAAATGGAGAGGAATAAAGTTTTACTCGTATAATGGTTCTTAATTTCTTTTCCCCATCGTCTTTTCAACCCTCGAAGATTCTTCGATAGACCTTTTTTTTTGGCTTGTTTTTGATTAGCAGTCTCAAAGCTACCTATGTTTGAGGGTCTATAACTAAGTTAGGGTGTGTGGAGCTGAGCTTCCTTTTTGACCAAGTTGAGTCCTTTTCAGGGATGGAAAATAAGAGGGAGGCGCGGAGAGTTGGAAGGAGTAGCTCATGGTGAGTCCCGAGTAGGCCACTCAAATATCCTGGCTGTGGCCTCGCGCCTATCGAATTTGTAAATTCTTCCAGTTTGATTTATCAGGTTTTGCTAAACTCATTCTGCATTGAGCCGATTGAATCCTCGCTTATTGACTCGCTGATTCTGCTGTTGGTGAATTCATTAAGATTATTGTTCGTTGTGGATTACCAATTTAGTAATTAGTTCAATATATAGTTGCTACAGATTTCAACTTGCCATTCCTACAAGCGACTGTTTTTTCATTTTGTTTTTACGTCCATCTTTTTATTTTTATTTTCAGCCGGAGACCGTCCCTCAAGCATGTATCGACATGAACAAAGTAGTGGACGTTGCCGAAGCCGAAGAGTTGACTGGAAATCCATACAGTCTGGCCATTACCACGCACGACCAAGTTCACTTCGTCAAAGCGACCAGCCGTGAAGAGACTAAATGGTGGATGGATGTCCTTTCAGTGTTCCCCAGATCGAAGGTAAGTTCTGTGCCGTAATTCAAAGTCCGTTAGTAGCAATATGACTATTGCTAGTACTTCATTGGTTTTGATCATGACGTGTAATTGTCTTGGTACGAGGTTTTCGCCCTGACCTAAGAGCTCATTGAGGTGTACTGTGGGCAGACATTCTTTTCTTTATGACTTTATTGTCTTTTATAATTAATGCCAATTAATGTAGCCGGATAAATGGCTTATAAATTTTTTATATTATGTATACTGACTGAATGACATTGTAGGTACGCCATAGAAATGACATGCAATCTGCATAGAACAACAAAGTAATTGTTGGACAGATTTGAAAAATTATGTTCGCGGATTCGTCCAATAGTTTTAAAAGAACGAAAAATCAGTCGAAATTAAATTGTGGGAAATAAAACGTTTTATTTTAGTAGTTGAAACTACGAGTATATGGCTTTCGAAAGATGCATAATTCAAAATCCTGTAACATTATTTTGATGTACGAGTAAGATATTCTTGGACGAAACATTTTTTTAATTGAAAATTGTTAATAGATTCGAATTTTTCCACCCATAAATTGTTGAAGGTGTTGTAGGGGGGGAAAAATCAATTAAGTGCATAATTTATTTGTTATTTTGGGTGAACCGAACCTCCGCAATTCGTATTCAGTTTCAAGCAATTACGTAATATTTCAAAATATTTTTGTGTTTTCTCCAAAATGTAATTTCTCGCCTATCTGAATTAGAATCATACGATAAATTTGTTTTAAAAATGATCATCTTCGTAACATTTTATTCATGCGATAAACATACAGTCCCTCGGATCCTATTTGAGTCTCTTTCTAGAATTCCTTACTTGATCTTTTTCATCCACTCTCTCGACACTCAAATGGCATATCTTGGCCAAAATGCACGATATATTTATGACATTACAATTATTCGATTTTTATTTTGCCATTTTTCCCTGTGAGAAGAACGCGAAAAAGTTCTAAACACGCGTGTACATAAATAATGTTTCAAGTTTTGAAACAATGTGATGCAGGGTACAACTGACGACTGAATTATTTGAATGCCGAGCGACTATTACCTGAACGAAAAATTAGCTCCATGTCGCTGGTTCCCCACCTACTACAATTTGAAATTTGGACACATGTATTCGTTTGTGCTACGTTTGTGCTGGAATTTATTTCGTTTGTGCTGCTCCCCTCTCCCCTCCACAACCAAAACAAATGCTCATACCCTTGAATGTATGAAATTTTCAAACTGGTCAGAAAGGTTCAAAACTAGTACCATTTGTTTGTGCTACGTTTGCGCTGGATTGTGCTGACCTTTTTTTGGTTTGTGCTGTCACCCCCTCCTCTCCAGTCAGTGTATAAGTGTTCAAATTTAGCCTATAAATAAGTAAAATTTGTAAATCACTGGTGATGGCTGAAAATGGAACCAATTGTTTGTGCTACGTTTGTGCTGGATTGTGCTGACCTTTTTTTGGTTTGTGCTGCAAACCCCTCCCCTCTAGTGAGTGTGTAGGTGCTAAGAGTTTAGCTTATATAGAAGCAAAATTTGAAAATTTTTCAAACACTTATACACTCACTAGAGGGGAGGGGTTTGCAGCACAAACCAAAAAAAGTCAGCACAAACGTAGCACAAAGGATTGGTACCATTTTAGCCATCTCCAGTGATTTTCAAATTTTGCTTCTATATAAGCTAAACTCTTAGCACCTACACACTCACTAGAGGGGAGGGGGTGACAGCACAAACCAAAAAAAGGTCAGCACAATCCAGCACAAACGTGTAGCACAAACAAATGGCTCATTTGGATTTCCAATATCTCTTTGATGGGGAAGAGCATGTTGCCAGTCCCCCACTGACCTTGAAAAGGTTTTTCTCAAATATCTCTGAAGGGAAAGCTGCACAAACGATGAAAATTTCAGCACAAACCAGCACAAACGTAGCACAAACGAATGCATGTGTCAAAATTTCAAAATTCAATAGGTGGGGAACCAGCGACATGGAGCTCGAAAAATTTCGATTTTATTTATTTCTCCACATAATATACGAGTATCTACATACTAGGTATATACTATAGCTATTTGTTTCTCATTTACGGCGATTTTACATCGTTAAAATTGTTTTACGGCTTTTTGATCGATTTTTTATAGAAATTTTTGTTCTTTTGAAACAGTTGAATCGTTTTTGGATGCATGCCGTACTCCGAGGTTCGGAGTCGGTTTTTATGAGCTGCGGCTGTTCGTTGTTCGGAATTCTTTACCTCGTTGGGTGTGTTCGGCGAGGAACCGAAAAATAATGACGAGCGTTTCGATTAAATTCTAGTTCGACTTCTGCTGATCGGATAAACTCTCTTTTTCTCCTTCCGTAGCTGTAATCGGCTTTCAAATTTTTCTCAGATGTTCTAATCTCCGAAACATATTCTTCATTTTCTCGTAACAGACTGCCTGGTCGTAACCTTAGAAAAGTTGCTGCGAACTTTCCAAAAGAAAAACTTTCAAGTATTGAAAACGTTTACCTCGTTGAATATCAGTTGTTAATGCGTATCTAGACTACTGATCATAATTATATTGATGAAGCATCTTTTAGTAGCGAACTTGACGCGACTTTTGCGAAATGAGACAGAAAAACTTGACCAATTCTTGAATTCGGCCCTCCAAGTAACAAGCGTTGCCCGGGCTTTCACTTCTTTGGATCTCTTATCGTTAATTATAGTCACCAAAATCGCTCATAGATCTTCGCTTGTTTCAATCACGTAACCCTCTCACTCACTTTACAGTTGTCACATAATATGAATGGCTTGGCTTGGGCTGAGAAAAGATATGTACTACGAGTGGTGTTAAAATTTTTCTTCTGCATTTTACTGGTTAGTGGCAGATTTTATCGAGTAGATAATTTAAATGAAATATCATTAATTCATCTGTCTTATCTAATCGAGTGAGAAGCAAGTTTTTGTTGCTATAATATTGATCGACGAAGATCATAAACGAGTTGCATGTTTGAAAGTTGGTTAAATTACTCGTATATCAGGGGAAATAGTTATGCTTTAAGCAGTACACGTATTAAAAAAACTTGTTCTGTGCACTAGTGACCTGCGAAATACGCACTACCTATACTGGTCATAACGTTTTCTGTTTTCACGAATTATATCATTTACTCATAGGTACCACCATTATCTATTTTCTTCCTTTTTTAGATAAAAATTCCGAAAATTCTTAAATGTTAATTTCTCATTGAACGATCGAAGCCCGATCAAAAATATAAATATAATAATTTTACTTTTCAAGGGTGACGTTTTTGTCGTTGTTGCAAGTCTGATGATACCTCCTATATATAACTTTTTTCAATTAATTTTCGTATATTTTTAAAATTTACTTAAGTATAGTCAGTGCTTATCCAGGTATCTTATTATTTCAATGACTGGAGGATCTCAATTCGAAATAAAATTATAATCTTTTCTCTCTGAACATTGATGAAAAATTTCGTCCACCGTTGAATTTGATTGAAGCAAATTATTATACTCGTTCTTCTTCGTCACAAAAAAAAAAAATCACCTTAGTACTTCTATAATCCATTTATTCTGATCAAAAAAAAGTTTAACTGTAATGATGAATCCATTACTTCAGTGAGATGGAATCGATTACAGAATAATTTTTGTCCTCGTTGTTAATCCGCATGATGAATGGGCTATTTTTTCAGTGTTTTCTTTTATTGGGCCCCCTTTTCGTACAAGAACCTTTTCATTACATCAAAATGAGTCAAAAAAAAAAAAGAAAAAAGTAAATCGATTTTCTCGATTGTTGATCGTCGAAAGTGTGAATTCAAGCATTAAAACGAAATGGCATTGATTGTATACAGCTCGTGCGAGATCTCGCGGCAACAAGTTAATCAATTTTCGCATCCTGTAACGTAATCAATCAGTCAATCAATTACGCCTCATTACCTTTTTAAAACAATAGCCGCCAGCCTTATTGACGGTTAATTAAACACGGTTTCCGTTTCCACCATCTTACAGAGATGGAAAAGAAACGAATGAGAAATACGAGTAAAATACGACGTACGACTTCGTATTTTTCAAAGAACTGCGCAGTGATAGTGGTCTGTCGCTGAAATTATTGTTTCTTCTGCGAATCTGGTTTAGTTGAACGGTACTTACTGAACTTGATAGTAGCCAGCCGTTTCAAGGACTTCTCTTCTCCAACTCAGGCTCAACCCATTTATAAATACCTACTGGACAGCCAGCTAGCCAAAATATCTTCGTTATAATATAAAATTGTATCGCATCGTCAGTTGTGGAGTTATTAGCGTGCCTTTGGAGGAGGAGTGCACTCACAGGTACTTGGTACCTGTATGATTTATCAGACTTGCTAGAGCAGCCTAAGAAGTGGCCGAGTTGTAAATATTGTAGAATAGGTGCCGCATAGAATTTGCTAACTCCCTATTCTTATAATTGGCTGATAAAACTTTTAATACTTAATATAGATATAGTTTTCTCTTGTTCTAAAAATTCAAGTAGCAGTGTGCATAGGGTCTCTAGCGAATTATCTATCGATAAATTTTGATTTAAAGATAAATTATCGTCATGTTCGCTATCATCTCTATACTGTATATATGGTCGCATGAAAGATCAAGCTGTCTTTTTACGAAATCCGTATATTTATCAATTTTTTCTCTTAATAGTCTTAACGATTTTATTCTCGACTACGAAAGACCTGGCGATGAGATGTGCCTTCGTCGTATGAAAAAAACCACCAGTCCCCCCCCCCCCCTTCCTTCTCTTATATTAACTTCTAATCAATATGTACTCTCACGTAATCGAACGAGAAGCAATTAATACTGTACATTTTGAAATTCCTACAGGGCCGACATAAAAGGAATGCAACGTTTCCAGTCAGCAAATCGGTTACGAATGTTGCAGTTGCAAGTAACGGCGCTCTGATGCAACCATCTGTAACTTCATCCAGATCAGGTAAGAGGACTTTATAAGAGTAAAAGAAAGAGGAAAGAAAAAAAGATGAAAGAAAATTCGATTCACGTATTTACTGCATTTTTATGATAATTTCACGCCGACAGCTTGGGGTACTGATCTTTGCCTTTAGTTCGCTTTTGAAAATCGTTTCCCGCCCTATCATCTCTGACTCAATCTCCCTCCTTCGATATATCCGTCTTTCTTACTCGTAAATATGATTCGGCAAAATTTATTAAAGAATCCCGGTACGGAAGACCAGTTGTGATTATGAAATTTTCTATCGTGGCTGGCAGGCAGCGCACAGGTAAAAAAAAAATCAAGTTGACTGCATGCGTTTGGTGCTCTTTTTATCTCCGTCTCTCTTCCTAATTAATATACGAGCTGGTTAGCCCGAAGGTGGACGAGAGAACTATCGATGGCTGCGTGTTTTTTCTTCTTTTTTTTTTTTTTTAAGTATGCGCTGTGCTGCGTATGCATGCGGCTTTTTGATTTTCGAATCGGTAAATTTTTTAGACTTTGTATGCGCGCTTATAATATGTGCAGGTGAAATCGAAACCGTTTCGATAGCATCTAGCTGTAGCTTTGCTGGCTGACTGCCTTTCGTTCACTTCCTCGTTCTCAATCACTTTTTTTTTTTGTTTACCTTTCTTGCTGTGGCTGCTGTTGATGCTGGCGCAGCATCACTATTTTCGCTTTCCTCGTACAATTCTTTTATATTACTGTATCGTAACACTCCCTTTAGATGAGTGGATTTCAAAATTTTTTGAGTACAACGAATCATCTTGTTGCCGACATTGTGTATGAATATAATCGAAAGTTATGAGAAACGGTCGTGGACAGGTAAACCCGAATGGTTCGCGAGCACTCCGGTGATGAAGACAGTCCAATAGGGATATGGGCAAAAAGTATTCCTGAAAGTAAATCACGTCTTCGTGAATTTTTGCGGATATGTTTTATTGGCTAACCTAACTTGAAGTAATGCAGTAGTAGAAGCAGATTTGTACTCGAGAGACACCCGAGATAGTGCAAATTTAGACTACTCTTGCATTATGAGTGTTGTTTAGTCGCAATTTCATTTTTAGAGATTTATACTGCAAGTATTTATATCGGGCCAGAATGTTGAAACCTGCATGTATTACGTGATTGAAAATCCTTCAGTAGCAGATTTGCTCAGATGCACACCGTCATTTGCACATTTTCTATAGGCACATTGAAATCATCGTTGTGATGTATAGGAGGAAAAATCTAGTCTGAAGTATAGCCGCTACTGTGAAGTTGGTTCAAGTTGTGTTTTTGATAAGAATTGAATGTCAGAATTCAATTCACAATTGATTGGAGCAAAATCAAATAGAAAATTATGAGATAAGTCCGTCCTTTTTTTCATTCAAAAAATCAAATGTGAGTTTGATAAGATTGAATAAAAAATACTTATCAAAAGATGTTTGGAGAACAAATCATGAACACGAGTACTTACCAATACCTGAAAGCAAAAAGGTGCTCCATGCTTTTTCAGTAATTTGCAAGAGGTAAGGGAAAAATGTTATTTCACGCATAATTTCTTTGGTAATACTATTACTCGTATGTAGTATCAAGTTGGATAAGAAAAGTAACCAATAGTCTCGAGATAGTAGTTGATAAATATGTAATATTATCGTTGGCACGATGCATGAAACAAAATTTCTTTTAGCACCTTTTCGCTTCAAGGTATCGTCATTTTCTCATTTTCCAAATTGTATGATATACGAGTATAAGCAATCCCCTTCCCATATGTACGACTATAACTTCATCAATAACTTGTGCAATGCAGCTACATCAAATTCGTTGCCACGATTGAAAATCTTCACTCTCGTGAATTTCGAAAAGTTAACCTATAATATTTTTGACTTTTGAATTGCTAGCTATAGGTAGTTACTCGTATTTTGAGACATCGATGAACCGCGTAGGAACTGAGTTTCTCCTGCTTCTTCGGAATAAAACTTTCTGTTTTGTCATCAATTTTTCATTATAATTCTTTTTTTTTTTTTTCATCAAAATGATAGCTTCAAAATGGTCTTCCCCTTCCCGTATAAAAATAATATGGTTAGAGGGTGGGAGACGTTGTTTCGAGTGAATGATTTTTTTGCACGTAATTTGTAGCAACAATTAGTTGGTATTATACGAGTAGCTAATTCTTTTTATCATAATTTCCGAGCCTTTTTTTTGCACCTCACGCTGTCTGGATGGTTGTGATATTTGATACGTTAACTTCATTGAGACGGTTTTTTTTTGTTACTCGAGTCAAATTTCTGAAACTTTTGTAGCTTCGAATTCGAAGAGCTACTGCTTTATTAATCTTGTCGCTTTCATCTGTTGCATATCAGAAAGCTGATTTGGTAGTTGGTTTTTTTATCTGCGGAATGTGAAGATATTCGAGAGAATTTTATTCCATTTATAAATTTACATTTTTCCATTTATTGGTAACGAGAAAGTACCTACGTTTGATTATGCGAGAAAAAGACAAAAAGTATAAATACGTAAAAAAAATAAGAAAGTTGTTTTAGATATTGGTATTTAATGCTTTAAAGCAAGTAAAGCCACAAGAATTTGCGAAATCAATTTTAGTTTTGGTTCATTGTTTTATATTAATTTCCCTTTCGCGGTTTACTCGGCTTTACATACTTATAGTCGGTCAGTGAGATGAAAGAAGAAAAAAAAGTAAAATTACAGACGATATATTTTTTTTTTGCGCCTTCATTGTTGCATTTGGTAATAATCCGTTAGGCACAAAGCCACAAATTTTGAAATTCGACGACAAGATTTGATCATAATGAGTAACGGTACCGAGTGTCCGGAGAAGAAGACGGACAGCGGAAGAAAAGATTTAAAAAAATGAGAAGATGAAAAAAAAAATGATGATAATAATAAAACAAACTAAGAACGAGTTTTTAATTTTCTACTTCTATAACTGGTTCGTTTACTTCGATTGATATAATAAGCCGAATAATTATACGCTTATTTTCTACTTTCTGCGGCCATCAACTTTCCCCGCTTTCCGTTTCGTAGTTTTTTCCTTAGGTACTTTTTTTTCCTCAACTTCGACCACCTTTGACGCATCGTTGAGATAATTTTTTACATTTTGTTTACTTCCTTGTCAAACGATGACTTCTTTTTCTGTCCGTTACTCGAGAAATAATTATTAATTTAGTTGCTTCGTCGAAAAACTACTTTGCTAATTAAATTCTCCTCCATCGTGATGTTGGAAATTTCATTTTCAAATTAACGCAACGTGATTGATATAATTAGGTATATGTATTTTAGTTTTATCTATTGAAGATTTTATTGAAAGCATAAGCCGAATGACATTTGTAAATACTAATGAGTTATCATTATGAGGCTACTAGTGCAATACTAGATTTTAGTTCAGTGGCGGAGGTAATGGGGGGCCGGGTAGACCGTGTTACACCAAAAAAAAATTCTGGCCCTCCCAAATTTTTCGAAATGAATTCAAAACCCGTAAAAATAAGAATAAATTATTGAAAAATCATAAAAAGTCAGCTTCAGTGGGTATCAATTTTTTGGATGTTAAAATTTTCGAATGATTTTTCTTGGCCCATCCTAAAAAAAAAAGCTGGCTCCGCCACTGTTTTAGTTAAATATCGACAAAGGGTGTCTCGATTTATTTTTTGACAAACCGGCATTAGTATATGCAATTCTTGGAAGTAAGTCAAAACTTTTTTTTTAATGAACTACCTAAGGAAAACTGGGCCATCGTGCCTTGAGCAACGCTGATCTGAAATATTATTTGTTTGCAATTAACTGCGAATTATTATTATTACGAGTTTACTATATTTCATCGTTGATTGTACCAGAATCTACCAAGAAATTTTTTTTTCGGGTGGGAGAAAAAAGTTCAGTGATTTTTATGTTAACCAATGAAACGGCGTTTGAGCACACTAAGGATAGATACTCAGATTTTTTAAATACTCGTATTACCGTCCATTTAAGAATTAATTCTGTGGAAACTTTTTCGTTTCACCTGAAAAACTTTGTCGTGTTTAAGAAGTTCTTATACCGCAACAAAGATTTTTAATATTATCTTTTCGTTCTTATATCTTATCCGAAAACTACCAAGTAGGTAAATTGTGAGAGTAAAGTAAATGAAAAACAAACAATAGTCAAACTTCTACGATGTATCTGATCTATGATCTACCCGATTAAGTGTGAAACTTGAAAGATGACAAAATATTTAGATTAGCTTATCCTACATCACCACATCGAATGAGCTATATTTAAAACTTTGATATGTAGTAAAATAAGTAAAAATTTCAATCTTTAGCCTTTTTCCTGTATTAAACTCAGTTTGGGCTTAATATTTTTGTGATTTTAACGTAATTTCAGTTTGGCCCCTCGTGCACAACACAGTCGATATGTGCGATATAATATTATGCGGAGCACCAATAGCCTCTACGGCGTTTTCACGTGTTTTTTCCCCCTCAAATGGTGACCGCGCATGCGGCAGTTACGCGCCAATATTATTTCGTAAAAAGGAAAAAATTCTCCGAAGCCTTCCATATAACTGCGTGGTGCTTTGTAACCGGTTCGCTGTGAGCGGCCGCCGCCTCATTGTAGGCCTATGTGTGCTTGATTTGTGTATGTAGGGCAAAACCATCAAAACCCATCAATTGCGCGTGCGCTCGCCATCGCCATTTTTGCATGATTTGTCCTTTGCGTGGCGAGGAGGTTTTGTGGAACGAAACTATTTTCGAGTAGGTGTACTCGCTGTACGTACGTTATATTGGACAGCGGATGGCTGCGGGCAAACTCTATAAAGTCGAGGTGCAAACGAACCGATTTTATCCGAACATCTGGGCTTACGAGTTTATTGTAAACTATAATAATATGTAGACTATCTATTTCCGTCTGTTTTGGTGCCCCGGGTGAAGAAAAACCTTTCACCCGAGCTACGTATGAAGTACCTATCCGATTATCATATGAACGTAAACAATACCTTCAATAAACAGATATAAATATTATAATATAGTATGCGTACTCGTACGTACTTTGTTTATCCTCGAATTTGTCGAATCAGCTACCGTATAAAATATTTTTTATGCGCCTTCTGTTTTTGCTGGATTATCTTCTCTTTTTTTTTCAATGACTTAACGCAAATCCTTAATTTTAGCATTTTATCGTCACCCTTGACCATGAATATTCAACGAGTAAAAGTTGAACACATTTTATTTTAATATCGATCGTATGTAACTAGAAGAAGGCATATAGCTATATACTTATTGGGTATTATACTATTCTCGTTATAAAATTGATCTGATTCGATTTGAAGGGCAAGGTAAGGTACAGATTTTTGATTAGTAAATATGTGACGAACATTTTAAAGTTATCTTTGTCGAAGTTTTGTCCAGGAAACTTGAAAAATGGCTCGTTGGATTTTGAAAAAAAAAAAAAGAAAAAAAGAAACACCAATCATTAATTTAAAATCAACTGGTTTGGTTGGATTTTATCAAATTGATAGTTACAAATTATACCAAATTGATGTCATGTAAGAGGTATTTATACTCGATGCTTCAGATAGATGTCAAATCTACTCACTATAACAGGGTTGTAGACTGAATATTATTCTCGATCTTGATTCACTTTACCCGAACGCTTTTAATGCCACCCTGCATTATAAATGATTTTGAAAATCTAGATTCACGAGAACGATAGTAGAGAGACTGGATAAGCTGCCGTTCAAGAGGTGAACGCAACCTGCACAGCGGTTCACAAGTGAAGCGTGCTGAACATACAGAAATACACGTAAATCCTCCCAAGAGAAAAAGAGGGTGTCTCAAATTATACGTATTATAAATTGAAAATAAAAAAGAAATAGCAAAATCTTTTGTAATTCTTAAAGTTTATAGAGATTCGTAGCTTTAATAATTATGAGCTACGTATTCGATGGACAATTTTTAAATAGGTAGGTAAATTTTAAAAAATCAGTCGGACCATTTCACTCGGCATATTGTAGCTCAAATTGAAGCTAATAATCTGTAGAATCCAAAAATTGCGAAATATCTTACCCCGTAATTCTTTTTTACATTTATAATTTAAGACGCCCGCTTTTTCTCTTACGGGGATTTACCTGTAGGTATCTTTATTTCATTCACATTTTCGTATGAACCGCGACGTGCTTGTGTGCCACTCACATTATTTACCCCGTCAATTGGCGAAGATGGTTTTGAAAGAAGTATCTATACTATCTACTCGTATTAAAAATTTTGTGAAAGAACTGCGTGGGTGAGTTTGGTTGATTTTGTTGATTCTAAAAGCAATCGCGAGACGCAACTCTCCTTTGACTTGTCTTCTTTGACCTGCAAGACACCGGTGTGTGGAGTCATCGTTTTCGAATATTATTATGAATTTTATTTCTTGTTTGAGCTGACGTGCACATCCGAGTATTATTATTATGCGCCGGAGCTGAATGGACGGAGGATTGTGTGTGCAGGTGGTTGGCCGGCGGCGAAGAACGGGGTCGTTCGCCGACGCAAATATTTGGACCGCGTTCGAAGGATGGTCTTTTGGCTTCGGCGATGGCCGGTATGAGATGGGTTCTAAGGTGGATTCGATTATATACATATAGTTATTGGTAAACAATGAGTGCAAGCAGTCGGTGACGCGACGCGACTGCGTTACGTCATGAGGACTGTACTCGTAGTGCTAAACGCTTTCAGGCTGCTTGATGGCTGACGAAAATATACAGGCGGCATCCTTCGCATCTTCGTAAAAAAATTTTCCATTGTTTGTTCTTTCCCAAGCACTGTACTCTCTTCGTATCTGATCTGTGAGGTAATGAAATTCGGTTTCAAAGCTCCGCACTGCGGTCGCAGTCGCGCCCATGCTTTACTCAGGTGTGGATGGTAATGCGTTTGTGAAACAGAATGTAGGTACGTCGAATTCGATACGAGCAGAAATACTCTCGGTGCATTTTTCACGTTCTGACATGGGTATACTAATAGCTCGATAGATGGAACTCTTTGCTAATCATGTACCATGCTTGTCCTCAGCCCAAAAGTACAGTGGCGGAATCACCTTTTTTTTTTCAACTTTGGCGAGGGACGGGAGAAGAAAAATTGTTCGATAATGTCAACATCTAAAAAATTGATACTGAAGCTGATTTTTTTATTATTTTTCAATAAAATGTCTTATCTTTACTGGTTTATAGTTCATTTCGAAAAATTCTTCCCCCCCCCTTGTCTCTTAGGTCTGCCACTGTAAAAGTACCTACTACTTTTAAAAAAAGTGATCATTCAGGTAGATTTAGAAACGTGTCGATGAGAAGTTTTATATTTTTGCAAAAGTTAACGTAAAATCGAGTTAGCGATGTAATTAAGTTGGAAGTTTTAACCCCTATCCTCACCTTGACAACTATTCAAACTGAAAGGCCATTTGCCCTAATATACGGCCTGAGTACCGCGAAAGAAGTCTGTAGAATAAATACATTAAGCGAATATATCATTCGAGGATCATAAATAATAAATAAACAAGTTTTTGTGCATTTTATTTGCACAACGTCGTAGGCCTTTGAGTAGCTCGCGATTATGTCTTCAGTTCATGAGAAGCAAAAAAACCAGCGATATCTCTGCTCAGAATTCGCATATCAAACAACATAACGATCAGGAAATGCAAAAAACCACACCTTGTTTGTGATAACGAGTTGCAAGATTGAACTTTCGCCCCAAGAATACTATAACCATATACTCGTATACATATGTATAAGTATAGGATTTCGAGAATATGAGAAGAGGTCGACAACAGCACCTCATTAGTTTCTTCTCGAGATCGATTGCAGCGATGAGCGAATCAATTTTTTCTCCTTTTTGAAATAATAATCGGTTCGCAGAATGATAACTAGTTGTTAACGCAATAATGGAAAAAATTTTTTTAAGGGAAAAATTACGCAATTACATTTCGTGTCCACTACGACGTCTCATGGCCTAAGGCCACATTTGCCCATCGTGTGTCAAGCGGACAAGTAGTTTTCTACATCATACTCATTCATAATTGTTAATACGAGCGCACACCCATCTCGTGTCTCGTGCACTTAAATGCGCGCAGATGACAGCAGGAAGACGAATACAGACCAGACATATACATACATAATATACAAATAGTATGTACACTAGATGAGAAAAAGCGGAAAAAAATTATACACTTCCATCAACGGAGAACTCACATTGCATGTAGAAAGTTATGCTATGCTAATCGCATGTATATAGTTGACGGAGTTTTGCTGACCTTGCATGGAATTTTCCTCGAATTTTGAAGAAAACACTCAAAAACTGAAAGGGTCTGGCAGGATAAGATAGGTGAAATGACCTTTTTCAAATTTCTTTCCCTTGAAATCCCAATTGGTGAGGGAAATCCCAATTGGTGAAAATCACAATAAATTAGTGTTACCTAACATTTCTGGATTCAAAAATATGAAAAAAAAACCACACATTGCACTGCAGAACAATTAGTCATAAGATATTATTACACTGCTTTTACTTAACAAAAGGATTAACTTATCTTATCATCCATTTTTTGTATGTACGTATTTTCTTCACTAATTAACTAAGAAGTCACCTTTGAACAGATTATTGCATCAGTTGGTAAAAAAGTTACCTTACTGTAACTTTGAAAATTATTGCAATAATGCACTATTGCACTCATTCATATATTTTCTCAGTAAAAAGATCATTGTTTCAACCTTTTCAATTTCAAAAGAAGGAGAAATTAATGAAAAAAATACTACATCTGTCTGTGATAAATTTCATTTCAGTACATTTAATTTATTATGTTGAACTTCAAACCAAGGTTTTGGCAGTGGCGCACATGTATTTTGAAATAGGTGGTGGAAGATCACTTGTGAGGCCCTTTTCAGCAAAGTGGCCCCCTCATAATTTTGTTCACCTCCATGTTTTTCAATATATTGGTGGTAAAGGGCAGTCAAAATTCCCATCTGATGGGGCCCCTAAATTGTGAGGCCTGGTGCAACCGCACCACTTAACCCCCCAGGTGGGCGCCACTTTTTCTGTTGTCTTAAATAAAAATTTATTACATTTTCTGTCACAACACCATCTAATATATGCCATATGCTTACAAAATACACATAATTTATTTATTACCATAATCACAGACAATATTTCTTTTTAAATTTGGTTGGGTATGCAGTGAACACCTTGCACACCCAGAGCAGACGCCACTAGAAAAAACTGATATTCCAATGCCAAAAAACTACCTTTTCCACCCCGAATTTCGGAAAACAAATTATATGGGTGTAATGTAGACTGGATAAGCTATCATCAGTGAAAATTTCAACTTGTAGACTCCATAGGGTAAGGAGCTCCAAAACTTCCAGCTGGAGTTACTGGAAAACTACTGGAGGTGGAACCGCAAAATTTTGTTGGTAGATAGAGCTCATAGAGGACTAACTACCATAAAAATTTCAAATCAAATGAACAATTATGAAAAAAGTTATGGGCAAAAAACCTTCAAAATGGCCGAAACACATTTTCACTCCCCAGGGGGCAACCAGTTGAGGTGGGGGGCTGAAATTTGGGCTGAATTAGTTTTTCATCATTGTCAACCTGACCCCCAAGTTTCAGGTTGAAATTCGAAAAAGGTCATTTCACCTATCTTATCCTGCTAGACCCTTTCTTGTAGATGTAATTAACTTGGTCTTGAAAATTATTTTTATACCATATTATGATACAGCAGTTGATTCTCTTTCAAAGACAATTTTTTTTTATATACCTACCCTCTGTAATGACATATTCTTTCATATTTTATAGTGTTGAAAAAATGAAAAATTAAGAACATTTCTTACCTCGAACTTTTCACATTTTCATTCATTATTTTTCTGTGCTTGCTTCGATTGCTCTAATTTTTAAAACTGAAAATCCACATTTTATTTGCTAAATAATGGCGCAGACCGGAGTTTCTTAACTATTATAGTTTTGAATGTATGAATTAAAAAACAATTAATAATCACTCGAATTGGTCAGAAGGAAAAAATAATTTCAACACCTACCAACCGGAGCGTAGGCAAACCGTCACAAATAAACGTGAGTGTGAAGTGTGAACTCGAGGTGGAACACCCTGTATGTTATTAATTCATATTTTTCTGGTATTGACTTGATTTTTTAGAACATGAAACATGAATTCGCTTTCAAATGAATCGAAAGCCAACTCGCTGAATACGTAAGTGTTGAGAGTACCAAATTAATTTAAGCCCAGCATGTCTTGATTTCACTAAAACGCTGCTTACTTCTATTCTTTCTAGCGTTGACACGCGTTTTACATTCAACTCGCTTTTGTAGTACACAATGATCTTGTATGTAGCGAATACTTGACATATAGTTGTGTTAGTTGGCCTTATGGAATGAATTGTGGCAGATTTTTGACCACAGATACATTTACAAGGGTTTGCTGCTCGTGCTGGTGATCGTATCTGAGGCTACCGTTTTCTGTAATTACTGCACTTTTTATTTTGGTTTTCCGATGAAAGTACTCGATCGTTTTCGCTTTCAGTTTTTTTTTTTTTTTTTTTTTTTGTCCCCGGTTCCTGTATCTTTATACGTTCTCTTTCACTCGCCATCTTTTTATCTTTCTTTGCGAACAAAAATGCTGGTACCCAGCTGAGAGAGTGCGTATGCAGGTATACCTGAAGAAACCCATTCGGTCGGTGACGGGCAAAACGTCCATTCGATGATTCTTATCTGTGTGTACAATAAACTTTCCACCAATGTGGAGGAATAGGGAATCGGATGGAGAAAAAAAAAAGGGAGAAAAAAGAGAGGTTGAAGAAGAAAAAAACACCAGCAACAACCAAATGACAACACTCTTGAGAATGAAATTCGGTTCCGCGATAATTTATTTATTATTGTGCGCAGCGAAATGCGTGACAAAGTTTTCTCTCAATTGCGAATAGCTCCAACAATGACCATGTCTTCAATTTGGTCTTGCTGATAAAAGACTGGTACAAAGGAAAAATGACGGTCTTTTTGTGAATAATGTACGATTTGTGCGAATGGAAATGTTGGGAAGAAAACCAATAAGGTATGACTGAAATTGATCACCATCACATTGGATAGTCATGATATTCCTTTTTCGGCGCTATACATGCATACTCGAAATTAGAATTTTAAAAATCAGTCTGCAATCGTAATCATCCTGTCTCGAAAATAGACATCTTCCGGCTGAAATTTGGAATTTTAACTGGGTCATCTTTTATCTACACATATAAGCATAGGTTACTAAGAAAATCAAACGATTCAAATCCCAAAAAGGATTAGAAAACTTTCTTTTTTCTATGATAGCATTGGTATTTTTTGTAATCGTGTATTTTGATATCACATTGAAGTGGAATATTTTTAAAATTCGAATTTTTGATAAAATGAATTCAATGTCTTCCCATTTTGATGCCTTTGGCATTAAAATTTTGATAATTTTCAACTTGTGCGGCTCTAATAATGTGTTTTTATCTAAAATACTAATATTTAATGATTTAAAAAATAGCTAAAAAAATTATTAGTTTACATTTGTTCTGGTTTGCTGAAACATAAATTGTCTAATTTTGTTCTAAAATTTTTTAAATTCAACGTTTTTTGCCACAGAATGGTGAAAAGTATGGTATTAAGTCGAAATAAAAATATTAGTGAATTTTATCATAGAAAACTTGAAATTTATTGAATTCTGTGTCAAATTACGTATTAGTTTGGATTTGTTGCGTTTTGCAACAGAACTCGTCAAATGGTTTTGAACTTTTTCCATCAACCATCATGCATATAACTGCTCGTGGGCCACGGAGGGCCAAGAAAAGTCATTCGAAAATTTCAACATCCAAAAAATTGATACTGAAGCTGATTTCTTATTCTGTTTCAATAATTTCTTATTTTTACTAATTTTTAATTCACTTCGAAAAATGTTTGAGTGGGCCAGAATTTTTTCGGGATGGGGGAGGCGGTGATTCACCTTGCTCACACCTTAATTCCGCCACTGAACTGCTCCTTATGATGAAATTTGATTCTCCATGACTGTGGGTAAAAAAACATCCATTACGTTGGACAATTACGCAATCTGAGTAGGTTATTGGAGAGATTGAAAATATTTTAGAGCAACTTCGTATTATCGTGGGGTGCCTTAGAGAATATTTTTTCAAATGAAAATATACTTATATTTTTTTAGCCTTCAACTTTCAAATTTTCTTAGCTATACCGAAGTAAATGAAAAAAAAAAAAATGGAATGCAATTTTTTCGTTAATACTGCCATAAAAGGGTTGAATGTAAAATTTGGAGGAAAACAATTTTGAGCCTCAGGTTATGACTAGTCGAACGTTGCAATTAATGAGAGACATTATCATGTACGTACCTACATTGTCATAAAAAAATCATGGAATTTTTAGTTTTTATTTCCTGACGAATTGGTTATTCAATTTTCTTCCAAAGACGAGCATTACCCATTAGGATTTCTATTGTTTTTATTCGAGACAGCCATCGATCATCTCTAAATTAAACCGTCATAAAATTGTCGACGGCTCGTATATCAACATTTCGATCTTACCATGAGCTATAATTCGTCGCTGGCCGTCAAATTAAGTCGTGCAACTTTACAGATTGCATAAAATTATTGAATCCAGCCTACGAGATCGAGATTGATAAATAATTATTATTTCACGCGGTCGAGTTTAATTACATGTTGTCTTCGGTCTGCCTCTTTGTCTTTGATTCCTTCTCTTTTTTTTTAATACACATTATGTATACCTACTTCACTTTTCTCTCTCTCTCTTTCGAATTCAATGAAAATACAATATTCATATAAGTACATGTTGGTTGCTTACATGTTTGAAGGTACTTGCGTATTACGAAATTTGAATCTAAATTCACCGTCTTTATTATTATTCGACAAACTCTGTTTATCGGAATGCGTGACTTCTGGTCTGAGGTGGTCGGCGATGACTTTTTATAGAACTTCTTTCACCTCGTTTGATGACTGTAAAAATATGGCTGTATGAAGCTCCATGTCGCTAGTTCCCCACCTATTGAATTCTGAAATTTTGACACATGCATTCGTTTGTGCTGGAATTTTCATCATTTGTGCTGCTTTCCCTTCGGAGATATTTGAGAAAAACATTTTTAAGGTCAGTGGGGAACTAGCGACATGCTCTTCCCCACCAAAGAGAAATTGGAAATCCGAATGAGCCATTTGTTTGTGCTACGTTTGTGCTGGTTTGTGCTGCCATTTATTTTGTTTGTGCTGCTCACCTCTCCCCTCCACAACCAAAACAAATGCTCATACCCTTGAATTAATGAAATTTTCCGACAGGCCAGAAAGGTTCAAAACTAGTACCATTTGTTTGTGCTACGTTTGTGCTGCCAGAATATAACAAAATCATGTGAACTCAGCTCTATGGGAGGTGTGAAAATCGGAAAGAATGTAGAGGTCAATGACTGGTCACCATTGTAGAGGTGAGAGGTGAGCAGCATAAACAAAATAAATGTCAGCACAAACCAGCACAAACGTAGCACAAACGAATGGCTTATTCAAATTTTTGAAATTCCAAGTTTCCAAAATATGACCTAAATTTTGGAGTTTGGTGACCGGTCACTGACCTCTACATTCTTTCCTATTTTCACACCTCCCATAGAGCTGAGTTCGCATGATTTTGTTATATTCTGGCAGCACAAACGTAGCACAAACAAATGGTACTAGTTTTGAACCTTTCTGGCCTGTTTGAAAAATTTCATATATTCAAGGGTATGAGCATTGTTTTGGTTGTGGAGGGGAGAAGGGAGCAGCACAAACGATTAAAATTCCAGTACAAATCAGCACAAACGTAACACAAACGAATGCATGTGTCAAAATTTCAGAATTCAATAGGTGGGGAACTAGCGACATGGAGCTGCTGTATGAAAATGATGTAGACTAGTGGCGCAGCCGAGGGGTAGCTAAGGTGGCTTCCCCCCTCCGTTAGCCATCAAATTTCATTAAAAAAAGACAATGTTCAAAATTTTCTGCCCATTTCGATAAATTCCCAATTCAGCCTCTCCCTTAGCGAATTTCTGGCTGTTCCACTGATGTAGACTATATCGTATAAGGGGTGTGAGATTGTATACCTACAGCTACCTGAAATGACTTTTAAACTTTGATTTTTCACTTTCAAGTGAATATAGTTGTGTTCTATTCGTGATAAATGAGTGTAATATTCAAACCAAATTCAATACTCCAAGGTAATTGTAAATTGGGTGAGTCTCAGCATTACTATGAAGACAACGAAGGAACTATAATATTCTTGAACATGACTCCTTTGCCGAGAAAATCAATTTAATTGTTTGATTACCGAATGAAGCAAAGCCCCCAATGTTTAAATACCGAGTTTGATTTTTTAATTTGTCGATGTATTGGGTCAGTCTGTAAATTTACCTGGATTTTCGAATAGCTTTCAAATCTCACCTCTCACACGAGTATTTTTAAAAGAGGGTAAAATAGGGCCTACTCGAGTTATATCAAATTATTTATTTGATGCTAATGTCATAAACTTGATCCTCTGCGGTCTGGGAATAGTTTTATAAAAGATGAATTTTTATCGAGTAAAGTAAAATTTACCGCTAATTTGTCTAACACATCTTGCCTCTTTGACCTTTGGGTATTTTTTGGGTTACGATATAATTATACATCTATAGTAGAAAAGTTGAAGTTTTTTCTTCAGAAATACCACCCCTTGACGAATGCTTGGTCCGTGATTTTCGCTCGTTTTTATCGTTTTTCGTGTTCGTATTTTTGTGTTTTCAGGCTATTTTGAATTATCATCGAATTGTGAGACGCTGTGCGTTGCAGATGAGAAAACACGCGTGCGTCGTAGCCAAAATCGAGATAAACGAAGTATGAGCACGGGCACCCACAACTATACCGATGATTTGGGTAAAATAATGCCAGCGAATTGGCACGAGAAAAAATCAGGTAATTATCTTTTTTTTTTTTTTTTTTTGAAACCCATTATTTAGGTGTAAAGAACGAGCAGAAATTTATAGGAGATGCGACTTTAATGTTGTTGTTTTTTTTTTTCTTTGGTGTTTTTATAGATCTATCTCGACGACTGATACTGGAAGAATTTGACGCAGACTGCAAGTTGAAAGACGTTACAGATTCGTTATCACGTCCTTCGTCACGTCATAGTAATAGTTCGTGTTCGTTTTCTTCCAGCAATTTGGAATCGCTTCGTGATATCGATGTTTCGTCCCATAAGCAAGTAGGTTTTTATGAATTTAAAATTGAGTAATTTGCCGTCGTGATTGAAGCAATATCACATAATGTAACTTACCTATGTGCATATCTAGACTGCATACACCGTGAGAATAGAATCGTTATAAAATGTGTTTTCTAAGCACCCAGCAGCCACTGACCAAGTTACTTCCGAATGATTGCAGGTGCGTGGTGATCCCGATGGTTGTGGATTAGATCTTTCGGCTCTAAGGTACTCACCAAGCTCAGAGATGCGCATCGAACAAGTTTCTGAAGATTTGCTCAATATTAAAAAAGGCTGGTTGATGAAGCAGGGAACGCTACCTGATCAGGTAAGAAACTTGCATGTCTAAAGTTCTCTTCGTTTCATATCGATAAAATGACAGCTTCGTGAGGGAGCTTTTCTATAAAATTGTTTAGTTTTCACTGAACAGTCTCCCGCCCCCCAAACCAGAACTAAGAATTTTCTTGATAGCGTGTGCTGCAGTTGCTTTTTGACTTTTGTGTACGTAAAAAATTACAAATGTTTCTACAATGACTTATTTCTCAAACCCATCCAACATCCGCAGTGTTAATACTGTTCAATTCTTAAGCCTGCTTCAACTGCATGTATAGTAATGCATTTTTTGCTTGCAGGAGTGGAATAAGTATTGGTTCGTATTACGCGGTGCTGCTCTTTTGTATTATCGAGATCCGAATTCGGAAGATCAAGGTGTCCTAGACGGCGTAATAGATTTAAGCGTTATGAGTTCTATATGCGAAGTGCAAGTAGCACGAAACTATGGTTTTCAAATCAAGGTATTTGCTAATGAAGTTTAATTGGTCCAGTGGTTATATATCGATGGCACAGTGCAAAAAAGACGTATCTCCATTTTCCCACTATTTTGACATTTTGGTATTATTGGAAAGGAAATTTCATTCTCTATCGTCTGATCGCGTCTGATATAAAAAATATACCTCTAACTTCTAACAGCAAAAAAATAATTCAAAAATATTTTGCACGATTGCGTATAACACCTTAGTGAATGTCAACTTTCTTTTTGCTTTCCTAAGAAATTTAATAAGATGATGGAGATACGACTTTTTTGCACGGTGCCATCGACATATGCCCACAGCTTAACTTACTCTGGGGTTACTAATACTCGCGTACTTTCAGACTTGGGATGAAAAAGTGTACATGCTGTCAGCTGTTACCGCTGGAATCCGAACCAACTGGATATCAGCCATTAAAAAAGCGGCAGGACTGCAAGATGATGAAATGAAGTGAGTTGATTTTTTAAATTGTTTCGATTGTTATTTGTCCTCCTATCATGTCGAGTTGTGTAAAATACTAAATCAACAGTTTCTATGAAGAATCGTCAAAATTTGTCCTTCAAGTTGGAATATTTGAACCAAATGGCAAATACATGAAGTGTGGTGCCTTACTCTTAATTTGTGTTATATCTTCCGTTCTTATTAATTGAATTGCTTGTTACTAGTAATGACGTCAAATTCTTCTTAAATTTCATACGTGCAATACGTACTATACATGCTAATCAGGAGACTGAAGAGTCTGCAGTTGTCACTTCTCCGAATGAGTGACGAAACTTGATAAGCTAATTCACATTTTTATTTACTAACCAAATTTATGAATTTATGGCCTAAAGTTGTGTCGGTAATTTCGTTATGTTCTGCCTGTTTTGGTTGATAAAAAATGTGCTAAAAATTCTTTGAATTGTTTTTTGGTAAGTCATCCTCTCGACGTCACAATTTAGCCCTCTCTAGTTTTTTGTAATGTCCGTTTCACTATTTTTTCTAATACATAAGTCATGACATACTCGTAGGTTGGCCTTCAAAGAAATGAAACATTTTTGTGATTTTATTCATAAAAATTGTCCACGTCGGTATCGAATTTTGTTTCTTAGAAACGCGTCATTTTTCAACATGACATATCCCATTATAAATTTGTTTTGACAAGCTTCACCTAAATATTTGAACAAGAAATGATTCCCAATAAATTGATGATAAGTTTTTGGTTTTGAATCTGTGAGAGTTGAGAAAAAATCGTTGAAACATTATTATAGGTACTTGGTACTTGTATTTTCGAAATTCCAATATACGAATAAGTGTAGCTTTTCCTCATTTTATACGCTTCATGATATTATATTGAAATGATATTCGCTCAGTGTGACATCATGTATCTAGCAGACCCCTGTAGACCGTGCTGGGTAATTCTTTGACCTGCGCGGTCATAAAAAATGATGTCATAATTTTCAACGATTTTCAAATGTCAACAATTTGTTTTTTGTTTTCGTATTGGTAGTTGTTAATTTTTCAAATATTATTTTTCAGAGTTAATTCAGATAAAGAATTGCTTCCAACCAGCAGAACGATGCTATTGTCGTCGGACGACGAATACAGAACGGCGTCGGAGAATGGCAGGCAAAGTAGCAGCGATTGGGGTGAAACCTTACCGCCTTCACCGCCGCTGAATCGTACCCCTATTTCTCGCGTCAAAGAGCGAGCAAGGTGCGTGTGTACCTGTTTTTTTTTTTTTTTTTTTTTCTTATTCTATTTTAGTAGAAGACAGTACCGACTTGTCCCCCATAGTAGTTTTTGTTCAGCATCGGTAAAGGTATGCCTAGTCCTACCTGTACATGATGATTTAGGTAGTTGAGACGGACGTACTTGGGTTCAGTGCGTGGAATTTTCAACAAACTGCTACCGGTTTATAAACTTTTGGGGGTACATCGAGTATCTAGTTTGTATTATTTCGTACCTATATACTTGCCTTTCGTCGAGTGAAACACACTTTCCTTTGAACGCTGTTGCATTTAAAAAAAACGTAGTTATTGATTCGAAGTTATATGGGTATGTGTAGGTACTTGCGCAGCGTATAAATATTTTAATTCCCGCTATTCTTATTGTTTGTATGTACTCTGTACTGTACTGTTTTAATGATAGACATTTTTTGTCTGTTTTTATAGAGGTGTGACTAGAACGCGCTTATACAATAGTCGGAATTCAAAATCTTCGCCACCCTCTTCGAGACGGTCGACTATGGATTCTGTGGTACGTCATCAAGACATTTTGAGTTCGTGTGTAGACGTGAGCAGTATAGAAAAAGTAAGCATACCTACGCATAGTTTGCTAAAATTTTTATTACTTGTGTGCTGTTCGCGTATTTAAGGAAGTCGATAAAAACCATAAATTTGTGTTCATTGCAGCAGAACGATAGGACATCGTTGATGAAGAAATTAGAAAAGCAAGCGATCGAATTAGAGGAAGTGAAACGTCAATTAACAGCGGCTTTACGACAACTCAGCAGCGCTGAGGAAGAGTTATTGCGATTGAGGCAGCGGCAGTCAGACGTTACAGCGCTTGAGAAGCAGGTAAAGTTGACCGACGTTTCTTCAGAAATGAAGTTTTGATAGACCTCGATAATGAGAATGGCCATGTAAAACTTGTATATTTTCCACAGATGGAGGAAACGATGCAGTCTTTAAAACGAGCTGAAGAAACTCTGAAGCAAAAGTCTTGTGAAGTTTCTGAATACGAATCGTTTAAGAAACGGTAAGCATCTTGAACGAGAGATTTTTGTCGAACGTTTTTTTTTTTTTTACGTTTTATATTTTCTTAATGAATAATTTTTTTGTTTTTTCTACAGCTATATGGAAGAAAAATCATCGTGGCAAAATGAAATCCACGCAGCCGAATGCGAACTTCACGAGTCCGAGGAACGTTATTCGGAATTATGCTGCGAACTTGCTTCGAGTCGTGAACAGGTTGAACAATTACGAAATGAATTAGCTAATGTTAGCGAACGACTGGCTCGTGGTATCGAAGAAAACGAATCTCTGTACAGGTAAATGCGATATATTCTCCTTTTATAAAACTTATGAAACAATGCTAAAGAACAAAAAGGGGAAAAAAAAAGATTTGAACTGTTGGCAAATATAGAATTAGGTAAACTTTTACTGTACCACTAGGTATACATTGTGTTTGAAATTGACGATTATCACATTTTGTATGTGTAACCTCGTATGCGCATATCTGCGCATGTATCGTCTTCTATAAAATTACAAATGTCAACTTGGTCGTGGGCGAATGTCAATTCGTTGGTTTTTATTTGCAGGAGGGTACGCGAATTAGAAGGTCGAGGAATAATAATGACCTCCATGCGGGAAACGAAAGGAAGAAGTTTGGACTCGCTCAGTGATTTGACGAATATCGATTTCGATATGGATTTCTCGCAATACGACAAAGAACGGTTGGTTTTTATTTGAAAAAAAATCTCTTTTTCTTTACTATAATATTGTACGTCACACACAGTCCTAAAATTTTTTTCTATCTCTGTTCTAATAGAATTGCCGAAGAATACGAAGAATTGCGAACTAGATTCGAGAAAGCGGTACAAGAAATACGCATTATGAAAAGAGAGCTTCGTGAATCGCATATACAAAACGACTGCCTTGAAATTAGTCTGATCAACGCGCGACAAGATTTGAAATGCAAGCAACAGTCGTACGAATCGCAAGCTTCACTGATGGCTGCTCGCATTCAAGACTTGACCAATAAACTTTCAGCCGCTGAGAAGCAAGTGAGTGTCGTATTTAAAATGATGAATTTTTAGTACGAAGATTTGATTATCGCATTTTGGCAAGGTACGTTTTTTCGGGTCTGACTTTCACAAATAGCCTAGACGTAGGACCCTCATAGTTAATTCGCTTCATGATCTCTGCAGGATTCCAAAAATACCCATCTTCCATTTTGAAAACCTGCTTTTCTAGCGAGGCTTTCAACGCCTGAATTTTTTTTAATTTCTCGTGGGCAGTTCCTTTCTCGCTCCGTTTTTCATTTTCTGAAAAATTTGTGCTCTTTGTTTTTTCCCCCGTAACGAAATTATTGCGAATTTGTTTGCTTTAAATTAAAATTATCGACATTTAGCGTGAAAAATGCCCGGTAACTTCTCGACTCGAGTACTTAATTTATTTCCCTTTCGCGTGCCGCAGGTTCGTCTACTCAAGCAAAAACTGTCCAAGTCCGAAACGCGTGAAAAGCGACGATCGCTGTCGCTGAAAGGACGCGAATCGTTCGTGATCTGCAAAGAGCTGGAAGAGAAACTGCTGCTGCTGGAGAGGCGGATCGCGTTACTCGACCAGGAGAACGCCGAGCACTTCAAACTGGCGGCCGAACTGGAGACGGCGAAGCCGACGGTGGAGAAAGCGTTGCCGCCGGCGCTGCACACCAAAGAAGCGTCGTCGCGTATTCGACGCAAGTCGCTGGACAGCGCAACCAGTTCGGAGCCGATGAAGATCCTCATTCGCATGAACTCGCTGGAAGCCAAAGTTACGGACGCGTCGCGCAAGATCGTCATCAAGTCGTCGTCGCCGAACGAGAACCTCGAATCGATGCCCGAGGTCGAAGAGAGTGCCGAAACTAGTCTCGATAGCTCGTCCAGCGCCACCCTCACCTCCTCGAACGCGCTGCTGGCCGCCGAAATCAAAAACATCGAAACGCTGCTGAAACGCAAGCTGGTCGAGCTGTACGCGAAGCAGAAATCGATGCAGGAGGCCGGTACCCTCAGCGAGGAGGCCAAGCTCAATATTATGGCCGAAAAATTGGCCTACGAGTCCATACTGGTGTGCCGGCTGCAGGAGATCGCGGCCGGCTACAACGATACGGACATCGCCGACGCCGAAAGACTGATGCTAGAATTAGACAAGAAGCTGCGAGGCGAGCCGACGGTTACCAAATCGCCGCTCGAGTATTTTACCAAATCGCTGTCTCAGTACCTGAGCCAAGTGGGCAAATGCACGGAGCCGTATTTGTCGTCGCCGTCGCTATCGCCTCGCAAATCGCCGGCTAAGCGCAAAGAGTCGACGGCTGTGAAGCTGCTGCAGAAGAAGTCGAACGTGCTCACCAAAAAAGTGGATAAATTTATTGGCGAGCGTATCGAAGAACTGTCGACGTTATTTGCGCAAGACGCCAGCCAAGGGCAGCGGCTTGTAGTCGACGAGAATTACGTTCAGAGCATCATGGAAATGGTGCGAGAGACGGTCAACAACAAGCTGATCCAGGTGGAAGTTGGCCAGATCATGCTCCATTGTGTGGATCGGTAAGTACACACTCGGTATATTTTTTCATACTCGAAAGTAATGTTTTCATTCGTGGTCGCTTAAACTGCAGTTTCTCTATCGTTGGCCCCAACCAGTTTGTCTGAATACCGAGGATAGTTAATCTTCGAATTGCTATCCAAATAATTGTATTATGACGTATGTACCAATTGGTATGTACGAAGGTTAGGTATCCTAAAAGTAATTTAACAATTTTTATTTTTTACTACCTGGTAACACTGGGGAGATTAGTTTCACGGCACGTGTACAACTACATTACCCTACTTTACCATGCAAATTTCATGCCTCTACCGTTGACCATTTTTATTTTACCCAAATTCGAATATTATAGAGGTAAATAATTAGCCCTCCAATATTGAGGTGAGATGAGTAATCGGGTTTTGTATGTTTGGAGTCGAAAAGAGCAGGCCGGTGGAAGCGATTGTGTATTTCAAGAGGTAGGAGAATGAGGAGGAGGAAGTAGAGGTGGTTAAGGAATATTAGAGTGATGATAGGGCCTGTGAGTTTCGATTTTCTTTGGGATGCAATACAATTACAGAATTTTCAATATTATTGTTAAAACATCTTGTAGGAAGATCCAAACCCGTCGGCCTCGAATGTATTAATTTTTAGGGGGGGGGGCTTTTTTTTTTGAAGTGAGAATGCAAAAATTAGTTCAACGTTACCACAAATGCCTGAATCCTTTGGGCAACCGTATGGAGAAGTGGTATATAAACTCTTCTTTCAAACAAAACTGGTTCTAGCATTCTGCATTTGTTCTAGGTGATTTTATCAAGGTAACGAATTTATTTTTGGGATAGCCCTCGAACTTACAAAACGCGTTTGAAAACCCAGCAACTTCAAATAGAATTATGGTGGTCAATTTTTCACAATTTTATGTCCAATAATAATTTGTATTAGGCTTCAAAGTTTTTAGGCAGTAATTGTACGTTAAAATTCTAATTTTATTTTCTTAGGACTTGTGTAAATATGCTGTGACCGATTTATGCCAGCTTTATTCTGTTTATTTAGGCCTAGTGTAATAATTCGTTTCGTAAAGAAGGTGCGAATACAGTGCTTTCATTTTCTACGTAGTTATCACACAAAAATGGGTTGGGTATCAAAAATGAAAAAGTAATTAAACAACAGTTGAATAAATTTACTGTTTCAATCCCTCTTCATTGTCTGAATGACGTCAGGTGTAGAAAAGAATGGCAAACGAGCTGAAAGTTCGGAGACGTATTGTCGGGTGCCACCATTGATAGCCAAATTGCGAACAATTCACCGAGTGAGGAAATTATTCGAAGCATCTGTTGTGTTTGTGCGCTTTTTGTCGAGCGATTTTTGATTTACTTCGATTATTATAGAAGGAGTTGTTTCCTTTGCTGAATATTTAGTTTTAGTTAAATCGAGATAGAAGATTAAATTTATTTTTCATCGAATTTGATCTAATTAAAATATATTAGCGTTTAGTAGTTGGATACGTCACCTTCATTACGGAGTCAACTATACCAGCGATGCGATGAAAAATTGTATTGCTTGTTATTAAATTTTTTGCAAAATCTAGGAGCATTTTGTTTCGAAACATATGGCTAACCAAACGATTATATTGTTCTTTTTTGCGCACAAGTTACTGCACAGTGTAATAGCACCCTGAGCAAAATATTTGAAGGCGCCCACACTCCCACTTTCGACCGTTCAGATTAAAAAAAAAAAAAAAAAAGAAATATGATTAAGGATTAACTAATTTTTATTTTCTTTTGCTCATTCTTTCCTTCCTTCGATTTACTAGGGATACGCAGCTCCCCTATAGCACCCTCAGGTGCCCCAGTATTCATGGACACTCTTGCCCAGATTTACTATACAGAGGTTAATCCGGCACTGTTACTGCAGAGTACGGAATATTTTTGTCGGAAAAATATTTTTGGGGTAGCCAAGTGTGACTTTCGATATTGAGAATCTCACCTCTTATACGAGTCTGATTATAGTTTTGAACAATTTGAGACAGTAACCGGATCTCCGTATACTAATCTATTCCCCGAAGCGTTGAAATGGTAATCAATACTTATATTGGTGCATCATCTTTGTTTGCAGAATTCCCTCGTCCGCTGCTACTGCTGATAAAGAGACTGCTATTGAGAGTCTGATGGTGGATCGCGCCAACTTAGAACAGTGGTCAGAGCTGGTGCACAGCACGCTCACCAAGCACGTCGAAAGTGCCCTGGACAGACTGAAAGAGAAGTACGAGGAGAAAATACGAGCTACAAGACTGGATTCGCTTTTGGCCACCTCGACGTCGACCAACTGCGAGAGTGTGCAGACTTCGTTGCAGCAGTTCATCGACATTATCGCGCACAAATGTTTGCTGGACGCCCGTTTGCTCATCATCAAGGAGAAAGACGCTGTGCGGCCCAACGAGCACGAGATCGCCAAACTGGACGAAGCAGCCATCATGTCCGAGGTACAGTACCTGTATGCCAAAATCCAGTGCGACTTGCGTTCGAGCAGCGGCGAGAAAAAGGTTTTCGACAGTTTGGAAAGCGTCGGCACCGAGGTGTCGGCACTGCGCAATTCGGTCGAGGACCTGGTGCGCAAACGCAGCCTGTCGGACAGCGTGTGGGATAGCATGGAGCGCATTCGCTCGGAGGATGCGAACAGCCTGTGCGATTCGAACAGCTCGCAGTCGTCGTGGTTCGAAGGTGTATGCCGGCGGTGCCACGAAATCAAAGAGCAAATTGTGAATCTACAGACGTGCCTAATGCAGAGTCAAGAATGTCAGAAGTGTATTTTCTTGCAGGAGCAGCTCAAGAGGTTGGTTTTTTTAATTTTTTTACGAATAAAAGGCGCAGACTATTATTAAAAAAATGATAAATTACATTTTTTGACCGCTTGAAATGTGTTTAAAATCTATCAATACTACAAGAACGAATTTTTTGGCATTTTTATAAAATTTGTTAAACTTCGCGTCATTTTATATTCGCAAATTTTATTTTCTTCATAATCTTGAGAAGAAAAAAAAATCTAAAGCCGATCGTTATTCTTATCTAAATATTGATGAATACGTTTGTCTAGTCAGTTTTGTTGCAAAAAGTATAACTTTTTTTGAATTTATCGCAGAAAAGACATTGAATACCAAGAGGAAAAGCAGCAGTTACAGAACCTGCATATGCAGAAATTGGCAGCAGCCAAACTGGATCATGAAAATGAACGAAATAATTTGGTAATGACTTTTTTAGCGCAATTTTATACAGTCTGTAGTGACAAGTATAATTATCATTTTTCAACTTGAATTACCAATAATATTTATTCGCAGATTACCAAACACGAAGAAGAGGTGAATTCCTTGAGAGAAAAAGCTAAAAAGCTCGAAAGACGTTTAGGAGCCTTGGATTCGGAATATGCTCAACAAATGGATTGCCTCAGATCGTCATACCAAAGAACACCATCACCTGAGTACGAAAAAGAGTTCCATTGCTCCGAGGAGAGTGTAAGGCAGAGATATCAGGCTGAAATCGAACATCTACGTGTAAGTTTGAAATATTGACCTTACATTTTCGACGTTATAGTTTAGAATTGTTTCTTAACTACGAGTATGAGCTTGGAAAATGAAAACTTGTCATATTTTTTTGTATCTGCAAGGTGAGTGTGTAAGAATTTATTACAAAAAGAAAAAGGAAAAAAAAAGGTAAAATCACTTGTAAACGATCTCAAAAATAAATAAATAAGTAAATGAATAATAAAAAGTAAGACCTAGTAATAGGTGCGCCGATGTCAGACATTTTCTATTGTGTTGTAGATTTCGTAAAACCTGTAATTTTTGTGGTTTCAAGGGTATTTGAGGACGAATAGAGCCCCCAAGTAATATTTTATTGTAGAAAAAAAGTTGGCAAATAATTCGTAGTATTCGTGGATTTTATTTACTCACTCTGTTTAAATTCCATGTATTATTTGTCAATTTATGATGCCTCAGTATTGTTGAATTTTTATAATATGCTTGAAAGAGCCAGGTGTCTTCATTTTATTATTAATTAGATATTGAATGTATAAATTTTTTCAAGATTCTGAATTTCATCTTTTCTTCATCATTTTAAAGGCATTATGTGAAAAAGGATTGGCTGCCATGGATAATTCTCATAAACGCACCATTGCTGACCTCGAAGAAAAGCATCGACAAGAAATTGAATCATTAAGGTTCGAAAAAGATCAGGCCCTGGCTGAAGAAACTCAAGCAACTTTAGCAGGTTCGTGTGATTGTGTCAACTTATTAACCTCTCCTGAAAATACGAAAGATTTTAAAATTTATTGATGAAATATTTTAGTTGTATTAAGAGCCATGTGTATGAGTGACAAAATTTGTTGACGGAAATGTTTTTTCAACGAAACAATAAATTCTTTCACACCATTTCGAAGAGTTTCGAGCAGTCGACTTCAAATTTTTTTTAAAGAGAGGGAACAAAAATATACACTTTTGTATGTAAGTAATAAATGTGTGCGGATTCGAATTCGTCTAAAAATGTTACTTAGTCATCTTATATGTATTACAAGTTCGAATTTATTGGTTTGAAAATAACATTTTCTGTAATAGCAAGAATTCGTCTTCAATTTTCGCATTTAATTAATAATTATCATTTTTTCAAACAGCATTAGATGCAATGCGAAAAGCACATGAAGCTGAAGTGCAAAAGGAAATATCAAAATTTAAAGAAGAGTATCTCAGAAAAGTGCCGTCATCTCATGACATTGGGGTCCTACACAGGGAACACGAGTTAGTATTTTATGTATTCGAAAAAATCATAAACTGTTATACTAATTTTGATTTAAATTGACTTTTTTTTCATATATTTATTTATTAATTTATTATTACAGAGTTGAAATGGAAGAAATAAAACAAGAAATTTTGTCATTAACGGAGAAGTATTCAGTCAAGTGTGTCGAGTCAGCGACTCTAGAACAAGAATTAAGAATTACCAACCATCAACTCGCACAGGCGCAACATCACATAATGCAATTAGATAACAGGTAAATTTACCACTATTATTATTATTATATTTTTTTTTTTTTGGAGGGGGGATTTAATTAGTTTTGAAACTGAAAAAAAAAGAATAATAAGTCTAATTTTTGCACCAAAAATCTGAATTTATAACATATTTCTTAGTTTTAGACACTTTTTAAAAATATTTCAAAACAACATAACATCCCTGTTATGCAAAAGACTTAATAATTAAGTAAATTGGATGCCACTTGAGGTATAGGTGAGGTACCTGTTACAACTATATGAGTTAGCTGAGCATACTTATTGCTTAGCTATGGTGAAATTTTGAATCTTATTGACTTAATTTATTGTCAAAATTCTAATTTCAATTGAAAATTTTCGATTTTTGAAGTTTCCATCACAGATAATGATCAGCTTGTCAGTAAACTGTTTAGATTCTTGGTGGCCTATAGTGAATTTTAGCCATCCGCAATTTTCTTTTTAGGAATAAACAATTACGAGCCCATCTTCTCTCAGAAACTAGCGACTGCGTTCAAGATGAACACCTTTTACAGCAACTAGAAGAAAGAACGAAGCAAATTGCTAACCTCCAAGAACAGCTTTCTGCAGTAAGTAGAAATTTTTCGTAGATTTTGCAGCATGCTCGTTATTCATTACCATGTACAGAGATAGTAAGATATTCTTCTTGGGGAAAAAAAAGATAAATAAATAAATAAATAAATAGGTAGATGGTTAATTAGGCGAACTTTAGCCACGATGCCTCGAGTGTTAGAATTTCTTGGTGTATGTTTCGTCATTTATTTCTTCCTCCGCCTTTTTAAAAACAAATCTTGAAAACTTTTCTGTTCGTGGTGATGTTTAAAGATGCAAATTCAGATATTCTTCGAGTATTTAGAAATAGAGACTGTCTATTTATGACGTGAATTCGAACGAAAATAAATTAAGAAAATTAATTCGTCATGTTGGATGGGAAGGTGGGAGTGCAAAAAGATGATGGGACCCTTTGAATTCGAATGCCGTCCGTATAAATTTACGAATAAAATTTCAGATTGTGAATTCGAACCTATCCCTTTTATTTCGGCACTAACTAAAGTTTGCCAATGGATTATTAGCTATGATGTAGTTGTTGAGAAATGTAGGAGGCTAGGTAAATTGTACACGGAATTTGTTTCCGTAAAAAGTAATAAGCTTTTTATTTTATCATTTATTTTTCTCTCACGCGCGTACATAATGAGCTTTTTTATTTATTTATTTATATTTTTTTGTTTGGAAGTAAAACTTGTAATTTTGTAGCCCTAGAGCATAATTCCACGTAGTTTATCAGCTTCTGCTTTAGCGTTGCGGTTTTTTTTTCCGCATGTTGGTTTTTTTAGCATGATGATACACTAAATACGTTATGTAAGCACTTGAGCAACGGAGATTTGGATTATTCCACTTTAAAAGCATTGCTTGACAAATTGCGATCGAATAAAACGAATCGTCGATCAGGTTTGTTACAAATTTTCATCCATTAACGGCTTCTGTAATACCACCAATTTTTTTTTTTACGCTTCTCATTTATATTTCGTCGGCGTACTGGTTGGCTTTTATCAAATTTTCGGTAATTTTGTGCGAATTTTGCGCGTTTTTTGAGTCTGTGTTTTTCTCCCTCTCTGATTTTAGACTCAAAGTCGCCAAATATAAACGAAGAAAAAGAAGTGAGCTACACGAAAAACTTGACATTTTTTGGTTCTTCTGTCGCTAATGCAGGTAAATGTGAGAGATTAGTCGAGAAACTGTCGATTGAAAATCTGTTTTTTGCAGAAAAGTTTATTTTCTGATGATTGAAATTTAATTCGAACCAAAACTGGTCTAATGCTTTCAGAGTGGTAATTTAGGTTCAGAACAGTCTTCCGTGTGTTCCGCCTCGAGTTCATCACCGAGCAACTGTAGATAGAACACGAGTTACATTAATTTATGATGGTTTGCCTATTCTTCTGTGGTTCGGGGTAAAGTTATTTACTTCTCCAGACCAAGTCGGGTAATTATTTTTTTAAATTCGTAGATTCACAACTATGACAGTTGAAAACTCCGGGTCGCGCCATTATTCGGCAAATACAATGTAGTTTTTTCGTTTAAAAAATTATAGCAATTCAAGCAAAAACGATGAATAATAATAAAAATGTGAAAAGTTTGAGATAAAAAAGTCTTCAGTTTTTCCTTTTTTCTAAAAATTAAATCGAAAAACGTTATTTCAAAGGGTTGTTGAAAAAAAGTAATTTGAAAGAGACTCGATTGCTGTATTATATGGTATAAACAGAATTTCTAGCAGTCAGTTGCCTTGAAAAAATTTCGGTTCTTCAACCCTTTTCTTGAATATAGTAAGTTTTAAAAATCTGACTAACGAATTTTTTAATAAGAAAATTAACTTTCTTCGAGAAATTATTTTTATGTCACAATACTATGGTGCTGCCGTTGGTCTTCATTGAAAAATAAATTTTCAAACTACCCCTTGAAATAATATTTTTTCATTCAATTTCAATAAAATGAAAAATTGACATTTTGTACCTCAAATTTTTCTCATTTTCATTCACAATTTTTCTTTGCTTGCTTAGACGGCTTTAATTTTTTAAACTAAAAAACAATATTGTATTTACAAAATAATGGCGCAAACTACAGGTTTTTAACTGTCATAGTAATGAGTTTAAGAATTTCAAGAAATAATTGATTCGAGTCGGTCTGGGAAAAAAATGATTCAATACAGCCTCCGTATAACCGGAGAGTGTACAAACTATACCTGAAGGTAACTTGTGTTGCTCTATCTGCAATGGCTCGGTGGTGAACTCGAAGCGGAGCACCCTGTATATCGTTATTATGGACATTAAAATTTTTGGGGACTCCATGTCAATTAAATATTGTAATCTTACTAATTTTGGATAAGTGTATGGTTGGTTTGTGACTGCGAGAATGAATGGAAAGGGAGAAGATTCATCTATATTTTTAGGTACACAACTACTCTGTGAGTTTTTTTTTGTGCAAAAATGAACATTATTGTGAATTGTTTGGCAAACGTTATATTTTATAATTTTTATTTTTATAAGTAATTGTCGAATTAATTAAATTAAATTTTTTTTTCTGCTCCTCAGAATCCAAAAAATGTCGTCTAATGAGAAACGCTCCGCAACGTTCACCCTCTCCGTGTGCGGTCAGTGGAATGGTTGCCGAACGTAAGAAAATTTTCGAGCCTTGATGGATATCAACTTTGATTTCTGGCAAATGTTAGTTATTGTTCGAATGTTTATATTGTTCGTGTATTTTTTTCATTTTTCGTTGCCTGCCGTCCAGTCATTTTTTTAATTATCTAGCGCTTCCCCCAAATACCAACTAAAGGTGAAAGAAGGTGTTTTTTGTAAACCTTCTTTCGCTACAGAATTAACCCACCAATTATTGATTAAGGAATTGAATGTTTTTTTTTATTATTATTATTGATTTATACTATTACTGTAAACTATCATCGTTCATCATGTTATTTGTTCATTTGTTTCGTAACGCAGTGACTTTTTTCAATTTTTTTTTTTAAATAATTAATAAATTCATTTTTTTAATAGAAATTATTTTTATTGAGTGTGAAGTGTGAACTGAAAATTCAAAATTTTTTGTACAAATTTCTCAGGAGGCCCTAGGAAAGCTTTTATTTTGGTAGTCTGATTAATATACCATTACCATGAGACTGATCGAATGAACGACGCCCATGGAGCTGGATGTATTATACTACCCAAGTGTCAGCGAAACAAGCTATGGTAAAAATTCTAAGGAAAACCTTGTCTAAAAACATCGAAACATATTTTCTATCGCCTGAAACAAATATACCGTATGGTATAGGACAATCGAAATATGATTTCTTTACTGGCTCACCAAATTTTGGAATATTGCTGACTAATAAATCGGAAAAATGTGATTGTATTACTGGTAATTAAAGTATTTGAAATATTTTGAACTCACCAACCTTATTTATTATTGAAAGAAAGTATCTCCAAGAATATTTTCAATTTTATATTTTAAAGAAATGTTTGTGGAAAGTCGTGCTTTTTTTCGTTGAGAAAATATTTTTGGAGGTTTTTAAAATATTTTTTTAAGAAGGGATATCTGAACAGTGTAAAACTTATAAAACATCTATTTAAAATGATATTTTAATATTTTTTTTGCGCTATTTCAAATTTTCTACGACACAGTGGGATTTTGATATTTTGAAAAATCATTTTGCGATTGAGAACCAATCAACCAAAAATATTGACACTATTCAAAATTTTTTTCTGTTCCATATGAAAAGTTGGAAATTATTATAAAATTCACTTAGATCGACCTGCACTTCAACTTCGTCATAAAATATAAATTTGGTAGAGGTTGTGGTATAAATCTTCGACTCGCACCCACTTATAATCCCGTCCTCGTCTCTGTCTTCAACAAAAGGCTCGATGCATCAAAATGCTTTCAGAAGTGTTCTACAAAATTAATTGCCATGCATTCAGACGCATTTTTTCGTAATTAATGATGTTATTGGTTGCTCCGAGTTTTCATTTTCTATTTTTTTTTCAATTATACCGTTTGAAAGAGTTCATTTGATCAGTTGAAATGAATCAAAAGATAAAAATTAGTTTCTTGGGGCAGGGGTAAGTAAGTATACTTTTTGTTGTAAGTCAATAAAAAGTTAGTTCGAACCTAGAATGAAGTAAGGCCACTTTGAGAAAGCAAGACAGATTTTTTTTGTCACCGTTATTTTGCAGGTCATAATATCCAATTCTTTTTTATTTCTTATTCTGTGATAATCAACTACAAAAATAACTAATACTGGAATACGCCGTACAGGTCGTGTTTTTTTCTCTTTTTTTATTTCTATAAACGAATCATAATATTTTGAATGAAATTATCAATAAAAAGGCATTAAATCATTTTTCGAAAAAATGGTCCGGAGGTGGATATTATACTCCGTATAAGTACTTAGTTATATTCAAGTTACAATCGTTACAATAGCCTTTAGTTTTTGTTTGAAAAAAAAAAATTCATACGAAGCAATTTTTTCGGACTAACGAATCGATGAACTGCTGCACTGCATTTTTGATCAACGCCCGAATACTTCGCCTCGCCAGAGCTATAAAAAAATCAGTTACAATAAGTAATTATTTTATTGTGAGAATGGAGTGTAATAACAGATTCGTGGTTTCTTTCTGGACTGGATTCTGTGCTGGTCTTCATTCTTCAATGTATAGTCTTCGGTGGTGGCACATAGCTATAGTATGGTAATACGAGTACCAAACCAAACGCAAACCCGCAAGAGAAGAATGAAGAATGCGAACGTTTGAGATTCAGAGGCACGCCGTAAATCAGGCGTGGAATCGTGTTCGTTTGTTTGGAACCCGTGTATGTGTATCGGTGTGCCGTCTGTGAGTGCTTGTGTGCGCTTGAACTTGTAGCGTAATGTGTATGTGTGTATGCGCGCACCTACGTCATACACGCAAATGAACGTGAATGTGTGAATGTGTGTATGTGCGACCGTGTGTGTTCGTATATGTGACATTGTATTGGTAGACATATTGGAACAAGTACCAAGCTTTGGAATGAAGTGAAGATCGTATCCGCGCTCAAGCTAGGTTTTTTTCACTTTTTTCTCCACAATCCAGCAACGAGTCCAACCATCATCATCAACCACTCAACCAGTTTGTATTAGAAGTTGGAACTCGAATGATGGTTGTGTCGTGCTGCGATATCATTTTGCTCTGAGAAAAAAGTTTTTCTTAGTTGTTACCTTTTTTTTCTAGTTCCGGGGCGGTTAATTAATTATAACGACCGTTTCTTCGTGTATCACTAATTATTTTCTTTGTAAACAATTTAAAGTGCATCTTTTCAACATTGAAGAAAAAATTGTTCTGTTTGTTTTATTAATATTTTCGCTGGTCGTTATTTCATGTAGCTGTGCGAGAGAATGTGTAATACGTGTGTATCCGTCGGTGCAGTGCTGTGTTTATTACAATGGTCACATAAATGTCCGAGAAGCTGTTCGTGGAGATGAAAGTGCAAATTTGCGGTCATTTGGAATCGACGACGACGAATTTTGGCTACGGTCGGCGATAGTGTAGTGGTTGTCAGTCCCCCTTTGATTTGGAGAGTCTACGAAAGGTAAGATACCAGGGGAAACCTTACATTCATTTCAGATAGTTGGTTAAAAATATCGGAAACAGGTGCCTTACTCATGTGCATATGAAGCATAATACAGGGAATTGGCGTCGATAACGTTGGTATTTACTTTTGTTTGCTTCATAGTCACACTTAGTTTTAGCAAACACGAACATTGGAATATTTTACGTGTCTGTGCTCGGTGGGATCAATTCGAAGAATGATGTAAAACTTATTCATTGGGGTGTTGAAATTCTCGAGTGGTGGATTTCTGCAGTTTTCTTAGCTTTTAATCCCGTAGTCTAAGGTGAAAAGGCTTAGTTGGGAAACTAAGGCAAGAAAAATCAGCTGTTTTTCTTGAAAAGCTGTATTGCGCTATCAAAATATTTGTCACGGATAAAAACGAGTTATTTCACTGAATAAACCCTGCTCTTTTGAGAGATAACAAAAAGAATTGCAAAAATTGAATTTAAGCGTCAAAAAAAAAGTCCTGAATCCTAAGCTTGAAAATATCAGTGCAAAAGTAATCATACTGAGGCAAAACAGCTCATCCCTCTAAATGGCTATAGTTTTTAAGGTCAAAATGCATAACTTTGTTAATAAGGTGAGTAGATGATTGCTTGACTGATGAATTGAAATTTCACAAAAATTTGAACAATAAAATCCAAATCCACTTTCGGATGTCTGTCGCACACTAGATTCATGAACAGATTTTTTTTTTTTGTTTCTCGATTACTCAGCTCCTTTTGAACCTTGAAGGCTGGAATAGAATTTGTTTCACTGGAAAAACGAAAAATCTCAGGATTATGATTTTGCCACTACCTAATAATGAAAATATCTTTAAAAATTGGTAATTTGATACAACACTTCTGCACAACATTGCAAAAGAGGGCCGAGTCTTCTTCTATTCATTTCATTATCGTCTACTGTCTATCTCAACTTTTATTCAACCTAAAAAGCTCAAATTGGTCTCATTTGGAAAAAGAAGCTTTGAGATTCATTTCGATGTTAGTTAACCTTATAATTATGAAAAACAAAACATTAACTTTTCTAAAAAGTCACACGCAACATTTTCGCGGAAATGGCAGTTTTTTTAGTTTATCAAATGATTACTTACGAGTAGCTTCTATCTAGCAAAAAAGCTGAAATTGGTTTTAAGGAAGCCTTGGCAGTTATTTTATTGTAAGAAAAAGAATCGTCGAACCATTTTATCAGTAACTAATTAATGAAATGAAATGACAGCTGATGTTTCAAAATTTTTTAAACCATGTAGAAAAGTGGTTTTATTTATTCGATTAGATACGAGTAAGTATAAACAATTACTCGAGTTGTATTCGAGTTAAAGAGTTGGTATATATTTGTCAAATAATTGTTTTCCGTCTTTATAATCACATCACATATGAGTGGAATACCTTGTTTCTCACACTATGATTTTGTCAGTGGCTCGATACTGTAACATTTTGAAGTTTTCACATTTTTCGTGCATTCTCCTAAACTCGATCACTATTTATAGCTAGAATTGTTTCCACACATCCCGGATAGAATTTATTTTATGATTTATGAAAAATTTGACATTTGGCAGCATCATTGTGAGACGCGTCCTATTGAAACCAGTTTATGCGAAGGACGCTATTCGAGACGAACGAGGAAAAGCATCAACATTCCAGATTTTATAAAAATCTAAATCCCTCCTGATGTGCCAATATACGAACTCCTTTTCATAAAAAATCGATTATTACGTGCACCCAATGGGGATTTTGTAATAAACGATTAAATGCTCTTTCGTGTCTACCCTGCGGTATTCATTCGTGTCCGGAAACTGGGGTGATTTTCTTTGATACTATTTTCATGTAATCACGTACTTCTTTTCACGTCTGTAGAACCTGTAAGTTCAACTGGCAAATGCCCTTTCTGATTAACATACAACGTAGCCGACAAATACCTTCAGGTATCTGAACACTTCTATTTTCCAATTTTCAATTTCTCGTTTCTTATAGTCTGTCAAAAATTCTTTGAAGGATAAGGTAACCCCATATCGACCACTTTTTTTCAATCTGCTCTTAAATGACTTCTAATGAAGAATTTAATCTAAGGAAAGTTTTAAAATAAGTTAGAGTCTATAAAAACAATCCACATAAAAGTAAGGATCTGAAAATACACTTCTAATATTTTATCAATTTTTGAAGCCAGTGGTTGTGATTTTACCGTTTTGAATTGTGGCTCCTGATATCATTTATTTAGAAAATTCAAAAATGAATCAAAGGACTCGAGTATAAAATTAAAGATGTTAATCTCATTAAACGAATATAAAAACAGTATTTTCAACAATTGAAGGGCGGAGTCTTGTAAATCTCGAACTTCATTTTACATGTGCGATAAAAAAATAATTGAAATTTATTTTTTCCCTCAACTTGGCAAAATTAAAAAAAAAATATGGCAACATTGGAAAAACTTGTAAAAAATTCGACAAAATTTATTGCCAATGTTCTAGTTCTATTTAGATTCACTGTGCCTATGAAGGAAAAAAAAAGAAAAAACTACCGCAGCAACCTGCGCTAGAAAAGCAGGTTTTCGTCTCATCAAATCACTGACTGACTGACTCACTTACTCACTCACTTGCTCACATTTGCTTTCGTAACGTTGCGTTAGGCAATTATTTGTACTTGCGCAATTTGCGCAATACAAAATAGGTGATTACTTGACCAATACCGAACCGATCGCCACCAAATTTCTTTCAGCATATCTACACTATAAGACCTACCCTCCATCAAAATTTCAACCCTATTGGTTCAGTAGTTCGTGAGAAACCGTGTGCACAAGAAAAAACCTTTAACTGCGCATAACTTGAGAACCAATTGACCAATAGGGCTGAAATTTTAATGGAAGGTAGGTCTTATAAGGTAGAATATAAGGTTGAAATTTGGGATTACTCCTGACATAGTCAAACGACTCGAGGAAATAAAAAATATCAGAAAAAATTCAAGAAAACGAGTAATCGCATTTATTGAAAGAATTTTATACTTTTATATGCGCCTTGTGGTGCCCTGCGTACAGTAGTCAAAAGGAATTTGAGAAAGGCTCGTGAGAGATTTTGGAATTGTACAAATCAGCAATATAAAGTAAACAATTACACACGAGCTAGTGCTTATTTTCTGGTGTGTCATGTTTTCCACCTGGTACCTTTAATTGAATGTTTTTTCGAGACTGTTTGAACATTTTGCCTTCTAAAAGTAAATAATCTTCGACTTTTGTGTAGATTTTGACCTGAAACTTGAGAATTTAATATCACATATTTGTTGGCACTTGGTAGCGGCTTCTTCTGAAGCTCATTTACGACATCATGGTCATTAATAAGAACCTACAGAGATCAAAAAATGGCGTTGTTAATGAAACAATAGAAATCCAATCCCTTTGTAAATACTTATACGTGGTTTTTCTCGTACCTTCTCATCGTCGATTATTTTGTCGAGTAATAGAATACTTCAGAAATCATATTTCGTGCAATGTAATGTCATATTAACATTCTGCAGTTTCATGATTTGCGGAATGTATAACAATGCGTTTACCCTTGATTTTCTGAGAGGATTTTTTATTTCAGAAGTTCAATATCAATGATTAAATTATGTCATTGAATTCTGTAATTTTTTTATGTCATGAGGTATCGTAAACCGCACTCATTCAGAAATTGTTTATCATTTTTCCACCAAAAATTGTCCACAGATCTTTTTTAAGTACATATGTAGAACCTTCTAATAAAATGTCTCAAATTCTTTTGGGCTAATTCTTCATAGAAAATTGAAAAAAAAAACAACAGAAAAGCAATTTTAACCAGTCTTCAAAATGTCTGAGTACCCACAACCCACCCTGTCCTATTGGAGCAAATAGAGCAATTCAGCGTAAAAAAGAACTCGATAATTCAGCAGATTTTACCATAAAAAAGTTAGAGGAATGAAAAAATGAGTTAGTTTACTTTTCTGCAATTTTATTTCTTTTCTCCTCTCACTTTAATCGGAAAAATATGATTTTTAACGATGATTTTCTATTTTTCAAAGTACTATTAGTCGATTGGTAAAATTTTTAAATACGTGTACACTGAAAAATATAAATGTGACAGGTTGTAGTAAAATTTTGAATTATTGATCTTATAATAAGCAGTACCTACAATTTTATTTTTCATGAATTCTTCTAAAATTGTGAGTTTGGTTTCGAAATATACAGAGTTACTTCCTATTTTGAAATAATACAGAAAAAAACTATTAATTCACCAGTAATCATTAGAACTGGTTTATTTACACGAAAATGTTTAATTTTGTGATTTTATAATAACCATTATTTTTTTTCTCTTCGAATCCTCACAACTTGCTCAGTTTTGGTCCTGAAATTATGACTGATCTCGAAAGATGAGGAATGTCTGCCTTTCTCTTTCAGAACAGCAGAAGAAGAAAATTTTTAGGTGAGACAAAATTTTTAGAATCAATGCTAAACATAAGGCAAACTTTGAATGTGGTTTTCTGGAATTTATTTTTATTTTTTTTATCCAACTTCAAACGGCTATATCTCTACGAATTTTGATCATAGTACGCTCCAGTTGGTCTCTAAATGATTATATGTAGTATACGAGTACATTTATTCTTCTACCACCCTGGGTGGAAATCTGTGAAAACATTTTCCGACTTTAGGTCTCGTATTCCGCAAATCTGTCACAAATAACGCTTTTTGTATATTTTTCATTATAATTGGAAGACTTTAAGATTGTAATAGAAATTATAACAAAATTAAGCAATAAACATAATAAAATATAATGTTGTGCACTATTTTTGGAGTAATTTCTGCTACTATCTTCAAATTGTCACATTTTTCTCTTAAAAAAATGATAGAAAATCTTATTCATATTTGGCTATGAAGCTTGAGATTTCTTGGGCGAGCTTCCCATGACTGGGCTTCGTAAGGTTTTCAGGTACGTATATAATGTATCTGATAATTTCTATGTGTGTGCGTGTGTGTGTATGTGTGTGTGTGCGCGCGCGCATTTATGTGTGAAGATAAAGGCCGATTTTTCAACCAGACCTTGTATTAGGTAATATCCCATTTCATGCCCAGTCAGTTGAACAAATGCTTTCGTCTATCAACACTAGTCATTATGTTTCCAAAACCATTAAATTTCGGTAGAGCGAAACAAAAATAAGAGCGAGATGAAGGAAGAGCGATGTGGAGTGGTATGGTGAAAAAAAAAATTTTTTTTGAGTGGAAAAGCTTTTAATAAACTGGTTTTTGATTGCTGATCTACGATGTGTGTATAAACATAATGTAAATTTTCATCTTCTCTATGGTGTGTACTTTTGTATGTATACTTTTGTTTTTTGTTTTCTTTTTCCTAAATATTATGCGTGTTGCTCGTGTGTTTGTGTGTATGTGTGTCAGACCATTCGCACCTCGTATAGCGTGAGTGAAATTAGAAAAAATAAAAAGAAAGAAAAAAGGATACGCCGGCGTGTAATTCACCTTCGGATGGGACAGTGTTGCGCACCTTTTATAAAGAATTCGTCGGAACCGGTTTGTTTCCACAGATTTTAAAAACCGAAGGAACCGCTAAGAGATCTCTTTACCTTTTTGGACCTAACAAGATGAAAATGGAAGAGGGAGAAAAAAAAAAGAATGTAATTTTATTTTTCATTCATGAAAATGCTGTACAGGTGCTGCTCGTAGACATTTGAGAATCATTCGCCTTCACTCGTAATTTCATACTTTTTCACCGTCATCAAAGTGCTGACTGTAAAGGCTCTGCCAGCCGCGTTGAAGTGATATATGCGTTTTTAATTTCCATATTGAAGCTAATGAGATTTGTGTGTGGTCGCGATGAGTCTCGTTGGAGTTATGCGGTAATTGGAAATTCATTATTAGTGGAGCTGCGAATCTCCAAATTGGAGTAGATGTATGCGTACGTTATGAGTACTACGCGAAAGGATAAAATATTATTTCGTGGTTTGAACTGGGTTAGTTTGGGTGCACTTATTTGTAATTTACTTTCGCACCGTTTTGTTGGCCAGTACTCCAGTAGGTACCTGTATTGATTGTATACCATACCTACATCGGTCGTGGAATCGTGTTGATGTGAAAGTAAATTTTATATGTTTGTGACTTCGGAGTCATTTTTAATCGTACGTGTAACGCAGTGGTTTCAATGAAACTGAAGGATGAAGCATGAAGTATATACGAGTAATATGAACACTGCTATGCAAGAAGGGGGCTTTCTATAAGTTTCTAACGAATTTTGAAGTTCTTGATTTAAAAAGAGAAATTTTTGAAAGGAAAAATTTCTAATCTCCAACGAAATAAAATGATAAAAGGCTGGAAGCCAAAACCTGACACTTTTGATCAGAAAAAAGGAAAGCTTCTAGCTGAAAGTGGAAGTTTTATCTTCAAAGTTTTCAAGCCAAAACATGAAGCTGTATTATAGCTTTTAAACTGTGGTAGTACCCGTAGAGTAGTTGAGCTATATTTATAAATATACAAAGTGGCTTTTAATAAGTAATTTTCCTGAAAGAACAATAATATTCACTGCTTCAATCAATTTATTACCTACAACTTGAGTGATCATACGATCTACATGAACATAAAACCGAAGCATCATAAAATTCAAGCCGCCCATCTTCAATAGAATGTATGAACTTAAATGCTTTTGTCTTTACCAGAATATTGTTTTGCTCAAAACTTTTCATTTTACGTACTATCTTACCCCCCCTTTTTTTTTTCAACTCCGCTAGTCTCTAAAAACAATGTATTTAGAGAATAGCCAAGCTATGACGAAAAGAATGATTAGTTGTAAGTAATTCTTCGATATAAAGCGAGAACTGTATACAAATTGATTTTTTGCCCGAAGTGATCTCTCTTTAAAATGAAATTTATATTGTAGCGCCGACCATGAACTTCATCGTGGTCCAGTACGAAATAAACCTTGATAAATATTTCTTCTCGGCAGTGCTCTTTGTATAGTTTTTCCATTATTAAAAAAAGAAGACTCGACGACGACGTTCGAAGAATGTTATTATTTCTTCCTGTAGAGACGATTATGATGCGTTGTACCTACATAACCTCCACCCAATTATTTGTTCGAAAAAAAATTTTTTTTTCCTCCAAAAAAAGTATTTTAAAAATTAGAACGCCATTTTCCAATGAAGTATATAACTACCTGTTTTATTATTCTTATGTTTGCTTTTTTCAGGCGCGGAGGCCCATTCCAGAGCCTGTGCTGGTGCCATGTTCAATGGCGAATCTCAAGGTGGTGAGTAACGTATTTCATTATTACCTATTAATGTCAACTCGTAAAATACATTTTATGAAGTATGACGGTGAAAATGAGAACGTAATACTATAACTTGGATTTCGGAGTAAAACTTGGTACGACATACGAGTACCTACTTGTAAGGGTAAATTATACCTGCTTCGGTCGCGAACAAAAAGGTCAAAGAAGCCGCAGAGCATTTACCCAGGGTGAGGAGCAGGCCTCGTAATCAAACCTAGCTGCGAGAACCTATTCGCTGTCTGACGTGGCAGTACTGGACCATTCATTAGTACTATGTGCTCAGTAATTACAGCATTTTAGGTTCTATACCCCGCCCCGTATATTTAGGCGTCGCTTTTCGGCGATAGCGGTCGAGTCAGTCGAATGCAATCAGAATTTGACGTAGGCTGTTTTTCTTAATATTATTGTCATTATTGAGCTATGTTTTTATGAAACTTGTTATTTTTTCTGAATTTCGTTTCTTTTTTCTACACGTCGATTTGCTGTCATTATCGCAATTGTGTTTCTATGAATTTCAGAATTCCAAAGATAATTTTGCGGCTAGTCAAACTGGTAGTGGACTCGGATCACGTCGCTCTAATGGCACTCAGTCTCAGCGACGTTTACCCTCCATCAAGCGGCCCATTGCTGCTTCGGTGTCGATGCAAGGATGGCTGCACAAGCAGGGGAGTGAAGGATTTATGCTGTGGCGAAAGCGGTGGTTTGTGCTGTCCGAATATTGCCTCTATTATTATAAAAGTAAGTGGAGTACGAGTATTTGGTGAGCCGTTTTGATTCGTGGGTATAAAAACCAACCTGAAAATTGAGGGAATATATCTTGAAATTTTTGAGTGTCGTCTTTGGCAGCATAGAATGAGTGAGTATGGCACAACTGCCCGTTAGTTTCCAAACCAAACACTTTTTTCAAACGAAGTAACTCGACTCGGTTGAAAACGTATTTTAGCCAAATTTGTTCTTTCGTTTTGACAAACTTTGAAAATATTCTCGCGCAAGTCCCAAAGTGTCGAATAGGTATTATAGCAGAATTCGGTGTCGTTAAAACAGGTACAAAGTTCATTTATGCGTCAGGTATTTTCAAACAATTGTCTTATACTTCCTCTCTCCTTCTCTCTCTTTTTTTTGTGTAAATTAATTAGTTGCATGAAACTACATTTTTGTTGTCTGTAAATATGTTACGCTATAGCTGTGTGAGGTGCTTCCTCTTTTTTATGTTTTATGTTCTGTTAATCTCCAATAGGTACTCGCAAAAAAAAAATCCGGACTGCGATTTATTTCGACAACAATAAATTATATTTTTTGTCGAGTCTTGTATCTACATTATTTTTTACTCGTACCTACATCCTCGGTAACCCTTGCAGTTTTTATTTTTTATCTGCTTGTTACATTTTCATGTTCTCCAAGCTGATACATCAAATTAATAGTAGACTACTTACGTTTTTACTTCTTACTTGATTGACTTTACACGATTCATTTTGTTGCAGATTCAGACGAAGAGAAAGTTCTCGGTTCAATTTTACTACCGTCTTATAAAATATCACCATGTTCGACCATCGAAGGAAAATTATTTAGGAAAAAATTTAGCTTCAAAGCCGAACACGCCAATATGAGGACTTATTATTTTGCTGCCGATTCTCGTGAAAAAATGGTTCAGTGGATGAATGCTATGAGTCTAGCTTCGATTGCTCAAGACCAGTCAATAGGGTAAGTTGTATTTCTAATTATTATTTGAATCGTAACAGGATCGAAGGTTTCTGAATTGTTTGTTCGTTTGCGACCGGATCTGCAGAAAGAGACAAAATGTCGGCCAAACTGAAGCCAAGCAAAGCACAATGTAGATTGAGTCAAATCATCAGTGGGGAAAATGAAGAAAAGAGATTTCTCAAAAATAGGGGAGACATGTCTTACTTTGTCATCAAAAAGTTGAATCCCTGCAAATTTTGTAGCTATACGCTTCATTTTCCTAAAAAATGATCGTTTGAATGACCTCTACATACTCCTGTCGGTATCACCTTAATATAGGTGTAAACTTTTGGTACTTTTTTGTGAATCTGATCACATTTTAAGATCGCAAAAAATAGATTGACGTTTGTGGGACTCGAGGAAGAGAGAACTCTTTCACATTCAGCAGCAACATTATCTGTCTTTTGTTTTATCAATTTTTACTGTCGATGAATGTGAATTTTGTATCCCATTTTCTGCAATCTTAAAATGAACGGACTATAAACTCGAACTGGTAACCTTTTTCGCATTTAGCGAAGGAACGAAATTATTTATATCTACATTTTATTTTGCTCAAGCAATGAAAATCGTCGTACCGAATTTATTCTTTTTTCTAGCGATCTTTTCCTGAAATATCTTTTATAATTGTGAACATATAAATTAACACCAATCATTCTTCGTTTCTGTTTTAGAAAAAGTGAATCACGCAAAGTCAGTTCTGCAGCACCCAGTACTCATGATAAAAACATGACCGTTGGTTTTTCTATACCAAACAACTGGCCTCGTAACATCGTCATGAACAACGGCGTGCCCAATGGGACTCATCCTAATCACCATCACAACCAAAATCACCACTATTACCCATCCAACGGTAACAATACAGAAAAATACGTCCAACCCTTGTACGTAAATGCTCCACCAAAGCCACGTCGAATTGGCGAGCCATCCGAATTGACCTACGACAAAGCAGTTCCTGCACTCATGCCTAAAATCTCCACAGACGCCCCTCCCGATCGACCTCCTGTTTGCCACCAGCTTCCCAACCGAATGCTGGCCCACGTGGAATCTTCGTCAGTGGCGAATTACTCGGATCGACGCACGCCGGATGCGTACGGTACTTCGCCCTGTTTCGACGGACGTGCGCCCTCGCCGTCCAAAGCGTCGAATCAGCTGCTGATCTCCGACTACGAAGAGCTGTACAATTTGGCCTCGGCGTACGACCAGTATAACAGCAGTGCCGCGTCCTCCAGATCTACCACGAATCCAATGGTCCCCGCCATATATCGGGATGCCAACCAGCAACCGCCTCTCAAGTCGGCCCTCATAAATCGACCCCGTAGCGTCGACTTTTTGCAGTCGCATGAAGGTGGCAGTGGCATGAAATCGTCGCATCTTGTCTCAGAACAGCAGCGTTCCAATCCTCCCTCTGATACGTCAAAGTGCAATCGTAACAGCGATCGCTCATCGTACGTGCCACCACCGCGTCCCAAATCCAGCATCGAAGTCGTTAATTCGGACGGCTTCCACTGGTCAGAGGAACAGTACGTTGAAAGTATGCGGAAGTCGGCCCAATTTTTGGTAGCCAAAACAACATCATCGGTACTCAGCAGGTGCATGGCTGAAAATAAATTGCTGCAGAACAGCAAGATGCATAGCACCAGCGACGGCACCGTGTCGACAGATTCTGAACCAACAGCTGCACGTAAATCGAATCAGTTAATTGCTGCTAATCATGTGGTGCCTTCGACGGCAGCCGTTTATAAGAAGGTGCATTCGACGATGAATGGTTCTGCGCAAAATGACTTCACGCGATCAAAAAGCGCGCGAATATCTAGGGAAAAGCAATATGGCGATGGCGTCGAAAAGAATTGCGACGAATCCAATTACAGGCGCAAGAATAGCTGGCATTCGAAAGAACATGGAGAACGTAGCAGTCAACAAGTACAGCAGGTAAATAACACAAAAATTTGTTGAAAGTTTTTGTTTATTGGCATTGAATGGTAACTTTTTCAACGTTGGTGGTCAGGGCTTAACACATCATTCATAATACAAGTTTCTACATGGGCATTACTTATATGATGAGAAAAAAAATTAATAGTTCATGTTCCGGACACCAGAACCATGAATATAATCTGACAACCACTAAAAAAAAAATCGAAAAAAATCGAATTTATAATTCAAAAGTTCTAAATTTTGTCAAAGCAAAACTTTTTTCTCTTCTTAAAAAGTCAGATAAGTGATCTGCGTTAAACCGCCGGCGAAATCCTTCATATCAAAGATGCTTGTGCCTGTGCGCAAGTGTTTGGTTCAACATGAATACTCCAAGTGTGTTTGGAATATTAATTACTCCATTGTCTAGATTTTAGCAGCGCAATTGATTTGCATCGAGTGGTATAACTATTCAACCCTATACATGTATTAAGTCCCAAAATGATACTAGGTATCATTAAGAAAATAAGGCTTCAAAGGAGAAATGAATCATAAGAAGGGCATTAGACATGAGCAAAACTTTTTGCTTTCCGGTTAAATTCATAAAAGTGGACTTTTATTTCCTTTTTGAAAATCACTATTCAATCAGGCTGACGAAGTTATTTGAAATTTAATTTCTTTTTCGCGATTTTAAAATTTTATTTTTGTTTCAGCGTGAAGAATCTATGAAACGTTTATTAGAGTGGAAACAACGTATGCTTCAATCACCTTTAACTAGAAAGTCTGTTGGGTCCGGTTGTCGAGAAGATGCTAAAAGCGAGCTGTTCAAAAGCAAAAATAGAAGTAGCGTTGATGACTCGAGTTACCAAATTTCCAGTGCATCTACTGTGTCTTCATCTAGTGATAAGCCACAAGATAGGCTTAACGAATTAAACAGCCATGAAGATGCGCTGCTGAGGAGTAGAGATTTTCCTATCAAAACTTCTCAAATTCGTGGAAACTATGATAGACATATTCAAAATTTCGGTCTTCCAGTTGGAGAAGTTCGAGCCTCCTACGTGCATAATGAGGGTGAGAAACTTGGCGCTCGTATTGAACATGTTATCAATTGTTATTATCCTGAACATTCAATGTCTGATTTGTTATTTTTTGAATTCTTACAGATACCTCCAGCGAAACCATTAAAATGTATCGAGCCACTTCATCCAGTGCCATCCGAGAAATTGCCAAACCTCTGATAAGTGCTATGTCTGCCAAAACCATCAATCTGCCGACACTGAATAATTCGACTAACACCACCACTTGTTCACCATCTCCAGCAGCATATGGTGATGGTAAAGCTGATGTCTGTATTAAATCAAACTCCTCTAAAGAAATAATTTCAAATCAAGACGAAGTTCAAAAGCTAACTTCTCAGGACTTGAATGAGACTGCCTTGAAGGGTGCGTGCAAGTCATCAACAAACGAGGCTGAGGTTGATCATTCCGCAAAAAGCAGTGCTTGTTCGTATGAATTTCCTCCTCAAAACATCGTGCAAAATCGAATAAAAGTTTTTGAGAAACCATCTGATATTAAAGCTGATGAACAACCTCCTTTTGCCAGTTCTACATTACCAGCTCAAGAGTCACCCCTTGACTTGTCTTTTGATCTCGGTACTCCTCCTAATATCTGCCCAGGTACTGCATTTCAAGTTAAACGTAATGACGAGATTTCCGATTATTGCAAAGAAGAAAGATTGTCAAACTCTAAAATGATCTGTCCATCGGCTCGTGACCTTTTGTTGAACTTGGATTGGCAAATTATGCCTCCAAATTTGCCTGTGAATTCAAAAATTTTTGAAAATAATCTTCATCATCCTGAAGCGCGAGTAGAAAAGCCTCCTCTACCTCCTGAATCGAATGAATCCAAATCTTCTGAGAAGAGTGATCATGATTCTTCACCCGAAGATCATTACCTGCCTATGGCTCCCTGCAAGAAGACCGTGTTCAATGGTCCTAGTGATCTGTTTTATCATACGCGTTCAAATTCCGCCTCATCAGCGTCACAAATCATGATTTTGGAAACGCTTTTATCCGAAGATGTGGAGAATTCATACGTTGAAATGACAGTTGGGGAGGATCGCACCATAGCCAAACATTTGAAAAATTTCTCTAATAATTGTGATAATGACAAAAATAAATGTGATTCGGATAAATCACACTATGAATTTCTTTACAAAGCTTCTTCAACGCCGAATGAACCGCTCTATATGGAGGTGGCATCGAAGGAGAAGAATATAAAAAATGAATCAATTCAAGAGAACGGGGCTGCTAATACCAACACCAACGCCACATTGCCAGATATTTTAAATTCGTCCAATACTCTACGAGTATTAACTGATAGTTCTGACGCCGATGACGAAGCATCCAAAGAGCTCGATCCTTTAGAGGTGCCTCAGCACCCGCGTTTCAGTCTGTCAGACACTTTCAGACCCGCATCTTATTATTTGGGCGGCGGTCTTTCAGATCGTAATGCTCTTGGGCTGAGTTTTGATCAGCCAGACTCATCTGACAGTGACTTGGTTTCCCCGCCATCCATTCCAACGAGTCCTCCACCGCTCGATGATTTCAGTGGACCTTCTCTAGACCTGTCACTGCCTCTCGCCCAGTCTTCTGGAGTGGCATCTCAGCTGCCTCTATCTCCTCCTACATCTCCTCTGTCCATGAGCAAAGATACTTGTCGTTCTGATTTTGAAGATTCTTGTTCGAGTGTCATCGAGAATATATTGCCTTCTGAGACGGAATCGTTTGATTCGAAAATCAGTACGTTAAGTTCGACAAAAAAATTTGGTTTAGGAAGATGCTCTTTTGATTTGGACTCGTCCGTAGATAGTTATATCGAACATCAAATGACTGAAGGAGCACTGTTGGAATGTTCTGAAACTCAGTATCAGCACTTTTCGCCAACAAATTCACACTTCTCAACCGAAAATAGACCAATTGTGGAGATAGTGCCACCATGTGATGACTTGATAGAGCATGAAAATGAAGATGAATCGACTACGGTGGCATCCAGTGTTGCAACATCGAGTACAATGAACGCGTCAGTAAGCGGTATGTTGGACAATCATCTTGGAGCACCTTACTACTACGCTGACTTGCTGAAAGCAAACGATGAAGATCGTGTAATGGACAAGAAAAATGAGCTCTGCTTTAGTAACCCGAATCCTAAAAACATATTACCAAATAATCAGCGTGAAAACAACTTCGAGTACAATAACGTATATAAACGTAATGACATCGGTAAGAAAGTGAATCAAATCGCAGAAGAAGATAGAGGCTTCAGCAGACCAGTAATGGACAAAAATGCCATTTGTGCTAGTACCTCGGCAGTTCCCAAGTACATCGAAGATAAGAATATTTATAGTTCGGACATTTTCCACAATAAATTTGGGAAAAATGACGGCGACTTCCGATGTGTCACACCCAACGAAACGTTGAATGAGGCTGTCAATTTTTACGCTCAGTATTCGAGATCCAGTCATGGTGTCAATGGGTCTGAAACATCCAGTCAACGAAGTCATTCGCTAGAAGGGTTGCTGGATAAAACTAGAAGTATTGTGGCTCAAAGAGCAGCCGAAGTAGCTGAAAAGATGAACGGCGGAGGTCAGATAATTGTGGAGCAGCAAGGCAAAGATTCGACGCCTAATGGCGAACAGAGCATGGTTGGAGACATGTGGGAAGAGGATTCGCTGTGGAGGGAAACGTTGCGCAAGACGAGTCTGCGCCATGCTCGTTCGTTGGATGATTTGGATAAGGAAGATCGTGGCGCGTCCAAGTGTGGACGTCAGAGTGCTGATATTCTATCGTCAGCAGCGTCTCCCAGTGAAACGAAAAAAGCTGCGGCTGCTTTCAAGAAGATCACACGCGATGTGACGTACGTGAATGACTGCGTTTCAGCCCAAATACGCAAAGCCAAGCAGAATTCGAAAGAGTATACGGAGGACTATCGAGAGATACGCAAAATTAAAAGGTATGCCAGAGCACCCGTAACCGAAGGATATGAAGAGGATACGCATTACGAGCGTTTGGATCGGAGGGTTACTTTAGCGTCATTAGGTAAGGTTGCGCATAATTGAATGATTTGGTTTTCGACGTTCGATTCAAATTGATTCCTCAATTTTAATGTTTTTATAGCAGCACGTCCCTGCGAACCGACTGCCCCTTTGGAAAATATGAAGGAACATGGAAAAGATAATATGCAACCGAAGACCGGCGCGCAGTCTTTTTTAGAGGAAGGTGTGTATCCAACCAAACCGCCGTCTTTCGAAATAGATCGCGAGAAATTACGCCAATGGGACCTTATGTCAAGTGCCCCTGTGGCAATGATCAATGCCATACAAAGGTATCCGGATGTGGAAACGCATCAGATCGACACAAACGCGATGCCAACCATAGCGGCTTCCGACAGTGCTCCGCCCAATATGCCAGGTTTGTATTTTTCGTATCCGATATTGAGCATTTTTCAATTTTGTTGTGTGATTTTACTAGTTTTTCGTCGACCATTTGGAGGCATAGGGAACTCTGGTTTCTTCAGTCCAACATCTCTCAGAGGGTTAAAAAAAACAAAAATTAATTACTTTTGTATGTAAATTCTTGAGCTATTTTCGAGTTTCAGTTGACAGTGCTTGGGTGTTATTCTTTTATAATTATAATTACCGAAGTAAATTCTGTTTTTTCGATTAAAAAAAAAAAAAAAAAGTGAATTTTCGATTAAGTAAGTATTGTTCTTCCGAAATTAAGAAGACAATGGAAAATAGGAGTCGTATGAAAAAACATTCTCAAATCCGATGCTTTACTTGTGCTTATTTATCGTCATTTTCGGATCTCACTTTTTCAAAATGAAGTCGATGAGAATGGCTGGAAATTAATGCAAAGCCAGTTTGTGTCTTGTATGGTTTTTACAACAAACCCTCCAATTTTTATGACTCTTCAAATTCCGTGATAATTATTATTTTTATTTTCCCACTTAATTAAATGATGCCAATTTTTATTCACAGTGTCAGGCTGCGATTCTGCGACTGGGCGCAGTCCTCTTCCGTTCCAAAACAGCACGCCGCTGGGTCAAAGTCAGGTCGCCCAAGGTACGGATAATGGTTACTCGGATGGCGCACCGAGTAACCAAGAGCTACATTTGCAGAATCGACTCGACGAAACCTTCAATCGATGTTTGCCCTCTGCGGAAACTTACGTGAAAGGGGTAAGTGTGTTACAATAGCGATTGTAAATACTTCGTATTTACAGAATGGTATCATTGCTTAGGCTTAGATACTTCTTCCACTTTTCAAAATCCGTTTTCTGTGCGAAAAAGTGAAGGTGAATTTGAATTAGAAAACCAAATACAAAAACAATAACTTGTAAAGTAAATTACTATTATTTAAACATTTTCTTTGTTGTAGAAATGATAATACAGCAACTAATTATTATTTTTATTTATCAATTTATTTTTTAATTTTTAATAGACGTACCGATCCATTCAATTTTGAATCTCTGTTTAAATTGTAAATTAAAAAAAAAAAGTTTCTCTATTTTGTTTTCAATATTTAGTCTGAGATTTTTTTTAACCTAAAATCAATTATTTTTTGTTTTATAGATAAAGACGGATGCTTCGTAAAACCTTATTAATTTTCATTAAGGTACTTAATTAATTTTTTTTATTTGTTATATTTTAGACGTCTGATAATTCCTGGAACTTGAACGTTTCTGCCGGAGAATTACTCGGTCGTACTCACGAAGAACTGGTCCTGCTGTTGATTCAACTTCGAAGACAGAGTGCTAGTATCTGCAAAGAAATGGAAAGTTGCCATCGCGAGATTGAAGCGCAGGTTAGTGGTTTCTAAATTGGTATTATTATTATTATTATTATTATTATTTTTTTTTTAATGGAATAGCCTAATAATGGCTATTATTGTAGCGGTGATGGTAGTAGTGGTGATGGTGAATAGATACCGTTATTGCTGAATATTGAATGTGGTAAAGATTCGATGTAAAAAAATTACGGCAACTGATAATGCGGTGCTTGCTGTTTAATGTGGACGTCTGAATGTTGAAAAACCTGATTAGTCCCCGCCGATACGATAACTAGGTATACTATAATATTGCGATTGCTACTTACAAATTATGTAGTTGAATAAGTGGCCGTATCTGAAAAGAGGATGCTTCGGGTAAAGGTTAACAAAGACGATATTATTCTGGTTTCTGATAGAAACTTTAATGTCGAATTTATTGATATATTCGCCATCTTCCTAGCTCTAAAACTGACCGAGTTATTGTAACTTGAAGTTGAAAAAAGTTGAAAATTAATTTTTTTTTTCAAGTCCAAGAAGGGGGTCCTCGAAAATTGTGTATGTATATAGATTAGCCTGATAGAGCTGTGCCATAAATGATGGTAATATCGGCAATTTTTGCACTTTTTTTAGTGTTATTAAATTTTTTAGTCCAATAAAAGTGTTTTTATGACATTTCAAATTGATCAAAAATCATTATAATCGTTGAAAATAATTTTTTTGGATTGCAAAATATTGTAAAAGCAACGTCATTCAAAAGGACTTCTAGTGATCCAATCGAGATCTGAAATTTTTTCATTTTTGGGTTTACCTCTGTTATATACCCATATACATATATACGGTATGTATATTCCACTTGAAAATTGTGCTTAAATGGGAAAAAAAATTTTCATGATTTTTCATATTATTACACGCATCACGTACATTTCTTGGCATCCTGAAAATTTCTATTTTTCCACTCGTAGCATCCTTTTCTCAAATACCTACAGTCACTATTACAATTTTTAATCCTAGCCAATTTATGTTAGTCGCTTGTTTTATTGTCATCGTTTTTTCGGACTAACCTTAACTGTGTTAGAATAAATTCATTCGCACGACGGTATGAGTATGTCTGCCAATTTTGAACTAAATGAATAATCGCATAGATTTGTCCTGAACGTAATTTATTCCTTCGGTGACGCATTGTGCCAACATTATTTTCTCGGCAGCTAACAATTTATTTGCAAAGCCTAGATAAAGCGTTTAGAGAGATGGGAAAAATGAGAGGTACCGTCGAAAGATGAATAAGAAATAAAAACTATAGGTTCTTTTAAAATGTGCGTTTATGTTGAATGAGTTCTTGTTGCCTGCGTCAACTTACATTCGACCATAGATAGTATGTATGCATTTGAACGACAGACCACGTATGAGTGTTTAAAAAATTAGCCACAAAATGTTCCAAGAGTGTTGAAAATTACCTTGTATACCTATCTAAATCGAGTGAAAATGAACCTCTATAATTTAAAATTCTGGGAAATAAATATTTCATTGATGAGAGTATCATCTTGAGAATTTCTTTGGCACATGCGATTCGTCATTTTAGTCCCAGCTTGAAGTTCATTAACATATTCTGCATTCATGATTTGAACATTTTCCAAATTAGTTTTTATGGTATACTTACTTGATTCCATGGCGTGTGAAAAAAAAAGACAAACGACCAAATAATTTTTAAGTGAAATGATGCCAAAATTGAGTTAGTTACTCGTATTTAGGTAAATTATCCAAAAATATTCTATGCTTTTTAGCCGTTAAAATCGAAATAATAATAATATGAAAAAATTAGGAGGTAATTAGCATTCAATCAAACAAAGAAAAATACCGTGGAACTGATACTCGTACATTTTTGAAAGTTTTTCACAGTTTTGGTACTCGTTTCTGTTGTATACATGTTGAGTTGATCAAATTAACCAAATGATTTTTTTATTGACGAATTTAGGGATTATAAGCCTTCTAACTCATAAAAAAAATGTTTCGAATAAAAGATGGTTCAGCCTTTAGATTTTTTTTTCTTTCTGACGAAATCAATTATTTATTTATTTTGCATAACTGAGAACAGAGATATATTACTAGAGATATTTTCATTTAATATTTTATGGCATTTTACTAAGAGGCAACAGCAGTTCTTGCTTATTATTAATCCTAGTTTTTTTTTCTTTTACAATAATGTATGAACTTTCTTGGAAAAATTCAATGTTTCTAGTCTCAAAATTTTGAATTTAGAAACACGAACGAAATTTATTTCGCTCTTTCACAATTTGTGGTCGGATGTGGACGATAATTTTTTATTAAACATTTTTAGAAATTCATTAGCGGGTCATTCGATTTTTTCGGCATGCGAGTTGAAATTTTGGTATCATGGCTTGAAGAAATAGTCGAATTTCACCCTTTTGAAACAACAAAACACCTAGTCTATTCCTAAGTTATTATGTCATAAATGTGTTCTCTCAGTTTGACCGACGAAGTGAAAAAATCAAACTGTTTAATCGGTCTAAAGTAAAGTTATTTTTACTCTACGTTGTATTGATTAAATAATTACAACTGAAGGATTAATTTTTTCTTTAAATCCCGGCTGTTTGGGCGTAGGCTGGCAAAGCAAGTAAAAAAAGTCACTTCGGAGAAATTTTAAAGATTGAAGGATCTTAGATTTCATTCACTAGACACCTCACCCCAATAGCCTTTCTTGAAATTGAAATATTTATGCTGTTATAACTTACCCCCTCACAAAATAAACGTTGCCATATTATCCTCACTTAAGTTGTTCTTTAAATCAACCCTTCAAATCAATTTTCGGCTTGAAGCTTGCGAATACAAGGTCAAGTCTTACATTTCGCTGGGCATTCCCACGTTGTATTTATCGGTCGTTTCTTTATAGGTACCTACTCTTCGCAACGCTTGTGCGTATTGAGTGCTTTTGTAGAATTTTATTTTTGATTTCACGCTGCTTCCCACATTCTGTGCGCGGAAAATTTTTCTCGAGAATTATTACGTTTTAGCATTCATCGATTCGTGTCTAAATTTGTTTTAACATTTTTTTCTTTTGTCGCTTCAGGAAAAGCTCATGGAAAGTGATAAGTCTAAGAAAATGAAGCATTTAAATCGTGTAGAAGAACTCAAAAAACGCATAACAGAGCTTGAGAGACAGGTAAGTTGAATAAATTCACCGTTTTATTTTAAAGCTCATTTAGAAATATAACAATAAGCGAGAGGCGTTTTACTAAAATTGACAAGTCCATTTTTATTTGGCAAATTATTATTATTTAGGCATGAACTACATCATCTGTTATGCTTACCAGCCTGTTTATTTGGGCTATTTAAGTGGAAACTCGATTTTTTTCAACTTTTTTGAATCAACTATAGTTAAAGCTTATTACATTTCTCCCCTATCCCACCCTCCTAAAAAAAAACAATTGAGGCAAAATTAGAATTTTATATTTCTTTGAAGTCAGTCCCCTAAAAAAAAAACAATTGAAGCAAAATTAGAATTTGATATTTCCTTGAAGTCAGTCTTGTTATGTTTTACATTACTCGATTTGTATTTTACCCCGATTCGAATATTTATTTTTATAATGACTATGAAAAGTTGTAGAAAAAACATTTTTTGAAAAATGTGAAAGAACCTGGCTACATTTATTCGTAAATGTAAGTTAATAAACCGAATGTTTTATGCATTTTTTCAGTATAAAAAAGGCAAGCCGTTGGTGAACTTAGTGGATAACATGGTAAAGTTGGGATCACTCTATCGCACTGGACCTCCTAATCGCTACAACCAACTTATGGACTATCCCTTGAAAGCGAAACTCGAATTCAACGATCGAATGCAAGAGCAACGTCTTCTTGCGGAGGAACGTGAGGAATGGGAACGAGTGAGTCCAGATCACTCTCAGTTACAGGTGAATATTCGTTGATTTGGTTCCGAATAATTATTTAGTATGCTTTAACTATTATATAGAATCATTTGATCCGCATTTCGCGTCTCATATTTCAGGCTAAGGTTGAAGAACTTTATAAATTGGACAGAGAGTTGCAACAAGAATCGTATTTGTTACAAAGCCTTAAACAAGATAAGGTATACTCTTTTTGTTAGGTTAACTGTTTCATTCGAGTGTTTTTTATAATTCAAATTTTCTCTTATATTGCGTCCGTAAGTTATACTTTGAACGAATTTTTTTCCAGGATCTACTTGAATACGCTTTAAGCGGATTAAAATGTAAGATACAGAGCACTCAAGATAACCCATCGGAAATGGAAAGGTATAGACGTCAACAGTTGCATTTGGAACAAGATTTGAGTCGTGTTCGTTCGGTGTTAGCCAGAAATTCTAAAGTAAGTAGTTAATAGTGAATTAATTTGATTTTTTTGTATTTTTTCACTTTTACGTCCGTCCGAAATAATTTTCAGAAATATTTACAAAGGTTTTGTAATCTTTCTCCGGTGTCTTACAAAAAAGTATTTACAATATAAAAGTTAGCTTTTGTTTGATAAACTATATTCAAATTTAATACCCTGTTAATTTCTCATTATTTTAATTTGAAAAAGATGTTATTACCATCGGAATAAATTAGCTAAAAGTTCAACTTTTTTATGATTTCTAAAGCTTTTAAACTGAAAATAAAATATTTTAGCATCTCTTCACTTATTTACTGAAATGATATTACCACCGTAATAGATAGGAATCAGTTTCCAATTATTTTTGAAAGCTGTTGCATGAATTTTTCCTAGTTTATATCAAGCTTGAATTTACCCACCTATTTAATTTTTTTCTTTATTATTTCATTATTTATTTGGAAGTATGCTTTTTTGAAACAAATTTGAAAATTGTTGCCTTCGAAAAAAAAAAAAGGAATCGATGTCAGAAGTAGTGTGCAGGTCTGACACTCGATTTGAACTGCTCAATGCTTTGTTGTACCTGTCGGATTTTATTGATGGCTATTGAGTGAAGTGTAATTTTATCTTTTTCGATACCTACTAATAAAATATATACATAGTTACTTTGGTCAAGTCCCAATTTTTGTAATATTATTTTTGACATGCTATTCGTCAGAATCATATACCATACAGTATTTTGAGTCATGAGACGAATCGACATTCGTCGTGTTATTTCAGAAGTGGTAGCCTACAAGTAGGATGTAACGTGATTAATTTTTTCAGAAACTTGAAGAAACTGTCATGGCGAATGGCAAACTGGAGGCGGAATTAGTTGTGCTTCGTCAGAAATTGCAGCTAAGCCAGCGTCCATTTCAAGAGAACGTTGTCGCTGCGCCTACGGTAGCAGCTCTGGAGAGCGAACTGAAACGCGTTCAGATGTTGGTGGGCAATCTGCAGCGTCAGCGTGACGAGCTCAGCGTTCAAGTGCGTCAGTTGACGGAGAAATCCAAAAATTTATGTCGTGAAATGAGACATAGCAGTCCGACGGTCGGCCTGAGTCCTACTCTGGAGTCTGCGGCTATGAAAAAACGTGGTGCCAGCAGCTGGATCGAAACTGATCTCGACAATGGTACAGTACAAGACTTTTCACTTCCAGTGTCATATCCAAATTCTCATTTGGCTGCTGTGCAGTCGTGTGACGGCATCGACGGTCTTGGAGCTGGTGAGTGGAAAAACGAATTAACGTTTTACAAATTAATTTTTTCTAGAAAGTTGAAGACACGAAATTTTCGAATTTTATTTAGAAATTTTCGATAGGCACTAGAATAATTTGAATTTTCGAACACTCCAACAATCCGCCTCTTAATTTTCTTCACTCGTGAATATTTTGATCACAATGTGATTTACTCGCTGAGCCTAGTTCATTTTTGATATGTTTCAGATCAGTGTAGTCCATCTATGTACGCCAAGAATGTGTCGTCCGCAGTGAGTAACTTTTCAAACATTTGTTATTCGGTCACCACGGATTCGTCTCCGTCCTATTGCGAACAAATAGACATAAATGAATCCGATGACAAAATGAAAAGATTTTATGGTAAGCCTTTTATTCACCAATATTAATGAAGCTATCGTGCGTCGCACTTTTATTCTTACCATTTATTCGACACTTCGGGTTGTCTTAGGAATTTTGCCCCGCGAGAAGTCTCAAGAAATAAAAACCGTTCGTATTGTGAAGCGTGAATCTGAACGACGCCAACGAGACAGAGATCGTAATAATGTGGGAGTGCCAATTACTTCGAATTTGAAACGCATAAACGTAGGTTATATGCTGACGTGAGACAGCACCAATTATAGCTGAAAGTTATTTGACATATCGCTCATTTAATACAACAACGTCACATCTCAAAATTTTCATTTTTCTTTAAAAGTTACACCATCTTAAGGCAGACGTGAAAAAAAATGTTCATATTATACCTATTTAACTCAAAAATTATGATTTTTTGAGTTGTGACGTTGTTGTATTAAATGAGCGATATGTCAAATAACTTTCAGCTATAATTAATGTATTTTTATTAGGTGCAAACTGAAGGCAATATGTTCCACAATTTTTTCAAACGTACCAATAATTTTCGCATTTTATTGTAGAACACGCTTAACGAAACGGTCGAAGAGAGAGAAATCACGGACACCATACTCACTGACGATCAAAAACACTCGTTATCGCGTCAACAGTGCAACTTAAATTCTAATTTGTCGCCTAAAATCGACGTCGATTCTCTTAGAAATGAAACAGTAAGCTAATTTTCTAATAGCGGCTTATCGCAGTTTCACTTGTACCTCGCATACCTACCAATCAATGAAACTATTTATTTTCAGTCAAATCCATCTGATATTAGTCGTGCATCGGTCAACCAAGATGACAAAGTTGCTGGTGAGACTAGTAGCATTGCTGAAAAGTCGAACGACAAACACGAAGCGTCGCAGCTTACAACCGTGTATCGTAGCAAAGCGGCTAAAGAAATTGTCGAAGAACTTGTGTCAAACGTGAATCGTAAAAGTGAATCTGGTCGACGAGTGATGAGCAAAGAGAAACGTCGACACCACACTATTTCGCACAATAAGCCTATATTGCCTATCGACAATGCTTCACTGGTACGTAAAATTTGGCCCAAAATATTTGCTATGACAGCACAACCATTCAACTTTTAGGCAACGCTCAGACGAATACAAAACATTCCTATTTGAAAAATAAAAAAAATGTAATGAAATTATTTGCAAAAAACTTCAGGAAGTAACTTGGTTGAAAATATAAAATTAAACCAACCCCTCGATCAATTAATCTACAATTTGAAGTATATTATGCGCTTCAAGATGCACATCTGTGTTCACATTTCACTTCAGTTGAATCAAAATTAATTTGCCCTCAAACAATGCAGTAAGCTATATTCTTTATCGATATTGGGGGGGGGGGCTTATTTTCAATACAGTTGAAATGAGATTTTGTACTACGTCAACTTGTGCTCAAAAATTATATTTAAAAATAATTTCACTGCAGCCGTTCTTGAAACCAATCATTTAGTTTTTCATGACTTCTCTTTATCGTTTTTGCGAGTGTCTTTAATGATGTAAGAATTACTTTTTTGGGTTAATTTTGATTCATCGATTGTTCCATTTTCAGAATAATACGCGTTCTCGAGACGATTTAGACATGGAGAGGGCACTACGGCCGCGGCTAAATGGCACTCCGGATGTTGTCAGATCCACTTTGTGTCGGACAGAAGACATTGCAAAGTACGACGCCGAAACGATCGATTATGTTATCGGTACTCCGGAGAAAATACTGATTCCAGAACGATACGTGCCAGAAAACAGTCCAGAATTGTCGCCCGAAGAACAAGATAAGCGCCTGAGGAAGGCTGAAGCTATTAGAAAAATGCTGTCCGAAACCAGCGCCTTGTCTACCGCTGCAAACGGTAATTTCAACCAAAAATCATCACCAACCTTAAAAATATTGAGCTAATTATCGTAATATTTTGACCTTGGTCAAACAATTTTATGACGTCAAAGTAGAACTGAGTTCTTGAGGATAAGATTCTTAACTTGGCATACAAGTTGAGTAAAGTGCTAAGCTTAAAATAGGCACCTATAGTTATGGAATATCTACCATTTTGAATACGCTGCATTTTTGCAGTTTACTACGAGAAATACTATCTGGATATTTTGATGACTTCTCGAAAACGTATTATTCATCGTTCTGCCTGGATAAGGAGAAATATTAACTTCTTGATTTTCTCATTTTTCAGGCGTCGAAGAAGACAACAAAACGTTAATCTTTAAAAATAGTTTAGAAGAAAAGAAAAGGCAGCGAGATCACATACTGCAATTGAATCAGATTTTGGCTCAACAAGTTATGCAGAAAAGTAAATTAGTTGCTGGTAAGAATAATTCAAATTTTTAATTTTACGAATTTCTACTGTTTTTATTTAAAGAATATTTTACTAGAGAAAATTGCAAATTATTTATATCACACGATTATAAAATATAAAACAAAACGTAGGGTAGGTAATTCACAATAATAAAAAAATGAAAAATATTTTAATAAAAACTGTTATAATTTTTTTTTCTAAAGCTAACTCTAATACGTAAATACTTTCAAATCACTTAGTTAGTGAATTCTAGTTACTGTATATTTACATGATTTTCAAAAAAAATTCTTCTTTCTTCTAACCAAATACGCAGAGTACTTTATTAACTAATTTTTTCACTAAATTTGATGACAAATTTTCTAAAAGTTTCTGAATCTGTCAACAAAAGAGCCTGTAATTTTTTTTGATTGAAAATTATTTTCATTGCGTCTATACCGCAAAATTTTTGGTATATCTGAATTTTGAATATTAAGAAGATGAGAGTATTTTTTTATTTTACTTGGATTTGTTTGAAAAATAGCTGTACTCTTTTCGATTGTGTAAATATTAATGAAATTCGAATATGTACCTGTTGCAAATTAATGTTCTCAATATTTTACTGGTAAGTTTGGTGATGTTATTGCTAAAAGACCATTTTTTAAATGATTTATGCATTTTCAGAAGTCGGCACGTCTCATTAGTCTTGAATCATTATAATTATGTTATGAATAACCCAAGTTTGTGACCGAGCTTCAAGATTGTACAGAAGGTATTTTCATCACAATTTTTTACCGCTGTTTCTTTAGAATTTTTGCAAATATTTATAATACTCTATATTACTTGCAGGTACTGGTGCATTTTAATACCTTGATTTAAGTCCAACTTCTCGGATTGAATTCGACTGTTCTTTTTTACCTGCTCGTTTAGTTTCATTTTTCTTTTCTTTTTGATTTTTTTTATTTTTCAAACTTTTTTTTACTTGTTTTGTTTTATTTTATTGTATTGCTCATGCATTTTATTATAAATATTTATTGATTTAGCCATACAAATGCTGCACTACGTATTTTACGTACCTTGGTTTTGTTTGTTTTTTTTCATTTTTTTTTTTCAACCGTTGATTTGACTGAAATTTTATTCCGTCGATGATTTTAGTATTCATTTTGACAGCCAAAAGTTATCTTTTAAATTTGTGATGATGATTACGTTATTCTTTATTTTTATTAGTTATTCGTAAATACCTATTATTTATTTTATTTATTTTCATGACTTTTGTACATGCCATTAAATAGGTATTTTTTACTGTTTAAAGGTCGTTCCTGATTTCGTATTTTAAAGGAAATCTGTTAAAATGATTCAGATCTGAAGGAATACTGTAGTCACCTTGACATTATAAGGGTGTCTTATCGTGAATGCGTGGCTGCTTTTAATTTGTGGGTTGTTGGAAATGGTAAGTTCTTTTTCTTGAAACCAAAATTAGGTAAAATACTATTGAAATTTTCAAAAATAAAAATATCGAGTACCTCCTCACCTTACTCGATGGAAGAAAACTTGGTTTGTTCGCTAAATAAATTTTACTCTTCTTCGCAAATGTATAGATTGTCTAGTTTTTTGTCATTATGTTTTTTTATGGCAGTTACAGAATACTGAATGATTGAAAAATTAATACTCGTCAAAACAAACTAGAAAATTTATTATTAAAATGTACAAAAATTCAACGTAACATCTAAATTACAATAATTCAATTTTTTTAAATCGTGAAAGAATATTAATACTTACAACACTATTGACTTATTTTTTATTTTACGACGCAGATACGTTTTGTACGTTTTCATCAACTTCCAAATTATTATATTTGAATAAAAATGATGCTAGCCGAAATTCACAACGAACCCTCTTCCTCTCCTATGGGATATGTATCAAAATTCTCAGGAGGCATAAGGAAAGTATAGTTTTTGATGGACTGATTCATGCCATAAGACTGATCGAGTGGGCGACGTTCATCGTACAAAGATGGAGCCTGAAGTATTATAGCACAAGTTCCAGCGAAACAAGCTATGGTGAAAATCCACAGGAAAAATCTATCTAAAACCATTGAAACATACTTCCAATCCTCTATCACCTGAAACAGTTTAATGAATTGTGTTATAGGACCATTGAGATTAAAACTTCCTCTACTTGCACTTCATGCTCACATACTCACCTCTCTGTCTCCATCTTCTTTTTTAATTTGTTGAGCAATAAATCTGACTCCTCGTAAAGCACAAAGCACATCAGCAGACATATGCCGAGGAATGATATTGTCAGGATCAACGGTAGCTGTAACAAATAAATTTGACTTACGGAGTCTAAAATTCTATAAGATTTCATCTTGTAGCAGCATGATAGAGATGTTTGGAAGACCTCATTTCAGGTTAGCACCGTGCAGCTAACATAGATAATGGATTTATTAAAAATAAGTTCGATGCTTGCCTGTTGGGAGGCCATATTGTTGAAAAAGCGTAACAGATTTTCTCTGACACATTTATTTTTCAAGTCTGAATTTCAAATACGAGTAATTTTGACCAAATTCTGACTGCAGGACTGATTTTTTAGTACCCAGGTAAAGAGTATAAAGACGAATTTGTGCTTTTTTTAAATATTGGTTTACAAAGTTAAGTTTGGTTTCGCATTTTGTAGCGTTTTTTTTTTTTTTTTTTTTTTTTGCCTCGTATACAATAAGAAAAAGTGATTAAAAATAAAATTTCTTTATTGGTTGGTTGATAGAAAAAAAAAAAAAGACGAATGGACGAAAGTGAATCGCCTTTGTAAAACGAATTTTTATATATATATATATATATTCTTCTGTCTTAAGCACAATCGATATCGAAAATTATCGATTTCTTTATCCGGCCATCCGGCCATTTGCCGAATATTTTGGTTCCTACGTAACCACGTCCTTGGCTGGACGTTAATTTTCAATTTCAGTTTTCATAAGAATGCTTGAGATGTTATCGTAAAGTACGACCGAGTTCGCACTAAATTTATAGAACATAGTTGTTTTTATTCGAAGTTTAGTTAGTGTTAAAGTTATTTCAATTAACGAATTACAATTAATTGAATTTAAAGTAATTTGAAGTTTTGATTTTTGTCAATTTAATGGGAATGTCTTATTTCTAACCGCTTCATCGTATTCTATTTCTATTATCTAAAAATCAGGTCAGATAATTGTTTATCTCAAAACTTGTAAGAGATTGTGAGTGACTGCAGCAGAATCAATTGGGAATCGTTGGAGTGAGTGAAACTGCTATCTTCGTCCATCGAACTTAAATCTCGGTAAGTACTTGAATTCTTTTAAAAAGTGATGTGTGATTGCATGTCTGTCGGTTTTTTGTCTGATCGTGTCAATGTCTGGTATTCTCATTCATCATTAATTTTGAAGCGCTCGGAATCTAATGTCACACGCATTTGCATATTTTCTTCCACGGATTACTATGAAGAATGCTTTGCTCTAAAACGTGGTATGCTCGGTTTTTCATTTTCCCCTCACCAATTACTCCCCAAATTTGCCTTTAGAAAATAGCGTGGGAATCAAACACGCATTTTTCTCGTTGGCAAATGTGAATTTTGACTCCAAAGTTCATTTATGGAAAACAAAGTCATTTCTAAATCTGCAATTTCTAATGATCCACTCGAGCTCAAGTGTTTGGTGTATATTTGTGTGATAGTCTGTGATAATCTCATATTCTACTACGAATCAATTCTATGATCATCGAACACCATGGAATAATTTTTTGAAGCCATATATCACTAATAAAGTATCTGTCTGCATTCATCTCCGATTTATTTTGATTAGAATTTTGTTAAAAATACATTCCTACTCGTATGTAACGTATTGATGATTCTGTCAAAACTCACCTTTGCTATTTTCCACTTTTGCTGTTATAGAAACTCAATAATCACATAACGGCGGTTTCTAGTAGTATCTCATTATTAATGGTTGGGGTTCTATATATACTGGTGGACCCAGGCATTCCAAGTATAGTGGGAAACTATGGTGGAATTACTTTTCGTGTTTTTCCAAAACAAGTTTGTAGCAATAATATGTAGCATTAGATTTGGTAGCGCTTCATTTCCTTATACAAAACATATCATTTGTAGTAAGTCATATGCTAATACACGGCTCTATAAGATTTCATATCGCAGATGAGAATATTATCTCATTAAAAATGTAACAGTCGGTCCCCTATTAGATAGAGCCCACTGCGGGATATTTTTTTCCCCTCTCTTCAAACGGATAGTATTTCAATCAAAATGTCTGCGATATCATAAGTTATAAAAAAGATGTGTAGTCGGAAAAAACTAAATTTCTTCTACATAGCTGTACTGTTAGTAAAATCTTTATTAGCAAATTAATTATCAAATTCCATGTGCCTACATCTGAAAAAAAAAAGTTCGGTTTACCTGTATCATGAGCTTTATGTGAATGTCCTTCTCGAGAACAAGAAGATTTAAATGCCGATGATATACTCGTAGATTCGTAATTAACATTCAATTCCCTCGGACTCGGACTGCTACATTTATGATCAACGCCATAGCCTTCGCTAAAGCTATCTCTAACAAAAAACCAGTTAGAATATAAATAATTATGATTTCATGATAAATGGAACCGAGGATAGGTCATTTTAAAAATTAGGTCTCTTAAGAACGATACGAGAAGGGGGAAAAGTATTATGAAGGATTGTGAGCTACCTATATTTATGTATATTTAAAAAAATTTATTTACAGCCAGTCAAATTCTTGAAAATTTTTTCATTACAGTTTTCTTATGTTTAATCTGTGAAAAATAACGTGTATAAAATTTAACGTACACTCACCTAACACTTTCTTCCACCGAGTAAATGCTTATTAGAGTGCAATATTGTTTTACACATGTTACTTTTGATGGAATAATTGAAAAAAAAAGGCTTTAAACGCCGACAATTTTACTGCTTTGTTATTTTTAATTTTGTTCTCGGGTAAATTCAGTTACGAGTATATAAAGTCGATGTCACTCTGTACTAACCTCATCTCGTCACTTATATAAGCTGAACTACCCATAAGGAAGTTATGTCCATACAGATCAGCTGGTGAATATGGCGGCCTTCTCATTAATAGTAGAGTTGGCATAATTTGCAAAAACAATTTACGAACCCACAAAGACATTTTATGTGTAGCTGGAGATCTGAAACCAAATTGAAACATATCAGTTTAGCATCGTGAAATCTTATAAGCCCTCAGGTTATTTCTTCGACACTCAATCCAATCAACTTTTTATTAAAATTTTTAGTGAGCATAAGAAATTATCCCTTCGAAAAAAAGTTTTTCTTACCGTTACATTAAATAAGGTAAGATCGATGAAACTTACCCCTTTGAAAGTTAGTAAAATATACCCCAATTTTTAAAAAGAATTTATACATTTTTGTTCATCCGTCCCTCCCTATCACTTGGACCTTCGGGCACCTATTGGGCGGATACGAGTACAAATGTAAAAAATGTAAAAAGTAAAATACTTATTGAATTTAGTGATTTTTGAAAAAAGAAAAACCTACGTAAATTGCTTAAAAACTACCATTAATTCTTACCGGAAATAAACATTCAATACGGCTACTGTTACGAATATGGAAATTGTCACTAATGTCATCGTAAATAACAAATATTTTCCTAATAGGGGAACTGCTAACGATGTAGGAGGAATGATTTCAGCTAGTAGCAAAAAGAATACAGTCAGTGAGACGAGAATAGAGCTGCACAATGTAACCTAAAATTATAAAAGCGATACATACTAATATTGAATTTCAACATTAAATAAAGTGGTTTGAAGTATGTATTAAAATATTTAAGAAGTGATTTGAAGCATTTAAATATTTAAGAAGTGCTTGAAGCATTTAAATATGTATTTAAAAAGTGCTTTGGAGTATTCAACTTTAAAAAAAGTATCTATTCCATATAATTTAATAAATAATTATAACGTGATGTTTTGACAAATATTAGTTTGTACTCGGGACCAAATATTAGAAAATCGGGTTAGTAGGGTAGGTGCTTATAAAAATGTTTTCAGAAACGTGAAATTAATGCTGGGTGAGTTAGGTAATGCTACTCGCACTTACTTTCTCTCCAGAATCGGAGGGAAGATAGAAAACGAGAACTGTGAGGAATGTGATGCCGACCAATGGAATGATTAAATTAACCGTGTAAAATAACGTTTTTCTCCTCATGACCAAATAAAAAGTGATATCTGTTGGGAAAAAATTTCGAATTTAAATTGAATTTTTTTCACTTACCGAGGACCTATTCGTTGATAAATTTTCAATCATTTATTTTTGTTTAGTTGTCACTTTACCAGAATATGGTTCTAAACAGCAAGGGTAGTATTCTTCATTTCTTGTGGCTGGGACATCTAATAAATCCCATTCGACCGATAGTAAAAAATCACTCAAATCTATTCCTATTGGAACAGTTTCAGATTCTTGGCCATCAGGACCTTGATGTATATGCTTCAGATCAATCTTAAAAATCAAAATTCATTGTCATTATAATGAAATGAGCATAACACACTTTAGTGTTGTTGAAAAGTATTCCCAACAAATTTGGATTTTCTGAAATTTTGAACAGGGCTATTATATATACATGTACTCATATCTCATACCATTCCAAAAAATATATAACTTACTTGAAAGCCATTATAAGTCCAAGAGCCAAACTTGAGAGGACAGTTTTGCTCGTCAAATGGAAAATATAGAACGTTCATTTCGCAATATGATTTATAAATTGCAGGTGGCACCCATTCCACTTGTCCATTGTATTGTAAATCCGCTTTGGTCATTAATGTTACTTCAAAGTTGCCATCAGCACTGGGTAAACCATAATGGAGAATTTTATTAATCTGATTTCTAACTAAAAGTTGAAAATTATTGAAAAAATGTCAGACTAATAATTGTCTTACTTGTTGAATAATACGATATCAGGGAGCCATATTAACTCTGAGGGGACGTAAATTCTGGTCAGTCCGCCATATTCTTCAGGATCCCAACGTAGTTTGTAATCAAACCACCTCTGTATAAAAGTTTCTTGTTGTTTATTACTCTGAATATACCCATGCCTACCTTTTTTCTTTCTTTTTTTTTTACACTTGAGCAGACTAATCCACCATTTTACATTACAACTGCTCCAAATACTGCCAAATACTATATCAGACTACTAGTGCCACATCAGGAAGCTTATAAAAGTTTATCATCCAAAATAGCGTCTATTTATTGAAGTGGTTGAAAAATTCAAAACATTTTCTCATCTCGAATTTCTAGTTTCTTTAGTCCTTATTGTGAGTTGGGTCAAGTTCAAGTTTATTTGTATAAATATGGTCTACAAATTGAGCTACAAGTTGAGCTACAAATTGAGTGGCAGAATGGGCTCACAAAATGAGCTCACCCTTATTTGCGACTTGTTAGCCTTATTAAAGTTTCGAAAATATAGCTGGCCTCATGGGACAATGTTTAAATAGGGCTGGCATTTCAAATCTCGAATGTAAGGCTGGTCTTTTGGGACAATTTTATAAATGCGGCTGGGCCACATTTGTAGTCTCGAATATATCGCTCATTTAATACGTCACATCTCAAAATTTTCAATTTTTTCAAAAAGTTATACCATCTTAAAGCAGACATAAAAAAGTGTTTTTTCATATATTTAATTCAAAAATTATGATTTTTTGAGTTGTGACGTTGTTGAATTAAATGAGCGATATGTCTGGTCTCATAGGACAGTTTTATGAATGCGGCTTGCCGTATTTAAAGCTTCGAAGATGCTAATCGTGTAGTTACTTAAACCTAGTTTTAAATCACAATTTTGACTCTTATTTTCAGTAGAGGAGGAAGGTATCAACTACCTGAATAATCCAAATATTGGCCGTGATGACTTGACTTCGCAGATTCTGTGAAAAAAAATTTTTTTTTTGAAAAAAGTTACAAATATTCTAGGAGACCTTTTAAGTACGCGAGTAGGTACGACTAAAAATTACGATAATACAAACCACTTCAGTCAATTGAGCTAATTTCAATCCCATCCAAACAGTAAGTTTGTCTGTATTATTGGCTACAGGTCTGATTAATCGGTTATAATTACTCAGAAGATCATCGTACAATCTTTTAGCATGCGGATTAGCTTCGATTGGTTTGGAAGCACCTGTTTTCGAATAGAAATCAAAATACATATGTTTTTTAACTTTTAATTTTTTTTAAAGTGATAATCGTAATTCGTAATACTAAAATGAAAGTCGTAATCGCCCATTTTAAAATCATTTCAAGTTTTCTCAACTCTTCTCGCATATCACTGTTCAACTTAGAATTTGTTCACTGACCCAATTTTCCCGAAACGTCTTAAATTTTGAAACGACTTATTACTACTTACTTATTTTTAGTTTACAGAATATTTCACCTGTTTAACGATTATCAGATACCGTACCTACCTATTATGTACATATTTTCAGAGTCAGCAAAAATATGTTCAAACTTACCTCGAGTGTATGGTAAGAAAATAAAAAATATGCAAAAGAACCAACGAATTTTGCCGACCATCATTAACCTCGAGTATAATATTTTTTTAAAGAAGGCAGATATTTAAGAAAAAATTGTTCATTGAAATATCAGCAAAACTACGTAAAAACGAACTGTCGGACAAAGGAAATTTGGTCCTGGCGCAAGTCGCGTGCGCCTCTCCAATCAATATTCGGCCTGGATGAGAGTAAATAAATGCATATTGGCGAATATGAACGTTTTGTATATTATTTCATTAGCATGTAGGATGCTCATTTTCAAAGGCGACTATTTATGCAGGTGGTTCGATGAAAATGAAAATGTCAAAGGTACTTATTCGCCATCTTCTGAACTCTAAAACTGACCGAGTTATGAAAATTGGAAGTTGAAAAAAGGTTGAGAATCAATTTTTTTAGGGTTTAAAAAGGGGCCTTCAAACTTTGATCTTTGTTTTTTTTTCCATTAAACCAACCCCTTTATTAATCAAATTTAAGTTCCTATTAGGGTAGCCCGTTTTTTAACGAAAATTTGCATTCCCATTAAGCCAGCACCTTTTTTCCCGAAAATTCAAATTCCCATTTAGCCGGCCAAGGCTAACAAGTCGCAATTCTATGTGAATAGTCGCAAATTAGAGTGAGCTCATTTTGTGAGCTCATTCTCTCACTCAATTTGTAGCTTAACTTGTAGCTCAATTTATAGACCATCTTTTCGACGCTTTCTTTCGGTAAAATTCAAAGTCCCATTTAGCAGGTCGGAATTTCAATTTTAGTCCCGAAAATTTAAACCATCATTTAGCCGGCAGCATTTTTCTGGTCTACGAAATTTAAATTCCCATTTAGCCGAAATTCAAATTCCCATTTAGCAGGTCGGAATTTTAATTTTGGTGTCGAAAATTTCAAATTCCCATTTAGCCAGCCCCCACAGTCTCGAAAATTTAAATTCCCATTTAGCCAGCCTCCTTAATCCAAAAAATTTAAATTCCCATTTAGCCAGCCTTTTTAGTCTCGAAATTTTAATTCCCATTGAGCCAGCCTCTTTTTTCCAGAAAATTTAAATTCCCATTAAGCCTGCCCCTTCATTAACAAAAATTTAATTTCCCATGAAGCCAGCCCCTTTTTCCCAGAAAATTTTAATCATCATTTCTACGTACGTATTGCAAAATTTAAATTTCTGAATTAATTGTATAAATGTTAAGCCGGTGTAATATTGGTCATTTTTGCCCTTAGTTTGGCATATCGAATTTTTTAATTGAATAAAAGTATTTTTATCACATTTCAGCTGGATCAAGTCATTAGATATTGTTTAAAATGAATTTTTTGCGAAAATATTAGCCAGTAGTATTACAAAATATTGTGAACGCAAAAAGTAATTTAAAATGACTTCTAGTGATCCATTTGTCCAGTCGATCTGAAATTTTTTGGGTTACTTCTGTTATATACCTTAATACCATTCCATTTGAAAAAAGTTAAGATCTTAAACCATAAGTCAATGCGAGAGAAAATTTATTTTGGGAACTTACGCTTTTTGCCTTTCTGAAAATTTCTATTTTTCATCCGGAAAAGCATCTTTTCTCAGATACAGTCATTATTTATTTATTTATTCATTCATTACTGGATAATATCGAAACCTTATATAAATTAATGAAGAATGAAATTTTTTCTTTAGGTTGCTATTTGCTATTGATTGATACACATTATATTTCAAGTCAGTGATGACAGAAACCGGACATACCTATTACTTTTCCGCGGGATTGGGTTTTGATAGGAATTTGCTTCCGACTTTTGATTTTGATTGATCAATCAGACAAAGGAAAAACGTAAGTATTTTAATTATGAAATCGGTGCGTGGCTTTTATTACTTAGTGATTTCGTCGATTCATTGATATTTCCATTACTGAAACGGCTGTTCATTTTGTACTAGATATATAACCCCAAAAAATTTCGGATTTTTTGCACGCCATTTTGGTCCTGTGATTGACTAATGAAAATTAGCTTGGCTGGAAGTACCTTATCCTTATTTATTGGTATTTTTAAAAAAAAAAGCAAGTTAAAAAGAAACCATCGACAATAATAACTTATTAACGGTTGAGTCGGTGAAGATAAAAAAATAAAAACAGAAAGTAGCGAAAGCGTCATTCGTAATTTAATTTTTTTTCCCTGAAAAACGTAAAAAATAATATGATTTATGAGTCACGACTCATATTCTGGCTTTTGGGTTTGTACTTTGCTGACGTTTTTCCGAACGTTTTTCTCTCAATCGCTCCCCCCTTCTCCGGTTTTAAGATGTATGATATGAATGAATGCTTGCCATTGGTTGATTACTGTTACTGATAAAAGCGAGTTTTGAACTTTGAACTTTGAAGTGATGAAAAACTGAAAAGTGTCAAGTGAAAACAGAGTAACTTATAATACACCTGGTCTCATACCGATGAAAGGTGGAAACAGGTGGGAACCGCTGTAAGTGTAAAGGTAAGCTTAACGTTCGACGATTTTTGAATGAAATCTGATTCAATCGCGCGACCTGATTATATCATCTGTTTCGCATCTAATTACCAATACGTTTGGAACACGTCGTCATTTTTTCAGGATTGACCAGTTTTTTTCATGTTCGTAAATATTATCGAGTATCGACGACACAAAATGCCAATTAGCTTATCATGAAGTGAATTTCGTTGCACTCTCCGCTGGAAAATTAGAGTTCTCGGTGAGTTATGTTTGTGTTTTCATCTTCAGCTTAACAACTTTCAATTCTCGAACATTATTTATGATATAAAATTAATTTATCAGATCAAAACGATGAATCTGCCATTGGCGCTTCTTATTACTTTCTTGTGTGGCTGTTTCGGTCTGCCTCCACACCAACGTAGATTTTCAGACCAAGAATTCAACGATATTGTAGAACATGAGAATGAAAAACCGAATAATAATTCAACTGCTGCATTGGTGAGTAAACTGAAATCTTTTATTCGTTCGATGGGTGTAGATTTTTCTATATATCTCCAATCTTTCTGTAGGATGAACTGGGAATCGAATATACTCGTTACTTGCAGGAGGTAATCGATACCTTGGAAAAAGATGAATCATTTAAGAAGAAGCTCGAATCGGCAGCGGAATCCGATATCAAAGTATGATATTACTATTACTATCGCGTTTTAGGAGTTTTTCATCCTGCCTCTAATATTAAATTCAATTTACAACAGACTGCCAAAATTGCCGAAGAACTCGATTACGTTAATCATCACGTACGTTCGAAATTGGATGAACTTAAAAGAACGGAATTAAAAAGGCTTCGAGAATTAGCGAAGCAAGCATATGATAACGAACACGATTTTCATTTGAATCCACCAGGACACTTGGATCATGAAAATCCGGATACGTTCGAAATTAAAGACTTGAAAAAGTTGATTCATCAGGTAAGGACAAGTTAATTTGATGAAACGGTATGTACTTCGAAACAAATGCCTCGGTTTTATGTTAAGGTCGCCCAAGATTTAGAAGAAACTGACAAAAAACGAAAGCAGATGTTCAAGCAGTATGAAATGCAGAAGCATTTTGAACGCGAAGCGTCGCTTGTGAACATGACTGAAGAAGAAAAAAAGAAATATTTGCACGAAGAAGAGGAAGCTAAAAAAAAAGAAGAGGAAGCTAAGAAACGAGTAAGAATTCAGTTTGGAATCACTGAAATTTTGTTAACTAAGAATTTTAAAACTTCGCCATTGGGAGTAATTTATTTCCGACGAAATAAGTTAAACTCCAATTTGGATTAATGTCGATTTGACAGGTGCTTCATATCAAATAGAACTTGTTGATAATTCCTTTCGTCTTTCTGAGTTTTTGATAGTTTTTTACCTTTAATTCACTCGAAACCGTTCAGAATTTTTATTGACGAACGTGACTACGAATTTATGGAGTTTTCTCGACTTAATCAATTTTTTTTTTGTGGGGTGAGTTGTGAGGATATAAGCATTATAGTAGTCCTCATATGATGACATTGTTTAAAATTTTAAACTTCATAAATAAGGTCTATCCTAAAAAAACATACCAGTTCAGCTAATCCAAATTAACATTCCAAAAAATTATATTGCCTTTGAAAATACATTAATTTGCTCAAAACTGAAAATTCCTTCTTATTTCCTCACTCTCATCATAAAAATATTTAAATTAATTTTTTTTCCCTCTCACCTGAATTTCATTTATCGATTATTTAACTTCAATATTGCCTCTCCCACTCGAATACCAATGAACAGTTGATCAAAATTCTTTAATTATTGTTCTATTAATGATGTACATTGATGACCAAGACATCTAGGTAATTAATTGTTTCAAAACCACCGTATGAGGTATCGACTGGTATAATATTCATGAAAATTGACGTACATATTTTTACAAAATTTAATCTCTTCTGTGGTTTATAATAGCTCGTATTAACCCTCTTATCGTTACTAAAAAAGGTTTTAATTCGAGTAATTTGTCGTGTAATATTCTCAGAATATCTACTTTGAGATGAATTTAATTATTGGTTAAACGCAGCGCTTCATTTTATTTGTCCGTTGTGACTTTTTAATCATCAGCTCTAAAAAAGTTTTTTCCTCCAGTATTTAGAATCAAAGTTCTCCAAACATAATATACGTTCATCTTATCATCAAAGATATCGAGACGTTCCTGAATTTTATTCAAGATTGAGTCATTTTTTAAAAAATGAAAAGAAAAATAAAAAAAATAGAGGTTCATAAATAACCATAGGATGTAATAAGATATACTTTGGAGAATTTTTTCTTCTCTTAATTCAATTTACAAATTTTTTCAATATTTTGATGATTTTCATCAATGCCCGGTACTAAATTTATAAATTTAAAAAGTTGTGCTCTCCATGTCTCTAAGCCCTCGACTGATTTTGTATCTTCCAATTTTTTCTCATTCTCAAAGTTTTTTGCTTTGAAATTTTTTTTACTGGTGACGATTTTTTTCAAATGTATGCTAGCGTCTCTTGACATTTACTTCAACTATATATGTATTACGTATTTATTAACTTTCAAAGTATGGTACTATAATGATTATTCAAATCCCAGAGCCAAAGCTTTGTGGTGTTTCTATGTAAAATATAATGTCGAAACTTTGTTCATAGGTTCACCGTCCAGGAAGTCGACAACAGTTGGAAGAGGTTTGGGAAGAGCAGGATCATATGAGCAAAAATGATTTCAATCCACGAACGTTTTTCGTTATGCACGGTAATTCGACATTTCAAGTTTAGCCCTTGCCCCACAATCAGTCGATATTTTCAGAAAGTACAAAAATTAATTTTTTCTCAATTTAAGGAGAAATTCTAACAGTAATGAACATTTTCAATATTTAAAAACAAAACTAATGCAAGTTTACCTTAGTAAGTTAGTTGGAAATACGCCTTAGGAAAGCTTCATCTGGTATGTGTCCAACGAACTCAATATGAGAAATGTATGCTTAGCAAAATGAAAATAAAAAAGTGAATGAAAAAGTATTAAAAACTAATGGAAAAGATTTTAACCAAAAATACTGGTGAGAAAAAAAAAATAGAGAGTAAAAAAAACGAAAAAGACGTGGGAAGAAAATCAGAAGCAAATAAAAACAGCCCTTCCCCTTCTCTCGATTTTCACGTTATTATTTTTTCATATTTTTATTAGCTTATACTTTTTTTCTGCTTTTTTATTTAATTAAATTCAATTATTCTATCATTAAATTTTATTTTTCAGTATTTGAATTCCGTTGACTTGATCCGAATTTATTTTGTTTGATTTTAATTTTTTTTTAAATTGAATCTTGATATTTTACTTATTTTGTTTTTTGTTTTTTCAATATCAATGTCTCGATTCGCTGGTAATAATTCTCTTCAGGTTATACAGAGTCAATTTGACTGGCATCAAAATTGTGTTTTTCTATGATGCCTGTCCAACTGATACAATTAGCGTGTAAAAATTCAACAATAAGAAAAAGCGATACAGTATACTTGAGAATTACAAATTTTGAGACAATTTAATGTTTAAAAGTTTTCTATCAAATGCAAAACTATTGGGAAAAAGATTTTGTCAAGAAAAATTACAAAATCGATGAAGTTTTCTTTCGAAAAGTACATGTAAAATTGATTTTAGTTATTCTACTCGTAGAACCAATTAGTTGAGTTACTTCATATCTGTGGTGCTGGAAAGGACCATTGAAAAAAGAAGTAAGAGAAAAGCTGAAGAGAGTTTTTGAAAGTGAATAATGAACTAACGGTTATGAAAAAAATTCTTTGAAAGTTTTGAGGGCTTTTTTTTTTTGTTTTTTGCTTAGATGGTCCACTTAACCACCCTCGGAGACTATGTTGGTGAAAAAGTTGAATAAAGATTAAGGTTTAAATGTTTTCAGTCCTTATAAAATTGTTTCTAATGATTCTCTCTTTTTTCAGATGTTGATGGAAATGGTTTCCTCGACGAGGAAGAAGTAAAATCGTTGTTTTTGAAAGAGTTGGATAAACTATACGCTCAAGGTATGCCTCAAGCAGATCTTATGGAGCGAGCGGAAGAAATGGAACGTATGCGGGAACATGTTTTCAACGAAGTAGATAAAAATCGTGATCGTTTGATTAGGTAAGAGATTCCAAAGAATAAATCTTATTAAGCATTTTTTTCTCTTTCAACTGATTTTCTGCGAGTATCATTATTGTTACTTGATTGTATGTATGTGTGACTTTTTTTTTTCAAGCTGGGAAGAATTTTACGCTATGTCACAGAAGCCAGAATTCAATGAAGATCCTGGTTGGAAACCAATCGATGACCAACAAATCTACACTCAGGACGAGTGGTTGGCGTTCGAACGACAGAGATTAGCCGAAATCGAACAGCTGAAGAAAGAGGGAAAAGTAAGCTCGAGCTTGATAATTATTATTGTTGAAAAAACACGAGTGATAATAATTTTATTCTGGTTATTTTTGGTCTTTCGTTTCCGGGGAGGAGGGTGGAGAAGAGGAACTAGACGCAAATTACTGATTTATTAATTTTATTTAAACGAAAATCCTTGAAGATTCACTTTCCAAAGTGCGTCAAGTTCAATAATCTAATTTTTTAAAAGAAATAAAGAACATTCGCTACATTGCACGATTTAAGGTTGACAGTTTTTATTTTGACATTTATCTTAGCAGGACTTCAGTAATGAAGGTGGTTCGCACAAATGGTGTAACGCTATTCATTAGCCAGTTTCAAGGTCTCGAAGTGGACCACCTCTTAAACTTGACGCAGGTTGGAAACAATGTATGAGAAATACTACAAAAAAGCTCCACAAATTCCATAATATAATGAAAAACGAGTTCTATATGTGTACATTATTAAAGATAATTATTCATTCGCAATTTATTTAATTTACCTGCGAAATAATTTTTCCTCCTCAATGAATCATTCGTATCTAATAATGAACGTGAACTTAACGCAATTTGAAGGGGGAAAAAAAATGTTTTCTTCCGTAACTGGATGACGCAATGTAGGCACGAGTCAGAGGTGCGAAGTTTTGACAATGTTCTCTTATTTTTATATATTTTATTAATCTGTTCATTTCTTTTCTGTCTGTAGTTACCGCAAGATTATCGAGTTCCAACGCTTCACGAGCAAATGGTAAGCTTTATCTTGGTTCATGTTTCAGCCGAACATTCTCTACGCTAATTTTTCGCCATATAGTTGTAAATTTTCAACGTTGAGTGTAACTTACGTTGCTTCTCTTACTTTTTTTCAGAATTATCCTTACCAAGCGGGAATCGATCCGAATGCTCACTATGCTCCTGCATACCCTCCGCAAGCTCCTGGTCAACCTCTGCATTCGCCCGATGCCATTCACGCTCAACAGCAACAATATCAGCAGTTCCAGCAGCATCAACAATTTCAGCAACCAGCGCAGTACCAGCAGCAGCCACAGTTTCATCCACAGCAGCACCAGCAGTTCCAACAGCAACCGCATCAACAATTCCAGCAGCAACAGTTTCATCAACCACAATTCCAGTCACCTCAAGCAGTGCAGTCGCATCCCGGAGCAATGCCTCAAGCCAATTTGGTTCATCCTCAAACGGGTGCAGTGCCGCAGAATCCTCAGCAGGTGTACCAGCAGCCTTACGTACAACCATCGGTGGCGCAGCAACAACCGAATGTCGTCCAGCAATCGATTCATAACATTCCGCAACAAGCAGTCCCTGCATCATCGGTTCTCAGTCAAAATGCGCACCAGCAGCCGCCAGTAGCGCAACAAATGAACTCTGCCCAGCAGCCTGTGGTCGCTGGCCAGACGAATTTCCACCCTCCAGCTGGATCTTACCAAGCCGCGCCCCAAGCACAAAGTCATTCGCAAAACGTTGGACAGTCGCACGAGGGTCAAGCAGTGCCAGTTGTCGGAAATGATCAAATACGAACGAACCAAGTGTAATTCTCTTCGATCAAAAGCTTTCGTCTATGATCAAAAGACCTCTTCGCCATATATTTTTGATCGCAAAATCTCTTTTTTAGTTATATCTGCGAGTCATTTTTATTTTTTATTTTTGAAGAATTGTTCTTATTTGTGTAGTGAAAATTTAGTAAAGTACCTCCTCCGTCTTCTCATCGCAGCTTTTTTTTGTTTTGTTTTATGTTTTTATGCTGATCTTTGACGGCATACCCATATGAACAAAAATCCACTACTTAAGAGTAATCTTTCTGTGATAAGATTTTGTTTCTCATTACTTTAATAACTTCGTTTGTAATTTGTATATCAATATACGCCGCTTCATTGTAAAATTTTGTTTTTGTGACATATGGATTAAATTTAAAAAGTGTACGTTGAATTTTCTTTTAATACTCTTATAAGTACCTAATATTTAATGCATAAATACAAATAAAAAAATTCGTCACGTGTCAGAATTACAAAACTAGGATAATTAATAAGGAAAGCCTGTGACTTGACCTCTAAAAACAGGAAAAGTAAATGATGAAAGAAACGTACTATGATATACGAGTATGTAGGTATCCTTTGAAAGGGGAAAATGACATCTAGCCAAAGGCATAATGATTTGTAGTGGCCGATACCGTTTCAAAGGTTGTAAGTAATGAATGGAAACCTGCTCAAACGTCGAAACAATGCTGAAATTTCAGACTACACGTATCGGGCTGAAATTCACGGAACAGCTTCTTCAGGCAAAGTCATCATCTCCAGAGTGATGATGTTCGACCAAAAATGTGGTTCATTTTGCTTAAAAATCCGCCGTATTCGACGTTTTTGGCTTCAAAGATTTCAGTTTTCAGCTGCCATAATTTATCAACTTTCTGAAATCGTAATATTCGAAGATGGAGCACATATAGCCATATATGGTCCGATTTAAAAATTAAACCCGTTGCATCGCAACGAAAACCTGCTAAAACTACAGAATAATGCATAAATTTCAGACTGCACGGATCGGGCTGAAATTTGGATGGGAGCTTCCTTGGGTAATACCATTACCTGACCAGCAGGTAATGGGTGGTCCAAATTTCGCTTATTTTTGCTGAAAATTCAGCCGTTTTCGAGATATTTGGCTTTGAAAAGTGAATTTTTGATTTTTCGCGTTTTCCAAAAATAAGGTGGCGCGATCTATGAAACCTTAATCGAAACACAGCGTGAAACTACAACTTCCCATAGATCGCGCCACATTATTTTTGAAAAACGCGAAAAATCAAAAAGTCATTTTTTAAAGCCAAATATCTCGAAAACGGCTGATTTTTCAGCAAAAATAAGCAAAATTTGGACCACCCATTACCTCTCTGTGGAGGTAATGGTATTTCCCAAGGAATCTACCAGCCAAATTTCAGCCCGATCCGTGCAATCTGAAATTTGGGCGTTATTCTGTACTTTCAGCAGGTTTTCGTTGCGATGCGACGGAATTAATTCTAAATCGCTCCATATATAGCTATAATGTGCTCCATTTTCGAATATTAAGATTTCAGAAAGTTGATAAATTAAGGCAGCTGAAAACTGAAATCTTTGAAGCCAAAAATGTCGAATACGGCTGATTTTTAAGCAATATAAACCACATTTTTGGTCGAACCTCATCTCTCTGGAGATGATGTTTTTGGCTGAAGAAGCTGTCACCAGAATTTCAGCTCGATATACGTGTAGTCTGAACTGAAATTACAGCATTATGTCGACGATTCAGCGGCGATATGAAAACGTTGCATCGCAACGAAAACCTGCCAAAAATACAGAATTACTCCCAAATTTCAGACTGCACGGATCGGGCTGAAATTTGGATGGTAGCTTCCTTGGGTAATACCATTACCTGACCAACAGGTAATGGGTGGTCCAAATTTCGCTTATTTTTGCTGAAAATTCAGCCGTTTTCGAGATATTTGGCTTTGAAAAGTGAATTTTTGATTTTTCGCGTTTTCCAAAAATAACGTGGCGCGATCTATGAAACCTTAATCGAAACACAGCGTGAAACTACAACTTCCCATAGATCGCGCCACATTATTTTTGAAAAACGCGAAAAATCAAAAAGTCATTTTTTAAAGCCAAATATCTCGAAAACGGCTGAATTTTCAGCAAAAATAAGCGAAATTTGGACCACCCATTACCTGTTGGGCAGGTAATGGTATTACCCAAGGAAGCTACCATCCAAATTTCAGCCCGATCCGTGCAGTCTGAAATTTCGGAGTAATTCTGTATTTTTGGCAGGTTTTCGTTGCGATGCAACGTTTTCATATCGCCGCTGAATCGTCGACATAATGCTGTAATTTCAGTTCAGACTACACGTATATCGAGCTGAAATTCTGGTGACAGCTTCTTCAGCCAAAAACATCATCTCCAGAGAGATGAGGTTCGACCAAAAATGTGGTTTATATTGCTTAAAAATCAGCCGTATTCGACATTTTTGGCTTCAAAGATTTCAGTTTTCAGCTGCCTTAATTTATCAACTTTCTGAAATCTTAATATTCGAAAATGGAGCACATTATAGCTATATATGGAGCGATTTAGAATTAATTCCGTCGCATCGCAACGAAAACCTGCTGAAAGTACAGAATAACGCCCAAATTTCAGATTGCACGGATCGGGCTGAAATTTGGCTGGTAGATTCCTTGGGAAATACCATTACCTCCACAGAGAGGTAATGGGTGGTCCAAATTTTGCTTATTTTTGCTGAAAAATCAGCCGTTTTCGAGATATTTGGCTTTAAAAAATGACTTTTTGATTTTTCGCGTTTTTCAAAAATAATGTGGCGCGATCTATGGGAAGTTGTAGTTTCACGCTGTGTTTCGATTAAGGTTTCATAGATCGCGCCACCTTATTTTTGGAAAACGCGAAAAATCAAAAATTCACTTTTCAAAGCCAAATATCTCGAAAACGGCTGAATTTTCAGCAAAAATAAGCGAAATTTGGACCACCCATTACCTGCTGGTCAGGTAATGGTATTACCCAAGGAAGCTCCCATCCAAATTTCAGCCCGATCCGTGCAGTCTGAAATTTATGCATTATTCTGTAGTTTTAGCAGGTTTTCGTTGCGATGCAACGGGTTTAATTTTTAAATCGGACCATATATGGCTATATGTGCTCCATCTTCGAATATTACGATTTCAGAAAGTTGATAAATTATGGCAGCTGAAAACTGAAATCTTTGAAGCCAAAAACGTCGAATACGGCGGATTTTTAAGCAAAATGAACCACATTTTTGGTCGAACATCATCACTCTGGAGATGATGACTTTGCCTGAAGAAGCTGTTCCGTGAATTTCAGCCCGATACGTGTAGTCTGAAATTTCAGCATTGTTTCGACGTTTTAACAGCGAAATAAAAACGTTGCATCGCAACGAAAACCTGCTCAAACACCGAAAAGATGCCGAAATTTAAGACTGCACAGATCGGGCTGAAATTTGAATAAAGGATTCTTTGGGAAATATAGAGGCAATGGGTGTGTCAAATTTTGATTATTTATGTTGAAAAATCAGCCGTTTATCGAGATATTTGGCTTTAAAAAGCAACTGCAAAATTGAATTTTTTTAAAAACACGTAGCGCGATCTATAAAACGTTAATTGAAACACAGCGTGAAACTACGAATTCCCATAGATCGTGCCACGTGATTCTGGGAAAACTTAAAAAATCTTGAAGTCGCTTTTTAAAGCTAAATATCTCGAAAACGACTTATTATTCAGCAAAAATATGCAAAATCTGCACCATCCTCGTTCATTTTGAAGGGTTAATGGTATTTCCCGAAGAATCTACCATCCAAATTTCACCCCGATCAGTGCAGTCTGAAATTTCAGCGTTATTCTGTATTCATAGCAGGTTTCCGTTGCAATGCAACGGGTTCAATTTTAAATCGGACCATTTATAGCTATACGTGGATTGACGAAATTCAAAAATTTGATTAATTATAGCAGCTGAAAATTGAAATCTTTAAAGCCAAATATTTTGAAAACGGCTGATTTTTCAGCAAAATTTGGACCACCCGTCACTCGTCTGAGGTGATGGTCTTTCTTGAGGATCCTACCATCCAAATTTCAACCCGATCAGTGCAGCCTGAAATTTCAGTAACTCCACGAGTCATAATCACCAACAGATTGAAATAATTGAACAATTTATGAAATGAGAATAACATTTTCAGATGGTATTAGAGATGACAGATTGGAATTTGAGGACTCTGGAAGGATCCGAAAATGAGAATTTATAGTGAGCACATTTATATTAATACAGAATAAAACATACTCGAGCATATAAAACAATGTCGTGTAATAAAAAAATAGATGTATAGTACATAGTACAGAATGTATAGTCATAAATAAAAGTAAAAAAAAAAATTACACCAATATTATTGTTTTGTTTCACCAGGATATGGTGTGGTATCACAGTTCCTCATCATACGAAATACGTAAGACAGACAAATTTAAAAAAAAAACATTAAAAACAAAATTTAAGAATGAAAATAAAAATAATGATCTTATTTTTGTAAATGTCACTTTAAACGTCATTATTTTCAAATAACTTACAAATAAAAAAAATCTTAAAAATTGTGTAATTTTAAAATAGGTACTCAATTTATACCACGGATGACTGAGCCCAACACTTGGTATCGAACATTTTTCATAGCAGTTAGCATCCGTTCGAAATACGTTCTACCCTCTGCGGATAGTCTGAGCTCACACAGTGACGTCGAGTTAAATTTTTCGTGGCGGAAAATGATCAATTGTAGGGGAAACGCTATCAATGACACACGAAATTTTAAAAAAGAGCTCGCATTACGAGCATGCATTCGTCATAAAACACAATAAAAAGTTGGAATCGTCAAAATCTAAAATTGCTGATAAAAATTAAAATTCAAAAAACACGTAAATCCATTATGACTTACAGAAATTAAGTTGAAATTCCACCGTTTCCATCGAAATTAGTCCAAATAATTCAGCCGAAACTAAGTAATATGTCGCCGACACGTTACTTGAGTGAAGAGAGTAGGAAAATTTCTCCAACTAGAAACATTCTTGACATAAATCCGTTTTAACACGAAAAGTCGAGGATCAAGATGAACGAAATGTAGTCGGTGTATTCGTAAAAAAAAAAAAAAAACCGGATACATTTTACCGCAGGCATGAGATCAACGCCTCTCGCATCTTTCAGAGGCAGTGAAAAAAATCTTGAAACCAGCAGGAAGAAAACAAAGACACGGTAACAATATTCGAAGTAACTAATGAAAAGCACAGCCCGTACAGCCGTATTAATTCAATGATTCTTGGCCGCCTCCTTAGCAGCTTCTTTAGCGGCGACAATTAAAGGCGTTAAACTGGTCAGCGGTCGAGCTATTTTCATAAATGGATGCTGCGAAAAGACGAATGAATTTTCAACGTTTTGTTCAATAGAGAATGGTGGCAATAAAATAATAATTTACCCGTAAAAGTTCCGAAGCAGAAGCACGTTCTTCTACGTCGACTACGAGACAATTATCGAGAAAATCTTGAAACAGTTTGGATAATTTTTCTTTTTCCTTAATTTCTGGTTTTCCATTCGTAGCGATCAAATATAAAGCCTAAAGAAGAAAAGAATAGCATGAAATAAGTGCATCTAGGTCGAATAATTTGTTTTAAAATTCGACTGACATGACTGTAACTTCAAAAATTGAATTTTTATTTTACAAAAATGTAGATAATTCACGATTTAAAAAAATATACGAATACAAATAGTTTTCGTTGAAAACTTGATATGATTTTTCCAGCAAAGTTTTTAGCAGTCAGACCTCTAAAGCTACTTCGAATATTTAATTCTACCATTCGAGTTTTTAGCACTCTCACCTCTGAAACTAATAAAAATTTTCCATTCTGGTATTTAGCAATGAGATGTCTAAAACCACTTCAAGAAATTTTTCCAGCAATACTGTAAGTACTGAGATCTCTAGAATCACTTCAAAAAATTTTCCCAATAAAGCTTCCAGTATTGAGACCTCTCAAATTACCTAAAAAGAATTTCAAGCAAAGTTTTTAAGCATTGAGATCTCTTAAATGTTTTCAAAAAATTAATTCAACCATGTTTTTAGCACTGAAATCTTTAAAATCACTTGAAAAAATGTTTCCACACACATTTTCAGTACTAAGATTTTTCAAACTGAATAATTTTTCCAGTAAAACTTTTAGCACCGAAACCTCTCAAACTACCTCAAAAAATTTTTCCAGTCAAGTTTTCAGCATTGAGATTTCTAAAACTGTTTCATAAAGTTTTTCGTAAATAAATTATGGTAGGTACATTTAACTGCGGCATTGTTTACATTTCTTCATTTCTACTTTTTTTCTGCACTTGGATCATCTGAAATAAATTTTCTAAAGCTCGTCAGATCATAGATAGGAGAGTAAAACCTGCATTTAAGATAATTCAAGTGTAGAAAAAGTCAAAATAAAAAAATATAGGCGATGCTTTTGTCAAATGGACACTAAGAACTTTATTTCATGCTCAGTCACAAATATCTGACAGACTAACGCTGATCCGCTACGCCAATTTCAGCATTTACTTACTCGTAAAGGATTCTCGTTCAGATAAGGAGGCTCTCCTTCGACCATTTCAATGGCCATAATACCCAACGACCATATATCTACTTTGGGCCCGTAATGTTTTCGGGTGACGACTTCTGGAGCCATCCAGTACGGTGTGCCGACCATCGTGGTACGTTTCGACTGCTCTGGAGATATTTGCGCGCAAAATCCGAAATCGGCTGAAAAATAGAGTCGGTCGAATAAAAATGTATTTTCAAAATCGAGCAAATGAAACGCTCATCTCTACATTAACGATGACTCACTTAATTTAACACTACCGTCTAGACCAAGTAAAATGTTATCAGACTTGATATCTCTATGGATGACGTGATTGAGGTGCAGAAACTGCAGGGCTTGAAGAACTTCTCGACATACGGATGCGATCTGTCCTTCATCCATGCAAGTTTCTGTAACAACGTCAGTCAATGAACCTCCGGGTAAGTATTCCATCACCACCTATGCGATGAAAACATTATTCATTATTGCGGATATTAAAACGCACCTAGTAAATTTAAATTTAAAAATAAGGAAAAATGAATAAAATAGTTTCGTTCGCTCGCCCTCTTACCCATAATTCGTCGCCGACTAAATAACTGTCGAGATAATTGACCACATTTGGGTGTTTGTTTTCTCTCATAACAATTATTTCGTTTACAATGAGTTCTTTTTTCGGTTGTTGCGATAAATTCATTTGTTTGATTGCCACTTCAATACCCGTCGATGTTTCGATGGCAGTGTACACGGTACCAGACGCTCTACAAATAAAGAGAATAATGCCATTCGACATTTTCACAAGTCAAAATAGACGTATAAAAATCAAAACAAACAGTCTTATCTTACCCTTGCCCTATTTTTTCCATTTTCGTATACTTTTTATTCGGATCACCAATGCTGACTATGGAACGTAATCTTTCGAGGATTTCATCGTCAGACACCTTCTTATTACGTCTTACAGTAATACCATTGGACGGATTCGACGAAGTAGAATTTGCAGAAGCTGACGTAGCAATTGGAACGCCAGTATTTTTATTCTTATCCGATACGGCGGTAAATTTTACGTTTCCGTTAACATTTTTGGTAATTTTGTCGGAAATTTCTTCCTTTTCAACGGGTTTTGTATACTAAAAAATAATTATTGGCATATTTCAAAATTTATAATATAAAACCTTAACTAATGAATACGGTAACTGTTCTATCTAAAGATAATAAACTTGGCTACCGGTTTGATCTTATAATAGAATACTTGGCTAAACCTTTCATTAATCTAAAGCAGTTTCATCTGATTTTAAATTAGCTGAAAGCCAGCTGCAAGCAAACGATGCTGAAAACTGATAAATTACTAACAATGGATTTGGTGCGTTCTGGTCTGGTAGCAACGGGCGGTGGAGGGGGTTCTTCTTCAGAAGGGATACTAACTGCGCCTTCACTGTCTGTTGGTGTGGTCGATGACAGTGTATTACTAGAGGGTTGACTAAAACTATCAATTTGACTTTGAGACGAACCACTTCCAACATGTCGCGCATGCGATCTGGAACCGTCTAAATTCGCGAAAAAATTTAAAAACAACGAATAGAATGAAAATATCTTGAAAACTGGATACGATGAATACGATAAAAATTATAAAGGTATAACTTACCAATCATTTTTGTTGTGGTCATAAATTTGGAAGTTTTCGATTCTTTGTTCGAATTATCGAACCAATTTAAGACGTCTAAAACTGCTTGAGGATTTTTCTTTTGCTCTTGTTTGCTGATATTCGAACTCATAAGTAGTCGAGCCCATGCTTCTGGCATACCCTATAAGCACAAGTTAGTATGTATTCAAAGAAATATACTTTTACCAATATATTTGCCGAATGGATTTATGATACAACCTAAAACTAGTGACTCAATTCGATAATTATTTCTAGCAGCTTGTAGAAAAAATACGCTCATTAACAGTTCTATGGATGGCTTATTAAAATGTAAATGAAATAAGAAGAACTGATATTTTAGCACAATTCACTCGAGTAATTCAACAAATGATTACTGACAGTAACATCAGAAAGTTCAAAATGCAGAGGCCTCAAAATTTGAGAAGTGAAGATGATACACCTAATCGACACAATGACTAGTACTATGTACTCAATACGTAAATTCATTTTAAATATTTATAGTACAAAATTAGTTTTCATGAAAATAATCTCTTCTCAAAATGATATTTTTTGTAAGAACTCAGATTCTCCTGATTCAAGAAAAACAAGTACAACTAGATTTTTGGCGAATAAAAATGATGACCATGAGAAATACTTACGGTAAATTCTCCCGAATGAGCGTCAAAACCAACGTGAACTGTATGTTCAAAATTTGTTGGATAAGATATGTTTGGTTTTTCGTGGTCTACTTTGCTTCCTTTTACTCTAAAGGATTTAGTTTTGGAACTTTTCTTTTTTTTCTCATCACAATCCGGTTCCTTTGGCAGAGGTTTCATGTCAAGAGGAATATTCGGGGATGAATCACCTCTGGTCAGCCGAAAACTGTAATAAACGTTTAAATGAATGAATTTCAAATTAATCAAAATCTCATTAAAATCCAAAATATACCTGTTACTGCTAAGCCTGACTGGGGGTGCTGGAGGTTTATCATCGTCGTCAGCAGACATAATGTTCATATTTCTATCGTGGCACCTGAAACAAGAGATGATTACTAATAAAAGTAACGTATAAAATAATAATCCGGAAGATATGTATGAAATATTTTGATTATTATGCGTGCATATATTTGATAACAAAATGTGTCATGAACTCAAAAATTTATGAATCATCCTTATAACCCACATCTGTTTCCAGAAAAATCATGAATAAAAATTTTCTCTTTCATAGAAACTACTACAGCGCGTTGATTAATTCAACATCTTTTTTATCACATCGATTCATAAAGATTTTTCTAGACTACAGAAACACGAGAGGTTCGTTAGTACTTCACTGGTCATTACTTCTGATAGTTCTTGATCACAACTTGACTTGAAGCAACTGAACACTGAACAGTGAAAAGAATTACAATGGATGTTGCCACGGAAGTACAAAAAGCTCCACTAATTCTTAAAATTGAAAAGATTGTGTGAGAAAGAATGAAAAGGGCACATTATACGAAGGTATTCACAAATTTTTTTCAATTTCAGGAACACGAACACGAACACATCATTGTCGAACATAACAGAGGATAAGAACGAAAGATGAAAAGAAAAGATCAAAAGATCCATCACACTCACACAGTTCACAGATTCACACAAAAGAGAATGATTTGATGCGTCCGTCTTAACAAATTACAAAAGGTAACACTGCAAGTGGAACCTGTGGAGGCGCTAGTGTTTGTTCTCACTTCGCTGCCAAAATGGAAAGGGGAAAGGGAAACCAGACACCAGAGTGGAACTGGAAAGCGAAATGCCAAAGTCAGCACAGCAGATAGGTGATAACTAGATAGCTGATAGACGAATGTGCTACAAAAATTCAATTTTCCTATTGGAAGCTTGAAAAGTTTGAGAGAGTTGTCATTCATACTTATTCATCGTGTACGTGCGATACTCTTTGAAATCAACTTTCGTTTGCTATGTGATACGTTTTATTCTTCTACGTCAAATCGAAGTAAGTTTTATAAATAGGTCGCCTTTAAGTACGTCTTTTATTTTACGATGCTGTTATTTTATTTCAGTTCTCTTACATGATCGGCGTTTCATCCAGTTATAAAAACGAGCCCAGTATTAAAGTGAAAATCCAAAATATGAAACGTCGCGAACGAAGCACCAGTCGCGATAGCTCTCGTTATAGACGCAAACGGAATCGCTCCAGCTATGGCAGATACGATGACAGCTCCGAAGAGGGCGCATCACCGGATCGAGTTCGCCGTCACGAGCGCTTGCGGTCACCTGTAAGTCCTTACACGCGTTACGCGTACGAAAAATCACACCGTGAGGAATATGCATCTCGGGACGCGGAAAAGGCGCACTCGTATAAGGTACTCTGCGTCAGCGCTTTGCATCCCAAAGCGAGTGATGAAATGATTAAAGACGTTTTATATAAAGAGTACAAAAAGTACGGCGATCTGACTGTACGTTTATCGCACGATCTCGACGAACGTGTGGCATACGTTTACTTTCGCAGCGCCGAAGACGCTCGCGATGCGAAACACGCCAAATCCAGAGTTGTCATCTACGATAAAGTGGCTTTGGTCGAACCTGTGTATGAAAGTCGCAGTCAAGTCGATCGTCACGCGTACCGTAGTCGCCAGCGTTCGCGAAGCTATTCTCCGGAATTGGACCGATTTTATCGTCGCTCGCCGGCCCCATTACCGGATCCGTATCGACCCGCTGACCGTTTCTACGATCGAATACCGTATCCGTTACCCATAATTCGTGATTTTCGTCGAGAACTGCCGCCGGTTCCGCATCCAGACTTTCTGCCTCGGCCTCCGCTGCATCCAGCCCTACCCGTTCCTCCGCATTTACCTCCCGGACCACCTCATTTGTACGTTCCTCCTCGTCCATTTCTGCCGTTTAAACCACCGCACACTCATTTTTTGGAGAAAGTAGAGAAAAAAGATAAGTTTCCCAACTACCTGCATCATGTACCACCGGAAGACGACCCTCTGGCTACCCGAACGTTATTCGCCGGTAATTTAGAGCTAAGCATAACGGAAGAAGAGCTGAGGCGCATATTCGGCCGCTACGGCGTCGTCGAGGACGTCGACATCAAACGCCCGTTACCGGGTACCGGTAACGCGTACGCGTTCGTACGCTACAAAAATCTGGACATGGCGCATCGAGCCAAAGTCGAACTCAGCGGTCAGTATATCGGCAAATTCCAGTGCAAAATCGGTTACGGCAAAGCGACGCCGACGACTAGAATTTGGGTGGGCGGACTAGGTCCGTGGACGTCGAAGGCGAAACTCGAAAGCGAGTTCGACCGATTCGGCGCCATCAAGAAGATCGATTACGACAAGACGGAGAACAGCGCCTATATTCTGTACGACTCGATCGACGCAGCCACTGCCGCCGTCAAAGAGATGCGAGGCTTCCCGCTGGGTGGCGTCGAGCACAAGTTGCGCGTCGACTTCGCCGACATCGGCTCGCGCCAGCCGCGTCCTCCGCCTTCGTCTTCGTCGTCGGCGTATGCGGACGTCGCCTCCAGCGCCGGCGACTACCACGCCAGCGTTTCGGGCAGCGGCCGCGCTGATCCGTCGTACGACGCGTACGAGCCGTGGCCGTCGAGTGGCAACGATTTCGACTACGAGGACGGATCGCGCGGCGGCATTCCGCCGGGAGTTACATTGTGGAGCGACCGCAAAAATGACAAAGACTTGGGCAGCGGCGGTAGCCGCCGAGGCGATAGCCCCAATAACCACGACAGTCGCGAGTACGATGACGGCCTGCAGCAGCACCACCATCGCTACAAGCGGACGCGCTCCAACAGCGACAGCGATAGCGAGCATCGATTTAACGGCGCCTTGGCCACGGCCAGATCGCTGGCCGATATTACCCGGTGCACGACGAACGCGTGGCAGGGCGCGCTCATCCTGAAAAGTTCCCTCTTTCCGGCCAAATTTCACATCACCGACGGCGACGGCAATATTATCAACGTGCTGATGAAGAGCGACGAGAGTAAGCACCTGCTGAAGATATCGCAACGTTTGAGGCTGGATCCGACCAAAGTCGAAGATGTGTCCAAGCGAATCGCACTCTCTACCGGATACGGAATTTTCGTCGGTCTTCCGGGCCCGTCTTCGTCGATATTCTTCGACGAGACGACCGCGCAGTGTCGACCGCTGCGTAATCTCATCACGTATTTGAAGCAGAAGGAGGCAGCCGGCGTGATCACTTTGTTCAACAAGGATACAGAAGCATCCGGCGTGCTGTACGCTTTTCCGCCGTGTAAATTCTCGGCCGAACTACTCAAACGAACGGCTCATGCTATGACTCCGGAAGCGCTGAAGGAGGACCATTTGATGATCGTGGTGGTCAAGGGTGGAGCTGTGTAGCTCCAGTCACGTCTTTCATTCGGCGTCGTTCTGCTGGTTTTTTTGGTAAATATGTGTAAGTATATTTATTATTATCAAATTACGTAGAATCACTCTTCACTTTTTTTCTCATTTTTTAAATACTCCTCAGTGGAAACTCCACTTTCTTTTTTTAGTTGAAATACTAGTCTCACTGGTAAGATGTATTCTAAACTGCTGAACTATTTCAGTTGCTGCGAACCAAATACGTATTTTTCCTCGCATTACTTTTAATCTTATCTTGACATCTGCGAGGTGGTAATCCCAGTGAACGACCAACGGTAATTCATTATTTTACTGTGGAATTCATAGATTTCATAAAAAAACTAATCTCGACTCAACTTAATTAGCAGTTTTGTAGCGAAAACTGTAATACCTTACCGTATGGCCCTTAATCTTGGAATATTTCAGCTACTATTTTTTAATGATTTTTCTCCGCGCGAAATTCGTTTTCACTTTTATTCTTCGAGGGACGAAATAGCTAAATACATATGTTCAGCTCCGTGAATACATTTTACACAAAAACAATTTTGACCAAAATAAAACAAATCAGAAATATTTTTAAACTCCGTTAAAAAACTCATTTTTAACGTATGGAACTTTTCAATCCCCTACTGACTCATTCTAAACAGGTGATGCGTGTTCCTGTCCATAAAATTTCAGGATGACCCAGTCTGTTTTTTTTTTTTCCATTTCATTTCATAAATTTATATTTTGGATAACCATTTGGTAATCGGTTTCGACTACCACTTTTCCACAACGAAGTTAGTGAACTACAAACCTCTTTCAATCTAAGTGTCTCGAACTAATTGAAGTTATTTTTCAGCATCTCTCGTTGATAATAGAACGGTCACTGGAAGCCAGTGGTGATTACTTACTAATTTGTTTTAGAAAATAATTACCCACATTATTGCAAAAACCTGTTTTCTAGCCACCTCTTATTCTTTCTGTTTCTATATTTATTTTTCTTTCTCCTATCTACATATGAGCTCCTTTATACTGTTCCAGTGAGACCGTATGATTATATAATTTGTTGATACTTTTTCTTAGCTTTTTCTTTATTATTTGAAACAGGTAAGAAATTATGAGGACAATTTCAGAGGAGACTGTTTTTTTTTTTTTCTTTACGTATTACTCTTTTTTTAGTTTTATTTTTTCATTTCAAAATTTTTTAGATTTTTTCTCTTATTTATTGAGTAATATTTTTTCGTATTTGAAAAAAATGTTCGTGTCTGATATTTCAGTGATGACGTAAGTGCGTTTTGTAGAGTGAAATGCTGTTTTTTTTTTTTTTCTATCGTCTTGTTATTTTAACTCTTAGGTGAATTAATCGTGTGAAGTGTCTGTCGAATGTCCGTTAATTTTAATTATTTATTATTTAAATTGTAGTGTTTTCGCGCGTTCATTGATGCCATTTTCAGTGATGTTTACTAGAAAAAAAGAAAAGAAAAACATAACCGTGCAATAATTCATTCGCATATAATTATTCGACCATGTCCGCAGTTTTTGATAGCTAAGTGTGCCTTCGGTTCTCACTTTTTTTTTTCATAATTGATGTGTCTCGTATGCTGCATTAATCTACGACGTATACTTAATCATCATGTATAATCTTTTTATTAATCGTTTATTTTAGTATTATTATTGGGTAAGCCGGAAGGGAAAAGTGTCCTTTACCTGCGTCTTCGTTGTTTTCTTCTTTAGTGAACGCGTATTTCGAATTTTTGAATTAAATATTTAAATGTACCTACAAAATATGCTATAGTTCGTCGTACGCGAGTTCAGTATTCGGTTTAATATCGTCGGATATTTTTAAAGTTGATTTTTTTTTCTCTTAATAATAAATGTATTTATAGTGAATAATAGTGATTGTGTATGTTTGTGTTGTGACAAAAATTCGCGTATTTTATTACGTTCATTCTTCTCGTCATCCGTTTGAAATTGCTTATTTTTTGTGGCTGAAGAAAAACAAAACAAAAAAAGAAGAAGAAAAGCCAAGTTTCTAATGCTCAATTGGTGTTGGTGGAAAAATTTGTCGTAGTTCGGTGCTATGTAGTGTGTGCTGAAAAAAATTTATCCTGGTGGAATGTGGTGCGCGAATTGTGGCCAGAGTTTGAAAAGTGTATCTTTAAATTTAATTTCAATGACGCTTTTCCAAGTCGCTGGCTTCGAAACCTCGTTAAAATTCAATTCGATATTGGCTTACTTGTATAGTTTCGACGACTGTCTTGTGTTTGAAAAATTTTTAGTGACAAATTTTTTATTTGAAAACTGTGTACAGAGGATCCGAAATTGAATTTTTACCATTGACATTTTTTTTACAATCGTTTGTTCTTCTTTGTGTCTTCAACGTGTGATTTTATTATCTTTCAAATTAATACTTTTATGCTCGGTAAATATTGATCTTTCAAATTGACGATGGAGCATGCAATAAATTGATCGTTAGTTGACTCGAATTCTGTCATTATTGAAAACCAAAATAACAATTAAGTTTAGCATTTACTGTGTCGCATTTACCCGATTAACTGAATAATAGTAATTCCAGAAAATCGAATTTACGAGAAAAGAATCAAAGTCTCATAAAAAATAGAATCTTTTCACTTGAATAGAAACCTGGTTACGTACTTTTTCTTTCAAAAATTAATACTATTCATTATACTTGTACGAAAGGCGTAAAAAATTTTACTCCAGCAGTTAAAGGTTCCAAAACAAAACATTTAAAAAAAACTTATTTCAATGTAGCGAGCAGGGTAAAAAATTTACTCATTAATTACGGAAACGTTGCCAAGCTTGTTCGAATTGCGATCATGAAATCTGAAATAAAGAACAACATCGCAAATAACTGAATGATTTTCTCCTCGAAAAATTAAAGGTTTTTATTTGTGATTCCAGAAACAACGAAAACACTCCAGTTTCTTTCACTGTAGGAAAAAAAAGAGCATTATGTTATCAGTTATTGGTTTTATTCGCACTATTCATTCGTACAATCAGGTTTTTTGAAGAAGAAAAAAAGGTAAAGGATTAATTTGATTCAGAAAAAAATTCGCAACAGAGTTGGAAGGGTAAATGTTCGACATTAGACGGTACAGCAAAATATATGAATATCTACATAAAATTTAGACTAGATTACACAGAAAGTTTTACACAACGTAGACAACTTAATATGTAGAGGCATCGAAGAAAAGAGAGAGAAATAAAGAAATATATAGAGAGAAGGAATAGGGTATTTACAAAATATACCGCATATTCTGTACAAAATATTATAAATACTATAATAATGGATTTTTCTATATTAGAAAAAAAAAAAATGTAATTTATTCTTACAATAAAAAAGAAAAATTTATGGTTACGACCATATGTGAGCAAGAAAACCAATCTTCGCGTTCTGTTTCGGGAAGTTGACAAATTACCTCACCAAAAAAATGCGTTTCCCCGGAAAAAATGTTCCGGCGTGGAATATTCCAGTCTGCTTCGTTAATTTTTAGTGGGTATTACGAATCGAATACGAACGTCTAGGATAGTTAATCAAAATTATAACTTGAATTTTTGTTTTGTTTTTGAAAAACAAAAAATAATAGAGATTAGAAGCACACAAAAAACAAAATAATAATGGTAAAAAAAGAATGGTAAAAATAACAAGTGGAAAATCTTTCGTCAAACACTTGCCCAAACACAAACTACGTTAAATTTAAAATCAAAATATTTGCTCTAATATGGACTAATCGATAGATTTCAAAATTTACCTCTTCAGACGTTTAAAACGTAAAAACAACAAATACGTAAAATTAAAGGAACGTTTCGACCGAGGAGATAAAATCTGAAGAACTGTGAAAGGCTACAGCAGAAATTATGGCAGTGGAACTAAGCAGTTGTAAAACAGATAAGAAATATTCGAAAATTATTTCGAAGAGCCGAGAATCTGAGTAATCTGAAGTCCAAATTTAGTGATACGTATGAAAAAGAATTCAAATCAGCCCCTCTTATGTAAAAATTATCCTTCTCAAAATACACGAATAATAAAAGCACGTCATTTTTATATTTATCCATTTTTGGAGCTGATTTCCACTACTTATCTACACGACGATAAATAATTTATGTATAAGACCTGCCATTGGGGAACATGCATGACGTTCTAATTCAATTAAAAGGGAAATGAATGTATTTCGAAAACTTCAACTGCAAACATCTCCAAAACTCAAAATTTGGACTTAGATCACTCTGGTTCTCAGGTCCAGATTCCGTGAATGGGACGAAACACCGAACACTTGTATCGGCCAGTGACCGAAAATTCTCAACAAACAAATCCGCGCAGAAATCACACCGTACACGAGGACGTGTTGGAATAGCGAATGTACGAGAACACCGATCCAATGATTCATCATTGCGATAGGAAAAGGGAAATCGTAAGTGTAATAAAAAGAAACATTTGCTAAAGCAACAGAAACATTTTTAGAGATTAACTCGAAGACCACTATATAAATTTATACGAATCCTTTCTTCCTCTCTTCATCAGCAGAGCACTTAAAAAAAAAGTAATTAATACATATTATATTATTCTAGCATATTATTAAAATAATTTTTCAACTCTTCGATATCGTTGATTTTGGCAAGTATTACTCTCTGTACACCTATATGAAACTATACATGTTCTCGATAGCCCGATTATTAGGTCCAGAAGCGGACGCTGCGTTGTTGCTCGGTGGAGAAGCTGCGGGGGAATGCGGTATTATATTTTCATGCAATTCCAGGAATTCGGTTTTCATGCGCACTGTGCCGCCAAATTTTATGATCTAAAAGACAGCGAACAAAAAAAAATGAGATAATTAAAATCAAAATTAAAAAAACTTGAGATACGCAAACGAGCCGGAAGGGTTAGTACATTCGAGAGTAGTACTACAAATGTGTACGCTAGTCCAAAAAAAAAAAAGTAAAAACATGCGGCAATGGCTAAAGGTATCGTAAAAAACCGAATTTTCTTAATATGAGAAAAATAAAATACCTCCGAGAGTTAAAATAACCAAGGATTGATAGGAAAAAATAAATAAAAGCCGACAAAATATCTGATAGGCGAATAAAACTTGAAAGTGATACTGCTGATCAATAGATTACAATCAGAAGTAGGAATCTGGTTCTTCGTTCAAGAAAGAAACATCATCTTCAATGAAATTTTCCATTGGTTTTATAGAAATGATACTCTCTTATCATCCCATACGAATGCTTTAAGGTCACTAGACAAAGATATTCGAGACAATGAGAAATAAAGGCAGTCCAAGTTGAAAATTCTACCAAGTTTTGAAAATCAACGTGTAGCAGATTTTTGTTTTTCTCAAAAACGAAACTAAATAAATTTTCGTCATTTCAAATCTCACGGAATAATTTGAAAGCGAGAGAAGAAATGGCTCGAGCAACGTGCAAAATATAATATGAAAAATTTCGTAACTAAAAATTAAAAAAAATATACCGATTGACGCATACAATTCAGTGGCTGTCTTTCGAATAAAATAAAATTCGATTTATGGTTCGTTAAATTAAAATAGTTGATAAATGTTTTACGGAGACTTTTAGTCTACAGGAAAATATAATTATACGGTGCGGGGCAAGGAAAGGTAACTTCCACAAGAATAAAAAGACGCAAACGATAGCAGCGAACTTATTGGACTAGCGCATACGACCACCAAAATCTAAGAAATCGTGTAAGTCAAATATAAAAACTAAGGAAAACTCAGTTCGACTAATTTTGTTAATCAAATCACCATACGAGAACCGCAACCGGACTAAGCAAATATTGGAGAGTGAAAAATGAATAATAGGAGTAAAAATGAGAAGTAAAATAATGTTTGAAAAATTACTCACACAAATTTATGAGCTGCGAAAAATCAAACATAAACGAAATTAAGATTGTAAGCAAACAATGTAAATTTTTAATTATAAATCGCCAATAATATTCAAGCGTAGTTTGCAGTAGAATTTCTTTGATATTTAAATCCGATTTTTCCGTCAGTCCTACAAAAGAAGAAACACGGCCGTCTTGTAAATTCAAGTTGAGATAACCATTTTTCTATGTTAATCACGTTATTACACCTTCTCGCAGGTGTGCTGTGATACAGGTCAACTATTCAAACGCTCCGAACGAAGAGCACGGGGAAAAAATGTTTGAGCAATTAAAATTCGATAGCGCAAAATTTTCACCAAAAAATAGAGAGGGGAAAAAAATCAAATTTGCAGTAAACTACAAAATGTAAAATCATTAAGCGCAAAAGCAATGTCATTCGAAAAATTGAAAAATGATTTCGAACATGCTGCTCAAAACAATAGAAAAAAAAAGTAGACGCTCGAGATAAAACAAATTCTTGCAGACGTTACTGAAAGCGAGAACTTACTTCTCTGGGTTGAGGAACAGCGATCGGATGCCTATAATCCACGGGTCCGTTGGTGGTTCGTTGATTATGGGGTATCGGCTGCAACGGAGGCGGAGTATTTATGATATATTCGGTCAACTTGACTTCACCGACACCACCGTTCTCTAATGGTATCGTGTTCTGCCGAAAATGCTCTAACGCGTCGAATATGGATGGAAACCATAAATGCTGCACGCAACACTGCTTCATTTCGTTAAGGATTAAACGTAAATGCTATAAAAATTGCAAATTCCAGGTTAATACTTTTATATTGAAATACGAGAAAAATCGATAGAATACGCAAGATACTAAAGTATCCCATTAGGACGTCCGGGACCGTCCAATCCGAGTATCTGTCAAATGGTAAAACTTACGCTGGATTACAATATTATACATGTACATATTTTAGTCGTAAATATTTTCAAAATGTTTCAAGAATTTTTTCCCTTACAAATATCAAACGTTTCGAATATTTTGAAAATGTTTCAATAATATCAAAATCATTACGTTATTTTCAAAATATTGATCAGTAATATTAGAAAACTATGGGCATGCTATTATGAAAGTTTTCTTGCAGAGATAGATTATTGATAAAAATGTAAAAACTTTGAAGAAGCAAATTTCTTCAATTTTCACAAACACATATTGTTGATTTTATTCTTGAAAGATGACTAACTGTTCTATCAACAGACATAAGAAATACATTTTTTTTTCTTCAAAAAAATTAAATCCTATTTCGTTGATTTATTTTCTTCAAAACTTAAAATATTTAAAAAATCAAAACGAATGATTTTGTTCCTTATTTTCTCCATCAGGAAGATTTAATTTAAGAAATAAAAATACTTCCATCAGATTTACCTTAGCTCTACCGTGAAAATTGAAGGTTAAAACGAATTCTCCTTTACGCGTTTCGGATTGTCGAACCAAAAACACACCATGGCCAGCCTCACCGGAATGCTGCACCAAATTGGTTGCTTCTGATCGCACCAAAGTACCGTGGAACCACGGATAGTCTTTCAGTTCGGTCGACATATCAACTTCGCCATCTACTCCTACCGGAAACGAAAACAAAAAATTGTATTAAACCAGTTTACAGCACCAAATGAATAATATTTCTTTGAAATTCATTTTTTCCGCCAGTACCGTTGTCGATATCCATTCGAGAAGAACTCAAGTCCGGTCGTAATCCGGGAACTGATTCAAGTTTAGTTCCAGCTGGTCTGGGAGGCAGGTCAGGAATGTCGGAATCACCACCAACGGTTCTACACATGGTCATGGAACGCATTATACCAGGTTCTTCGTTTACTGTACCAAGAGAAACGCTGAAATAACAAATAATATTAATACATACGTAAGAATGTAAAATTCAGCGAGGTCCCTGGAAATTACCGATTTTTTCCAGCAGAATAAGTAAAAAGAAAGAGCACTATTGTTTCCGCGACTGACTACTTTTTGTAAGGTCTTATTTTTACACTTTACATCCTAACAATAAATTAAATATGCCTAATACTCGAATAAAATCATAAAATAAAATATCGACCGCCATTTTATTTTGGAAAGAGAAAGTAGTTATCTTCTTTTTTTTAAATTTATTTATTATTGAAACCATTAAAATGTTATAAAAATATTCCAAGGGCCGATAGTCAATAATACAATCGGAGGTTCAAGTTTCACTTTTTTTTTTCTCATACTTCAACACTGTATAACTCATATTTATGCTGAAAATACATACCGATCACTTCCATCCACGATGGTTCTACTTTCACGCATGCAATATTTTAATGTAGCTACCCAGTCCCTTCGATCTTCCAAACTTTGAGCTTCAATGACGTATTCAGCATTTGATGCAGCCTATGAACGAATGAGAAAATTGTAAACAAATATAAAACCAAATGCTGCGGGACAACAAAATATACATACACGAACGACGAAAGTATTCTCCTTATCGGGCATCTCTAAAGCCGTTGTTTCTCTAACTTCGGTAATTAAATGGCAGAATACGCCACATTTTGGTTTCGTAGACTGAAACACCAAAAACGATTGGTCAAATGACGTTACAATTAAAATGCGCGAAAGGAGCTTCACATACGTCACAATTTTCATTCCTTCATTTTATTTACTTTTCTTCGATAGTTATACCTTGGTATCGACAGTCTCTATTTAGAAAGATCTTAAATAAATTATTTCATTGTAAATTTTATAGTATGTTGAAAATAGAGAATTTCTAGTGAACAGTAGATTAAATTTAAGGTAATTATTAAACATTTTAAAAACGAAAAAGCGAGCCTCAAGGTATTATTTCTTGGAAATAATTTGCAGTGGTTGAATAAATAGGAGTAAAACTATTCCCATAAAAACACTCCTTCAGACAGTGGAATTACACCCTTGAGGAAGAAGTTGATACTAAAACTATACTTAATTCTTTCTCTATCTTGAACACGAATTAATTAGTATTCAATTGTTACTTGTTGTTATATGTATTTTAAATACTTAAAAATCAACTCGATATAAGGCTATAAGCTTTGAAAAATGAAAACTAATTCCTAAACCTCTACTCACTAATAAACAGATTCATTCAACAGATAAATCAAATAATATAACTACTAAATGGGTATTGTCTAAAGAAAACTTGAAGCTCTTTCAGTGTCAATTTCATAGATGACGTTTCGTCCCAGACGAGCAAAGTAAGGTAGGTTATTCTTGAATTAACGAAGTCTTGTTTTCACACTCCGGTAGCATTTTATAAAATTTGAGAGTACATGGAAACAATTAGTTCATCCGTCGTAGCGATTATGTGACAAATCACCAGTTGGTACAATTTTTTTTTCTTCATAAAAATACTAATTTTTTCTAAAATAATAGAAAAAAAATCAGATTTTAAATCTCATTTTGAAGCCTATTATCTCAACCTAATTTTTTTTTCTATCTTGATTGGTATAAAACAATTGTTCAACAACGAAAACCTCTACCACAGCAAATTTTTGAATAGAGAGAAGCTTTTAAAACTACAGGATTTATCATTCGGTACTCTACGTGAAAATGTAAACATGAATGAATTTCAATTTTCTTCACCCTGAGATTCCTCAAATTTCATCACAAATTACTTCTTTCCTCTACAATTCCCTGGAGCATTCAACTAACTATATACTAATAAAAACTGCCACTGGGTGAAAATCGTAACGTACATGCCTGCTACCTACACATTCACCCATACTTACTTTAGGAGGGCAATAAAACACTAAAATATAACCGCCAGCCGCGCTCGACGACAACGACAAACGACATTTCTCCCATTTCGGAGGGCCATCCATATTTTCGGCCACCAAGTAACTCGCCAGCCCATTTCGGCGACATTCAACAGTGATCTTCGATAGCTTCGACTTGACCTGCTTGTCGCTCTTCTTCTCACTGGACGACAGCTCTAATTCGTCCGAGTCTTGCTTACGAAAGAAATTCTTTCCTTTACGTAAGCCCTTGAACGAGAGTCGCCGGAAGAACGGCTTTTGGTTGAATCGAGGAGACTGGCTTTCCGCCTCGTTCTCTGAAAGATCGCTCAACTCTTCGTTGCTGTTGGAGGTGGCGTGCGAGATGCCGCAGTCGCTTTGGTTCAGCGGATTCCGTTTGAGGAACTCATTTTCGAAGTGCACGATGAAGCGATCGGCGAACTTTTTGGCGAACTCGGCGTAAGAGGCGCACGCCGATTTGACGCCATCGCACGAGCGAAACGCTTTGTACGAGCAAAAGGCAGTTACCAAGTCGACGGCCGCAGCTTTGGCGTGTCTGTCGCAGAAATCGTGGATATTCACGTGGACGTCGCTCAACTCACTCGCCATATTCGCTGCTAGAGACGGACTAAGCGACCACACCTGCAAAGTGATTGGCACATCGCGTTAATTAAACGTTAATCAATATTGAAAAAACGAGAGAAACGAATCAATTTCACGAATATTATAGAAACAACGTCGTTTCTACTAGTAGATTTTTCTAATTCTGTATTTCAATGAACTTATCAACTTGTTTACTTCGCATTGGCGACCACATTTTTTCAAAATAACAACAGAACGCTATCTATAATGGATTTATTTACTTGGGAAACAGAAAAATGACGCGCCACCGCGCACGTTCAAGGTGAAACGAGAAATGAAAAACAAGGTCATTGTCCCGACAATTCGAGTCCTTAAAGGGGAATTGCGACGCGGATGCGCTAGTATCTACTAGACTACTATCTCACCGGCAGAATGGAGTCGATGGGCGTTGCTCATTTGTAAAGTTGTAGACGTAGTTCATCATTGACAATAAAATTTTAATGAGCTTAAGTACCTTCTTTAGTTACTTGCTCTGAAGAAAGAGTGAAAACAAGATCAGTCTTATTCTCAATTTATAAAAGTCGTACTCGCTTCTTCATCTTCCCTCCAATTTTATTTTTCAAGTATGAAAATACATTTTTCGACTTGGGGGATTTTTTCAGTGGAATGAGAGACCATGACACAAATCAATAATATGAAAAAAATCGGCTGCACCGGATAATTAGAAGTTTTCAGAAAATCCTTTTATTCTATGCCAAGTTCAAAAAATCGAAATTACTTTTACAGCCATTTGTAATAATTCGATCAAGTTTTTTTTTTCATATTATGCATGCGTGTGATTGTGATGGTTACTCCACTGAAAAGATGCCTTCAAGTCGGAATTTTTTTGTCACATAATGGTGTTACGGGTAAATTTTCAGTTCTTCTCACACCTGAAAAATTTCAACAGGCTTATTTCAGATGAACGAATTATGGCAATGAGGAGGGTTCCATTAAGACTGGCGTCGGCGGACAGTTCTAATGGTTCTCATGTCAATCAACTACATGTAGAATTTAGTACCTATATGGGTGCCTTCTATTTTTAAAAAGGATGAAATTTTGAAAATGATCAAGTATTTGAAAAATGAAATTAGAGAGAGGATGAAGATGAGTATTACTTATATATTCTGAACAATCTACAACAAATAGAGAATTATTATGACATATTGAGTGAACATTCACCCATGAATTCAAGTTTAAGGTCAAGTCTAGTGCTTCGGAAACGAAAAATTTCAAGTAACTCCTCTTCATACTATAGCGATTGTGAGTTAAGATAAAAATTCATATAAATTTACCAGATAACTTAGTAGAACTGCATCTACGAAAACTGAATTTTACTTACTCAAGATGGTTCTTCATAGTTCATTGATGGTGTAATCTGGTTGGTCTTTTCCGATTTGATTATAAATTACAACATACTTCTATACTTATTTTATTCCAATAAAAGCAAATTTTTGAATAAAATTCAGTGATAAATGAATCTTCACGAATTCACGTGAGAACGAAATCGATTTTTCCCAAGCATTCCCAAGGCTCGATCACGTGTATTCAATTTTTATCAACATAGAATTATCAAATTTTGACGTGTCGTCGTAGTCGTAATAATATAAATATGGTGTGATAATGAAAAGTTCAATATTTCTGGATATTATAATATATTCTTACAATTTTTCATTAGTTAATTAGTGAAATGGATGATTCCACTAAAAAAACTCTTAGTTCGATACCCTTACTGAAAACTAAGGCTGGCCCTCGAGATAAAGACCTGTGGCCCCAACGTCTGAAAGAGGAATACCAAGCATTAATTCAGGTGACACTATTATTTTTTCAAATTCTATTAATTTTTTGGAACGTCTAAATAATTTAATTATGATTTAAAGTATGTGAAAAATAACAAGGATGCTGATCAAGACTGGTTTAGATTAGAATCAAACAGTGATGGTACCAGATGGTTTGGAAAATGCTGGTATTTCTATAATCAAATGAAATATGAGTTTGATATCGAATTCGACGTAAGTAGCATACAAGAAATTAATTTGAAATCTCAAAATTTTATAATACGGTCAAATTCTCCTAGATTCCAGTTACTTTTCCTGTCACTGCTCCTGAAATTGCTTTACCAGAATTAGATGGGAAGACTGCAAAAATGTATCGAGGTGGAAAAATCTGTTTGTCTGATCACTTTAAACCTCTATGGGCCAAGAATGTACCGAAGTTTGGAATCGCTCATGCTATGGCTTTAGGAGTAAGTTTGAAATTTATGGCGTGAACTCGAATAACTGCTGTTCGTATTCGTTACTTGAACAGTTTAATGAAATGGAGTAAGAACTTCTTACGTAGGTATGCCATAAAATCCGTCGATTAATAAAACCATAATAATTTGCTTAGGACATTTACTTGACAAGAAATGCATAAATATTTGACACGATCTGAGAAAGCATTCACGTCGGGTGAAAAAAAATTGCTCAGAGTGAGTTATAAGGTCAAAATTGTTGAGAAGCGCCAATTATATCTTGTACTCCATATCTCAAAAGGGTGAAGTGAAATGTGAACTATTTTTAACGTACCTACAAATTTCTGTTTTTCTGGCCCAAGTAGCATTCTATAAAATTAAGAGAGGATATGGTAAAGTTGAGTTTAGTAAATTAATCGAGTTATGATCAAATATCAGGTTGGCACTAGAAAACTAATGTAAACTTTCAAATTTTGCAGCCTTTTTCTCAAGATTAAGTTTTCTCGTTTTTCAGTTTCAAAACTCTTTATCGCATTCAATTTTCGAGTAATAGAGAATAAGGATGTTTCAGATTTTTTCTTACTTTATTCTTAATTACGATTTTTTTTCAGCTTGGACCTTGGTTGGCCGTTGAAGTGCCAGATTTGATTGGTAAAGGATTGATTCAATACAAGGAAAAATCCGAAGGAGAGAAATCGTAAGCATTTCCAAATAAAATACGTGTTTTCTGAACACTCGAGCCGTTTTCTACAATTTTTTTGATTAATTATATGAAATTCGTTATTTGTTCTTGTTATACTGTTGTGTTGTATCATCTTTGAAACATGAAAATCTAACAAAATTGTCTTCTCGCTAAGAAGTAGAAAACATTAATTTTACCCAAAATGCTAAGGCAAGTATTGTTTGTTCTCTAGTTCAAATTTATGATTTGTATTTTATGATGTATTCAGCCAACATAAAATTGATCCTAATTTATCTTTCTATTTCGTTGTACATTATTAAGGAACCCGAGATTTTCTTCTCCTAGTTCTTCAAGAATAACAACAGTAAGGTATGATACGGAATTCTCATCTACAACAACTACCCACGTAAAATATGTTGCTTCATCTGACCCAATTCAAAATAGTAAATTTAATTCCTATTCAATAAAATACAATTTAAAATATAAAAGTTTATTTAAATAAATTACTGACAAAAATATTACACGAAATTAATTCAAATAAAAAGGACCAATCTTTGATCAATCACTAAAAAAAAACAATGAAATTTTATAAGATAATAAGTAAAAATAAAAATGAGTACGTGGTATACGGATCTATGTTTTCCAAATGTAAATTAATGTGTAAACTGCATGAAATTCTTTCGTCTTACTGAAAAACGAAGAGATCATAGATACGCTCATTTGAATTATATTTTATGAAATCTTAGGGAGTATAAATTTAAGCTTTAATACACTCAAGGCAGCACCAAGGGAATGTGGAAATTCATCAGTTTAGCATCGTGAGACATAATAATTATAATTATTGAATACGAAGGAAAATTTCATAAAAGATATTGAAATAAAAAAATCTAATACAATTTTATTTATGGGATTTTTTGCATGTACGATTGCTTCAACAAACTAGGTTACAGTCGTTCATAATTGAAATCTAATTTTTGAGTAAAATTGACCCTCAAAAGCAAAGCTACATTGAGATTCAACAAAAACTAATGACTCAAATAGAAATTTACGCAAATGATACAAACAAAAAATGAATTTAAGAAAAACGAACCAGGGACTCATACGAGAATTAGTCGGCTTTCACGATAATAGGAAAAGAAACACTCGTTTTTATTTACGACAAATCGGATTTCGTAGGATTAACGCGCTTTCTGCGGAAATAATTGGTAATTTATTTTGACAATGGTGATTTATTAAATGACTGATGCTGTCGAACATGCGATCTTTCGTTCGGACCTAAAAAAGAGAACATTATCTTTTAAATGAGGGGTAGCGAGACAAAATGAAGGAGAAACTCAACCATTCTTATTCGATTAATTTTCAGTAAAATACAATATTCAATGCGTACGTATATATTTAGCCAGAGTTGAGTAAAATATTCATTTTTGTTTTGTAAAACAGAGAAATTAACGAAAATTTTTCTCAAGGCACTACACAATGAACTGAAGAATGCAAAATAAACAACTTACGACGCCTTCGGGATCTATGAGCAGCAGGTGCTTCTTCACACCTCCCTGGATTCCAGTCAGCACATACTGTCCAGGAGAGCCTTGAGATTCTCTCACTAAAAAGTCACCATCCTAAAAACAAGATACCATATTTATGATTCCTGCATGGTGCGAGTGGTAAAATTTTTTCGAGAAACGTAAAAATTTAGCACTCAATACCTGTTTCAGCAACGCTTCGGCTTGTTGGCGACTAATATTTCCGTGATACCAAACTTCTTCCTGCAGTCTTGAATTACTATTTACAACTTCATTGTTGATAAAAGGTTCTGTAAAAATACGAAAGCAAATGTTAGAATTAGAAATAGAATGTACAGAACAGAAATAACTGACAGCTCTTTCGAACTTACGCATATCAAAAACATCTCGCGGTTGATTGGTTTTCGTATCATCAGTGACTATGTCGTTGATGTACTCGTGTATTCGTGACTGAGTTGGTAAAGCTGCGACGACTTCGCAGTTCAAATCTATTAGGTTTGTCGATGGTAAACGTTCTGGAAAAACATGAATCAAAATACGTTAAAACAGTATGAAAAAACATTCGAAAATGAAATGTCGAATTTAATGGGTAGTATTTTCAAGGGAACGAGTAAGTATGAAAATTTCAACGTTCACTCAAAAGAAACTCACCTCTCGGCTCGGGTGAAATATTTCTATTCAAATTTGGTAACGGAGGAACAGGAGGTGGGCCGACATCAGGAGGTACTTTTCCAGGCATATCGTTGTAATAATCACGATCGCGTTCTTCTCTTGTAATGCTAATATGAAAAAAAGAATTGAGCAACCAAATTTCATGAAAATAAAATACCACGCGGTTTGATGGAAAAATCATAGAACTAAATAAAAGAATTATTCAAAAAATTTCATCTTTCAATCAAACGTAAAAAATTAATAGATTCGAATTCCACTGCCCAAGTCAAAAGGAGTAAAAATAAGAGTAGAAAATAGAAATTCACGACTCAGTTAGTTCTGGCATTGATATAATTTCTCTCCGAATTTAGTTGGAGACCTTCTATTCTATCTCCACTTCTATGAAAAAAATAAAAGTAAAAGGTTAATATTGAAGGTACATCGAATAATAACACGTAATGAGTATTAGAAGGCGCCAAAAATGTACCAAATTTTTCAGAAAATTAAAAATCAAAACCCATTATATTCTACAAAAGCAAAATAATTTTTACTTTCAAATGAACTTTTTTTTTAAATTATAAGATCAACTAGACTCATATACATGTATAACTCTACTCTAAATGTATTTTTTGAAATATTCAATATTCTTCATTATCTTAGATCAAACTTCAGTTTTCTTTCATCCATCTAATTACTCACGATTCTATAGATGGCCGATTCAGAAATTGTTTAAATCTCAAGTCGAATGCCTGACCAATAGTGGTAATAACTTCTTGAGCTTGACCATTGCCACACTCAAGAACATAACAGGCTCTCCAGTTATTCGCATCTTTAGCCACATAAGCGACAAAGTCCAAAGTTTCCTGCAAAAAATAGATACGTAATCACCAACTTTACAGGCAGCAGTTATTTAGCCATAAATAGCCGAAGACGTAAATTAAGCAATTATCTCGAAAAACGTACAGCATCCCCTCCAGAGGCGAACGAAATACGAGGCATGTCGTGCATAGCGATTGTGACGCCATTATCGTGTAGTTTCAATGCTAAACATGCACTTGATATTGATAATTCAACATTTGACCCTGCATGTTTCATATTCGGATGATCACCAATGGCACGAAGCACTCGTTTGTCAATCTAGAAACACGTCGTTTAATTAAGACTACAAACAAACTCCAGATGACGATTAGACTGGTTTAATAGTGACTAACTTTACGTTTTTTGTCCACCGTTTTTAGGCAAGCAGCTTCGCAGACTCTATTTATACATTCTCTGTAAGAGAAATATGAAATATAGTAAATTAAAAAATATTTTAAAAACTATTTACTCGTAATAGATGCAAAAAAAAAATTATTACTATTAGTAAGGAATTAAAAAATTATTAAAAATAAAAACTATAAAAGTATTTACTTCGCTATTTGAAATCGCGCGTCGAATTCTAAACTTTTCATCGAGGTATTTACTTCTAGACATCCCACGTACTGAAAATTACGTAATTGAATAATTAAACGATGAAGAGCTTAGCTGGAAGACATTTCTATTGGATGACTCATCATTGGAAATTAATCGAGTAAAAAGAAACGTGAAATTCTATTCTACGCGCACCAAATTTTTTAGACGAAAAATACGTTAAAATATTGAAAAAAAATTTTTGACTCAAATCTTCAAGATTTTCCTATACTCTGTTCAACTTGAGAATGCCTAAAACGGAACGTCAAATTCACATTTATCAACAATATAAAAATCGGATGTGTGACAAGAAACAAGAAAATAAAATCGGAAGCGTAGCCAATAATATTGTTGCTGAGTGTGAACGAGTACCTTTTCCTCTCCCCGGAGCCCTGCAAACTGCGTTCCGTTTTAGGCATTCTTAAGTTGAACAGAGTATAGGCATTCTTAAGTTGAACAGAGTATAAGTGAAAGGAAGAGGAAACCTCACATTATCATAATTATTGTTCATTATGGAAAGAACTAGAAACATTATTTATGTGAAAAAATCTGGAAGAAATTTTTTTAAACGAAACATGGTTTTAGAAGAATTGAATTTAAAATTCGATGAAAAAAATACTAGATCGGGTTTCAAACAGACGAGTAAAATGTAAGCAGAAACATATTTGTACGAGCATAATTGAAAAGTAAAGTTTATAGAAAGGACTGCGTAGAAAACTAGAAAGTATATTACGAATGAACTGATTGAAATTTCTTGGGTGGATCGTGATTTATATATCAACTATCATATTTCTCTCAAAATCTTGATATACCACTTTGGCAAAAGTTTCAAAAGAAAAGTAGGTGATCCATCGAATAATCATGGATCTTGGACAAAATGTCTAGATAAAGAATTAAGATTAAGATTAGGTAATAATCTTACCCGGACATTATACGTGGCACCTTTTTTTAAAATTTGCTGATCAGGATGTAACCATCCACGGACTGGTTTATGTAAAAAACTACCAGACGGACCTGCCGAATCTGGCATGTTGATTGCGATAATTTCCACAATCAGATTATTATTTTTGTACGTGCAAATATCAATTTTCCAGAACTTTTGTCAACAAACAAGCACATTCCTGAAATTAAAATTGAAATTTAACATACCAAGTGGGTATTAAACATCAGTATGGGTTCTTAGAAAACTAAATATCATTAGGTAATGGTAACAGATATTCTTTAACGTAAAATTTGAAAGGTTTCGTAGGTAAAGAATTCAAATTATACAAAAATAGTAGTAAAAATAAACGGAATTTTATTTTTTGATTCTAAATTCAAAGACCGAGCAATTCTTTTCAATATTCTTTTTTCCAGTCTCTATCTACATTTGGTGCTTCAAAAATTCGAAGAATACTTTTAAATTTTTCGACTCATATTTATGTCCTCGAGTCAAGCACATCTTAGGATATTTTGATAAGAAAAAAAAAAACTAATTGATCCAAGAAAATAATAATTTAATTTGTACTCCAGTCAAAAAGCTTTTTATTTCAACACACAGAAGTAACAGTTTGATTAGATAATCTTCAAATGAAAAAAAAAACAACATAAAAGCTAGAGAATTTAAGTTCAGTATTACCAAAACAATTTTAGAATGGGGAAAAATTATATGTATTTCATAAGTGAGAATAGTAGTAAAATGACCTTAGTAACATAAGTAAAAAAAGATTAAATCTGTGGGGAAATTGATGAGTCATCAGATGTAATCCAAAGTACATTTTACGTAATAAGATTATGGAGGATAACAATAATAACTCATCAAGATACATAATACGGTGAACATAGTAAACAAAGGGGTTGATGATACGAAAAACAATTTTTCAGATCATCAACTTTACTTTTGTCATCTGTTTGAATAAATTTTAAACTAAAATATGGGAATCCAAATAAACGTAAAATTATTTTACATTATTAAATAAGAAAAAAATAATACCGAGGAACAATCAAGAGAAAAGCTTTCTTTAATAAATTTATAGTTTGCCCTTAGAATGCTGTTGAGTAAAATGCGATTAAAAACTGAAGTATTTGGAAAGTGTTTCAAGAAATGCCATAGTAAAATTCCAGCACTAAACTATGAGACATGTCAGGAACATAGACAGAACTTATGATTTTAGAATTGTATAAGTTAACTGAAAAGATATGATGTATAACAGACAGAAAACGATTACACGTAAGAATAATATCAATAATTTATAGGTTAGATAAGAATGAACAAAAGAAGATGGGCATAGACCTTGAGGTAGATGTCTTCATTATGTTTCCATTATCAATGAGATTATTGGATCAAATTGCAAACATAAAAAAATCAATATTAGAAGAAAATCAAGAACTGTTAATTCAAGCTTTGTCATATAGGTAACAGAACGTACTAACTAATTTAAATTTAACGTAATGATCTTGATAAAAACGCAGTAACATCTTACCCAATTTACTAGCAGAAATCGTCTTCGGTGTTTTCAAAAGAAATATCATGTGCAACTTACTAGATCAAGATGTAATATATTCATGGTCTTCAGATATTTGCTATAACTACACTCACACACAGTAGATTTTCGAAAAAATCAATTGAAATATAACCATTTTTTATATCACTTCCAAATTCCGAAGCTATCATTCATCCATGTACATACATTGTACTTGCTACTTGTGTATATATATAGCAAGTTTTTTAATTTTTTTATCTCTCCACTGGCGTAGTGCTACCCCACTTTCCCGTCGTATCACATTATTATGTTAAAGGAAAGGCTGACCAACAGTGCTACCAAGTGGTCTACTCAAAAAATCAAAAATCGTTAAAAATTTTTAAATTCGACAATAATTCAGAAAAATATTTATTATGCTCATTGTTAACGTGCATTTTCAATATAATTAACTTAAAAGAGTGTCAATCATCATTTTCTACGATTTCAAATACTTCAACCCTTTAGAAAGGCCACTTTTCATTCAAGCCTTTCCCAACACTAGCCCCCACCCGCGGCCACATCAAAAATTATTGAAATTAATTTTATAACATTGTTGCTCATATGAGAATTGATTTTTTTAAAACATTTTTATATCATTTGAAAATTTTTGCGTTTTGTCATATTTTTAATTTCTTCTTCAGTTCAACTGCTACAGTCATTCAAGAACGAAGTTTCTGTCAGATGAAATACGATACGATCATTACGATGGGGATTCCAAGACTAAGTCTTAATGATCCTGGCTCCTATTCGAATCCTGGTATGTAAATTTTAGAGTTTATATGTTTTTTACTGTTTTAATTTTTTTCAATCGATACAATTTTTTCAGACGAAATCATCGTCTCTCACATGGACATACATCTTGACGTGGACTTCGTTCATAAAATTTTCTCTGGTTATGTAATACTAACCGCTTATGTGAAATCGAAAACCGCTCAACAATTGGTAATCTATTGCAGCTTCCAAGTCTTCGTTGAAATATTCGAAAATGTATGCTGATTTCTTCGTTTCAGGTTTTGGATTCACGCAGTCTCCACATCAAGCGGATAACATTAAACCAAAACGAAACTGATGAGTTACTATTTACTGTTGATGAACCGGTTCACACTTTTGGCAGTAAACTAACCATTCAACTCCCAAAACTTACCTCTGAAAAGTAAGTCTGCTCCATATTTAAACAAAAAAATTGAAACCCTCTGGTAAATAGTCAATGAAGAAATCAAAAATTTACAAAATCGGTCTTGGCGATATTTTGTAATCATTAGAATGTCAAGTTATGAGTATGTACTTGTACATTCATATCTTTGGGATTTTTTCGATACCTGGCTGAAAATTTCGTCGACAGCTACTACTTGGCAAATTTTTGGGAAAGTGGTATTCATTTAAAACGTTATATATTACTGCCAATCAGGTATTGAGTAAGTACTTGAAAATTGTAAAAAGTTTATTTTTGATACATACCTATTGTCCAAGTTCTCCGTACGTTAGATGTATAAAATATAAATATAAGCAAATTATTCTTTGTTTGATGTTTTCATATTTTAAAGAACTCAACTTCCAGTCGAACATTTGCTTCAAAATTTAGGGGGACTTATAATTTTATATTTTTTATATTATATTCATAAACGCAATCGCCAATTTTTTTCCAATCCAAATTAATTTTATTGGGTACAAGGATTTTTTATTCCGTAATTTCTTTGCAGGTTACTCCTCAAAATCGAGTATCAGACTGATGTCAGTTCCACTGCCCTTCAGTGGCTCGTGCCGGAACAAACCGCTGGTGGAAAGTATCCTTATGTCTTCAGTCAGTGCCAGGTATCACCTTTTCCTTATTTTAAATCTTAATCATCTTCAAAACCAAAGCACCTAAGAGCTAGACGGAGCCTCAGTATTTATTCAATTTCGACACTTGCGTAGTTAAGATTTTCAAAATGCACTAATATTCCATCTCGAATGCTTATTGAGTGGTAGTTTTTGAACGTAGAGTTAACGAAATAGAAGTACATAATAAACTGCATAAAAAATAGTCAATATCTTCCTATGCAAAATTTTGGACTTGGCTATCGTTGCTCTCAGGTCGAGATTTATGTATTTTTACGTAACAAACAGCATGTTAGTGGACTATAATAATTATCTTATTTCTTAAAAGTGCCATTTTATGACCGTTTTAATCTAAAAGTGTTTTAAGAGAAACCGAAGTGTTTTATGAAAAAATAGAAATGTTGAACCTTAGATTGATTTTGGAGAATGAGTCTAGTTGAAATATTTTATGCGGCTTGGTTAGGTTCTACGTGAAAAATTTGTACTTGGCATCAACTATTACACTTAACCCAGAGCTTTTGCGCAAACTTTACACGCATTATCGCTTACGATTATTATAATGTATTTGTTATCAGCCAGATCACTGCCGATCGATAATCCCTTGCCAAGATACACCTGGAGTTAAAGGAACCTACAATGCGACGGTAAGAGAAGTAATTTTGATTTACTACTTTTTTAATGTGTCTGTTATTTTAATTTTTCAACTTATTGGCGAAGCTTATGTAGGCTACCTATTTGTTGTGAGCTTCGTAAGAATCGGTCTTGAAAAATTATAATTGCATGGTCCAGTTGTGGATTACGAAGCAGTGAAACGTAAGAACATGAACTTCCATAAATGGTTAAGGTACCGAATTTGGGAGAGTGTTCTTATTTTTTAGTTATTAGCAGAGTTTGGAAGCTAGCCGAAAGCTAAAAGCCGAAAGCTTTATCAAAAAAGCCAAAAGCTGAAAGCAAAAGCCATATTTTTATGGCTTTTATACAGCTTTTTAGGTTTTCACAAAAAAAAATCACAAATCAGCAAATCTGTGAAATGAAATCACAAAAGTAGAGTGTAAAGTGCAGAGTTTGGAAGCTAACCAAAACCCAAAAGCTAAAAGCCAAAAGCCATCGATTTTTAAGGAAAAACTGGTAAGCCAAAAGCCGAAAGCGTAAGTTTTATTTTCAAGGTCAGAAGCTAAAAGCCGAAAGTTAAAGCCATATCTTACGGCTTCCAAACTCTGGTTATTAGGACCAAATATACTCCAAGTTGAATCTCGATTACGTACTCTACCTGTATCATAATCGTGTATATTTTATTGACTTTTCAAATGCAAAATCATGTTTTAAGAAAAATATTGGTCATTACTTGTCCGAATCACTCCGTTCAATTAAATTGCAAATGTGATAGAAGGAGGCTAATAGAAGAACATATTTTCGTTACTGTTGCGAGAATTCCTCTATAACTGCTTTTTATTGCCTTAAAGTATTTCATTTATTTTATTCGCGTGCAATACTCTGATTTTTTCATTCTATGTCTGTTTCACTGCTCAGATTACAGTTCCAGAAGATTTCACAGTTCTCATGAGCGCTGTGAGCTCTCGTGAACCCAAAGTCGAGAAGCAAGGTAAAAAATCTTTTCACTTCAATCAGAGCGTACCCATTCCTGCCTACCTGGTCGCCATTGCTGTCGGAAATTTGGAGAGTAGAAAAATTGGTCCTCGCTCGAAAGTTTGGTCAGAACCCGAAATAATTACGAAAGCCGAATACGAATTTGCAGAGGTATTCACGTGTTTGCGCACTAGAAAATGATTCGATTTTCTTTAACTCCAAGTTGATTATTAATTTCATTTTTATTCGTGAAGACAGATTTGTTTTTGAAAACTGCTGAAGATATTTGTGGTCCGTATGTTTGGAAAATTTACGATATGTTGGTGCTTCCTCCGTCTTTTCCATTTGGTGGTATGGAAAATCCTTGTTTAACATTCATTACTCCAACCTTATTGGTAAGACAACGAGCATTTTCCTACCTGCCACTCTCAAAACACGGAATGATCCAAGATCGCTGTTCGAATGCCTTAATTTTCATCCCAGTTTGAGAAATTGAATTCGTGAAAGTCGTTCGTTTAATCTTACTCAATGTGAAATACTTAGAGATAATTTTTTCTTAAATTCTGCTATTCATTCAACAGTGGTAACCAACTTTCAATTCTTGAAAGAACGAATAATTAGGTATTTTAATTGAGAATTTGAGTGATTACCAATACCAAACTGCAATTTTCTCAAGAGGAACGCGAGTTTCCCATTCAATAATGTATTTTTCGATTTGAATATTCGTTTGCAAAAAGGGAATAAGTTATTTTTTTTACCTCTTATAAAAAGTCCTATTATTTATTTTAAACTAATAGAAAATTAGAAATGTCCAAAAAAATTAAGGTTTTTTCCACACTTCTGTAAAATTGGTCTAAAAATGAACATGAAATTGTTTGCAACCACAGTCATGTGATAAAGTGATGTACTGATGAATTGAGATTAGTTGTCAAATCTTGGATTTCATGAAGTTGAAGTATGTATAAAAAAAAACCTTGGTAATTGTCTTATGAGGATAAAGAAATAATAATTAAAATGAAAAAAAAGTAGATCGTTTTGTATGAAATAAAAGATAATTGTATACAAATATTAAATAGGTGGACATGACTTACTGTTAAAATTAAATCGATCAAAAAAATGACCAATGTTTGTAATTCTGGCATTTTACAAGAAAAAAAAAAACTCAGAGAATTTGTGCAGTCATAAAGCTACAGATTTTGTTCACAAATATTATGAGTCTAAAAATTCTGCTTTTCAAGTATTTCCATTTCAATTATCCTTCTTGTTGTTTAAAACTGAAAAAAAAAAAATAATAACTCGAATTCTATTACAGGCTGGAGATCGAAGTCTCGTGTCCGTCGTTGCTCACGAAATCGCTCATAGCTGGACCGGTAATTTGGTGTCAATTAAGAATTTTGAACATTTCTGGCTGAATGAAGGATTTACCACCTTCATCGAACGTAAAATAAATGGACGAGTGAAAGGAGAAGCTTATCGACATTTCTCCGCTATTGGAGGTCTTAAAGATTTGCAACAGTCTGTAAGTGTGCTTCCTATTTTCTTTGCCAAAAAAACCTAGGTGGACTTTTTTGGGCGGTGAGAAGCTGCCGCATAACTAATATCCCTCCCCTGCTCCCCATTCCAGAAAAAATGATTTGACATTTTGATTTCTTCGCGTCAACGTGTGATATCTTTTTTTCTTTTTGCTCTTCTAATCGAGTGTTTTTTTTTTTAAGGACAGACATGAAATTTTTAGTCCTTCCCTCCTTCTACACCTCAAATTCTTGACGCAAAGTCAGCCCATGCCAGATTATTAATATTCTCAGCTTCACTGATTTTACTGGATTTATTAATAGAGTCTACATCCTATATGTAACGTTTGCAGGTGGAAACGTTAGGTAAAGATAATCCTCTTACCAAACTGGTTGTCGATTTGACTGGAGTGGACCCAGATGATGCATTCTCTACGGCTCCCTATGAAAAGGGACACACGTTTTTGTTTTATCTGGAACAGCTGCTCGGAGGCGCAGGTACACGCTGCCTTAAATAATATAGCATGGATAGCCAGCGCGCTATCCTGGCCTTATAGAACGACCCTGTCAACATCGCTAATGTAGGAAAAATATTATGCTGGATTGCATGCGCAAAACAAGAAAATCGAAACAGCGTAGCCCTGCGCGAAGCGAGTGCGTTGTCCACCGTTCGTAAATCGTATCAACCAACGCCAACCGACTACTTCTGCGCATGCCTCCCAGCATAATATTTTTCCTACATTAGCCGTGTTGACAGGCCGAAATCTCGTACGCTGGCTATCCATGCTAGATTATCTAAGCACGCTGCTCTGTATGCAGAGTTTGCTTTTTCTGCCCCTATGCAGGCTTACTTTATTTCATCTAACGGTGAATTGCGCATTTTTAGAAAAATTCGAGCAGTTCTTGAGATCGTATTTCAATAAATTCAAAAACCAGTCGGTCGATACGGATGATTTCAAAACTCATTTGCAGTCATATTTCGTGGGTGAGGAGAAAATTAAGGAAATCGACTGGAATGCGTGGCTTCACACTCCCGGAATGCCGCATATAATTCCGAAGTGAGATTTTTTTTCGTACGACTAGCGTGACGGTACACTACACCTTTTCGGATTATTTTATATTTACTTTTTGCAGGTATGATACGTCGTTACAGGAACCGTGTAAATTATTAGCGAATCGTTGGATTGATTGGAAGGAAAGTGAAACGCATACGTTTGGTTCAGAAGATTTGAAATCGTTTATGCCGGAGCAAGTAGAAGAATTTGTCGCATTACTTCTGCAAAAGACTCCTATTCCAGTATCAAAATTATTGTTAATGGAAAATTTATACCAGATGAACTCTTATAAAAATAATGAAATTCGATTTAGGTTGGTATAGGAATAATCCAAGTCGCTAACAACGACAAAACAGACGATTTAAAATTTTTGAAATTCGTATTTTTCAGATGGTTGAGGATTTGCATCCAGTCACATTGGCGAGAACCAGTGGAATCGGCTTTGAAATTCGCCACCGAACAAGGGCGAATGAAATACGTTCGTCCAATATTTAGGTATAATTTTATTTTGTGACCTGTTATTCGAAAGACAATGAAGTCCCATATTTATTCCCTTGTGAAAGAAACACTGAAAATTGAGAACATTTAGAAAACATTTTTCCCCCAACTTTGAAATAGAAAATAATTCTGACTGATTTTTTTTTCCCCTGCTCAATAATCTCAAGCCGAAACGATTTTTATTTTCCTTTGTTACAGAGACTTGTTTTCTTGGAAAGAAACTCGAGAAGAAGCAATTGAGAAATTTAACGCGAACAAATCAAAAATGATGCACGTTTTAGTGCATAATTTGAATAATGACATCAAAAATACGGCTGAAAAATCAACTTAACGGCGCCCTAATCAATTATTTGTGCATTCTATCACATTAAATTGTTGAACGTTTTTCAGAATATGTTTCATTTACGTTTTTCAAACGTCTGTTGTAAAATTTCTCCATTTTCTATGTAAATTATGGGCTCGCACAATTCGCGAGAAAGAAGACTAAAAAAACACCACTCAATATATTTGATTTATATTTGCTTTTTGAAATTATTGTAAGCCCATGATTTCGTAATTAAGGGAAGTAGAGAGCTTATTTAGATTTTATGATTTCAAACATTTTGTGTAGCTATACTTTTTTTTTCTAAAAAAATTTGGATATATGTGAACAAATGAATTTATTTGTTAACTAACCGCTCAAATGGAAATTCTAAGAGAGAAGAAAGAAACGTTTTGTACAGAGTTTGGAAGCCGTAAGATATGGATTTAGCTTTTGGCTTTTAGCTTCTGACCTTGAAAATAAAACTTACGCTTTCAGCTTTCAGCTTTTATGATAAAGCTTTCGGCTTTTGGCTTACCAGTTTTTCCTTAAAAAATCAATGGCTTTTGGCTTTTAGCTTTTGGCTTTCGGCTAGCTTCCAAACTCTGCACTTTACACTTTACGTTTGTGATTTCATTTCACTGATTTGCTGATTTGTGATTTTTTTTTTGTAAAAACCTAAAAACCCGTATAAAAGCCATAAAAAAACGGCTTTTGCTTTCAGCTTTTGGCTTTTTTGATAAAGCTTTCAGCTAGCTTACCGGTTTTTTCTTCAAAAATCAATGGCTTCTTTCGTCTTTCGGCTAGCTTCCAAACTCTGGTTTTGTATCGCTACTGGCAGAGAAATATTTTGAAAATAAAATCTGACTTGACGTGGTAGTAAGAATAAAGCTCAAAAGAATTGAGTTTGAAAACCCTGTAAGCCGTGTTTTCAGGGAAACTTTGACAATCGAAAATCACGTATGGTAAGTGAAAATATTGTGTAAAAGATTAAAAATATTTGAACTTTTTTGTTGAAAATAATTAGTTCGGTTTTCATTCGGTAGAGTGTAGACTAGCTCTATGTTTTTCAACAAAGTACTGAAATTATTTTTACAAAGTCTAAAATAATATAAAATGAATGATGAAAATAGGACGTATTAGCCGATTTTTGGTTGAAGAAGCTTTGGGTTTGGAGTTTTGAAACGTTTGCATCAGGTTTGCATGTTGCTTTCAGCCTTAGCTTTCAGCCTTAGCTTTCAGCCTTAGCTTTCAGCTGCGGGCGCTGCTACCGCTGCTGCCTGCTGAGTGCTGAGTCACGTTATCAACATAGAGTCTACTACTGGCCAGCTGCTGCCTGTAAGATCTTGTTGTCTTTTTGCTTCTATCGCTTTCCGATAAAGTCGCGGTTCGTTGAATTACAGCATTTCCGGGTGTTTTTCTATTAATTAAATACATAATCCTATAACTCAAGTTTTAATTTAGAGATTAGATAATCCTGTGTCAAAATATTGATAGTATTAAGCGATCATTTTACGATCTTTTATACAGGCATTGATAGGAACATGATGATACAAGTGTTTATTCGATTTTTCTGGTATTTGTCATAATATAATCGTGCTCATTTTAAAAGTTTGTTAATCGATTACAAAGATCATTTTCTAAGAAAAAAGACTCGGTTGCTTGGTAACTATTTCTAATCTCAAATTTAAATTAACTTATCGCATCTTTATTACACTTCATTTAATATATCCGTTCCATGTTCTTCATTCATTCTGATTTGTTCATTCTATTCGCAGATTGAAGTCGCAGATACTACACATTCCAAAGAGAACAAATAATGGCTGCAAAATTTCGTCAAAACTACCGCAATGCTATCCAATTGTATTCTCATAATCAACGTTCTACAAGTGTTTTGCCCAGAAAGAGTCAGAGGTTGTGTAAGTACTTTAACAGATTACTAAAATACAAAGTCATTCACTTAACTGTCACTTTTGTTGTAAGTATATGAAGCCTCTAATTATTGCGAATTTACAGACTCCTCTGGCAATATGCCTCGAATCGCCGTTCAGAATGCTGTCGTTGAGATGGATGGTGATGAAATGACTCGTATAATTTGGGCTAAAATCAAGGAAAATCTGATATGTCCCTTCGTGAAAGTAATTCATCTTATTTTTCATTTCATTTGTCATCCTCAGTGAAACCGTACTCATCACTTTGAGGGTAAAGTTCTCTAATACATCGGTTAATTCAATATAATATTTTGAAATTGGAGCTGAATAACTGACTAGCTAAACATTTTTTTACTGAAAAATTGTGGTGTCTGGAAAGAAAAATCTCGTATATTGGTCAAATTACCGAGGAAAAAAATTTTCATCATTCTTTGATTTAAGTGATATACTTTTGCACAAGATTCATTGGAGGTTAGAGTTCCTACATATTTATTTTTCGCAGCAAGTTCAAATATTTTTCTCTTCCAAATGTTTTTCATAAGCAATTTTTAATTGTTTTTAATCATCTGTTATTTTTGGGTACATTTGAGGGTGAAAAACTAAAACATCTCATGAAGTTTAAATAAATTATTTAATTCCAAGAGTGCGTTTTACAGCATAATTTCAGTAATTATTATATATGTTACCGTTAAAGTATTAATTCTAGTGAATGTATGAAATCACCAGTTAATTCATGCTTTAACGGGGTAGGTGTGTAATCAAAATACTTTTACACTTTAACTAGTTATTTCATACATAAACTAAGTGCGTTCCGTTGATGTTTGTAGATAGCCTGGCTATCTTATCCTGACAATCAGACTTGTGTTTGTTTCTTGTTGTTATGTGTATTTGACATAGCCTAGCCTACCTATATTATGTGCATTCAGTTGGTTCTTGATCTTGTTTTAATACACACTATTTTTGTAACAGCTATTTGTTAAATCATGAAATTGACCATTTATAAAAAATTTTATCTTAAAAGTACGGTTACAAGTGTAAACAAAACTTAATTTAAAAGTACTAGATGAAAAATTAGGGAAGACAAACCAAACATGTTATTTATTGCAACAGCTGTTACTTCCATGGCATTTCAAGTTACATTTTATTCTGTTCTTGATGCACAAACAATGCTTATTTATGCACTTTTGCATGCAGTGACATCTCATAAAGCCTTGACCATTACCTGTAGCTTGTGAGGCAGCCAGTGATCATAGCAAAATAGTGGCGGAGGTAATGAGTACTTCATCAAGCAGGACAAATTGTTTGTGGCTGAGAGCAAACTGGGAGCAAGCGTACAGAGAGTTTATGATTTGTTCTCTGGTTCCTAATTTGTAAAACCCACCTTCAGTTTTTTCAATTACGCATGCTAAAATGCTCCTCGCGTCTGTTTGCATCTAGTAATTTTAAATTAAGTTATACATTAAATCGAGTTTTCGAATCTCTGTACAGTATTCATATTTAAAGTTCCGTCTTTCCGTTTAGAACTTCTTTTTTTATGATTTAATATGTTCATTTGGTTCATAATTAGTTCAAATTAATTTGTTTTTTAAAAATTAATTCATTTTATACGTTTATTTTTATTTTTTAAACTTCGAGTCTTTTCATTTAGCTAACGATGTTTTTGTCTTATAATTTGACCATCCTTGAAAAAAAGTGTTTGAGTTTTTTTTTTTCTTTGTTAAAAAATTGGAAAATACCCTTTCCAGCAAGGCTAATCAGGATAATTTTTGCTTTCAAAGAGAAGTATGATTTTACTAATTCCGTCTCGTTGATTCTAAATAAATCAATCTGTAAAACTTCAAATGTACGTTCATAGGTCAACTGTTTGTATTTCGATCTCGGATTACCTCATCGAAATGAAACTGACGATCAGGTTACCATAGATGCTGCTTTGGCCATTAAGGAACACAATGTTGGAATTAAATGCGCTACGATCACTGCTGACGAAGCTCGTGTTAAAGGTACTCGATTTTCTGTCTATTTTATTAATACATTTTGAAATTTAAATAGCAGTTCCGAGTTCTGACACAATTTAAAAATGGAAGCCAAATTTCTTCATGTTCTTACCTGAGGTTGGTTCTTAAGACCCTAATAATTTTTCGTGACTTTTCACGATATTTTGTACGAATAAATTTGTGACGTGTGTTTCTATCAGCAAAATTGGATTATCTTAATAGATAATGAGTTTTTTTTTTTTTTTTTCTGTAAATTGTCGGGTAAAATTTTCAAAATTCATCGAGTTAATCCCAAACTAAAATCTCTGTTGAGTCAAACATTTGCTAATCCTTGATGCCAAGAATATAGTAGTCTTTGCTACCAACCAAATCTTTTGGCATTAATTTTATTAATACACGATTTTATTACAGAATTCAATTTGAAAAAAATGTGGCCTAGTCCAAATGGTACAATAAGAAATATTTTAGGCGGAACTGTATTCCGAGAACCAATAATTTGTCAAACTATACCGAAAATAGTTCCTGGTTGGAAAGAACCCATTGTTGTTGGGCGACATTCTTACGGTGATCAATACAAAGCTACCGAATATGTCATTGAAAAACCAGGAAAAGTATGTACGATTGTATTTTATTGCTGTAGTTCCTTAAAAATAAGACAAAATGAAATCCACTACCCAGTTTTTCTTCGCTTTTTTTCAAAAGAAAGAAAAAATGTATTCCAATGTCACAATAAAATCGTGTCAACTTTTATTTATAATTTACATAAAGATTCAGTTTGATTGACCGTATAAACAAATACTGGGTTGAATTTCAATTTATTAGTTTGAAAAAAAGCGGACTGATGGTTGAAAAATAGTTCCCATTTCCCCTTTAATTGATTTTCCTGAAAATTTTATTTTTCTGCAGTTTATGCACAAGTGCGTACAACAAACTAGTTATTCCTAAATTTTTGGGTGAGCCATTTTTACGAATACAAAAAAAAACCAAAATTCATATTAAACGAATAAAACATTTTGTTGTTCTATTTTTTATCATGGGAAATTTTTCAGAACTGTTCAGGGCTTGCAATTAGTTTAGTGAATTTTTCTCACCGCTTGGCTCACTGTAATGTTGTTCTGTCATGTTATTGGGAAGTCGGGCACTTTCCAATATCCCATTAACAGAACATTCACCGAAGACGATAAAAATGAATAGATGAAATGCATTTTTAAAATAAAACTGAGAATAGAAAAATTCTAGATGATAGCATAATATGAATTGGTCTCTACTGAATTATATATTATGATAACCGCTCATCCGGTCCCTTTATGTATGAGCATTATTTGGCACAATGTGAAAGCGATTAGAATATTGTAATCGCTAATGAGATAATTCACACCTAATTTATTTCAGGTTGAACTAGTCTACACGAGTAAAACTGGCGAAAAAGAAACTTTCAAAGTTTTTGATTTCGAAGGACCAGGTATTTCATTAGCTATGTATAATACAGAAGAATCGATTCGGAATTTCGCTCACTCTAGTTTCCAAGTAAATGATTTTCTTGCGCCGATAGAAAAAAGTCCACAAATGAGAATACGCTATCATTTTTTAAAAGATTTTATTTTTTGGTTTTTCGTGAACTTTCGGTTATAACCGTTTTAGAAAATTATTGTTCAAGGTTGAAAATTTTTTTTCAATTCTTTAAATTATTTTTAGCGGATATATTTTCAATTTTAAAGAAAAAATTCCGTTTTTTAAAAAGAAACAAATTCCTCGTGAATTTCTAAAATATTAAATGGAAGTACCTAGGTAAACTTGAGAATGAAAAATATTCTAAATATTAATTTATTTTAATTTGCATCGTCCCAAAAAATTCAAATTTCTTAAAAGATAAAATCAATCTTGGTAAATTAAAAACACGTTTATATTATTTATTTCAAATGTAAATATCAAACCTTTTTTCTTTTTTTCCAAGTATTAAGTACTCATTCTATGCAGTATATTGTTGACTTTTTTCATTCTATAAAAAAGTAATATTTTCAAATGCGTTATTTAAATATATTTCCATACGTGAAATTAATTTTGTATAGATGGCATTGACTAAAAAGTGGCCTTTATTTTTGTCGACCAAAAACACGATTCTCAAAAAATACGACGGTAAATTCAAGGATATGTTTCAAGAAATCTATGAAAAGTAAGCTCATATTAATGCCTATGCAAACTCGCCTGTTTTCCTAAAATACCTTATGTCAATAAATCGTGTCTCCTAATTTCAGAAATTATCAAACAGAATTCAAAGAAAATAAAATTTATTACGAGCATAGACTTATCGATGATATGGTTGCTCAAGCTTTAAAAGGTTCTGGTGGCTTTGTTTGGGCGTGCAAGAACTACGATGGTGATGTTCAGTCTGATATTGTTGCTCAAGGATATGGTGAGAATATTTGTCAAATCATTTTTTCATCAGTAAGCTCAATCAACCGATGGAGATCTTAGTTTTCATCATAGTTACGAACAATTTTGCTGAGAAATTATGCATTTTGTTTTTATGTATGAGGGTGGTTCAAATATAAAGCGGAAAGTGAAAATATCTTCAAGTAAAATATAAGGTTGGTGCAAATATCAATACCATAGGTTGCAGACACTCATTACTGGCCACCAGGGTGTAAAAATTCATTTTTTTATTGAATGAATCAAGATTCATAAAATTGAGTCAAGTACAAATTCAGCACTCCCATGCGCAAAGAATAATTATGAAATTTTTGTCAACAAAAACGCATCTGCCTATGAAATTTATAACTGATTTACAGTTTCCCAATGATCAGCTTCTGAGGCAGACTCAATTGCACAAGTGCGCGAAGGCCTTTAAAGAGGGCTGCGAGCAAGTAGAAATTAGGTCTTGTAATTGCTGAGTGTGTCGTCTACAGGGAAAATTTTGTGTTTTGTTTTTTGGGATACGCAGGGAGTGCTGTAAGTGAATTTTTGCACACAAGAGACCTGTACATTTTGTCTAGTGTAGAAACCTCTCAAAAAATCACGTCAAGCCTGCATACCGATAAAAACGAGGTAATATTTCAATACGCAGTGCCGTACAGTGCTGTACTGCTTCAAAAAAATGCACGACCACACATACAGGGCAAAAAAAACGCGCACATGTTTCGCTGGATGTGGATGGGTGACGTTGGAACACCCTCCCTACTCCCCAGATCATAGTCCGTGCGGATTTTCAACTGTTAGGTCCGCTGAATGATACGTAAGGTGGGGGGCAATTTTGGAATGACGACGACGTTGAACATTTTGTGCGCGAATGGCTGTATTTGCAACCACGTTCACTCTACAAACGGGGTATGGGAAGGGTTCCACACCTGTGGCGCAAGTGTGTGGATGTTGAATGGGATTATCTGAAGAAAGTTTGATTGGTATAGTTATTGTATTCGTGAAATAAAAAATGCTTGGTAATTATTCCGCTTTATATTAGAACCACCCTCGTATATTAAACGAAAACCGTACAATATTTTGTCTACAGGTTCGCTAGGACTGATGACGTCAGTTTTGGTATGCCCAGATGGAAAAACAATTGAGACGGAAGCAGCTCATGGTACCGTGACGAGGCATTATAGGTTCGATTATGTTACTTTTTACTCGCTCATTTTATTTATAGTACAAGTATGCATTCCCTTTATCAAATCCCATTTCTCGCAGACAATATCAAAAAGGTCTTCCTACGTCGACCAATCCAATAGCCTCCATCTATGCATGGACTCGAGGTCTAGCACATCGAGCTCTTCTCGATGGTAATGTAGAGTTAGAAAAGTAAGTTATCGTCTTCACGCAGAGTATAAGTTTTCCAACTTACTGTTTTCTATATCAAACGTACTCGTAGGTTCACCAAATATCTCGAAGAGGCCTGCGTAGAGTGCGTTGATTCGGGAAAAATGACTAAAGATTTGGCAATTTGTATTCATGGGACGTCCAAGTTGACAGAGAGTATGTACTTAAATACCGATGATTTTATATTGGCTGTGAAACAAATTCTCGAACGTAAGTTGAAATCTTAATATTTTTGTCACTTCGTGTTTTTTGTTGAAAGTTATTTTTTATTAAAATTTGTTATTTTATACTCAGTCCTTCAAAAGAATTATTTAAGTTTTTGAATACTACTTTCCAATATTTACCCTCATATTGGTTGCGCGAATTCAAATTTTTATTTAATATCATCCTATTTACCGAATGCAAGATTTTAATAAGTTAACGCAAGGAAATAAGGTACACTCCTACAAGTTTTAAGGTTCAGTTTTCGGATTTTTTCAAATAGAGAATGTATTTCTGCATTTTTTCAGCTTTGACGAGTAATTCAACTTTTGACTTTTGTAGTTACTTCATTCAAGTGTTTGTATAATGCAAAATTTAAGAAAAAAAAAATAGTTCGAACTGGAACAACGAAAAAATAATTTCTCTTGAATTATTGTTGAGATTATCTAGTTGATCAGTTCAGTACTGCCAAGTGGTCTACTCGAAAAATCTTTAAATTTCAGCTTGAAAAATCCGAAAATTCTTGAAGGTTAAAAATTGTTGAAAATCCGTCAAAATTGCAAGAAGATTCCACTTTTTTTTTTTTGCTCCGAGACACAAAAATTTGGTGAAAAATAATAACAATAAGGCAAGAACTACATTTTTTTCTTTCTTTTTGTTGATATTTTATTTTTGCTATGCTTTTTATTACATTTTCAGAAATAGGCACAAAATCTTAACATTATAACAAACAAACAAAAACTACATACTGTACATTAATTAAAAGTAGATAGTAACTGAAAATTAAAATTAGAAAAAAATTCTTGACTTCAAAATAGCCATCAGCTTCTTCACTATAACTGAAATAAACTGAGAGATCACAGCCAAGGTATTTATATAAATTAAAGGTAGGTACATACATTAAACTGTATCGTGTATTTTTTATTACTTCCACTAATACACATTCATTAAACCATCAGATGGTTGATACGTTTTCAAAAACGCATAATAAGGTTTGAGAAAATGAGGATTATTACGTTTTCAGAATCAGTAGAGATTTACCATTCATATTTAGATGCTTAAAAAATATATTAAAAAATTTCTCAATACTCATTATCGCCCTCGTAATTTTCTTTTTGCTTTGAATAGAACATTAACATTTTTTATTTAATGTAACTTTATTAAGCACTAACTGCGAAGGAATAAAGATTATGCAACAAAATGGGGGTAATGTTTCGAAAATTTAACTTGAATAGAAATGTTTAAAAAATTTGAACAACTTGTGAGCATATTCACCTTCTGCAACAGCAAAATTGTCGTTACTTTCTAATAATTGAGTAATAACAATGGTAGTTCATCTTCATTGTTCATATGGCAAAAATAGCCATTCCAAAATTATAAAATGACTTCAAGCAAAACCATGAATATTTTGTCGATTCAGTTCATCTTTGAAATACTTGATTGTTTTTTCTAAGCCAGTTTTTAATGGTATCTGCGAGAATTCATTTGACGTAAATAGAAAGGATCGGATAAAAAGTGTATTATTTTGTCAAAATTTGTTTAGTATTTACTTTCGGCTTCCAATTCAAATAAGTCATAGCTCTAGTTATATCCGGTCTTCTTCGCTGAGGATCATCCTCGACTGCATTTACCATTTGAATTTTGTTTTTCCCACCAACTAGTTTCTTTATGATGACAGCAAATTCTGAAAAAAATAATTTTACTACCTTGTAGTGCTTTGTCTAATCCAATTTTTTTTTCTTTTGATACACATGTATGACCTTTACACACTCAGCCATCGGGATAGCCCAAAGACTTTACTTGTATTTAATCAATAAGATGCTCAAAAATGTTTAATAGTGCTTTTAAAATAAAAATGGTGCCTAATGCCATACTTCCCAATGATACGTTCATTTGCAACTAATTCTCAGAGTACAAGTAGAAGTCCGTAAGTCCATCAAATATTAAAAACAGAGTAAAATATTTAAAATATTAGATAACCAACCTGTAATTGTATGTTCTGTGGGATTACCTAAATTCACTGGGAGCGAGTAGTTTGAGTTCATTAACGCTATTAAACCATCCACAAGGTCTGAAACATATTGAAATGATCTGGTCTGTTTTCCACTTCCATAAACCTGTAAATTGAAATAATAAGCTGCAATTCACGAGTAATACTGTACCACAAGACTTTATGACAAAAATTGATTTTTTTACATATTTTTTGTGAATGTAAACGAACAATTTTACTCTCCTCTTTATAGTAGGTGAATGAACGGCAAACTTATTAACTTGTATGCCAGTATAATAAACAATTATGAGCTTGCGCAGGTCGTGTATAACTCCCTAGTTATTTTTTCTTGGTAAAACTGTCCAAAAGGAGTAAGACTTACTTGGTTAGTTTTCATGCATTAAGGCTCAATCTTTCGCTTGGAGTTGACTTCTTTTGGTGGTCGTTTGTAGGCGGTTAGAACAATTCAGTATAGATATCGCGTTTTTTTACGTTTTGCAACAGAACTCTTCGATAATATAATAATACTCACTGTTATAGTTTCATTTCGAAGAGCTTGCAAAATGAAATTAGACACGACACGACCATCTTGTAAATTCATTCGAGGTCCATACGTATTGAATATTCTGGCCACTCGCACAGAAACTTTTTCTTGTTTTGCATATGCGTAGCTTAGTGTCTCAGAAACTCGTTTCCCTTCATCGTAACATGCCCGTGGACCTGAAAAATGAAATACCATTTTTTAAATAAATACCTGGTCGTACAAAAAGTAAGGAATGTTTCTCAAAGTTGGAATACCTATTTTAACTTTCACAAAAAATGGTGATTTGCAATTAATAAAATGTTTTTTAAATTGAAAAAAATATTTCAAGTGCTCAAAAGATTGGGTACTTAGTTTTTGGTAAACAAAAATAAAAATTTATAAAAGGAGCGTGCTAAAAATTGAAGAAGAAGTGATTTCTTGGATCAGTTTTTAAGTTTGTCCGTAGCTCGTCGTCCTTATGAGTAACTGTTGATATTAAGAAATAATACTTGCCAATAGGGTTCACATTCCCCCAATACGTCTCTGGTTGTGGATGCACTTCTGGATCTCCATACACTTCCGAAGTGCTAGCAATCAGTATTTTGGCGCCAACACGTTTGGCAAGACCTAAAAAATAGAGTAAGAAATAACTATGATAAATGATATTCGTACTTTTTGTAAATATGAAGCCATAGAATGAATGTAAGGTGACAATTTAAAGCTCATCATCCTAACAGGGTAGTTACAGATTGACAGAATGTCTCGCTCATAGAATCCAAGTTTTAACCTACCCAACATGTTGATAGTTCCGATAGTGTTCGTTTTTATGGTTTTCACCGGATTGAACATATAATGGGGAGGGGAGGCAGGTGAGGCTAGGTGGTAAATTTCGTCCACTTCGATGAAAAGTGGATTAACTATGTCTTGGTGAATCATTTCGAAGTTATTGTGACCGATCCAGTGTTCTACGTTGTTCTTATTACCGGTGAAAAAATTATCTACAATAGTCACTTCATGACCTTCGTACATAAGACGATCCACTAAATGTGATCCCACAAATCCACCGCCACCAGTGACCTGTGGTAAAATATAAATTTTATTAGTTAAATGAAATCTTATTGGAAAAACTTTTGTACGAGTATTTTATTAACAAATTTTAAAAATATTTCTGGCTTTTCAACCTATACAGCTTTTTTTAACTATACAAAGACGTTCGACTTTTTACTTGTAGGACATCTCAAAAATCTAAGGATCTGGAAATTTTAGTATCAACTTGACCATATAAATTCCAAAATAATTCAAAATTTTCAAAAATTAAAAATAATTTCTTGATTACTTTCCCAGAAAAGTGTGAAGTTCATTTTTTGTGAATTCACCACTCCAATAGCTTCAATCATCTACTGCTTTGAGTACTTTTTGACTTATCCGAGGTTTTAGACGTCACTCACTCAGCTCAAATCAAAAACCTGAAATTGACATTTCCCTCCAAACTTGAGACCAAAAATATTTAGTCTACACTCATTAGGTAGCTAAAAAATTACAAGAACGGTACCAATATTCGTTTTTTGCTGCGAAAATTTTGGTATTTGACGTCCGGATACGATTTGCCATTTTTCGTATTAAAAGCATGGAATTTCGCTTCCAAATCTCCAAGTTTCTGCTTTGTCTCTTTTAGTTCTCGCAAAATGTCCTCCACTTTGTTCGCATTGACTTCCGAAATCAGCGCACTGCTGTGATATTCTCTGGGTTCATTAGCCTCAGTGCTATGGGCCATCTGCCAAATTATGTTATAAACGATAATACCTGTGATATTGAATGAAATATTCATTAATTCTATCAATTTATATGTACAGGTTCTGTTCTTTTCTCAACTTACCAAGTACAATTAATCCAAATTTTAATAAAAATTCCTTCAACCAATACATAGTTTGAAGAATTTTTGTAAAATTCACAGGATACAACTTCAAAATAAGTAGTTTTTCAAGGGTTACAAATATCTTGCAGCAAGTTTAAACACATTGTAAAACTTTTTTCAAGTACTGCAACAGGATGAATACTTTTGACTCGAACATAGTAATCAGTGATGAGCTGTAAAACACAACAGAGTAATTTATAAACTGTCACATAAGAGATGAAAAACAGTCACAAGAAAAAGAATGGAACCACTTTAATTGTGAAAGCAACCAGATACTTTTTCAAGTTTTAAAATATCGGAAAATACTTTTTATTTGACAAGGGATGTATCACCAGAAGAACTGCTCATTATAACAGATTGAAGAACAAATCACAAGAAAATATATTATAAATCTATTCAGTATTATACGAACGAGTCTCATCCAAAAACAAAAGAAAATTTAACCTTCTTTCGGAATATTCGAAGGACGAAGTTACCCTCGGGGTTCAACGCTTAAAAAAACCACTATTGAGCCCCAAAACTGAAAATTTTGCATTGCTTTGATAGAAATAATAACCCTTTGAGAATCGAATCTTGGAAACATTAACTTACCAATTGTTTAAGACTAATTATAGGAACTTTACAGCAGGAAGCAATTAGTCATTCACAATTAACATGTTTCGAAAATTTCATTAAAAAAATTGCAACAACTTTATGACTTTTCTCCTTTCCAAATTCGAAAAGAAAATGAAGTAGAAAAATTTATATTTGAATTTGATTGATTAATTTTGAAAAATATGAAAATACTGATATACACAGACAGACGCATACTAACATACTGATACCATGCTGAACTGCAAAATATTGATATTTCAATTTGCCATGTCTATTCTGTCTTTTTACACTTGGTCTCACGCTTTCAATTCTACCACCATAAACACACAAATATCTTGTGAGGGGAAATGAAAAAGATGCGCTGTTATTTCTGTGCATATTACTTCATGAATGTGAAGTTGAGTTGAACAAGTTTGAACCAACAATTCCAGCAAGTCAGCAATCGAACAGAGCAGAACTTCAAATTTGAAAAAAGAAAATTAAAATATTTTATTTGGAAAATATAAGGAACAAAAGTAGTATAATTCGTCATCGTTGTTTGATGATTGTAAAATAGAATGAATGAATGACACGCGGTTTCAAGTCGATTCTGGTAAGTCCATATTAATTTAATTATCAATTTTCAGTATCTGCAGAAACGGTTTTATGATTTTGAAAATTTTCAGAGCCAACAATAGCTCGTTTTTAAGGAAATTACATGTCTCATATATGGAAAAATGCTGGCTCATCGTTTTCCGCTGACGATTTTGTAATCTTGCCTGCAAAGATGGTAACATTAAATGTTTTGTCTGTGTGATCAATTTATTCACGGATCTCAACAACATGAAGCTGAATTTAACTTTCATTTCTCTTTCTCGAAGAAAAAAAATTTGGCTTATCAACTCGGTATTTCTCATTCTGTTGTTGGTTTACCTTTATATTTATGAATTCATTTATATTATTCCCGAAGGAAATATTATAAATAACTTAGTTCCTGTAGATTATTCTCATCTTGAAAATGTATGTCCCCTCAGTCCTGTTAAAGTTACCAGTACCACTTCGTTGACCAGCTGTTCGGTTTCTAGCCTCGTTGGTACAGAGGCTATAAAATCAGACATTCTTGGTGGTGAGTGGCAACCAAAAAATTGTACCAGTCGTTTTCTCGTTGCCATAATTGTACCCTATCGTGCACGAGAAAAGCATTTACATAAATTTTTGTCCTTCATGCATCGGTTTGTTCAGAGTCAAAATATTCATTACAAGATATACGTAATCGAGCAAAGCACACAGAAAGAATTTAATAGGGGTAAACTATTTAATATTGGATTTCTTGAAGCCCTTAAAGAAAAGCCGTTCCCATGTTTCATTTTCCATGACGTCGATTTACTACCAGAAAATTCGAATAATATGTATGCTTGCACCGAAACACCTCGTCATTTATCAGCTGCTATCGATAAATTCGGATACAGCCCACCATATTATCGTAATTTTGGCGGAGTTCTCTCCATTTTATCGCACCAGTTTAGTCTAGTCAATGGATTTTCAAATAAATTTTATGGCTGGGGAGGAGAAGATGACAATTTTTACAATCGTCTAAGAAGTGCTCTCATAAGACCGGTTCGATTTGATTATTCTGTATCTCGTTATTGCACTTTACCTCATGAACAAGAAAAACCCAATGAAAATCGACACAATTTATTAAAACTTTCGTCTAATTATGTCTTGGAAGGACTAAATTCCACAAAGTATACTGTTATTCAACGATCTGATGAACCTTTATTTGCAAAAATTGTGGTTGACTTATGATAGTGCGGAACGGTTTTGCTGTAGCACCAAGGGGAACAAACCTAATAACAGGGCTGGCAAACCCAAACCCTAACCAAAACCCAAAACCCTTAAAAACCGCTATATTTATTTATTTGAAACCCTATTGAAACCCATTACCGCAACCAAAAAAAATTCACTATTGAAACCCAAACCGAAACCGTAATTTTTAAATTTTTTACACTATTGAAACCGAAACCAAAATCAAAACCCTTTTAAATATTTCGATTTTGGTATTAAATCAAAACCTTTATTTTTATAATACCAAACCGAAATAGAACGAAACCCCAAAAAATATGGGTTTTTTTGGGTTTTGTTTGAGAGTTGCTGCGTCAACTGAAAAAAAAAAAAAAAAAAGCCAAAGTGGCAAAGCCAGTGTTTTTGTGTCTTGTGATGAATATTGATTGATGGATTCACTTCACTTTGGTATTGCTGATAGAATAAGATGATAATTCGGCGGTCGGCTACGGTTTATTGAATTTCATTCATCTTTCACTTTTCGAGTTTCATTGGAGCTTTTCTCATTCAGCACTCTTGTCTTTTTTATAATTAATTCGATATGTTATAATTATGTTGATCTCATTTCTGAGTCGGTAAGTCCTCCAGTAATTCAAATTCTGATTGATATTTTTGAATTTGTAAAATGCATATAATTTATTTATCGTAATTGGTAGAGACTTCTGAAAAAATCGTAAGAACGCAAAACAGAAATTCATCACCCTTCTTCAACCGCCTGCATAATCAAATATTTATTCATTTACTGATTACTCCAACGGGCATTACTCAAAAGGGAATAGTTTATTAAAATTTTGTATAACAGATTTCAACAAAAAGTGACTCTTGAATGTACTCAACGTGTGTTCTTATCCTCAAATTTGGATTCCTCATGAAATTTCCTATAAGAATCTCGTGTTTTGACTTCACTAGTGGGGCCAAGAATCAATTGATACGACGATAAACACTGCACATATTTTGAAGTTGCTTTTTCAAGCATTTTTCTGGCATTTTCGTTTTTTTGTCTTTCATGACCCTCCAACTGATATTTCTATTCTAACTCATGAGAATAATGAGAAATTTCACTCCTGGGGCACTCTCAAAACCAAAACCGGAATCCAAAACCTAATCGAAACCCTTATTTTATCAAAACCAAAACCGAAATATATATTGAAACCCTTCAGAAAAAAAAAAGAACATCAAAACCAGAATCGTAACCCAAATCAATTGAAAACCCAAATCAAAACCCAAATCAAAATCAAAATTTTTTCCAATACCAATACCGGTTATCAATATCTTAATAATGTTTCTCAATCCAAAACCCTAACCGAAACCGGGAGCAAAATCATTTGGGTTTGCCAGCCCTGCCTAATAACTCAGTCGCTAGAGAACGCTTCCAGCAGACTTTAATTCCAACGCCGGTCTTTAATTGAGTCCCAAATTGGTTTTTTTATTAGAATTGAGTCCCGGGTATCGGGGGCTCATCAGTATGGATATTTGAATTGAGTCATGGGTATTGGGGGCTCATTAGTATGCGTATTCAAATTGAGTCCCGGGTATCGGGGGCTCATTAATATTCCTATGTGAATTGAGTCCGGGGTACGGAAGCACCAAACTGACTCACAAGTATAATTTTACCAACACGAGAACAGGAAAAGCAAGTATTGATGGTAATATTCCTTATGGGCAAAATATTTTGAAAACGGATCCGTTTTATTCCAGGTTATAATCCGTTTCTAGATTATAACCCGGAATTTTCCTGTTTTCTGGCTTCGAAAATGGATTTTGAACGGATTGTAATCAGTCTTGCTGGAAATGAGTCCGGATTATTTTCCATGAAGGCTGTTTTATGATATTTGTTGGCCCGGGTTATAATCCGTGAAACCGTTTTACAAACGGATTTAGAAAAATTGCCCAAAAATTATCACTGATTATAATTAGGAAATCCGTTTTACAAACGGATTTAGGTAAATAATCAGGATGACCAAAATATCTGCAAATTTTCAGATCCGATTGTCAAAAATAAAAACGGACTGACAACGGATAAAATTCTCATTTTCCGGATCATTTTCCCATTGACTATTAGCTGACGATAAGAAGGCAATCTTTCCCTGTGCAAGAAAAATATTTCCGCCGACACCCCGGACTCAATTCACATAGGAATATTAATGAGCCCCCGATACCCCGGACTCAATTCACATAGAAATATTAATGAGCCCCCGAAACCCGGGACTCAATTTGAATACGCATACTAATGAGCCCCGAGGACGGGACTCAATTAAATGACGGCCAATTCTAATAATCGTCTTAGAAAAGTTGGTGATTATTTTTAATTAATTTTTTCACTTCGTTCTTTTGTGTAAAATATCAAAATTTACTTAAATTTGAATCTCATTCAGAATGTTATTTCAATTTTTGGACTGCAGTAGTAATTCTTCCTAATTTTTTAATTAAATTTAATTTTGACGTACTGATTTTATAGAATATTATGGATTTATTTTTCCTGTGAATTTTCAGTGTAAAAAATTGTTTGTAATTAATTTTCTACTTTTTCATTTCTTCGTAGCGAATGTTGTATAAAGAAGCTGTTTTGCCTATTTCCTGATTGTTTAGTCTAGAATTGGGAAAGAGAGTCAATTTTTTTTTTCCTTTTTTCTATTATAGTTATTCTGTGGAACAAAATTTTTTGTTTCTTATAACTTCATAAAATATACCATTATAAAACAACCCTTCGATTCGTGCGATGAGTTCATTTCCCTGATTTGGAAGTAATCAATAGTTTTTTAAAATCATTCAACAGAGACTTCATTCAAGAACTGTTAGCTAAAATTATAATAACGAGAAATATAAACTGGTTTGACAGGCTCCCGATACTTTATTATGATACAAACAATATCTTAGAATATTCGATTCATCGACGAAAAGTACACGAACGAAAAATTCTGTACAGATAATAAATAATAGGGTACGTAAACAGCATTTCTAGTAAAGGGAATACAAATGCCATTCCAACGTCTAATAACAAAATTCATAAGTATTAAAAAGCATATAGAATCAAAAAAGCCATCATAAGACAGAAGAGACCCATAGCTTCTGACAGGGCGAATCCTAAGATAGCGTACGAGAAAAGTTGACCTTTCAGCGATGGATTTCTAGCGTAACCAATGATTAACGAGCCAAAAACCGATCCAATTCCGGCGCCTGCACAAGGAATATCATTAGTAGAATAATATTTAGCGATGAATTCTAGTTATTTAACAATTCATTTACCAGAGCCAGCGATTCCGACAGTACACGCTCCAGCTCCAATGAATTTCGCAGCTGAGTCAATATCTCTACTGACTGCTGACGTCTGGAAATTTCTTGATTGTGACTGAAAATAAGAATAATGATTTCAACAAACAGTAGGAAAAATATCAGAAAGTAAATGAAAAGAGTAAGAAACCAAAGTCACTCACTACTAATGCAGATTGCTGGTTGGTATTATTGTTCATGAAGTTTACACTGTACATGCCTAAAGTATTTGAAGAAGTCAGACGACTTCCAGCTACTCCGACGGCAAGATTGTTCGAGGTTGAAATACGCTGTAAAATAAATTCCAATTAGTATTCATAGGATGTAATATTATAATACCGAAATTTGATAAATGCGCTAGGGCTCAAGATATGGGTCAGGACATAGGCAGGAATAGTTGAAGGAAAGGGATACTTCAAGGCATGCGACGGTGTGTTTGGGAAAAAACTTTAGGAAAAAATGATATAATTCAAGCTTAATAAAGCAGCGACAGCAAAAAGTGGATTTAACGGAGCAATGTCTTTCTCAAGGGTAGAGGTAGATATGCAGATACTATACTAACCAGTAACGACGAACGAACGGCTGGAAAAGCTGATCTGACAACGAAAGCCATTGTTACTGATTTGTCAAGGTAGTAACTGGAGGTTGCTGTAAAAATTATACAATTAAAAATTCACGAGCAAACTTAATTCAATCAGATCAAGTTTTATCATTCAAGATGAGAGTTTGGAGAAGCCGAGAAGAGATTAGACATCAACAACAACAATAACCTACTTGTGTGAAAAATGAAAATCTTGTGGAGTGAAATTTTTGATTAGTTTCAACTTATACCACCTGCAGCGCAGCAACAGCGGAGGCACAGAGACGTAACGTACACAACCTTTTACAATTTTTCTTTGACCACTTTACTTTAGAGTTTTGATTTGACAAGACAACAATGAAAGTGAAAACTCTTTTACTCAAAGTTCGATTATTATTGTGGTTTTGTATTTAGACAGCCTTTAACTGAATAAATTCGATTCTATTGCTTCCTTAACGAGACGATCATTGCAGTAAGTGTGTGACTCTTATATACGGCTTTATTATGATAAATATGTCTTTTCGATCCGATGATGAGTTCATCTGACTCTTCTCGTTTACAGACGTCAAAACTGCTGTTTTTCGAGTGATTTATAAAACTTTCTGCTGTGAAGATGTGGTAAATATAAACCTCGTTGGACGTGCAAAAATTCTACAAACAGTAACTTTTCGTCTCATTTTGCAAGTATGACAGATGAATTATCATTTTTTACTAAGTTCCTGAATATCCTGTTATTATTTCGTATTTATTACCCCGATTTTGCGATTGCCTTATGTTACAGTTGGAAAAATGACTCCCAAAAACAAGTTGAACTTGATTTTGCCGCCGGGTTCGATTGATGCCCCACCTTCAACCCCCTCTGCTCCACTTTCGGCTCATTCTGAGTCAGCAATTTCCGAGTGGGTAATTTAGTTTAATCTTATCGATAGAATTTTCCCTTCTAAAATTTGTACTAAATTCGCTTTACAGGAAAGGTAAACTTAGTCTTGAAGCTCTTCAGGAACGTCTTGAAGAACTTGGAATGGATGATGCTCAGCGTAAACGAATGGAGTTTTTCTTGTGCCAGAAAGAGAAAATTGGTGGTGAATTGAGCGATGACGATTTTGAAAAATTGGGTGAACTAGGAGCTGGTAACGGAGGCGTTGTCATGAAAGTTCGACACAAATCCAGTGGATTAATTATGGCCCGAAAGGTATTTTTGAAGTGTATTCCGTGTAAATTATTGTAACGATGATTTGAAATTATTATTATTATTTTTTGTTCGCAGCTTATTCATTTGGAGGTGAAACCTGCTATAAAGAAGCAAATCATTCGTGAATTAAAAGTACTTCACGAGTGCAATTTCGCTCATATTGTTGGATTTTATGGTGCTTTTTACAGGTATGTTCAATATTTTGTTGAGTCAGTTTCAATAAACTTGACTTTAATCGATTGTTTGATTTGTCCAGTGATGGTGAAATAAGTATTTGTATGGAATACATGGATGGTGGATCATTGGATTTGATACTGAAGAAAGCAGGCCGTATACCTGAGGCTATGCTGGGTACTGTTACATGTGCCGTAAGTTGATACATTTTTGTTCTCACTACAATCTTTCTATATCTTATGTAAACAAAACACTTGTAGGCACTTATCCGTAAGAAAAAAATTTTTTCAGATGTGTTTTTTGAAGTTTATTCCGAAAAATCTCTCTTGAATGATCCGCAATATTGGATTAATGATTTGTTCATTAATATTTGGATAATCCATCGTTTCTCAGCTTGCAAACCTTATTTTTCTTAACTTTTTTTATTTGTGTTTTTAACAGGTTTTGAAAGGATTGAGTTACTTGCGAGAGAAACATGCTATAATTCATCGTGATGTCAAACCAAGTAACATTTTAGTCAATAGCGGTGGAGAAATAAAAATATGCGATTTTGGTGTTTCTGGTCAGCTTATTGATTCGATGGCAAATTCATTTGTCGGTACTCGTTCTTACATGTCGGTTCGTATAAATACTTCCTTCATTAGTTCTTTCGAAAAGAGAATTGGTACTCAATTTTTTTTTGTCTTTGTTTTGCAATAGTTAAATTCTTCGTTCAGAAAGTTGACAGAAATTTTTTCTAAATAAATGTTTTGCCATTTTTACAGCCGGAACGTTTACAAGGTACACATTATTCGGTTCAAAGTGACATCTGGTCTTTGGGATTGTCTTTAGTAGAGATGGCTATTGGAATGTATCCTATACCGCCACCTGACGAACAAACACTAGCAGCTATATTCAACCCACCGGCGGAAAATGTTGAAACAAGTGAGTGTTCCTCAACATACTATTTTATGAGTAATATTATTATATTGTTTCAAAAATGAAAACTATTTCAATCATTAAAAGTCGTACGTATTCGTATTGTCGATGATTTTCGAGAATTTTTAATTTCTTGTTTTTATATTTTCTATATTTCAGATAACAACGCTAATGGTCCTCGTGCCATGGCCATTTTCGAATTACTCGACTACATCGTTAACGAACCTCCTCCCAAGTTACCTCCAAATGTTTTTTCGAAAGAATTCGAAAATTTTGTTGACTTGTGTTTGAGGAAAAATCCAACGGAAAGAGCTGATTTAAAAACACTAATGGTATGCCTGCTTTTAATCAATTAAATCAAAATGAAAATAAGTTTTCGTTTGTGGTTTTACCGAATTCGATTATCGAAACTTGTGCACGTGATTACATTTAGAATTAATTTTTATAGAATCACGAGTGGATTCGACGAGCAGAAGCGCAACCAGCGGACATCGCTGGTTGGGTTTGTCGAACTATGGGTTTAACGCCAACCACACCTACGCGAATAGTGTCTAACGAATCATGAGTATGCTCTTTGGTCCTCATACAGAGGATATCGGGATCTACGCGATTTCATGGTGAGTTTGTGAGTAAAAACAGTGGAAGTGGTGGTAATTCGTAGCAGTAAATTGTAGCCCAGTGCAATAAGACGAAAAAAATGCAATATGATTACAAAAAATCCTGCAAAAAAATTTTTTGCGCAGAAGCGTTCAAATTGTTTTCATGAAAACAGTGCCTATCTTCGATACTGTCAGCCATTACACTCTCAGCTGCATAAATTTGTAAATGTGTGTATAGATTTTACAATTTTTAGAGTCTTGTATTTTTTCCGCCTTTTAATTTGCACATTTAAGACTGATCGTAATCACATTCAGAGCTCCTCCTCCCTTTCGGCTTTTTTACCTTTCTGCGACGAGTTTTATTCTGTTTTCGTTATCTTTGCCCACTTTTAAATGCTCAATTTCCAAAATTAATATTTCCGTTTTCTCTCCGTATATCATGATTTTGGTTTTCCTATTGTCTATTCATTCTCTTTAATTTATTTCTCATTTATGTTTAACGATCTCGTTTCCGCCGTTGAAAGAAATCGAGTGCATTTAGTGTCGCTTCTTTAGCTTTTTTTTTTTAACAAAAAAGAAAAGTTAACTCTTTTTTATACTATAAGCGTGATTATTGTTACTGTTTTATCCACCTCTCTTTTCTGTGGACTTGATGTTCGAGCATTTAGCTTAAATGACCTAAATGGTTTTTTTAAATTATATTTTTGTTCAGCTTTCTCCCTCCGATGATGATTTTATTTTATTTGTTAACGACGAAATTGATATTACTGTAGCGAAAATCTTCTGTGGTCCTTCTACGTGTCTCAATTTAGTGCCTAATAATTATTATAATATTTATTTTTTGATTCATATTTTTCTTATTTTGACTTATATTTGTAATGGTTGAGTAAGCTAATTGTTGGAAATTCGAATAAAACTGACGTTTAGTGGGTACTTGAGAAGATATTTTTTTTTATTTCTAACTTTCGTTTGTGCTGTAAATGCAGGGTCCAAAATCTATGCTCAAATAGGAAAACCAAAGTCAAATTTTTGAACTTTTTTAGGAGATATTGATAATAGGTAGATTCTCATTTCTTCGTCTCCGCCAGTAGGTAGTAATAAAATTGCAAGTTTACTAATAAATTTTCTCATTCTGGTATAAAGTTATAAAATTTTATTATTCAAATGACTTGAGTGCTTTTATACAATTTATCATATTCTTGTGCTTTATTGTATAGTGTAACTCCAACGATCACAATCACAGTACCAAAACCACTCAATAATGTTACAGGATTACCAAACATGATAATAGATAACCAGATCAAAAATGCTCGCTTAACTGTATTCACAACACTGAAACATATGATAATCAACGATAAATAAAAATTTCATTAAGTTAGAAAAGAGTAAAAAGAGAAAAATGCTAATCAAATTATAGAAAAATATACAAAAACAAATAATACGTTGTTCCTAAAAATTTTTATGGATTGAAATTGTATTGAAAATTGAGAGGAGATGATGGAGGGGATTTGTTCGTTTTCATTTGGTTTTTAATTCTTTTCTTCCTAATTCTCATTTTATGCTGTGATTTTGATATTTTATTTTTTCCTTGTAATTATTATTAGGTTCCTACATTTTGCTAAGGTTTAATCGATTTTTTTGGAGCTTGAAATTTCTAATTTCTATTAATTTTTTTTTATGGTTCAATTATTTGGAATTTTTCCTCGATTGAAAATGTATTGGTATGTTACTTATTACCTTGCCACCCTGCCAGCATTTTTTTTTTTTTTTGAGTCGAACAGCAAAATCAAATTTTTAGTCAGCAGGGCTATAACATGATAACAGAACTTTAATTGGAAATGAAAGTTATACCGTTGCTTAAATAAAAGTTGACACCGATGATGGGCTTGCATGGAATTTTCCCAAGTTTTGACCTATTTGCAGACTCTCTTTCATAGCTAAGCGTATTTGAAAATGCCCTTTCGATTATCAGGGACGAGTTAAACATTTTTTGAGAAGTGAAATGAGTAGAAAATCTTACCTATGAGTAACCGGATTAATATAATCCATCAAAACGTACGCCGTAATTGATTGAAAGTGAAAAAAAATTCCATTCAGTATGAATGCCGAGTACAAATGATAGTCGGTTTTAGACACAAAATCTTCGATATTGACTAGTAGGAATGTAGTAGGAATTTGAACGACGATAGACGCAAGACTGGTATAAAATTGTAATTCAGCTGGTCTAAAAAAACACACAAAATAGACACTTACAGATTTCCAGCCAGTCTCTAAAAATATCAAAGTCTCAATACGTACGTAAATTTGAATTTTTCACCACTGATCAACATTTTGGAATAAACATTTTGTAAGCTGAAAACGAGCGATGCAATATTAAAATGAGCCACTTTGATGTTACGAAAATAAAATTTTCATTTCATTTACCACTCCGTGAAATTTGTCGCTAATGCGGCCATAAAGCCAATAAAATTAAAACTTAGTTCGGTTGCAGAGCATAGAGCTAACCCCAACATAACTGGTATTAGGGACATATTAACGTAGAAACCAGTTTCTTCACCTGAAAATAAAAATTAAAGATTCTACATAAACAGAACATGACCGTTATTTCGATAATGGATGTACATGTATGACCGAAAGTTGACAATATTTATATCTCTTTCAGTAAGTAAACTGAACTGAAGAAAATATGAAATCAATTAGAAAATATGAAATCAATTATGCTAAGTCCCTTTGAGACGAAGATGAAGACAAGCAATTTCTCTTTTTTTCTTTTTACTTATATTAGTTTATTGAAAGATTTGATCGAATTCTAAAATGTTTTAACATTCCATAAAATGACAGTACTTTTTAAGAATTAAATAAAATCAATAAAATGACATGACTGATTTAAGAATTTCTTAACAACATCATTATGTACAATCACCAAAGCTATTTCGACTGAATAGAGAGGAAACCCGTCTTCATTTTTTCTTGCTTTAGCTTACTCTAAAAAAGAACATTTTTATTTAACATTTTAAAATTATTTTAATGCTATAGTGAACAAAAGAAAAAAAAAATAGATACTTCAAGACAGATAATATTACAGTTGAAGTTAAATAAGTTGAAAACTATATAACTAGAGGACTGAATTTACAAGGTAGTAAAGATACCATAATGACATAATGTTGTTTAACGAGGTCCCATACGAATTTTTATCAACTAATTTTTACTACAACCAAACGTAAAACATGATTTTTTTAAACGAAGAATCGAAGGTCAAGGAAAGAAATTTGGCTAGAAATTATTTTCCTTTTCGATAATTTTCAGTAAAAAGGAGTCAAGTAAAACGACCAATCAAGATAGCAAAATTTTACGTTACATCTTTACTTAAAATACTCAGTGACGTCACTGCCCTTCGTAAAAACTAACACAGTTTACTGGTTCACTCGAATATAGAACACTCAAGAAATTTTTATAACCATCAAAAATGCAGAAAATTCAAGTTTTCAGGTTTAGTTACATGTTCTTTTTTACTCTCCCACGAAAAAATCTATAGTTACATTAACAGATAAAACTGACGATTTTAGACTGCCGAATTTTAGGGTTAATAGCACGGACGAGCGGATGAGTATTATTTTTTTTTAAACAAAATTAGTGTTCCAAAACCCACTTATTTTAACTAAACATGCCAAAAAATAAGTTCCAGTAGTGGGATAATTGATGTTGACAGTCCAAAAATATATTTTTTTCAAGTCATTCAGAAAGGAATGTGAAAAGAAAGTCGAGCGAATTCTCTTGGAGGAGTAATCTTAGCTCTGTGAGGAGCTACTGTAATTATGCTCTCTAGCCAAACTAGAACCCGAAAAATTTCAATAGTAGGAAAGTAGAAAAGTCTTCTTAAATTTTTTAAAATTTTCTTTAAAAAATTCAAGTGCAATCAATTTAGAATTCTAGCGGTCAATATGTGCTCGGTATATCAATTTTCAATGACAGGTGGTTGAGGAAAAAAGGCTTAATTAATAATTGTAGTATTTAGGTAGTGTAAATCAAAAAGATCGTACCAAGAATAGCCCGTGATATGAAAACTGTAAAAATAGGTGCGGAACTTTTAATCGTTTCGGTGAAACTCACAGCAACGTAGTCGATGGATATTAAACCTAATAATACCGTAATGAATCTGCAAAAAACAAATCATGAATTCAAAATAATGGAGCAAGTTGAAGTTGAACGATGGAGTACCAATATTACCGAGTAGAGCCGACGAATGTCATGTGTTTGTAAAACCCAGGGGGATGGGTCGCTCGTGGAGTCGAACTGTACATGCCACAAGGTATATAAATTTGAATGAAACCGCATATCGTCGTCATCATCATTTGAAATGTACCTATTGATACAAATCAAAGATGTATGAAACTTCGAGAACTTGAGAAAATCTTGAATTAAAATTCAAACGGGATTTAGAGTGGAAAAAACTGAAATTTAAGAGGTCAAATGAGCTGGGAAATTCACTGGTCTTTCCTCTAGGAGAAACATAAAAACTCACCTAATACTGTGGGGTCACCATGCATATACGACAAGATGTACTTGTTCAAGAACAGAGTACAACCGCTAAATATATACCATAGTATGAGAAACAAGAATGCTCTAAAATTACATAGCCCTTTGGATTCGTTACTTCTCAGTCGAACGTTTTTTGGTGGTGGTATAAGGTTCTCCTTCATTATAGAACTGTTCGATAGAAGCGGTTCATTCATGATGCTTTCTTTGGTACTCAGCTTCGAATCGCCGTAATTTTGCTCATCAATCATAATGAAGTCGTCATTACATTTTGAGAAACACAAATACTTGATAGCTGGTTCGTTAACGTGGCTATTATGCTGATATGATACTAGACTTCGTTGACTCGTTCATAAAATAATTGAAGAATGTCTGACGAGAAAGCCACCGTCACCCTAGGACTTGAAAGAAATATTTGACCCAACTTCAACAGCGTTTAAAAACATTTAGAAGATGAAAAATGAAAAAATAGAGCAACTTCAGCATAGAAGTCCTCATCATTCAAATCAAATCAGTTTATATTATTATTTTTTATCACAGTTTACAGTTATCCTTATCAGTTCATTATTGTCTGGATTATCCGTCCCTGGTAAGGAAGGATGAAGATGTGACTGATTATTCGAATGAACGAACGTTATTTGAAAAATTAACCAATAGTATTGAGTAACGAGACACGTGTTTATTCTTCCTCATTTGGGACAGATTTTAAGCTTTGAGCCATCCAATTATTTCCCAATATTAATGTCTATGCCAATTCGATTTTCACCTTTTTAATTTTTTATTTACTTTTCAGCTGTTCTGTTTTTCGGGCAATATCTTTTCAAGAAAATATTTTTAATTTGGCTATTTTGTTCGGATTTTTAAAGCAAAGTGTTTAATATGTGACAGTTAAATATTATGATTCAAACATTCAACGTGCATATCATACGATAGCTTCTTTTCCTTGTCTTCAATAATTGGGTATGTTTCTCTCATGTACCAGTATATTTCTAAAGAATTTCAAAATTTCAAGATCTCAACCAAATTTTCATAGCACTTCATATTTTCATTGAAACACCATTTTTACCTTATCTTTAGGTATCCTAAAACTAATATTTAGAAATACATTATTCATACAGAATTTTATTCAATTTTATTCAGAATTAATATTGTTTATTTTCTTCTTCCTTTTCAACAGATTTCTAAAAATTGAGAGAACTTGAAACACTTGAATTTGAGAACGCTAGTTGTGGTCATTGTCAGTTGTGATGCCCGTTCATTTTTTCTGGTACTGTTACATCGCAGTTTGGGTGCTGAATTCGTGCAGTGCCTTCAAATTTGTTGAATTTTCTTACAAAGAAACGAAAAAAAATGTTATTATTCTCTAATTCTCTTATTATTTTTTTTTAGAGACCGGTTTCAAATATAAAATTTATTATTTTAGGAAATAATATTTCGTGAATTTGAAACTGCCTGTCAACAGTCTTCGTTGTGTACTTCGCAAAAAGGCATAGAAAATTTGCAATGTGTTCGTGAATGTATTTCACCTACTTGTTACGGCACTATTTATGAGAATGACGAAGTAATTCATTAATTTCTTTTTTACAACAGAAATTATTTTCATTTATTTCTTATATTACTTGAATTATTATTTATTTTTTCAGTTAGAAGAGGGAGAAATCGATGTCAGATTGAGTTCCTTCAAAGGTTGTTTTATTCGACGAATTAAAAATCGAACTCTATGAATCAGTTGTCCGTCACTATCGCTTTTGGAGTTATTTGAAAATTCTACCTTCCAATTCCTCATTGTTAAACTGGTCACTCAAGAAGTTACATTAATTTGTGAAAGTTCCAGTTCTTCTACAAAAGAATTAAAAATATTTATTAAAATGTCGAACCATGGAGCTCCTGGAGTAGCAGTTGGTGTTCCTGTAATATTGACTGAAAATTTGAATTCTCCGGCGTACGTGTCATGGCGTAAATTACAATTAAGCAAAGCCAAGCTGAAAGCTTCTAGCAAAACATCAGCTTTACTTTCTGGATTTGCGATGGTACGTATTGGCTGTATTTATTTTGTTATACCTTTGAAAACGAATTTCATAAGTAACGAAAAATGTTGGCATTTCAATTTTTATGTAACTGTTAGATATTATATCACCCATAAACATATAAAGATATACGCGTTGGTGAATTTCACCGAACCTTTAGTGTGTAATTCCTGTTTGTTCAAAAAATGTATTTTTACGAATGCACCGTTGTTACTCGATTATGCACTAGGTTGATTTGAAATTCTATCCGTTCTTTTTTCCTTACTAAAAACTGAAAAATATTTTTTCTCATAGGTGGCCATGGTCGAAGTCAATCTGAACACACCCAATAGAGTACCCACTTGGATGCTAATCACATTCACTATTTGCACAACACTTCTTGTTGGTGTTCACATGTTAGCATTGATGATCAGTACCTGCATTTTACCCACTGTCGATGCAGTTTGCAGCTTGAATAGTGTAAATTTGGTGCATGAATCGCCTCACGAAAGACTTCACTGGTATATCGAAACGGCTTGGGCTTTTTCCACCTTACTCGGTCTCATTTTATTTCTGTTTGAAATCGCCATCTTGTGCTGGGTGAAATTCTATGAAGTTTCCCAACCGGCAGCGTGGGCTGCTTGTGTCGTACTCATTCCAGTTCTCATTTTATTCATCGTATTCGCCCTTCACTTTTACCGAACAATGGTGGTACACAAGTACGAAATCAGTCGGTATGGTATTCGAGAGCTTGAACTTTTGAAAGAGCAAATCGAAGTAAACGATTCGAGCATTCATTCGCCGTCTTCGGAGATCGACCTCAAGTCTAATTACTCGCGTACTCAAATTGTGTGATCAGTGGCGCCAGTTTGTAGCAGTTATTTATTGGATTATCGGAACATAAACGTAAGTTGTTTTAATTTTTTATTTTCGAAAAGAGAGACTATGTTGTTAAGTCTTCCCAATTATTGCCTTCATCTATGGATGTTTATGACATATGTAGTTGTGTACATCGGTACGTTCTTTAAGGTTCAGAAAATTTTGTGGTGCCACCAGAAACCTCGTATAAAACACTTTTGTAATGAAAAAAGTTCAAGAATTTATGTAAATCAGTATTTTAAAAATATTTTATCAGTGTTACCAGACCAGATCCTATTCGAAACTTTGTGATTAGCTGGAAGGGTAGTTTGATTCAGCTCATATGTACCAAAAATCCTAGTTTTATCGTATTTTTGATTCAATCTATCTGCTCTGGTACTATATTCTTGGCTTATTTCCCATTATGAAAATGTGAAATGCTTTGAAAAAAGGCACCAGTGCATCAAAACACCAATTTTTCAGAAGAGCTGTGCAAAAATATTGATACGCCCGCATTCAGATGCATTTTTTCATGATTTATAATGTGTTTAGTTACTCTGAAATTTATGTAACCCAATAGTTCTAGTCAGCATTATTCGGACTTGAGTTTACTCAGTGGTATTACACATGTTTATTCACATTAATAAATTTTACAGCATCGTGAATTTAATTAGGAAATGTCGGAAAATAATAAAGTATATCAATAATGCAGTTTATTTCAACGCATTTTTCATTTTTTTTCAACTTTTTATTTTTTGTGGTTGGTTCTTACTTTATTTTTGTAATTCATCGTAAAGACGTGAATGAATTCCTAAACGTGGTACTTAGTAGTTTTCAATTTTCTATTTTTTTTTAAACGGGCTTTCTTTTACTATTTTTATGGGTTTACTTTATTGAACTGATTTCCGCTGCTCACAATTTTTATTCGCTTTTAGTTTTAATGTAAAATATGTCACATTATGACTACTTTCCTCTTCGCCCCCCACAATTATTTCTAAGGCTTGTGATTGCATTGTTTATGCATTAACCAGTGTGGGTTTAATTGTGTCATTTATTTATTTGTAGTTTTTGATTCGTAATAAAGTAGCCATACTTTTCGAATAAATTTAGTTATTCATCACGTGAAAATTGGGTCGAGGTTGGTGAATACTTTTCAATAATAGTACTTGAGAAGATTTGAGCTAATTGCTTCTGAGGATAAGGAATCTTATGGTTGCTTCTTTGTCTAGCACTGTGCGTTTAAATTTTTTGATATTATCTAAGGGGTGATTATTTCATTGATGGTCATCGGATACAAAATAAAAGAAAAAAAAACAATCGAAAGTCATTTTATTTTACAATTCTGATTTCAATATTGGACCCAAAGTTTCGTCATTGAGGAGCTGGCGTAACTCTATTCTGAAATGAATGAAAATTGATGTCAATAGTCAGGTTGATTTCGTATTGATTTCTATTTGGGAATATTTTATATATAGCCCGGGAAAATAAGTTTTGATAATATAGAATAAACAAAAAGAAATTGGTACAAAGATTTTTGTGCTTAGAATGTGTATAAGGTTGCTTCACAGACTATGCAGCTGAAATCCTCGGCCCCTACGCCCTGTGTGTCCCCCAGAGGAGCTCACATGTGTAGAAATTTCACATTCTTCAGTTATAACTCGAAAACTATGCTAGATATCCATTCTGAGATTCGATAAAACTTTGTTCTTCATCGAATTTCCTATCGACTGACAAAAAATTGTCTCATTTTGTGCCATAGAAGTGCAGGAAATGAAGATTGAATACAGGTATAATTTCCCTTAATTTTCGAGTTATTTAGGAACAACACTCGAAAAGTAGCATTTTTAAAAACTATAGACCTTTTTTCAATCTTCATTTTCTTTATTTCTATGACACAAAATGAGATGAAGAACAAATTTTTACTGAGTTTTGGAATGGATATCTGGCATAGTTTCTGAGTTATAGCTGAAAAACGTAAAATTTAAACACATTTGAGCCCCCTGGGGGACGCACAGGGATTGGAGTTGAAGATTTTAACTGTTTACTCTTTGGACCACCCCAACACATTCCAGTCGTGAAATTTTTTGTACCTATTTTTTCTTTTGCAAACGCTAATTTTCCTGGGCTAATAATACATGAGTTGGTGAATATTCGCGAAATTTTTGAATTTATTATAAATTTACTTGTTTAATTTATTTTTTGTAATTATTTAGCCACAGTCGGCACATCAAGCACCGCATTTTAGGGGGCTAGGGGTTCCATTTAGGATGAGAAATGATTAATTTCGGCATGGAAAAAGCCATAAAATTGAAACTAAAGTAAATACAGTGTTATAGTGATGCTAAAAATAAGATTTTAACAATATCGAATATCGATAATGTTGAAAACTGATGTATAGTATTATATAATGACCTGTCAGTTTCCTTGAAATGAAAACCACAAGTACCATAGAGATTCAACAATTTATTCACCGTGTGTCATAAAAATCTCTCTTATCAATCCCACCCCTGCCCCACAACAAAAAATAGCAATAGTGAAAGAGAAGTACTCGTAGGTGAAATCTGCTAGACTGTTGACTATATGTACATAATATGCATAGTGACAATCGTGAGATTTTTTTTTCTATCACTCGTCAGCATTTACTGGCAAGATGAAAACTTACTTAATTTTTGTGGAGGGATATTTAAATTAATTTATGATCGACTTGAAAACATATAATTTCTAGCACCTGTAGAATTTCAAAAGTTGACCGGGAAGATTTTTTCAAGGTTTTTGTAGTGGAGTTTTTGTAATCAAAGTCTGCTGTAATTGTCTATATTTCCCAGCCGTAGAATTATTTTTGAATTAAATTGTGACGAACCTACCTTTTTAGCCTCATCAAATACGCATGCAGCCAATTTACCCGCAATATTACACTCGTCGGTTTCGTTTTCGACTGTATGGAATGAAAAATTCACGTGCAATTATTCTCATCGTCCGTTGTTTTAAAAAGTAATATTCGCATAATTATGTCGATCTTACCTTGTTTCTCGCAAGCATCGAGGATAGCTTTAACCTTGTCTTGGTCGACTTTGTTATCAGAATTTGTGTTTTCCATCAATTTCAAAGCACCTCCTTTGTCGAATTTTCCATTAACGATCTGATCGCGATTCAAATACTCAAAATAAATTTCCACTTCCGTAAAATATTTTGAGTAAATATAATAGGTACCTATTTCTTACCACTCCAGTTTCTCTCATTACACAGCCCATCAGACACTAAAATAAATACAGTATAAATGTAGAATGTTGATGAAGCGCAGTTTTTTTTTCTTTCTTTCATTCCTATGCATTTAAACTTACTTTGGCTTCTTGCGACGTTGGTACTTCCATTTTTCTAATGACTTCCATTGCATCTGCAGTATTAATTAATAAACATTTTTGAGTTGATTAATTCAAAAATTAGAGCTTTATCAGACAGCCGAAATGACGGTACCCTTTTTCGATAAACTCGACGATGAAATAATTTCAGCTGGATATCTTCTATCAAATTTCACTGTCGTTGTCCCTCCAAAAAAATTTTAATTTGCTATGAAAGTAATTGTAAATTTTTTTTCAAAATTTCAATTCCAAAAAAAGTTTTATAATGACTCTGCCGGTTAGGGCAAGTCCAATATCTTCCTAGTCCCAAAAAATTATTACAGCAAAAAAAAATGTCGGGTGATAATTTCTTTGGTATTAAGAATGTTTTTGATTTAAACCGGCGATAGTAAACAATTTTTAACAGCGTGTACTTACTTTCATCTAGTTGATTTTCATTTTTACATTTCGTCAAAATTGAATTCATTCGTTCCTGATCATTCTTATTGGATTCCTGTTACAATTTATAATACATGTAATTTCAGTTTTTTCTTTCAGTCAATTTGTTTTTGAAAAAAACTTGCAAATTACTTTTTCTAATTCTATTTCCCCTTGAATTTGGTTAAAAGAGGGTTGAGTTTTGTTATAAATTTTCTTCAAGACCATTCTGAATTCTGTAGTCTTATTGAGTGGAAGTTGTTTTACGTTTTTTGCTTATTTTGTTCTGATTTTCAAATATCGCCCATTTAATACAACAACGTCACAACTCAAAAAATCATAATTTTTGAGTTAAATATATTAGGAACCAATTTTATTTTATGTCTGCTTTAAGATGGTATAACTTTTAAAGAAAATTGAAAATTTTGAGATGTGACGTTGTTGTATTAAATGAGCGATATTTTGGGGTTTTGGTTCTAGTTAAATTTGAATGGACTGATTGACAAATGCCAAGCCCAACGCGGGTCTAAACTCAAAAACACCTACGTATATGCAATTTGCATTTTTTTCTTCAAAACAAGGGATGAAAATCGAAAACAAAAAATACTTGTCATCAATTCATAGCTGTATACTGTATGGAGGTGATAAAAAATATTTTACTTACTGATGAACTCTTCGAAATTGTTATCAATGCCAAAGTACCAAATAACAATGCGACAGCTTTCATATCTGAGTCACTATAACTGGAGAATGGATATTCCGGAACTACCAAATTTCAGATTAGTCAAAAACTCAGTCCCTTCGAATTTTCCTGACGATATTAAACGAGAATCGTAAAATGCAGTCGACTTTTAAGTGTATAAAATTCGTTCCAGCTCGAGAAGTGAGCATAAAAAAGTTTTTTATGCGACGAAGGTGCGACCATTAATAACGATGAGAAGCACTTTGTACGCATTTCAAGTACCTATAATAGGTTCAACCTTCACTGTGTATCTTAATTATCTCAAAATGAAGATGACCAGGAATGAAACTTTGACTCAGAAACTCTTTATTTATTGTTAATTATTATTATTCATTTTGGCCCGTATAGAATTTGGTGAAAAAGTTTTTTCCCAATTTCACGCGCATCCGGGCATGTCCACCTTGATATTTTGTTTATTTCCAATTCGTATACTATGTCACTCACTGTGGAAACACAGTCGTCATAATTATAGCCGAATAAGAAGCATAAGTTGTTACATTCCCACTCGCCATTCGAAGGAAAAAATTAAAAATCAGAAAAAATTTAAACACAAACCAAGTGGAGTGAAAAATTGTCATTAAGTATATTTTTATATTCCGTCGAATGGGGCGACTTTACACACTTTTTTAATGTTTTGCAACTTTGTCCTTTAATAACTCCTCCAATTTTTAAGCTATTGAAGTGAATTTGATTTTAAAATTTAGGTCTAACATTTCTCAACACAATTGTAAAAAAAATTTGAGTTTGCAGCCTTCCTTCTATTTTTTATGATTTTTCAAAAAATTTGTGTAAATTCACCCTTCAATAGGGCGACTTTACCCATCAATTTGTTATTGACGGGTTATTGATGGGTGGGGAGGCAAAATTTGAGGATGTTTGTACTCAGACATACGATTGAGAAGAAACTAGTCAAGTACCAACTTCAACCGTGTGAAACCGAACTGAATATTTTGAGTGTCTGTAGTTAAAAAAAAAAGACGAATAAGAAAAAGGAAAAAACCATATCGCCGGTTCATTTTCTCGTTCTGTTACTGGGTGAAGTGAGGTAGGGGCGGCGATCTTTTTTTTTTTTCCTCTTTCTACCTGCTTCGATCCAAATCGTATTTCGGTTTTAATTTTTGCCTGGCAATTTATTTATTGGGCTAAAATGAAGTGGGTAAAGTCGCCCCTTGAATGTAAAGTCACCCCGTTTGACGGTTCCATTTGAGAGTGTACATGTGGAATAATAAAAAAATACTACAACCGTACCAAAAAATATTTTTATTGGCATGAAATTATAAAATGAATAAACTATGATTTTGCAATTCATGTAAACCTATCGTTACTTATACAAACCGTAAATATAATGCCGAACATACAAACTCACAAATCTCTTTTCATTCAGTTAAGGAAGAAATATTTTGGATATAAAGTTTAATTCAACGGAGGTGTTAGCCTCCTCGCTTTTTATCGTGTCTCCTGTTGAACAAAGTGTTACTAAAAAGAAGAAAGTAATATGGTAACCATTTAACAAGCGAAGAATAATTATGAATGTAACTATAAAGCTTCTGTTTTCTTTCTAATAATCAAGTATTTATTCGATATAAATATCCTCGACTGGATATGCAGTTTCTATGTACTTTTGATAAAACCGTTGAAATGCTCGTCTGTAAATAGAAAAACAAAAATGTGGGAAATTAAATCACATAATGGTAGGATGGTCCTTATGAGTAATATTGATAGAATTTTAAAATAATAATTCCAGACCTTAGCCCCTAACGTGATTTCATTTCATGACAAAAAAAAAAATCATACTTTAGTTTCACCCCTCTTCACTAAAAATTAAATAGTACCCCAAAACCTCCCTTTATTGAAAATTATGGCAAAATTGAAATTTTTAAACTGAAGGTGTGGCGAGAGGTTGGAGCAGGGGAAGTTCCTTTTTAAAATATTATTAATTTTTTGTTTACATCTACTCGTAATAATAAATACAATCATTTCTTAATTCAACCAACGAAATTAGTGATTTTTTAGTCATCTTAAGAATAGCTCCAATCCTCTTAATTCCCCCTACTTATTTTCTAATCACCTCATTGGGTTGTAGTAGTGAGTTAGAGGAGAAAATATGTATTTCTAAGCAATGCTGATTATAAAATAAAGCTTATTTTCGTACGAACAAATTTTTAGCCCCATTGAGCACCACTTTTTCTCCACTTGGGGGGCTGAAATTTGTATGTAATTTTTTTTTCTTCATAAAATTGAACGATTCTGCAAGGTGTGAGATAAAAAGTTCAAAACTTTAAAATAAAGATCACCCTACATGGTACATAAATCCTGAGTTTCTAAGCTGTAGCCTTCCCTTAAAATAAAGTACGAGTATAACCTTCTGAAAAATTTTCAAATAGAGCTGCAAAGCTGAAAATTGAAACTTCGGCTTTTGGCTTTCGGTATTCGAAGCCAAAGCAGTAAAAATTCAGCTCTCAGCTTTCAGCTGACTTTGCATTCCTACTTTCGACATACCCTATCGATTCCGTAATCGGCCTTGTAGATTCATCAGCCTGGAAAACGTGACAAGCAAATCTATCACAGTGTGGATGTTTCGTTATGAAGCCCATATAATGAGAATCCTGAGGGTAGAAGCCGCAGAATGAAACATTTTTCAGCGAGTAGAAGTAGTTGAGGCTCGAAGTATTGTCTCTCTGCAAAACGCAAACGAAAATTATCAGCTTGAAATAGTCGAGTCAATATTTTACGAGAAATTCCTCCATAGTACTGATCATAATATGTGACTGACCCCATTTTTCAATCTATCGCACATTTTCAAACCCTGATCAGAAACTTCCAAAATGCAAGTGTAACACTGGTGTTTCGTTGACATAATTTTGTGAACTGCTTGACACAAAACCGTGTTTCCCTTGTGGTACAGGGTCTCCACCGAACCCAAATATGTCAATAAAAATCTCTCTCTCTTGACAGCTGGAGTTGAAGAGTCGAAATCATTGTATTCGACATCCACGACATAAGCGGATGGAAATATTCCTCTAGCACCGTTTCGAAGGTTAATGCCTGTAATTCGAAATTTTCGTGAAAATTATGCGAAGCAGAAATTAATGGCGTGTGGTTCTACTTTTAAAAATTACAGTTTCACCATTAACTATTGACTATTTTCAGCGCTGACCTTATAAATCCTACAAATTACACTCTGAGAAAAAATTGTAAAATTTAGTATCCTGCATACACTTGAGGACAATTTAGGTTTTATTTGAGAAATTAATTTAAAATAATTAGGTATATTAAATTTTAGTACGCAGCCCATTAATTTTCAGCATACAAATATTTAAATATTTATATTAGCTTTTAATATTCAGTATCAATTATTTAACTGTTTTTCTACTAATTCTTTATAAATTTACAGGTATTAATTTTTGATATAAAAGTCGAATTGTCCTCAAAGTTAGTTTGCAGATCTCATAATTTAATATTATGCAGTTTTCTCTCTGTGTACGAGTATAGATTTTTTAGATTTTATATAGAGTGCTCACTTTTTTGTTTTGATAAATGAAAAGTGTCATTACCCAGGAATAAACTGAAATTTAGCTGAGCCAGTAGAGTATTAGCCACGGGGAGAGGGGTCAAACATCCCTCCAGAGTCGAAAAAATGTGTAAAAATCTCCAGTGGCCAGATTAGATGGTTTTTTTTTTTCTGTTTTTCGTGCAATTAACCAAAAAACTTGAATTCTAATAAAAATTGTTACAAACAAAAACACGAAATAGGAAAATATATTGGAAAAATTCCAGCTTTTTCTCATGAACTTGTTTTGATTTTTCATTTTTTTGGAAATACTTTTCTTCGGGTTCAGTAATTTTTTCTCCGCTCCAGTGATGAAGGAAAAAAAATTCGATCCCCCACCCAAATGTTGGTCAGTGTACGCCCCTGAGTTAAGTTGGTTCGTAAGCTCGTATTATAAAAATAATAATTTTTATTCGATATTTTAATTTTTAATCGACCGAATTTGGCAATCGTGTAACGCATTTTGCATAATCGATTCGCCGTAAATACGAAGTTCCAAACGTCGATTTTTCGTGTAATATTTCATGTGTTGAAATATTTTTTTCACATGCAACTTTTCTCGAAGCCATAAACAATTTTCTCTAATATTGGTGTCTTAGAAGAGTTTGGAGGTTTGTTTGTGACAGAAAGTTGGGGGTTGGATGGAGAAGAATATTGCAGTTAACCATTTTTGACATATTTTATGTAAATGTGAGAAATGAAAGCTGTTTATTGTGTTACCTGAAAAATGAAAACGAACTTGAAAATAGTTGTGAGGTTCTCTTAAGGATTCCTAACTGACCTCCAGCTATTAGACATATCCATGGTAGAAAAAAAAAAAAGTAAAATATTTGAATTGATGTGGGAATATTTTGAACTTGTGGAAATATTTTGAGCTTATCTTATTTTGATCTCATTAAGCTGAAAATGCGTTTTAAAAATTATGAAATGATTTTGTTTTTTATATTTGGGTGAAATTTTTGAAATCTGGTTGTGTCAACCAAATTTCTAGAGAATATTCTTGAAAATTTACGTGGGCTATGTTGGTCTTTTCCTCGATAAAGATAAATTTCTATTCACCTTCGCACCAAAGATCCTCTGCTTCTCTCTGCACATAAATTGGATCACCAATTTCTAGTTCCAGTTCGTCCGAGTGACGAGCAATGAATCTGTACAGAGCACGATGAGTAGCTTCTAAAAGTTCAACTTGGAGAAACGATCCATTTGTGCTGGCATCATTTGCTGAACCTGCGATAAGGCTGTCTATAAACAAAAAATGGAAGCTAATATGTTATACGTATTATTTAGTTTTAGGACGAGATGTACAATACTGCAGGGCTATTGGCTTAAGTGAGGGTTCAGACTCGAACTAGCTGAAAATATCAACAGATTTTTCTATCTCAACCCCACCTAATCTGCATTGTTCGCCTAGCCGTCAAGATTCAAAAATGAATTCATTTTTGAATGCTGCCTCCATTATATTTAAAAATTAATTCTTTATATTTTGCTTATTAATTTTGTCCACAAATAGCAGTGATGGGTTCAAGTCCAAATTTTTGTTAGCGATAATATGGATAGCTTCAATGCCGATAATATTGATAATTTCTTTTCATAGAATTTGCAAAATGACCATGAAAGATCTTGAGACTTTTTTTTTTTTGAGTGCTGCCATATTAAAATTGTGTTTTCTGCTACATTTTCTCACACATTCGATATTATTGATAAATCAAAATTGTTATCTATAATTTCGATAGTGGCTCATTATCGATAATATCGACACTTGACCTATTTCTAACGCGAGTAGCTGCGAAAATGTAGTCAAATTACGTCCATACCGTCGGGAGAATGAACGGTTGAATTTCCAGAGTCACAAAATTCAGAATCTGGCGAGTAAAATGGATCATAAGCTGTCAATGATCGATGATGGAACTGTTGCGAATCGATTGTATTATTTATCCATCCCAACTCGAAGTAACGGTTATCGTTGCTATTGCTGTTGCAGTCCTCTGGCAAAACCGTATTTTCGCCTAAAATCATGTCATTCTCATTGAAACCGTAAGAAGTATTTCAAAATTTTCATTTGACTAGAAGTAATATACTTAAATCAAATTACTTATGGTGTGCTGCTAAAAAACTTTCGAAAAAAGTATTCAACATTGTCGTACGAGAAACAAAAAAGATTCAAATTTCTTTTTGTGTAGTGAGATGTTGAAAAATTTTCAGTTTTGAGCTCCTGAATTGTAATATTGAAATCTATTGAAGTATTAGAATCTATCAGTTCTTGTTCCTTTTTTACTTTCGTCAGTGCGAAAATTTTATTTCAGGCCCGTACCGCCCGTACGGACCAACAGAGTATTGCCCTACCCTCAATATTCATAAAAATTCGAAAAAAGAGCCAAAATTCCTAAAAATCGGAAAAAAAATCAGATTTTCAGGAATTTCAGCTCCTTTTTTCGGATTTGTAGAAATTTTGGCTTTTTTTCGGATTTTTCGGAATTCTGGCTCTTTTTTTCGGATTTTTTGGAATTTTGACGATTATCTTCGGATTTCTCGTAATTTTGCTCTTTTTTTTTCGGATTTTTAAGAATTTTTGCAGTTTTCTCGAATTTTTAAGAATTTTATCCTTTTTTATCAGATTCTTAGGAATTTTGATTCTTTTTTTTTCAGATTTCTAGAAATTTTTGTGATTTTTTTCAAATTTTTATGAAAAATTTTTGCTCCACCAAAAATTATGCTTGCTCTACCTGACGAAGGGTTCGCGGTACCAACTCAAAAAAAAACAGAATAATTGCATTTTCTGACTTTTTTTTCACGATTTTAATGATGAATTTTTGAAAATATTTTCCCTCCTAATATTTTCATATTAATAATATTAACTTCCCACCGTGTCTCTAGCCTTACTTGCTATACCCATATATGGCTAGCGTAGTAAAGCTGGTATATAGTGCTTCCAGAATCATGGAAATTTTGCTGGTGACATAAGCCTCGATAATTTGAGTGTTGAAAAAAAGTAACATCTCATCTACCTTAGCACTCTGAAACAGGTATAATTATGTAGGATATTCAAATGCGTACCTACCTGAAATTTTTGAAGGTTGTAAATTTTTTTTCCTTTTTTTATCGTGAGAATTTTTTATTCTAGACTGATGGTTTCGTTTTGGAGACAAGTTGTAGGAAATGTTACTGTCATCCCTGAAAAGTTGTTTGAAAATTATTAAAATTATTTCTAGGAAAACCATATTGTATGAAGTACACCACTACGTATTTCAATAATTTTCGAGTAAATAGCTCACTTGAACGGATCGTTTGATTTTGATTGACGAACTTGATCACATTTCACTTCATAGTCCTTGAACTCCTTGGAAGAATTTGCGAGAAACTGATCGTCATCTATGGCAATGTCATGAACTAATCTATTTTCAAAATAATAATTTGATTGTACCTTTACTCGAGAAAAAATTTAAAAAAATCAATTTTCGCGTTTAAAAATAGAATATAATTTGTTTTATTATTAAGCTTTAATAATATTCGAATATTTTCTTCTTCATTTTTTCATTCCATGAAGTATAGTTTTGTTGTTCCCATCTAATGACTTCAGCAAGATTGAATTACTCGTATATGATTCAAGTGGGAAAAAATGTAATAAGTGCTCTTGAAAAATTTTGTTTTCTAGCTTACATTCAGTTTGTGGATAATCTTTCTAATCTGAACTCAAATTTTTATGGAATTACATGTATAAAAATCTTGACCTGTGAATAATACATCGCAAGTATATTGATAGATCTATGTCTGCTTGTCTTGAAAATGACATTTTTAGCCTTTGTTCAAGAGAATAGATATTTTTTATAGGCTTTAATTTATATATTGGTTGGCTGAAGAAGACTAAAGTCTATAATTGGTACATTGAGGATACTTCGAATCAAATATACCTATTTCCATATATTAGTATATTGAGAAAAAAAAAACAATTTTTTATTTATTACTTTGAGAGAAAACCAAAAATTTTATATGAACTTGGAATACCTAGGTATCTAAACGAATCCAAAGTACTCGAGGTTTTTCATTAGCCAACTCGTCTTCATAGACCCTCAAGTAAGGCGTGGGTGCAGTTTATTGAATTGCAATTGAGATCTGACAAGTTTTTATGTAAGTATAACTCAATTTTTCTTACGAAACTGTTTGGTTTTGGCAAATATGATTGCCTTCTATAAAATGTACAAGCTTACAAAATGACAAAATGACTGACAAATTACATCTATAAAGTCTACCTTCCAGGTTTGTGTTTTACTTACGTATAACTTCTGGCAGAGGCTCTTATATGCTGTGGAAGCTGCTCAAAGTGCTTTCGAAATTCCTCGAATTCGACATCAGCCATTTTCGCAAAACCATCGAATACTGCACGTTACATGATGAAAAGAAAATAAAACAAATTACGTCAGAATACTTTCTTCTAGGACTAAGATAAAGCTTCCTTACATTTCGCCCTTATTGATTTTTCAACTCAAAATTCTGCCACGAATGCAGCGCCATCAACCATCACGTGAATTCGTTTAACCCTCTGTAAAAAATTATTACTTGGTCTAAGTTTGGTTAACAGTACTCATCCTGGAAAGAACTTTTTTCTGAATTTATTTTTGCTGGCGTTTACGAAATTTTCAGCCTTTTTGAAGGGGGAAGCTGAATTATCTACGAAATGGCTACAGATAAAGCAAAATGAAGTAAAATTTTGAATCTCTAAAGATATATTCGGATAGAAACTCGTTTTACCACCTCGACACCCCTGCGAAATTTCAGTCCGATTCGTGCAGTCAGTAATTTCAGCTTCGTTTCAGCATTTTAGTAGGTTTTCATTGCGATGGAACGTTTTAAACACGAAAATATTGAAAAAAAAAAAGCTGATCCAACAAAAATGAAAATTACGAAATTAAGTAATTAGGCTACATGTCTCAGTTTCTCGTTTTTCAAAAAATTGAGACATCTAGCCGAATTTTTTGAAAAATAAAATGCTCAGATATATAGGTGGCCAAATTCGGCTAGATGTCTCAAAGTAAAATTTATTTGTTGGCTAGATTGTTCAGTAAACTAATCTAATTGGCTAGATTTCCTTGAACGAATTTTTCTGCCGGCTAGATGTCTCATTCTTTGAAAAAGGAGAAGCTGAAACATGTAGCCGAATTCGACTAAATGTCTCAGTTTCACATGTCACAGTCGACTATCGTTTTATCTCCGCGAAAACCTGCTAAAATGCCGAAACAATGCTGAAATTTCAGACTGCACGGATCGGGCTGAAATTTGGATGGTAGGTTCCTTAAGAAAAAACATTATCCCCCGTGAGATGATGCGTGGTCCAAATTTTGCTTATTTCTGCTGAAAAATTAGCCGTTATCGAGTTATTTGGCTTCAAAAAACTTGCGGCTGGAAAATTCGATCAACTTATTGAATTAAAGATGAATTCTTTTTACTAGACCCTCCGTCAAAATTTTGTCCGTGATTCCCCGATGTTAAAAACCTAGGTATAACATTGTAGACGCAGGTCATGACGTCATCATACCTAGGTATAACATGGGAGACGCACGTGATGACGTCATAATACCAAGGTATAACATTTCAGATGTAAGGAAATGATGACGTCATCATACGTAGCTATAACATAACAAAGATGACCAAAATACATGAAAATCTGAGAAAAAGAGCCGAAATACCTATAAATCCGAGAAAAAAACTCAAATTAACAGGAAATCCGAGAAAATGAGCAGAAGTAACCAAATATTCGATAAAAAGAGCCAAAACACCCAAAAACCAGAGAAAATATTATTTTGGCTCTTTTTCTAGAGTTTTTAGGTATTTTTGGCTATTTTTCTCGAAAAATTTGGGTATTTCGGCTGTTTTTCTCGAACATTTGGGTATTTTAGTTCTTTTTCTCAGATTTTCAGGTATTTTGGCCTGCTTCAAACACTTATGAAGAAATATTTTACTCTCGCAAATCCACCATCAGTGTCAATCAGATCCACCACACATTTACCCAAAAATACTTAATCTCGTCGCAGATATTTGCTTAGGTAATACTAATTTGATTAGTCAATCCCATCAAAAGGACCAATATGACATTTTTCACAACCTTAGCGTGGTCCTTTTTCAAAATTTGTTGGTTTGAAATTATTTTATTTAACAAAGGCTCAATATCGCTATAAACCAATTTTTCCACTTTTACTCGTCTACGTCTAACTATCTTATCTAAGTGTCTTTTCATGTCTTCTTTGCAGGGTTTCGAGTGAAAATAATTATTTTAGCCCGCTCGCCCCCACCTACCCCGCTTCCAAATATACTATCAAAAGTTCGCTTATGGACTTCTCAAAATTCTATTTGAAAAATGGGATGTGATCTATGAAATAGTGCTTGCTTTTTTTTAAAAATGAGTTCATTTTTTTTTTTTTCTCCTATTCACATCTGGTCAACATTATCATTAGCATTTTTTCAAATAGCTCACATTTATGTTGCTAAAATTGACTCACAACTACCGAACAGTTTTTTTTACAAATTTAAAAAGCACAATCAATGTTTGATTAATAAATACGTAAAAATTTTACGTCTACTGCTCTTTCTCGTTCTCGGCCACCTAAAATGATTTTATCAATTATATACTTACTATAAAACCGAATGATCGTCCAGTCAATGTCCTTCACACTAAAATTTAGCGTGAAAATGTCCTTCAGCAAGGATCGATTAAAAATTTGGACAACGCGTAACAAGATAAATTAAATCATTGATTTATTCATGCATTGACTAAATAAAGTACGTCTTAGTACATTTTTTCTATTAACTTAACATTAAAAATAATTTCATAAGACATTATACAATTTAAAAATTGAAAAAAAAAAAATGGCTGCTTCGTCAAGTTGGTAAACAAAAATTTCGATTTCCTCGAGTTAGTAGTCTTCGAGAGCATTGTAAGAATTCTTTGCTGTCCCATGATGGCGAATGCGGGGGGCCTACAATATGTTTAGTCGACTCCATTACTCTCATCTAGAACTCGTTGCAGATAGTCCTCGCTGGAGACGATAATCGAGCAGCCAGGTAGACAGCCGTAAGTTTGCGAGGAGCTGGAAGATGGCGTGGAACTGTGACTGGACTCGCTGTCAGAGCCACTTCCAGCAGAGGAGGTCGTCGACTTCATGCTCTCGTCGCTGTCTTTGGTGGCTTTCCGCAAACTGACGCAGTCTGGGCATGCTATGCTCCTCCTCTGCTTCGGCTTGTTTTCTATTTTGTTCATTATGTCGCCATTCTCTTTCAGATATTTTTTTATATATCGACCCACAATCACCATTGGCCGATCTTGCCACTCCTCCAGCGTTTTCTTTGACTGGTTTATCTGTATGAGAAACGTAGGCACTGATTTATATTTTCCAAAGGAGAGGCGATTTTCTGGGGTCAAATCGCCGACTGCTAATTTTCTCAGGATGCGGGGCAAGTAGGGGCTAAAAAATTTCCGAAGCGGAAAAATCAATGCCTTCCCAGTAGAGCATATATCGATGGTGACATACACAAATGGTATAAGTGCAAAATTGCCAAAAATGAGTTAGATATGTAAAAAGTTCCACAAGCATGCAGACTAACAGCCTGCATTGAGCAGAGACCCTAAAAGTTAATATTTCCACCCCCATTGGCTAATACACAAAAGTCGTAAGGAACATGGACAGTATTTTTATCGTGCCATTTGTAGTAAGTACTATAAAAGAATTCACAGGCTGCACTTACTACAGATGGCGTGACATGCGCATGCACTTACGTACAAACATACTGCCACTTAATACAATTGGCATGATATCTCGTGTACTTGTGTTTTTTTTTTGCCTGAGTTATGGTTCAACTTTATCAGCAGCTGTCTCTGTTGTTATAATCCTCAGCCACAAAATTACTTAATGGGATTTTTGGAAAATGATGGCACATAATCAAAAAAATTTTCTCATCATTGGTATATTTGAAGGACAAAATGAGAGAAAAGAAAGCTCAAGATTCTAGATTCGCCCCGGTGAATCTTTTATTAAGGAAAAAAATTTTAATATTTTTTACACCTACCCAATGGCGGTCATCTTCTTTTTCATTTTTGTATATTTAGTGTTTAAACCTACTTATAATGAAACTGATGATGTCCCATGGTAGCTGTTACCCATAGTAATGCGTTAAATCACTCAGTTAAATTTTTGCTCCATCCAATAGAACTATTCGGCCATTAATTATGTTTTTGTCAATTAAAATATTCAATTTCGTAATTATTGCAAAGAAAAAGATTAGATAGTAAACATTTTTAAAACTGATAATTATCTATTCCTGTGATTATTAAATAATGTTCCTTCAAACCATCAATGATCCTAAACCATTACAAACATTGAATTTTACAGTTTTAGAATTATTTCATCTGTTTCAAATGTTTTTTGAGGGTGTCCGTCATTGGAAAATTCAGTCTGTTTGAAGGTTTCCAGTGGCGGACACTTCCTTTTATGAACAGCTTGAGGCTGGAATAAATCCTATACTTACAATAAGCCCAAGGTATGTAGCCAAAGGATGACTGCCATGCCTTGTGACATCATTGAGTTTAATTGGATTTGTTTTTTTTTGTGTATTTAATTATTTGAATAATGAATATATCTACACAAATGTGCATAGTAAAATGTTTTCAATTTTTTTTTTATCCAGTAGTCTCGATAAGTGGATGTGAGGAGGGGAGTTGAGCCGCGGAATGGACAGAGGGTGAAGCCCCTTACTAGTCAACATCATAATTGAAAAATATAATAACAATTATTCACATTTTTTTCTACATTACAAGCACTTTTTCTAAGTGTCCGCCATTGGTGTGTCTGCTACTGGAAAAATGAAAATTGTGATGTCTGCCATAGGCAAAATTTAGATAGTTGGGGAAAATGATAGGGTGTAATATGGGTATGGGTTGCGGGGGCCAAAAGGGGAGAAGTTTTTAGAAGGAGGTGAGGGCAAATATTCAAGGCATCAAGCAAAATAATTGAAGCATTTTTCAACAAGCTATGAAAAAATTGAGGAAAAAAATACCTTAAGGTGTCCACCATTGGCAAATGATGGTATTTCTATATTTGTGGACTTTCCCTGAATTAATGTTTAAAATAATCCGGATCTCTCATGTTGATTTTAAAATACTGGTTCATTTCATGTACTTTTATAGAAAGAAGAAAAAAAGGTAGATACAAAGTGTCATAAAGCTAATGTACTAATGAACTAAGTGTAATATTGTTCATGCCAAATGTCGTAAGTGAGCTCCAAATTGAAAGGTGTACCTGTTGCATGCAATTGCAGTAACTTAAATTTTATTTTTTCACACTCTCATATTCCTAAGGGTTGACAAGTCTCATCCCTCCACATTTCAAGTCATTTTAAGCAATAATAGTAGCATCACCTCAATTCAAAGTTTCTGAAATTTTATAATTGCTTTCCTGAAAAACTTGATTTTTGCACTTATACCATTTGTGTATGTCACCATCGATATATGGTAAATTTTTTTTTTAAATACAGTGAAATAATTGTCTAAGGGTGTAAGGCAGAATTCAACCAATGAGCTCACCTGGTCTCCGGTTAGTCTATCAAGCAATGTGACGCAAACAACAGCACTTTTGATACCCACATGATGGGTTATGGCTGCCAGTGCTAGTGATTCCATTTCGATGTTAGTTACACCTTTTTGTTTGGCCATTTTTAGAAACTGGAATTTGTCCTCTTCGGTAAAATGACAGAAAGCACCATCTAAACGACCCTGCCCTGTAATGGAAAAATTACTCTCATTTTTTCGAATCTACATTCCGAAGCAGGGGGTGAATTTTTGCACCTGCTTTTCTTTATACCTACCTTCGTAAAAATCATCCGTGCACATTGTCTTGCCATTCACTATGGCAAAATTATCAGAAGGGTCCTTCATAGAGATCACCTCTTGGGCTAGTTCTTGATTTAGTATGGCTGGTCTATCAACTCTTTTTCCTAAAATAGGCTGAAAAATAGATAAAACAACGTTTTAAGATAATATGCCACGGGGAGTCTGTAAATTAAATTGAAAATTAAATTGTCATTTTTGGATAATATCGAATGAAAATTACTGAAGAGGAGTAGATTAAGTCTCATTGACCATATTATTTTAGGTCTTAAAATATATTTATCGAAAAACTGAATTCTCAGTCTGCATTAAATTTAATCTCAGTTTTTTTATAGTTGCTTAAAGATGAAATTGTAATGTACGTTCAACCCTGCCACAGTAACTTTTTTAGTCGTAACAAGTATTTATCAAGACATAGTAACATGTATAAAAAATCACACTTGTTAATAAAATATTTAGTAATAATATCTAATGCACGAGTAATTCAAGCATTTTGCTCGTATGCAATTTTTTACTCATCGCAAATTAACCAATAAAAACCAGTACTTTTTTTTCCAACGACTAATTAAAGAAATTAAGGAGACTGGAGACACGTTATTACGAATCAACACTTTGTAAAAAAAATTTTATAATTTAATTAATACTACGTCCTAGTCCTAAAAAATCGTATTATCAACCCCTTTCCCCTCCCGGCAATGAATAAAGCTTTATTAGCTTGACTAATAAAAATTTTAAAATGAGACTGACAGCTTCTTGAATTCATACCTGCCATTTTTTTTTTTTTCATCACCTCAGCATGACAAAATCTAATCTGTTTCTCCAGCCCGCTTCTCGCACTTTGATGTTCGAAAATCCCTAATCTAATAATAAAATATACATCGTATACGCCTAATACTGCACCTACATACCACAATATGAACTGGTTCCAGTAGCCCATTCAGGGTTTCGGTGCTGACAACCACGGTACCTGGTTCCAAACCCAAACCTCCACACGTCCCCATTCTGAAAAATATCGGATCTTGAACTCCGGCGTGATACATCAGTTTGATCAATTCGTGCAGCAAAATGCTGATGGAGGGCATACCCATGCCATGCTGCAAGTTGTATCAGAAGTAAAGAAAGAAATATTTTGCATTTATAATTTATTGTTTTGTCTCGAGGAAGTCTCGAGCAACAGCCACACAGACACCTACACTGACAGCAATTACAGGTCCCACTTTAAAAAGAGCGTAACGATGCGAATGAATACTAATGTCTTGCAGCATCGTTCCTGGTTGCATTTTAAAGCCAATCTCATGTAAAATAAAGTAAGCGAATCTCTCCATCCGATGTGGTGTACCTCCAAGGCAGACGAACTGAAAATTCATGTAGAAAGTTATTTTTAAAAAAGCAAATAAATCCTGTTTTTTGTACAGTTACCATTGTAAAAAATTTGAGAAGGCGAAGAGATTTTAAATTCATTAGTTTGAAGGACCAAGTGACCGAATATTGAATTGGCAAACATTTTCTCCAAGAAAATTCATATTTTTATAGAATTTAAACACCAAGCTATTATCTAAATTCCCCTTGTTATACTTTTTAACAAAATTTCGTTGTTTTTTTTGTTTTGTTTTTCCAACATCGTTAGTCATCTTCTATCACACCCCTTGGACCGTGAGACTTGTCAATAAATGACATTAAAAAAAAAAAAAATACCGTAGTTTGAAAAATCGTAGCTTCATTTTGGTGGATAATTTTTTTCAACTTTTGAATAAGTTTAATAAAATATATTAAAATGAACGATACAAAAGTCATTCCTTCTATTGTCATTGTTCAAATCACGAAAATGTGGTTTAACTTTCTACAGGTCAGTCAAATTCAATTTGAAAAAAATTTCACACAAAATCTCGCTAGTCGATAACTCTCGCGAATTATAACTTCAAATAATTGTGAATTTTTATAAGAGAGGTTAAATTATTGCTAAGAATTGAAATTGGCTGGTATAAATTGAAAATTCTCGATTTCATTTGATTTGACACAAAGTAAGTATTCGCAATTTGTAACCAATAATCTCAATCGGTTTGGATAGAATTCAAAATTATGAATTGAATTTGATTTTCAACATTTTTGGTGTCCACAATTTTTTCCCAAATATTAAAATTGTCTGGGATAAATTATTTTTAAGAATCTAAAAATGTAATCCGATTTCTAAAATTTTTGATGTAAAAAATTTCTCCCTAATAATTAAAATTGACCTGAATGATTTCAAAAATTAGAAATTTTGGAGTTACAGCACTTCTGGTGCAAATCACCAGGGCATTTCGTGAGATTTTCAACGTATCAATCTGCAGAGGCCACTTAATTATCACGATAAAAAATGATTATTTACATAATGAATATTTAAGCATTATTTTCAAGCTCGTTTGACTAGATTAAACTGCTTTACCCATCTTAAGAATTGGCCAAGAAATTTCCTTGTGATTGCAAAAAAAATTATTTATTTTTCCCTTCAGTGGATATCAATGATAAGGAATAATACTTTACTTTTATATCGCCAAACATTTCAACCAAGTCGTGCGATTTGTTCCCCAAGGCCAAGTGGTACAAAATATCCTCTTTGTCCCGTGAAATGTTGGGGTTTCTAATGCGAAAACCTTCAGATCCGATGTCAGAAGTGCTGATGCCACTAGCCGGTACTTTGCTGGTGCTGGTTGACAAGTCTGGAGCTATAGCTGTTGGTCCACTGGTAGAAGTTGGCACTCCGGCAGAAATTGGGGCCTGAGTCGATGTCGAAGATTTGTTGGTCGACGAACAAATGTTGCTGCATGACGATTTACTTGAGCTAGAGTCAGCAACTTTAGTCGGGCCACCATTCGAGTTAGGTCTGGTAGAGCTTTGCGGGGTTGGCGCGCCATTTTTCTTGGCTCCATTCGAATCCGATTGAGACGATTTTTGGCCTGCTGAATCGTCAACTGGATATTTTTTACCGCATATGTCTTCCAGGCAACTGAAATTTTTTTAAAATAAGAAATTTCTTAACATGACATTTTCACAAATAAATGGGATGGCAAAAAAGTATTCTCACCCTTTTCCTTTCTTGCACGGTTTCGACATCGTATCACTTGAAATTTTTTCCAATGTTGAGCTTTAAAAATCTAAAAGTATTTCATAACAGATTAAATATAAAATTCAAGTTCTACCGACAATATTTCATACAAAAAAAAAAAATCAACTTCAAAAAGTAAGGTAACCATAATCGGTATGGCTACGGAAAGGTGAAAAAATCAGTTATCTATTTCATTCTAATTAATTTTTCTGAATACAGTAAAATTTAAATAATATAATTAAATTTTCTTTCTCCCATAAATCCTCGGCAAGATTTAGACACATTTAAAGAATTTTTTCACTTGGCTACATCTTCAAATTGAAAATTATTATAATATTTTTACTTAATGATACATGACGACACATGTAGAGTAAAAGCAAAGTTAATAGAGAATAATTTAAATGGTCATACCGTGCATGTAAAATTTTCTAGTTCTTTCAGATAAAATTTTCCTTTTCATCTTCACGGATATTGAACAATTGAATGCAAAATTTCATTTCCTAAAATCACTTGAAAAGAAAAGTGTCGTTTTAATTTTTATGAAATATTACAAAAATTTTGTCGTGAAAGAAGAGATAACTCGAATGAGTTAACTGATTATTATTTATGATGCGTAGATAACTAATATAATTCGATCATTATTAAGAAACCAAAAAATTGGAGTAAATGATAAGTGATACCATAGCCATTAATTTTTTTTTATTCTCCAAACTAATATAGCCCGCAGGAGAGAGAATTATTTTTCAGGAGAAATGATTAATTTTAATCTCATCGTGAATCCAAATCCAAGGGCAGTGTTGAACAATCTCTATTGTTCTACTAAGCTGTGGCGACCTGAAGAAATTATACGTAGGTAGTGACTATGGTCTTCATACTTATAACGCCTCTTTCACAATGAACTTTTATACGAACTTGTATAAAATGTATAAAATAAATACGATTTTTCCGTATAATACAAAATAAAATTTATTTTTTAATTTTATTAATAGCAATAAATAATGTATAGATTTAATCCACTCGTTTTAGCTTTTGCATGACGATAAAAGTTACACATACAAAACTTTGTGAGGTATCTTCGATTTGATCGATTGGATGTGATTGAATTTACTAATAGATAAGTGAAAGACAAAAAAATAAAAATACCTTCAAAAAAATCGGATGAACAAAAATTTACTGATATTTACAATTTTGGGGCTTATAAAATTGTAGAGGCTAACAAAAAAAAGTCTTCGACTAAATTTTAATACGAAAATATGAAAATGTTTTGAATTTTTAAATTTCTCAACGCTTTTTCGAAATGTATAACAGGCAACACTGGACATTATCTTCAAAATCAAGACCAAGCGCATGCTCCAGTCAGTTTCTTCCGTGATTCTTCATTCTGCATTCATCTCATCGTCGCCATTTACGATCGTCGTCTGTACGTGTTAGTTGGTTTTTCAAATTCAAAATTCGAATTTCAGATTTTCAGTTTGCCGGATCGTAATTCGTAATTCTGGTCGTTGAAGTGAGTTACTCGGTTCCTCTAAATTATTGAAAATTTGTGTTTAGCTCCAACGTTTGTTCATTGTCAGTTTTGATGTTGATTCCCATTCATTGTTGTTCGGCCATGTTCATTGGTGCCAATTCCGAATCAGCATTTAGCTCCGCGGTAATCCCAATTCATTGATAGTTTCGGTGTTTTTGAAAAATACTTGACAAGTAGAAATATTATGAAAATACTCAAATGGTGAATGTCGGAATGTGAAAAGCTGCTTTACGATGTTACCATGACTCATTTTCAGTCTTCCGAAATCAGCTTCTCGTGTGCGGTTTTTTTGTATCCCCGTACAAGTGATCGTTTTTTTAATAATCTTTTTTATTCGTGGTGAATTTGATCTCGTGATTGCGATAGTTCGATAGGATTTCGTTCATCAAGCGTCTTCGAAGTACATGCAATGTTTATCGGTGCCAGTTCAGAATCAGCATTTAGCTCCGCGGTTATCCCAATTCATTGATAGTTTCGGTGTTTTTGAAAAATACTTGATAAGTAGAAATATTATGAAAATACCCAAATGGTGAATGTTGGAATGTGAAAAGCTGCTTTACGATGTTACCATGACTCATTTTTAGTTTTCCGAAATCAGCTTCTCGTGTGCGGTTTTTTTGTATCCCCGTACAAGTGATCGGTTTTTTAATAATCTTTTTTATTCGTGGTGAATTTGATCTCGTGATTGCGATAGTTCGATAGGATTTCGTTCATCAAGCGTCTTCGAAGTACCTGCAGCTGAGCAAAAAGGTAAGATTTAATTTGTAATTCATAGTCCGTTTATGTTACAACATGGATATTCATGAATTAGAATCAAAAAGTTTCGTAATTGCTGAATTTTATGACTTCCATGCGATGGTAGAGTCAAAATATGAATGCCATTCTCTCTAGCATGGTTGTCGAGTTGTAAAAGAACTCTGGTCACTCGGAGTAGCTTTACATGGGACTGAAAATGCTCTATTTCAGGAATATATGAGAAGTCATATAACCTTTTGCGTTATGTTCGTGGTACCTTACTCTGGGCATGATGAAATTTCTTGGCATTTCGCTCTGAATTTTGTCTCCGTATTTAACTAAAAATTTTAATGAAGTGGTTGTATGAGAGTCAAAATCAGTTTTTTTATATCGACATTAGCAGAACCAAGTAGCGTCATATACGACATAATTTTCACGAGTTACCATCATGATTCAAGAATTATTATTCTTCTATAGAATTCAAACCTTACATTTGAAATTTAAACAGCTGCACCATACAATTTTGCGGGGGATAAGTATTGCATTTGTGATGAAAATAATGAATTTCAGTTCAAAGTTGGGATACTGAAGACGTATAAAATTTGAATTTTACAATTTTTTGCGGTATAAAGGTTGGTTGAGGGAAGTTGCGGGTTACAAAGTGACTCGATAGTATGAAGAAATATAATTTAATTAAGTTCGACTCCAAACTTGGAAATTTCTAATTTTTCACGAGCCAGTAAATGCTATTTCTACATCCTAAGAACTATTTTTTTTCATATATATGTACAACATTAATAATGGTATGAAAAATTTGGAGTATATTTTTCAACTCCACTTGCAAGTAATGAAGAATGGAGGCCAGTGGCGCACACGTATTTTGAAATAGGTGTGGCAAAGTTCACTTGTAAGGCCCTATTGAGCAAAGAGGCCCCCTCATAATTTTGTTGACTTCGATGTTTTTCAACATATTTGGTAGTAAAGGGCCGTCAAAATTCCCATCTGATGGGGCCCATAAATTGTGAGGCCCGGTACGACCGCACCACTTAATACCCTAGATGGGCGCCACTGGGTAAATGTGTAATAAATTCAAAAATATTTGAAAATGGAGCACTTGTTGGTACACGGGGAATGAATTCACAAAAATTCGGAAATGGAGAACATGAAGCTATATGTGGAAGAAATTCAGAAATTTTCGTACTTGAAACTCCTTTCATCATGCTCAATTTTCGTCTAGTCTCAATTTTCGGCTGGATGTCTCATTTTTGGTCCAGCTGTCTTATTTTTTGTTTAATTGTCTCAATTTTCGGCTGGATGTCTCATTTTTCGGCTGGATGTCTCATTTTTCGGCCAGTTGTCTCAATTTCGTTTGGTTATCTCAATTTTTGGCTGGATGTCTCAATTTTCGTCTAGTTGCCTCAATTTTCGGCTGGATGTCTCAATTTTCGTTTGGTTATCTCAATTTTCGGCTGGATGTCTCATTTTTCGGCTGGATGTCTCATTTTTTGGCTGGATGTCTCAATTTTCGGCTGGATGTCTCATTTTTCGAGTGGATGTCTCATTTTTGGTCCAGCTGTCTTATTTTTTGTTTAATTGTCTCAATTTTTGGCTGGATATCTCAATTTTCGGCTGGATGTCTCATTTTTCGGCCAGTTGTCTCAATTTCGTTTGGTTATCTCAATTTTTGGCTGGATGTCTCAATTTTCGTCTATTTGCCTCAATTTTCGGCTGGATGTCTCATTTTTGGTACAGCTGTCTTATTTTTTGTTTAATTGTCTCAATTTTCGGATGGATGTCTCATTTTTCGGCCAGTTGTCTCAATTTCGTTTGGTTATCTCAATTTTTGGCTGGATGTCTCAATTTTCGTCTAGTTGCCTCAATTTTCGGCTGGATGTCTCATTTCTGGTCCAGCTGTCTTATTTTTTGTTTAATTGTCTCAATTTTCGGCTGGATGTCTCAATTTTTGGCTGGATATCTTATTTTTCGGCCAGTTGTCTCAATTTTCGTTTGGTTATCTCAATTTTCGGCTGGATGTCTCATTTTTCAACTAGATGTCTCATTTTTCGGCTGGATGTCTCATTTTTGGTCCAGCTGTCTTATTTTTTGTTTAATTGTCTCAATTTTCGGCTGGATGTCTCAATTTTCGGCTGGATGTCTCATTTTTCGGCTGGATGTCTCATTTTTCGTTTGGTTATCTCATTTTTCGTTTGATTATCTCAATTTTCGGCTACATGTCTCATTTTTCGGCTGGATGTCTCATTTTTCGGCTGGATGTCTCATTTTTCGTTTGGTTATCTCATTTTTCGTTTGATTATCTCAATTTTCGGCTACATGTCTCATTTTTCGGCTGGATGTCTCATTTTTCGGCTGGATGTCTCATTTTTCGTTTGGTTATCTCATTTTTCGTTTGATTATCTCAATTTTCGGCTACATGTCTCATTTTTCGGCTGGATGTCTCATTTTTCGGCTGGATGTCTCATTTTTCGTTTGGTTATCTCATTTTTCGTTTGATTATCTCAATTTTCGGCTGCATGTCTCATTTTTCGGCTGGATGTCTCATTTTTCGGCTGGATGTCTCATTTTTGGTCCAGCTGTCTTATTTTTTGTTTAATTGTCTCAATTTTTGGCTGGATATCTCAATTTTCGGCGGGATGTCTTATTTTTCGGCCAGTTGTCTCAATTTTCGTTTGGTTATCTCAATTTTCGGCTGGATGTCTCATTTTTCGGCTGGATGTCTCATTTTTGGTCCAGCTGTCTTATTTTTTGTTTAATTGTCTCAATTTTCGGCTGGATGTTTCAATTTTCGGCTGGATGTCTCATTTTTCGGCCAGTTGTCTCAATTTTCGTTTGGTTATCTCATTTTTCGGCTGGATGTCTCATTTTTTGGCTGGGTGTCTCAATTTTTGGCTGGATGTCTCATTTTTCGGCTGGATGTCTCTTTTTTGGTCCAGCTGTCTTATTTTTTGTTTAATTGTCTCAATTTTTGGCTGGATATCTCAATTTTCGGCGGGATGTCTCATTTTTCGGCTAGATGTCTCAATTTTTGGCTGGATGTCTCATTTTTCGGCCAGTTGTCTCAATCTTCGTTTGGTTATCTGAATTTTCGGCTGGATGTCTCAATTTTCGGCTGGATGTCTTATTTTTCGGCCAATTGTCTCAATCTTCGTTTGGTTATCTCAATTTTCGGCTGGATGTCTCATTTTTCGGCTGGATGTCTCATTTTTGGTCCAGCTGTCTTATTTTTTGTTTAATTGTCTCAATTTTTGGCTGGATATCTCAATTTTCGGCGGGATGTCTCATTTTTCGGCTGGATGTCTCAATTTTCGGCGGGATGTCTTATTTTTCGGCCAGTTGTCTCAATTTTCGTTTGGTTATCTCAATTTTCGGCTGGATATCTCAATTTTCGTCTAGTTGTCTCAATTTTCGGCTGGATGTCTCATTTTTCGGCTGGATGTCTCAATTTTCGGTGGGATGTCTTTTTTTTTGGCCAGTTGTCTCAATTTTCGTTTGGTTATTTCAATTTTCGGCTGGATGTCTCAATTTTCGGCGGGATGTCTTATTTTTCGGCCAGTTGTCTCAATTTCCGTTTTGTTATCTCAATTTTCGGCTGAATGTCTCATTTTTCGGCCAGTTGTCTCAATTTTCGGCTTGATGTCTCATTTTTCGTCCTACTCTCTCATTTGAGACATCCAGCCAAACATTGAGACAATTAGACGAAAATTGAGACAGCTGGACGAAAAATGAGACATCTAGCCGAAAATTGAGACGTCTGGAAGAAAGTTGGGACATCTAGACCAAAAATGAGACAGATGGACAAAAAATGAGACATCCAGCCGAAAATTGAGACATCCAGCCGAAAATTGAGACAACTCGTCGAAAAATGAGACATCTAGACGAAAATTGTGATGGCTGGACGAAAATTGAGTTACGAATTTACGAACTCCATTTTTGAGATTTTGCAAATTTAGTTCATGTCTACCTTCACTTCCTCGATTTTTGAGAATTTGTATCAAGAACGTGTAGGTACCCTTGAACTAAATTCGCAAATTCTCAATAATCGAGAACCTGTAGGTGCACTCAGTGGCTCACACGTATTTTGAAATAGGTTGTGCAACATCACTTTTGGGGCCCTATTCTGCAATGTGGCCCCTCATAACTGTGTTCACTCGGATGTTTTTCAACATATTTTGTAGTAAAGGGCGATCAAAATTCCCATCTGATAGGGCCCCTAAATTGTGAGGCCCGGTGCGACCGCACCACTTAACCCACTAGGTGGGCGCTACTGATGGAGGCGTCTTTTGTTATTAAGTGAAATGTTGTCTTTGGCATTTTACCCCACTGTACGATGCAGCCCTTCATTTTATGTCAATGTTGAGGTAAATTTTGCAGGACATCCTATTTAGTCAGTGTGAAAAATATTATGAGTTCCAAAATTCAATCTTTTGGAAAAGGCCTCTCAGGCGCATTTAGGGGATCGCATGGGCTGAACAACAAAATCGAACAGCGCTGCCAAGTATAGTCTACTTTTTGGCTTTTTGGGTCACAAAAATCATCGAAAAAATGAAGCCAAGACTATCTTGTTTTCAATCTGATTTTTCATTTTTCTCAAGCTTTTAATATGTTCATAAATAAGCCAAAAATCGTAAAGTTTTGGTCGTCTCTCTGAAAGCACGAAATTTCGTTTGCTGGCTGTTCAATACTATGTGGGTTTACCTTGTTTTTCGTTATTCTATTTTATTCGTGTCTAAGTTCATATCCAAGTCATTCCAAATTTTTTTGAAATTATTCAGATGACCTAATTGTAAGTCCTAAACTCTCCGCAATCTCATAGTATCTTCCATTAAACTTTGAATAAAACAAATTCATCGATACCAAATGATTTTGATGATTTTATAAGTCATAGGTACTCGTAATAATGGAGGGATCATAAGTGTGTAAAGTTACCTCCCAAGTTTAATGTTATCCCCATCCCGGTTGACGGTATTCAAATTTTTCACGTTCTTTTCGATTTTCGAATAGAATTCTGTTTTATTCTCTGTTGGTCTGGTGATGTGTAACTATTTTTATTTTTTAATCTTTTTCATGTTTTAAGATTTTGTGTGAAGCAAATTTTTGAATTCTTCGCGTTTTGATTTTTGAATGAAATTTTTATAAGGCATGAGTATCTTATACCTGGAGCTAGAGAAGGTACAGCCTTCATGTATGGCAGTATTTTTTAATTCACTTGAAATTAGAAAAAATTTAGATTTTAAGTCATATCTATTCTCATTATACTGATACCTTGAAGCAAAAAGGTGTCGTGTCCATTTTGAAAAACTTGTGGGATATGAAGAAATGAATGTTATACATGCATTTCTCTGGTATTGTGATACTGCTTTAATCAACTTGGATATCGATACAAGGGACTACATTTTTACTGAAATTGTCAATCGCAGTAATACCATTAAATTGATGCATGTGTAGAAAAAGAAAGTTCTACAAAATAATAATGATTTTTATTATTTATAAAAATTACAATTTCAAGAGTCTAAAAATATTCATAAGTTCATATTGAATTTCAAGGATCTTAATTTCTTTCTAGATCTCCTACACCTACAGAAAGAAAGAATTCTGTCTCATATGAGCAAGAGTGAAGAGAAACCCTGGAGTTGGTGTAAAATATTTCTCTTTTCATCGCTCATAAATTAAAAAAAAATAAAAATAGCACCTCATTATGTGGAGGGATTCATAAGTCATTTAAAATTGATCGGTGTCTAATATATTCTGTTAAAATTACATGACCTATTTCAGAGAAATTTAAAATCTGAAATATTTAAGTAGGTGATCTAGAAAAGCACGGGCTAGAAAAAATTTCGACATGATATCACTCCCTCATAAAAATTAAAATCCATACGTAACAAAGTATAAATGCGTCAGGTTGAGAAATTCTCTTTCAGTTTGTTGGAAAGTTGAAAATTGAAAGTTCTTGAACACATTTGAGAAAAATCAAGTAGTTTCTGAAAGCACCCAAAATTATGACTGACTGGCCGTTGAAAAATATGGCCACGACGGACGACTAAAATTCATCGTGTCTTGCCAAAGCCTCTCCAAAATCAGTCGCTTGTGATCCTACAAACAAATCGTATTTGTTGAGGATTTCTTCTTTGGTCAACTTTTCATCTGCATCTGAATCCGATTCGTAAATCAAATGACGAGCTTCAGCATCCGCATGGTCGAAACCCTCGGGCAATATCCAGTCCCTTACCTGTAAGGAAGTGGATATAAGTTAGCTGTAGTCATTATATAAATCTCCTTTGTATAATTCTTTACGCTTAATTACATGCTATGCTTACTTCGTCGTTATCCAAGACACCATCGTGGTTCTTGTCTCTGTACTTGGAAAACTGTTCTTTTTCATTTTTTACCCACTCGGGCAATTCTTCGCCGGGTTCTAAAAGATCAGGGAACATGTCACCTAAGCAAATATTTCAATCAGTTCGCAGTAGTTTTGAGAAAATTGTACTATAAAATCTCGAATACAAATTGTGGTACCAATGTATTCTTCCAATGAAATTTTGCCATCTTTATCTTTATCAATGTCTTCGATGGCTTCGAGCACAACAATATCCTTCATGCGTTCATTCTCATTGGGATGTAGAAATGCTGCAAACTCATCCCGAGTCAGAGCACCGTCGCCGTCTATATCCGCCACATTCCACCGTCTCTTATCTCTGTCTAACACGGATTTAAATGAATAACCTCCGACTTCTTCTTCTTTATCAAGTTGACTCGCCTCATAATCTGCGGGATGGGAATACTAAATTTCTAGTAATTTATTCGAGATAATATATTTTTATAATAGAGAATTTCGGTGACATGGGTTCCATTTGAGGGAGGGGCGGCTGTGAGATGGAACGAAATTTGTGGCTGAGAACTAGAGTGATCCTAGTCTCATTCTAGTCACGAAGAGATTTAAAACAATTTTTCATGTATAGTTTACCCTGCGTTTTCATCCTGTGAACTCTATGTCCACATAACCGTTCATTGTTCTGAAAATGAAGTCCAAAGCGTTCTCAAAACAAGACAATGCGGGTGTATTATGAAACTTTCAACTACCTGTTGCTCAAAATTATACTATTTTGGAGTTGGATCACTATGGTTCTCAGCCGAAGAAATGAATTTTTCTGCTCGAAGTACTCGAATTAAGGTGCGACCATTACATTCGTCATAACTCGGATACGGACACGCCAAACGCCCAATTAATACACGTTTAAAGCAAATTAGTAAATTTAGTGTCAGTACTTGAGTTAAGACGAATGTACGGTTGCACCTTCACCTAAACCATTTATTCATTTCAATTTCATGTGATTTTGATTTTCTTTACCATTTCAAAGCATGGAATTGAGTAAAGAAAGAGGCTCTTGCAACCAAAATGAATTTACATTAAGAGCAGGTACCTAATCAAACGTACCATGTGAAAATCCATAAACTGCTTTTCTGTACGCATCCCACGTTATTTTATCATTTCCTTCGACATTACGTGTTTGCCATTGTTTGTTCACATCATTGGTCAGATACTTTTTCTGGGTATATATAATCCAAGTTTTTAGTTCATCAAAGGTAATATATCCGTCCCCATCTCGATCAATTTTATCAATTATTATGCTGTAAAATGATTAAATCCAATAATTAAGATATTAGGTAGTACGAGGATGTATTATATTACGAGTATATACAGAGTTTTGAAAATATAACTTATGAGAAAAGAAAACTTGATATTAATGATGAATGAAAATAAAATGGAAGATGAAATAATTGAAAATCAAATCAGGAAATTGCAGATTTTATTTTTTTTCAATTAGAAAGGAGGAAATGAACGGCTATTTTCCTGCTTCCGAGCCAAATAAATGCGATAGAATTGAAACGCGATAAAATGAATTCATCCAAAAATTATTTGGCAATAAACTATTCAATTCGTGAGGGACATTTTCTACTCGTAATGTGAAATTAGTTTTTATAAAATGTCTGACAAACTTTTTCTTGGTTTCTCTTAACTGTAAAGAGTAAAATGACAATGTATTGTATAAAAAGTGATGGTTCAGAACAGCGAGACTGAAAAGAAAACCGTATAATCTCTGAGAATACCTTAGTCTTTTTTGACTTTCTTCGGGTGTTAATTGATCAAATGTCTTAGCCTCTTCTCCGAGAAAGGCTTCGTGGTCGTATTCCTTATTATGCTCTTCGTTTTGATAGTGTTCTTTGTTACCAAGATCATTGGCGATCTGGAAAATAATTTAATTTAGAGTCTACTAATAACTTACGGACAGTATTTTATTACCTTATGGTTTGTCTCCTCTTGCTTCGGTATGGCAAAAGTCAAATTGTGAACCAAGATGAATACCACAAAACACAGAAACATCGTATGTCTTGAAAAACTATTCATCTCGAAGCTGTAAAAATATTGAAAACTGACCGGTGATCCATGATGTATAAAAAAATAAACGGGGATGAAATCAAAGTCAAAAATAATAATTTTTTCAAAAGGGATTTTTCAAGATGGAAAAGAACTGTGTGCTTTGAATTTAGCTCTGGTAGTTGTCTCAAAAGTATAATCAGGGAGCACTGTAATACTTAAAAAATCTCTGCAATACTGCAAACAGCACCTTCTTCAACTTTGAAGAATCTCATTTGAACTCATTTGAAAAATATAATTTTTGACGTACGTATTTTATTTCCTGGTAGCTAGAAATACAATTTTTTTGGTTCTTCCTCAAAATTATTAATACACAAATAATGAAAGTGAAATACCAACCTACTGACTAGAAATAACAGTGAAAGGATCGTTGGGGTACTAAACTGACTGGATGGGGAAATGAGACACGAGTAATTTATCACAAGACAGAAAACTCACAACCAAAATGAGATGCTAATATGATGGCTTTTGGTATAATATTGAAATAAGTACAGATTCGGACTGCCGAATGAATGAATAAATGAATATGAATGCATGAAAATTGATAAGTGGATGATAAGGATGTGAAAGCAAGGCCATTTCAGATAAGCGAAAGGCGGGAAAGGATTGAGAGTATAGGATTTGACATTGGCACTCTGGTGATGCCGAATATCGATACTTCTCCTCATCGATATTTTTCTTGAAAAGTTGTTTTATGCTGATGCTATTTTTTTTTACATTATTTTATGGTCATTGGTTAGTAGAATAAAAAAGTGTAAGCAGGTAAGTACACTCATATTTTTCGTTTGCCAAAAAATGATCCCGAGTAGCCCTAATGGAAACACGAATAATTTACACGCAGACAGGCGACAGTTACCTAAGGAAAAAAAGATAAGTAATGAACAGAGAACGGCAGTGTAACTCGATGGTCCATTAATTCAATCCCGTCTCTCCCTCTCTTCCTCGATGTCCCTCATAAAACTTTTGAGATTGAGTCGAAAGATTTTATTATTCAACGTTGAAAAATAATTAATTGGTTCTGATTGCCTGATTGTGAGTAAAACTAGACGAATAAGTCGGAGATGACATGGCTCTTCTCTTCTTTTTCCATCCAAGTGCTAAGCAAAATTCATTAAACACAAGAATGACAAAAGACTTCGATAATATTAGCAGTTTAAATGTTTTTTCCCATGTTAGTTGGTCGGGAGGAATTAGAAAGCTGAAATTGTAAATAAAAACTGTAACTTATGACTTTTTTACATTCTCGTAGATTAGAAAAAAGTTTTCGGTCACCTGTGCCTGGGTAGAGACAATAATGAGAAAAGTACGATTAATGAAATAGACGAACTAATGAGTTACAAAATCTTTATTTGATGAAAAATTAATTGAGCAGCAAAAACTTACATAACGAACCCTTAGCCTCAAGTTTTTGCCAAGAGAAGCTCTTGAGAGGGAATACGTTTTTTTTTCTTTTCATTTCACACAAACATCGAAGCCCGAAAAACAAGGGAAAGAATACTGGACTCGAGGCAAAGTGGAAAAAACTGCGTGCTCAACCATATCGGCTAAGGGCCTGTTTTACAAAATAATAGAATTACTTATGATAAATAAAAAACATATCATTCAGTCTACCCTCGAAGGTGTTCGATTGATTTGATCAAGAGACAGAAAATGAGATACTTCTAATTACAAACTCGAACCGTATCTTTGAGAGAAGTGAACAGAATAGAAACTATTCTCATCACACTCGTAGATATTTTACTATTTTAGTAGTAAATTTTGCCGACAATCTCTAATTGGCCCTGTTTTCTTTACAATGTGAATTGTAAAAATTACTGTTGACAATTTTTTCTAATCGTCATAATAATGTATTCAGTTGTAAAAGGTATTCGGAGTCTTGTGAAAGAAAGTTGATGTACACAGACTAGAATGAATATTTACAGGGATTTTTGGATTATTTATCATTTTTGGTAATATGTACGAGTACTTGGAAGATAGGTAGAAAGAAGGATCTTTGAATGGCTGGTTTTAACTAATGATAACTGACTACTGAGATGCACTGATACAGTGCTTCGGACTACCCTGTCCCATCTGTTATTATTGTAAGCGAAAACGGAAGTCGTTTTTTCGAAAACCGTCATAAATACGCAATCATTTTAGAATTTTTAAATGGTCACACTCATTAATTTGTTTTTGAAATATTTTTTGTTTGAAAAAAAATTTCTAAAAACGTTAACAGACCAAAAAGATTCTAAAATATTAGTCACCCTTATTTCCTTTTGAAATTTTTTTCCTCGGATTATAGTATTTTCATGAAAAAAATTAATTATCATTTTGAATTTTAATGAATACCCAATATGAATTGTGGAAAAAATCGTGTCGAGTAAATGTAGCGAGAAGTTATCTCTATTTCTGTCTCGCAGCCTGATCTGGAATCGAAAATCAGAGGTAATTCAGTCGATAAAAAAAGAAAAAAAAAGGAACCTTTAGTATAAAAAGTGTAAAATTGAAAAGAAAACAACACAGTCGTAGCTGATTTGATGTTCGAGCTTGTGAATCTGTGTCATCGTACGGCTTTCAAATGAAACGTTACGAAAATCGCCAACTACCAAAACTCAAAGACCAGTGACGTCACCAAAGAAAGTTCCACTTCTCATTCATTAGTTTGTTGTTGTTGTTTTTTATTTGTTTTTTTTTTTGGGGGGGGGGGGGCTGTCGTCCCCTGACCCCTTAGTTCCGCCACTGTTAGTAGTAGTAGTAGTAGTAGTAGTAGTAGTAGTAGTGCTGGAAAGAAAAAGAGTCGACGATTGTAGTTCATTCGAATTTCGAATGCGAGGTAGATAAGGCGATGAAGAAATAACATTGAAGACAAAAAATTGAACGTGAAATACGAGTAAAAAAAAGAGAAGAAAAAAACATGAGAAACAACGAGGGAACGAGGAAGCACTCAAGCCAGTTTCAATCGGTTTCCATCTCGAGTGGAAATAAGCTGGTCAGATCGACGGACGTGTCCATCATGTCCTCCGGCTTCCACAGCTGATTGTGAAAGAAATTGTTGACCAGGTCGACGTCGTCGCCGATGGCCAGCAGCAGCTGCGGGAACATGTGCGCGCAGTTGGTTTCGTTCATCAGGTCGAAGAGCGGTTTGCAGCCGGCGCCCAAACTGCGAGCCACCGACAGCATGCGGTTCTTCTCCTCGGCCTCCTTGCGCCGTTCCTTGGCCTCCTCGAGGTATTCTTCGGCCAGCACTTGCGACCGGATCTCCATCTTCTGCGACAGCTTCTCGCGCTGCCAGCGGATGCGCTTCTCCGTGATGCCGTACATGTTCATGAATGCCTTCTGGCACACGCCCACGTACCGCACCCGGCTCTTGTAGTCGATGGCCGAGTCGTCGTCGTCCGAGAGGTCCCACACGCTGTCCGTCTCGCCGTCCGCCGATTTCACGCTGCTGGCGTCGTCGTTGTCGTTCGCACTGGCCGGACTGTCGGCCGCCTCACCGTGGTGGCCGCTGCCATCCTCGGCTTGTGGGTGCGGTGGCGATGCGTTGCGCACTCCGTTCAACTTTGGTATCGACGCGGTGGCGGCGCAGCTGGACACGTCGGAGGTTGACTCGTTGGTTGGCGAATCTTTGCTCGTTTCTGGCCTGTTTTTTATGTCTACCAGTGGTTTGAAACCGTTTCTGTACGCGACTGAGGTATCGTGGAAGTGTACGACTGTGTTGTAGTTGAGCGTTCTGGCATCTGGAGAAGAGAAGAGAAGAGTGGAGTGAATTAAATGATTGCGACTGTTTACACGTACGAGAGTAGTTCTGATAGTATGGTTGGGCACCGTTATTCATGCACACTTATACGTTTTCTTGTCTGATTCCAGTCAAGGGTCGGCTTTATCAGAGGTTCGAACTCAGTAATTTGGCAGTACTAATATCTCAGTGGTGATGAAATATTATGGAAAAATGTGAATCTAAGTGCGCGTTACTTTTTGAATACTTCTCATTAGTATTGGTGATTGCCCTAGAGTGATGAATTTTTTGATTCGTAGAAAAATTTTTTGGCCTCCAATTTGCCATTTTCGATTCCTCCTCCTCTTCCGCGTCCCAACCCACTCCCCCCGTTAAAATATCAGTGCATAACCTTCGAGTAATATCGGACATATCGGAGAAATTTTTGGAAAAGTTTTAGACTTTCAAATGCTATTGCCCGTGAATAAAGGCGAAAACAATAACAGCATTACTTCAATAAGCCATTGAAAATTCAGCATGGCTGCTTTGAATATCCGATACGAGTATATGGAAAGCGCTTCGCTATCATTTAAATCCGTATCGGTTATCACAACATCTGGGGATAAAATGAACCTTTTGGGCCAGTTTAGCATTTTCAAACGCGGTATACTAAGGTAAACCGGAGGTCGCGGCTTCGAATCCTGGAGGAGGCGAAAATTTTTTTATTTTATATCGTCGTTGGTCGGAAAAATACCTGCTATGTGCAGAATTGAAAATTTTTCAGGAAGTGAAAAAAACGTATTTAAAAATCAAAAAAACCTTCGAGAAGTAGGAGAGTGAGTCAAAGAAGTTTAGAAATGTCGCCTAAATTTTTTGATAAGAGCAGGTTGTGTATTTGTAAGAATATAAGAACGAAAAATCGAATAATTCAGTTACCATGCACATAGCAGGTTTTAAGTGGCCCATTAATTGCACATAGCAGGTTTTAAGTGGCCCATTAATTGCACATAGCAGGTTTTAAGTGGCCCATTAATTGCACATAGCAGGTATTCAATAAAATTCACTTTTTTTTTACGATAACCATTTATTTGTCAGGTTTTGTCTTGCACATAGCAGGTATTTCCGACCACTTGCACATAGCAGGTATTCTTCAAGGTCATTTTTAGGAGTTAAAATGTGACCCAATCACAAAATGGATGGTACCAATCGATCCGGCGTGGAAAAAGGTACCCAGAGGTGCAAAAAAGTGATTTTCGAATAAAGTGTCACATAGCAGGTATTTTTCCGACCAACGACGATATGCAAGTTTTTTTTTTCTTCTCCGAACATAATAGATGGTAAAACGATATTAAAACTTATAAAAATGATGGCCACTATATTTTTTGTAGCTTTGGACCGATCTAATCTTTGGAATAGTTTGAAAATACAAAAAATTCGTCGTCGTCTTAAAATAAGTTGAAATGTCATTTTACTATCAAAGTATGTTCGGAAAAGTAAAAAAAAAAGCATTTAAAATCAAAAAATGTTGGCCTCTACCTGGATTCGAACCCGCGACCTCCGGTTTACAACGGTAAACCGTTATGACAAACAGCCGAGAGGTTAAATCAACTACACATGTTTTCGACGGTTTTTTTTTTATTACGAGTTGTAAACTCCTTCTAAATAATAGATATTTGACTGACAGAAGTTTTTCGAATAACTTATACTTAAGGCGGGTTTATACGCGCCGTTAACGCTTTCACAAAGCCGAAAAATAATTCCCTAAAAAGATGAATCAATGGAACGCAATGCTGCTGTTCATACGAGCACTAAAAGTTTTTCACATTCCCAAAGCCGTTTTCACTTTCCCTAAAAGATGGATTAATCCATCTTTTAGGGAAAACGATAATGGAAAGAGTATGAAACATGTTTTTACTCCGTGATAAGAAATGTTTATTTTTTATCTTCTATGTATTGCTTCATGTTTGAAATTTTTTAAATGTTTTAATGCAGTCCCATACCAATAAATTTTAACGGACAGTATAAATAGGACGATTTTATTTTGATAATAAGGGAATTTGTTTTCGGGTTTGTGAAAATATTAACGGCGCGTATAAACCCGCCTTTAATAGGTTTTTTTTTTTTTTACTTCGTTGCCAATTTTCAACCTGGCAGAGAAGCTGTATCGTAGTAATGTTGAAACTTGGAAATAAGAACTCTGTGTTTTTATCCCCTGAATAATTTTCGTGGGATAGAATGCCTTCATTTTCAATATTTGAGTTTATTTCAATAATAGTTTCAAAAATTGATCAATTTAGAATGTCCCCCCCACAGCCAATGCAAATGGCCTATAAATGAGTCTTACATTAGATTAAAGGAACTGGCCAATGAACTACGTAAGTCGATACATCAGCCTCAAATTCGGTACCTATTTAATTTCATTCGTTACTTATACGGATGTTCGTACATTTTATTTTCTGTAAAAGCCTTTGGTTAGATTTTTGTCGAGTGATATTCATTAGGCTGTTTTTATCGGCTATATTTTGAAATTTGAACCCAATCACCAATTCGAAAACCAAATACTTACGACGGTTCGATTCTTTGGCAGAGCCAATTGTTGGAACGAGATATATGCATGTAATTCGTTTTGCCTTATCCTCCAGGCCTTGACTTTTGATTTTCAAATGCCTCTGGATGTACGTATTCTGCTGAGAATGGCTGAATTTATCACGAAAATGCTCGTATAATAATTTCCTCTGCTCCTTGCTAATCTTGGTATCACAATTTAAAGGACAAGAGCACAGTTTTTCTGTAAAAAAAATACAGAATATTTTCGGTTTTATTATTCTAATAGAAATGAACGACACTCGACCTATCGTCATCATAATCCTTTTTATCATTTTTTTTTTGTATTTGAATAAGATCGAAGGAAATTCTAAGTAACTAAAAAGGCATCCGATCCGAGTTCGTGAGAAATTTCTGTATTAGAATTTCCTCCGTCACGTTTGTTGCGATTCGAGTTTAAGGATTATTGACGAATTAGGAGAACACGTGCATTTATTGTTCGTTACCTGGCTGCGGTTTTGGTTGACAATTCTGAGAAATTGGTTTCGGAGTAAGACGTTTGAGTTTTTCAGCTTGGGCTTCTGGCGTGCGTCTGTTCTCTGCGTCTTCCCGGTGTAGGAGAACTAGCTGCTGAGAAAAAAAGACTCCAAATAGTAACATGGTGGACGAAATAAATAGAATAATGAATCGTTTAGAAGGATATGTTGATATACCGATAGTTGTAGATTCGTTTCCTCCATTTTTGAAAGCAAAGTTTCCATTTTAGGCTGTAGATCTGTATTTTTTTCAATTCATCTTGCAAATTAGAGAACAAACTATTATTGCAGCTACTATGCTTTTTTCGTGCAACTCCTGAATAACAGAAATGAGGTATTATTCTTAACTAAAACGTTTGCATTGTTTGTACAATCATTGGAGTGTACCATTATCAATTTCAGATAACAATAAGCATTAAACAATATTACGTTAAAGAGATGTAAATCTGCTTGAGAATGCAAAGATTTTTGTTACTGTTTTTCAAAGGAGGCTGGACGAATAAGCTACTCGAACTTACTTTCAACGAATTTTCAAATACTCGAGTTTTTCAATTCCGAATCCAATCACGCTCATTGACTGACTCCTCATGACTGATATCATGGTACCGATTTACCAAAGTCCAAAAACCATGTTTTTTCTGTTACAAATAAGGACCAGTATTACGAACATCGGTTAATAATTTGATAAACCGTTACAACTGAAAATCCAGGGTATTGTCTGTCGTAATGATCCGTTAAATCAGTAACCGAAGTTTGTACTACCGGCCCTTCTTTCCCTAGTAGCGCTCTCCAAGATTGGCGCTCTCGTAAAGTCGTATTTTGTTTAATATCTTTTTGAAAATTCCATTCGGGTAAGTAAAAAAAGCGAGTATAGTTTGACCTGATTTTCTTTTCTGATGTAGGTAAATATTGAAAAGTTTTAACTTTGGTTTTGTCCCTCCAACGAGGAAAACAAAGGTGACTTTTTTAAAATTAAAATTTACGTTATGTTTCATTGTATTACGTGATAGAATTTCTATGGTTTGTGTCTTGGGTAAATATGGCCAAAAAATTATATTTTTCCGACTTTTTAGAGTCCGCGGATTCAAATTAAAATCTACAAGAAATAATTTACAGTTCTTCCATTCTTCCTACTAACATTCAGCATAATATTTAAAAAAAATTCCATTTTGCTGAATATTGTAAATGAGCTAGGTACCTTGGAAAATCACTGGCTCTATATTCGCCTCAAAAAAATTACTGTTTTAAAAATATTTTCTCGGAAATGGGATGAATGAATGTATTCCAAAATCAGTTTTAATATAACTGACATGAGAAAGTTCTGCGAAAAAAAATTTTCTGTGTTTTACTCGATATTGAAAATTTGATGGAAAAAAAAAACGTGGTGAATACTGTCGACATTCATTGTTTGTCATTGTTATAATTATAAAATATTTGAATCTCATATTTATCTGAGTAACTTTCAAATAAACTGTCAACTTCATATAATAGAATAAATATTATGCACAATTAACACATATTAACCTGATAGGTATCTATTTTTCACTCGAAGCATCCTTTCTCAGATACAGTTACATAGGTATTTCAAAAATTCGGACGGAATGTACATTTATATGCTTCAAAAAATTATTGCATCCATATAATTATTTCACTATTCAAACAAAGAAACTTGCGAATTTTTAGATCGAAGTGATGGAAAATTATAATATGATACTCACGAGTCGCTGTCTTTTAGTACTGGGGAAATAGTCAAATGAATGTCAGGCTCTTTTATTGGCGACAAAGTGAAAGGTTTGTGAAATAATGGTGAATTATTTACAAAAGAAGCCAATGGTTCATCGATTAGATTTTCCAAAGTTTTAGAGGCACGTCTTGTGGGGTCGCTGCTATCCCCACTTGAAGTTGAATTGAAGGCTGATGCTTGTAAAGTTCTCTGTACAGTGGTGCCCATCCATCCGAGAAGACGGTTTTCATTCTTCAAATCACTGGAAAACGTCTTCGATTTATGATCAACGCTAGGAGTAACTGCATCCACTTCATCTTTGAGTAGTGTTTTGGGTATATTTTTTTTTGTTGCGTCATCATTTTGAGATAATTTAAAATCTATGCGTCTCGCTGGTTTTTCTTTCATCTTTGGTTGACCTACAGTTAATAACTGCTTTAAAAATTCCTCTTCCTCCATAGTTTCTTGTTCATCCGCGGATTCCTGATTCAGCAACTGCTCAGACACGAATCCAAATTTACATAATTCTTCGACTGTGGGTAAATTTATTTCATCGTCTTCTGTTTCATCCTGCGAAGCTTTGACGCGTATGTTAGTATTCCCATAACCAGGGTCAGGTAAATTTTGAGGTGACTTGGAAACTTTTTCAGGTCTCTTCGTGATTGACTTAGGAGGAAAAAAATTTTCGGTCGGAAATTTAGATGAACTTTGGTCTTTTCTGTCAGAGAATAATTCTATACTTTCGTCGTCCACAGAACCGGTATCGTCGCATTGCGATTTTAATACCAAGTCACCCTCGGCATCTAAGGTGTCATCAAATGAATTTTGGTAGTGTGGTAAGTTGCTAGATTTTTTATCAATTTTTGTATCGTCGAAGGAGTTTGGATGAAGGGGAAATTTCGTAGAGTTTTTTTTCTTCGACTTATTTTTCAACGGTTGTACTACTTCGTCGATCGTGGCCGTGCTGCACGAAGAAATATCTAAATCTCGTATATTTTCTGGTCGCATTAATAACAATTTTTGAATGTAATAACCGAGATTCGGTGACTTCTCATCTGTAGTCGATTCTATAGACTTGTCGGGAAGCTTTACAGAATGTACTTTGGTTGGCTTTTTCAGCACCACTTCGGGTAGACTGAAATACGAAGATTCTGACATTTTTTCTTCATTGTCAAAAAGTTTTCTCCAATTCGGCACTTTTTCGAATTGATCTGATACTGTATTAGTAACGTTCTTTGGTTCATCCAAAGATTTCGACTTTTTCTCCTTGAACTGAGTTCTAGACAGAACATTAACAACAACTTGGACAGTTTTTTGCAAATGGTCGAGATCAGCGTGAGCAACATTACTTTCTTGAGAACTCGAAGTAGAAGGATTACTATTAGCCAGAGCAGACCAAGTCGAATCTGAACTATTTGTTGATACACTTGTTGGATTACTGGAAACTGTAACTGTCACTGCATTACTCAACTGCTTCCGTTTGCAACAATGGCTCTTGGAATCTTTCGATTTTGTTAAATTCGCAATTCGAATATCCGAATTTTTTACTTTTTTAGGAATGGGAGAGGGGTAAGAAATTTTTGTAAGAGTTTTAGATTTTCTAGCCGATTGGATACATGGTTTTTCGGACTTCACTTTTTGTTCTGTCTGAGTTTCTTCATCCGAACTACCGAGTGTCGTATCAGAATTTGACTGCACATTTTGATCTGTTTGCGTTTCAGCATTAAAAAGTTCGAGAACAAGTAATTTTTTCTTCTTCTCGACTCTGTTAACATCTTTTGTCAAAATTTCATTAGATGCGTCTAAAATCACTTTCGGTACGTTTTCGATGGACGAGTCATTATTGGCAGTAAGATGTTTTTGAGCGGGAACCGAAAAACGCGCGTTTGAAAAATATTCGGTAAATTTTGCCGGCTTGCTCATTGGTAAGCAGTTAGAAATCTGGAAAGAGAAAAGGATTCAGTTTTTTCGTTCATTTTATGGGACCAAAAATGCGAGAAATTTACCGATTGGGCCGACGGAGACTGTCGGCGTAGAATTTTTGCTTTCTGCTCAAGAACCCGTATTCGATCATGCACCAATCGATCATAAATTTCATTTCCATCAAGTTCTACGAGAACATTATCTAAAATTTGTCGTTCGATAATCTGAAAATGTGTTTCAATTGAACGCAGTTAGAGCATGAAGTGATGTAACGTGACGATCCGAAATAATGATTATTAAGTAGGAACTTGCTTCATTATTTCTAATTTTATTTGAATTTGGAAGAGTTGGTCTTCTTGCATGTACAGGATTTCTTTTGATTGGTGATGTCGACACGTCAAGTCTGAAGAAAAGAATGGGAAAAAAATAGTTTTTGTACATAGGCCTCGCATGAAGTAAATTTCAAGTTGATAGTTCGCGCCTTTTGAAATTGTTGGCTAAAAGCTATGAGAAAAAACTTACTCGTCAATATCGAGGTTTTCTTTGTCGCAGAAATTCACCGATTTTTTCGCCTTGGTACTTTTTCTTTCGGGAGACAGTAGTTTTGATTGTCCACCATCTTTCAAAAGTTCAATCTAAAGGGTATAAACAACAAATTAGTGTCACGAATTGCTTGAAAAACGGTTATTTTTGAAAAACACTCACATCAGTTTCTTTGGTTTCTATAATAATATTTTCCGGCAAGTGAGGCACTTTTTCGATTACTGGCTTCTTTAATTTTTGGCTAAAATGAATCACATCATGCATGCATATTCGTTTATAATAGTAAAAATATGGATGAATAGTTTAATTATGTAGTACGAAGACGTACCAGTTTGTTTTAGAAGTCACTGACAATGATGTGGGTGTTTTTTCGGTATTTCCTGAAACCGGTACGGTTTTATTTGGTTCACTGTTTTTGTTTTCATTTCTTGATGGGTTTTTCAAAGTTTGCTTTTGACGTTCAGCCTGATTTGTGTTTTGTTCGTTTCTCAGAATTTTCAATGACTGCTTTCTCTTCATATCAGAACTATTAGTCGTCTGTAAATATCAGAAACTGTAGTTCATCATTAATCTGAAGTTTGGTTTGTCTTCTGCTTTCACTATTTACTTGAATTTTATTGTAACGTTGAGTCACAGGGGTGCTCTGACGGTATATTTTTTAGGGATGACTCGTCAATGATAATTTGGCGGGAAAGTAAAATTCAAAAAGAGTTATACTTTTTTCTTTACTAGTACTAAGGTTTTATTGAAATTTTTTAAATTTTTTAGAAAATCCTGAAATTGACTTACGTCAACAAAATTTCCGTCATTTTTGAAGTTGGTGAGGAGGACTTTGAAATAATCAGGGGGGGGACTCGTCAACTGGTGAAGGAGATCGGAGCAGGTCCGATCGGTGAAAATATTCGTTTGGGACGAACACATTTAGTATCATCGATTCAACTTGAAAGCAAATGACAAAAAATGTATTCCCAATGTAAATCGAGCTTAAGCATCAAAGAGACCATTTTCACCGGGAATACTTACATTAACATGATTCACATAATGTTGTCGATTAATATCAATTATACATTGATGATAATGTTGTCTAATAGATGCCAGTTCTCGAGAATAATGCTGACGTATTTCGGACAAAATACGATTTTCAGTTTGTTGGCATTGTCTGTCAGCTTTTATCTTCATTCGATTCAGTATTGCCGCTGCCATTTTTTTAGACTGCTCTCGCACCTAATAACGATATTTTGTATTTATAAAGTGTAAAATTTTGAAAAGATTATGATGAATTGAACTTACTTGAATTATTCTTTGCTGTCTTGCTCTGATGATGTCTTGCTTTTTAAGGTATTCTTCGTTTGATAAAAACTTATCCCCCATCTAGTCTCAGACACGAAAAAGGACTTATTATGGTACATGTATGAAATAATTTGGTTACACATGTTTGAAAAATATGAATTGCCATGGGGCCTGTAAGATATTGGCCGAATTTGACTGAGCACAATAAGTCTGTGGAGAACTTCGTCCCCCTTTTAAAAGTTTGGACTTAGTATTATATGGTGAAAAACGAGGCTATCGTTCTTGAAAATGATATTCGAGCCGAACCAGAGCATCAAATGGATTTGTGTTGGCGTCAAAGAATTCTAAAGCTATGCAATTTTTCCTCAAAATGGACTTTCAAATATTTGGAAAAGTGCTTAAAAATTTTTTTGTTACAAGAAAATCTATGTACCTACTTATTCGATTTCGTATTAAAAATCTTTGACGAAACAAATCCCTTAACATTTATAAAAATGACGTTCGTTGGCGTTTTGCTACAAAGCTCCTCACAGTGATGTTCAGACTTCGGGGGGGGGGGGGGGGGGGTTAATGTATGAAACTTCCCAGTATAATTTTCATGACTATCTGGTCATAATACTTCAGCGATTGAAAGATAATAAGAGTTTTAACAAAAGACCCACAGAAATCTCTGTTAGTGCTTCAGACGAGCTGAATATTTACTTTTCAATTCACAGATCAATTTTTTAATATTTTCCCCGCCATATAATTTAGATCATTCCTGATCCGGTCAGCACAAAAGATCCTTTCTACTTGTAATAACTATTGACTACAGCTGTAAATTATTGTAGTCGTGGAAACGACAGACTAGTAAATATTGAATAATCATTTGTGAAAAAATAAGTTGGTATACCGATAGTTGTAGATTCGTTTCCTCCATTCTTGAGACCAAACTTGTCAAATTACACCGTTAGTCGGTTCTTATTTTTATTGCAAATTTGAACATAATCCAATTATGGCTGCTATGCTTCACTCGTGCAACTCCTAAATAACGGAAGAAGAATGAGACTATATATGTATGCATTGTGTGTAAAATCATGAAAGGTGTACCATTACCAACCTCAGATAACAATAAATGTTGATTTGAGAATAGTTTCTGATTTTTAAAGGAAAACCGAAGAACTAAATATAAATTTGTGAATTATCGGTAACACAAACTCAAACCAGAAACCACTTTGACCGAATAAATGAATGAATGATAATGAATGAAAATAATATCAATTTGAATTTCACTCGGTCAAGTATTTCTTATCAGACTGTGAATTACGCGGGAACAACAGTTTTCGCGGCAGTAAATAGGTGTCTACAGAAACGATTTTCCGTTAGTAAACCAGAAATTCCTTGTTCAAATCCGGTAGGATTCCTAAATTTTTTATATCAAATTTGCTTTTTTTGGACTCGTTTGAACATAATTAGTTGTATAACGACATTTAGACTGATGAAAATGACGACCATTATATTTTTTGTATCTCGAGAACGAGCTAATCTTTATGGTGGTTTCACAGATTATCCATTGTAGGTTTCAACTAAAAACAAAGAACACAATGTTCACCATTTTCTTCAGTGCGAATGTCATTGTACAACTAATTATGCTCAGACAAGTCCAAAAAAAAATGATTTTAAATTATGAAAATTTTGGTCTTCTCCGAGTTAGATCGACCATTGCCTTCTTCTTTTTTCGCGTGAAAATATTGGTTTGATTCAACGCGGGTCTGCTTTCTCATGTCTCAAATGCCAACATTAAAAAGAAAAATACCGCTATTTAAAAATTGAAACGTTTATTAGAAAATAACATCGAACGTTGAAAAAACACACGTGCTTTAGTGCCTATATTCTATTTATATTTCAGCGTCACTGGTTGAAACAGAAAGATTTTCAGAGAGCAAAATATCTTTTAAAAATTAACAATTAAGAGTTTTGGAATATTTGAGGGGAAGCGATTATAGGTAGTTCAATTTTTTTAATGGTCGACTTTTTTGATTCGGTGATCTGATCGTGTATCCACCAACATATCCCAAAATTAGGATTCATTTCGGTGACATTGTAACATCGCAATATAATCTGACGATACTCGAGTCATATTGTCCAACACCCAATTTCTTTGGCTAAAAACATAATAATATTCTGTTACGAATTATTAAGAATGTATTTCATCTCTGCTATTTTTATGAACGAACTACTTACCAACTACCTAAGCACTGTTGGTTCTGGCTGTCTTCTTTCCAATTGACTCTCAACACAACATGAAAACACTTACGTTTTCATTTAGGCTCCGGGCAGTCTATAATAACGGAAATTATAGAATTGTCATTTATACAAGAAATAGTCTGGTACGTGGTAAAATGAAAATGGCTTCATCATAGTCCAAAAAAGCTATAATCGCAGCGCTGGATTGAGGTTTTATGGGCCCCAGGGCCCATTACCTGTTAAACCCCCTCCCCCGTCAAATATTTTGCTTCTATATCTCTCTACATATAATAAAATAACTTAGAAGATTTTTTGGGTAATATTGATCAAAAAAGAGTTGAGATTTTATGGGTAATATCGACCTTGAAGCTGTAGCGCCGCAAGTAATTGAGCCTTGAAACCAAGTTTTACCTACCAAAAGAACTCAATTCACTAAGAATTCTTTGTTCTTCTAACATCAATTGATTCTGTTCTTGACGAAATTCATTTTCTTCCTTTTGCTTCTCGTATATCTTCTGCTGTTCCTTTTCTTGTATCTAAATGAAAATGTAACAGTGAAATGATACGTTGATCGAGACTAATAAAAAATTCAAAAATTCCACCTCAACCAAAAGCCATGGAAATTCTAATCATACAGCGAGAATGTCTCGAGTGACTGGGTTCCCGCTTCATTTAATAGAAAACTTTTCAAGTAAATTTTGTTGAATACTCAAAAGTGAGGGGCTCGGAATTTCAAGTCTCATTAGGAAAACGCGAAAAACTATACTTCAACGTGGTTCTGCAAAACAAGTGCTGCTTCCATTGGTTTATGGTGTTCCACTATTTGTAAAATCAACTACCTATCCTAGTTTGTACAAAAAATTTCAGCTTAACTGGGTCATTAGCAATCATTTTAGGAATTATTTTGTTTTTCATGAATGAATTTTCGAGTCGATTTTGAAGTCAAAACTCATCTTACCTGTGGAAAATGTGGATTTTGACTCGAATCCCACTTTTTAAGGGCAAATTCTGCAGGTAAGGGGTGAGAGAAATGAAGAATCCAGCATGCCATGATGCAGTTTGTAAGATTCTGTGCCAGAAGCCATAGTAAAATTTTCTGGCAAATACGGCTTAAGAATCTGAGCTTTTCATATGGGCGAACCATCAAAGACATGTACGATAATTTTCAGTGAGTTAATTGAAAAAAAGGGTTTGACATATCACAGGGCACATACTACGAGAATACCCCTTCACCTCACCAAACAAGTTACATATTTTTTTCTTGCACCCTTCACTCACCCCTGCCAACTAGTGAATTCATTTCACTCACTCCATTTACTCCAAAATGTGTGAATATTCAAAAATTCAACTCTTCGAATCCATTGTCAATGGAATTTGTGCGTATACTAACTTGTTCTTTTAAATCCGCCATGTATTTTTTCTTCCGTTCTGCAGCTTCGCGCTCTTTACTTTTTAGTTGGTTATTCACGTCTTCTATTTTTCCGAGGATGTCTTCTTTTTCTTCTAACAATGTTTTGTGTTGTTCAGCACTGCGTTGAAGATTTTCTTTTACCTACGAAAATGTGCAAAATGTCTCATATTTCGATTTCTAAAATTCTAAAACAATCGAAAGAAATTTATGAAGAATAGAAATTTTTGTCTGGCAGGCTTGAGAGAAGATTATAAAGTGGGAAAAGAATAGAAATAACACTCATTTGCAGAAAATGAAAACTCGGTCGCTTTTTTTTATCAATACTATTTACTATTGAAAACTATATTTTGTAAAATCGGAATTGATTTTTAAGAAGAAGAACTCATTTTCGAACGTTGAATTTTATTTCAAAATGGCTATAGCGATAGTACTTTTTGCTTCCAAATTTTGTATCCTTCAAAACTAGAGAAATCAACACACTTCTGAAAATATATTTTTGCATTTCTACGTTCATAATACCTGTTGCTGAATAGTGATAAGAACATCCCTCATTAATTTGTTTCTAGCTTCTTTCTCAGCTTCCCAGTGTGCTTCCTGCTTTTGCCACATTTTTTTTGCTTCTTCGCTAGGTGAGAAAATTATATAAAAATATTATGTTAAGCTCTGATTGGCTAACCTCTTTTTGAAAATATTGTTTATCCCTGTATGGAATTTTTGACCGGAAGTCAATATCTTAAGCAGATTACTCACAAAAATATGAATTCCATTTCACGTTCTCTTTGCTTCTCAAGCTTGGTGTATTCCGCCAGCATTGCATTGGCTCGATCAATTTCTTGTCTGGTTTCTTCTTTCACTCGGCTTGTTTTTTTTTCTTCTTGTTCCAAACATCTCGAGATCTCTTCGATCAAACGCTTATCTTCGTTCAGCTCTTCTTGAATCTGTTTAGTTTTTTGTTTCAACTGTGATTGGTATTGATGGCGCAAAAAGGAACTAAAAATTCCGTAAGAAATATTATAGATATAAAGGCAAGTAACAGAAATCAGAGTAATATTAACTGACATTTCTCATTGGAATATGAATTCATTTATGAAAGGAACAATTATGAAAATTTCCAGTTTCTTAGGAGATCAATGAAACGAATGACAGCTCTTTTTGGAAATCTTGGAATGGCATTTCTCGAATATACATTCTGGATTAAATTATGAACATTGGAACATAATTTCTAAAATTCGTACCTAGAGACCACCAGGTCTCAAGTAGGGGTGCTGACGCTACATTTTTCTCTAGTGACTCGTAAATGGTGATTTAGGGGAGGGGAGAAATAAAAAAAAGTAAAATGATTGGATTTTTAGTAAAATAATGAATCTGTTTTATGTTGAAAAAACTTTTTTTTGAGGTGGGGAGTGGAGGGTATTTTCTAATATAAAGGGAGGACTCGTCATTAAGTGAAACAGATCAGAGGATCTCTCAATTGAAAGCTGCAATGTGTTTTAGAAATTGGGTTGACAGATGAAAAGAAAAAATTTCCTTATCTATTACAGTCGGTAATTATTTTAAATTTTTAATAATAATACCGAATTTCAAACATTAGCACCATACCGAAATTCCTTCGTCCGCCGTTGTCTTTCAATTTGATTTCTTCGACTAGCAATTTCTTCTAAATCCATTTTTAATTGAATTTCTCTCTGTTCCTGAGCTTTCAATTCGCGAGCTAATTTATCCGTTTTCCTTCAAAACAAAAAAAGGCGGTGTGAGTACCTACTGTGTAGACGTCGGGGAAGTGTGAAATTTAATTCATCTGTTAGTTAACTTAGTATCTCGTGAATTGGCCAGGTATGAGCATAAAATTGAATTCGTTTCCTCAACATCGACTAAAGAATTCATGAAATACTCGGGTATCTAATTTAATAAAAATCGAAAAGCTCTACGCGACAACCGGCCAACTGCAATTTACAAAATTCACGGAATGATACAAAAAACTGAACAATTTTAGGAGAATAGTACGCAGAAAGCTGAAAATTGGATGAGAGAATGTCCATTTGCAAGATGATTGCATTCACATTTGGAAAAAACTAAGCTTTTGAAAATCGAAATCTTAGCTGGTTTAGCTGGTTGTTGCCTCGAGTTGAAATTTCTATTTTCAATTGTGTCCGAAAGAGTGATTCAAAATGTTTGGAATAATTTAAGCGCAAAAATCAATTGATTTAATAGTTGAAAAAAAAAATTCTTTTAAAATGAAAAAAAATTTTCATACTTGGCTGGATTTTGCTATGATTTGCAATTAGTGAAAAAGATTTGAAAGCTTGAGAATTACTTTTTTTTTTTTTTTTTGCATAAGGATATGACGTATTTTCATATTTAGAACAATAATCCACAAAAAAAGTCAATTTTTCAAAATTTGTCATTTAGCTGATTGTTGCGGCAATTTTTCAAAATTACGCAGATTTACGAGTTTTTTTTTCAGCTTTTTAGGTCCTCTGAAATTTTTGACTGCTGAAATTTGCGTGGGCCGATTTATCGATTATTTTTGTTACGAAATCAACATAAACTTGAGAATCGTATAAAATTGGACTTACGAGGTTTCAAAAGAACAGGGACGATAACTTGGAAAAATGTAGTAAAATGTTGACAATGATATTTTTGTTAGAAATTTATCCCACAAAGCCCACAGCTAACTTTATGTAGCGCAAAATAATCTCACGCCAAATTGTAAGGTGAAAGAATTTACTTGATTTCCTCCATCTGCGTGAGCAAATAATTGCGCAATTGTTTCATTTCTTCTTGCTTTTGTTGAAGAAATTCTCGTTCTTTTTGGTCTTCGAGTACGAGTTGTCTGTTCGTCTCTTCTTCGAGTTTGCGCATCATTTCTTTCTCATTCTCCTCTCGTAATTTTTTTTCCTTTATTTGCTCAGTCCAGCATAACTCCATCGACTTCTGACTTTTTTTCCTCTCCATCTGAACAATCAATCCACACAAGCGTTTTTAGTTTGAAAGATATTGCGTGAAAATATCAACAAGTAGATCGGGTGGTTCCTCATGGCCGAGTGCATTCCCTAAAATACATTTCTTCGACAATTGGTCTTAATTCCTTAATTTTATCCCAGTTGCTGGTTCTCATATCTCTCCTTTTACTCGATTTTATTCTGCAATGGAATTTGCTCAATTTTGGATTTTTTCATTACATTATTTTGAAAAAATTCAGGAAATTCGCAATAGCTCAACGTCAGTCAAAACGCAGCATTAACATCACTCGTATTCGAATTTCACTACCTCTCTGTTGAGAACAAGAAATTCTCTTACAAAATAAGTCTTAAATTATTCTTGCTGCGCGAGAATAAAATTTCGCACATTCTCAACAAAAAGTGAAAATAATTTCCTAAATACGTCACATCATAAAAAAATCTCATCTTATACTTTGGAAAGAAGATTAATAATCGTTTCTCTTCGAAAATGAATTTTCAAAAATTTCAGCGTGCGGAAAATTAATATTTCATACACCCTCAACTTTGAAAATTAATTTTACGAACCACTGTACTCGATCGACGAGAATAGAACGAGCGAGCAGCGAAAAATCGGTGCGTTGCCATTTGCTCAACGCTACCACCGTTTTAACGTGGCAACGTCATTCTTGGCAACGCAGCTGTGTCTAAAAATAGACGCGTCGACGAACTCGATTCTTAGAATTCGTCGTTGCTCGAGCGACGAGAGACGACGAAATGGCCGTTACAACGTACAAGCCGGGACGACTGACGAGCTGAATAGCTATATATATACGTTGGAGACGTTGAATAGTTCGTCTGAGTGGCGAGTATCTGTTGAAATTTTGACTCGATAATATTCTTCGTACATGGATTGTACGGAAACTTTTAAGTCCTAAGCTCGCACCGTAATTTTGACAAGACTTCACGAAATATTCAACGTGAACTCGGAATATTTTTTTTAATTCTGCAATTTGAATGCAAAAGAATTTATTTACGAGATTTCTAACGTACACATTTTTTTTCTGTTTGCAGGTTGGTGATGAATATATTATAGACAACACTATCGTGGCTGAACTCAATTCCTCGTAACTTCTTGTTTGAACTTACTCGACTTTGGAAAAATACTATTTCGTGAGATTTTTTGACCTCAGCTCTGATATTTTTTGCGTCATCAAATTAGCAACTAACTCGAATAGAAGGTATGCACTGAGAAACCAACTCGATGACGCTAGGATATACTCGTACTTGCCCTTTCAATGATCGGATGAACGCTTTCCCACTGACTGCAGTTCGATATTTTTCTAACATCCCCATTACGCTCTTCTTGGAGCATCAATTTCAGAGTATCATTTTCACAGTCGGCGCGAGTTTCTCTCTTGGCTTCCGATTGATGTCGGTTGTATTCCTAAAAAAAAATATAAATCGAAGTAGTGTATCGAACATGATTTTGAAAGTACATAGTGTATAGCTGAAGACCTCCTGCTTGACTAGATTGTACCAATCCCATAATGATTTTTGAGTGAAAAGCCAGCATTTTCATGGGTTGAGAAAATAATTTGACGAGTTTTTTGCTGATAATAATGCCAGTTAAAAGAAAATATGAGACCCTGAGAGTCGATTATTTTCTGCAGATATTTTTTTTTGATATTTGAAATACTTTTTACAACTTCTAATTCGATATTTTACTGTTCTTATTGTAACTCGCCACCAATCTTGAATCATCCCTATTTTGCAATCGTAAAATTTACTGCTTGAATTTTTTCAAAGTGCTGAACAAAATACTTGGGGGGATGGGCATATCCAATTACCAGAGGTACAAATCAAATGCCTGTGGGGCAAAATGGACGGTAAATTTTTCCTCCAGTGGGTGAACGAATTTTCTTGAGGAGTAATTGCCCGCCCGCCCGCCCCTGCTCCCCCGCCTTAAATACCGAAATTTTGGAAATGAAACTCACTCGTATTGCTTCCGCATATTGTTGTTCCTCTTTTCTGAATAATTCGGTGAGTTTTTCTCGACGCTGTTTCAAACTCATAATTTCAATATCTTGGCAACCTTCATGGCTGTCAATAAAGAAACGAAATTAACGCAACAGCTGATTGAATTTTCACTAACCGTGGTAAAAAAAAATTTTAACAGTATTACTTGCTGGGAGTTGGAGGTTGAGAAGCCCACGTACTGTACTTAGAAGCTTGCACATTCCACGATTTATAGTAGTTTGTAATATCGTTCCAGAATAATTGTTTATGGTATTCTTGGTTACGTTTTCGAGCTAAACTCTCTTCTCTAAGGCGGTGGGTTTTCCGATCTATTCCTACTTTTACCTCTTCCATCGATGGATCTGGAGAAAACAAACCTAATAATATTGTCGAAACGTTAGTTTTTCATAATCTTATTTATCGCCGGTCTTGAAAAATTGGAAGCCAGATTCAGAAATAAAACTAAACAACAACTTATTTGGTGACTATAGTTTGAAAATTTTCAATTAGCAATCTTTGCAATCTAATTAAGTAACTTTCAACAACCTTACATTTTTATTTCTAAACTAATGAAAATTGTTGAATAATTTGATTGCATGCAAGAGAAGCATTGAGAGGCTCCAAAAAACTTACTTTGTGAACCTATAAAGATGTTTTATTCCCATAGATACAAATCTATAATTATGTTGTTTATTCCACAATCCACACCTCAACGTTAAACTTCACACATGATTGTTATTGTTATCAATAAAATTAAAAAAAATATCAAGACGCCGACAGAAAGAAGGAAGAGAGGTGCAGAGAGAGAGGCCAAACAACGGTTGAAAAAAAAACAAAACATTCTCCTGGAAACTAGGTACTATGCTAGGAGTGCCCTATTGAAAACTGTTTTGATCATCGAACAACGATTTGTTAAATTACATGTGAATTGAATTGAAAGTCTCATTAATTTGCCAAAAATGAAAAAAAATTTTTATTGATTCCGGTTCAGAATTTAACGATTTTTTATTTCTCTCATCTGTTAGGTAGTCATTACCCCTTCGATTGGCCCTTGAAAAGTAGCTTTTGTAGGGTGTGATGATTAAAACCATTTTTCCTGTAACTTGATAAAATTCCAATAGCAATCTTCCGGAAAAGTTTCGAAGTGCAGATTGAGTTCTTCCGGTTTCATAGTTTTCTTCTTTTTTTTTTTTTAATTTTTTCTAGCTCTTCTAGCTTCTAAATTTTTTGCGAGATTACAACAAAATGTATTAATTTTTTTTTCATTTTATTTTATTTTATTTTTTTTTTCGTCGGTCAATAACTTTTCATTTAAAATTCACTGAAGGGAAAAATATTTAAAAAAAAAAGTATTCCATCATTTCTTGAGCTATTGCCATTTTCAAGCGAAGTTAATTTTTAAAATCACCCCATACTATACAACACTACACTATTAGTGGAAAATAAATATTTGTGTAATTTATTTTGCGTACCCAATAGCTCCAAACATGTGCTGAAAGGGTTTGAAATTTGAATCGATACGAAAATATCGTTGGTGGCCTGCTAAATACCTCCTATATGAAAAAATTATGAAAAAATTTTGAAAAATTGTGTTTGGTCTCGTTGGATTTGTCTTGAGCAGAGAAATTCAACAAACCGAAACAATTCATTTTCAAAATTCTCAGCACATGAGAGGTATTCAGCAGACCACCGACGATATATTATTCAAAGGAAATAAAAATGAAAATCTGATAAAATTTATATAACATGATGTTTCACAAAATACACGAGAGATCGTCTTAATAAATAGCGAAGCTTAGAAATAAAATTAACACAACTAAAAAAATAGGTAAACAAATTCTCACGTTTATTTTTCTCATCGCAAGAGGAAAGTAAAATAGAATTTAATTTTCTAAGGAAAGTGTGAAGATATTTTGTATTTAAAACAAAGTCGAAATTTACCACATTGTTTCATAATCGAACATAAAGCCCGGTTCATTGTGCTTTAGCTTTTACTCCAACCAATCAAAATAATGAAGAAAAAAAATCGAAAATAAAATTTTTTCGTATGATTGATTAAAGTAAAAGCAAAAACAAAAGTAAATCTTGAACATGACTTAATAAAAATATTTAAAAAAAAAGGAATAATTAGTTCAAGGCAAAATTTAACCCTGGTTTATTGTGAATTGATTTTCTCATTAACTTTCACATCATTCATGCCTTGTCGTAAAATTACCGTTTCAACAGCAAGCTGCACATGTACTTTTTTTTTCATTTGTACGAGTTACTTGTAAATATTTTTTTGTGTTAGGCGAAATCGCCGACTCATGTCCTCAACCTGCCAAGTCCCAAGAAACAAAGATACTTTTATTTTTATGATTTTGCAAGAACAGATTATAATAAATTATTTTATCGTCATTTAACAATTACTAAAAAATTCAGTTGACCCCTCCGATCTAAAATTTGCTGAAAACTGTCGAAGCCAATAGAAACTAAGATGCGAATATTTTTGGCTGTTTTATGAAAGGATCTAAAAGAATGAGATGAGTGAAATGACTGTTTTTGATTTTGAGCATGACCCTTGAGGGCTAAGTTAGTTGTAATATGAAAACTATTTTATCCAAATTTTTAATAAAAATTTCAAATTAATCGAAAGATCGCAAAAAAAAATTAGGAGGAAATTAACTTTCACGCAACCAAGAAATGTTTCTGGCTTCCAAGGGACTGATGGAGATAGAAGCTCAAAAATTTGATTAAAATGGTTTTATATTACGACCAGTGATGTAAACCAAATCGAAAATTTTTTTTTGGTTTTGGTTTTGGTTTGTAAATGTTTTGGTCTTGGTTTTGGTCTCGGTTTTCAGTTATTTTGGTTTTGGTTTTGGTTTTTCAAGGCATTTTTTATTTTAAATCTTTTATTGTTATTTTGACTTGAGACGGTTAAATTTACTACAAAAAAAAAATTTGGTTTTGGTTTTGGTTTTGGTTTATGGAATTTTTACCGGTTTTTTCCAGTTCCGGTTTACATCACTGATTACGACTAACTTGGTTCCTTGCATTTTGGTAATAGATGTTTTTACTGTACAACGAAGCTTGATAGTATATTTAATAGATTCGGGTATTGCATATTGTTTCTGAAACCAGATTTGATTCTGATAATCGATTCCGCAAATCAAGTCGAGTACGAGTAATTTGATTTTGAAAATTTTTGTCTCCACATAATGTAAGAAATAAGAATCAGGTACCCGGGTGACTAGTTTTATGTTTTTACAGCAATTGAACGAACACATATGTATATCATTGCAGGGCCGTAGCTTGGGGGCTGGGGGCAGTACCCTAAAGCATAGTCATTTCTTCACCTTCCTCACCCCCGAAACATTCCGCCCAGCAGTGGGGTATTTTTCAAATGTGCAACTCGACGAGCTACGTGTGCGCGTAATTGACGGTATTTGTAAAAACAGCAGTCAGAGATCCGCACCCTTGTCGATGTGCAGCCAAATTTGGTACGATTCAGGCACGGGGATCGCTGTCTGATCACAATTCAACGCAATGCGAACAAAACAAATCTGCAATACCAGATTCTTTCAATCGGCCGGTAACAAACTTTTCGACAACATCGAACCAGCGTCGCATAATTTTTTTTTACGATTTTTCCCTCTTCGATGACGCACGCTTTTGTTAGTTTTTGATTGCACTTGGCCGGATGGACTGTCGGCCTCGTTATCTGGTTCCACATTTTCCTGGTCATCGTCGCCCACCACTAAGGGGTTATTTTCGAGGCAACATTTGGCATCTTTGCCATCTACTTGCGTTGGTGCGGTTGGTCTTGGACTGAGGTCGTCTGCAGTCACGCTCTCATCTTGGAGAGTGATTTTGTTGTCGGTAACGTAGTCATCGGCTGATGGACCAGCGTCGCTGCTGATTTTACTCCTCTGTCTCCAGTTGTATTCTTGTATACGACCGTTGGTGTAGAGCGAAGCAAACGGACCGTTTTGAGGATTGTTGCCGTATCTGGTAACCAGAGGTCTGCCTGGAAGTCTCCAGCGAGGCGACGAATTCAAGGCCTGCTGTATCCAGACGGGTGTGACGCCGTCGTGAACTCGCGGAAACGTGTACACATTGCAGTAGTATTTTTGGAATACGTCCTCGTGATTGACGCACTGCATGGCCAGCCACGTGTGCAACACCAACTTTGGAAAGCGATCCATCCAGTATTGGACAAATTTATCCGGTATGCTGCCGAATATTTTGCGAACTCGATCAGAAAGCTCGCGGTAGTGATGTTTCTGAAATTGAAACGTAACCAAGAGATTGGCATTTACAACCTGAAACGCTGGCAAATTGGCAAGTAAATTGGAATCAAATCGAAGAAAATGCAGCATCCGGCAACATGTATCGCTTTAGTATCTCCAATTAACATACGTATGTACTGAAAGTTCCCACCACTCTGAGCTTGCTAGATCTACAATTATGTCTTAAAAGGGATCGAAATTGGTTTTAAATGATTTTATTTTAACTATGACACTGAGCAGAAAGTAGACTTATTCAACACTAGAAGTACCAGGTGGTGTCCTATTTGACACACTCAAAATTTTGAGATGGACTTCTCAAAGGACCAATATTTTGAGAACCACCGACTTATGTCAAACAACGCCACCTGGTCCTTTGAGTAATCGAGTAAAATCTGGTATTTCTAGTGTTAACAAACTAAAGTGCGCAGAAAAAAAAAGTTGGTTTTTAAGACTTTGAAAATAGTAAACTGGAGTGCGCGTGAAGATGAGAGAATTTAACTGAATTTTTTTTTAAATATTCGCCTGCAAGTCTCCAAGTGAGCACTTATTTTTCCAAAAATATTTTAAACAGAAGTTGTTCGTCATCAAATTTTTTACAGTTTTTATTCTTAGCATTTTTTTTTTTTTTTGTATCGTAGTTTCCCCAATTACCTCCCTGTTCCGTGTTGACGCACTTGACGATATTCATTATTCGTTTTATTGCGGTTACCTTATTTCTGAGTGCTCTCAGCAAATCTCTGACGCTATCATGCCGATATGTACGATATTTTCTCAGGTCTTCGGCGATTTCTTGTTCGATCATATCTCTCCAATCGGGTAAAGTCAATACGAAGGAATTACCAGTTTCCAATTCGACGAGTACTCTGCTGGTAATTTCTTCTTTCTCAATTCGATCACTGACGTCCTGCGAGCATATCATTATCGTAAATAAAACGAAAATTGAACTCGAAAGAAACCATGCAAAAATTCTGATTACGTCGAAATAAATTTTCTACGAGGAAATTCATCCTAATGTTTGGATACGTTTCAATTTGATAGAAAAACTCTTAACGTAATGAACATGTGTTGTGAGTTGCGCAGTCAGTTTCTTATTCTGAACGTACCAAAGGGCTCTTATTCCTGAGTGCATTCGTTGCCAATTAGTAGTAATTGATTGCTTTATTTAAGTGAAGTGGAGAAAAATGTATATTATTGGTTTTGGTTGAAAGAGTTTTTTAGTGGTTGGTTTTTACTTTTTACTGGTTTTGGTCTATTCTATTGTTCAATTGATTCTAAGTTCAAAATGGGCCAACCATTGGAAATATCATTGTTGCAAGATGGAAATTTAGAAATTTGGTAAAATTTCTTATGAAACCGAGGAGTGTATTCGGGAAAGAAATGCGAGAATAATGTAAATAAGAGTAATCGAAGAGTTGCATAAAAGAATGAAATGACCAAAGCAAAACCAATAAATCGTTTTGATTTTGGTTTTTCAAGTATTCATTTTTGTGGTTTTTTCCGGTTTTAGTTTTAGTCTGCGGTTCGCTCATCGTTACTGCTTTATATTGAGTAATGTTCGTACTTCGAGTCGTGCTATGAGGTTGTTTTAATTTGACGTAACTTATATTATGGGTATTGAAAGAAACCATTTTTCACCTGTAAAAACATAAGGATCTGTTCTTTTGTCCAAAAAGCCGGATGATTCTTGACAACGTTTATCGAAGGTCTTTCAGAAGGATCAACGGTGACCATTTTCCCAATTAAATGGGTCCACAAATAATACGTGTCTTCAGAAATTTCGTCTAACCTAAAGATGACATAAATCTTGCAATATGTATTCACTATTCATCACTCTGAATGAATGGTTGGAGCGAGCTAATAAGGTTTTATCAAATCTAGGTGTGAATAATCGATGCAATTTTCATTCACTTATTCATTTTTCCCAATAACGTATTTCAAAAATTTCATTCTAATCTGGTGGAGGACAAGGGAGACGATGCCGCCGTAGCGACGCTTCTCCCTCTCTGTGGTAACACTTTCAATTTTTGAAAACAAAAAAGAAGAAAAGAAACACCCATTTAAACGTATTATTTTTTATCCTTAGAAACAATTTGACTTTACCTGGTCTGCAGTTTGCCCCCCACTCTGGGATTTTACCGTAGCTACGAGCCTGATTTTAATGACACAAAAATAAGTTCTTATAAATAAATTCATACGTGCTTCGAAGTATACTTTTTTTTTTCCAATTGGCTTATCCAATTTAAATTAATTCAAACGTTGCACGTATTTTAGAACCTTTTTTTTTTCATACAAGCGCGAATAAATTTGAGATGTAATAAATCTTACTTATATTCTCCATTCATAATGTTGGCTTGTCGATTTAATGAATTACCAAAAGGGTGTTTTCCTCTGCTCAAGACATAGTAAAAAACACAGCCCATGGAAAATACATCGACCGCTGTGGTCTGAAATGAAAGAAAAATGACTTTAGCTAAAGTTCGTGGTAGAAAAGTGATAATATAATTCGAAGCTCTGATATCACTGTATAAAGCTATGCAGTTGACAACCACGAGTAAAGTGAAAATTCCTTACCGTTCGACCTTCCCCATGAATCATTTCTGGAGCGATCCATCCTTCGGTGCCTGTGATCCCTGATTTACGAGAAAACGACGCTTTGCCGGTTTGTAATTTTTTACACAGCCCAAAATCACTGATCATAGCTCTCACCCTATTTTCTTTGGACGATGGAAAAGAAAGTAGGACATTGTGCGGTTTTATATCGCGATGAACTAGAATAAAAAACCATAGTACGGTAAAATTAGGACTTTTGATATTAAAAATTAAATGCTGGGCGATGAATATAGTATTAATGAGGCACATAAACCTTTCTGACTTTTCGAAGGAAAATAATTCCATCTTCCTCCATTAGTAATTATAAAATTATAATCTCACATTGGTAGGTACATTTTCACCAATTTTTGATCAACTTGAGCTGAATATATATTTTTTTGGAAATTCTAAACTGCCTACGGAGCTAGAACTTACCTATGTGTAATGAATGTAAATGTTCCAGGCCACAAACTGCTTGTAATAATGCATCGGAAGGAGTAATACAGTCGTTTAAAATGCCTTTTTCGGTATATTCCTGAAGAAAAAAAAATACGTATGTTGAAAAACAAGAACTATAGTTCTGTCAAAAGTAACTTTTATGACAACCAATTCCCCTATTTTCGTCAAACTTCTCGAGTTTTTACAAAGTGGTTCAGTTACACAAATCATTTGAAAATTCTAGTGCAAATACAGAATTTAGGAGGAAAGTGGAGTCTTTTGGACAGACCTGACCCATACCTGCAATGTGGCGGAACACAATTCTAAAGCGATGTATCTGAATTGTTTATCTTGTTCCATACAAAAATATCGGATCACATTTGGATGCTGATCTGATTCTCGTAACAAACAAACTTCGCGGTCAGCAACGGTGAAGCATTCTGGAAGTAGACGTTTCACTGCCACCTTTCGGTTGTCAAATTCACCTCTGAAATTTTGAGAAGTATAACGTGTAGTAAAGGTTTAGGAAAAAAGTGAAAACTGCTTTTTTCCCATCTGGCGAGTAAGAATAATATAACTGTAACAAATGAGCGAACTCAGTGGTGTGAAGCAAAACTTATTGTGGTTTCGATCATAGGTGCACCTAGAAGTGTGACAGGGAAGTCTGTGTCCCTCTGGAGCTAAAATTTGCCCACCCCCGGTTCTATGAAAGTTAACAAAAAATTTTGATTTATGTGATCTTGACTACGATAATTTTTTTCTTTCCAGTTATTTTATGATCTCAGCGAGTGTCTTTTCAGCCTTTTTTCTTTTTTCAAATGACGGATGAAGAGAAATTCTTACTCCCCCTCCCCTGAACATTTAAAGCAAAGTCCGTCTATAGTTTCGATTGTGGTTTTGATTTCATTTTTGGTTTTCAGTTATTTTGGTTTCATTACAATTGGCTAGTTTATCCAACGTCATATTCTTATTCTAATACTTGATTATGTGTTTCGTTATTCTCTTGTGCAACCGAGTATTGAAAGTAAAAATATCCTTGCGCCAAAATGGTCCACTTGCCGTTATGCTGTACGTGGATGATAGTATGGTTACCTAACCTCGCTGAATGGGAACCGGGTAATAATTTATTATTGTGAAGGACTAACAGTGTATAATACGGCTTGGACTACTTGTGTATGGGGCGAAGAAAATATAATCATGATTGAGCAACGTCTACATAAATTAACTTATGCCACTGGAGTGTTACTAATTTGGTTCATATTTTTACACTCGTAGATGAAAAGTTTGAGCTCAGTTTACAATGAGAATCAGCTTTTATTTGAAGGGGAGCGAAACATTTTTTAGAATTTATCCAATGGGTATTCTCTTTTCAGTATTTTTCCAGTCAGTGTGACTGAGGAATGAGAATGAAAGAGAATTCTAGCCATAATATTCAACTAATGATCAAGTTGAATTGACATGGCAGACACGGAATTTCTAAAATACAAACTTCCTCACTGGTATTACTATAGAATAATAACATTATCGAATGAGCTGTCATCCAGTATAATGATCAAGTTTTTTCGCAGTGTGTAATCATCTTGTAAGATTTTATTTTTTTCAACAGTATAACTTTGTTCTAAAATCAAGACCCGGGCCGAATGCGTAGGTGGGGGCAAAGATGCACGTGTATCCTCTGAAAAATTTTGGCACACCGTGGAAAAATTAATACCCTCGTGAGAGCTTCCCGTTTGAATTATAATACATAAAAATTTTCCCATCAAGATGCACCGACTAAGAAAATCAAAAGTCTTACCGGAAAACAAAAGTGCCTTCACACCCTTTTCCCAAAATCTGGTTAGGGTCGAAAAAAATTTTTCCAACTCGTACTGAGCCGTCTTGTAGTTCTTCGGCAATGGCGGTCACAACGCCAAGATTCCCATTTGACAGGCGAAAAGTGCCGCTACTGGACGATTGTTTAAATTCACGCACCTGGAGAAATTAGAATGTAGTTTATACATTTTTTTACCTCTAATATTAGGATAAAAGAAAACAAAAGTTTGAAACCCTGACTGATGGGCATGAACTTGAAACTAGGTACATATATTAGAGCATGGCATAGTCGTTATTTACTGCTAGACAAACTGAGAGAAATATTCGCTGTTATTTTAACGCCCAAACTGGGACTATTTTCTACTCTAGTGTTAACGAGTGATTTATAAGACAAAATTGCACTAACCTGAGCGCTAAAGTACACGAACATAACAGCCATCATTATCAACATGGTCAACATGAAAATCTTCATTTCCATATTATGAGGCGATAGAATGTATTCGATGCTCGAATAAATAATTTGATGAAAGAGGTAACGATCAAGTTTTAGATGAGAATCCGTCGATTCGTTCTCCGTTTGCACAGATTTCGTTTCTAATGTCCTTTTTAATGACGAGTTGTAAAGATTACTGGTCGCATTCATTTCAATAATCGCATCCGATTTCCCAGCTATTTGCAAACGTTCGATTTTATATTCCGGCATTTTGTAATATCCTGACAACCACAACCGAGCAATAAACATTTTTATTTTCGGAATTCTACTTTTGGGAAAATTATTGATCATACAGGATTTTCATCTGGGGAGGGGGGTGAAGGGAATAACATTTTGGGGAGCGTGGGGCAATTCGTTTTTCGATTACCAATTCATCATAGCCTGGGGTTGAGTAGGAATGCGCACCTAAAAATTAGCTGAGAGAGGGATTGAGTCTCTAATTTATCGCCATAAAATGAAATTCGGTCTGATTTTTATGAAATTTGATGCCTGAGGGTTGAGCGAGATTTTCAATCCCTCTAGCCCTCACTTGGGTACGCCTCTGGGGGCTAAGAGGGCAACGATTAAAAAATTTTTTCGATTCATTAGAAGAGTTTTATTTTCACTATCTGGTCTGGAAGAGTGGAGACGGTTCAACCCGAAGCCCCCCCTATGAGGCCGGCCTTAAATTATAATCATGGAGGTAGAATTCGACTTCCATGGTAATAGTATAAGTAGATTCGGAATATATCGTAAAAATGATGGAAATAAATACAGTACCTAATAACGACGACATTTCCTCATCTTGGCTAAACGACATAGAAATTATTTGCTCCGACGAAGGTCCATTCAGAAGTAAAGAAGTGCCTGCAGTAGCGATAGCTGGCAGAGCATATAATCCGTGTGAATGTTCGCCAATGTACAAAGTAGAACTGCGAAGGGATAGTAAACAGGTGACAAAAAAAAATAAAGAACAAACGAACTTACAGACAACTAAACGAATGAAATAAATCGTGCGACAATGCAATACGAATTTCATGACTGTATGGCTAGGGAGAAGGAAAGTGCAGAATTGAATATCATGGTGAACGAGTGGAGTAAATCTGAGAACGTAAATAGAATAATATGTACGTATAAATCGTAGTAACGAGCTTACAAGAGATGAGTGCGCGTGTTGAAATCGGCCAGTAAGTGCATGGAACTGTCGTCCATGGTTGTAAACGGTAGAGAAACCAAGCCATCACCATCTCTGATGTAGACTCCAATAACAGGCGACCCAAAATCCGCCTCCCACAGGTATAACCTATCTCCGGAATTTTTCAGGACAGCAAATCGACCAGTTGAACTACCCGCAAAGTATATATTTTCTGAAAACATTTGCAAATCAATATTCTAATTCAGAGAGCACCCATCGAATCATTTTCGAAATAATAGTAAGAGTAAAGTATGATAATAAAAGAAATTGGCAAATGGGAAAGAAAATTCCGTCGATTTACCAAGATTCTTAAGTTTTTCGGGGGGCATTATTTTCGCAGCGTAGTCGTAAAATGTCACATTCCATTTTCTCTCTCTTTTTGAAATATCATGGATGATAAGGTTATACTCTGAAACAAAAATTTGAAATTTAAAAAAAATCACAGTTCCTTAGTTTCAAAATTCAGCGTCTTTGATCGCATAAAGCAGAAAATGATTATACAGCTGAAGGGCTTAGTAAGCAGGAAACAGTGTGTCTTCAAGTGAAATGCTTTTAAAAATGGATAGTTAAAGGAAGGAACATTATTCAACTCAATTCATGGCTTGAGCGAGTAGGCTACTGCTGGTTTCATAATGCGGATTTAGAGATAAAAAGAACTTTGGGGTGAAAAACAGATTTTTTTTCGTTTTTTATTTTTTTATTAATTGGTGTTGACTTATGTGTAGAACATACAAAAATTTTTGTTCACCCCAAGGTCATATTTTCGGTTTGTATCCGCCATTTGTTTTATAATATTATTGATATAGTTGTGCGAATACATTGGTGTTATCTTTTTTTTGAGCGAAAAAATTCTTCTACGTAATCACCAATTAATTTGTTTTTCCAGTGAGCGTGAATTGAGAAAGACCCTGTATATTCAAGTTTGAGGTCTTCAAGTTGGTTTAGAAAAAACTTTAACTGTGGTTTTGGATTTCTTATGTTCATATATATTTGGTGTATAGAAACTAAAACAAAACTTTCTTCGAATCTTTAAAAATTGACAAATGAAAGTTACAAGGTGAAATGAAGAAAATGTATGATGAAACTCCTGAAATAGTGTCCCCAGCTATTGGAAAATTAGCCTTAAACTTACCGGTCCGTCCAACAAACATGGAATGTCTGTCCATTAATGGGCAAATTTTGTTCGAAGTTTCGGAACTGAGTAGCTCTTCTTTTGCTCCGGTTCTCCAGTTTACCATGAACCAATTATCAACTTTTCTTCCTAAATAGAATATATTTTTTTACATGTAAGTGAAAATGTTACGAATATAACGAGGAAAAAAAAATTCAATAGTTCGTGTAAAATAGACCTTCAAAAATATTACAAATATTTAGCTGTAATTATTATGAAAAGAATTAAGTCGAACCGGTAGATAAGATCGAGACAAGATGAGTTACATGAAACATCCATAGAATATTCTTATCGTGTTCCCGAATAATTTGTTTTTTCCAATAAGTTTTCGTGTCTTGAAAATTTTCCGAGCATATGATAAAAGAAAAGAATTTGACACTTTTCGCGACTCGTATACTTATACGAAAAAAATTTTTAATTTGCTTTTCGAACAAAAATTTGGAATAATGGTTACAAACGTTTTGTGCAAACAAACCTGTGTAAAATATACCATCTGTGCTTCGACAAGGCGAAGATGAAACCAGCTGTTGTATTGTAAATTGTAGTTTTTTCAAATCGGATTGATTTTCAGAATTTAGCATATATAGCGAACCGTCTTTCGGATCTGGTAGAAACATCGGCCTGAGGATGTAAAATAAAGTTTCTAAAAATAACTTTTTGTGGGAATCCTGACGTCTAACAAAATGGCAAATCTCATTCGTATTCATCGAGACGAAATTTATCCAAAATGATTCGATAATAAAATTTTTTATCGCGTTGATAAAACTCAGTCTGATAAACAGCTCTCCAATAATTAGGGTGCCGCTGAAAATTGGTTCGAGTGAAATTGAACAGTTATAAGAGATAAGGATGTAAATCCCCTTTTTCTAAAATTAAATTCTTCTACAAGATTCGATTGTATACACTAAGCAATTATTTGCAATATAAAAATATTATGTCGCGAAATGCAATTATCTCGCTGAAAAGATTGACTTTTAAGTCGAGGTGCTGCATAAGACGTCTATATGACATGAAAAGTGGTTTTTCGCTCTCGCAAAATTTTAAAAAGTAGACCCCCTTACCGCGCCGTACGTGGGTGGCAAGATGAGGGCGTAGGGGTGCTCGTGCACTACCTGAAAGTTTTTTGCACCGCTCGAGAAAATTAAAGAAGACGACGAAGCCTTACCCTCGAAGGGGAGGGAAGAGCGTCCCGTTTGGTTTTAAAAAAAAGTTGAAAGGCGCCGTACCTTGCCTGTAAGCAAAGGCTCCCTTAATCTTTCGCACTCTCCTCTCTCAGGCTATGTGATGATATAGCTCGTTCCTGAGGAACTTACAAAGTCGTCCCTCTTATGGGTATCTGCCATTTTCTTCTGTAACCCTCTGGGTCTAATCCGGGGTTTCGCCACGTGACCCGCTCAGTTCCATTTTTCTTTTCCGTCTACTGTTATTACGTTTTTGCTATCGGCTTGTTTAGGATTTGGATCGTTTTTTGAAAGATTGCGTTTGTTAGCTTCACTCTTCAGTTTTAGTCTGAATCTCATTTAATTTTGGGTTATAGTCAGTTGTTTCGCTTGATTTTTTATAGTTGCCCACGTCTGCGAGCCGTGTATTAGTGCTGTTATAATGTTAGCTTTGAATAATATTGTATTTTTCAGTTAGTTATCGTAATCGTACTGTCCGTTGAAAACGTGTTGGTTTTATCTTATTGTTATTCTCGCTTCTTCGTCAGTTCTATTTTTGAAACTGATCGTTTGACCGAGATATATATGTATCAATTTTGCGAGACGTTCGTCAGTACGAGTGCGTAGCCAGAGCAAAATATTTGTGGGGGCAAATCAAACTCCGACGAGGTGGAGAATCGAATGCCTTCGCAAAATGGACACTTCTCCCCCACCGCTCTGGAGAAACAATTTTTCTTGGCGGGAAAACGACTTTTTTTTGGCGAGCATGCCCCCCCCCCTTTGCTAGGCCTCGCCATTTGTAACCAACAAAAATTTCAAACTATCTTAGATCCTATCATCATTTGGGCAGGTATGCACATTTCAAGGCGTGAGAAACATTGCAACACCTATACAATGTGCATATTCCGAGGACCTCGTTATAAAAAGAATTCACAATCAGTGCGAAAAACTTACATCAGTACGTCGTTAGTTGCTGCCGGGACCGGGACTTTAACTGCAGCCTCTGAAAAATGACGAAACTCATTTTAAAACGAGCTCATCAACAATGAAACCAGTCTATTTGACACAGTAACAACGAGGTTACCTTCTTTAAATTTCCACAGTATTTTTCCATTCCTGATATTAACTCCTAGAAAAGTTCCATCCAATGTGGTCAAAAATAATAACGACTCGTCATCTTTAATCAATTCTGTACCACACTCGGCGCAAACCTTTAAAATGACATAAAAATGAATTTATGTACCGATAAACTGACAAAAAGGAGAATATAGTGAACTTACACCTGAATTGGACTCCTCCACTTGAAGATTGATGGTACATACAATGGACCAAAGTGTGATACCAAGAATAAGCCATAAGACTATTATCTTTGACATGTTTCATATCAACTGCATGTAGCACTTATACAATGGTCGTGCGTCGTATCTAATTTTTCATAAGACAAAAAAAAGGTATAAGTGTAGATGAATTACCTAGGTGCTTTTAAATTAATAATCCAAGAGGATAAACCAAAACCAATAGCTATGGAAAAACTCCAAACAAGTGATAGAAAGAAAGAACCACCACAGAGAGGAGATAAGGAACCAAAAGAGTAATTGTAAAACAAAGTCTTGTGAAAGAAGAAAGGTCTTTGGCTACGCATAGACCTTCTATTGATTTGGAAGTGTTCACGCTCAGAATGCGCTATTAACGAATCAACTGATGAGAGCATGAAAGCGACTTGAAATTGAAATTGCTGTGTTTTTAAATTTCATATTTTTTTGTTTGGTAAAATGTGAAAAATGAAATATTTTTGATAGATTCCGGTACAGAATTTCTCAATCTACAAAGTGGCTTGGTCGGTTTTTCGTTTACCCTATCTGTTACTCCCCAAATTTGCCCTTAAAAAGTAGGCTTTGGGCTTAAAACAATGTTGAATTAGAAGGTTTTCGCGTTTTTTTTTGAAACTTTACTAAGTTTTTGGCATATGAGACTTATGAGTTTTTGATTCTGAGCCCCTTAATTTGTCCAAAAAAAAAAGTTGATCCTTCAAGAAAATATAAGGCTCTCTGTTTTAGAGTTCGTTGGATTTATTTTTTACTCGAGGGTAAAAAAAGGTAAAAAAATCGTGTTTTTCCAATTTTTTTCTAGCAAGTCCTTATAGTTGTAGTAATTGCAATTGAAAAATATACAAGAAATAGTTAATGAGCAGTCTGCTGTGGCTTACATAATTTTTCCTTCCAGCATTTAGCATGATGAAAAAGTTTTTCATGAACCGCGTAAAATGTCATTACTCGCTCATACAAGTCCAAAAATATTTAATTTGAAATTAAGACATTTTGGTTTTCCCCTGGATTGTAATAAAAGACATCTGGTATAGCTTTTGGCAAAAACAATAATACCCTAATGAGAAAAAAGTGCATAATATTTGCATACTAACAGGAGGATAATTCAAATTCTATGAGAAATTAATAAAAATTCAACTTGAAAATAAGTACCTATAAATATTATGTTGAATGAATTAGAGTTCTGCACGTTGAAATAGATATAATTATTTTGTAATATTAATTTTTCACGTAAGACCTGAATTTTCTCAAAGTTAGTATGCAAGATAATAGTTTAAAAAGAATTTTTTTTCTTCAAGTGCAAATTGTCTTTGTTAAAAGAATATTCGTTTCTACAGAAACCAGGTTCTGGTGCGAGGCCAAAGTTTTACTGTGTTTGTTGATGTAACGCTTTATAAACTAATTCTGTCTACACTTTATATTCAATTAGTCATAAATTCTTTAAAATCTCGCCTAAACTAACCAAAAATCGAGTTGTCAAGTTGATTATACATTTTCTCCCAGTAAAATCCTTGTGAATTATAGTATTACCTATGCTAAAATCATAAATAGATTGGTATTCCATTTGACTCAAACTCGAACCATAAGTGAAAGTTTACATTATAATGAAAATAACCATACTCTTCTCTAATTTGGCTATTCAATCAGAGACGATGTTCGATTTATTTCGAACAGAGTAGGATAGTAAAAAATATTATCGACAAGGATAATTGAATATTATATTGTTCTATTGTCTCTGTGCGTCAGAAGAATTTGTCTAAATGCACTTCTGACTTTTCATTAACCCCGCGATCACATTCCATATTATGTTTCCGTTCAAATCTTCGACCATGCATATGTATATCGCAGACTCAATAAAACCAATAATATGCTGTAGAAACCAAGCACCTAATGGACGTGTGACCTCATGACATACATTTCAATTGGTAATTTCTAGTCAACCAATAAAACATTCATGCAAATATAAACAACATTAAATTTCCAATTTAATATTTCAACTTAATTTCATACACGGACGAATAACGAAAAAAAAATGACTCTACCACAAAATAATTAGGTATTTTAAGGTTACGTAATTTGCAAGCGAGGACACTATAATATTGACATTGCCACATGAGTATTTCTCCTTTTTTTTTTTACTGCCGTTTTTCTCGCTATTCACGTCTAAAGCGAACTGGATTTATCAATAATACCTATAAATTTAGAATAAGAAGGCCATAGTTGTCGTGAATTTTGGGGGAAAAATTGTTAATTTTTTTTTTTTTTTTTTTTCAATAATGAAACGTAAGTTGGAATACTCCTATTTATGCTGGGTACACTTTCACTGTCTGATAATTGGCTTGATGTTGTTCGGGGAATATGCGGTAAAAAATCTTGGCTCTCACCCCTTGTGCTTCCCCCCTGGGTGACTCATAAGTGTTCAAAGTTAATGTTTTTCATCTTTAACTCGAAAACTATATCCATTCTGAAATTCGATAAAACTTAATTCTGCATTGTCAATCGATTGAAAAAATGACTTCATTTGATACCATAGAAATGCAGTAAATGAAGATTGAAAATAAGTCTGAAATGTTGAAAAATGATACTTTTCAAGTGTTTTTCCTCAATAACTCGAAAAATAAGGGAAATTATACTTATTTTAAATCTTCATTTTCTGCACTTCTGTGGCACCAAATAAAATTTTCTTTTTCAGTCGATAGGAAATTTGATGCAGATTAAAGTCTTTTGAACTTCCAAATGGATATCTAATATAGTTTTCGAGCTGCTCATAAGCCCCGCAGGGGGGTGAGGCTTTTTACCACAGATTCCTCGTATCACTAACACATTCTGGGCATTAAATCTTTTGCACCAATTTTTCATCTTTTTGTTTCAACTTTTAAAACTAATTTTCTTGGGTTGTTGACGGAAACTGCATAAATTAGCTCACGTACCATCTACAGGTCATAAATTTTTATTTTTTGCCTACAAAATTCTTAGAATATCTATGAAAAAAATCCGAAAATTCGTAGAACTAAAAGAATGAAAACGTAGAAAAATGATACGGTCAAATCACTGAGCTAATAAAATTAAGAAAAAAATAAGTTCATGATGGGTTAAAAAAAATGTATTTTCACCTTCTTTAAGAGAGTAAGGCACGTTACTTGACAAATAATAATCAATAGAGATAATCTTACAAATTTAAACTTATGTTATTTTCCTAACAAAGTAATTATGGATCTTAGAAAAATGCTTAGCAATAGAAAAAAAAAAATTATTTAAAAAAACATCAATAATTACTTAAAACGAACCAATCGGAAATTATGTAATATTCAAAATGAAGGTACACCCAGCTCATATGAGCTCCGAAATATGTTGGTACAATAATTTAATAGCGAACATATGTGTAGTGAATTTAGTTGAAGATATAGTTTTGGACTTGGGTGTATGTATTTTGTGGGATATTGTTACTTCTTAGCCGTACAGAATCCAAATTTAAAGGAAAATCAAAACCCAGCAAAAAATGGCACAAATTTAATAAAGGCTATTAGGACTTTTTAAAAATTGTATCAACTATCAAGAATCGAATCACACACCGTGTTTAATCAAAAATAATGATTCTTTTTCGTTTGGGGGAGGGGGGAATATAATCATAACAATAATAATAATAATAAACGTTAAAATTAATGACATTAGAAGTAAAGAAAATACTGCTTTCTCACACGCTCATGCACAGTGTAAACATAAGTAAGCCTGAATAGTATTAATTCTAAAATACTTAACAGGTAAATATAAGTTTTAATTAGTGCAAATTAAATTATTGTCTAGAAAAAAAAGCATGTATCATTAGAATTGCCTATTCTGTATGAACACGTCCACGTTTTTATCAAGTATCTTTATTTTTTTTTTTTTTTGAGCATGGAATTCTTTCATTTATTAGTTTACTTCAAATGCAAAAGTTCGAATGAACAAACAAAAAAATATCACAATTAGTTAACAGTAAGCTCTCATCAATATAGGTAGTTATAAATGACTAAAGTACCGATTTGATTTCAAATGGGACTGTAAAATAAAACATTATGTTCGATAAAATGTATGATTACACCTCTCTGGATGTGAAATAGAAATTCTGTAATCGTATGATCGAGAACTCAGAATTATAATCATATAAGCTAAACGGACACTAAGCACAAGTAAAAAACAACAGTATAAAAGAAATAAAAACACCAACAAAAGAAAATTTAAAAAATCCTAAAGAGTTTAAGTACTATTTGTTTCCCCCTAGAAAAGTTATTTTGAACTTTTATACACTCAACTATTATGTATCATGTAGAAACGAAGCAGATAGACTATAAGTGCTCCCTAAACTTTTGAAAATCAAAACATATGTTTTTACTAGCAATATCGAATCCTTATGTTAAAAAAGTGTTTCATTTTTAACTCGAATAGACTATAATAATTATTGATCAGCCCAACTCTTTTAAGACCCTTCCTATAAGACCCTTTAATTATATTTTTAATTTTTTAAACTTCAGTCATTCGCGCTAGGTACCTAAATAAAACAAAACATTTGGAAATTCAATTTCAAAAAATCAAAAGCATAATAGATATAAATAAAAAACAAAATTAAAAAGTCATACACCACTGCCATAGAAACGACCCACCTTGCTCTCTATATTTAGCACCATTCGTAGCTGATTATATTCATTGCATCAGAAAAATTAAGTCTAGAATGAGAATTCCTTAATGATTCTCATTAAATATTTCGAACCAAAATCAATCGAATTAGTCATAAATGCGTCCACGAGTAAGAAATGTACAGTCTAGGTACAAACATATTTACATACTAGAAAAAGAAAACATTCAACTTTAAAATAATACGATGAAAAATATTATTAAAGTAGAAAAAAAAAGGTAACATTTAGAGAAGGAAGTAAATTTGATCATTAACTTGTTAATATCAATGGAATTTCAACTCAATTATAAAGAAATAACAATGAAAGCTTAGATAGCAGTACAAAAACTAAACGCTCACCATTTTTCAAAACACCCACTCTGACATAAAAGTCTTAAAAACTTCCATAAAATTCATCGAGAAATGTAAGATTTAGAAGGATAAAGTTGAGGAGAAAATCTCATTCAAAAATCGCTCATGAAAAACATTCAAGCTGCATTAACATTCATTTGCAAATCAAGATAGAATGGTAGGCCAAAAAATGAGAAGCCAGCATTATTGAATCAAACCATTTAAAATTCTCGCCACAATTTTTTGCCAGAAGTTGAAATTGTTGGAGCTACAAAGCTAAGAGTTGAAAAAATTCAGTATTTAAGCGGACTTTATTCTAAAAAGTTATGCTTGAAATTATTTTCTTTAGTAGAAGGTATTATCTTCATAAAATTTTTAAGAATAAAGCTGGCCAGAATTCCAAAACTTACCAACTTGTAATTTTTGTAGACCTCAAGTTCGAGGCGAATAAAAAGTTTTAATGACTGTTTCGATTAATCTTAATGAGTTCTACTTCTACTTGGCACTCCGGAAACTAATTTAAAATGATATTTTGGTTGGTGTTTCACTTTTTATAACGAAGCTAAGTAAAATATTGGATTCTTCAAAAAGGCAGTGATTACAGCCCCTTCAATTTCAAGTTGAGGCAAAAATTTATAATTGGGTTTTTGATTTATTTCATCAGGCTCTATCTGCTGGAGTTAGCTTGGCAACCTAAGCTGGGATATCATACGGTATATATAAATTGAAATTCTAAAACTGGGACGAGAAAATGTTAATTACTATATAGTCAGTTAAATGAACAGACATTAAGATAAGTCCTCTTTGGCCTTGACTCAAATGATCAGATCGGATTGGCATACTTTTAAAATTAAGATGTTCACGCTTGGCTTTCATCCAGCTAAATAATGTTTTTAATGTTCCAGCTTTACAAAATAATGTTGAAAGCCACTGCGTTTTAAAATTTCCTCACAGAAATCATCAAGTACACGAATGCCTTTCATACTTACTCTCTCTGAAACTCATGATTCCTCAATTTTCGTAATACTCGTATTTCAAAGAAAATAAAATTGAAATTTTTGAAGTTTTGATTAAGATATTTTCTTGGTAATGGTGGTTTTCTTTTAAAAGCTCAAGTACTGCTTCTGAACATCATAAATTAATATATGGCACCTATATACGCATTCAAACACGTTACTAGCATAAAAAATTAATCAACTTGCCAAAAAAGACATTTTGAAGAGTAACAGCATAAATTTGTTACCAAGTATCAAAATGAAATAGAAAAGATTTATGAACAAGTAAATATTGTCTGAAAGTACGTGTTTTTGGAGTGATTTTCATGCAAACTGACGGGCTCACTGTGCGGTTACCAAATTATTAATAGGCTCTGGTTCGACCTCATATCCACTACCATCGCCTTTCATTTTGTACTTAGCTAATCTGATGGCGGTCAGACGATTACGGGCTTCTTCCAGCTCTTTCTCAATACGCAGAACCTCAGATCGAGCATTTATTTCTTGCGCAATGCCACCCACCATTTTTTTATTCAACACCAGACTGCGCTCTTCATCGTGCTGTATAGCTTGCTGCGCAGCTCGAACCAGATTGTCAGTTGCTCGTTTCACAGCATTGCCAGCTGCTTGTAGTCTTTTGGTTGTATCACTATCAGGATCCGCCTTCACTTTGCAAGCAACTAACAACTGCGCAGTAGAAGATGCTACCTGCTTGGCTGCTGATATAAGTTTCTCTTCGCTGGCAATACCTTGGACTAAAGAATTGGCTGACTCAACCAGACTGTGCGTTGCTGCAGCCACAAGTCTGGCTGCTGAAATGAGCCCTTCGGACCATTGTCCATCGTCAGAACTAGTAAGTGGCGTACGACTCACTTTACCATTGTCCACTAGTTCACGCTGTGCAGCCGATGCGGCTTTAATAAGAGCTGATGTAGCTGCAGCAATAGACTTGGCCGCCTCTAAAATCATTTCATTGAAGTTCAAAGACTCGTCAGTTTCTTGTACATTACGTCTTGGTTTCAAAGCTGCCAATTTTCGAGCAGCGGCATCGATGGAGGCAGCAGCACCCAGCAGCTCATTTTCAGCGATCATGGTTGGATCATCCGGATGCACCCAATCTTTCCCCTTCAATGCCTCAGCCACTGAAACCAGTTCGGTAACACTCTGCGCAATGTTGCGTGAAACTTGAGGGAGTGTTTGTTTAGGGTCAGTCACCATAGGTTGACCTTGATTGGGCCGCAGAAGGTTCAAAATGATCTGCAGTAGTTCGCGATATTGCAAGGCAGTATCTTTGCCAGCCTGTAATGTGCGTTCACGAAGTTCAGATGTCTCTGCCTGGCTCATGCAACTTTTGCAGATAGCCAGCATGTCTGAAATAGCCTTACGTCCCATATTGGCAGCTATAATAACATCCTCCTGTTTACCACTGTTGCCAGCAGCAACTGCCTTAGCTGTGGCCAATGTGATTGCCTTGGTACTGCGAATCAACTCTTCTGGCGTTGCTTGTGCATTATATAAACTGGGAGATGTGAGTGCTCGAATTTCCTGTGCAATAGCCTCTATGGTTGATTCCAGGGCACGAGTACCACGTGAATGCTCATCTTCAACAACTTTTACAGTTTTCAGCAATGATGTAAGATTTGTAACCATCACTCTTGCAGATTCTTTGAGGTATGCCATAGATGGGTCATTGATACTTTTGCCAGAAGCTGATTTTGTTGCCTGAATCAGATCACCCAGAGCATTGGCCACATCTTTGACAGCATTAATCAACATCACTTGCGATTCCGGATTATCTGATCCTAAAGAAGCAGCCCCATATTTTACAACCTCAGCCAGTTGTGTGATAGTGGAAACAGCATTTTGAGCAGCAACAGCCAGTTGTTCTTGAGAGGACGCAGCTCCAGCAACTAAGGTTTTAGTATCTTCAACCAGAGCTTTAGCAGTTTTCAGTATATTTTCACGATGGTCAGCAAATGTCTCATTTTCTTTTTCTGCGTGTAAAGTGCCAGCTGTGGCAAACATTATTATCGTATCCAGATCACCAATAATGCCGGATACAGTGCTAGCAGCGTTATTACAGGCTTGTGTACCTCTTGAACAGGCCTGTAGGGTAGAAAGAACTGACGATACCTTTTCAGCAACATCTTTGGCTTTTTCAGTGCGCTCCCTACATGAGTATGAAGTATTGGTTGAGGTGCTTGCAGCAGTTTTTACAGCACTGATGCAAGAGGAGCCTAAATCTCTCACACTAGTGCTTAATCTTTCGGATGTTTCGGGATTTGGATCGCCAGAAACAAAATTAATGCAATCGGAAGAGAGTTGCGAATAATTTTCAGATAAGGTTATATCATATTTACTCTCATTAGTCCACGGTTTTGACATCATTTCTTGCGTAATTTTAGCTATTTCTTTGGCCGTGTTCACCATTCGTGCATGCGCTTCATAAGTGGATTCTGTACTTTCAAAAGACTTTGAGTACTCGGAATCAGAAACTCGGCGCATAGCTTCAGAAATGTTGTAAATCACTTTGCTCACAGTTGCTGTGTAATACTTGACAGGAGGACTAGGTGGAGCAGTTTGCTTTTCCTCTACATATTGCTCAACTTCGGAGGTATGATACCCATTCAATTTTGGCACAGTCTGGTATTGTTCTGTCATCGAGGTAACTGTTTCTTGTTTCTGAGTGAATGACTTTTGAGGTGTAACCTTGGTTACTTTCACTTGATTAATAAGACGATTTAATGTGGTAGTAACCTCGGCTACGGCAGAAATCAAGTCTTTTAAAAGTACATTATCTTTATCAGGAACTGCCTGACCACACACAGAAACCAAATCATCCATGGCATTCATAACCTCTTTGGCAGCCATGACTAACTGTTCACGGCAACTTGGGTTCTCCACAGTAGATGCGACAACCTTGGTGCAGGCAACTAGCTGAGATGTAGCCAGAGCACACTTGGTGGCAGCGCCAATAACTGCAGCTTGTTGATGTTGGTCGACTGTTGCGGCAACACTCTTAGCTTTTATAACCAATACAGCTGTAGTATTGGCTACTGCTTTAGCCAGGGTCAATAAAGTGTCCTTAGACTCGTCCCTGCCATCGCTGATTTCAGTAATCATGCGTCGTGATGCATCACCGACACGACTGGCAGCATTTAACAAACTCTGGCGAGTAGTATTGGACTGAGGTTGTACAGCAGTAAGTAGGTCAGTAAATGCGGAGCATAATTTGCGAGTTGCATCGATTAGTAGGTCGCCAGAGGGACTGAGGGCAGCTATCATCTTCACACTTTGAGTCATTTCTGGTAGATTTGTGGTGATCGAATGAAGAGCTTCTTCGATGCCAGTGTAATCTGTTTCACCAGAGGTCATGGAAATGATTTGGGCTGTAGCTGCATTCATTGCTGCAATATGTGAGCTCACCTGTTGCTTATTACTGCTCATAGTGGTCTCTTTCCAGTGAGTACTAGCTGAGTCTGGTATGATAATCGTTGTCATGAGTTCTTCTTCCACTGTTGTGATAGTCTCTTGAGTAGAACTGATCTTTGAGACCAAAGCCTTTTGCGGCTCTGTTGTAATATTTGTCATCTGAAATATAAAGAATAATGAAAATATACGATTCTTTGATGGCGATAATCATTTAGCTGTGAAAAGTATGATTCTGGTTGAAACACTGCTAGGTGTTGATTTAGCAAAAGTTCCAAAAAATAAACTCGAAGAATGCCGATGGTTTTGGGTACAGGGAGAGTTAAAGTAAACAATACCTGCTTTTTGGCCATTTAAAAGTTTTCATAGAAAATTCATTACTTTTGATGACGTTCTCCAAGTTCCTAAAATACTCATTAATGCATTTATGTTTACGTATTTCTGAATTAGTAAAAGGCGTGTGTAAATTTCAACTTCGAAGCTCAATAATTTGCAGAATTTTGAATTGAGTTGGCTCAAATGTATTCAGTGTGTCGATACAAGACCAGCGAATGAGCCATGTAGTTTTTTGAGTCAGTCGATTGAGAAATTCAGTCTGTGGAGAAGCTGAGATGAAGTCAAAAACAAAAAAATTTGCTCGACTGAATATATTTTTCTTATTACAAGATCTACCTTCAGTTTTTGAAATATTTGGTTTCCTAGCATTGTCTTGCTGTAGATTAAGACAGTACTTCACTGAGAAAAAACTGCATTCGTATTTTATTTTAATATCTGCGTACTAACACAAGGACAATTTAGGTTTTATATTGAAAATTAATATGAATTGATTAAGATTTAGGTGGAAAAAATATTAAAAATCAATACAAAATATTGAAAATTGGCGCGCTGCATACTAAAATTTGGTGTATTATGTATTAATTTTTCACATGAAATCTGAATTGTCCCAAAGTTAGTATGCAGCTTACTAACTTTTAATATTTTTTCTCCGAATGTTGAAAAATATCCCAAGAAGTTTCATTTCAAACGTATTACTGCTCTGAAGGAAATGCATACAATGTAGAATAGACAATGAAAATATATCGCACAGCAAAATAAGCCTGATCTATCAGGAATTACGAATGCGAGTAACAGAATGCTGATATGCATAACGTCAATAAAACGTGATTTATTTCATGTATTCAAACAAACGTTGGAATGAAGTTTTCATCACGTACGAAAACTAAAATTATCGGATTCTTTATTTTTTGTTGCAGATACATTTTTTATAAATGATATTTTTCTGCAAAATTTTAGTGTTTCTTTCAAGAACAAAAGATACGAGTAATATTAGAAAGTACCAAAGAATTATGACTGTTCTCAGCGTACTAATAAAATTTGATGAGAAAATAATTTTGTAGTTGGAGCTGAAAAATTATATTTACGTCCCTCTCTTCAAACAGAAATTTTAGTTTTGTCCCAGAAAAAGAAAAAAAAATGTACTTCATTGAGCCAAATAAAAATTCTAAAAACAAGAACATTCTACATAAAGTATCAATTTGTACTCTATGGGTCTACACAGTGAGTTATTTATGAGAAATTTCACTTTTTTGACATTTTTTTAAACAGCTTAGAGATATTCTCTCATTATTATTTGAGTCTAACCACATCTTAGTACTTATTTTATTCCTTTTACTGATCCAACCTATCAGCATGAAGAAAAAGAAATCAAAAATTAAACTGCTTCATATTGACTGGTTTATTTCAAAAAAGCAAACTTCAATAAAGTTGCTATTACAAATTATCCTTTTACGTCAAATAGCAAGAATCAATATTTAATGGCTATAATAAATCTTTGACTATGTAGCATCATTTCGGGGGAAAAAAATCAAACCATATTTTGCATTTTTTTTTTTTAAGTACACATAAGTAGCTCTTTTAATGCATATAAAAGGATTACTTTATTTACATTTTCCTGCCAATGATTGAATCAAAAACATTAGCTTAATTTATGAATAATAATTAGGAGGTAATTTCAAAGTATTTTGGCTATATAGTTTTCAAAATTTGAAGAGTTTAATTTAAAAATCCTGGCTCCTATCTGTAAATGAAATAATCGGTGCACGAAGAGAGTAAAGTACCTTGAACCTATTCGCGTTGAAATGAAACTTCTCACTCTAACCGACAGGGTCTTTGGAAATGAGAGTGATCACCTACACCCTATTAATAGTATTTTGTAAAACAAATGTATTGATTTCAATATTGTGAATCTTGTTCATCGCATTTTTGCATCGAGACCTTATTCACTCCCCTCGTGAGCTTGAAAAATGTTAAAAGTCACTCACCTGACTTTGTTGCATGATAACTGGAGAGTGGCCCACATTGATCTGTCCACTAATTGTGGTGTATTGCGCACTGCCCACGTGTCCCATTCCATACGGTTTTGACCCATCCATGCCGGCTCTCATAATGGCTGGCTTCGCCACAGACTCGGTATTCACTTTGTTCACCCTGTTGCTTTCGTGCTGCAGAATACTAGCTTTGGAAGGTGACACAGTTTCCTCAATCATGGTAGAACCCTCGTCTCCGTCGATGCCAAAGTGATCTTTAGCCTGCTTTTTCTTCAAGATAATATCGATGTAGCCAGAAATAATCTGCGCTATCTGTTCTGCCTCGCGTGTCTGCACCGAGTAGTACTGGTCCGAATAGTCGCCAAAGTCGAGAGTAAACGTTTTGGGCGAAGCTCCCCAACGACGTACGGTTGTCAGGGGCCACGTTTTCAAAATTTCTTTAGTGCGTTCATCTAGCCGTAGGACCGAATCCTTATTAATACCGAGAAGTCGGGGCACCAATTTATTTTTGCCAGTCAGCTGTTCTTTTACCAGAAAAAATGTGACGCCAAAAGTGGGAAGGTTTCGACAGGTTTTCACGTACTCGACTTTGGCATCCAACTCTGAGATGCCAAAATGCTGCTTTTGCTCGGCGAATATCTTTTTCTCGACACCCTTCACCTTCACGTAAGAATGCGGTAGGAATTCTTTGAGATCGAGAAATGGGGGTTTATGCTTGGCTTCGTTGTGGTTGCCAAACTGAATATGCACTTGAAGGCCGGCTAATTTGCACGCTAATATTTCCGTCACCGGGTGCGTGCCATCCAAAATCGCATCTCTGGCCTGAACATAGAGCAGATTCAGCTGAACAGGATCATGGGAATCGATGTTGCCATCAGAGAAAAAGAATTTCCTGCGCAGGAGAACCGGTTCCCCTTCGTTGATGCCTTGCTCGCGGAGGGTTTTCGAAGCATCGATCCAGTTGAGGTCGTCGTCGGTTCTCAATTTTTTTCGCAGCTGATCCATTTTCGCATCTCGATCTTTTTCTTCGCGCTTGCGGCGCAGAGTGAGAGTGCCATAATTAGGTGCTTTGTTGTCGACTTCGTCTTCCAAGAAATCCTTGATGAGACCGTACTCGTCGTGATTGGTGATACCTAATTTTGTGCATATCACTACCATCAAGTTGGCAACGGGTTGGCTGTCATCGATCATTACCGTTTTCACAGATCCATCCAGCATTTGAACTTTGAGAGTGCGCAGTTTTTTGCGGTATTCGAGAAGGTCCCCATTGCGCAGGATATAATATTCGAGAGTGCGTCCGGGCTCCAGCCATACTCCTTTTTTGGCGTCTTCGTCGGCTAAGAACAAACCGTAGTCTTTCGCGTCACCTTTGCTGGCTTCGAATATTTTGTCGCGAATTATTTCGCATGTTTCGGATACCGTCGTTGAAGGATCGAACTGTATGGTTTTTGTAACTCCTCCGTCGATGATGTTTACCCGTAATGATAACGCAGCCATGTCGAATGCACTTGAAATGTTGAGTGGAAGGAAATCTACGTGAAAGTCGAGAAGAAAGACGAATGGTTATTACAACAATTCATAGAATTCCAATTAAATCGAAGGGAAAAAAACAAAATTTCTAATATACTCGTACATAGGCCTACATAACTGAGTATAAATTCACCAGGCAAACTCAAAAACTTCCGAGACTGCATTAATTTTTTTGTTTGAGCGAATAGGGCCAATAATGACTGGAAACTCTTTTCGGTGAAGCTTATTTTTTGAAACTTGCCTAAATCTGTTGCAACTTTTCTACCAGCTTTATATTTTTCCTAAAGTTTAATTTGAAGATGGATAATAAAAACCGGCTATGTCGACACTGGCCTTTTTTTTAAATCCATCAGTTTCATAATCCTTGGACTTTCGTCTTGCTACAAAGACATCATACAGCCCACTTCTCAAGTATTCGGAAAACTATTTTTTATTTTTTGGATTATAGAAGCAAAATTTTTTGACTGGAGAAGAGCTACAAAGTAATAGGCCCCCAAAAGCAATGAAACCTTAATCCAGGAGTGATCATCGCCATAATTAAAACTACTTTTTTTTTAAACTTTGGAGGAATAATTATAATCATTCGAGTACACGTCACTTTACAGGGGAAATAAATGGCCCAAAAATGTTAATAAACTGAAAATTTTGAGAAAAACAATTACAGATGTTTCAACTTTTTCTAACAAGCCCTCGATGAACAAGTTATATTTTCAAACAACTCGCCATCTGTTAATAAATTCGTGTTATATTTCGTAAGATTAGAAGGCTACGATAATCGACGATGGGAAAATTATGTTTACATTACGAGTATAAAATTGACAAATAAAACGGAGATAGTTGTGAACACTTACGATTAGTAATTCTTCAAGAAAATATGTTTAGTATGACGTCGTCGTTTCCTGTTTGTCGCGAGTTGATTTGGCAAATGTGATTTGGCATATTACTCGAAAATCTATTCGACAAAATGGAAACAAAATATATTAGTTCGGACTGGGAGAATGAAGCTTCAATAGAACAAACTCGAAGCAGACAGTCTTAGTATTGAGACCTAACCTAAATAGAAACTAAAGAGATCTCAAGTAGGACATCCGAATTAGAACAAAATTAGTGATTCATATAATATGAACTGTTACGATATCATAAGCGGACTTTGAGAGGTGACGGGGCGCACTGTAATGGGTGACGGGTAAGCTAAGCCCTCTAAAGCTAAAATTGACCCTCTCCTGAGTAAATCGAGTTAGGCACCCAGTTCAAATAAAATAACCCAAGTTTTGATTTATTTGTGCAGAAGTGTATTTTCCTAATTTTTTGTCATCTTATCATCTATTGTTTTATTTGTGATGTACAAATTCACTAGCCCCCGCCCCCAAACATAGCAAGCAAAGCACAGTAGAGTCAGTCTGTGTATAAAATCACTCGTTTGAGTGTTTCACAAAAGACAGAGGTAGCATTTTCCCTTAGAAATGTTTTGAAAATTGATTAAAAAAGCCTTATATAGGGTATCAAAATGGTATTAAATCTGCGATCAGTGTCTGTTATTGAGTCATACGATGACAAGAATTTGTATACTTACCGATTTACGTTATTTTTGTCGATGAAGTAATGAATTGAGAACGAGCAAATTGAACTAACTTTCAATTGCTGAATACAATAACAGATTTGGAATAGTATCAGATAAATTAAATACGCCCATTAATTAACTAATTGTAGGAATTGAAACAGTTGGCAAATTGACGACGAAAAATAATATACAACGCGTACAGAATAAACCTACGCTTTCCAAAGAACAGAGAGTTTCGTAACGTATAACAAAAATATCAATATGCCATTTATGGAATTATCATTCATGTCAACATAATTATACACAGGAAGTACGAAGTGAACTGTGAACCTTCGACATGAACCAAGTGAAGCAAGCTAGGCTAGGCTAGAGCCAGATCCACAAGTCTCTCTGCTCTTGATAAAAATAAAGAATACTGTCTACAGCCATTTAGTTCGAACATTCGCCACTAGGGATTCGTGTATTGGCGGTTTTATACAGTGAAAAGTAAAATAAACCCATCTTCTCTTCTTTATAGACTCTCTCCTTACTCTAGGTCTGATACTTCTTTTTTTTTTCTTATGAAACAAAACGCTTGGAGACTTTTTAGGTTTTTCTATACGAGTAGATGCTATTGGGTGGCTTAGATGAAATTCTGGTAAAAATTCATCATCTCACTTCACATTCTCTGTTCTCCGGTAAGATTTTCATTTCCGACTTAGAGCACAGTTAGAAATCCAAATGAGTCCATTCTTCATTATAGTTTTTAGTTGGGGGAAAAGAATAAAACAAAAAAAATCAATATCCGACCAAAATGAAAGTAACATCTTGTAACTATTGGAGAAAAAAAGAATCATTCGAATTTTCTTTCCTCATACTCCATCAGACAAAGTAAACGAGAATACTGAAATAATTTATTCGATGGCACTACATAGTTCTTTTTTTTCCTTACGAATCCACTTACGTTAGAGAATAAAATACATTAAAATACGCAATAAGAATAAAAATAATACTGCACAAGAAATTGATAATTTAAAAATTCAACTATCGTGCAAAATTATTTTTAAGGAATGGCGATTTCGAACAAAATAAATATCTATACAAAAAATCGAATCAACAGTCTAGTAGTAAAAGTAAACGTAAAAAAAAAAAGTACGAATAGAAGAAATTCGTGAATAGGTTTTTTTTTGTAGAGTATGTTGAAAAGTCTAAAATGTCTCTGAGGATACAAAATTTGGAGAATCTTGAGCTCTCAAACTGCAGTTAGGAGCAAACAAATGGCAACTCTAAAGCCTCGTCGACTTCCTTGCATAGGGCTGAGTTTTCAGACGGGACGAACAGAGTGATGCCACAATTACAGTTCGATGGAATACGCACATACTGGGTGTTCTTCGAACCGTTATCATTTTCTCGGATGATCGTGGCCACTTGTCCTGCACAATAACGGAAAGTCAAAATATTATTTTGGCGAAAATAAAATTAAAAAAGTAAAACGAACTGAAAAAATTCTAATGACTTGTTTCGTTTCTAAATTGAATTGAATTTGATGGTTCGTTCTATTTTTGAAAAAAGTACCACTATTTTGATACTTTTTTTTTTGTAAAAAAAGTTCTCAAAATGGCTGTTCTATTTGGAGAAAGTGCGGAAATAGCTTTTCAATGTCATTTATGTATGGCGGAAGGGAGGGGTGGTGTATGTAAATCGCAAATTTCACTCTGGAAACTACAAAACGGACGAACTATGTATGAGAAAGTGCAGCGTGAAATTTGGAGTTGATAATATTGCTTTTGTGGTTAGCTATGGATATTATCTAAAATGTAATTGGAAAACGCTGATTTTTTATGGTTCTTTTAAGGCTCTACGTATGTCTTTCGTATTCTAATGGAATTTCGTTTTCATAGCTTTAGAGCCAAATTATTGCGAAAGTACGAAACCACTAAAAACAGTTATTGAGAGTCTACCTTCCTAAAGCCATTTTGTATATTAGTTCGTGTAAAAATTGTTTTTCAAGGTTCAAAAACATGAATTTTCTTTTGCAAAGCAAAATACTCATTTTTTGCACAGTCCAAAAACATAAACTTTCAGTGGTTCGCATTAAGATCACACTGTAGTTCCATTTGAAAATCTGCTTTTATCTAGCGAGGCTTGCTGCGCTAGAAATTTTGAAACCGTAATCAACCAAACACAGTATTTCATTGAAAATGTCACTTGAAGGACTCGGAATACAGTCTCTTATGCCACAAAACTTTTTTTTAAATGGATTCTGATACAGAATATCACACTCTGCAAGGTGACGTTTTTCATTTATTCTGTTCCGAACCCCACCCCTACCCTGGTTGCAAATTTATTACTCTGTCCACAAATGAATTTCTTCAACTTCAAGACGAATTCACGATTCTTGCCAGTTGACGGTACACTTAATTCTAGATCAGTGAAAACCATAGACCAATTTTTAGAACCCGCGTTACAAATTTATCCTTTTCTACTTCATTTCTGACTTTGCTATTTTTTTTTTAATTTTGTGGAAAAATTGACGTTAGAGTCACATTTACGAATTTAATTTTCCCCCTCCGCTTTTAGCGACACTGAATATAGTCACTCGATGAACTTTTCGAGCAGAATCTCTTCCAATGATTCTTCTGTAATAGTTGAACACTCACTGGAGGCATTCTAAGCAGTCGTGAACCATGTCAAAATAGTTTTTTCTATTTTTCTTTTTAAAGATTTTGAGTTTTTGACAAATGAGACTTTTGACTCTGCGAGCCCTTCGCTTTTAATTATTTAATAAAAATTACTTTGAAAATATTTTTTAAAATCAAATAAGTACCCACCTAAAACATTTTCGTTATACCATCGATTATGATTTGCTCTCATTAACGCTCTCAAATCGACTTTTGATGTCCATCTTTTCATTATACTCGTTCGCTTGACAAATATCAAAGGCGCCTGGGACAGCTGACTATGCAAAGATGACTCGCTAATTTTTTCATTCGGATTAGATAAATACAGGTTCGAAGATTCTAATTTATAAACAACATTGTGTTTCCACTGATTTCGATCTATACTCTCGGCGCTTAGACTCCCTCGTTCTTGAGTGTTTCGGGTAACGACAGGAATGGCACCTGCGATTGCAAAAAGATGAGAAATTAATGAAATCACGGCCGAAAATAATATTTAGCCTTCGTAGCGTAGAGGTTGGGCTACGATGCTTGTGAGAAAATTGAATTTATATGCCATAGCTATATATACCAACCTCTTCTCATCCAAATATTTAACCATTCGAGCAGGTTGACGTCCGTTTTCGGATAGGTTGAGAAAAATCGAGAATACAGCTTATTGTGGAAAACACTTTGAGAAAAATTTGCTAAATCATTTTCGTTGGCATTTTGTACGGCACGCATAAACAAATACTCGACTAATGACACATTTTTTGGTATCTGTTTCCTTTGCAATAAGTTCACTAATGCTTCACGATCGACTGGGCTACAGTCAGAAAGGCGTAACAATTTCTGTAAAGAGAAAAAAAAAATTAGTAAGTTCCTAATTAATGAAATTTATAATTGCGTCGTTCTACAAAAATGTTAATATTTCAGTCAGATTTTTGAGAAAATTTTTGGCCGCCATTTTGAATTTTTTTTTACGAAGTATCAATACATAGCCCACCTATCGGATTAGAAACATCAGCACTGAAAGAAATGAATAGATAGTAATTTTTACTATTTTTTTTAGGAAACCATATTCAAGATTATGGTAGATATTCTTAGTATGTGTTGTACTTTTTGTCAGCTTGGATGGTATATTTTACTGTTTTTGTGATTATTTCAACTATAAATCTTGCACTGTCCCGGTTTTTTCGTAAAAATAATGATAACTACCGTAGAAATTTTTTTTAGTTAGATACTGTATAGGATAAACTTTGAGAAAGAGGAGTAGAAATAGCCCTTGAGAAGAAACATAATTATACGTTTTCCACATTACTTTTCGAAGGCCATTAAAATATTTAGCATTTTTGGAAAACCATTAAATACTCGGCATCGACTGGCAGCAAAGTTTTGAATTTCACGTTGAAATTTCAAATTGGGGCTGAGGTGTTGACCTATGTGAATAGTTCATTGGGCAATTTCAGTTGAACGTTTTGAGTAACTGAGTGAGGCAAATGAACACAGCAGTGTAACATAACTGGAATACTTACAATAACATTAACAATGGCACTGATGCTATAACTTGGATCAACTGGTAACAAGTCATCGTAGCATTCGAGAGAATTTTCAGGACACGAGTCAACCAACGAAATATCAAATGTGTCATCAGCTACCGAATCCTTTTGATTTTCGCAGACACCCTGTGAACATTATAACTTGAAAATGATTGGAAATATATTAAATTCAAGTCCAAAGGACCGTCCACGATGTACTTTGGCTTTTGGTTTTGCTAAACTTGAACTAAAATTTGATTTTAGATTTTTCAACCATATATAGTATCAAAATTTGTCAGGTGTCTGGGGAAAAAATGTTGAATAATATTGAGGGGACAACAAGCTATAAGCTGATTTCAGCTAATCTGCCCAAAATTCTTCCCATTGTATTCGCGTTGGCCAGAGCAATCTACTTTAATTGCATAAAATAGAAATCATAGACTTTTTCAGTGTATTGTATTATAAATCTTTAAATGTAATATTTCTTGAAAAGTGGTTTTTTAATTTTTTTAAACTTTAAAATGCTGTAGCTTCGCGAATTTCAAAGGTAGGAAGGTCAGGTTGGTCTCATTTGATGGGAAATTTCATGTTCTTTGGTGTACTAGAAAAAAAAGTTAATAGTAATTTTCACGATTTTTATGAGAAAAATGAGACAGTTTTGAGATTATAGAAGAAATAACAACAAAAATCGTAATGAATCGTAAAATATAGTAAATGTTTGTTGTTTTTCTACTATAATATTCAAACGATACCATTTTCCTTGTAAAAATTGGTAAAAATCACTATTTCCCCCCCCATGTTTGGTATGCACGTAAGTAAATAAATTTATCATCCGACCGTCCTAGTGGTTCCTTTAGTATGAGACATTGAAAAAAATTGATGCTTTTTCCGAATAAAATCATACATCGTACCCTTTGAAAGTCATCTGGTATGAAAATATTCTTCTTGTCTGAATCGTCAGACGATTTACACGGGGGGCAGACTTCAACATCCGCCACCGACAGTCTATCACATGGTATTTCATCTTCGGACGAGTAGTCGATGCAGTCGTCCGAATTGTACGAATTTATAGTCGCATTGGCCGGATCGTTATTCGCCGACTCGCCATCTTCGGCGGCCAGACTTTTCGAACAACACGGCATTTCATAATCCACACCAACGCCAGACGAAGCCGCTGCTTCATCGTTCCGCACAGGCGAATGTTTCGGAAAGCAGTTGGCATTTTCATCACAAAGAGGGAACACGTCACTCGAAGGCTGCGCCAGTTCTAGAGGGGGTGCCGCAGGTAATTCGGCCTTGAGCCGTTCTTTGGTCAGCGACGAGCCGCCAGTGTAGGAAATATTATTGTCACTATCCGAGTCTTGGCCGTTCGATGGTCCCGGATCGAAATCCATTTCCAAATAATCCATATCGGGGGAAGAGCACGAATTTCGTGCCCCACCGTTTGGCACGTTCATGCCCAGATACAAAAACGACTCGGGCAAATCGGAACCCATTTCTGCGCCTTTGTACGTGTACACGCAGTGCTCGTCGTCGTCGTCGGAGCTACTGCTGGCATAAATCTGTCGATACCTGGAACTGTTGCGACCATTATGATGGTCACGACTACTGTCCCCAAATTTGGACGAGCAACCGTTTGAAACATTGCGACTATTCAGATTATTCATCGAGCTGCCAGTCGCACTCAGATTATTGAACGAAGTGCTGCAAGTAGGCTCGACGTTGACGCATAAATTGCCATTAGATTTGTGAGCTTCTGAGCTGCCACTGTCTGCTTTATTGGTTTCTTCGCATTCATTGGGATTTGTCTCGGACTGTCTACGAATCTTATTGCCGTTCACCTTCTCAACAGAGTCACCAACGTCGTCGTTCATAGCTCTTTTTAGATTCACTGTTGTCAAAAGAAAGAAACTAACTTTAGCTGTTATGTGTGTTGCTACTTGCAGGGTAATTAGCAGTGCCAAAAGTTGATTTTTCAACTAGTTGTGGCACATCCGAAGCTCGTTTATTGCCAAAAACAATTATTTTGATCGATTCCGATACGGAATTTCACGTGCTATATAACGTGGCATGCAGTTTTTTATTCCTCTCTCACCCCTCCTTCCCAAATTCGTGTTGAAATCGAATCTCGCATTTTTTATAGACAAGTGTAAAGGGTTGACTCCAAAATTCGTTTTGATTAATTAGTCATTTCTAAATCAATCTCTAATAACCTAATTGAGCGACAATTTTTGTATAAATTTCTGTGACAGTCTTTGTGATTGTTCCCAACGTATTTCAAAAATTCCTCTTTAATGATGAGAAAAAATTTTTCCAATTTTTGACAGTACATTCTGTCACTGAGAATTCTGTAATCAGTTAACACCATACACCAATTTTCCCAAGCTATGTCTCAAATTAACACCCCTCTCCATTGGTCTCAAGACGAACTTCTATTGAAATCTGATTGTATTGCTGACATTAAGTCAAAAACCAGCTGGATCTTGAGAAAATTGGCACCTATTTTTGGCTAATTTAGCATTTACGGGTACCCAAACATCATTGGAGCATTAAAGATGGGTCATAATTTTTATGGTACTTGGCAGATTTTGGACTCGAGCCGGGCAAATGTTTTTACTTTAATTGTTGAACCTATTGGAGGTATTTCAAGCGGTGGCGAATCTTGTTGAAATAGTTAAGAATTGTCATCAAAAATGAGTTTTTGGCACATGAGACTATGGACTCTTAAGCCCTTCATTTGATCCGTTTGTCCAACGTAATAAAGATTACTCACTTTCACGAGCATGTTCCCAGGGTGAAAATCAGAGAAAGTTGAGCCATTGGATGTGTTTCAAAACATGAATCCAAACTTATAGCTTGCCCATCAAAACTCAGAAGTGAACAAATATCGAATCGAGCAGAGTTTTCCTATTCAACAAAACGAGCAACAAAAGTAAATGAGCACCGATTTTATAGTCCCTTTTAGAAATATCAATATTCAACTGCTCGAATAGTACGCCCAATTTTATATTATTACAGACTTTCATGTTTTTCAAACATAATTATATTAACCATAACATTAACATACCGTACTATTCTATTTTACGAGTTTAGTAGTTACTACTACTACTGCTCTACTACTCTTCTTCACTCACTTGCTCACTTCATTCCAAGTATGAAAGAAAAACTTGATTATAGCTACCGATGCATAGATGCATAGAAAGTTCAACCTTGCAAAATGGTGTATCCGCTTATAAAGTGAACTAGAGGGCAGCACTATAGGCCATGGGTTTACTCGGTTTTAAAAATTATATAGAACTTGATTTTGTTCTAAAGTTTTGAAGCGCATGTGAAAGTGAAATTACTTTTTGTTAAAAATTTGTACATTCTTTGCATATTCTCTCACGACTTGCTTAGTAAAATTTAAATAAAAGACCCGAGTAATTTCAAATTAGAGCAAAATATGAACAATCTTTTGCGAAAAGAAAATTAATCCCATTTTTTGACCAGTCTAATCAAGATGTCGCAAATAAATTTTTTTTACACTCCTGTAAAATTTTCAAAAATTGAGCTTATCTCCATGAACTGAATGAAAAAATGTTGAATAATTTTATCGAGTATGCTGATTCATTTATTTTCGTTCGATTTGAAGTAGTATAAAAACCATCTAAAATAAGTAACAAAAATTATTTTTATACATCGAATATTGGTATTTTGTAAACTTACGTGTATCCTTAATAATAATTCATTTTGTGGAACTTATCAAAAGTAAAAAACAATTACCAGTACTATAAATGATTTAAAAAATGAATCACACTCGTGGACGGCACAGAGATAATAAAAATTTTGGTGAACCAGTGTCTTACGTTAGGGTAATTTTAAAATAATTATTTAAGAAAATATTTGCAGATTTTCATATTAAAACATAAGGCAATAAAAACATTTTTACAAAAACAAAAAAACTTGAAAATTGAAGTGAGTATTAAAAACTATCAATGAAGGAAAAATACAGACAAGGCAGGACGGAATGGGTGTAAAATAATCATCTCACTGTTAATACAAAATTGTTATAAATAAACTGAAATATTCGATTTGGGTGAAATATTGAGTTCTTAATACACCCAGCGAATTAACTAGACAGTAGGTACTAATTTGAATGATGACACAAAAATCATTAAACGTAAAAAATAATAATATACAAAAAGTTTTGATAAGATGTAAAAAACGTTTAAGTCAAATAACTGATACTTGACACTATAACTCAACTTTGTAAGAGTACAGGACAATCACACTAATTTTTGGAGTTATTTTTATGAAATTAGAAAAAAAAATCGTAAGTTAAATAATTACAATAAATTTAGAAATACTACAATATTGAGAGTATGAAAAGTCACTAACTAAATAAAATGTACAACAGTAGAGATTTCAAAGAAAAAAATACATAAAAATTGATTTTACTATGAGAATAAGTTACTACATAATTGCAATACAGTACGAAAACTATTTAAAACGATCAAGACTTGAAAAAGTAAATAAGAAATTTACATGACAATGGACTGCTAAGAATAAAAAATTCTCAAAAATTTCTTTTTTATAGTGTGACGTGGGTATGTAAATTTCTTATTTAAGAACACCAAGATTCTTACTCGTAGTTTAATAAATAAAAAAAATTGCAGCAAAAGTTATTTACGTTATGATATAATAACTAACGAATACTCTCAGTCATACCAGATGAAAATGAAGCTCACATATAAAACATAATATGAAAAAATTACGTACACGAATAAACAAAGGTAAAATTTGTTTTTCACAGCAACAAAAATGAGATCGGTGTAAAATATTGAAATTTTTTGTGTCGGGTCTTCACTTACAAAAAACCTGCTACTTCGCACTTCCTACTTTTTACAGAAGACAATCATAAAAAACCATTAACATGAACACAAGAAGGAAATTCACCTACAAGATTACTGTTGCTGTGTAAAAATTAAATATCTCCTGGAAAAGTATTTTTGGTGTCAGTCTTTGAAGTACGTTCATTTGCAATTGATGAAAATCTATTTACAAATTTTACACTTCCATTTTGGAGCATAATCTGTTTTATAAATCAAGCAGTAAATAAAAAGGAAATTGCTTTTAAAAATATGCAATCCATGCACAACTGTGGGAGTGCATACAATGAGTTACGTTATTGAATTCGAAGAGCGAGGTTACCCAATATTGAGAAAATTAAAAATCAAAATTTTTTCTTACGACCGCATTAAGTGTTATGTCATTATACTAATAATTCAAATGAAGTATCAAAAAGCATAAAGGAAAAAATCATATGTCTGTAAAAAATTTTAGAATTTCATCAATTTTGACATTACGAATAATTTGAAAATTATTATTAAATTTGAAAAATTACAAAAATGCAGCTGCAGTTAGAATGTGAAATAATTCAACGAGGTATTTTCGTCTGTCCATAAACTAAAGAAAATGGTAACTATGTCATTAACAGCGATTGAGTAGTGAAAAGCAAGAACAGGATTTCCAACAAAATTTTCTTCGGAGAAAAACGCATTTGACGTTTGCGTGTAAGCAACTAATGTTAAAATCAAGTTGGGATAGTGAGATTTGGAATGTGTATTGAGGAAGACTTGAATTTGTTGCACGCCGAAGGAGAAGTATGTACAGTGTTTAGAACGGCCTACAGAGAGCAGTCGTATGAAGCTAACTAAATCCTCCTTTTGCCATTTGTCGAGTTTTTATTCTGTGTATTAGTCTAGACAAAGGTGAAAAAAAAAAAAAAAGGCAAAAAGTGCCATCTGTAGCATAATTCGTCAATTTGAATCTCGAGCAATTGCATACATCAAAAAGTTTTAAAACACATAACTAACCTAGAATAGCAACCAAAAAATAAATAAATAATTTCACCGTGTCAAAAAACGTGGGTCCATCAACAATAGCCATATTTTAAATGTCTCACAGCTGATGATTCTTCCAAAAGAAAGACGAAAGTTGAAACAAACAATAAAAAGTAACAGAATAAAATGAAGAATATACCGTAACTCGGCCAAAGCCAAATTCGAGTCACTTCGATTTCGATTCATGCCCATATTTTAGAACCACTCGGCTTTAAACGGCCGTTTGTGGTACGCCATCTTTCATCTCGGTGGTCTTTGGTCGAAATTCACGTCGACGGCCAGCACGAGGACTGCTGCCGGCGATGCTATGTGGTTCCTTCAGCGAAATAATGCTTTCGGAGCGGACTGAAGGAACAGATACCGTTTTGACATAGTCGGTTCGCAGCGAGGGTGTGGATCCCATTTTGTCAATACTGAACTGTTTTGTTTTATTAGAACTGATGGATGGAGTGTCGCGATACTCGTAGATGTTGCTGTTACTGTGGCTACGATTATCTATGCCCTGATTCATTTCCGCCTCTTTTTCCAATGTGAGGAAGTCATCGTTGTAATAGTTCTCAACCTCACTGCAAAAAGTAGTTGATAGAACAAATTTAGGGAAGTTCTATATTAGTATTTTAGCTATAGCGAATCAAATGTTTCAACAACATACTCCCCAGCAAAAATATACTAGACCAAAGGATCAACTTTGAACTTAATAAACGCTTACCGTTTACTGCTCATCCATAACATACACAGAATCACAGTGACAGCCAACAGCAGCATACAGATTACAGATATGCCCCAAAATGCAACATGAATGGGAGACGATTGTTGCCACCACAACTGTCAACGAACAATTTGTAAAAATGATCACAAAAAAGAAAAAAACACATTTACAACGAAGCATTTAAGATATTAGAAAGTTGCAAAAATTATTCCCCAGACTGACATTTCCGTGTGAGTAAAATTCTATCGATGAAATTGAGATTATTAGACTAAAATTTGAGGCCCGAACTTGAAACTTTACAATTTTCAACAAAAACACGTTGGTACTTTAAGATTTTGACAAACGCCCAGTAACATCTTCATGATTTAATGTTCTTCCATGAAGTGGAGGAAGAGTTTCGTATCTTATAATAATCACAGCAAAAAATTTGTATGGGTTGTGTGCATTCAACTCACGTCATAATATGGCGGATACAGAGGAATCACATTGCCAATGACAGTGGGCAAGTATTCCGACCAAAATGCACTCTCTTTCTGTTTATAATCGAACAAAATGGAGGAATTGAACGTAGTGTTGATGTTCAAATAGTATAATTGGCCACTAACTGCGGCATCGAAGTGTATTCCAAGAATCTGAGTGTATGTGGGATTCCTGTCAACCAAAAAAAATTAATCAATATAAGATAGAAATCTACTAACAAATAGAAACTAATTTCCAAATTTTCTCCCACGAATTTCTGGATATTGATTTTACTTTTCCTAAATTCTCAGTTTAAAATGTCGTGATAAGTCAGTAAAAAGGCTCTTCGATAAACCTAATGAAAATAATGAGCAGTCGAACAGGCTTGATGTAATTTCATGGCAGAAAATATTAGGTAGCCCAAAAAGTATCAATAATATCGAAAACCTTTAGTATTCAGGGTACTTATCTTCTCTTCTATCATAATTCTAGGGAGGCTGAACTGCTCTAAATAACCAATTCATAACTTAACACTAATGAATTACAGCGTTGTACATGCATACCCAAATCTGGCAAAATTTGTGAATGCCTTCATAAAGAAATGGCTCATATTTCTGTCGTTGAATGTCCATTCTAGCTTGGCGATCTTTTCTTTCATGGGTATCATTTCTGAGAACAAATTTGAAAGGTTGATATCTATTAAATTCGTGAATTATTTCATGTACGATATGTTGACAAAAAGCTTTTTCATATCCTCAAGAAATTTTAAATTTCCAAAAAAAAGAAAGAAACTGAAATTGAATTGTGCTTTCCAATCGCATAATGTATGTATAATTATAATATGGATTATACGTATTCTTATAGAAATTTTTATGCTGGATTGTTGTGTTCACTGACCTGCGTCTAAAAATGGAGCACCAATTAAGAAGAGGTGTTCGATATTGTGGTACGCTTTGGCCCACTCTGGTAGTCTGAGAGACTCTACGGTGGTATTCTGTACGTACAAATAAACGGGAATGTTCTGTTTTAAGAGTAATTTAACAATTTTGTCGTGCGGTGCCACGTAGAGGAAATCTGATAGCATCTACAAAACAATCAAAGAATGTCTTATTATCCATCCGGCATCAAAAGGCAGCTAGGTATTCGTAAGGTAGGAAACTAATTAGGAACACAAGCGAAAACTCACATTTATGAATTCATTTCGGAGACACACTTTACACTCAGGATTAGGCCAATAAGTGTACATATATTTGATGGCTTCGTAAACACCTTTGGGATTTAATGTATAATTATACTGTAACACCAATTCTCTTATCTTTTGGTCCATGAATTTGTCGTCAACTTCGTACGTTGGTTTAAGCGTCTCGTTGTTATCTGCACAAATGAAAAATAATTTTAAAAATCACCCCATAGCAAACAAATTTCTAGTACGTGGTTACGTACATAAGAAATAAGCAGCCTCTTGAGTGGTCACTCCGCTCATATACTTTAGATTTTTGTTAAAACTTTTGGCATTGATGGCTGATTCGACAGTATTGTTCACGAAATACCAATCACTCTGCGACCAGCCTTGGTACCAATCGTCACCCGGCATCGAGAAATTCGCATCCACCACTGGACCCCAGGCTAGTAGTCCAATATCGGGCTATGAAAGTTATAAGATAACGTTGAACCCAATTCAATGGTAAAAAGCAAATATCAAGTCATTGGAGCTTGGTACGCCAAGATTTACATTATATTTATATGTACCTTGAAATCGACATTTCCCAATTCCAAATAACTTCGTCGTTTTAAACAGTCGACAATTTTCCACGATGACTCGAGACTGCAGCCCAAACTCTTGGCAAATACCTTGCTCGTATTTTCCGCCCGCCATTGATCTTGAATCAAAGCCCAGTCAGCAAGAGCTGAACCACTCTGTAAACAATTCACATTAGTCGAAACGATCTCATCGAGGGTACATGGTAATACGAGTATTATTGTGAGAGAACTTACTTGTGCAATGACTTTCGACACCATATGTCTGGTCCGCCAATTTACCATTAATAAACCAGCAGATGCAGCTCCAGCGTCTGGTCCAAATAATGTAATCGAATTTCGATCTCCGTTGAAACTATTTATGTTGTCGTAAACCCAACGTAGAGCCATGGCTTGGTCAAGAATACCATAATTCCCCGGTGAATTGTGGTCACCAGTACTCAAAAATCCTGTCCATTGAAATTATTCATTAAATGGATTATTATGGAGTTGATTGGAAGCCATTATGATGATAAAGTATTTGAAAGACCTATATTTTAAATTTAAACTTTTTTAAAGATAAATGCTTTTATTCCTTCATGCGCACTCCAGTTTGTGACATATCGCTCATTTAATGCAAGAGTGACACATCTGCTATGTAAATCTTATGGACTATATGTCACTCTTGCATTAAATGAGCGATATGTTTACAAACTTTAATCTCTGCTCCGTATTGGAGTTGAATAGAAGCATTTGAAGAAAAAAAAAGCTTCTCTCTCGTTGCATTTACTTGGAGCAGCATTTTTTTGGTCCAAGTGGAATCGATAAAAGTATTAATGCACGAGCACGAAAAACTATACAGTAGCGCTCATCGCCAAGCATTTGAATTCATAAATAAAAAAGAGAGCGATTTTAATCGCATAGTCCCACTCAAATTCCAGATTTTCTAAATTGGTTACAACAGGCAGCGTAAAGTAAGAAAACTTTCGGTCGTAAGGTCCGTCTGTCTGAAGATTCTGTTAGGTTCGAGCCTGTATTTGAACGAGCTAAAAATGGTTTACTTATTTGAGTTGACTTTTTCACAATCGATTCTCACCAAGGGCTCCGAGTCGATAGTTGAATGTCACCACAATAACGTCGTAAAAAGCAGCCATATAATGAGCAGGAAACGAATTTGCTGACCCACTGTAGAAATCACCACCATGAATGTACATCATCACAGGGTATAATTGGCCAATGCCTGATTTGGTCTGAAAAGTTAGCCAACTGTCAACGATGTAGCGAAAATTTGTCGAATATGACACGTTTAGTCTTCTAACTCACCGAAGGAGTAAAAATATTCAAATATAGGCAGTCTTCGTTCATTACGACGGCTCGTTTATTCGCTGTGATCACAGATTTGATAGGTTGGGGGCAAATTGGCCCATAGTCTGCAGCGTATAAACTTTGCCAAGCAGGAGGCGGTCTTGGAGGCTGCATAAAACCAATGTACAGAATGTACAGTATTAGAATTAAGAGAAATTGAAATTTGAGGATCAGGCTCGTCGCAACAGAATGTCAAAACATCTGCAGTGGGCTAACTAAAACCATAACAAAACTTCCTGCTAAGTTTCATTTAGTGACACTCAAAATCCGCTCTCAAGGTATTTCCCCCCTCTCCCCTCACAAACTCTTCAGAATTGAAGAGGAACCAATTTCGGTCTGCAATTGTTGTAAAAAATGTAAGAATTCAATACGCTTACGACTGTTGCGATATCAAAACTACGGAACATATAAAATGTTATGGCAAAATCAGAAGCTTACTTTAAACCTGGCCTCGTTGATAGGTGGCAGTGCATAAGGAATACCCAAGAACACGGTCACGTGACCTTGAATGCGCTCTAAAACTGTTTGATCGGGTCTGTAGCCAGATTCGGGAGTTGGATTGTCATAGAGGTAGACTTTAAATCCTTGTACTTGACCATATGATGTCGATACGAAAACATCTCTCTCCAAAGTCAATGATTCTGGTCTTTCTCTACCTTGAAGGTCTCGTCTCCATGAGCCCAACACTCCAGGCAAGTTGTCCACAGGGTCGTGACCCTAGGAGGAAAAAAAAACAGGAAAATTATAATCTACTGTTTGGTTTGGAATTAGTAGGCTAATTATATGTCAATCACGAATAATTATTAATGATTAATTTTTTTTTATTTATTCAAAATTATGCTTCTGTTTCTGGCTTTGATAAATTTTTTTTATAAATAAAAGTATCTTTTATGCGGTCTCATCTAACTGCGATTCAATTTTTTTCTGATTGATTAATTTTTTTTCTAAATTTCTCGATGAGCTATGGAAAAATTGTTAACATCAACTATTTTATAATTTGCAGCACAAATCGCTATAACAGAAGAAGTAAGACAGATATTTTCTAAAATAGGCGAAAAGAAAGACTACTCCCTTCCCCGTACCTAACAAAGGTTCACTTTTTAGCTGATCTTGAAAAGCTGCGTATTTTTTTCAGTTTTTCAGGGGGTGCTTATATGCACCCTCGCACCCTCGCTAATTTCAAATTTGCCACCTGCATATTTTCAAATTATCAACAGCTGTATAGTATTTACGAAATTGGGCGTGCTTGTAGGGAGTGTTCGCGGGCTATTAAAAAACACCCGACAGAGATATCATCAAAAATTGATACTCACATATTCGAATCGTGAATTTAAATTGGGATTGTATTTGTTATTGAAAAGCTGATCTTGAGCTTCTCTGTCTGAAATGTACTGAGGCGGATAAGCTTCTTTGTTGAACTGTGACTGAGCTGGAAAAATTCTGGTATTCGGAGCAAGTTGATCGTTGGGTTTTGGTTCGTAACGATTACCGTTGAAGGGGTAATTCGAAGGATATCCATTCTGGCATTGAAATTCGTTGGGGAAACAGATTAAAATACACAGGAGGTGAAAATATCTGTACATGGTTGAGCAGAAAATTACATGACACCACACTTGAGAACCCTTTCTCGTAGAATAACTTGAACGTGAAAAACGTGCATATCGACGAAACAAAAAACATGTGACTAATCCGATTTACGATGATTACTCATTTCAATGGAAAATTCAAAAATTTTCCGAATTTAGAATGAATAAGTGGAATAGTACGAGTATAAATTATTTATTATTATCATTATTAATTGTTTCATAAACAGACCGTTTCCGTTGATTTTAACCGTGTCTGCGATAAGAATGCTTTGGGTGAAGTGAAGGTTGACAGAAAGATAGAGAAAGTGAAAAAAAAACGATACCCGGATTTACGGCGATCGCGTATGCAATTTTCATTACATTTTACGTATATTCGTATTTCGTATTTCGTACACTCTACAGATCGCGAATTGCTTTCACTAATACATTCGTTCGGCATTATAGACCTAAAAGGCTGAAAAGCTACAGTCTATTTGCTAGAAAAAAGTCACGAAGCGTATGTGAAGTTTATATAGGGGGCTCTTTGAGAGGGGGCTCCAAAAATTTGCAGCATTACAAAATCCAAGAGTATGTAACTGTATCCAAGAGTTTCGAATCATTGGCAACCTTGATTCTCTTCTCCACTCCATTTCCAATCACTATTTACCATGATACTGATACCCCATCTCATTCAAAAAAAAAACTTATTATTCTTAAATTTTTCCTATTTTCAAGTTATATTCTCTCTCGCCTTTTCGTTAAATTTCAATAATTTCAATAAATTTTCCCATAATGAATGAAATATTTGTCTTATATTCGTTGATATATCTTGTAATTGCCTTTTGTTTCGTTTACAAAACTGATTTATTCATTAGCATCGGTCTAACTGTGGAAAATCTCTTCGAGTCTTACTTGGGCAGGGAACACGATAATTTCATTATTTATCACATTAAGAGGACTTGCATAACTACTATATTACACCTATCAATACCGTTCGGTAAGTCGTTCGTTTTCTAGAATGCCTCGAATGTATAATTATACTGTCTTTTGTAAAAAAAAAAAAAATGACCACTGTTTGCCGTAGGATTTTTCACCGGACTTAGCATTTTTAAAGCTCAAAAACACTTTGTGTCGCTGCTGGGAGAACTGTCGTGGCAGGTTATCCTACTCGGAAGCTTGGCATTACCAGTGTATGCGTTATTCGTTCTGATTTTCCATTACCAGCGAGACTGGCATACCCATCCGCTGGTAAAGAAACTCAAGCAGTTTGAAAATGAGCAGTACACTTCTTGGAAAGCCGTATGCAATGATATAAACACGGAATTCAAACAGTAAGTGCCAAGTGCAGGGTGCGGTGCGAGAATATTTTCGCGCTGAAATATTCTTCGCTTATTTCGTGCGACTGAATTTTGTTCAGGTTGGATAAGATCACGCTGTACTGTGGCAATCGAATGAGGCTGGTTCTTACACGCAACTGGATTATAAATGTCGGCACGTATAATTTGGATTTTGCCAAACAAAACGACGCTCGACTGGTTGTGTACAGTGCAGATACTCATGACACTGGCAGCAATCGATACTCCGGCGTCATCCAGTTTATTAACGTCAAAGTGATTTTTCTAAATGAAACTCGAGAATTTTCATTCAGGTCTCGGTATAATTATTCGCATTCGTCGTATCCTCCAACCTCCATTCACACTTCGCAGTATTGTAACTGTAGACCTATGTCTCCATTGTCTAGATTGCACGCATTCGATTTCAAAGATCTGAAAGACGGGCTTCAGTGCCCCATAACCGTATCACAAGATGTGACTTTCTATCAAACGAAAGTCGACAAATTTTTAGAAATTTTCAAAGAATTCGTAGAAAACAATCCGCCGTACGAAGTTCAGGATGAGGTAATGTGTGGCGCAGTTGAATCGGTGTAAAAGAAATTTCTACGAATTCATCTTCATTTTTCGTTTCAGGACCGAGAAATGTGTTTCGGATGCATGACGTCCGTCGCTAATGTCAAATTAATTAAAAATTGTATAAATTCCGAGTCTTCGAACGACGAAGTAAATGGTGTGTCCTTACAAAAATGTGTTTCTTGCGAATGCAAGCCATTATGGTGCGTGGATTGCATGGGAAAATGGTATGTTTTTATTAATGAAAGCGAATTTTTCTCAGGGGGAATGAGCAAAGTTTGCACTTTGGGACTGAGCTAGTGAAAGTTCTTAGTGGTTCGAAATTTTTATCGTTGACAAAAATATTTTCGCAGGTTTGCTCTGAGGCAAAATCAGTCAGCTACTGAAACATGGTTATCGTCAAAATGCCCTTGTCCTGCCTGTCGCAGAACATTCTGCATTCTTGATGTCTCACCGGTCGTGGTAAAAAGTTGATCTTGAATTTTTGTATCCCAATATAGCGTTTCCCTCCATATAAGAATTGAAACGTCTCATTGTGAAAAAAAAATGCATTTTACATTGTTTTCTCATTTCATCGCCTTGCCATTCAATCATCGAGTTACGATTTTTAAATTTTTGTATTTTCTTGTTTTTATTTTACTTATAATTTTACTGGTTTTTGCTGCAAAGAACGTAATTAATTCAAACTGTTCGTCGTTTAACTACCATTTTGGTGGGCCTCTATCTAGTTTTAGTTATTTTTCTTCGGGTTATCCTCGCAATCAGTATTGATTTGACTGAAGCTTAATATTTCTGCTTTTCGTGTTTTTTTTCTTACTATACCTCCCTTCTTGTAGGCGTATTGAAAACAGATAGCTCAAAATGGCTTCCTAATAATTTTGGACTTTTAAATTTGAACCCACTTAGTAGAATTTCAGTCATTTCCAGTTATTATTTCGTTTATTTGATGATGTTTTTAAATGTTTAACAGAAATAACGTTTCCCTTAGTCATGAATTTGTCAAGTTGTGATACTTTTTCAACGTGTATGTAAAATATTGTTGAAATTTTTGTTGATTTTGGAATAAACGGTCTGATAATTTCTGTTGTACTTAATCGAAATTACGGGATAAGTTTATGGTAAAAATTATATTTTTTACCCTTTATACCAGTCTAAGGCTGACAAATCCATATAATTTTGCTCCCGGTTTCGATTTGATTTTGATGTTATGGTGTCGAAAAAGATTTCCGTGCTGGTTTGAATTTTGGTCCGGTTTCGAAATCATTTCGGTTTTGATATTCATTTATACACGTGAAGCTGTTGTAATTCATTTTGGTTTTCATTAGGGTTTGTATTAGCATTGTTCCAGATAAGTGAAAATTCAAGACAAAGTCTTGAATTTTGATTCACTATTCACGATTTATTGACTTTTCAGTTTTTAATTACAAATTTCTCAGTTGAGGATGAGTTTGATGGTTATTGATCGAGAAGTGATTGTATTAGCAGACTTTTAAAATACCTACGTAAAAGAAAAAAACTATCACGTTGCAATTTTGAATATTTCTTTTTTATTAAAAACAAATGAAAATAAGTACATACGAGTATTAACAATTATAAATATACGCACTGAAGAAAAACTGCGATGAGAGATTTAGACTAAAAATTGAGTACCTCTGCAGAATGATTTTCAAGTAGGTAGCACTTATACTTGAGACAAAGAAAAAATAGAAACAAAATAGAACAAAATCGGGGGGTGGGGGGGAGGAGGAATAAAAACTAATCGCAGCATAATAGAAAAATACTATCTAGATTTATACTGAATATTGATTTAAATAACCAATAATGTACAAAAGGAAATAAAAATACCTAATTACAAATTTACATTCATATACAATACAAATAATACGAAATGAAAATGAAATTCAATAAATAATAAAATATTTAAAAAGTATTAAATAAATAGAAAACAGTCTGGTCTGAATCACTGGGCAGTGATGAAGTATTTTATAGTAGTAAACAACAACAATGGAAATATTAAGTAAAATGAAAAGTTGCGAGAACTTGAAAATACGAGTATATATTTTACCGACAACTACGAGTTTAAGTTTCAAGTTTTCAAGTAAACAATATTGCCAGTTGGCTTCTCCAATTTCGATAGTTTTTAATGCGGGACTACAAATGCCAATGGACTAATATTCTAAGATTTCTACCCAGAAAATGAAATTATACTGCCTATAAAATTATTTTCATCTGCTCTACAGTAAGAAACTTGTTTTTTGTATACAGCCCTTGAGAAATTTTTTCAATTGTTCTTCTGTTTTTTTGATCGCAAGATATAGGTGCAGTTTATAATTATGTGGAATGATCGTTAAAAGTTCAAAGTGAAATTGAACAAAAACAAATTTAAAAATATTTTCATAAACAAATTTTGAGTATAAAGTGTTTTAAATGATTTAAAATTTGATTTGTACTCGTTACTCAAGTACAAATCTTTGAGAGCGAAGGAAAAAATTGGCTTATAAAAAGTACGTACCGGTACCTTAATTACAATATGATATAATAAAGACAGGATAGTTTGGTTTTGCTAATAAGTATTACACAAAAGATGGAAAAAGATGCTTTTCCAATAAAAAGTCATAAGAAAAAAAATAACAACAATAACAACAAAGTCAGGTTTCCAAAGATATTGTGCGTTAAATGTAAGGTGAATGATTTAATTTATGAATGATACTAGAAACTTTCCATACACTGCGAGTAAAATTTATTCGCGATAGTATTTACGGGGAAAAAGTCTTGAGGCATTATGAATTTTTTTATTCCAGAAAAAAAACAACTTCTTAAAATATTAATGCCTGAGTGATGCGCAAGAGTTGATTCAACATTGGATCGTAATGTACGAACATTTTGTTTATGTGGATTAGATACAGGATTCAGATTTTTGCGATGTAATGGGAGAGTACTATCCTTCTACTAAGTATTATTTATTGGTCAATTAATTAATGCTAACAAAGTAATGCAGAAAATTCTAATAACGTAAAAACAAAATAATGTGATGTATCTTTTCATTACCACAGGCTTGAGCAAATAGAAAAAATATACAGTCGAACCTCGATAATTCAAACTTCGATAAGTCAAAAATTCCATAAATTGAAAATTTTTCTGTTTCACGAAGCATTCTTATAAGCTCCCCATAAAAAAAAATACTTCGATAACTCGACGTGGAAACCTCTAGAACTCGAACTTTTCAGAATGGTTGATCTCTATGGGTCGAGATAAGTGGGAAAACGAAAATTGATAAAGGAGCCTGTGATTCATAATTTTGATAAATCAGTCGTAATCGTTGCTCCAACTAAATTAAAAATAAATGTTACTCCGCGTAGTTCATCATTAATTATCAATATGATTGATACAGTATTTGCTAATCTGTTGAAAATCTTGGGAAATTTTTTTTCTACTCATAAAACACGTAAATGAACATAATTACCATTCAACATTGGCAGATGCTATGGCATCCGTGAGAAGAAATTAATTTTTTGATAAAATGTTTCGAGAGTATTATCAACTTGAGAGTAAATTAATGAATCTATAAAATATTTTTCAGAATTTCTTTTAAAAAAGAAGTATAAGATAATTTTCCAATGGGGAAAATCTCATCTAACACCTCCCTACACCCTCGGCAACGGAAAAAAAACTTCAACATGTGTCAATTTATGGCGCCCGAATAATGGTAGGAGCAGATAAATGTAAGGACGCGATAGTGGATCAAACTTAATAAAATTTTTCTAAACACCTCTGTAACTGGAATTCATTATTAGCTTAGCCTCCATAACTTGAACTTGAAAAATTCGACAACCTCGGTACTTCGATCTCTCCCTTCAAGTTAGAGATTATAGAGGTTCGACTGTAGAAGGTTATCAAAGTACGAATAGCTATAATAGTTGAAATGGAATGTCTATCTTCATTTTCATCTGAAAATACAATAGCTAGATTGTAGAAAAAGCTCGTATAAATACTCACGGTTTGGCTAAAAGATAACTGAGCGCAGATCCTAATTTGTATGTATTTATAAATCATTTTACTAGTCAGTTGTAAATAAGCGCCAAAAAAGTTTTCATCTTTCACTAGGCCAGGCCTATTGCATGAATGATGAACGAAAAAGGGCGTTCCAATCCTATGGGAAAAATTATGGTACTTTTTTTTGTTAAAAAAATTATACCACTTTGGGTAGCACAAAAATTCCCTTTTCGTGGGAAAAAATCTCAGTTTTTGTTTTCCTTCATTTGTCACTATGCTGTTTGTACATCATCCGAGAAAAACGTGATAGAAAATAATGCCGAGTACAGATGCAGTTTATGTTCTCAGAATCGTGTAAAGATAGTGAGAAAGCAGAAATATATGTAACTATTATCACCCATCTCCTATATGATGAAATTAAAAAAAAAATGTGTTTGGGCTCCTGGCATTTGTCTTGAATAGAGAAATTCCACGAACCTAAACACATGATTTTCAAAATTTCCAGCACGTAGGAGATATGTTGCAGACCACCGACGATATGATAAATGACGGTCGCGTTTTATAATTCGAAGCCAAACCGGTGAACCACAGATGGCAAGACTGTCAACTAATATAAAATCACCCTTCTATAGCATACCAACAGGCTCAATTTTGGCCATACGGGAACTGACGGCAAACTACAGCACTACTAAATGCGTTGATTATTAGAACATAACGTCTAAAACTATCTGTTATGGTAACCAAAACGAAGGAAGCATGAAATTACCACCTATCTAAAATTAAAAATATTTTCGTCGGCTGAAATAACCTAAAAATTCGTTGTTTTTGGAAATTACTTGAAACTTCGTAATGACGAGCTTTTCACACACGCGTCCTTGAAAAGAAGCACAAAATGTCGAGGAAACCGTGCATCGGCTACAAAAATTTCAAGTAATTTTGTAAATCTGATGCGCTAAAATCTAACATGAACTATATCGCTATTTTAACAGTACCATTAAAAAGAAATAAATATCACAGGATACGGTTAAATTGTGATAACGATGCTGACGTGTTTTCGAGTATTGATAAAACTTAGAAAATCTTTTGGAAACCAGACGAGTGAGCAACTAAAAAAATATAAGGTAAAAATAATCGACGACTTAAAAAAGAAAGAAAAAAAAATACGAATATAAATACTTGGTCAAATTACGGATTAGGAAACAGAGATTCGTAAGAAGGGGGTAAATCTTTGTCGATTGACGGCGACCCCGGTGGCGCAGTTGGCTGGATTTCCTCGGCTGTAGGCACAGGCCTCATTTGGGTGGTGTTCTGGGCGCTGGTTGTCGGACTGTTCCAGCATATGGCGCAATGGCGGAACACCCATAAAAACAAGACGAATACGATGAACATGGTAAATATACCGGCTACTGCACCCACCATTATTTTTGTAGCCAGCCCCGTGCCATGTCTGAATCCAGCTACAAATATATAAACCAAATTTATAATAATCTCTACGTCACTCTGAAATTAAACAACGACTATAGTCTGTTTCAGTTAAAAAGTTCCATGACGTCACAAGCATCTGAAGAAAGCGATTGGTTGAAATCGAAAATACTTTCTTCTTATTCGTTGAAGCATTGTGACGTCATGGAACAACTCTTAACTGAAACAGACGATAATACGAAGCTAAAAGCCAGTGATGTGGAACCAAACAAACGTCAGTAAAAATCACGAAAAAACCACCATCAACCAAAATAGAAACTGACAATGAGACCAAAACGCCTGGAAAATGAAACCAGAACGAGTGAAAACCAAAACAATTTATCGGTTTTGTTTTGGTTTTTTCATTTTTTTTTAAATACCGTCCTTTAACTACCTTTATATTTATATATTCTCGCGTTTCTTTTCTGAATATACGTCGCTGAATTTGGCCGAACGTCTAATTTTTCATCCGTAACAGTGATCCTTTTGTGTTTTAACCCATATTGAATTTCTAATCGGTCTAATATTATACAGGGTGGTTCAAATTTCGACGCACTAAATGCTATTTTCCTATGGTGCGTGGAAATTTGAATCACCCTGTAGGGCATTTACACGTGACGTCATTATCATCGTTATGCTAATGAGTTAATCATTTATTCAAAGCAGACCGAGCAAACAAACCTTCGACGTAAAGTTGGCAACCTCCTTCGTCAGCGCAGGTAGTGTAAGGACAGTTCAAAATTCCGTCGTTGAAATATTCGTGCCAAATGCAGATGGGGGTGCTGCATTTCTTATACAACGGACTCGATACGTCGGAACAAGCTGCAAATTGCAAACAAATTGAAAAATATACTAACGATTGGAACATTAAATTGGACGTCAGAAAGTTTCCAATCGCCAACTCACGCTGGTAGGCGGTAAATGCAATTTTCAAGTCCAATTCGGTATCTGCAGATCTGGTCACGTTAGCCACATAAATTCTCACATCTATTTTGCCTTCGCGGTCCACGAAGGCGGACGGTAACATTTTCTCTTTGGTCGCATCGGCGATATTGAAGCTGCTAATGTCCGGTTTTTTCGCATCGACTTTACCACAAATTTTCGCACCCCAAGGTCGTTCTTCTTTGTGTTGTACGCTAATATCGACGAAAGGTACTGTTATGTAGTTCGAATGGCGGAACTACAATTTTAAGGAAAAACAAATTAACAGAAACCGACCGACCAATTCGCTATAATTACCGAATACTCGGACTAAAATTTTATCCTCTCGACAAATATACGAGTAAATAAGCGACGAAAAAGTTGATTTAAGAAATTCAACAACAAAGTCCATAAAATTGAATTCCTTTCACCAATTGTAATTCGCAGAAAGGGCTCTAAAATTCTGAAGGAAAGAAAAATGACAGTGATTTCATTAATACTTCTCAACAAAAATTTACACTCCTAATTGAAACTAGTCTCGACTAAACTTTCTTATAAACTCTAGCCCCGAATTCTCTCTCCTCCTCCTCCTCCCACCCCCCACCCCCCATCGTTTTAAACTACTATGGCTAATACTATTTTCTGATGGAAAATTATAACTTGGCTATAGGTTTATAACGACGTTAATTAAGCGAATCCGTTCGTCATAAACAGATAGCGTGAACCTTTTTTTCGCAGAAACTATAATCTTAATGGAATTGTAAATTACTCGTTCGTATAACATTTAGTTAAAAATGAATAATAAATTTACTCTTAGATGGTATTCCGCAAAGAATTAATGTTGAATATCAACGAGTAAAAAATTCGGAGATATACGAGTATGACGGCAGAAATTTCGAATTTTTAATACGTGAGTCGTAGAAAGGCGGATTAAAAATACAGCATTCCGGAGCTATGTTTGGGTAAAATTAATCTGACACTGATTAGGACTTAGAAGGACTACCTATTTTAATCAATACATCAAACCCAAATGAGCAGTTGAGAATATTTGGAACTACATATAAAATTTTCGAAGAGTAAACGAAGGAGACGAAAACTTAATTAAATTAGAATTTTTCATAATTTCTATTCGACTCTTACAAGCTATTTTTTTTTTTTTTTTTCAAATCCAACACTGATGTAGCAGCACCTATTTCTAAAATGAAAATTGTTTTCTTTTAAAATTCAAAAATCATTTTCACTTATCACACCCAATTTTTAAAATAGAGAGATACTTTCGAGCAGCTGATAATGTTATAACTTATAAATGTCCATTTTGTACAGCAGAAGTATTAATTATAAATTTTCATTATTACTTCGTGACGTGCCCAAATTACAAGTTTTCAGATATTCTTAGATCCTAATTTTTGGTATAATATACAGTTTTCATTTTAAAAACCACCTTAACCGGAGGAATCCAATAATAAATAAGAGATCGAATTTTAGAGGCATAAAATAGAAACCCTAATACAATTTTTAATGAATTTCATCTGCAATCTTCGGTCATTTTTCTAAAAAAAAAAAGAAAAAAGAGGTGTTCCAGTTTTTCGAGTAGTCCGGTTTGTCTCATTCGATTTAGAATTTTACGAATCTCGATATGGTATATTTTGCTCATTCTTCATTCAACCGACAAAGTGATGGCTTTTGTGTGGAATTGCCACAATTACAGTTTTCTGTTTCGAATTTATTTCACAAACAGCTGGTTAAATATTGCTAGAGATGTTTTAGGCATTTGTGAGGTATTTTTTGGGAATGTGAGACCCTTTTGTGGGTCTCGCGTGTCCATGAAATGTATGTATGGTTATTATCGACCCCGAATCTGTATTTTTTGTCTGGGACTCGCAAGTACCTCAAAGATCAATTGCGTGTACACTAGTGGTTCACTCATTTCATTCTGCTCCGTATAAACAGCGTATTGTACAGCCTAACCAATGGCTCAGGGCTTCATTATATAGCCTACGGCTTCTACAGATAGCCACCAAGGCACGCGAGGATGGAGGTTTCATTTTTGAGTATTTATGTGTTTATAAGGAAAGGGGGGGGTCTCCCAAGTGTCTCTCGAGTCTCACATGTGTCGTAAAATAACGAAACATATATTTGGTACAGCATAGCATACTCAGCCATCGAATGGACTTTGAATAAACATTTACCTGCACATAATCGATACATTCATGGGTATCTTCATCTCTTCTAAGTTTCATCTCCTGAATAACTGCGATTATTCCCAAATTAGAGTTAGCATCTACTATGAACGAGCACTTATACGGATACTTTCCAGACAACGAATGGCGATCGAAATAACTATTCTCCTCGACAATGGCCCCAGATTTGCTGCTCACTTTGAGCACACGAGGTTGAAGTCCATTTATCGTGCATGTTCGATCAGCTTCTATGCTATCTGTAACAGTAAATGTGTAAAGTACTTGACCAAAAATGTTTGCAAATATTGTCAAAGGTGCGTTTCGCTTACATGTGGTGTACAAAGCTGAATTTGAAACATGTGCCTGAAGAATAACTACAGGCAAAAAATACACATATTTTGAGATATCTATGGTTGCACCCATTTGAATTCGTTGTATCTTCGATAAGTAATATTAGAACTTGCAGATAACATATAGGAGAGTGACAAATTCCGGCGAGCTGAAACATCAAAAACATAACGTGATATTATTATGAATCTTTTATAGCAGTTCGAAAAAGCAGGCCCGTACCTAAGCGCTCATATTTTCAGCATTTAGTTCATTATAAACATCATTCGTGGAAACACTCGCCATACATTTTTCTTGAAAATATCATACTATTTGTACACCATTAATAACTTCTGAATTTTTACCATCCTTTTATTTTTTCCTTCTCATTTTTCCTCTACTTTTTAAATATTTTTTCTAATTTTAAATGTACAGTTGCCTTGCCTTTTTTTTTTTTTTTTTTTTTTTGAAAATTGTCAGCCAGGGCGAATGCGCTAGGCGCTTGTTACTGGCCTACGAAAAAGACGACATAGTTTATAAGAAGTACGATTTATGAGATGAATAGCTAAGTATGGTAGATCTTAAATCGAATGAGGAAACCGTTTCCGCAATTAAAATTATGTAGAGAGTATGAAATTCATCTACTCTTCGGGTATTACCCAAATATGAGAAAAACTGACCTTGATAAGATTGAGTTACTTCGTTGAGTTCAAATCTGCCGAACCGTGAGACTGATCCAACTTTGGAAAATTGACACAGAAACTATCCCTCAACTTCTAAAGCCTTTAGAAGACTATAAAAGTTTGGAACATGAAAACTATGAATCACAGTTGGGCATTGCGTTATCACTTTTCAAGTTTTCAGTTTTCACAGAAACAAAAATGACGTTATAAAGCATTGCCACGTGACGTCAGCGGGTGTAATGATGAGTAGTTTTCTTGGCCCTTAAATCATGAAAAATGAAAGCTTACATTTAAAAAAAGTTTTACACAATATTTTACGGAAGGAGCAATTTTTTTCGTTTATCTAATGATAACTCAGCTTCTATATCACATTTTAAGTTGAAATTGATCTCATTTGAAAGAAGAAACTGTGGCGGTCATTTTATGATATAAGAAAAATGGTGGTTAGGCTATTTTATCAGTATCTAGTTGAAGAAATAAAATAACAGTTGATTCTTCAGGATTTTTGATATGTTCAAAAAAGTGGTTTTATTTATTCCACAATTACTCAAGATCTATCCAAGTTAGATAGTTAAACTTGAACTAATTAAAAATAAGATAAAATGGCGGTTCTATTGATGTATAGAAATATTTTATACTTTTATTACCTTCTTATGTTTCCCAGAAACAATAACAAAAAAAAGCTTTTTTAATAAAAAAAATAATAAATTTATTTTAAAGGTATTTGGTTTCTATCAAAGTTAGAAAATTGAACTAGAAACCATTACAAAGTAGAGGAAATTCTAATTCTAATAATTCAGAGTAATATTTTTTTATAATTATTAGTCCCTCAGAGACTGAAAATGAAAAAAACTCTATTAAAGGAAAAAAGTGATGAAATTTCAACGAAAATGAAAAATATCTATTTGTTTGAAAACATAGCTCTAAAAATACCATAAATTTCCCAGTTTTATAATGTAAAACCAAGATATAAATTTTATTCTCAATAAAAGAAGGATGAACCTTTAATTTGAGACCTTAATCGAGGAAAAATATTGAAAAATGTATTTTTAGTAAATTTTTGAAAACTGCCCAAAATGCATTTCGTCGTTGGTCGGGAAAATACCTGCTATGTGACACTTATTTTAAAAATCACTTTTTTGCACCTTTTGGGTACTTTTTCGTATTCCGGATCGAGGGCCATCATCAATTTGATGTTTAGTTCACATTTCACCCCCCAAAAATGCCCTGGAAAAGTATGTGCAAGTGGTCGGAAATACCTGCTATATATGTGCAAAGCATAATCAAACAAATATGTGGTTATATGTTTTATCAATTTCTTTGAAAAAAAAGTTTGAATTTTGATAAAAACATGAAAGAGTTTCAAAAGGTTGAATAACTGCTATGTGCAAAAATGACGCAAAAAACCTGCTATGTGCAACAAATTTTCTATTATTTTGTTATTTTTTAGCAGGTTTTCCTAAGAAACCAGCTCTTTGCAGCCTATCTGATAGTCAGAGGTGGGGTCGGGGGTGTGGTCATTTTTCATTTCATGACCCAAAAATATGATTCCCTCAAAAATTAGCGATTCCCATAACTTTATATATTATTGTTATTTTACGTCACATGTGAAACCCAAGATAAAGTATGACACTTGCGAGACCCCCCTTATAAATATTCACAAATGAAACCTTCGTCTTCACATGGCTTGGTGACTATCTGTAGATGCCTTAAGGCTATGTAATGAAACACACAGCTGTTGGCTAGGTGTACACTACAGTCTATAGGGAGTAAAATGAAATGAGGGAACCAGAAGTGTTCATACAATTGATATTTGGGGCACTTGCGAGTCCCAGACAAAAAATGCAGATTTGGGGTCTGCGGAGTGGGGGGAGTAAGAAAAACTAGACATACACCTCGTGGACATGTGAGACCCACAAAAGGGTCTCGCAAGTGTTCTGAAATATCTGTTTTGGGTCTCACAAGTGACAAAAACATCTCTTATATATATATATATGTATGTATAAGATTTTTCTGGGGCTAATATAAGGAAAACTACTGAACCAAGTGTTACCAAATTTCAACCTTATATTCTTATATTCTACCTTATAAGACCTATCTTCCATTAAAATTTCAGCTCTATTGGTCAATTGGTTCTCAAGTTATGCGCAGTTGAAGGTTTTTTCTTGTGCACACGGTTTCTCACAAACTACTAAACCAATACTGTTGAAATTTTGATGGAGGGTAGGTCTTATAGTGTAGATGTGCTGAGAGAAATTTGGTGGTGATCGGTTCAGTATTGGTCGAGTAATCACCTATTTTGTATTGCGCAAATTGCGCAAGTACAAATAATTGCCTAACGCAACATTACAAAGGCAAATGTGAGCAAGTAAGTGAGTGAGTGAGTAAGTGAGTCAGTCAGTCAGTGATTTGATGAGACGAAAACCTGCTTTTCTAGCGCAGGTTGCTGCGGTAGAGTTTTTTGTTCTTATATTCTTACTAATTCGCATCCTGCAATTATTAAAATATTCCGAAGTCGTTTCTACACTTTTTGAGCTCACTCTCATACTTCTTGACGGTATTTTCGATTTTTAATTAAATACGTTTTTTCCACTTCCTCAAAAATTTTCAATTTTACACATAGCAGGTATTTTCCCAACCAACGACGATATACTTCTTCGGCTATACAGTATTTCATATGGACTGATCGAACTGATGAAAATACCAAGTATACAACAGTGAATGTTATCTTATCACCGATGTCCAAACATAACTCCAAAAAAAGTTGAATCGGAATGTAAACACAAATTTTTACTAATGTTTTCGATAATATAGTAATTTGTAAATTCAAATAAGTAATGTTTTTCGGTGTTCTTTTGAATAGTTTTAAAGTAATTATTTTTAATATTAATTTATGTTTCATCTATTTTAAATGAGTGTGAAATTCAGTTGTTCATTTTCAAAATGGAATATGATTTCTGTGATTTTTCGGCGCTATGTAATCGAGTTTCAAATTTTAGTTAAAAATTGTACCAGTTGGTAATAATTTTATGGACTGTATAATCAAAGGCACAAGGTACAAGTAAGTATCCATATTTCTTTAGTTTCGACTTTCGAGGAATACACAGCTTCTACATTAACTTCTCGTTATTAAATATTACTTATTTGTTCATTCATCAATAGTTTTCGGACTCCCAAGCATGTCTGTTGCAAACAAGGATCGATTATTAATTGAAAATGAGGGAAAAACAGCAACGGAAAAATTGGATGCATTATTGAAAGGTACGTCCATTTAGCCTTGCCCTCGGGATTTCTTGTGAAATTTATGTTAGTCTGAAAAATATGAATAAAAAATTTCAGATGACTCCGAGGAAGGCATTCAGTTTGAAAAGGAATCCTGTGAGAAGAATAGTTCGACTACTTCAGTTTTTGTCAAGTTATTTCAAAGAAAGGCTGAACGAAAAATTGATACAGTAAGATATTATTAAGTTATTAGATAGTTATTACTAGCGTAGTTGAGGGATGGAGCTAGGCTGAAAATCACTTCCATCTTGAGCTACCTTTTAAAAATCAATTTGATAAAAATCAACCCGAATTATTCGTTTATTTCAAAATGATGTATGCTTATTTTCTTAGTTCTTCGGTCAACATTCGAAGAAGGAGTTTTTACAACTTCTCGGGTTTTACGAAATCAACATAGAGAATGTTCGAACTGAATTAACGATATTAAAATCTTCAATGGTACGTCATTTGTACTTTTCTAGGTTTTTCTATGTCATATCGATTTACTTATCATTCTTCAATTAATGTAATGTATTGAATTTTTAGGAAGAGTTTGAACCGTTGCGCCTCGCTTTAAAACAGAAATATATGCTGCAGTATATGGAATTGTGTGGAAAACCGGACGAATTCAGTCGTCAATGTTGGGATTCAGAAAAATCTCGATCTGAAAAGTGGCAAAGATTTCTTTCAGAACCACTTGGACCGTATCCTTTCATCGAGAGTTTTATTGGATTTTTGAAACATATCAGCCCCTGCAACGATTATTGTCAGGAATTGGTTGAAATCATGTTTAACATGACTGACCGAATGATGCAGAGTTATTTTATAGGCGGTCCACTGGATGAAAGTCCTATCGAATCCAAGAAAATTGCAGATGCAGTTCTTTGTCTTGAAATGATGGAAATGGAAGGAAGCCTTTTTTTGTTTTATCGCTTTGAAACGATTGAAAATGAGCGAGAAGGAGCTGCGAAAGTTACGACAAAGCCGCGAACAGGTACGTTCATTTTACCTTGCGGCTTGCTTTCTCGAAGATTGAATGAAACTTGTGCGTAATTAAAAAATTTCAGGTAACACAGAAGGCGTTCAGCCTCAAAATGAAACCGAAGGGAAGAATGGTGATACTGAACTTTCCGTCAATCAAAGAGTTAAACGAGTAAGAAATATTATTAATATCGTACTCGAAGGAAGGAGGTGGGGCTAAATATCACTTCATTTTTTTACCACCGCAAAAATAATGATAAAAATCGTCATAAATTTCTGTTTGAATAATAAATTTATACTTTCGATTAATTTCCAAAAAGGTATTTATTTACTCGTAGATTATCAATCATGTGTGCTTGTTTTTGTAGGTGTACGGTAATTTTTCGAGGGAAGAGCTGCGAAAATTGGTAATAGAGGCCGATGTTGAAGAACAAAAATTTAAATTTAAAGTATCGACCGTGAAATCATATTTGGTACGTCATTTCTACTTTTTATCGATTCATTTCTCCTTCTTTAAGTAATTATTTTGATGTTTGAATTTTCAGAAAGAGCTTGAATCTATACGATATGTTTCGAAACTTCAGTTTATTTTGGAGACACTCGAATGGTATGGAAAACCAGAAAAAGTCGATCGTCATCATTGGAACTTTGAAGTTGCTCGCACTGCAAAGTGGAAGCAAATTTTCGCTGAACGATCTGAAAATCATTGTTTGGTTCAGCGTTTTCTGGACTGCCTAAAAACTTCTATACCCACAGAGGAGGAACATCTCCAATCAATTGAAACGATATTCCTCGAATGTAACGACATGCTTGTAACGTATTTTGTGAGCAATCAAATTCCATTACATATTTTCAGAGATGAGAGACTTGTAACCATAGTTGGTTGCCTGGAAATGATGGATGACGAGATTTCAAAATTTCATCGCATCCAAAAAATGTAATTAAATTCACTCGTTTTTTTCGCAATATTTTAAATCGTGTTTCTTGAAATACAGTCCTTGAGAACAATGTTTTTTCTGTTGTCACTTCATTTTTCACTTATTCTCTAAAGCCCTGTTAAATATTTTAATTTTCAGTCGAATTTTGCAGCTTAGTCCCTAAAAAAAAAATATATATACATACATGTATAGAGATGTTTTTGTCACTTGTGAGACCCAAAACAGATATTTCATAACACTTGCGAGATCCTTTTGTGGGTCTCACATGTCCACGAGGTGTATGTCTAGTTTTTCTTACTCCCCCCTCTCCGCAGACCCCAAATCTGCATTTTTTGTCTGGGACTCGCAAGTGCCCCAAATATCGATTGTATGTACACTTGTGGTCCCCTCATTTCATTTTACTCCCTATAGACTGTACTGTACACCTAGCCAACAGCTGTGGGCTTCATTACATAGCCTAAAATAAAAATTACTAATCATTGTAAATAGGCTATTCGAATATTTGTTTTCTATCCAATAGAATCCCATTTCCGGATGTCTGTTCCATAAATCATTCTCTAAATTCATTTACGATTTTCTTTTCATTTTGTGGTTTCTCAGCTTATACTAAACCTAGAAAGCTGAATTGGGTCTCATTAGAAAGAGGAAAATCGCATGAATATAATGATGTGATGTGTAAATCTTTTTGATCAGATATTTTATTCGCTGCTTATGATGAAAACTTTTTCAAAAACTGTGAATTCTATTCTACACTTCTACACAACATTTCGAAACGGAGGAATTTTCTTTCATTCATTTCATGATAACTCAAGTTCTATTTATCCTACAAAGCTAAACCTGGTCTCATTTGAAACAAGAAGTTTTGAGGATTACATTAATATTTAGATTGTTCGATTTTGACTGTTTTCTTGGCCTTTAAATCATGAAAAATGAAAGCTCACATTTAAAAAAGTTTTCAACAATATTTTACGGAAACATCAATTTTTTTCGTTTATCTAATGATAACTCAGCGTCTGTATCACATTTTAAGTTGAAATTGATCTCATTTGAAAGAAGAAACTGTGGCGGTCATTTTATGGTATAAGAAAAATGGTGGTTGATAAAATAACAGTTGATTCTTCAGGATTTTTGATATGTTCAAAAAAATGGTTTTATTTATTCTACAATTACTCAAGATCTATCCAAGTTAGATAGTTAAACTTGAACTAATTAAAAATAAGATAAAATGGCGGTTCTATTGATGTATAGAAATATTTTATACTTTTATTACCTTCTTATGTTTCCCAGAAACAATAACAAAAAAAAGCTTTTTTAATAAAAAAAATAATAAATTTATTTTAAAGGTATTTGGTTTCTATCAAAGTTAGAAAATTGAACTAGAAACCATTACAAAGTAGAGGAAATTCTAATTCTAATAATTCAGAGTAATATTTTTTTATAATTATTAGTCCCTCAGAGACTGAAAATGAAAAAAAATCTATTAAAGGAAAAAAGTGATGAAATTTCAACGAAAATGAAAAAAAAATCTATTTGTTCGAAAACATAGCTCTAAAAATTCCCAGTTTTATAATGTAAAACCAAGATATAAATTTTATTCTCAATAAAAGAAGGATCAACCTTTAATTTGAGACAAGCCCACAGCTGTTGGCTAGGTGTACAGTACAGTCTATAGGGAGTAAAATGAAATGAGGGAACCACAAGTGTACATACAATTGATATTTGGGGCACTTGCGAGTCCCAGACAAAAAATGCAGATTTGGGGTCTGCGGAGTGGGGGGAGTAAGAAAAACTAGACATACACCTCGTGGACATGTGAGACCCACAAAAGGATCTCGCAAGTGTTATGAAATATCTGTTTTGGGTCTCACAAGTGACAAAAACGTCTCTTATATATATATATATGTATGTATAAGATTTTTCTGGGGCTAATATTAGGAAAACTACTGAACCAAGTGTTACCAAATTTCAACCAACCTTATATTCTACCTTAAAAGACCTATCTTCCATTAAAATTTCAGCCCTATTGGTCAATTGGTTCTCAAGTTATGCGCAGTTGAAGGTTTTTTCTTGTGCACACGGTTTCTCACGAACTACTGAACCAATAGGGTTGAAATTTTGATAGAGGGTAGGTCTTATAGTGTAGATGTGCTGAGAGAAATTTGGTGGTGATCGGTTCAGTATTGGTCGAGTAATCACCTATTTTGTATTGCGCAAATTGCGCAATTACAAATAATTGCCTAACGCAACATTACAAAGGCAAATGTGAGCAAGTGAGTGAGTGAGTGAGTGAGCGAGTAAGTGAGTCAGTCAGTCAGTCAGTGATTTGATGAGACGAAAACCTGCTTTTCTAGCGCAGGTTGCTGCGGTAGAGTTTTTTGTTCTTATATTCTTACTAATTCGCATCCTGCAATTATTAAAATATTCCGAAATCGTTTCTACACTTTTTAAGCTCACTCTCATACTTCTTGAAGGTATTTTTGATTTTTAAATACGTTTTTTCAACTTCCTCAAAAATTTTCAATTTCGCACATAGCAGGTATTTTCCCAACCAACGACGATATACTCTTTTGACTATACAGGTATTTCATATGGACATGATCGAACTGATGAAAATACCAGTATTCCACTGTGAATGTTACCTTATCACCGACGTCCAAACATCTACCGTAACTCCAAAAAAGTTAAATCGGAATGTAAACACAAATTTTTACTAATGTTTTCGGTAGTATAGTAATTTGTAAATTCAAATTAGTGATGTGTTTCGGTGTTCTTTTAAAGAGTTTTAAAGTAATTATTTTTAATATTAATTTATGTTTCATCTATTTTAATTGAGTGTCAAATTCAGTTGTTCATTTTCATAATGGAATATGATTTCTGTGATTTTTCGGCGATATGTAATCGAGTTTCAAATTTTAGTTAAAAATTGTACCAGTTGGTAATAATTTTATGGACTGTATAATCAAAGGCACAAGGTACAAGTAAGTATCCATATTTCTTTAGTTTCGACTTTCGAGGAATACACAGCTTCTACATTAACTTCTCGTTATTAAATATTACTTATTTGTTCATTCATCAATAGTTTTCGGACTCCCAAGCATGTCTGTTGCAAACAAGGATCGATTATTAATTGAAAATGAGGGAAAAACAGCAACGGAAAAATTGGATGCATTATTGAAAGGTACGTCCATTTAGCCTTGCCCTCGGGATTTCTTGTGAAATTTATGTTAGTCTGAAAAATATGAATCAAAAATTTCAGATGACTCCGAGGGAGGCATTCAGTTTGAAAAGGAATCCTGTGAGGAGAATAGTTCGATTACTTCAGTTTATTTCAAGTTATTTCAAGAACGGGCTATACGAAGAATTGATATAGTAAGATATCTTATCAAGTTATTAGATAGTTATTACTAGCGTAGTTGAGGGATCGAGAAAGGGCTGAAAATCACTTCCATCTTGAGCTACCTTTTAAAAATCAATTTGATAAAAATCAACCCGAATTATTAGTTTATTTCAAAATGATGTATGCTTATTTTCTTAGTTCTTCGGTGATTTTTCGAAGAAGGAGTATTTACCAGTTCTCAAGTTTTACGAAACCAAAATAGAGAATGTTCGAACTGAATTGACGATATTAAAATCTTCAATGGTACGTCATTTGTACTTTTCTAGGTTTTTCTATGTCATATCGATTTACTTATCATTCTTCAATTAATGTAATGTATTGAATTTTTAGGAAGAGTTTGAACCGTTGCGCCTCGCTTTAAAACAGAAACATATGCTGCAGTATATGGAATTTTGTGGAAAACCATACAAATTCAGTCGTCAATGTTGGGATTTAGAAAAATCTCGATCTGAAAAGTGGCAAAGATTTCTTTCAGAACCACTTGGACCGTATCCTTTCATCGAGAGTTTTATTGGATTTTTGAAACATATCAGCCCCTGCAACGATTATTGTCAGGAATTGGTTGAAATCATGTTTAACATGACTGACCGAATGATGCAGAGTTATTTTATAGGCGGTCCACTGGATGAAAGTCCTATCGAATCCAAGAAAATTGCAGATGCGGTTAGGTGCCTTGAAATGATGGAAGAGGAAGGAAGCCTTTTTTTGTTTTATTGCTTTGAAACGATTGAAAATGAGCGAGAAGGAGCTGCGAAAGTTACGACAAAGCCGCGAATAGGTACGTTCATTTTACCTTGCGGCTTGCTCTCTCGAAGATTAAATGAAACTTGTGCGTAATTAAAAAATTTCAGGTAACACAGAAATCGTTCAGCCTCAAAATGAAACCGAAGGGAAGAATGGTGATACTGAACTTTCAGTCAATCAAAGAGTTGAACGAGTAAGAAATATTATTAATATCGTACTCGAAGGAAGGAGGTGGGGCTAAATATCACTTCATTTTTTTATTACCGCGAAAATAATGATAAAAAGCGTCCTAAATTTCTGTTTGAATAATAAATTTATACTTTCTCTCGATTAATTTCCGAAAAGGTATTTGTTTATTCGTAGAATTATCAATTATGTGTGCTTGTTTTTGTAGTTGTACGATAATTTTTCGAGGGAAGAGATGCGAAAATTGGTAATAGAGGCCGATGTTGAAGAACAAATATTTAAATTTAAAGTATCGACCGTAAAATCATATTTGGTACGTCATTTCTACTTTTTATCAATTCATTTTTCATTCTTTAAGTAATTATTTTGATGTTTGAATTTTCAGAGAGACCTTGAATCTATACGATATGTTTCGAAACTTCAGTTTATTTTGGAGACACTCGAGTGGTATGGAAAACCAGAAAAAGTCGATCGTCATTATTGGAACTTTGAAGTTGCTCCCACTGCAAAGTGGAAGCAAATTTTCGCTGAACGATCCGAAAATCATTGTTTGGTTCAGCGTTTTCTGGACTCCCTGAAAACTTCTATACCCACAGAGGAGGAACGTCTCCAATCAATTGAAACGATATTCCTCGAATGTCACGACATGCTTTTAACGTATTTTCTGAGCGATAAAATTCCATTAGATATTTTCAAAGATCAGAGACTTGTAACAATAGTTGGTTGCCTGGAAATGATGGATGACGAGATTTCAAAATTTCATCGCATCCAAAAAATGTAATTAAATTCACTTGTTTTTTTCGCAATATTTTAAATCGTGTTTCTTGAAATACAGTCCTTGGGAACAATGTTTTTTTTGTTGTCATTTCATTTTTCACTTATTCTCTAAAGCCCTGTAAAATATTTTAATTTTCAATCGAATTTTGCAGCCTAGTCCCTAAAAAAATATATATATACATACATGTATACCTATATTTGACAAATTCTTGAATATTTTGTATAAACTATCCCGACTGTTGAACTTGCGCAGTGCAGCAGTGTTTCCAAGAACAGTGCTGCTGTTGTACAAAAAGTACCTATCAAGATCTTTGAATATCTATTATAGAAAAATTGGACCGATATTCACTCGAATATAATGTTACTGCCTTATCTTTCTCTATCAGAACGGTGTTTCACTTTCAAGGTAAAAACTGAACCCATCATGGAAACCGTTTAGCTTCACTTGTGAATTAAATCATAGTATGAAAATAGCAACAGGACGTTAGAAGAACATCGAGAAATTATTCTCATGAAATAATCTTTGACGAAGCCAGTACGTGAAGATATGATTTATTGCTTCAATGGTATCTTATTGTAAGTTGCATCCAAGTGGTGCAAAACAAAACTAACATAAGGTCAAAGTTGACCATAAGCGATTTTTAGTTGGGGTTGATAGTTGTAGTAGATTTTTAGTTGGCGGCATTTTTTACTGGTAGGATACCAAAATATCAACTCGCCTCTTAGGTGGACAAAACTAGCCCTCTCCTAATATCCTCAGGGATGACTCCTCTTTGGGGACGAGGGGCAGCGATGGCTGTGGTCTTAGGAACTGGATGGCAGATGACACAGAGTTTCAGAGACAAGTTCAGACTGAAAGAAAAGATTGGTTCGTATTTACAGTACAACATTTTAAGTCATGCTCGAACTTGATGCGTGAAGAAACATTACACTAATTTTACTTGAACTGAATTTTGTTAAAACTTGCAAGTCAGCAGTTGAGGATTGACGAATAATAGAAGTACAAATAAATAAATATCGTATAATTTCATCTGTTGAATAAAATTACAAACGCGAAATAATTTAAAGGGAATATGCAATTGTTTTTTTATATTACATTCAAAAAGTATACGAGCATACAGTATATCTAAACGACACGCTGTACAATCTAAATACGAAGAAAAAAATTTAACAGTGGGAGAGGAGAAGAGAAGAGATTAATTTGTCAACAGGTCCAGCGCCCAATTGGAAGATTTTTAAAGTCATCGAATACTATCTGAATTTCCAAAATAAACTGGTCATTATCCGTCACTTTTATAAAAACATACATATCATTACCTCAAACGGGAAGTTGGTACGTTTAAAATGTTCAAAAATGAGATTTTTATATTTTCAGTCAGAAAAATTCAATTTTTGTCGTCACTAGTCTGGAAATAAATGGCGATAACAGCCCAAAAAAAAAAAAATTTACATGGCGACCTTATGGGATATCTAAGTTTTAAATAGGTATTCCTTATCTGAAAAAATTTTATTCTCAATTTACCAACTTTCTGCTCTAAGGTAATTACGTGAATACAATCCATAGCCCACAAATCAACTTATTTTTCATTAACTTATCCGAACCAAATTACAAAATAACATCATTAAATCAACAAAAAAATATTAATGTCTCGATGAATAAATTGAAAAAAAGAAAAAACAAAACAATATTAACAAACGAAGAAGTAGCTGTACACTAACTGAGGGTAAAAATACTGATTACTTTTCTTTCGTCTCAAAAGTATTGAATATTGGTAAAAAAGTAAGATTAATAATAATAGTTACACTATGTTTGCAGGGGAGATGAGACTTGAAAGTATCGAATCGTTTTAATTAGTAAAAGAAAGAACCTTTATTTCTCGTTATAATTGAATTATAACCCAATAAAATACAGATTCTAAGCAAATAAGATTTGATATCAGCCAGAAACGAAGCCAGGAGGGCGGGCCAAGTTCAGCCCCTGAGGAAAATTTTCCCCTGTAAAGACGGGGAAGAGGGATTCATTTTGCCCTATGAGCAGTTAATCCACCCCCCCACGTAAAAAAAAAAAGTGGGTTCGCCCCTGCCTCTAATTATTTCGCTCCTGCTACTGTCCTGCCAGAAAAAGTCGAAAATTAAAAAAAAAAAAAACACTTACCCAATGACGAATTAACAAACAAAATTACTGCCACTTCGTAGAAGACAGTCAAAATTAAACTTTCAATGACTATATTGAAGAAAAAAACGACTAATAACAGTGGCGCAGCCAAAGAGAGTTGCAGCCACTTTTATGCCTCGAATTTCATCGAAAAAAGGCTGAATTAAATTTTTCGCATAATTTCCATTTTCTGGGGAAAAATTCAAGACTCAGCCCCTCCCTTAGGAAATTTGTGGGTGCGCCACTGAATAATAATTACCATTTGGCGAACATTTTGAGTATTTTCGCAATAAGTAATTTCACGTGTGAAGCAACAAATTATCTGTAGAACTTGATTCTAACAAGAATAAGAAAGAATGACTTCTTTTTAAATCTCTAGAAATAGTGAAGTGAGAAAAAGCGAAGTTGAAAAATTTATTGTGACAGAAAAACTTTTCAAGAACAAAATCCACAATTTTTTACTGCAATTTGTTTTTTAATTTGCAAGAATAAGCCCCATTACCTACTTTGACTTTGAAATATTTCACCACCTGCGCATCGGATAATTAGTTGCGTAACAATGAAAGAGATTATGGAATAAATGAAAATGTAGCTTATACTACTCGTAAAGTCTTCCAGATCACGTCATAAGTAAAGATAATTACTCCTTCATTCGAAGGCACTACCAAAAGCCAAAACAATTCAAGTCCCATCTCGGACGATTACGACGCAGGGAGTAAAAAACACAACTGAGTACACTACAAACTTAACTAAGAAAGTAAACTATACATGAAAAGAGAATAACAACAAAAACTTTTACAAAACAAGTAACATTTTTGTACAAAAGTTTTACGATGAAATAAACTGATTACAGATCTGCAAGAAGGAAGTTGTAGTTTGCAAAACCGAGAAAAGAAGAATAAAACAAAGTGATTTTAAATCCGACTCGGAACTGTCAAATAGAAGACACGCGAGAATATTCAGCAAGAATTACTACGCAATGCGAAGATGAAAATGAATGACAGGGTGAAATTATACTTGAGAATATTTTTTATTCGTGTGTAAAAAACCTGTCTTGTTGAACGATTGGTTTTCAAGAACGACGCGTATATTCCATTTTTACAATTTCATTAAAATCAGCCACAATATATGTAGCTATACGAAGAAAAGAGTTAGCGTCTAAAAAATATTGTTCAAGAATCCTAGGCCATGACTAAGGCTTCGTTTCAGCCCAAATCAAGTGACAAACTATTTAGTCTGTTAATTTACACTCGGAAAATATGAAAAGAAAAAAAAACTGGACTAAGGTCGTTCAGAAAACTAAACCTTCAATCAGTGTTCACGTCAACGCAACTCCGTAGCATTTGGCTATTGAGTCGTGAGTGGCCTTGTGACATAAGACTGCAAAAAGTAATCGAGCAGATTTTTGATGCCGACATTTCAATAAAGTCAAGATCGTCCTGCCACTTGGTTTTTCGAATGAGAAAAATGTTGGTTAAAAGAAAGTAAAAGAAATTAATAAATAAGTAGGACCCTTTACAGGATGTTACGCCTCGAATCCATAGCCAATTCTGTCTTATCGGAAAGCAGGCCCGTAGCCAGGGGGCCTATGGGTGGCTAACCTTCGACATTTCTAGTGTTTTTTTCATAAAATCAAGAAAAAAAAAATCTTTCAAGTTAAATTTTTACAAATGAGGAAATGAGTCGCAAAACGCAACAAACGCCATTGAAAAAGGGCTGTAAACTCACCAAAAAACTGTCTATAATGAAAAAGCAGTTGCCCAAATTTAAGGCATGATGACTTGATCTTTTTCATAGAGCCGACCGAACTAATATGTCATCATAGTTATACTCCCCCTTTTCCTCTGATAGTCATTGGTGGAAGTTATAGAGTAACTTACTATGAAAATGGTGTTTATTGCGTTTTGTGACCAAAGTCCTCAAATACGAAGACCAATAACTGCGAAAAAGTCCAAAAAAAGTTTACGCGCGACCCATCTTTATTGATTATTTAATCTGGTTTTGTCTTTATTTGCGTCTCTCGTTTGGGGAAATTTTTCGATATCGAGTAGAGGCTTTTTCTCTCGCTGACATGGCAACCCTGGCACCCACAGGGAGCCGAATGAGCCCTTTTTACAAAATATCCTGGCTCAAGACCTGCCGGAAACGATTGCTGAGCAGCTGAGCTGGCTACACGAAAGAGAACTGCTGCTGAGTGTCTTTGCAGCAGTTGGTGTAACACTGCAGTTGCGAAGGGAAGCAGCACTGCGACTTTTGCGCAGAGCTACCGAAAGGATATTGCTGCAGAACAGACGAATCCTGGTGTTGCGGCAATTTCAGGCCCTCTGCGGTGGGAGAGTTGATAAAGGATGTGGCCGTGGCTGCGTTATACAGTCGGTGTGCCGACTGGTTCGGATCACCGAATCTGAGAAACGAAGGTGCAGGAGGAGCTGGCGCAGTCATTGAACTCGAATGAACGTAACTGGATGACAGCAAGGATGGCGACGACGGAGGAATGCGCGGCATCGGGAATTTATAGGACGACTGGGAAGCGCTCGGATTTTGCAGCATACAGGCGGCTGTTGCCGCTGCCGCAGCGGATCCGTTCCAGTTCTTCAGCGATTTAGTGGGAGTCGAGTTGAAAAACGACGAAGACGATTTGAGCGCGTCGTTTGCCACCGCTGAATTACCGTACGGGGTGAGTGAAGACATGTGAGGCGACGAGGGCTCTTTGGGTGGCAGATGATGTGGCAAACTGTATCTGGAAATGGGCGAGGAGGGTACGCGAAAGTAACTCGGACCCGAAGACTTTGGCCGGTAGTAATCGAATGACTGAGACGTCTGACTCGGAACAGCACCAGGCACTCCTCGGGAGTAGAGATCGCAGGAATTGTGCAAATTCAGAGCTCGTTGACTGAGGGACGAGTTACCAAGAAGCTGATTTTGCAGCGGTGGCAGTCGCGAGCAAGGTTTACCGTAGCAACTGTTGGTGCAAAAACACGAAGTGGATAAAGACGACGACGAGCTGGTGGCCAGTGAAGATGGCAGAGACGAGCAAGAAGGGAAGGAAGGATCGGTTTTTGGCATGAGGCAGCCTGAGAACGAGTCCAGTGGGTAACGCGACGATTCCAGGGGGAACTGACTTCGGTTCATATTCGATTTGGACGAATCGCAGCAGTTGGGAAAGGTCGATGACGGAGCCATAAAACTGGTCGCCAATCTTCTTGGATCACCATCGAATGGCGTGTAGCCAGTTGCTGGTGGCTGAGACGATATCGCTCTTGAAATCGGTTTGACAGATACTTGGCAAACGTTATTTGTCATTTTACCCAGCGGTATAGCGTTACTACAGACTTTGGGTGACGTCATGGAGCTCATGGTGACGCTTGGTGTTAAAGCATATTCCATCCCTTTGGACAGCGTCGTTGCAGAAGAATAAAAACAACTGGACCTAAGAGTCGCACTGTTCGGTTTGAGGTCGGCACTGGTAGCCGAGGTAGTCGAACAAATGTCAGACATTGTCGGCAGAGTACGAGAAGAAGAAACAGAAGCTCCGTCTTTCAGCGAACCCGAATAATACGATTGATTTGTCGTCCCATCTCTGGGTTCGGATTTCACGTTTGGAATTTCAGAGTGCGCTGAGGTGGAACGTGCGTGACTCGTGTTGACGGATGTAATGGTCTCTCGAATGTGAGATGAAGAGTCATTGTGCGACGAAGCAGTGGATCTGCTGGCTGGTGGTTGCCTTTCCGATGCATCCGCGACGTTGTTTCTGGCCGCAGAAAAGGAGTCGACAACGTACTGATCGAGTTTTTCCTTTTTGGAGCCATTATGGTGAGCTTCGGTATCATTGGCAACGGACGCTGCAGTGTTGCAGGCGGTAGAACCGAATGAAAATTCATTGACAACGATTTCGATGCTTCGTTCAATTTGTAATCGCAACGAATCGTCTAACAATAAATCGGCGGAATTGTCTACGGGCTCGTTTTTCACACATCTGACGTAACTGGTCGGTTTGTCGCTGGTCTGTATGATTTCTAGAGCACTGGTTGAGCTGTCCTCTGGGCCAAAACAGCTGCTGCTGCTGCTGCTGCTACCGTCACTGCTAACTTTTTCCTTGGCAGCGTTCTCCGGAGGCTCTTGGCTGAACAGAGAATCGCCGTTTGGAGACAGCGACTTCAACATTTGTCATTCGTCGGATAACTGCCTTTTGCAGCGCTTGGTGGGGGGACCATCGATACTGTCGTCATCTTCTTCGTCGACTGTTTCTTCGGGTTCGGATTCGAAAACGCGTAACGAATTGTCAAATGCATAAATCGGTAACCAAGCGGTCAGTCGTTCATTTAGAAAGTCCTCCATTAATTTAGCGTCGTTGTGAACTGGGCTACCGTCCTGTAAAAAGTGAAAAGAATTTAGTTGGGGCGATTTTCACCGAGTGCTCACTAAATGTCGAGTCTCAAGATGTACGAATTATAGAAACCCTTAAACAGTGCCAATTATATTATGGAGTTAAATCAATTTTTTTTTTAGATTCTCCCCTTTTTTTTTACGTCTCGCTTATTTGAAAGATCAAGTTGAGAGAAATTCCATATTTTTATAATAAACGTAGAACTTTACCACTTTTAAGGCGCATTCGAGAAAAAATTGTAGACCTATTTAACATTTTGGCGGGAATTGTGTTTTATAAAATTTATTAGCAATCGAGGGTAGGGTATGGTTTTTATTCGATCAAACTGAATCTTAACATTTTGATAAATAACCGTTCAAAGATAAGGTTTAAGAAGTGATTTGAAAATTGAAGAATTTTGAGGTGAAACAACCCGCGTACCTATAATCGTAATAGAGGGGGGGTGGAGTGGAGACACTTAGTATGTTATTCGGGGTGACACAGCCAACAATCCTAGGGGGATTAGAAATCGCAGCTAGTTTTTTTTTTTTTTTTTGGTCTCATTCGACTGGATTAAAGTGTCAAAGAATGGATACGAATAAAATGGCCCGAAAAAGCGATAGAATAGTGAGCCACAAGTACAAAAAAATTAAATCTAGAAACGACTATTTAAATAAAACAACTCACTTCATTATACTCGCAGGCATTATGAAATATTAAAAACATGTCCTTGATTATATCCTTCAAAGAAGTATACGGACTGGCAGACGACTTTTGCAGTTTTCGCCGAATCATATCCAAACACATAGGTTTTTTTATTTTTTCGTAATAATGCACCATCTGTAGAATGCAAAAGAAAAACCACGTAGAATATGATAACTCGAGGGTTATAATTATAAAATGCTACGAATGGCGGAAATATTCTCACTTCTGGATTGACTACTTCTCGAAACGCTAAGCTAGCATCATATTGACAGTACAATTCCAGCAGCAATCGTTCGGCAAGCTTTCTCTCCTGCCTAGAAAGACCTCCCTCCGCTGGTTTCTCATCTTTTCCGGCATTAATGGCTGCTGTATCATTGCTGACATCGGTGCACAGCATGCATTGCCACGAGTCATTTTCACTATTTTTAAAGAAAATCGTGATGAAAATAAATACGTGATAAGAAAATACGATGAAATCGCATCGGTGTAACTAAAGCACTTACCCTGGAAGAACGGGTAATGATGGTATATGACAATTCATGTGAAATACTTTCGGACAGTTATCACAGCACACCAGCTCACCACCGTCCATGCAAACTGCGCACCAGTCTTCATTCGGATCGTCACATCCTTTCTGAGGCTCCGCCACAACTGAATTTAATTAAATTTTTTCAAATTAATTCGCAGAAAATTGAATCGATACGCAGTCCAGTTAAATTAAGACACAAAATTGGCATATAAAATGCCAAAAGTCTTCTAAATTTATTTTTTGCGCAGAAACATTAGGTTTTCTATCCGACATAGGAGCAGAAATAGAAAGCGCCCATGATACAAACTTTTTCGTCTTACATCTCGAGAACAAGTCAAATTTCACCCGAGATTTTTAATTTCTACCTACTAAAAAAAAGTATCCATCTTTGGCGCTCTGAATCTCTGTTCCTGTGGCAAATAGAAAACAGTGCTAAATGTTGTATTTTTATAGAGAATTGTACCATTTGCGAACTATAGCTAAAAAATAGAATATGTAGCTATATTCGACCTGCTAGAGGGTTGGTGGCAGGTAAATAGGAGACTTTTTGGTTCCTAACGTTTGTGCGCCAAAAATTGTTTCGCAGGATTTTTTTTTTTTGAAAAATAGACTATTATTTGACGAAGTGAAAAGTATTCATTAGCATCGAACCTGCGGGTGTGTTTGCTATGCTTGTTTGTACAGTCCTCACGTTTGCCAAAAGATCAATGGGAGGACCAGTAGAACTATCAACGAGCGGAGAATCTCCTGGCTTACGAGGAGGTTCTGCGATCACCTTTATGCCGTTGCTGTCTAAACGAGCAATTGTGGCCATCAGATCGTTGACTAAATCCTGTAACGGGGATAGAAACGTGATAACCATTTTGTGGCAGTCGAAATCACAAAATTCCTATTCGACCTCTTACCTGCCCGACTTTTTCTAGATTTTTCTCCGCCTCTTCCGGAGACGATTTACTTTGGTACAATGGACTCGGAGTTTTCGACACGGACGAAGAGACCGAAACGCCTGCGAAAAAGTTGCCAAAATAAGACACGACAAAAACGAAGATCGACTTTGAAAAAGCCGGCGCCGAAATGCCAAAAGCTAAAAAAAACAAACCAATCGACGGGGGAGTAATTGATGGCTTAAGTCGAGTGGAAGGCAATGTTATCTTGAAAGAATCATCGTTCGAGCTGTGTGCGTTCACATTTATTAAAGCTGGCATTTGTTTCATGCTCGTGTTGACGCTAATTTGTGGAGTATGCCATTGAGGTGTTTGCTGTGGCAATGGACTGAGCGAATTCTCTCGAGATAACATTTGGCGGGCACCGGGACTGACCATATTCGGTCTGCATTGTTGCGTAGGCATCATTTGTTGCTGCAAAACAGAGAAATTGTCATCGAAATGCGAGAGAAATGACTGTAGCAATTGAACAAAAAAATTCTATTTTTTCAAAAATTGAGTTCTTCTAAGGTTTATCGTATACATCGAACCATACACAAAACAAAATCATGTCCCAAAATGCAACCAGTGCCAAGAAAATAGATTTTAAATTTGAGGTACTGTGCAAAAAATGGATATTAGTCCTTGTACGATAATATGCACATTATTTTTGAAAAAAACTCTTACATTCACTGAATTTGTTTGATACGTTTGCTGGTACATTTTATTCATATTTGGCAGATACTGAATCTTATTATGCTGAACGGGAACGCCTTGAGGGGATACTGACTGGACCCTGTTTATCGAATTTGTGTCCGCATTTTGGTACACAACTTGCATCGTCTGCGGCATGGGACGTATGTTGGGATGCGTTATCTGAAAATAAATAACGAATTCTTCAAAAACGAATCCCCAAGTGGAGTAACTTAGAACCTGCAAGAGACCTTTGCATGGGGACTTTTTCTTTCTCATGCCGTTTGGCGAGGGAGGGAGGGATAAGTAGATTGAAAAACAATTTTTGCCAAGTTTTCTATCCTCGAAACTTCCATTTTCTCTGGGAGACGGTTTCATTTTTAGAGGACCCGGCCCCCAGTAAATACGTTTATAGACCTTCATTTTTACATTTTTTTGAAAGAAAAAATTTTCAGAATCAAATTCTCGAAGACACTCGTACATCACAAACTTAATGAAAGAAGAATGGAAAAACAAATTCGTAGTTTTTATTGCCTTCGTCAACTGTTTTAAATTTTGAATTTGAATTAATTTAGAAAATCGAAGGGAATAAATTATCTAACTCTATTGAAAAACCGAAGGTCGTGGAAGCAAAAATCCAATTTTATAACCCCTCATAATGAACACGCTGGTTATAGAGTATGAATTTTGTTAAACGATATTCGTTCAAGTGTACCTAGTTCGACCATTAATCTTATCTCTTCAGTCATTCGATACTAAAGATATTAGATAAATTTTTTCATCGTCGCTTATTTCTACTCGGACACCTAATTTCTGAGTTGCTTATAGCAAGGTATACAGGATTTGCCAAAAATATTTATAACTTAGTGAAACAGAACTGAAAAATGACGAAGAAAGAGAATCATTTAAGTACATGAAAAATTTTTAAATTATTATTGGTCATCCAGGTGAAACTAGCCTGAGTTTGGAGTAAAAAGTAAATGAAAATGGTACACGGGTGATTCTCAGGAAATTTTGATATTTCAGGGGTCGTTTTTCAAAGAAAATTTTTAGCAAGTAATTATTATAGTAATATACCGTAGATATTCTTGAATTGGGCGAAATTTATTTTTATTGGGAAGAAAGTCCAACAGTTCTTAGTTCTTACCATTAAATGCGATTAATTAGTACGTTTGACTTACGAGCATACTGTATCTAAATTACATTATGCTAAAACAAGTATGAATATCAAATGAAAAACCAACAGCCAAATCAAATTTACGTGGATACGAATTGGTGAAAAATAAATTTTACTCGAGGAAAAATGATAATTTAGCGTAAAAATAGCCGTCATTTTAATAGCGTCACTAACCGTATGCGTTACATTTGGTTTATCCATCAGTAATTTTCTAAGTCCTTGATCGTAATTAGCATTCGCTCCATTGTATAAACTATTTTGGGGATGAGTCGATGAAGTCACTTGCTGTTGATAGCCCGTAAAGTTAACATTCTTCATCTGGTTATTATTTGTGGCTAGATACATTTAAAAACTAGATTATTATAATATTTCATTCGGATACATACACTAATACACCAATATATGGCAAGAACAATTTGTTTCAGACTCTACTACATTCTTCAAAACAAAACAAAAAAACAGACCACAAAAAAACGCAAGTTTCAGTTTCTCACTGCTACATTCGAGTCGGTCAATATTTTCATAATAAATTATTCAGATATTTTTTTTTAAAAGGCACAAGAACGATCTTGCTCCTTGTATTCAGCGGTGTTATAGTAATAGGGATGCTGTGAGAGCGAGATATGAAAAACCATCGAGAAATGTCAACGTATAATACTGAAGTTGATTTTTTGTTATTTTTTAATTTTTTTTTTCAGTTTTTATTTAACTTATTTTGGGAAAAATTGTTGGGGGCTAAAATGTTTTCGGCAAGGGAACGGGGGCGTCGCATTTCCTGGCCCTCCTCAGTGTTAAATATGACCTTCGTAAATGGTTGAATTTTCTTTCACCTCAAATTTCCAAAATCGATGCGCTATTGTTTCGCATCAATCAATTTCTGAATTTGTAACCAACGAAAAGATGATGTTGACACATCAATAATAATGAGCAGAAATCTACGAGTATATGGACGAGCAATTTAGAAATAATATTTCGTGCATTAACTTACCAGCATAGTGCATAGTAACGTTTGCGTAACGATGGGGCCTCATTTGATGCACATTTTGCATAGGCAAATGTACAGTTCTGATGGAGTTATTATTCATCATATTGTTATTATTTGTTGGATAGCCTGGGGGTGCGACGAATAATTGGTTATTGTTAGACATATTCAACTGCTGCGTAATTGTATGAGATGGCATCGACACAACTGGCTTTTGGGGGTGATTTGATGGTGGGGTGGGGGACACCGCCGGTGTATGCTGACGTCCGTCAACAATGATGACGCCCAGTCGATTTACCACTAAAATATTTCATAAAAATTCATTGAAATGTGAAAATGAAGGAAGCTTCGCATAATTAAAGGAACGGTGATATGCCAGAAGGAGGTTGGTGCCTTTTTTTCAAAAATTGGGTATATCTAAGCCCTACGTACAGTGAAAATGACTCCCACAATGCAAGCATCGCTGGAAAAATAGACTTCAAAATTAAGTTGCTGCGCAGGAAGAAAATATTAAGTCCTTCAGTTCAATGAATTTTTTATTTCTCCAGCTCCAGTACAGGTCCGTACGGCCCGTGTATTCGGCGTTTTGGCTCTTATTTCAAATTCTTAGGAATCTTGGCTCTTTTTTTCGAATTTCTAAGAATTTTGGGTCTTTCTTTCGAATTCTTACAGATTTTGGCTTTTTTTTCGGATTTTTAGGCATCGACGATTTTTTTGGATTTATAGAAATGATGGCCCTTCTTTTTCGAATTTCCAGGAATTTTGACTCTTGTTTTTGGATTTTTAGGAATTTTGGCTCATTTATTCGGATTTAGTTTTTTTTCCTCGAATTTTCAAAAACTCTGGCAATTTTTTTCGAATTTCTAGGAAAAATGTTTGCCCTGCCAAGAACTTGACTTGCCCTACCTAACGAAGGCTTCGTGGTACGGGCGTGCTCCAGAAGTGAGATACAAACACAGAATTGGTAGGATGCTTTCTAAACGGTATGACCTTCACCTTTATACACCCATACATGTGCTAGCTTTGCATAATGCAATGGGATTTCATAGGAGTCTTTTTTTTTTTTTTGCTCTGCAGTAAAATTTCAAAACGCGGACTTATTTCTTTTTTGCATATCACCGTTTATATGAAATTGAGATAATTTACTTTGGCAAATTTCGTTTGCTTTGTCTAACGCCAGCTGAATGCGAACAGGAATTTCAGGATTCGGTATATCAGCGCGTTTACTCTTCACAATTTGCAAATGTTTCAACATAACACTGGAAAACAAAACGATATTAGCATTCGATTTTAGGCAAATTAGTGGAAGGGGATGGAGAAATAGAAGCCTTACTTTTTGGTTTTCAGAACTGCCATGTCGTTGCCTTTGTCCAAAGCGTGAGAAATAAAGTCGATACAATGATCTGTCAACAAGGAAAGTTGCTCGAGAGCGATCTTCTTCTCGTTCAGTGTTTTCTGCTTAGAATCGCAGATCTCATTCAGTTTATTGACGAGATGTTTTCCTCTAGTTGTGAACGCTTCAGTCAACCTAGAGAAAGAAAAAAAAGGTTGCGTGAATATTGAGAACAGTAATTGACTTGCAGATGCTGTAACATAGTGATTTATAACGTACCTAACCACCATTTGGGTGATTTCATTCAAAAGTTCTTTTTTCTTATTGAAAATCTGTTGTTGGCGATCATCAATTACTCTCATTGCCGTTTTTAGTAAACCTCGTTTATAACTGAAAATATTGCGAGTGAAATATAAAATATCTATAGAATGACACACTGGAGGTACGCAGAAGCAGCAATATGAGAACATACTTCACTTCGGTTAGAAGATTATTAATATTGCGTCTAGTTTCAGATGCGATTTCATCGATAAACTTGTACTTATGCTGCCTGTGCTCAGTGAGTTGACAATCTCTACACGTCAGTTTATCACAAGTCTCACAAAATAATGATAATCTCTCCTACGAAAATGTAGAAAATATGGGTATCAATAGAACGAACTTTTTCCCTTAATAAGGGGGCTCATAAGATCACCTACTTGCGGATGTAGAGGACACGAAATTGTTTTTAATTTACTTTCAACATTATTATGCGAGTTACTTTCCAGATCTGCTTCTTCTTTGGGTTTAATTGTATGGTCTTTCGTAATTTTAAGTCGTTGATGCGCCTGAAGCATGAAAATCAAATGTATACCTACAGTACACTGAGAGAAAACTGCGCGTGTAATTTTTAATGTCTGCATGCGTACTGACTTTGAGACAATTCAGGTTTTATACGAAAAATTAAAATTAAGAATTAGCGAAAAATATTGAAAATTTGTACAAATATTATGTTGAAAATTTGTGTACTGCGTACTAAAATTTAATATACCTATTTTAAATAATAATTTTTCACATAAAAACCCGAATCATCTCGAAGTTAGCATGCAGCATACTAATTTTTAATATTTTTTCTCCGAGTGTACGATAATTTTTGAAAATGAGATTGAATTTTGGGAGAGAAGGCATTCACATACCTGAACACACCCATCACAGAGAAAATCATTGCAATCGACGCACCAACTGGATGCGACCAAACTATCGTGACACGACGTACATTTCACATTTGTCAACCTAGAATTGTCTCCGTTCACCTGTGCATTCGGTTCCAAACTGGGTAAATTGCATTCCATCAAAAAATGGTTGTCAATCAAGGAACGTGAAGCAATTTGGCAAATGTTGCACAGGATGAAAGCTGTAAACGGAAATGAAAGTTGGACATATAGTGATTTTGAATTTTTTTATAGAAACAGGCGCACTTTGAGGGGTGAGATTAGAAATTAGTCCTCTAAAGAAAATCAAATTAATCCCTCCCAGTTCGAAGAAAGTAACTATTCGATTTATTCGTGCCAAAGTCACCATAATTTTATCATTTTCCTCTTCTTTAGTCGTCTTATAATTTTTTCAAGATGAATTTTTTTTACTAGACGCTCAGTCAAAATTTTGTGCGTCCGTGTGTGTCCGCTCTTGTCATATGATGACGTCATCATGTATAAGTTTAATGGGACTTTTAGTCGATTTTGGGCGTATCCTTGTGTGTCTATTGTTATCATACGATGACGAAGCTTTTTTTTTGGCTCCCTAATTGAGCTTAAAAATTGAGCTCACAAATCGAGCTTACAAAATTGAGCTTACAAATTGAATTCAGTATTACTCATGTAGATCATAAAAAGTTGTATACTTCAAGTTTGAAAATTTTTTTTTCTCGAAAAAAGTTAATGAGCCTTTTTTATAGACGCATACAATGGGTGTAAAAGAGAATTCATCTTCGTCTTCTCGACTCTTCGTGAAGGCTACAGCCATTTTATTTTAGTTACAATCGAAAATTTTTAGCCCCCCTCGCCTTCGCCCAAAAACACACGAAGCTTAAGTACGCTTAGGTTTGTAGACCAGTGGACCACCAAGCAATTTGATTACCATTTTCACCGCTTTCATTCAACCGAGCATTGACACATTCTGAGCAGGCAGAATGAAGGCATTCGAGTAATTTCGTTTCTTCATAACGTAACGTAGCTTTGTTGCAGAGAATGCATTTTGACGTGTTCCACGTGTCGTTCGTTCCATCATCGGTGGCACTGGGACTAACTTCGTCGAAATCGGCCGTCTTTTCTTGATTTTCCGGAGCAGCTTCGTTCGTCGAAACCTGCTCCGCTTTTATAAATCGTTTCTCTTGCGATTCCATGCCCTGAAATTATAAAAATTGAATCATAATACTGGCGTTGAAATATAGTATCTAGTATCTAAACCAGTATCAAATCTTCAGAAATCAATCCCTAGTGACAGATCGAGTCCGTTTTTATAAAAGACGAACTGAATCTGTGCAGGAGTCCGCTAAAAGAGAAAAAAACGGACCTCCTCCGTTATCTGGGATCCATGTCGAGTCCAGAAAGTGGAATCCGTTTATGGTGTCCGTATCAAGGGCTCCGGCACGGACTCCAAAAAATGAACTTCCATTGTTTAGTCCGAGTCGGAGTTCACAAAGTTTGAAAAGCGGAATTCGTTTTTGGTTTCCGTGTCTAGCACTTCGACACGAACTCCAGCAAACGGAGTTCCGTGTTTTTCTCATTTAGCGGAGTCCGGCACGCACTCGATGTTTTTTAAAACGGACTCTCACGGCTTCCGTATCAAAGTACGAGTAATTTAGTCGAGTTTATGTACGATATTGAGATGAAGGTGCACTCATTTGGCTGCATTAAGATCATAGAAACTTGACAACAAAGATGAGCGACTAACGATGTAAAAAAGTTATTTGAACAGAAAATGCAAGATACTAGCCCGCAGCACACGATGATTAGCCAATGAGAGTGTCGTTTAGATGCTACAAAATATTTTCAACCAATCAGAATTTCATTTTTGCCGATGCGCCTTGTGTTACTTTAGTCGCAATTGTTGGTTGAACACATCGCATCGCATTAGATGAATCGCATCTGCGCAGTTCCCGGCGCTGGCACTTGGCAGGGCAGCGGTGGCGCTAGCTATTACTCTGTGAACAGACCAAAATTATGCGTTATACTTGGAACGTTAACTCGAAACGTTAATTGGTTAATTCCATGTAAATTTAAATTCGTTCGCTAGTTGAGAGAGTTTTTACGCTGTACATCATCCAAAATGAAGAACGTCAGACGAAATCAGCCTACTTTCAACTGCGCAACCTTCCCTTCTCATTTATCAGGCTGCCACATCCACAAATAATTCAAATATTGCGGATAGCATTTCTCATCTCAAATGGACTGTAGAGTATAGACTACATAGAAATAACGTAGGCGATGATATAGACACCGATATTTATCATCAGTTTGATATTTGTGAGCGATGGACGAATTTTTAAAACTTCATTCGCAATACTCTTTCTAAAAAATCAATACGAAGCTATTTTATTTTCGATTACCTTTATTCCTCGCACTGTGATTGAATGTGATTTGTTCGTTCATAAGAAAAGCCAAAGACTAAAGTAAAAAGGTCATTGATCCATTTTTAAGTCAACGCTTAAGATTCCCATCCGGATGAGAAACTCGAGTTTTTACATGAGATGCAAAAAGTGTTAATTTTTAGATGTATTGTACACAAATGTAGAATTTGAGGGTTTATAGGTCTAGATTTCTAATTTTCACTCCTTCAAGACTGAACCTTCAGTCACTGTGAGGATTAAATTTAGGTCTGCGATCTACATTTGTAAAAACAATACTAGATCGGAGATCAGAAATCGAATTCTATGGATCTTCCAAGTGAAACGTTTGCGTACAACATGTCTAAGAAGCGCAACTTCTGTTGAAAACTCTCGCCAGTTACAGGCGGGAAAAATTCTTCATTACACGCATTCATTTTTATACATAATATAATATTCTACTGTATTATCATTTTATCGGGCAATTTGATAACAGAACTCATTAAGTTCGGATGGTTTAAGAAATTAGATCCATATTTTTATATATTTCCTTATCAGAAATACCTCCATTAAGATATTAGCATTGCCAAGTTACGCAGTTCGAACTTCTAGGGGAGCATATCCTTTAGTCTTAAATCGCTACAAGGTTATAGCCTTGGGCTGTAGCTGGAACAAAATACTTGGGAGGCAAATCGAATTCCTGGGACAGCAAATCAAATGCATTGGGGGCAAAATAGACCCCTGTTTCCCGCCTTTTCAAAAGAAAAATTTTCCTTGGGTGGGGGCACACGACCTTGCGGGGGTATGATTATCAGAAGGATTTGAATGAATCGACGAACCAAAACTCGGGGCATAATTTGAATTACCATAAAAATGTTTTGGGTTTTTATCTGCCTACGAACATACATACTCCACCTGATGGCGTAGCTTAGTGTTGAGAAACACGAGAATTTAGCACCAAGTTTGAGGATCAAGTTTTGATGAGGAAGTTCGGATATAGGCTTTGTAGGCTATTATAATCGAATGTACGATTTGAATATCTGCATAATATAATTGATTATCGCACTTCTCCGAGGACAGACTTTCTCTTGATCGAAGGACTGTCAGACTTATGCTTCATGTACGAGCTATTTTAGTAATGGTTGGCAAAGTACCACCATAAATAGAACTAGAGGCTATAATTATGCTTGGCTGAGATCAAAATTCTGGAAAAGTCACTTTTTGTACTCAAATAGAAAAATGTAGACAACTTTTTCGCTTCGAAACCATCGAACAGTTTTACTGATATGTGATAAGCACTATTATAACTTTTCAATTTACGACAGTTTATGGAGGCTGGTACTTTGGCATTGTGAAAGATTTCTTTGTGTTTTTGAAAAATTTCAAGACCATAATTATGTATAACTATAGTTTGATATTATTGACGGTCAATGCATATGAAGGACTTGTCATCATACTGAAAAGCACTTTGGAAATGTTGGCATTTGAGTGTAGCGAGAAGGATTTTCAATATTATTATACTTACTACCAGACTGAGCCGAGAAAAGTTGGACGTATGTCGTTTGAATCCTCTTAAATGCCAGTAAAACGAGGTGAAATTATGAATTAACTTTTATTAATTAGAAAACATCGTCAGTTGAAACAAGACGAGCACGAAATAAATAATAAATATCGTCGGTCTAGTGCGATAAGGTTCCTGGTTCCCCGTGAAGTACATTATTTTCAGGGTTTCTCTTCTCCACCATAATGAAATAATTATTAAAAAATATGTCGAGCTCTTTCAAAATGGTAACACTGATTTTGATGGTAAATACTGGCGATGACTTCGTGAGCGAAAACTTGAAAATTTTTTTTTATACCAAATGCCGAAGCAGGCGCAGCGCAGCAGGCGAAACTGGGCCGAAGAAACTGATTTGGGCATGTGGCAACTTCGCATTTTTTCCAAATAGGAGAGGCCTATAGTAGCATTTTGATCATGATATTAATGTAGGTATTTAAATGGAAAAGTAGGTCTTCAGGGCTGAACGCTGCAGAAAGTATTGACAATACCAAAAAAAAGTTGAAACAAAAGTTGCTCAAAACTGAATTACCTACAAATAAGTTCCAAAGCGCGTGTCTCCGTCTCCTATAGGGGCGGAGTTAGGGGGCTTCAAAGGTGCGCCATTTCTTGAGCATTGTATTATGTTTGGTCTTGCAGACTGAACACTGAAGTAAATACTGACAATATCGAAAAAAAAGTTTGAAACAAAGTTGTTGGAAATTAAATTCGCTACAAACAAGTCAGTGGGCGTATATCTTTATCTCCCATAGGTGTCAAGCTAGAGGGCTGCGAAGAATTGCAACATTACAAAATCCAAGAATTTTGAATCATTGGAGCCCCATAGCTTCATCCTCATGGGAGATAGTGACATGCGCCCACTGACTTTATTAATGTAGGAAATTTAATTTTGAACAACTTTTGTTTCAAACTATTTTGCATAATGTCAATATTTTCAGCAGCGTTCAGAGTCTGAAGTCTGTCTACTTACACATTTTAATACTAAAAATTTTTTAAGAAAATTATTTCCCTCGTTTTTTATTATTTGTCTATTTTCAAAAACGATGAAGCGCAAAACCGACTACAGATTTGGATTCGCCACAAAATATTACTCAATTCCGTATATTTGTTGGTCAATTAGCGACTCGTCATATTCGCAAAAAATGGTAAGGTCTACAAATGAGCTGGCGTCAAAGTAATGATCATACAAAATTGAGAAAAGTATTATTAACAGTTTATTTGCAAAACATGGAACACATTTTAAAAAAGTAAAAAAAAAAATTAATTGCACTTACGAGTATAAAAACTAATAGATAAAATATAAAATCAGTGAAGAACGGAAAGAAAAATCACTATAAAAGGACGGAATCGCAAAAATAATAGTGATACTTTTTTGTAAAATGTTATCTCGTCGATTGTCTTACATAAAATAATTCAAGATCATAAGGTGGAGAGGGAATAGAAATTACACAAGGAATGAAAATAAGACAGACTCGAGGAAATAAAATCGATTGAAAATTTTTCCTTATTAATTATTCTATTTTTGAGATAAGTACAAATAAAATTTGGCAGATCCAAAGCAAAAAAAAAAAAAATCATTAAAATAAAATAAAAAGGAAACTGTCAGTCTAGAACATCTTAAAACATAAAATTTGTAATAATCAAATATTTTTCACCGAATTTACTTTGAGGAGAAATTGAAGAGAAATGAAGAAAACTTTTTAAGAAAGTTAGCGAATAGAAAGAACAATCTGCAATGAGTTGGTAATGCCAAAGATAAACAAATCAGGCAGTGATGTCAATATCCACTCGTCTGGAAGGTACGAGTAGGTAATGACATCGATACCTACTCATTCGAGTAGGTAATAAATTCTACGAGTACATCGGTGCAGATTACTGAAACCAAATAAAATGCTCCAGAAAAGTATAAAATGGAATAATTAATAAAAACGATATTGATACTTCAAGGCTCAAATTCTAGATAAACAAAATGAGAATTAACGAGCCATTGCGTAAAAACAAAAAATGGTAATATTTTAAAAAATTTGGTGCGTTTGTTTTAAAATTAATTACATAAAATGAAAATAGGGGGACATACAAAATCGAAGAATTTTAAATTAAGATATCAGTACTTGACACTGCATTCACCAATTTGTTGGAAAAATATTTTTCTAAAAAATATAACTAAACGGTGGTTTAAAAAATAATAATACAAATAAACGCTTATAATCACACAAATCATCGATTATTCTCAATAAAGAGATCACAAAGAGTAAAAGATTGAAAATAAAAATTGAAGAGAGAAGAAGTATTTGCCTTGTCCGATACAATTAATGGAGAAAAAGAATATTTCATATTGCTACTTTCCATATTATACTTAAGCTTGTAAGGAGTAAAGCAACAGTAGTGAATAGCGAATATACATTCGAGGCAGCCCCAACATCTAATACCTGCACGAAAAAGTCAGTTTGTAACCATGGATTCGATCCATCGTCAAAGTTCATCGGACACTGATCCCCTAGAATCACAAAAAGAAAAGTGTTTTAGCTCCTTCTTTAGTAAAGATCAAAGGTACCGTGAAAACACCATCTTGAGGAGCAACTTCTCGTTCACGATTTTTTTTTTTGTGGGGTGGGGGCAATTTTTTTTTTGATTTAGAAAAGAATTTCAAAGATGACCGAATAAAACTTTTCTTGCGCACTAGTTGACTTAGGAGGAGGGAGGTCACTCCTTGTAAGTCTTGGACAGCATCCCTGGCGAAGAACCGATATTTTTGCTTAAAAAGGCTTTCCTCCAGAGAAAGAAATTATTTTGTCAATATTGTCGATCAGTCTGATGATTTTCTATTAAGGTACACAAACTTTCAGAAGCGAAGAAACCCAAGTCCTTGGTAGAAGAAAAGACTGAGTATACTCACTTTCTCTTTCATATTCGGTCAATTCAAGGGCTACTGCTGCTCCTTCAGAAACATTCCAACTAGTAATGTCTTGGTTCACGTCACAAAAAGGTCCAATCGACTGGGATATCATCAATCGGTTGAGGTCAGATCTTTGGTACACCTGATGAGGACGAATGAGAATAGTTATAGGCTTCGTTACAGAATGTAGCAATAATTGTCGACTTGACCAAGAAAAATTTTATTCTTCTACCAAATTATGAATATGTGCTGAACTTTTTCATTTCAGCGAACTGTTGGACAGAGAACAAAAGTATTTTCCACGAAATAGTATAATGGAATGATGAAAATACAAACCCAGCATCTGTAGTTGGAAAGTGCATCTAGCTCATCGTAAGTAATCAAATATGATTTCAAATTTTCCTTCCAGTATCCGATGCATTTTAATTTGTAATCGGGATCACCTTTAAAGACAAAAAATATGATAACGACGAGGAGAAAGAAAGTGAATTTAAAAGTAATGCAAATCGTTTTGTATATTTCGTTAGAATATTTTTGGCTAAGTCAAGAGAGAGTGATATTCTATTTGCAAAGAAATTTTTATTTTTCGTATAAAGAGCACTTGACCATTTTCTGTATAGTTTTTTTTTTTTTTCATGGAAACTACACACTTTCTATAGATTTTTTTTTTTAAAGAAAAGCACAGACTTGATGAAAATAGCTGTAGGCTTCACTGGAGTTTTGTGAAGACAGGAGATGAATTCTCTCTAACAGCACTAGTTCATAAATTTTTATAATGGTCTTTTTTAAAAATATTTTCTATTATTATGAAGGAAAAATTAGTACTTAATGGAAAAAAAGCAAATTTTCAGGAATGTGTTAGATAGTGTAAAATCGTACTTATATAAATATGTACGACTATGTAAGAATATGTAAAGGTGTGTAAGAACGTGTGAAAACGTGTCAGATAGTGTAAAAACGTGTAAAAACATGTGAGAATGAGTGAGAACGTGTAAAAATGTGAAAAATTGAAGAATACGAAATAAAATAGAAGGAAATGAAAAGTTCATCTTCAAAACTTTGCTGAAATTTGTAAATTATTGCTGATATTTTGGCTTGATGACGTCATCATCAGCCTCGTCATACTGGGTATGCTGCCTCGGTATAAATAGACTTGATGACGTCATCGTAACATTGGCAACACACGGACAGACTACATTTCGACTAAAAAAAGAATTCATCTTTAATAGAAAAATGAAAATCGCATTCGGTGTCTAGTGTCTACTTCCTCTGTCTGAAGGACTGACAAAAGTGCTTTTCAAAAGCGGACGTCAACCAACAATTTGAAAAATGGAAAATCTGAACACGCCTTTATTTACTATACTTACTGTAAATATCAACGGGCCTTCCTAAATGATCGACTGATAAACAGTAGTTTTCGTCTATCCAAATCTCCTTTTGCTCGGTATCGCATACCGAAAAATCGGAAATATTCTCTTTGCAGTAGATGTTAGGGCGAGGTGATTGAGTAACACCACCCAAAATTCTAGTCACGAATTTAACTTCTCCACGTTGAATAAATCTGTACTTTCCAGCCACGGGGCAACGAATTGGAACAGGGTTTTTGGCTAATAATTAGAGAGAGAGAGAAAAAAAAAAAAGGATATATGATTCGCCGCTGAGATTTGGCAACGATTTTCTAAAAATTTCAACTCACCTAATAATAAATCGTATCTCCAAACTTGTCGATTTGGAAACCGTACCCACGAACAGACGGTATGAAAATTATCATTTATCATCGCCATTCCCTTACGATATCTGATGATATTATGGTGCCGAGGGACGAAGTCGAAACAAATATAATCTCTTTGGCTAAGAATGACAAAAATATTTAATAAAAAGATCGACCGCCCAACAGTAGATTTTTTCCCAGCCAAACAAAAACTTACCATCCGTCGACTGTCAAACGAGTCATCATGAACCTGGAATCACGTTGCTCCTTGCACACGTAAATTGTTCGTCTAAAACGTCCCTGATCAGGGTGCAAAGTTTCCACTATATGGGTTTCATTTATGGTCACTTCTGCATCACTGTTGGCTGTATTTATCCATTCGCCCGTGAAATTCAAAGGTAATCTACAGGTGGCTTCAACACTTTCGGTTTTCACTGTCAACAGAATTTAGAAATGTTAGCGTTTTACCTACCTACTTTCTGCGCAAGAATTTTAGTTGAGAATTGTTTAGGTTTTTTTAATTTCGGGTCATTTCGATAATTTCTCTTTGGTTTCAAGGGCTCTTTCATTTTTGAGTTGAAAAAATAATTATTTTACTTTTGCTGTGTATTTGTGAATTTGTGACCTTCAATTCGGACATGAAAAATACGAATTTGAGAAAACCTTCGATTCGAACGAAAAATGTTATTTCAATGAAAAAATTTCTACGAAAATGAATAATTCTGCAGTAGTATGAATGCAGAGAACTGAACCAAATAAGAGAAACGTCATTATTTTCAGAAGAATTTTTTATGTAGTCTTATAAAAAAAAATTGAAAATATTGACAAATGTACTCTCGATTAAGATTGGCTCACCTGGGGTTATATGCAATCTTTCTGGACTGTTTTCTACAGTTTTGAGAGTATTACATTCAGCAGTAATGGAGACACCAATATACAAATCATCGTCACGATTTTTTAAGAAACAACGATATTTCTCATCTTTACGAGATTCCTTCGTATTAGCAACAGCAAAGAAGTGATTTTTGTCAACGAACCAGTCTCCTAAGCAACTGTATTCAACGACTGTTAACAAAAATAAATTCAATTTAGCGGGGCCGAATTTTCAGATAATTGTAATCATCTATACTCATTTACCTCCGCTGAAAGTACCACTCATTCCTTCGCAACCTTTGTACGTTATGTTGAATTTTTGATTAGTGATCAAAAATTGAGTACCAGCCGTCTGACAAGATTTTATCATAGCCTCCGGATGATTGCACTCGCCTGTAAATCTGAAACGATTCTGCAACATAAACGATAAATATCTATACTTAATTAAAATAATTAAGACATTATATTTAATTTTCTCAAACCAAAACTTGACTAATACCAAAGGGACCAGGTGGACCAGACCCCCTCCTCCATAGCCCACCCAATAAATCGTAAGTACCAACACTTCTCTCCTCCCATACTTGCATACCCTACGAAATTTCAAAATGCCATTTTTCAAGGGGACCGCCCAAAAAATTAACGGCCCTCATTTGGGCCATCCAAAAATTTGTTACTAGTTACGTTACCGAGTACCTAATGAAAATTAGTTTTATTTACTCAAGGCTTTTGGTGATCTAAACTCGAACAGTGCATAAGAAAATTGGCAAGAAAAGGGTATAAACCGTTTTAATTTTGGTCAATGATGACATGTTGTCTCGCCTTCACAAGCCCCCTTCATCTTCAGCTCCTTATGAACTGTTGTCGCTAAAACAGAGCTATGAAACAATTCCTGAGACACAAGTGTACTGTTTGTGAGGAAAGACACAGTTTATAATAACGAGGCAGTGGTGAAACATACACGAGTGCGGAGTGAGAGACTGGAGAAAACGGAAGTGAAGTAAAAACGTAAAAACGGTGGTTGAGAGACTTGAATGCGTGGTAGGAATCATGGAGAAAACAAAAAGAGACGAGACAAGGACGAGACAATAAAAGCAAGCATGACGAGTCAGTGCTACCAATGGGGATATTTTAAAATCCGCAATACGAACGATTTTTTTTTCTTCAGAATTTAGAAACTGCTTAGCAAAGCCTCTATTCCTGACTTTTCCGAATCATTCGCTATATAATTAGTAATAAATTCCTGAAACCATAGCTAGCGTAAAATACTAGTTGGGAGGGCAAGTCAAATTCCTGGGGGGAAAATGGACCCCCTTCCCCGCTGTTCAGGGGAAAAATTTTCTTTGAGAAGGCAAACGCCTTTGCTTTTGGGGGCAGTGCCCCCTGGCTAAGACCCTGCGGTTGATGGTGATTTCGTTAAAATAGTTCGAAAGAATCGAATACTTAGGTAAAATGAATTTACTGCTGTACCTGATAAGCGAATTGCCACACTCCTTCCAAACTCGAACGACAGTTAACGGGTATGAAATTTTCAGAAAACAAAGTCACTAATTGTTGATCCTCTTTCAAAGACCTGCATATGACATCGACAGTTGGCCGCTCATTAGGCGACAAAGTGACACAGCCGGCTAAGAATTAATAATCGAAATTAGCTTTATAGTTTACCTTCAACGTTCAGACAGAGAACGATTTTAGTTAAAAATGTAATTTACGCACTCTCCATTTTTTCCAACACATTCACCGTGCGAACAAGTATTTTTACGCAATAGAAGCAATCATTTTCTCGATTCTGAAAGACGAACGTGTAGTTGACTAGATGCTCTCTCTTCAAATCGACGCAGGTGCCACGATTCGACATCGAATCTGGTCGGAATTCGGTGAACGTTTCTTTTCCTCGCTCCCAGGAAAACCACTGATTCCTCATGATTACCGGAATAACGCATGAGTTTTCGGTGGTCTCAAAAATTACAGCTACAAAAATAAACGAAATCGTATAGAAAAATGTGGAAATTTTTAAATAAACCGTCGGAAAAATAGTTTGAAATAAAAAATCAATTAGAATGACCGAGGGGAGGAGCGTCCTATAATTTCCTATGGAAATTTTCAACAAATTCGGTCACTTTCCAAATTTCAGCGTCTAATAAGTTTTCGAGTAATTCTTCGGGTCCCAAAAATAAATGGGATAGAAACTGAATGAGAACTGCTTGAAAATTTCACGTTATTTCTTAGTTTCTTACAATTAGCTAACACTTACCGAAGGATAAGCAAAAAAATAAAATACTGTATTTGAACATGATTCAGCTGGACATCGAAAACATGGATCACAATGGTCAGTGCTTGTAGCGAGTGGAAGTTGATGAAAAAGTAAAAAAATTAAATAATCGAAGAACTCGAAAATAATAAAATAGGTACCTGTTATATAAAATTAATGAGAATTTAAAATTAATGTGTTTTATATGACGGTGTGTGATAAGAGATTCTGAATTGCTGAAGATGAAGAAGTGAGGTAGGAGGCTGTCGTACGTAGACCGTAGCCATTCTTTCAATTTCAGGTTCAGGTTCACGCCCTAAAATGTTTACAACGTTACGTTATACAACTACAAGTAAAACTTGACCAGTTGTAGTTACTGCAGCTGATTATTTGAATTTATTGCTCCGTTCAATGAGCTATCAGATTTGAAAAGAGAAATTGAAAAGATTAGCAGGTTAGGCTATAGGACTTCTCCCTTAGATTGGTATTGTCATATGTATGAATTTCTACTCGAATTAAATATTACTCAACATTTTATTCTATTTTCGCTTCACCCACAAAGGTTCTTCTCTAGGTAAGTGGCTCTTTTTCCTAAATCTGATCTGAAATAAAAAATTTTCATAAATTAAATTATTCCATCCATGTGAAAACCTGCTTCTCTAGCCCTAGCGCGGTTTGCATCTGTAAAATTTTTTTTGCTCCAACATGAAAAGACCATTTTGTTTTACTTTTTTCTTCGATAGCCTGATTAATTTTTCTGAAGCTTTTTCCTTGAAATCTTCAAAAATATGCGAAAAATCGTAGAATTTTGGTCGTCTTTTTTATAATCGTGAGAACGTTTGAAAATTTTACAGTTGAATTTTTTTTTAAATCCTAAGACTTGGTAGCACTGATTGGTTAGGCACAATTGCGCATTTTAACGTCATTGACAACAACTAAAAAATTCCACCAGAAAGGAAATGAATGAGCTTGTATGCTGTTTCAACGCCTGTAAAAATAATATGATTTATTATTATATTAACATGGATTACATTTTTTGCTTTCGTTAACCTAAAACTTGCCTGTAGACCATCTGGAGTCGGATCGTAGTCTTATTTTTATTAGTTATGGTTTTTTAGTTTCTATCAGGCTGTTTTCAATTTTACACTTGGCACTTCTTGGTATCGGAATTTTTAATTATTTGTACAAAATGACAGAAGACCTTGTGACTGGCTACAACCCAATCAAGAATCAACATTATGGCACATGACTTCTGTATAATCTACATAATCTAGTGGCAGTGGCTGCTTGCCTTCTGTTACTATGAGGGATGTAGAAAGTGTTTCCGACTCTGTTAGATAATAGGGCAACTAGGAGAAAAAATGGAAAAAATCAAATCAAAAATAAATACAAACAATATTCTACTATTTAATTCCAATAATAAAAATAACAAAATTCACAATAAACTTAAGTAAACGGAATTATAACACGAATTATAATACTGAAATCATAACATGATAATACATACATTATTCTATTTAAAAAAAAAAAATTGACAGTCGCGGACGAATATTTTGAGAATGAATTCCGTATACCCTATAATCACAATATTTTTCATATTACAGCTGAAAATTTTGCATATTCGAACCAAAGTCAGGTCGATAAAACGAATTCTTCGAACGACTAGTTCTGGAAGACAACTCGGAAAAACGATCAATTTCGGCCATTGGTTGTGGCATGAGTAGCACAGGATGCAAGTTCAGTGACTTTCTGGAACCAGCCGTCGATCCGGCGTCCCCAATAAAACCATTATTTATTTCGCCTGCGAATCACAATTATTGAAAATAACATTTCAAGCAGTGCGATTTTAAGGAATAATATACTTCGGTTTAATAATTTATGAGACGAAACAAGTTATTTAAGAATTGCCAGGGTTCTCATCAACAAATTTTCCCCTTTACATTGGTATTTGCAAGCAGAAGTGGGATTTATTTTCATTCAAATTCCACAAATTACGTTTGTAAATTTTTCTGGAGGGGGAGCGATTCTGGACTAATGTACCAGAAGGATATGCGTGAGAATTATTAGTTTTGAAATATTTGCGTTGAAGTTTTCAAAGTAGGTACACTCGTTTATATTTTTTCAGTTTGAGTACAAAACCATGAAAATTCGCGTTTCCACTGAACTGGCAAGAACTATTGAGCCAGAATGGAGTCGAATACCTATACTTCATTTTAGTAAGGGGGAAAAACAAAAAGTTGAAAAAACTTCGACGGAAAATTATACCTAAGACCAATAGAACTTGATACGTTTTTTATAATCGTTTGGTAAAACGTATGAATTTGGAGTAAGCGGGTTTTGGACTTTGACCAATAATTTGCTTCATCCACTCGTTTTTGACTCTATTCGTGAGTTCTATTCAACTCCTTCGATTACTCTCTTTAGGTCCTTACCTGCAATATACCTACGACACCCTTAGAACTGGAATGGTCTAGTCTTTTTTCAAATAAAGTGAATAAACATTAGAAGTTTAAATGATGTAATATACAAGCTGTATCAACTGAAGCCAACTGAGATTCTAATACGATTGCATATTTCTTCTGGTGCTTCTGGTGCTTGTGTCTTGAAAAATGACCCTCACTTATAAATATATTTATATGCAGGGAAGGACAAAATGACGTTACTATTGTTCATTTAGCAGAAGCATCTGCCTCTATTTTTCTACTTTATCTGCATTTGAATTATTTGAAATCCACTTTCTACTCTTCTGTCTGCGTTTCAAGGCATAAAAGATCGATAGAGGTATGGAAACTACAATAGTGTATTCAAAATCAGAAAAAATAAAACAAAAAATTTGGACAATGCTTCTGCCAAATGGACCTTAACGTTAATTCATCCACAATATTTCGAAGAAAAAATTGCATATTTTGGGCCTATTTTTCAAATAATTCGCATATTTCGGCTAGTTTTTCTGCAATTTGCACATTTTTAATATTTTTTATAAAATGTGCATACTCGTATTTTGGCCAGTATGCCAAAATTTTCACATAATTTTGAAAATTCAACTCTACTTCTGCTAATACTAACTCAGAATATTGATAAACCCTTGGCATGGCTGAAGATGGTTTTGTTTTTCAAATCTAAATTAGTCGCAGGCAAAAAAAAAAAAAAGGTCAATAACATTCCAAACTATAAAATCATAATTAGTAATAGAAGACGATTCGTGATTAAAATTCAAAAACGTGAATAGTTGAATGAAAGAATTATACGTGACACAGACGAAGAGAATAAAATTGAAAACATCCGCGGAATATTTATCAATTATAATCATGCATCACTACTGAGGGCATTAGTTGCAGCGATAATTTCTGTTTTTTCATTTCCAATTTGAGAGACAAGTATGTAGCACTAGAGGAACTAGGGCGATTGGAAATTTTTTTAAAGGTGTCAGTAGGTATATTTTAGCGAATATGTTAGTTTTGGTAAACAAAATATGGACCAAGTCAAGGTCGAGAATTAATGGCACGTAAAAAAATGCATTCAACTGAAAAGTTTTTTATACAAGTTAGGCATATAACTAAAGCGGAAAGCAAAACATTAAGACGAAACGTAGATAGCAACTTTTTTTTATTAACCTTCCCACTATATCTACGGTTTAATGGTGTTTTTTAATTTAATTGAATTAGATGGTTTAAAAATGACACTTTTTGAAGCTGCGAGAATTTTGTACATCCTAAAATGCGTTTGAGTTTCAAGAAGTTCTTTTAGATTGAGAATATTTTGCAAAACTCTTTCAGGATTATGATTCTAGTCACCAATCTGATACTTGAATACTTATAATGGTTTTAAAACAAACTTATAAAGTATTTACCTTTAAATAATGAGCCATTCATACCGTACAACGGTTCTGGTTGTAATTTTACGTGTCTAGCAGCTAAGATGAAAGCCAAGAAAGCCAATACAATGCCATCTAGGCAACCAATAATCGCCAAAGCGTAAGCCCATTTGATATTGCAATCTCCCGGATAGAATTGCGCAGCATTCAAACCACAACTTTGACGAACAGTACTCGAATTCCATCCAAATGGGAACACGATCACAGTGGCGATCAAACAGGCAGCTGCAAAATGCGTAACCGTTAGGTCATGAATGCGCCATAACTTATGGAACAGCGACAATTACAATCGAAGCCTTTTCAAATGTAAATATCGAAGCTTTTTACTTATCAGTGGCATAGAGTTGAGGTAAATAACACGGAAAGTAGGGCAAGTACAAGCCTAGAAGAGCAAAGATCCTTGAACAACACACGCAGTTTATAACAAGCAAGTTATATTGGATTTCCTCTCACAGCTATCTAAGTGAATCAGAGTTCGGTACATTCCACAGTACTCATATTTGTACCAAAATGGGCTTAATTCGCCCTCTTATTCCAAAGTGAGCTAAGCGCATGAACCTTGGCATGAAACCCAGATTACAAAGTGAGCTAGGAAACCACCAGAACTGTCCAACGCCAATCCCAATGAAACCCCCCTTATAAATTTTTGTCTTCATTCAAGTACCTCAACATCATATTATTTCATTAATCAGAAACGAGTCTGTTAAAATTTTTCAAGTGAGGGTAAAGTTGAAAATTTGCACGTAATGGCGTATATGAAAAAAATATAAAAATTCGATTTTGAGGGATTTTTTTCAACAGAGTAAGTAGGGGACCATCCCACTAATGCACCTGAAAAAAATCAGCTTGATCAGATTATTAGAAGTTACTTTGAAAGAATTTTTAATTTTTAGAAAATCCTTAATTCTATGCAAAGTTCAAAAATACGAGTACGAAATTTCTTTTACAGCCGTTTCTACTGATTCGATCAAATTGATTTTTTTCATGTGCTTTTGTGTGATGGTCTCTCACTTACTCCGCTGAAAAAATGCCCTAATCGAAATTTTTTTTTCATATATTACGCCATTATTTGCAAATTTTCAATTTCAACCACACCTGAAAGATTTTAACTGGCTTGTTTTAGATGAAAGAAACATGGCGTTGGGGTGCTTGGATGAGGACACAATTTATGAGGGGGGTTTCATTGAGATTGGCGTCGGACACTTCTGGTGGCTCTCTGGTTAGTGCGGCCGTATCCAGTTTGCGGCCAAAAAGGGGAAAATCGTCCACTTTGCGGCCCGCGAGAAAATAAACGATATCCACTTTGCGGCCCACTGAATATCCGTATCATTTTATCCATTTTTTTATTAAACTCATCCTCTGTTAATCGAGTAGAGTATAACTGTTTCTATCTTTTTTATATCTTGGAAAATTTTTATAACCTCCTCCTGCATAAGTAAAATTGACTCTATTCAAAATTTTCAGTGTCCTAGTTATTTTTCTTATGGGCCGCTAAGTGGACATTGTCCAGTTTTCTATGGGCCTCAAAGTGGACGTCGCATATTTTTTTGATGGGCCACAAACTGCCTACTCCCGTTAGTGCATATACTCAGATTCTAAGGTACGCTATAAGTGAACAATTTTTTTTTCAAAGTCCAATTTTTTCCTCAAAATAATATGAATTAATTTTTTTTTTTGCAAAACTATATAATATGGAGATTAAAATTTTTTTTCTTGCAAAACTGTGAGGAATAGGTGAATTTAAAGAACTGCATTGGAGTCAACCTTTCAAAATTCACAGGTTGGGAGCTGTACATTTTTCGCATTTTTTTGAAAATTTTTATTTTTGCACTTATAGCGCACTTTGCAGTGTGGCTCTTTATTTGTCTATAATGCAGACATCATACCTGACAAAAATTGCATCCAACCGCAGATGCGATACATTCTCGTCGAAGTGCAAAAGAAGAACAGCAACAACATAATGACGGTCAACAGGGCCAGAAGAACCGAAATTATACCCAAGATGGTGGCCACGTTAAACGGTGGATTTGAGAATGTCGTAATATCGCTTACATTTCCTCGGCAGTCTTCGACTCCAGAGGGATTTGAGGTGAAGTGGCAGACACTCCAAAGTCCAAAGCGAGCTGGATTATCGGATTCCGAAGCAATACCCAGCCATTCAGGGGTAATGAAAGCCACCGAGTTGATGATGGCATAGCAAATGGTGAAGATGCCCCATAAAACGCCAATCGCTTTCGAATTACGAACGTATTTAGCAGCGTAGATTTGAGACGAATCTACATATTCGATTTTAGAACCCATTTAATCGGTTAAATGCGAGAAATATAAATGCATAATTTCAGAAAGATGACAATAATATGAAATTATCACATCCTCTTGTGCACAGTACACTCCAGTTATCACTGCATTACATTCACTATTCGTAATTAGGAAAAAAAAACATTACCAACGCCAACAAGTTGCACTTAACCTGAATTACGAATGCGCATGCGTTGCTTTTACGTTTTCTTTTGTTTTTTTTTCTCGCAGAGTATTTCGGGGTTTCACCTCTCCTAAACGCTGCCTCGTTCGGCAGCTGTGCCTGTGCGTCGTTCCGCAGCATAGCTGTGTAAAAGACGCTTTTTACTCCATGACGTTTTTCCCTTTCATTTTCATTCGTCATTCGATGCATTGTAGGCAATTGTAGGTATTTTACTTTACTATACTAGATGTCTATCTTCCCATTTGCCCTGTACAAATTTTTCGTGCCGTTTTGTCGAAAAAATGGTTCTCAAAGCTTTCCCCTCTTATTTTTGAGGACGGGGAAACATGTCAAATCAGTAAAATCTTGCTTCTTGCCGTCTCAATAGTCAATAGTCGATACAACATCGTTAAAATTTTCATCTAGGAAGAGGAGCAAGACCGCTTCGTCACGAAAATTTTGCTATTGGACCTTAGAAAGTTAGACATCTAGTTATATTCGCCGACTGTTTTGGATTTCATTCGAATTTCAGTAGATATTTTAGCTTGTGGCTACACTGATTTCTCTCGTTCTTGGATGTGTTTATGGCCACTGTGGTCCTGTGTGATGAGTACGATGAATAATAATAATTACTTATTACACTGTGATTAGATTATTAACCTTTACAGCGATCATGAATTCATTAAATTAATATTAACGATGTAATTTATCTCAACTAGTTTTGTTATTCAGTGAGATCTACTTAATATTTGTATTCTTTTTCACGTTTATGTAAATGAATGATTCATATCCCAAACGTAGATAAATTTTGTCGGGGAGATGTAGTCATCAATACTGTGCACTAATTCGTTTTACTTCCGAATTTTCTGAGTGAGTTTTTCTAATGGCGCATAACACAATGCTTACTTCACTGGACGACATCGACTTGAACGCATTGAAAGTAAGTTATTTTTAGATGTCATATTTAAGATATAGCTGTAAGCTACCCCATTATTGGTACTCCCTGTTGGTATTCAGATTCACTTGACCCACGGTCTGGTATTGGTTTCTCACATTCATTTCGTTCTACTACACATCTTCCATTCAAGTCTATTAAATTACTTCCCCAGTTTTCCCAATACTGTTTTTGAACTTCTGCGATCGTCATCAAATTCACCTCGTTTCTCTTTTGAAATTTCTCTGATCTATTTCCTGTTATTGTTTCATTACACTCTTTATAATCAACATTTTGTTGTAGCTTGTTTTAATAAGCATTTTTTCTGTACCCAGGATCCGGCTGGTATTTTCGAGTTGATAGAAGTCGTGGGCAATGGAACCTATGGACAAGTATACAAGGTCTGTATGTAGATTATAAATTGCCCACAAGCATTTCAATTCCTTCGGCATATTGAGTCAAAAAGTTATTTTAAATTCTTCGAACTTGATTTCATCCAAACCATTCCGTTCTGTTACGTAAAACCTCATAGTCGTTAGAATCTATTCTTCTCTATGACTCATTTCGTTATTTTAGCTTCCACTGTTGCTATTAAATTTCCACTTCCTTTTAGTAACGATGTTTTTGGTTTGCAGGGGAGACACACTAAAACCGGACAGCTGGCTGCAATCAAAGTTATGGACGTCACCGAAGTAAGTTTTTTGTGTTAAATACTTCGAGTCACTAACGTCATAAATTTCCGACGAATATTATTATTTGAAAAACTGATTTAGTAATAATATAATGTCTGTTTCATATTGCTCGTATAAAGGCAGGCTATTGCAATACATATTAAATTGCTTGATTTTATTTTTTAGGACGAAGAAGAAGAGATAAAACTCGAAATTAATGTTCTTAAGAAGGTATGGTTATTGAAAATATTTACAGATATTTACTACACAGCTTCATCATTCACAGCTTGTACCTCTAGCATAAATCTTAAAAGTATTCCTTTCATCTTCTTTTTTTCCTCGAATAGTGATTGAAATATTCTCCGAATTTCATTAAAAAACATACGTACCGTTTACGTCAGAATCATTTGTTTATTTATTTTCAATTCTGAAATTAATTTAAACTTTTTCTGTTTTGTTTCTTGTAGCTTTTTTTACTAAGTAACGTATTCTAGTAATTACAGGTAATTAGGTGATTTATCGCTTTGTTGTAATCAAATATCTTCTTCTTTTACTGATAGCCCGCTGATCATTCATACTAAATGAAATTACGGGTTTTTAAGTGTTCAATTATTTTTAAATTGAATTTTTTCTCAATCGAATTAAAATAACTAGAACACTATTCTCATTTTTTTATTCTTACATCTATTATATTTTACCAATATTGAAAAAATATAATTTGTTTCTTAAAATTCGTGAACCCAATCACCCCAAAATATAACCAAACTTGGGGAGAAATTGTTGAAATTTTTTCAAATGAAAATTTAGTTTTGTTTGTTGAACGCTCGAGTCCACGCTCAAATAATTGAGATTATTTTCTCTAACAGTACACTAAATTTGAGAGCCCTGTCAGTAGCTCGTACAGACTTGCGTAATTTAGTTTTTTAGCCTTACTTGTACAAAACTTGAAGAAAACTGCCTGCCAGTGAGTAGATATAGTAGCATAGTAAGATAATAGCATAAACTTTTCGATTCTTGTTGGACAAAGATAAAACGTTTTCTTTTTCTCTCTGTGCATTAATTCATATCACGTGTCATTTCTGAGAGCATGTTCGAGTTCAGCTTTTCTGTCTGTAAAATTATCGATTTTAATAGTTTCTGTTTTATTTTTTAGTACTCGAATCATCGTAACATTGCAACTTACTATGGCGCCTTCATCAAGAAAAGTCCACCTGGTAAAGATGATCAATTATGGCTGGTCATGGAGTATTGTGGAGCAGGATCCGTTACAGATCTTGTCAAGTCTACCAAAGGACAATCTCTGAAAGAAGAATGGATAGCGTATATATGTAGAGAAATTTTACGTGGTTTAAGTTACCTTCACAGTAATAAAGTGATTCATCGAGACATCAAAGGGCAAAATGTGTTATTGACGGATAATGCCGAAGTCAAATTAGGTATTTTAACGTTGTTATGTTTTGCTACTTCTGTATTTTCTTTTTCCCGATCTCATTTTGACGTTTTGATTTTAGTTGATTTTGGAGTTAGCGCTCAACTCGATAGAACCATTGGTCGTCGCAATACGTTTATTGGCACTCCCTATTGGATGGCTCCTGAAGTTATCGCTTGTGATGAAAATCCTGATGCCACCTACGACAATCGAAGTGATTTATGGAGTTTAGGTATGTTATTATCTTTTGTCAACGTTGTTGAGACTTGAGTATATTAATTTCACTTATTCGATTCTTTCAAATTACACCGTAGGTATTACCGCATTGGAAATGGCTGAATCGCAACCTCCATTATGTGATCTGCATCCGATGCGAGCGCTGTTTCTGATTCCTCGTAATCCTCCTCCCAGACTTAAATCGAAGAAATGGGGGAAGAAATTCCATAGTATGTAATTGTATGCTTTATATTCGCTTCGACGAAATTAACTGTAGTAATTGTGAAATTTGTTTCACTTAGGTTTCATCGAAACCGTTCTGGTGAAAGATTACCATGCAAGGCCATATACTGAACACCTTTTAAAACACCCCTTTATAAAAGATCAACCTACGGAAAGACAAGTTAGAATTCAACTGAAAGATCATATTGATAGATGTAAAAAACGAAAACAAGAAAAAGGTAAATTCCGATTGTTGTACTTAATTCTTTTCTCTCAGTGGACGTTAGTTAATTTTTTTTTCTCGATAATTGCTCTGCAGAAAGGGAAGACTACAGATACAGTGGTTCTGAAAACGAAGAAGAAGACGAGGTCAATGGTCCGGGTGAACCATCTTCTATTATTCAAGCTCCCGGTGATAATACATTGCGAAGAAATTTCCAACAAATACAAGTAATTTGATCGAACTAATTTTATTTGATCGCAATTTTTTTCATGTTTTGTGAGAAATTCAAATGATATTGCAGGAGGGTAAGGCTTTGTGCTCTCATTTGGATCAAAAAGAAGCCAAGCATAAAGATAGAGAAGAAATACCAGAACCGGGTCCTCCTTCTCGTCCACCTATAAGTCGTCTCATAGGTACGCCATTTCTGTGTAGCTTCATTGTGAAGGTTTGGTTTTTATATGAGTTGATTTTTTAGTAGTACCAGATCCACATCCACCTTCGCGTCCATTACCTCCAACTCCTCAACAAATTCATCAGCAGCCAGTGCAACCACACCAGCGTAATTCGCACCTGTGTAAAAACTCGGTACGTATAACGACTGAAAACATTTAATTTTCTTGCCGTATTCGTTATGACGTCGTGTTTTTTCGATTTTCTGAGTAATTTTATTTCGGGCTGGAGGAGGGTGGTTAAATTTGTGCAATTTTATGTGATATTTAAGGTTGAAGTATGAAAAACGAATTTTGGAAGCGATGTTTTGAAATTAGGACTATGCTTGTAATTCATATCGCACATTTCCGTACAAAAACCAATAAAAAAATGAAGTCGATTGTTGGTAATCTCTTTCTGTTTTGTTTTCAGGACGCGCTCAGAAAACCAGAAGTAAGTAACGAAAAAGTATCATAATAACGTTTATGCATTGTTTTTCAGTTTTATGGAACTTGACGTTTCGATCACATTTTCTTTGGCACCATTTTCCGACTTGTTTTCAGGATTTAGACGTTTTGGCGAAAGAGCTCGAAGATCTTGGTGTAAAATCTGTAGAAAATGGTGCTTCAAAACCCGCTCCTCTCCATCACCACCCGTCAAATATTCTCGATTCTTTGGATTCTTCTGATGATGACGACGACGACGACGATGAAGAAGATGATAGCAACAGTGGTAATGTGGCTGCAAAACCTGGTATGGGTAGAAAGCGTCAGCCTAATGACGGAACTTTGCTAGCCAGTGATCCTCCGAAACCACTGTAAGTGTTATCTTCTGCTATCATATTTTTCAATTATGTTGTATTCGTGTTGTAACCTAACCATTCATCCTTAGACCCGAATTTTCACCATACTCCCGCTGTGTTCCCAAGGATATGAACGCTTCTGGGATTCACCATGAAGGTAATAATCGTTTGTACTTATTCCGTATCTATTGCTGCGGAGGTTTAGATAACCAAAATAGGTCACCATATGTGATTTCTTATCAGATAAGAGACTATTAGCAGTTTTCCCCTTTCTTAGTGCATCCTTTTTAAAAAAAAAAAGATTGCTACGTTTATTTAAATTCCCTCGAGATAAAGTCGGATTATTGTTATTCTGCATTAGCACTTTGACATTTCAACGATAAGTAGTAAAGTATCTTTTCAATATTATAGATAACCCGATTTGTCTGATCTTCCCTTCGTTTCACGCGTAAAATACGTCTGAATTTTAAGAAGTGACATGAAAGACTTGGTTTATTTTTTTCGGCAAGCGTAGAAATTTATTTAAAAAATCTTAACCGTCTAGGTCCTTGGAAAAATCTGAAATTTCGTTGTCCATTTACAACACAAATGGTTCAAAATCCCTACTTCGAGCTAAATAAATCGCCGAATGTGAACAAAATCATTGAAATCGGTTTTCTTGCCGAAAATTTGGATTTCAGCCATTGAAAAAAAAATTCTAGAATATTGAATGGATAAAAAAAAGAATTGAAACTACGAGGATAAAATACCAAATATCATCTCTTACTGTTATTTGAATAATAATTTGTGAAATTGTGACATAGTACTTGAAATTCCCCAAAAAAATTGTCAAAATTTTAAGAAATTTCTGGAATCCCATAAATTCTAAAAAATCCCTCGTGATATCCACGACATTTTTCAAGCCAGTAAAAATCCCTGGTTTCAGGCATTAATCCCCGCAGTTGGCATCCCTGAATGTGATTGAAATATTCTATCGTTAGCGTCTGTCGAATTTGAAATTGTCTGCCTCTCGACGCGTAATTTCACTTTTCATTTTAACCGATTTCCCCCTACCTCTTCGTCATTACTTTCTGTTTTAACCATTACTTATGTAAACTAATTATGTCGCAGGGCACGGTAGTAACAGCGTTAATAATGGAGGACCGCCTAATCGACCATTACCGCCCACACCCGATGAAGAGGATCTTCACGACAGAGACCGTACATTGGTGATGCGTCGGGTAAGTTTGGTTTGAAAGACTTTTTTTTTTACTCGACATTCCTCTTCTAAATAAAATAGGTGACGGTAATAAAATGGGATATTTAATTTTTAATATGTTTCTCTATAATTTCGTCTTTCGAACTTTTCCGAAATCTTTTCAAATCTTGGGTTTCTCTTCATGAATTAAATTTTATGCAAAAAAAAACAAATTTAGAAAATACAATTTTTGAAGAATACCGGAATGAAACTGTTTAGCAAATGAATTACACTCGACGACCGTTTTTACAAAACTTGTTTATCAAAGTTTTTATGTTTTTTTTTTTTTTTTTCTATTCGTTTATGATTTGCGATGTTTGGCTTTCTTAGTTTTCACGTTTGCAAAAATCTTTTTTTTTTTGTCTGTTATGTAGTATACTCAATATTACTTGCTTGAGTCGTTTTTTCCTCCTCTACTTCTGACGAAACTGGTTACTAGTACTAAATATTGGAAGTTGCAACGGTGCTGGTAACCGCTTATCGCGTCACAAGTTCTTTCTATGCGCTTTATTACAACCCTATTTACTTTGTACCTGTTTTTTTCCTCCTGTTCATTTATAAATATTTTCTCTTTCTTTTTGCATAATACGAGCAATTACGCTTACGCATTGTATAGTTGTAATGTCCTCTTTTACGAACACGTACATTCTAGGGTGTTAGTCTCTTTTTCCTTACGAAACATGTCCGTGGTTTTCTTCGGGATTCATTTCTAATTTACTCCAAAGTGCTCGGCAGTTATCTCTGTCGAGTTTTAAGAAAAGAATAATAACTATAGAAAGCTTGGACAGTTCATTCATTTTTCCCGAATATCGTAATTTTGTTGGAAAATACGCGCGAATATGTATTGTTAGGTCTGCTCGTCTGTTGATTATTGCTGAAAATACGGAACGTCTTACAGAAAGTTCAGCGGCGTGTCCTCGTTTTGATTTTATTTCCAATCTACGTTTTTATTTTTTACGTGCCAACCCTGTACAGAACCCGCCAAAAAAAACAACTGCGTTGCTTAGAAATATCTAGTTTTTAGGACTCTCGAAACCAAAATCAAGAAAATTAGTTGTAATTTATTTTGATTTTATGGATCATCCGCTCGAAGACGAAAAACTATGTTTCAAGGATATCGAGTTTGACATGTTTTTTTAGTGGGTACAGTCTCATTTAAGCACAAAATGTTATTGTTTAACCGAAAACTGGGCCAGCATTGAGTTTTAAATGAAGAAGGCATCGTTTCTAAGTTATACCCTTATTGCCATCGGAACTGAAATCAAATACGAGCACCAATATCATTGATTCTAGAAATTTTATCCAAGTCTTTGAAAAAACTCGCACTTATACGAGCAAAAAAAAAACTTTGTCAAAGATGACGAAAACTGATTAAAGTAGTTTGAGAGATATTGTGAGGCAGAGTTTTGTTCCTTTTTTTCAAAAAAGTTACTTTAAGTCGTACTCGTATTTTTATAAAAATCAATCTTTTTCGTTTTTCTCTTTTTTTTTTCCCTGTGAAAGGATAAGTTTTTTATTCTATTAATGCAATCGCGAAGTTGGCTAATTGTGCGTATTGTTGGGTACCTTCGAGTAATTTTGGTTGATAGAGTCTTTCGAATACGAAGATTTTTTTTTTTATTATCTCGGTATGATTGTTTTGGACCGTAGCTGTTGATACATTCTTTTATAATCCTATGTTATACCCTCAAAAAAAAAAGTTTTTCTCAATTCTGACGTATTTTCCAACAACAATACGAATTCGTGATGAAATGTCGCTACTTTTCTTAAAGTTAAAATGAATAGGAAAGCAACCCCGAATTAAATTACGAACATCTTCATCACATCCTTTGTGTGCAATGAAATGTTAAATGAACACTAATACGAGTTTCGAAGCTAAACGTCGTTGTCGTTAGCTTTCTAAATCGTACCATTACCACATACACACGCAACAGAAGAGACGTTACACGTTCTTGCGATACTTTAGGGCGACTACGTAAACTTTTAGTTCCCCCTCTGTGTTTCTATTTTTTTTTTTCACTTTCATCAATTCGTCGTTTGATATATCACTATATAGAGACAGGACGAAGATACAGACAGACTGTCTAATGGGTCGGACGATCAACGTTTGTTGAAAGAGTGGGACTTTAATCGATTTTTTCCGAAACAACAAAATTCTGGCGAATCGCATTCTCTAAAAAGTAGCGAGCCAAAATTAATATCGTCGACGCCGAACGAGAAGGTGGCCGGTGGTGGCCGTCCGCAGCAGCACCATCGACACAGTAACGTTTCGACGTCCGCGTCGGCCGCCGCTACCAAAGCGTCCTCGAAGGAGCGATCGCCGGACGTGTCCGGCTATAAATTACTGTTGTCGTCGTCCTCGTCCGGCACTCGCACTCCGTCGCCGCGGGCCGGAACCGCGGCGGCGCCGGAGAGCGCCGGCGGCAGAAGTAACGTGGCCGAGTTGCGCAGCAGTTTCCAAAGGCAGGCGGCTCTCGCGGGCAGCGTTCGGCGACGCGAGCCCAGCTCCTCGTTTCTGTCCGTATTGCCGCGCGTCTTCCGGCGCGAGAATACGGATTTCTTGCCGTCCGTCCGACATTCCAGCGTGTTCATCGACGCGAACGTCAACTTCGCGAGCAACGGGAACGGCTCCGCAGAGGCGGCCGAAGCGTCCAGCAAGAGACGCGGCTCGGACGCGTCGCAAATCGGCGCCGGAGCCAAACAGGCGAAAATCGCGGCTGCCAGCCGCGCCGCCACCGTCGCCGCCGCCGCCGCCGTCGTCGACGACTCGTCGTCGGCCGCGTCGGTGTCCAAGTCGATGTTGAAGGCGCGCGACTGGAAGCCGACGCGGCCGCGGCGCGAACGCACCGACGGCGACATAATGACGCGCAGAAACCGCGCCCAGCAAGATCTGAAAGAGAATCTGGAGGCCCGCAGACTGGGCATCGAACAGCGATTCTCGGCCGAAGCGAACAAAATGCGCAACCGTAACAGCGGCGTACTAATTTCGCAACAAAATTTAAATTCCTCTTCGAACCAATCGGACGATTCGACTTGTAATATTCAGGTTAGCACTTTTTTTCCCAAGGTTTTTCACCTTTTCTTTTTTTTTTTTTTCTCTCTTTTTTCTTTAATATTTTAGTACGTCGCGGGTACATATTTCGCTAAAAAAAAAACAAAAAAACAAAAAAAAAAGACAGAAAAAGAAAAAAAAACAGTTTTAAACGTGAAGATTTCTCAGTGTTTTTACCTCCTTCTTACAATCTTTTAAAAATGGAGTACGCACGCTTTCATCGTTGGAAGCGTGTACTTTCGTTTTGTGTGCGAATGTTAAGCGTTTTTTTTAATGTTTTGTTTTTGGTCGTGTATCTGTATTTTGTGTATGTGTGCGTAATTAACAGTTTAGCAAAACAAAAGTTACCAAAGGTATAATAATGATTATGTTGGTACGAAACGTTGGTTCCTAATGGCGAATTACTGGTTTCATTACTTCGTGAGAATGCGGACGAACGTTTGAAAATTGGTTGTTACGAATCTAAACGCAGTAGTTGTAAATTCGTGGCGGGGGGGGGGGAGGGAAGAAAGTAATATCTTTGTTCAAGTTTGAGAGTACATCTATACGTACGTATACAGGGTGTTCCGCCTTGAGTTCACCACCAAGCAACCGTATATAAAGCAGCGTGAGTTACATTCATTTATGATGGTTCACCTACTCTCCAGTGGGTTGGGGTTAAAATTATTTTCTCCTCTAGACAATGAAAACTTAGCAAGAGTAAGTCATATCCATAATGAGGAAAAAAAAAACAGTCGTCGCCCACATCTCTAGCCCTACGAAACATATAACCACTCCCCCCCCCCCCCTCTTCGGCCTATTAAAAAGGATAGAAAAAACATAATTGAGGGAATTCGGCGACTCGGCGTTTTTCCCTCGAGCCGAAGGATCCTGTGGAATGTTACGAAACTTTGCATTTCTCGTAGGGTCCTATTTTGGTTGCGAATGCGAATTTGAATTTGATGAAAAGTCGATTAAAATCATCCGAATTCGTCGAACGCACGTCTTTGTGGAATAATTTAATTTCGCCATTATGTACCAAGTATCGTACGTAAAGTTATTTTGAAATTGAACTAACCGCACTCCTTTCTAGTTACTGTCCCAATTTTCTAATTTCGCGGTTACGTTACTATTTTTATGAAATCATTTTTTTATTTTTTTTTTACATATTTTCTAAAAATTTCATGGGTTAAACTGGCGACTTACGAATCAAGAATATACATTCGTGTACCTATTTCGAAACTAATTTCCTGCTAATGATGTTTTATCTTCGAAAATTAACTCCACATTCGACAGTACCTAATTTTACCCATATAATATTACTGACTGGGATTTTGGAGAGTAAAACGAATCGGCGTACACAGTTTTTAAAGCCGTTAACTCGTTCGTCTTCGTTTTAAAATAGGGTAGAATTATTTTTAAACTCATTTTTCGTCCGATCAGTAGGTATAGGTATTGTCATCGAGAAAAAAATGGACGTTTTCGAAACAAAAACTAATTTAACGGTGAAGTGAAATAAGCTAGCCGAGGAAAATGTTTTATCCATAACTTACCTGTAATCGAAGAATTTAACATTCGTGCTAGACTGTCCGAAAATGAGGAATATATTCGTAACTCCGTGTATGAAACCCATCGTAGAATCGTAGAAATCTTTCAACGAGCGTGTTGTAAAAATTTCTGTAAAAATGATTTGATTTTTAATTCGCGATATTTCCGACGTACCTCTACCACCAGTTTGTCATCTGTTCTTCGTCAAATAGGGTGCATTCCATGCGATAAGAAATTTTTCGCTTAAAATTCGTATAAGTATACATATTCTTTGTACCTATAATATTTATATATGTACAAAAAAAGACTCGGTGGAACGGCAGTACGTGGGTGCCATTCTAAAAGCCTATTTCGTAGTTAATTTTGCATGTACTATGGGTAAGGTTTAACACGCCACTACTCTCCTTAGATAATTTTGCATGTGCTTTCTGTAACCAGCATTGATAGTTGCTATCATTCTTTTTCTTTTTTTTCCTTCAATCGATAGTTTGAAATTTTTTTGTTTGTTTGGTCCCCTCCGGTATTTTGTTTTCGCTAGTTCAATATCTTATTCGCTCGTTACAGCGAATCAATTAAATATTCTTTTACAGTAGCGTTTTTTTTTTCTTTTAATTTGATCGAAAATATGAAATTTTCCGTGTTTCGCTATTATAGATTAAAAAATTTTGAATTTCTTAGTTTTTTTTTTTTTTGAAAATTATTGCTTCTTTTTGCTAAGTATATTTTTAGTTTATTCTTTTTTTTTTTTAATTATTATTATTTTATTTTTCAATCGAGTTATCATTATTTTTTATTCGAATTTCGTATTTAAACCATCTCCAATCTAAATTACGTTAGAAAAATATCCAGGGGGTACTAGCCCATTCGTCTTAATTTATTCGAATATTTCTTTTCAGCATTTTGATTATGTCTTTAAATTCGTTTGCTTATTGTTCTATTCGCCATTTCAGAACCGAGATGATCGCCGTAATGATATGCGTCAAGCTGAAGCTGGAGGCAGCAATGGAGCTCGCACAAGTTCTGTTGTACCTGACCTCCTTATTCAGGTAATTGTGTCGCAACAAGTCAACGACGGACATTTGAAATGGTGTCTTTTTTTTTGGTTTGAGTGATGAATGAGTAGCGAGTCTTATACGTAGTTTGAATTTGTAGTTTTTGTACTTAATACTACTTAAAAATTGCAGGCTTCGCCGAATCCAGCTGCCGTTGCTGCTAATTTGCGTCAAGATAAATCGGCCAGTGACGAGGTTTGTATGTCAGAAGTATATCGTAATAATTATTATGTTTTATTTACCTAACTACAAAGCCGGAGTATTACTTCGCTATAAATTCGTGTCACATGTTGGTGTACATAGTTACGTACTGACCCGCTTTAACGAAATTAGGAGAGGGAAAACGATATTGGTTTCCATTTTGAAATTGTCCGAATAATATTACCCTTCGAAGGCCTGTAAATAAAGCTGATTTTACGAATCATGCCGAATATATTGTAAAATAATATCGAAATATTCGAATATTTGCACCAAATTGCTTCTATTTATGCCGAATGTTGGCAGCATGTTTACGAAATTCTAGCGTCCGTCTGGAAAATTTATTAATATTTCATATAATACAATATATTCGCACTATTGCTTCAGCAATTGTCATGTTTGAAATTACTATCTACTACTTTCGACAGTCTTATTTTGAACATATATTCGTTGATTTTTCTGTCGGTTTTAAATAATCCTACCTAATTCAATTTACAAACTTTCGTCACTAACGTTCTAATAGTCCAGATATCTAGCTCACCGTTTGGGAATTAGAAACTTTGGTCCTTTTTAATCTAAAAAAGTCACCGTTACATTTTAATGTGTTAACATCTTGGAAATATTCGAATACGCTTTAGGTAGAATTGAGAGAACATTTTTAACTCCCTTCGCCCATTTTTGAGTCGGTTAAAGCCGTAAACTTACCTTGCGTTTTATGCCCCTAATCATATTTTTAATCTACTAATTTCACGTTTTATTTTTACTTTCTTTGTTTCATCCTTTTGTGTTTTCTACAACTCGATAATAATACTGCTTTTTCGTAATAATCGCTGCGCCATATTCGGATCATATTGGCTTCTGTATAAAATACTGTGTAAGTACAAACAACATAAGACTAATATTTAACGAAAGAGGATTAGAAAATTTGGTCGATAGAATGCACGTACATATAATAATATGAATATTAATGCGTAGAAATTATACTGTAGTGCAGTAATCATTGAAAGCTAACGATTTTTTGTACTCGTAGTTACTTTGCGTCAATATTATTCCCCAAGTTTTTAAATCCGAAGTTTTAGTTCGCGAGCTTAAATAACAGAAATCTAGACCTATCGATTCGATATTTGTAGATAGTTGATTGTAATTTCTCGGGATGATAACGTGTAAAAAATGCTGAAAAATATTGAGTCAAGTTGATTTTATTTTTCTAGTGCGAAAAAAGCTGATTTTCAAAATTATAAGGAGAAAAAAACAAGAAAAAATGGCATAGCCCAGAAAAATTAGTGTTTGAAAAAGAAAAACAAATTGATACAAAATGTTTTATGCCTCGAATGTGTTGGGGGTGGTGGTCCAAAGAGTATGCAGTTAAAATCCTCCACCCTCCGTGCATCCCTCAGCGGGGCTCAAATGTGTTGAAATTTTACGTTTTTCAGCTACCTATAACTCGCAAACTATGCCACATATTTGTTCCAAAGCTGAGTAAACATTTTTCTCCATCGAATTTCCTTTCGATTTATTAAATATTATCTCATTTGGTGCCATAGAAATGCGGAAAACGAAAATTGAAAATTAGTCTTATTATTTTGGAAAATGATATTTTTCAAGTGTTCCTCCCAGATAAGTCGAAAATGAATGGATGGAAATTAGACCGATTTTCAATCTTCATTTTCTGCACTTCTTTAGCACCAAATGAGGTCATTTTATTCAATCGATTGGAAATTTGATGAAGAATAAAGTTTTACTGAACTTCAGAATGGATGTCTAGCATAGTTGTCGACTTATAGCTGGAAAACGTGGAATTTCAAAACATTTGAACCTCACTGAGTGATGCACGGGGGTGGAGGACTTTAACTGCATACTCCTTGAACCACCCTCAACACATTCCAGGCTTAAAACCTTTTGTACCAATTTTCTCTTTTATTCTCTATTTTCAAGACCCGTATTTTCGTGGGCTACTATTAAAACTCGTTACGAACGATCTTTCGCAAGCGCCACGTTTCATGTTTCGTATTAATTCCGATCTAAATTAAATAATGGCGTATTTTAGAAAAATGCATTTGGAAACGGCAGTTCTCCAAAAAATATTTAGGAAATGGAAAAGAAAAGAGAAAAACGAAACTTTTTGAGAATTAATGTTTCATTTCGCAGCTTTTCGCATCTTTTATAAATCTGGCTGCATGTCGTAGTGCCTCTGAGACGAAAAATATGGTTTTGGAGTTAGACCCGCTCTCGAAGAAGCTCCCGTCCTATTGGATTATATCGGAATGCAAATTGAGCTATTATACAATTTTGCGTATTTTTGTTTCACCTTCGTATAATTACGCAATAGTATATTTAATATCACTCGCTTTTTGTACGAGCATTAGAGCACCCGCTAATTGAATAATATTTTTATATATTCACTTATTGCATTTTTATTATCGTATTTTATGCAAAATGTAAGTTAATTCGAAAATTATTATTTTGATTTTCGCTTCGAGTCGTGCGAAAAAAGAAAGAAAAAAATGATACGCTTGAAGATTGTAGATACGGTAGAGCGTAGAGCTTGTGCCTTATTGTGCTTGGGTGTCGATTTCGATTCGAGTAATTAGAGCTAATTTGTTTCAGTATCGGCATGCGGTTTCTTCTAAATTTTATCCTTTGCAACAGAAGCAGCGATCATTCTTGACGTTCGGTTTTGGAGCCGGCTCGAGTGGCACGAATGTCGCAGGCACGTCTGGTGGTCGCCGCGAATCTCACGTCAATGTGAATGTTACGCCCACATCACACGCAGAAATCACATCCGACACGCCAGAAATTAGAAAATATAAAAAACGATTCAATTCGGAAATTCTATGCGCCGCTCTGTGGGGTGAGTTGATACTCGAAGAGTCTGAGTAATCGTTCCCCGTTCGACGGTTGGTGACACTTTTTGTTTTCTCACCGACTAATGCGAAATCGATTTTTGTCATCAGGTGTCAACTTGCTGATCGGAACTGAAAGCGAATTGATGTTGCTGGATCGAAGCGGTCAGGGAAAAGTGTACCAGTTGATATCTCGACGCCGCTTCCAGCAGATGGAAGTCTTAGAAGGGCAGAATATTTTGATCACCATTTCCGGAAAGAAGAATCGCGTCCGCGTGTACTATTTGTCGTGGCTCAAGTCGAAAATACTGCGCACCGATGGGGTTTGTACTTCGATTAGCTGGAAACGATTCGCGTTTCGTAAAACGTATCGACTTTGAAAACATTTCTTTTTAATTGCAGCAAGTTGAGAAACGTAACGGTTGGATAAATGTTGGCGACCTACAAGGAGCCGTTCATTTTCGAATAGTCAAGTACGAGCGAATAAAATTTCTGGTTATCGCGCTCAAAGACAGTATAGAAATATACGCATGGGCGCCGAAACCGTATCATAAGTTTATGGCTTTCAAAGTAAGTGTGCATGGCTGTGTACGTGTATGCACGGACAGTACCGACTAATTAATTTTCATAGAACATTCTAAGCACTGGAGAGCTGTTGAAAATCTTACTGTACAAATTATCTCGGAAGGCACAAACTGATGTGACCCTCGACATTATGGTTAGGTTTACTTGAAAAACGTTGCTACTACGTTGAGGAATAGTCGGAATTTAGAGGATAGTTACTCGAGAGAAAGTAATAAGTACGAAAATTGCGGAGAAGGCTGAGAACTAGTGAAGCGACTATCAATCGTTCAAACTCGATCGTGTTAATTTTCATCGTGCTTACGAGGGAATACGTATGCAGGGCTGCAAAGCTGAAAATTGAAGCTTCAGCTTTCAGCCCACCCTTACGACCTTCAAAAATAAAAATTTAACTTCAGTTTCTAGATTTCTAATTTTCGGATTTTAGTTTACAGCTTTTCGTAGCCAAAATGAATAAATTCGATTAAATGCTTTCGGCTCGCAGGTTTTGGTTTCGTATTTTTTTGAAAAATTGCGACCAGAAAAGGAAAAAATTAAAATAAGTGAAAAAAGTTGAAAAAGCTGAAAAATGGCCAAAACAATTCAACTTCGGCTTCAGCTTTTGGCTTCAAAATTTCTGCCACTTTTCAGCTTATGGTTTCTCTTTTGTTTTTTCCTTTTTTTTGTTGAAAAATTAGAACCAGAAAATAAAAAAATAATAAAATATGGGAAAAACTGGGAAAAGCTAAAAAAAAAAACAAAAAAAAAAAACCGAACAATTCAACTTCGGCTTTAACTTTTGGCATCGAAATTTTTGCCACTTTTCAGCTTTTAAAATCAAAATAATAAAGATTCAGCTTATAGCTTTCTACTTTCAGTTGACTTTGTTCTGCTCGTATGCGATGAATATTAAGAAAAAATAACTTTAGCCAAATATATTGTTGACCGCTTGAAAATAAATTCCAAAATTGATTACACATACGGGCGTGAACATGAAAACTTACTGTCTGCCTCTAAGAGGGAAAAATGAAAAATTCAATTAAAAAAACCAAAAATCGATCCTACAGAAGAACGTTTAAAGAGCGTGAAAAACGAAACAGCGTAATTGCAGGTTGAGGACCGAAAATATCTCAACTCTCCACGACGATGCAGTATACGAGGTTTGAAAATCTCGTACCACATGGACTGAAAACTTGAGTCTTTTGCTATCAAACTGTTTAAAACATCTGTTCAGTTCGTCTAGAATTTTGTCGTCTCTCTCTGTTTAGTGAAGTATTTTACTCAAAATGTTGAATAAGTGTTTGGGCTAGTAATAACTGTAGGTACGCCGAAAACATTTCGCACGTTAATAATTTGAAATTTTTTTCACAGTCATTTAGCGAGCTTATTTACCGACCGCTTCTCGTTGATCTAACCGTCGAAGAAGGTTCGCGATTAAAAGTGATCTACGGTTCGGCCGAAGGATTTCACGCTGTTGATTTGGATCTAGCCTCCGTATACGATATATACTTACCAAAAAATGTGAGTTACCTGTTACGATATTCTTGAGACGGAGGGTCGTCGAGTACCGAAACTTTGTGCCATCGATTCTACGAATTTTATTTTCTCATCACAGACTCAAGGCCCTATTTCTCCGCACTGTATCGTCACGCTGCCAAATTCTAATGGAATGCAATTGTTGTTGTGCTACGATAACGAAGGAGTGTACGTGAACACGCACGGAAAGGTGAAGCGATCTGACGACCGATAACGTTATGTTTCATTTTCATCGTCGTATAATCTTTTTATTTCTTTTTTCCTTCATTTTTATCGCACAGTTGTCCAAAAACATCGTACTGCAATGGGGCGAAATGCCAACATCGGTCGCGTATATTGGAACCGGTCAGATAATGGGTTGGGGCAACAAGGCTATAGAGATACGAAACGTGGAAACGGGTCACTTGGACGGCGTTTTCATGCATAAAAAAGCTCAGCGATTGAAATTTTTGTGCGAAAGGAATGACAAGGTTTGTTAATTTTCTGTTCATCATTCGTCAGCGGCAATGTTAATAGTCGGGCAAAATTGGGTAGTGAAAGGTGAGATGGGGATTTCGGTCCAAATCCTTCTTTCTCTGGTGTTTTCGGCGATTCTGATTCTACGAACCCATCCTAAAGGCGGCGCTTTCTGCCGCGTCTCGATATCTGCTCTCATTCTCCAGATATGGCCAATTTAAGTTTTGCACTCGACATATTTTCTGATCATACCTCTTTGCAAAACAAATTCATCGGAATGAAAATACCTCCATTTAAACTAACGAACACTTGCTTCTCAAAGCAATATGCAAATATCTTTCACTCCAACATCAGCAGAAGGTTATTATTACGTGTTTTATTGATTTTCCCGAAGTAATTCGTTACAGCTTTTTAAAAGCATTTTTAAATTATTATTTTTTACCATTTTCGAGACTGGTTCATATAGCATCGAAAGTCGCAAGAAGATCGAAAAGGGGATTTTAGTAGACTGATTTTTGACAAAAAAAAAGTCGAGAACGACAAAAAAGGGATTTAGAAAACCTCAATCGCTACTCTATGCACTGCACATACTTCTCCTTCGGCATACTTACAGTTCGTATCTTCGTCTAAATATATTCCAAATTTCAGCTTCGTAGCTCGATTTCAACACCAGTTTTGCTCATATGCAAACTTCAAATACGTTTTTCTGGAAAGTGAAAAACGTTGCAAATCCCCTTCTAGCTTTTCTGTACTCAATATGAAAATGACATCATGCTACTTTCTAAAATAAGGGTTAAAAGTCTCGTGTTTTTCTAGTTTATTATGTAAATCCAGTACTCAATAATCTTAGCTTATATTGTGGGCAGATTGGGGGGGGGGGAAGGATACAAGCTGTATGTAAACTTACATACTTCGTATTTGCCCACGCAGTGGCTATTTTATTTTTGTCACAAATGATTAACTAGCAGTGTGGCTCCTAAAAGAGGCTTAATAGGGATTTAAGGAATGATCAATGAATTAATTGAATGCTCAGAAATAATCGATTGGCTTTGGCATCAGTTACGAAGTTGCAGTTTTATTGGATTAATTCAGACTGAACTAACGTATTCTGTAGCTCACCGTGTGTGGGATGGGCGACTATTTCATTTTCATTCCACATGTACCGAGGCTCTCCCCTTAGACATTAAATTTTACCCCCACTCCCACCCAAAAAAAAAAAAAAAGTAAATTAAATAAACTTATTACAATTTCGCGCGCTTTGGGCAGATTCTCTATTCGTATTTTAAGAATAAATTTTCCAAGTTTCGATCGTTGCTTGGAGAGTTGGAGAATTTGTGGATACACTTCGGATTGTGTAGCGCACATTTTAAGCCATAAATTATTATTAAATCGACGCGTTCGGTTGTACACTAAGAGCTATGTTTTATTTTCTAGGTTTTCTTTTCCTCGGCGAAAGGAGGTAGTTCTTGTCAAATTTACTTCATGACGCTCAATAAACCTGGCATGGCCAATTGGTGAATAAAATCGATGGTCCAATCGTCCAGACTTATTTTTTTAGTTTGAATATCTATAAATAAATTTAAAAAAAAAAATATCGTTTCTATTCTGCAGATTTTTTTTTTTCTTTCATATTCGAGTTTTTATTTGTAATTGACGGAGAATGTTGAAGTGATAAATGCGTAAGGCTTATCGACGATGAATGTTAATTCTCGTTTGATTTTCACTTAAAGAACTTAATGGTTTTCGGGTGCTTCGAATTGGTTTTTGTCAGCATATTCGCAGAATCGTGCAATTATTTTATTATCCATGTATGTTGCCATAGACAAACACATTTTAACCATCTTATTTCATAAGAACCGTAACTACGAATATTTAAAGTAATAAGTCAGTATTTTTAGTTAATTATCAGCACTTAGATATTTTCAAGTGTGTACGCTTCTTTTAGTAAACTGCCGATTTTATTGTATAGTAGACGACAGTTCGATGTATTAGACTTTTAACTTTTCTTCTTTTTTTTTTCTCTCTTTCTTTACCATACGAGTAAAATGCTTTTAAACGGCTGTAAAACGAATGCTTTTCAGCATTCTTAATCGTAATTCTTCCTCTTTGGCGAGGCGTTGACTTGAAAAAGTATGAAAATAGTAAGCCGTCGCGTATCTATTAACGAATCGAAACGAATAATTGGATATTAATAAATTTGACTTTAGTGATTAACAAAGTTTTCACGTAGAGATAGAAAATTTTTATCAAAAATCGACAAAATCAGTCTTTGAGAAAAACAAATTTATAATATTTTTATATTTATATTGTTTTACTATTTTTAATTTTTCTCTATTATTTTTTCATTTATATACCTACTATAAATAAACTCTTTTGTGTACGGTTTCGAGTTTCGCTACCTAATTTACATCCACATTAATGAATCGCGCTGATGACATTTTGTTTCAGAATATTTTGATAAAATACAAACAGAAACGTGAAATCCAGCCAACGCTGGCTGGATTTTCTGGCATAAATTTTTTGATTTCGCGAACGACTTTCTGCAAGAGATTCCGAAACGTTTTGGCAATTTCTTCGCTTTGTTTCAATTAACGTCTAATAGATTACGCCAAGCGTTTTCAGAAAATTTAATAACCGCCAAGATTTTTTTAGCCAAAAAAATAAGCAAAATTTATTCAGAATTTAAAAGTAATAAGTGACAAGTTATATTCTTGATATTTTATTTAAATTAAATTTGAACACGCTTATTAGTTAATTATGAATGAAAAATAATGGGGAAAAATAAACAGGCAGAAACAACAAATGGAACAAAATAATCGATTGAAATTTTTATAAAATCATCAATTTGGCCACAACGACAATATTGGCCCGAAAATTTATGAACTACAGGAATTATTCAACAAAGAAACAAAACATAAAGTTTAAACAATCTTCAGCAAACGGCAGTATTCAACTTAGAATAATAGTTTAGTATTTTTAGTCAAAATTTCAAAATTGTGAAAATTATTTAAATTAGTCTTTTAAACGCTTTTGAATTATATTGGTTTGTAAAAATTGCAAATACGTCAACGTAATAATCGAGAAACAAAAAACAAAAATATAACTTATAGAAAATGAAATTTTACAAGAAAATAAAAGCACTCAAAAAATTCACAAAATAAAGAATAGGAGAACATTTTTCATCAGAAAATCAAACATAACAAATAACATGGGGGTTCTATATAGAAGGTTTGAAAATCTAGAAACTTGAAAAGACCAACAAAAAAATCAATAAAATTTATACGATCATCGCACTTGTCAAATATTTCTAAAAAGCAGAATAAAAAAAAATTGCAGCTTTTAGGCTGATGATTTAATTAATACAGATATTTAGTATAGAGAGTTGCAGAATAGTTATTACGAAGCTAAAACGGTTATATCTGTGAAAATTGTCAGGAATTCCAAAACATATTAACTTACGACTTGGAAATTATATAACAACAAATAAATAAAAATGAAAAATTAAAGTAAAGAACACAACTATTAATAACAAATTTCTTCTAGAAATAAAAATTGTAATCTAAAATTGCACGATTGGAAAAATGGAGCCCAGCTAGAATTTTCGATCCGTCCAGTTAAATTAATCGATAGTAATTCTAGAAAAATGTTTTGTTTTAGACAATTTGATATGAATATTTTCCTCGTCAGGTATTGGAAAATAAAATTGAACACGCAAGCGAGAACGAGGGGAACACAGAAAACAAAAGCATAATTTAATAGAGATTTGTAATACTGATACTTATGCTAAAATTGTGTATTCCAAAAAAAAATAAATACAAAATGAAAAAAAAAAAAGAATACCTTTTATAAGTTTGTCGTACAAAAAGTCAATGGTAGGTTAGTACAAAATACTCGTGAATTCGACGATATTAATCAACCCGTAGAATTTTGGCAATATCGATTTCTAGCAATTACCATGAAACCGATAATTATCTGCAGAACAAAGCATCTTGATTTGGTGTGATTCGAAAAACCACGACGATATTTTAAACGACTGACTTTTCTATAGTCGAACAATTCGAGATGATAAGCATAAAGAACTATACTTTTTGTGATGATTGAAATATTTTATAAAATTGAAGGGGAATAATATAAGAGAAATGTTGAGGAACGAAAAGTAGTCTAAAATCGAATTATGATCCGAGTAAATTTTTAATTGGCCAATACTGCGAATGATGAATCGTAGCTAAGTGATAACTGAACGAGACATTTTCAACACGGCTTTTACGAGAAATTTAATTACAAGCGGGTACATATTAAATAGCTTTTCTATATATTTATTGCAGAAAAAAAGCTGGGTATTTTCGGATTTTAAAATAAACACAATTCACTCGCAAAAAACATCAGAAAATTCAAATTGAATAATGAAATTTGCAAGTACCCTGAATAGAACGTAACGAAAACTGGAAAAATTCTCAAAATCAAAAGAGAAAAATTCACTCTGTTGGTAGAAATTTTCTAAAGATTCTTGCGCGCGACCAATTTAACTCAAAATCCAATAAATTTCAAGTTTTCTGTAAGAAAATTCGCTGATATATTTTTATTTTGTGACTAAATGCTATAAATCTCACACATTCTACGACAAAAAACATCAAATTCAAAATTTTTGGAATAAAGATTTTCAGCGACTTGGAATGGCTCTATTAGTACGGGTTTTCTTGAAAATCTGATTACACCAGTCGATTCTTCGCTAAAAATCAATTGAGAAATGACACCCGACTAAAAGTTTTTCTAAAATTGACGTTTTGCTACAAAACTCCTCAATTGCAGTCTTAGCTAAATTTATGTAGCTGAAAGAGACATTATTTGTATTGTCCATTTAAAAAAAATATTCGAGTTGGATAAATAATGTCAACCAGCGCTTTGAACCCCTCAAAACCAAAGCTCGTCATCTCGAAAAGTTCCCAATAATATATTAACCGTGATCAAACTTCTGTTTCAAAAAGTTAAAAATAGGTATTGAAAAAATAAACGATTATAATCAGTTCAAAGTGCGTCGCACTTGTACCAGAGCAACAAATCCTCCTTGGTCTAAATTAGCGACTGAATTTCAAAGAGAACACTTTTCAAGATAGACCTATAGACTTGTCAAATCATTTAATCCTCAACTATTCAACGGCAAGTTTTTGCGATTATTTTAAATATTTCGCCTACAAGAGTGCTTCGAGGATGAAAAAATATCGATTAGAAATATTTGCATGTTTATTCCACGCGTGTAATTTGGAAGTTTTAGTTTTTTGTTTTGGGTTAGCGCATCTTCGTTTATTTTGGTTGGACTTGACCATCAAGAGTTGGCAAATTCAGGATAGGTACTCGACAAAAAGGAGACGAAAATGTTCAAATCCAAGAATCGCAACAAAAAAAAAAGGGGGGATCTATCTTCATATTTTGCTTTCTACTGGCTATTCTGAGCGTTTCATCTATTTTTCCTTTGGCATTTTAGATATTTGAGACTGCCTCAAAAAAAATAAATAAATAAAAAAGTCATCCTACTTTCACTGTTCTGACTTAATTTTAACATAGAGCTAGCAGAAATCAGTGTTCTTTTGAAATCGATATTATTTTTATTTGGAAAAATAAAAATAAAAATTGGAACTTATCAGCCAAATGAAAATAACGTATATGTATGTCACAGATCACATACGTACTCGTAATTAAAATTCAGGGAATGTATGGAATCCAAGAATCGCGTCGTAACCATCATTAAGCAAATATTAAGAAGAGTATTTTCCTATTTACTAGCTGTTTGAAAATTTGAATGAATTAGCTACCACGTGCAAAATCTGACCTGCTTATTGCTCTGATAAAAGAACGACTGTTTTGCCGATTGAGAAGAACTCGACGTCGTCATTCCTACGTAAATCAATTACAATAAATGTCCCAGAAGTCGACCTTACAAAAATCTAAATTCTTACCTTTTTTATAAACAAAAAAAAAACAACAAAACACGAACGAAAAATACTCGCGTCCATCATCCTTTTCTTTTTCTGATTCTCTTACGATACCCTTTACCAAACCAGCCGGGATTAACGTTGTTCACTTTGCCAGCAGTCTTATCGGCGCTCTCTTCGGCTGGTGGCTCCTCTCCATCGGCTTGGTCGTCGTCCTCGTCGCCACCGCAGCACAGACACGCCGCATTCGCATCCAGAGGCTCATTCGACGAGTGCTCCGTGTAGAAGAGACAACTCTTCGAGGCGTAGTGCTCGAAACAAAACGCGCAACGGATCTCGTCGGCTGCAGCCGCGTGAACGACGGCCGAGTTTTCTGGAGCCGACGAAGAAGTCGCAGCATCTTCGTCGGCGTCGCCATCCGGGAGCACATCGGCTGGGGCCTCCTCCGTAACCGAGTCGCTGCTCGGACTGCTGGTACTCGGCAAAATACCGGCGTAGTTGAAAAACGGACCAAACAGCGGCGACACGTTGGCACTGTGATACGAGAACAGGTGGCTGCCGAAGCCGAGCACGGGCTGAGCGAAAAATATGGGTTTCTGCGTGAAAATGTCGAACAGACTGAGATCAGACCACGGATTACGGCCGAAGTACCACTGTAAGGCGTTATTCTGCAGCATAGCCATGTCCGCAGTCCACGTCGGAAACGGTACGACGACGCTGGCATTTTGCGAGAGAAACGACAGGCTTTCGGCAGCCGCCAACAAAGCCTCCGGTCTCGTCTCATCGTCGCATTCCTCAGCCACGTGCGTATCCATCGACATGGACTCCTCGTCGCAGTCCTCAATTTTAACGCTTATCTCAGGAACAATATAATCGCAAGATTGGTCAGATATCACAGATAAATTCGATTGTCCGTCGTCGTGGTCGACTTCGTTAGCTGCTTCAATTTTTACGCGTGCGACGATACTGTTCCCCGACTTGGCGTCGTCATCCGTATCCATATTTTCTTTATCGCTGTACGTATTCGACGCGTTTTCCTCTTTAATGTCGACAACATCGTCCTCCAAATTCAAATCGTTCGAAGAAATGAGATCATTAGCGTGCGGATTTGCTTCGTTTTCGTTTGAATCGATAGCGACTGATGAAATATCCGGAGGCGCCGAGCGTACGGATGTATCGACGTCGTTCTCCGCAAACGATTGCGAATTTTCATCCACGAATTTCGGCTGTGCGCCTAGCGAATGCTGAACGGTGACGAGACCAACGGTTTTCGGATCTTTCTTAATCGGCGTCCGAGATGTTGTGTGCAGTTCGCCATCGTGTAGAGGAGTCGCATGGTGGAAAATGGGATCTAACGAACGCTCGTATCGCGGAACGTTTAGCGATAGATGGGCCATCATTTGCTCGATGACGGTGTCGCATTTTCCTACCAAATGAAAAATGATTTCGACATTATTCGGCGAAGTAAATATTGAATATTGGCTTTGGTTTTCCAAACATTTTAGTTTTAATTTTCGTTTAGGTTTTCACTAATTTTGTTTTTGGTTTTATTCGAAATTCTTTAGCGGTTTTTACTGGTTTTCGTTTAGTTAGACGTATTATTCGGCAGATTCGAAGCAACGATGCGGAGCAAAACGAATATTAGTTTCGTTTGTAGTTTCGATTTTCAATCGTTTTGGTTTTAATTTTGCTTAAAGGAGGTTTTTAGCAGTTTTTACTGGTTTTGGTTTTGTAAGCCATATAACGAGTATTTGATATATTCAAAGTTCAACATAGGTCAAAACACAAAATTATCACCGTTGTGAAAGAAAATTTAAAAATTTGACCAAATTCGATCGGAAAGAAAAATATAAATAAGAGTAGTCAAAGGGTGACATAAAAAATTGAAATACCCAAAATAAAACCGATAAATGATTCTGGTTTTAATTACGCATTTTTCAGAGGTTTTTCTAGTTTTAGTTAGTGGTTTGGTTAACACCACTGATATACGGTAACGAAGCTATTGAAAACAGAACGATGCAGTAAATATGACTGAGCAGAAATGGCAACGAATAAAGAGGTAAGATAAACAAACCATTGATTTTTAACGTCGAATGGTCGTCTTTTGGTGTCCATTGTAAATTCACGATGTATAATTTAGGACGCTTCTTAGCTGGCTTATCCATACACCACAGCCAAGGATACTTCTTCAAAACCTAATCCAAAAAAAAAAAGATAATTACAATTCTTTTTACGCTGACAGTTTTATTATTATAAAAAAAAATGAACAAAACGAAAATGGAAACACTAATATTGACACAAAAAACATGAATACTGCAAAACTGTTGAATTAGTTTGACACTAACGAAAATCGGGATCACGACCTTTGCAAGCAAGAAAATATAATACGCCTCAGTTCCACGATTCACTTGAAAAATTGGAAGGGTGTATGTTCCTATATTACTTCTAAAACCTGGTTTACTAAAGGTTCGTTCCATTCGTAAAAAAGTTCTTCTCCATTTTAGCAATTTTTCAACAAAGTTCTCAAAAAAAAGGTTCTATTTGAAAAATTGCAGAACTAGTTTTTCAATAAGACATTTTTTTTCTGCCTATTCAGAACTTGAAAAAAATTCAAGTTTCCAAATGATTTTGCACTTCTGAAATTTTTTCTAGTAAAAGTTTTGGGCTCTGAGTTTTAGTCTTTAAAAAGCAAGAAATTAAACGATAAAAATAACTTATTAAGTAAGCCAAGCAACAACTTACTTTCAAACTTGATCCCAAACATAGAATAACATCAGCCTTATCAGCTTGCTTGCATGCAGTATCCCAGTTTAGTGGCCATTGCAATTTGCCCCTTTCGCCGAAATGAACTATCGTATCGTTTAGAGGATTGCCACATTTATAACATAAACGCAGAGTTTCGTGACTATATCTAGCTGTATACTCAGTCACGTCGAATAATCGCCAATAATGATTGCTAGGTTTGCATTTTGAGCATACCTAAAACAAATTTTAAAAATTACTAATAAAATTAACCCGCCAGCATTAGTTGGCAGCGATTTAATACCTCCAGGTACATATTTCCGTGCACTTCCGACAATATTTTCCTGGGTAATCCACTTCTTAAATGTAGACCATCACAATTTTGAGATACAACGTGTTTTAAAATTCCACGACGATACAGCGAATACAACGCCATATGGGTTAGGGTAGGTTCTGCTTGACTTAGATCGTGTAAACTGAAACCAAAAAATTCATCATTCTGCGAATAATTACTTTGAATTTCGAAATAACATTTTGCGACTTTTTATTGAATAATTTTGAGAATTAGACGGATCATCTAGTTGTTAAAACTAAAGTCGGAGGAACACTGGAGTACCTCTTTTTTGTCCGAAATTACGCAAGTAACCGATAAAACACTCATCAACTTTCACCCGAAAACTTCAATCCTTCAACTTTACTTGTAATTTCTAGTCCACGTACTTTTGAATGGATAGTTCATGTTTTACTCAAAATGCTACTTGTGCCCCTTTTACAATGTTCTTTTGCTTTTGTCTCTTATCAAAAATAAAATTGCTTCGTTTGACTGGTCAAAGCGAAAGCAAAAGACAAAAGCGAAATACGTTGTGAACGGTCGTTTGGGAAATTAGAAGAGTTGTTTTCAGGCTACTTCAATTTAATACAAAGTGAATAAAAAATACCCAATATCCTTTCCCTGCTGCAGTAATGTCCATATTCCGTTTGAACCGCGGTAATCAGGTATACAAGCAGCTGTGCTTATACCAGCACCGGTATACACAACTAGATGATTGGAGTTTATCACAGCATCAGCTAGAATTTTACATTTTTCTGCTAAAACGTTGGCTGGATCTTCGTATTCCTGCGATCGATCTTTAATTTTCTGCCTTTGAGCTTGTCTGAAAATATTTAAGAAAACAGTCAGTCCAATCTGGTTTCTAGTCGATGGTTACCTTAATAACGAGAAATGACTACTTGTTAGAAATTTCTTGGACGATATCCTTCGAGTTATCAAGGAATTCAATTTCATCGTTGCTTCTTTCGGCCAAAGGCTTGCGTAAGATGTTCGATACCTAAACATTGAATCGACGATAATTATATACGTTGACGAGAATGAATTTGGTTCAAGAATTTTTGAAATGAACGTGGAAATCAACGAAATGCTTGATGAGACGAAAAAGTAGGGCATAGTTCTGTGATACATACACCGGTGGAAATGTAAATGCGAAAGTAATTTCATGAATTATGACGAAAACTCGGTGACTGCTACGTGTCCGGAAAATAAATACTCGGCAATAATTAACATAATTACAGTCGAAGGAGTTCGAGGACTTGGAGATAGTAAATTTGACAGGATGAAAATATAGTAGTGGCAGAGGGTAAAGGCGTATGCAAGTGGAATTAGTGTACGTTACCTTTTTATAAACGGTGTTTTTTTCTTTTTTAACGCAAAATGACACATTTAATGCGGCTTTTCTCTTTCGAATTTTAGATCTTGAAATTTCGGTATCCATTAATAAATTATAAACAAACATAACATTCAGTGTATCCAAAACATTCCATTCCTATGCTAAGTCGAAGTCGTACTCGATACAAACGATGAAACGACGGTCGACGGTCGACGACTCGACGAGTCATCTGCTGCAACTGCAACTGCAACTTTTTTGATATTTTTTCATTTTTTTCGATAGTCGATAATATCGATAATATCGATATATTCTTTTGACATCGCACAACGGCACAAAATCACAATCCAGCAAATCCATAGAAATCATCAGAATCAATCGGACAAAATTTTATGGCCAATCTATCATTCCCCAATAATTTTGTGCAGATTTTGTGTTTGATTTGAATTGATAGATATTTTATAATATTATACTAATTTTCTAAATGGTGATTATAATTTAATTCAATTAATCGACGGTGTTCGTTTTTCTACTTTTTCATCGTTTCATGTTCATGTACAGTTATTTCTGATGAGATAAATTGGTTCAAAATTGCCTGCTCTCGCCTATTCGACGAGTAAGAGAATTTGTCAATTTTGACAGAATTTTTCTTTTGAAGTCATGGCTTCATCTACGAATGAAGAAGAACACAGTTTTCGCGAATGTGAAGAATACGTTCACAGACATAATATACAGCAGTTGTTAAAAGATTGTATCGTTAAATTATGTGTCAGCAAACCTGAGAATCCTGTCACATTTCTCAGACTGTACTTTCAGAAGCTCGAAAAGGTAATAAGTAAATCTAGAATTTCCTATTTTTACGAACGAACAGAGTTGAAAAGTCCGATTCCAAAAAGTGCTTGTGTATTTTTGGTATTGAGAAATGACGCCTGTATAAATGTGTTATGCTATTTGTCATACCAACATGGTATACTTCGTCCAACTCCAAAGTGACTTCGTCCACTAGAAAGTATCATTTAGCACCTTCTGGAATCAAATGATAGTTGTAATTTTATTGGTTGTAGTTTGTTTCGTGCCTGTTTACAATACTACACTTAGCACTTTTTGGAATCGGATTCTTCAATTACTCAGAAAGAATTGAATAAAACTGTAGTCATGGGAAGTATTCATTGTCAAAGTTTTAAGAAATATAAAGGGGCAGAATGTCCCTCAATTGTGGACATTGTGCCCCCAAATCGGTGTTTTAGCAGTAACTTTCGTCAAGAAATGGCCTTGATCTTGTATTCAAGCTCCATTCCAACCAATTCAGCGAATATATTTTCATTTTTTGGGTCTTCGCAGATTTTGAATTCAGGCTGGCTAGTTGTGAAAAAAAAATGAGATTTTGTTTTTTGGAGCCAGCAGATTGAATATAATACAGCCATTTCGCGGAATTGTTTGAAGGAATTTCATGGTGATTGCAATTTTAAACGATTTTAGTTAGTGGGATGGCTTCTGTACGAGTATGTTGTAAAATACATGATTCTAAGAAAATTAGTAATTTCTTAAAATGCTGATTTTTAATTTTTTTGATGGGATGAATATCTTTTTTCAGGAACAAGCTCAAAATGCCAAAAAGCAAGCAGCAGTCACTCCGGATGAACAAGAAGATTTGTCGCCACTGCCATCGTACGGTCAACAACCGCCATCTTCGAGACGTCGAGGAGCCATTTCAGCTGAGCCAGTATCCGAAGAAGATGCTACTAGTTATGTCAAAAAAGTGAGCACTTTCTTCTCTTTTTTTGCCACGTTGACGCCACCCTTTTATCAATGAAAATCAGCGATGACGATGAAAAGTGTCGATCAATTTAGAAACATTCAAAGAACAAAATATGTTTCCCTGGTAGCTCACTGTTCGCATATTTATATGGGTACTTACTTCTTCTCCGAGCAAGTAATATTTTTGGCTAGTCTCTCATTTATATTGAACTTGGCTTGGAGTTTAATTTTATTAACTTTTTGATAAAAAGGGATAAAATCATATTTTATGACCAATTTAAAAACTCAAATATTATTCAAGACGTTACGATTTTTTTTTTTTGAGAACGAGAATTTATTTGGGACTTGAAGAAAATATTTAACATGAATTTGGTGTCGATGAAGCCAGCCCATCGATTAACTGGAAGCTACGCTGGTAGATTTAATCCTAGATAAGTTAGCGTAACGTCACAATTAAAGTTTTTTTTGCACGTCTGTAAAATTTGAAAAAAATTAATTTATCTTTTTTTGCATTAGTCGCATACCGTCTACACGACTGCACTTGTAAAATTTCAATTCAAACCATTACTTCAACATTCTACATAATCAGCTGCAATGAATATTGTTGAAGAAATTTCTCCTATTCTGTGTGGATTTTGTTCATTTTTTTTTTTTTTTTGACGTGTACCTTGTAGGTCGTTCCTAAAGATTATAAAACTATGGCTGCTCTGGCCAAAGCCATTGCTAAAAACGTACTCTTTTCGCATTTGGACGAAAACGAGAGATCTGATATATTCGACGCCATGTTTCCTGTAACTTTCTTGGCTGGAGAAACGATAATCCAGCAAGGTGACGAAGGAGATAACTTCTACGTCATAGATCAAGGCGAAGTAGAGGTGAGTGCTAGAAATGTTAGATTTATAATTCTTGATGAATTTTCAAAGTTTACTGGAATGGTGGAGACTGAGACTGTCATAGTCAGAAGGGGGGGGGGATCGCCCCCTCAAGAAAAATTATTTTCCCATCCTCGCTTTCCACAAAAAAAAAATCACATTTCCTCTTTAAATGGCAGGGAAGGGATTTATTTTACCCCTTCTGATTTTGATTGGCCTCCTTTTAGTAGTTAACATGGCTCTGAGTGATGGTTGGGGGTTTATCGATTCCAATGCATATTTTAGGGTCGTAGGTGTTTGAAAATGATGCTCATGAGAATTGAAATGAGATAAGTAACTTCTTTTGATGTGGACTTTCGGAATATGCTAAGAAGAAAAGATTGATATTTGCCTTTTTTTTTTGTGTGTGATGCTTTTTTTTCTCATATCCTTTTGCATTTCACAGTTTCACGTGAATAACGATCTGGTGACGACAGTCGGCGAAGGTGGAAGCTTTGGCGAGCTTGCGTTAATTTATGGTACCCCTCGTGCGGCTACAGTGCAAGCCAAAACCAACGTCAAATTATGGGGCATTGACAGGGACTCGTACCGCAGAATTTTAATGGGGTCGACCATCAGGAAACGAAAAATGTACGACGAATTTTTGTCCCGCGTCTCGATTCTAGGTGCGTATGCCAGTTAGACTCTTTAGCGACATTTTGATAGGATGTACGACAATATGCTGCCCAACCCTGTAGCATCAAAGTTATGGTCGACTTTGGTACGAACCGAATAAAAGTAAAAAATGATTGGGAGGGGGTACAAATGAAAATAAGACAAAAATATAACCAAAAATACTTCTACGGCTCTGGTTTGGTAGAATTTTAAATTTTGCTTCAATTTTTTCCAGCTTTTTTTTTTGGTAATTTCATAAGAAATGGCGTTTTTGAGCATTACCCTGTAATTAAATAGTTGAAGATCTAAATCAAATTTTAGAATTGTACCAATAGGAACCTTTGAGGGATTCTTGGCAATAATTTGTCAATACAGTTCTCGTAGAACCGAGTCAGTATTCTTTTCAAAACATTTTCCCCTCGAAAAATTGAAAAATAGTCGATTTTGGAAAATGCGAAATCATGTCCTTATTGAAATATTATTCCATTTTTACCTTGTTTGTGACGCATCAACTAAATAAAAAATGCTTTGGGTTGAACTAAAGAATTCAATAAAAGCGGGGTACGAAAACTTCTTGTAGAGAGAATCTTTTTTGTTTTCATAAACATGAAGACAAACCAAACAGAAAAGCCCATTCGACTGGAGAACAATTTTCTTACACATTGTTTATTATTGCGGAGTTCATTTTTTCGTAATATGTCGTATTAATTAATTTTTTTATTGTTATTGCTGCTACTACAGAGAGTTTAGACAAATGGGAAAGACTTACTGTCGCCGATGCCTTGGAGCCGGTATCATTCAATAATGGTGAGACGATTGTGAGGCAAGGAGAACCTGGAGATGATTTTTATATTATTGTCGAAGGAACAGTTTTAGTATTGCAGTACAAAGCCGAAGGAGATAAACCAATGGAAGTGGGTCGGTTAAAGCCTTCGGATTATTTTGGTTAGTATTATGAGGAAATTAGCCGAACCAGTGTGTATGTGAAAATACACCTTAGAGTTGAAATAACTCATCTATTGAAAAACGTGCACGAAATTTCTTCAAAATTTCATTTTCTTATATTTTGATGCAACAATTGGTTTCAGTTTCACTATGTTTTCATTTTTACCTTTTAAAAGTGTTTTTTTTTTTCAATAATTTTTATTTATCGGTCAAACAAAAACTAATTTCCCAAGACGAATAAGTTTTTCTGTGAATTTCATTATTGCTTACTTTATTATATAATAATTAATTTTACTGTTCAAATTTTCACAGGTGAAATCGCTTTACTTCTGGATAGGCCTCGAGCTGCTACAGTTGTTGCTAAAGGTCCATTAAAATGTGTAAAATTAGACCGAGCTAGGTGAGTGTAAAGCTTTCATTATCTTTGATGTGCATTTTGTTATTTTTCGTTTTGGTCACAAGTTTTGATTTTAATATCTCCGAGTGGAGAGTACAAAACTAGTTCAAGTGGCTGAACCCAGTATTGCACTCCCTGCCCTTCGACTACTCGATATTCTTTACTCTAATGAAGATTTTTTGTTTCAGATTTGAAAGAGTACTGGGACCATGTGCCGATATTTTGAAGCGGAACATCACACGGTATAATAGTTTCGTATCATTATCTGTTTGAGTGGGTAAGAATTTTTTTATAGTTCTTCTGATTACTGTAAATTTTTGTCCTCATTTTTGTGATCTACCTTGTTAAAAGTTTTCCTGCTCTGTCCTGTTCTCGAATATTTTTAAAATAAGGCTTATCAGCCAATTTAAAAGTATGTAGAGGGTAGTTCAAATATGTACACTGGAAAAATTGAAAATTGTCAAGCAGAGGTGAATTTTGGTGCGAATGGCAATACAGTCTGTTAGAAACATTCTCCACTCACTACCCTGACGGCATAAATCCGTTGCGTCTTGAAAAAAACGTCTGCGAAAATATGGAGTGAAACTCATGAAATGGAAGAAAAGTATTCCTCCTGCCCAACGATTTTACACGTACTGCTTCACTACAACGCAATACACAGACACGCACACATGTCTTTCCCAACTGATCGGGAAGAGTAGGGAGGGCGTTCCAACTTCTCGCTGATCAGTTGTAAAAAACATGTGTGCGTGAATTGAGTTATATTGTATACGGTTGCGCCTTGTAGACTTGTGAGGCAGTAAAAAAGTTGCGCAGCGAAATAATTTTCTTCTAGTTCACTTCAAGTTTTCGTTATTACTCGTACTTATTTTCGTACGCGTTTTTTTCAAAACGGAACAGACTTGTATGCATTCAGGGTAGTTGGTGGAGAATGTCTCTGCAGTCTACACAGGGAGTTACTAATACTATTTGCACCGAGCCAAACCTCTGCTTGATAATCTTTAATTTTTCTGGCTAATATTTGAACCACCTTGGCTGAATGTAGGAGATTTTGAGAAGTCGTTCATATCACGTGTCCTCTTTGCTAGGTATAATTTATGTTAGCAGAAAGTAACATAAAATATTTAAATTCCTAATGAAAAACAATATGTACTATCAAATGGAGACTGGGCACTTTTTCACCTACTGATTTCAAAAGTAGAAGCTTTGAGGACGTATCTTTGGAATTTTTTCCACTTGGTTTTTCTGCATACTGGACTAAAGCTCGCTTTTCCCCCGAAATCGGTAATTCCAACGCATCTTGTCCTTGACCCTGATGTTCGTCATTCTTGTTTTCTTGTATTGAAATCATCCAGTTCCTTTTTTTATTTCTTTCGAATAAATTATCAAAATATTAATGGCAACTCTATTGTGTTGCAGTTCTCTATAAATGCTCGTTTTGAGAACCGAAGACTCGATCGATTTTTTTCTACCCACTGGTTTCAATTACTTAGTGTTAGTGTTGTCTGATGGCCAGCCCTGTTTCAGGAGGTGAAATATTTTCAATGTCGATTGAATAAATTATTTACGATGAGAAGAAAACTTACACCTATGCAGATGCCTGCCGAATTTGAGTTTCCTCTCCTTTCGTCTTCATCGGCCACGTATATTGTATTGTCTGCTTTAATTTGAATATAATTTCATCCTTTGTACAGAGGGAGAAGTAAAAAAATCGAAAAATATTTATAGCAGATGTGGGTTAAACAAATAAATTATATTTGTTCACCTTACTTACAATTTACTCCGCATTGTTGAAAATTTTTTGTTGTACGATTAAATTTTGAAAAAAATAAAAATTTTCAAGTCCGTAATTTGCTGAGAGTGTACATTTTTACGCTGCGAGCAAGCTCTAATTTGGAAATGCAATTTTATGATTCATTAGTCTGTTGTCCTGTTGTCCGTTTTCAGAGAATTTTACTTGATATTTGATTATTCGTTCTTTGTTTGGCATTATTAAATAATTTTTTGTTGAATGCAAAGTTTTATTTCATTTTACTTGGAAAATGAAAGCATCATAAATGAACTGTTGTCGAAATTAATCATATTGATGCTTTTCTATAATTCTCTTTTGGATTATTACTGTTTTTACCGTCAATTTCTTCACCTCAATTTGGAATTATGATTCACAAAAATCACCGTTACTTTTTATTAAATAATAATTAGAAAAAAATATAAGTTTTAAATTTTCTTCGCCAAATTTTATAAAAATTCAAAGCATGATAAGTTTAGATTCTTAAGATCGAATTTTAGAATGACGATATGTCTTCTGTATTTTGCTTCTTCCTTCAACTTGTATAAAACATTGAAAAATGAACACACCAATTTTACAAATAGTAATTTTTAATAAAAACTAAGTACAACATGCAAAAAATTCTGTTAAAATAAAAATACAAGATGTGAGATTTTAATTATTAAATTAAATATAAATAAATCATAAAGAAAGAAAGAAAAAAACGAGAAAATATTAAAAAGCTCCAGTCGGTAGGTAACAAAAAGTTAAATTTTCAACAAAGTTAAAAAAGACAGTGTTTGAAAGACTATCTTCAGTTTCTCTTATGTCAGTGGATTAGTTTATTACTTTCGCATAGTGGAAGCATTATTTTTTCATTTTTTCCAAAATGGGTAGCACCATTTCGAATGTGGGTCGTTTACCAGGCTCCTCGTTCATGCAGATTTTTATTAGTTTCGACATATGTGCTGATACATTATAGGGTATGACCACTCGTAGACCTTCGTTCACAATCTAAAAGAAAGTCGTAAACAATTAAAATAAATTCGGAGCTATAAACGAAATAAGACAAAAACAAAAAAAACTGTTTCAATTCTCATTTGGGCCACTTGATAGAATGAGCTGAGAAGAAATTCGTTGGAATTAAATTTTCTGTTTTGGTTTTTTAATCGTTTTTGGTTCGGTTTTAGTTTTGGTTGGAGGAGTTTTTTAGCAGTAAAAGGTTTTGATTTTCAGTTTGATTAACAACACTGTCAACGTTGCCCAGCATTGACCAGTAAATTTACTCGGTCATGACCACATGATGACAAAATATTTAGAATACCTTTAATCCAATTTCCATAGCTGAGAACTCGCTGAAAGGCACTTCCCTGGTTGCAAGTTCCCATAATAATATAGCAAAGCTCCACATGTCGCAAGATTCTAGATTTCGGTCACTGGGTTTCTTTTGTAAAGCTTGAAAAGAGATTATGAAAAGAAATTACTAAAAAGTACACATTTTTTTATAACTTTGAACAAAATCAATCTCACCTTCGGGTGACATCCACGCTGGAGAATAAATGCGTCCTTTCTCTTGGAAAGAAAATTTGGCATCGGCCATATTAATTCTGGCAGTTAGATCCTCGTCAATCTGTAAGTGTTTTTGAAATTATTATAGTTGAATAAAATTTTTCGGTGGTTTGAAATTAAATTCAAAAATAACAGAAACACATTTTCAAACCATGAAAAACACGTGGTTTTTGCCACGACATGTAAAATTAAGTGCTAAGAAGTTGGCCTTATTTTAATCAGAATTTTCTAAGAGACAAAGCAGAATTTTGGATTTATAAATCCAAAAGGCTCTGTTACAGAAAAACGTACACCTTTTGCATTATTCTAATGATTCTATAATCAAAAGTTGAAAGTAAGCAAAATAAAAAAAAATTCTGTAAGTGAAATGTGCGACCTATCGATTCCAAAAATAACATCTGTTTTCACATACCATGACATGTCGACTATTCAATTGGTACTGGGGCACAATACGTTCTAAACTGTGGAGATAAGCCATTCCACGTGCTATGTCTACAGCAAAACGTAACGTGTGGCCAGCATCAACTACAACACTAGATCCCTCATGAAGCAGATTGTATAACGATCCCCATGGCATGTACTGATTTATGACGATCAAGTTCGGTGGCGAATTACAGCAACCAATTACAGGCAGTATATTCGGATGAGAAAATATTCTGGAAAAATTTTTTTAATGGATTATATAGTATTTATTTATGATAGTAATTTTAGCAATAGAGATAATTCCATTATTCGATAAACAGCAATCATCTAGAGATCCGTAAATACTTATGTTTAAAAAATATAAGAAACTGTAGAAAACACATAAGAAAATTGTTGGGAATGAAACGAACAAAATTAATATAGTTCCACGTAACTTTTTGAGTCGGTTTCTTTTGATAAAATGATACTCTGCATCACTAAAATTTTATCGATAGCATATAGGTAGCTAATGAAGGTTATTTTCAAAGAATAATTTAGGAAAAAATAAAGAAGGGTTGATATGGTGCCGAGAGCTCTTTAAAATTCCAGAATAAAAATATCAAATTCGGAGAAATTTAATCCAGTTCTTCACTCATATAGTTTTATTTGGAAAAATTTTTTCATTTTCCATTTCAGTATTATAAATTTTTTATTTTGAAGTTAATTATGTTTCACCAAGAGCTACCGAAGAGCTCCCAGTCAGACTTTTGGTGCATTTAGCCAGACCTACATGCCAAAATTATTATCATAATTATGATCGAAAATTACGTTTTCGATTTTCCTGAAAAGTTTAGACGTTCGTTTCTCAAATCGCATAACTGATTCAAGAGAAAAATTATGTGTAGATCAGAGTTCGGAAGCCGTAAGATATGGCTTTAGCTTTCGGCTTTTAGCTTCTGACCTTGAAAATAAAACTTAGGCTTTCAACTTTTGACTTTTATGATAAAGCTTTTGGCTTTCGGCTTACTGGTTTTTCCTTCAAAAATTGATGGCTTTCGGCTTTTAGCTTTCGGCTTTTGGCTTTTCACAAAAATATACTTTTTCATAGGAAATTTTGTGCTGAATTCGAAAATTTGGGTGGAAATTTTTTTAAATATTTTTTATTAATTATTTGATTAATTTATCTGTTTACACTTCACTTTTGTGATTTGTGATTTTTTTTTTGTTCGTAAAAAGCTAAAAAGCCGTATAAAAGCCATAAAAATACGGCTTTTGCTTTCAACTTTCAGCTTTTTTGATAAAGCTTTCGGCTTTCGGCTTACCGGTTTTTCCTTCAAAAATCAATGGCTTTCGGCTTTTAGCTTTCGGCTTTCAGCTAGCTTCCGAACTCTGGTGTAGATACGCAGTAAAGTCAAGTTATTACCTTTCAATTTTTTTTTTTTTTAAATAGAAAATATTTCGGTTTTTGAGGGAAAACTGAAAAAATAAAAAATAAGAAACATTCACAGAATTAGAAATTCACACTTATTTCATAAACAAAATAGTAATTTGCAATTTTCTGCTTCGAAATGAATTGCTAATTAAATAAATCTCAAGTTTCCTTTCAAGTAAGATCCAAACCATTCTTTGCTTTATAAAATATTTGAATCACCTCAGTTTGGGATACTCTTCATTGAAATCTCTTGAAATACGAGATGTACAATTTCGTACATTCAGTATTTTAGCCACGATGTCATTTTTTTGCCAACGTCCTCGCCAAGTTTCGCCATTGTGTGAAGTGCCCAGTTTTGTATGCAAAGACAAATCGGATAAATTAATGCCTTTATGTCGCGAAAGAGTAGCATCACCTAAAAGTAATAGAAAATTAACAAACTCTGCTGCATTGAAAAATCTTTGGAAAAGTAATTCGTACTTACGACTTCGAGTTTTCAATCCCAACCAACTTTGGTCTCTAAAATTGATTTTCTTAAGATCTTGACCTGTTTCAACCGCAAGCTCTGCAAAAGTAGGAATGAATGAAATATCCATTATAATTGAGTTTTGAAATGAGCAAATAAATTCAACAAACCATGAAAACGTTTAGCTAATGAGCCTCTTGCCTTATCCAGAGGCGTGTCACCATCTTTATTAGCCAAAGAAACAATTGCTCCATGAGCTATTAAATCTTCAGCTACTTGTTGGTATCCCCAGAAGCAAGCGTAGTGTAAAGGAGTATTTCCATGTTCATTTGTGAAATTTATATCAGCTCTGTTACGAAGCAGCTAAAATATAAAAATTGTAAACAACTTTTTGGTTTCTTTTTCTCCCAAATATTTTAAATCAAATCAGTGAAAAAACAAATTTTCATTTTTTTGGGACACACCGAAAAAAATATTATTATTAAATTTTTTATTCAGCTATTAAAAAATTCATTTCCTCACTGACGAATTCATTTTCAAAATCTAGATAATAATCACGAATAATATAATAATTCATACTAAATTAACAATTTCTCGATGCCCATGAGCAGCAGCTAAATGCAATGGAGTATCATCTCCTCGATTGGTAGCGTTAATTCTGGCACCTCGTGACAGTAATAAATCCACAATTTTATAATGTCCCTCTTTGCATGCCCAATGTAAAGGACTGAAGCCGTGATCATCGCTGAAATAAATTGATACCAATTTATGAGAACAGAAAGATTTTCAAGTAAACGAGTCCATTTGTTGCATTTAATTGGCGACAGTAAAATCTAACGCCATGTAAAACACATATTCAAGTCTAGTTCATATTAGGATTTTGTTTTTTTCTTTTGATTTTGCTTTAAAGTCAAACCAATAACATTTAAATATGAGTCGTTTAGAATAGTTCAACTTCCAAAATTTTTCTATGTCTCATGGAAAAATTTAATTCCCATTTAAGAACCACCTTTAAAAAAAAAGAAGAAAGGATAAAAAATGATTCATCTGGATAAATGAAGTACTTCATTTTTCAAAATAAATTTTGTTTATAGGTACGTCTCTAGTATTTATAAATTTTATTGTTTGTACATCCATAGAATCGTGTTCATAAAAATATGTATTTTATGAGATAGACCTGAGCTAAGGCATGCATACGGTATGGGTAAAATAAAATATTCATTATGGTTTTATGGAATGTATAGTAAAGTTCTCATTGAATTGAAATAACTTGGATGTATTCAAAGTAAAGGGAAATATATTCCTCGTCATGGATTACCAAATAAGGAAGTTGAATTGTTATGAACATTTGACATTATTATTATTGCAATATTTTCATAAGTATTATTTGTATGGAGGTCGATTAAAATAATAAAACAGACATTACCCCTGATTCATATCATTTTCAGTGTCATCCAACCAAACTCGTACTTGTAAGGCATTTCCTTCTCGGCACCAATGAAAGATATCTTCCATGATACAGTAAATCAACTACTACTTGCGACAAATAAATGAAAAAAATAAAAAGTTCATGAACAGATGTACAACGCAACAAGAAATTACGAAAAAGGATTTCTTCGATTAATTTTACAAATTTGAAATAATTTCATAATTCATTGATTCTTTTTCCTGTTACATACATAGCCAAGGCCCAAGGTCTATTTACTCTCTACAGGTTAGCTCGATCGCCAGGCGCAAACTGGAATTTGACGTCACCGCAGTACTTTTTCCATTTAAGTACGTGTAAATTTTTGAAAATTTTGACAAAAAAAAGTAATTACATATTCGAAATCTGCGTGAAAAAATAAGGGGGGGTCTTCATTAGAAATTTTTTTCCATCTCCCTTTTTTTCTACAAAAAAACTAATTTTAAAATAATACGTGTGTATTTTAAATGGGACGCGTGAAAAAAAGTACTGCGGTGACGTAAATGTGTTGAGGGTTGCGTTCGGATCGAGCTAACCTGTAGAGTAAATAGACCTTGGCCAAGGCCAAAGCTCAAAGGGCGAGGGGTACAACACTCACTTAAGTGGAGTTCAAAGATGAACGAGGTTCAAGAGACGAAATTACGTTGAAAAAGTTGAGGTTGAACCTGGTTCAAGCTTGAACCTCACTTAAGCCAGTATTGTACCCCTTGCCCAAAATGGGCCACAGTTGACCCGCCTACGCATATAAAAATGAAAACGAGGTTTTTTTTTTGTTATAGAATTTAGAATTACGGATTCAAAAATGTGTCATCTGGCAGCACTGCAGATCAAGAATTCACAAGCCTCTGCCTCTGAACTATTAATTGATAATCTGTGGCACATGTGGATTGGATGAATTTATTTAATTTTAATTTTTTCTGAAGAATTTGATGGACAAAATTCGGTTTTTTGTAAAAAATTAAAATCCAATCATCTTTTATTATTCTTGAATTCTAGTTGATTTTAGTTTTAGTGAATGATAAAATCGACTCGATTAAAAGTCAGTGTCTGGCGTATTGGTAACGTAATGTGTAGCTGCCGTTAACATGAAATTTGCATTCAAAGTGAGTAATTGAAAGACTATTGCATTTTGAAACAATTTTTCGCATTAAATACTTGTCTTCATCATGACTACTCATCGCATCTGTATGGCATCTGATTTCTTTTTCCCTAATGTTGGTGGTGTCGAAGAACATATCTTCAACTTGTCCCAATGTTTGCTGAAGAAGAATCATCAAGTTGTTGTTTTAACGCATTCATATGGAGGACGTGTGGGTATCCGATTTCTAACTAATGGGCTCAAGGTTTATTATTTACCAGTTCGAACGTTTTACAGTCAGTGTGTATTACCATCGATGGTTTCAACTTTGCCTCTGATTCGATATATTTTGGTTAGAGAACGAATTACCATCGTTCATGGACACTCGGCATTTTCTACTCTGGCTCACGAAACGATGATGATCGCAAGATTAATGGGTTTGAAGACGGTATTCACAGATCATTCGTTGTTTGGTTTTGCCGATACATCAGCCATTGTGACGAATAAGTTTCTCGAACTATCTTTGGCCGATTGCGACCATTGCATTTGTGTTTCTCATATTGGTAAAGAAAACACCGTCCTGCGAGCACGCGTGAATCATGATCGTGTTTCAGTTATACCAAATGCCATCGACGGAAGTATATTCACTCCGAAGGTATCGAATAAGTTTCAAAAAGGAGGTGAAATTGTGATTGTTGTTATCAGTCGACTAGTTTATCGAAAAGGCATTGATTTATTGGCTCAAATTATTTTAAATCTATGCAAAAGTCCGAATCACGCTAATGTCAGATTTCTAATCGGAGGTGATGGACCTAAACGATTCCTTCTCGAAGACATTATAGAGAAACACGATCTAGCAGATCGCATTCGACTATTGGGACGTCTAGCTCACACACAAGTTCCTGAAGTGCTTCGTCGAGGAAATATTTTCTTGAACACGTCGTTGACTGAAGCTTATTGTATGGCCATCGTAGAAGCTGCCTCCTGCGGATTGAAAGTAGTTAGCACCCGAGTTGGAGGAATTCCCGAGGTCTTACCTCCACAATTAATTTATTTGTCCGAACCGGATATATATGCTTTACAGGCACGTCTGGAAAATGCTATCGACGATTTTGTCAAAGGTGTTACAATGCCGCCGAATGAATGTCATGAAATCGTTCGCCGTTTGTATACATGGCACAATGTGACCAGTCGAACTGAGAAAGTTTACGCAGTTGTGTCGAAAACTTCGCCTTCGACTTTGAAACAGTTATACTCCAAGTATTGGGCGACCGGCGTTTATCCTTTTTTATTGGCTGTCACATTAGTACATCTGATGCTGATAATATTAAGGTATTTGGTACCTGAATCGCAAATAGATAAGGCCAAAGATTTTCGAGCTCGTTCGAAGAACGACCAGAGATGAGACGAAGTATATCTCATTTCCATCTTGTATATAGTACTTTAAGCTTATCACCTATATCTCATTAAGTATATTTGTTACCATGAAATGAGCTACTTTCTTTTTGATTGATATTTGGTTATCGATACTTACGCGCTGACACTGCCAACATCGTCACCAAGGGACTGTTTTTGGGAAACCTTATGCCACAATTATCGCGGATAGTCGTCGTTTTGGCTTTGGATACTTTTTGGACTAAGTGTAATTCTTGCATGTCTGAATTATTCATTTACTCGTCAATTCCTTCTATTTGATTTGATTTTTACAATTTTTTTCGCAGTTCGCGAATGTGCTGGGTGCCATCTACCGAAAAGGTGATATTCTCTTCACTCCAGATGGTAATTCGGTTATAAGTCCTGTGGGAAACAGAATTTGTATTTATAACTTGAAAAAGTACGTCTGATTTAGTTTCACATTACAATAATATATTTAAAATGCTTGAATACTTTAGATGTTTTTTTTTTACAGTCATACTTCTACAGCCCTACCAATAGAGAGTCGATTTAATTACGAATGCCTGGCTTTGTCTCCGTCTGGTAATTTATTAATCGCCGTTAACGAAGGTGAGCTTAGTTAATTTTTTTTTTTTTCAAATTGCTCTTCAATCTTGTGAGCAATCGTAATGCTAAATCCAGCTGCAGAGACTTTAGAGGTTTTAAATTTAATTAGTTTGAGGAGCTTGAAACTGTATTGTTAAATAAATAAAAAAAAGTCAGATATTCTCGAACAATTATTTCTACGGGATTTTTTTTTTTTTTTGAAAGGTTGCAAACATTGTTTTGCCTTTTGTTTTAATTCAAAAAAATCTGTAATAATTATTACATCCCAGTGTTATTAAATTATTCCCCGTATGTTTCATTATTCTAAAGGTATTATATCTTTTTTATGAAAATTTTTGAATTGAGAATTGTGTTATATTTTCACAGAGGGAGAAGCACATTTCATCACTTTGCTTACTAGAAGGAAATTATTTTCGTACAGATTCAATGAAACAGTTCGACGTATCATCTTTAGCCCAAATGGCAAACATTTTGCTGTTTGTAAGATCAACAAAGGTTTGAATGTTTGAATAATGCAAACGAGATATTCAATTCAATTTTATTATGTTGTTTTGTGGTAATTGTTGTTACTTCCTCCGCAGTATTTGTTTTTCATACGCCGGAATACGATGGAACTGATCGCATAATTGGCCAGATAACATTAGAGAAAGTATTCGCCGATTTCTACGATGATACGACCAGCATTGACTGGACCGATGATTCTTGGTACTTGTTTTTGTGGACTTGAATTTGATATCGTTATAGTTTCTCTGTATATATTTTTTGTTGTTGATATTAGTGTTTTAGCTATGAGCTCCAAAGATGGTCTCACAAAACTTATTTCCATGCATGATCGAAGTAGATTTCACAAATACACTTTGAGTGGCCATACCGATCCGATTGTAGCAGTCTTTTTTGAATCCAGTTCCTTGAATTTGGTTACCGTTGGAAGGTAACGAACTAATGTTTTGACTAATTTTTCGAGTTGGTACGTGTTACAAATTTATGTTCATTTTATTGTGTAGGAATGGTCAACTTACTCTTTGGGACTGCAATACTGATTTGAAGGAATTGCACAAGTTGGACAAGCAATTAACTACGAAAATGAAAGAAATTGTACTCAATGACGACGAAGATGATATTCAGGTGACTCTTGATGATAATGAAAAGTCTCTAGCACTGGGTATGTTCTGGGAACATTTCGATCAACTGCTCGATACTTTTACTTGCTTGCGTTATGCTCATGTTATGTTGCTTTTCTTATAGAGACAAAATCAGAACCACTCGACGATTCGAGTTTTAAAATTTCATACCATCGTCTATCAAAACATTATCTTAACGATTACCATAAATTCGAAAAACGAGTAAATCTTACCGCCTGCGTTTATCACAAATCGAGTCGCATTCTCGTTACAGGCTTCAGTAATGGTTCTATTTTTATTCACGAACTGCCCGAAGTAACGTTAATCGATTCTTTGAGGTAGGTACTCATTTTCTATGATATTTATTCGTTTGCGTTTTTATATTTATTTTATGTACGTGTTGGGGAAGGATTATGAAACGAAAATATTTTTAGTGTACTACTATGGAATGAGGATATATTATTCCTACGGATGGACTAATTATTTTGAATTGAACTTACTGGGATGTGCGCTACTATTTTTTAGTTGCAAAATTTTTGCATTGCAAGAATAATATTATTGATTTGTTAATCATTTAGTAAGATGTTTAATTTTTTGAAAAATTCTATGTTTGTTGAACCCGCTTCTTGCTTGAAAACTGTTCCCTCAAAATAATTTATACTGCGTTATGTTATGTATAACTCGTTCATATCGCTATTCTTAATTTTAGCTTCCCTTAGTGGTACATTTTCGAGTCAACAGAAGGGTTAAATTTTGAATCTCATAGCAAAATTTAATTTCCTAATTTTAGCTCTGTCTGATTATGAGCCAAGCGCTTGAATACGGTGAAACTTTGGAAACTTTTTGTTTTTCGCTTACGCTCGACATGGTTCGTTAATGTGAACGATTCGTCGTTACCCGAAAACAGTACCACTTTGTGCTTATGCGCGGTGCCAGTTCGACCGATTTTAAATTATGAGAAAAAGAAACAAAAATATCCGAAATTTTGTTTACCGTTCAATAAACATGAGAATTTTTTCGACTGGACTACCTGTTGGGTTTGTCGAAAATAATAAAATCCGTTCTGTAGTATCGCATTTATTTGTATGTATAATATTTTGTCGCTCTTTGCCTGTAAATCCCGCTGCAAATTTTCATTTTATTTTATCGAGATCTATTTGATGTGTACTTATCCGAAAGTAAGCGAGCTCTTGTTTCTATTTGTGCGTCTCGACTTGTAGTATTTCAGACAATGGTATAGCTTCAGTTGCCGTGAATAACATCGGAGACTGGATTGCAATAGGTTGTGAAAATCAGGGACAACTAATGGTGTGGGAATGGCAAAGTCAGACGTACGTATTAAAGCAACAGGCGCACGCTTCCGGTATCTCGTGTTTGACGTACTCGAATGACGGTTCCTTCATTGCCACTGGAGGGGTTGATGCCAAAGTACGTATAAATCAGTCATTGAATGAGATTTCGATTTCTAGTTTTAATCGAATTGGTCCTATTTTTTTTTTCAGATAAAGGTATGGAACGTCGAAAGCGGTTTCTGTTTCGTCACATTTTCCGATCATTCATCCGGTATTTCTGATTTAAAATTCAGCAATAATCGTAAATTTGTCGTTTCGGCATCAGTCGATGGAACGGTTCGAACTTTTGACATGCATAGGTGTGAAATAATAATTTTTGTGAAATTAGATTTAGTATTGGCCGATTCTCATACGTGCATTTACTTCGTTTAAAAGGTACCGAAATTTTCGTATTTTCACCACCCCCAGACCAGTACAGTTTAGTTGTTTGGCTATTGACGCGACAGATGAATTCGTTGCTGCTGGTGCCCAAGATGTTTTCGATATTTATTTATGGTCTATGAAACTCGGACAACTAATCGAGGTAAATGATATTAAAATTTTGAAAATTGTTATTAATTTGAGATATTCTCAAATATTAATTATTAACTTTTCTACTCGACATTTAACCATCAATTTCAGTGCTTAACTGGCCACGAAAGTCCGGTCAGCGGTCTCGCCTTTAGTCCAGTTGTCACGAGTTCTGTCTTCGTGTCCGTTAGTTGGGACAAAACGTTGAGAATGTGGAACACCATCGAAGGAGAAAAAACTTACGATACCATCGAACTTGGCGCCGAAGGTGATGAATCTGACCAATGTGATTTTTATTCTCGAACACTACTTTTTACTGTTTTTACCATTTTTTTCCTCGGTAGCATTGTGTGTGGCTTACAAACCTGACGGAAAAGAAGTTGCTGTGTCAACTCTGAATGGACTTATTTCTATCTTTGACACATCTAGTGGTTATCAGCTCCGATCCATTGAAGGGCGTAACGATTTGGGTAGTGGTAGATCTTTGACGGATCAGATTACAGCGAAGAAAAATTTAGATGCCAAGTATGATATAATATTGAGTGAATTTACGTATTTTTCAAGATTAACATCCCAGCAAATATTTTTGTTCTATCGAAGACTTTTTAATTCTCTGTGTGACTTGCATCAACTATAAATTAGGTTTTTTAAATTTTGAAGATTTTTGTCCCAAAAACATTGAATTAATCGACCATTTATTTTAGTTTTTAACGTATAACGATTTAATATGGTATCGCGAGGATTGCTAGGACGGGTTTCTAAAGTGAAGTGAACTTTCACTAGACTTGTATCTTCGTACCATATAAATTTTAATTCTTATCTTTGAGAGTTTTTCTAACTATCTGCTTATTATTTTCTTTTGAACTCGTTTTTTATAATATTATTTACGTTATGAAATTGGGTAGCCCAAAAAAGTATTAAAATGTATAGAAAAAAAAAATTCATTATTGAAATTTGTTGCAGAGCCTTTACATCGATTGCGTATTCAGCAGATGGTAATTGTATTATAGCCGGCGGTCAGTCGAAAAATATATGTATTTATCATGTTGCTCAAGGAATACTTCTCAAAAAATTTGAAGTCACCCAAAATCGTTCGTTAGACGCAGTGGATGTAAGTTGAAACCGACGTAAACTTGGAAATTTTCCTTCGTTGTAATTTTCTTGTGAGAATTGTTTCATCTGTTGGTTTTTCATTTGTCAGGATATCATAAATCGCAGAAAAATGACTGAATTCGGTAATTTAGATTTGATAGAAAAAAGAGAAGATTCAAACGTGAAAATTCGTTTACCAGGTGTTTTACAAGGCGATATGGCAGCCCGCTCATTTAAACCCGAAGTTCGTGTGTTCGATGTTGCATTTTCACCTACAGGTATGGTACTTCATATTTTATATTTGTGCTTGGGTAACATGGGACCGAATGTTTTCAATTCTTGAATAGCCTCTTGACCTGACCGTTTTTTGTTTTGAATTTTTGATTTAAAAAAATGCTTCTGATTAAGTTTTTGCTTCATTAAAAAAAATTTTAAATCAAAACCAACAACTTTAGGCCAGTTCAATTATTAGAAGACGAGTCTTTAGACATTATGAGAATATTGATTGAATTTGTTCTTGTACTCGTACTCTCTAATTTACGGTTTTTCTGAAGTAAACCACAATGACACTCGAATAATTTATGGATTTCTTACTAAATTTTTATTCTAAGATATAGAATACATATTATCTTTGATAATTATTATTTTGGCATCCAAGCTTTTTGGAATTAGATAGATTTTAACATTGCACTGTGTGAAATATATTTTGTTTGATTCTCATTCAAGGTTTGGCTTGGTCAGCTGCTACCACCGAAGGTGTTCTAATTTATTCGTTGGATTCTAGTCTTATTTTCGATCCGTTCGATTTGCAAGTAGACATTACCGTAGATTCGATAGAACAAACTATGAAAAGCAACAAATTAAAAGGTGAATTTTTCTTCTTTTTTTTTATAGAGAAAACAATTTTAAAGGCATCGTATGGATAACGTTGTTATTTTGTTACAGCCCTTGTTATGTCGTTGAAATTGGGCGAAATAGACGTGATTCGACACGTTTTAGAAAACATTCCTTCAACTAGTAGTGAGCATTTTTCCAAACTCTTTATTTTTTTTTATTTTTTTTTATTTTTTTTTTTTTGTTGAAGAGATTGTAAAATTGACATCCTATTTGATTTTTTAGTTGAATTAATTGTTCGTTCTATTCCCACTGCCTACTTGGAAAGGCTTATAAAATTTTTGTCTTCTTCAATTGAATCGACTCGTCACATTGAACTTTATCTTTTATGGATTGAAAATCTAATAAATGACGGCCGATTTGTGAAAGGATCACAGAAAACAATTTTGTTGGGTCTTTATAGAAATCTTACCAAAAAACATCAAGATATTATGAAAATGTAAGTTCTCTAATTATTTTGTGGGTATTGCCTCGGTAATATTATACTTTTTGTTTATTAATTGATTTTATCCTGTCCAAATAGATGCGATTTTAATAAATATACGATGAAAATGATTCTGAAGCGGAAAGTAAAATCTAAAAATGAAGATCCTGATGAATCGTCTGTTTCTGATGTTGGCATGTCGCTGGGAATTTAATTGTTTGATATAATCATAAAGGTTGAACGTGGTCGCAGCGAGCAGTTACCATTTAATTGGCTAAAAGTATTTTCTGTTAGTGCGACAGTATATGTTGATTTGAAAATATCATTACCTAATTTCATTGTATTGCAGAAACTTAACTCGTGCCCAAGAGCACAGACGAGTTTTCCATACTTTGAAATAAGTGCCGCTATTTTTAAACGCTAATTTTGGAAAGTTGAGATTCTTTTTTTTTATGGCGTGGATTGAAAGTCGAAATGTAACGAAGTTATTGTTTAAAAACACTTGTGTATACAAGAAATTTAATTTTCGACCCTGGGTGCGTTTTGCGTTTTCCACCTTCAAATTTTAATTTCTCTAATTTTTGTATCACTTCCATTTCTGTCATCAGTAAGAAAAAAAAAATATCGAATAAAGGTTTTGATTTATTAGGACTTTTATTCCATAAACGAACTACCGCCGATTTCAAATTCGCGTATCCGTTTGTGTTTTTTAAATTTATTTGTACAGTGACAAAAATAATAAATTTGGAAAAACGAAGTGAAAATTTGACAACAGAATTTCATATTGTAATTTGAATTGCTAATCCTCATTTACGATGTCCTTTTGCTTTTATTGATTCTGTCGATCAGTGTGAAGAAAAAGTAATAAAAAATTAAATTGTTTCGCTCAATTGGCATTCGAAAATAACAAAACACCAAAAGGACATTGTAAAGAGGCTTTGTGAAGAAATATCCGACCAGCATGCGTTAATAATAATTGATAATATTATTTTTCGTTGGTTTTTATTTTAAAACCTAATTTCCCACCCTCCTAAATCCGTGAATTTGATCAAATAAAAAAGTTATAAACTTGATAAATCTTTGACTGTATAGCCAAAGTGATAAATGTAATTAAAAAAAAAAAAAAACATCAATCATTTTAGCACAGGCGCATGCGTTGTGCGCGGACTACGCGCGGACGCACCGCGCTCAATAGATATCAAACATTAGCGCTACCTACAGTCAAAAGTTGCTTACAAGTTCTAATTTATCTGTGGAATTGGCCATCGGTCAGTGGGTAGCGGTAGCGGAGTGTGCCATGATGGCTATTTGTTATAAACAGGTTGAATTTTTGACGATTTTTTCAATCTTATTCTATCTTCATATTTTTCTCGTTTGCTTGATCCGAATTGCATGAAGAATTTCGAAAACGATACTATAATGAACGAAATTAAGCCAGAAATTTTTGTTTTAATGTTACATTCGCATATGGTTGGTGATACAAACTATAGAAACTGCAATTGAAATGAGCTCCTCAGAGGACACGTGTTTTTCTGTTTCGTTTCGAAATACGAAGGTAAAATTTCATCTTTGATTTGTAATAATTCTTTTTACTGCTTCCTTTTAGTTTCCTCGTCTCTGAAGCCCGTATGGAAAAAATTATCTTACGGGTAAATTGAGTTGAGAATTCTTAAACGAAAAAATGGTATGCTAAGTTAAGGTCGGTGAATAATTGAAGGAAATGCTTGAGGTCGTTCTGGAAGTACCTTGTGGAGAAAATTTGTCAAGGTACTACTAAAGTTATAAATCATGAAGCTAATTTTTTCTTGTACAACGATCAGGACTGTTCTGATTTATGAAAAATTGAAGATGATCAGTGAATGTCGCCTTGAAAATGTTCTTGAGCGATTATCGTTCAATTGGTCTTTCACACCTATGCTGAATGTTCACGTCATTCACAATTTTAGGTCATTTTTCAGGAGTACTTTTACTCAGAAAACATCAATTTTTTTTTCTTCCAAGTTTCGTCATTCTATAATGTAAAATTGTTTTAATGATTTGTAGAGCTTGTAATTTGCATTTACATTATTATCCTCCTCCGACTGCCTAAAACGTGACTAGTTCTGAAGCATGGCCGACAATGAGGTTATTGAAGGTAAAGCAAAAATTGTCACCAATTCCAACATATTTTATAATCCCGTTCAGGAATTCAACCGGGATATGAGGTACGTGAAAGTTTTTCAATTGAATTATGTAATATTTGTTCCTACGAAATAACAATGTCTTCTTTTAGTGTGCTTGCTTTAACAGTATTTGCCGAGCAGTTCAAGTCAAGTGGTCGTGATACTGCCAAGAAAAGGACTCACACCTTTGCGAATGCCGAGACGGTTCCTGCTGATACTGCTGATTCGAGTCAGGTAAAATAACTTTCTCTTTTCCTGTTATTTTTCTTTCAAAATTACTTGGATACTGACTATGTGCGTTAGTAATATATTGTAGGATGGCATTATTGTTTTAGAAGCTTTAGCTGCAACTGGATTGCGTTCCATTCGATATGCCCTAGAAGTTCCCAAAATTAAATCAGTAATTGCTAATGATTGTTCTGTTCAAGCTGTCGAAACGATAAATCGTAATATCTCCGAAAATGCGGTGGAAAACTTGGTGAAGGCTGTTAATCACGACGCTGTGTACGTAATCCTTCATAATTCACGACTATAATATTTCTGCATTCAGTATTCGTAATTTTGATTCTTTAGGTGGCTTATGCAGAAATTGAATTTTGAAAATAAAATAGTTCATGCCATCGATCTTGATCCTTACGGATGCCCTACAAGGTTTTTAGACTCCGCTGTGAATTGTGTTTGCGATGGTGGATTACTTATGATTACCTGTACCGATATGGCTGTGTTGGCTGGGAATACACCAGAAACATGTTACGTGAAATATGGATCGGTCTCTCTTCGCTCTTGCGCCTGCCATGAAATCGTAAATATTGCTGCGATGTCGAATTTTAAGTCTGACGGTTGGCTCCTTGTCAATTTGTGTTTCTAAAATGATAATTCTTACAGGCTCTGCGTATCGCATTACATTGTGTAGCCAGCATTTGCGGTCGTTATGGAAAATATATTGTTCCAGTGTTATCTATTAGCGTGGATTTTTATATTCGTATTTTCGTACGAGTGTTTAACAGTCAAAAAATGTGTAAACAGACATCTAGGTAAGTTTTACTGCATCTTTTTCTCTTCTATAGCGTTCATTCATGTCAAGTTTGTGGAAGCCTTTGTAATGAAGATCTCTTTTGAAAGTATTCCAATTAGTCATTGTAAATTTATAAATCTAAAATGTCGATGTGTCGTTCGTTATACACGGACGCAGTTTGTATCGTTAGCATCGAGATCTGAAGAGTATATTTCTCTTTGAAAATCATACCGCGAAATTTTGAATTGTTGAACTTATATCTTTGAAATTTATGTACACTTGTAGCAATGTATCAATGGTATATCAGTGTGTTGGGTGCGAGTTGATGTCATTGCAACCATTAGGATTAAAATGTCCGAAGAATGATGATTGGAAATTCTCTTTACCATCGGGAATTACAGTTTCAGAGACATGTGTTCATTGTGGACACAAATTTCGAGTAAGAAATTTTAATCGCTTATTCAGCGACCATCTTTCATTTTTGCCTAGTATGCATGTTACATGTATTTTATTCTTCAAGTTAGGAGGACCAATATGGACTGGACCATTACATGATTCTAATTTTATCGATGCTATGCTTCAAAAAGTCGAACACTGTGAACTGGTTACCACAAAACGTATTGTTGGAATGTTATCATTAATTCAAGAAGAATTAGCTGATGTTCCGCTGTATTATACTGTTGATGCATTATGTGGAAAAATTCACTGTCAAATGATACCTCTCGTCGAATTTAGGTTTGTAATATCTTATGCCCTCGTTTTTTTTTTGAGGATAATGCAGTTCTCTCTTCATAATATGATGAAACAGCTTATGATAGGAATTGCCGGCTGACCGATAAATGAAGCCAACCTCTGCTCTGACAATTGAGTTGAGCGAGCATTATCTTCAAATTAACAAAATCGTTTTTAAATTATTTACCGTAGTCTTAATACGTAAATCTAACAGGACCCAAGTCAGAATTATTCATAAATTTCAAATCTTTGTTTACACTGTCCGTTAATTCTTTACACGTATATGTTCGAGTTGAATATATTTTTATTTTCAATTATATAAACCAATTTACTGAGGCTATAGTTGAATGACGTAGCATCGCTGAAAAAATCAATTTTTGGTGTAATTCAGTCCACAAGTTTTATACCTTTAACAATTTTTACAATACATATTTGTTTTTTATCGATTATTTTATATTTTTCTGATAGTATGTTTATGGGTTGAATTATACTTCCATTATCGTTTATAATTTAGTCAGAAAATGTTTTGTTTGATTTTGTTTTTCTAAAATTAAACTTCATTTTTAAAATTGATATCTTCTATCACCATTAACTCGTAATTTCTCTATTTTTTAGATCAGCTTTGCTAAATGCAGGCTACAGAGTGTCCTTATCGCATTGTAGAACCAATTCAGTGAAAACAGATGCTCCACATACCTTTATTTGGGATATTCTGAGATGTTGGGCCAAAAAGTATCCGGTTTCTAAAAAGCGACTTCAAGAAAATAGCGTTACAATGGCAATTTTGCAAAAAGAACCCTCGGTAGAAGTGAATTTTTCATTTTGCAAAGAGGCAATCTCTCAATCGACATCCAGTGGGTTGTTGCGGTATCAGCAAAATCCTCTACCCAACTGGGGCCCTGGTACTCGATCTAAATCGAAGTAAGTCAGTTACTGTCATTTCTAACTTTTTTGCTTTCCTCCAATGATGAAACAGTAAACGATAGGAATTGCCGTCTGATCGATAAATGAAGCTGACTTCGTTTCTGATGAGGATTCCCGTCATATTTTAATAGATTTATGAATAATTTGATATTCAACCGAATTTTTTCTTTGTATATTTCCAAACATTTAAACTAGGTGTAGAATCTTTGAAAAAAAATTTTTATTTTGAACTACCGTTTTCCTCTAATGATGAAACAGTAAACGATAGGAATTGCCGTCTGATCGATAAATGAAGCTTACTTCGTTTCTGATGAGGATTCCCGTACTATTTCAATATATTTATGAATAATTTGATATTCAACCGAATTTTTTCTTTGTATATTTCTAAGCATTTAAACTAGGTGTAGAATCTGAAAAAAAATTTTTAATTAAAAAAAAATTTTATTTTGAACTTTCGTTTTCCTCTAATGATGAAACAGTAAACGATAGGAATTGCCGTCTGATCGATAAATGAAGCTGACTTCGTTTCTGATGAGGATTCCCGTGCTGTTTTAATATATTTATGAATAATTTGATATTTAACCGAATTTTATCTTTGTATGTTTATAAATATTCAAGCTAAGTGTTGAATATTTGAAAAAATTTTCAATTTTGAACTTTCCGTTTTCCTCTAATGATGAAACTGTAAACGATAGGAATTGCCGTCTGATCGATATATGAGGCGGATTACGTTTCTGATGAGGATTTCTACTTTATGTTTCATATAATTAATCCTTAATTCTATTCAAGATTTACTTGAATCAAATTTTTTCATCGTACTTTTCTAGATTTTTAAAATATTTTCTTGAGGATAATGTGGTGTTCGCTTTTAATGATGAAACAGTTGACGATAGGAATTGCCGACTGACCGATATATGAAGCTAACCACTGTTCTGACGATGGGGTGGAGCATTATCCTCAAGTGTTTCTGAATTGTATACTATGATTTCGATTTCTGAACCTAAGAACTAACAGGACCGAAATCAGAATCAGTTAATAATTTGAAATCTCGTAAAACTGAATTCATAGGATGATAGCCCATGATCGAGACTCGAGTACCTACGTCGAAAATATTCAGCATCTTCTATCATCAAGTTTTGGCTTGAACGCTTTTAGTTCTTAGGTTTAAATTCATACATGAAAATTTATAATTATTTTATTCTATTGATATTATGAATTTATTTCGGATACCTTCTCAGTTCTCAGCAGCTTATGAGAAAATCCATCAGACACCCACTGTAATGACGTACTCGTATTTTTGGTGTAGACCATCGATTGAGCACCTGCCAAACTGTTTTTTTAGCACTTTATTGTTTTGCTCGTTGTGTGTTATCTGGTTTTTTCATCGTCGAGTAATTTACTCAAACTAATTTTTCTCTTTTTAGCGTGATGAATGCCGATGAAACGTCCAAAAAACTGCAAAACCAGAATAAAAAAAGTAGACTGAAAAATGAAGTTGAGAAAAAAGTCATGTTCTCCAATAGTATGGCTGATACCGAGGGTTGAGAAGAATTACTGGTGAATGCTATGAGTTACATTTGTAAAATTACATACAGAAATAATGTTACTTTTCTTCAATAAAAAAGTAAGTTACATTAATTATTTTTTGATTATTCACTTTTCTTTATCAAGCTTCAGTACATTTGAAAATCTAGTATTCCTGAAACAGCACCTTCGCATCTAATTATTTTTCTCGAATTTACTGAAAACAAGTACCAAGACTTTTAATTTGAAAAAAAAATTATATGCTCTAGTTAGGAATCTATGAAATACTGGAAGTATGATTTGCCAGTGACATAGTCAGTGGCGGATCCGCCACTGGACATAGTACACTGTAAAATAAATAGATTTAAAAAATAATTTCTTTTTGTAATTAGTGCGTCTATCTTAATGCGCACTCCAGTTAGTTGAAGGCCATTTCCCGCTCCACGTCGTGAGTAAATACGAGTGGAAGCATTTAATAAAAACACTGAAAAATGAATAAAAAATGTTATAAAACAATTTATTCTTCAACAGTTGGGTTTATGCATGGAGGTATCGATTAGGTATTTCAATTGAAACATTAACAAAAATAAATAAAAATATTGTGCAAAGAAATAAAGTATTCAGGAAAGTAAAACGAAAAAAACTCGACTGAAATAAAAATGGACTACTAGAAGCTTCATTTTTACAGGATTATCGAATTGTAGTGTAGGTGCAACAAACTTAAAAAGCTTATTAATAATACGGACAAGTTTTTCAACTGCATTTTCTTTTTTCTTTTTTTATTTTTTAAAATAAAAAAATTTATAAAATAATGTATTCAGTTGAACTCGTCAATATTTTTGATAAAACAAAATTCAACTAATTTGCAAACCATATTTTGAAAAGCGGGTTTTAAAAAAACAAGTAATATAAAATCTAATAAGATAATTTTAGCAGCAGAACTTTATATAGCAGCAGTAGCCATTACGTAATCGCAAAACCCTTCTTAATCTTAGATAGCAATTGTAAAAAAGTAATTAAAACAAGCTATTCAAACACAAATAAACGTATCAATTCTTTCAGGAATAAAAATAACCGAACACCAGCTCAACGAATGAGGCTTCTTGCAAATTAAAAGATTAAAATACATTAGAAAAAATTTAAAATTAAGGAATTGCCAATTATAACATTCGAGCTCTGCCCTACCCTCATGAAAAATTTTTCGACAGTTCTCCAGTGTAATGATTGAAGGAATTCACATTTTGATGTTGAATACCATGTTCAAAAATTGGTCGTAATGAATAGTTATCATTCCGTCTTGATCGGTATCATACTGACGAAAAGAAGTCGTCAGAAGCTGTAAGAAGAAAGAATGGTAATCATTATTATCACAGCCGTATGTCCAGTTTAATGGCTTATTATAATTATTCTCTGAGACTAAGGAGCAGACCAGAGGGGCAGAATACTACCGATGAATCATTCATTTTTGAAAAATCAGCAGTTTCGCTGTTAACCAGGATTACTTGAAGGAAACTAATACCCTTCACTCCACCTCTTCCAAAATCTTCTGAGATAAGCCAACGATGAAGATTGATACTTCTCTTTTACTATTATGCTGGACATTAGAAGTAATAACTCACATTTAGTAGCACAGAGCACTGGATGAAATCGTCAAATAAAATCGTACGACCGCCATGCCTGTCAAATTTCTGGATGATTGTATTCACAGTGCCATCGGATAAATTGTATCCAAAAGTTTTGAGAGCAGTTGAGAGCTCATCTTTATCTATGTTACCGGAGCCATCACGGTCAAATGAACGAAAGCAGGCTTGCCAGTCGGTAACATACTTCCATAAAGCTCCAAAATCTTCAAATGAAATGGTACCTCTGTTCTGTTTGTCGAACATACCTGCAAACATTACATATTGTAGTGAAATTATTCAAATTAATAAGAATTGTCAAGAAACATATTAAATTGAAAGTACCTATCATGAGGCGAATAGTTTCTGAATTGAAAGGTGCCCAAGTTCCATTGGATAGCGCTCGTTGCAATTCATCGGCAGATATAAAACCACTTCTATCTTTGTCGACTCTGTCAGTCACATTCAGGAAATTAGTCTTACAATAGGAATGAATGGTAGGTACATTAAAAAATAATCTGAAGCTCTGACTACTTACGATTGAAATATACCCCACAAGAATTCTCTGGATGGTACAGCACCGGGTTGTTGAGCCATTATTAATACTACAAAGTTTTTTCAGAGATGGGATTAGAATTTCAGCACGTTATAAGGATTGAGAAATTTTCGGATGATGAAATTTCAAACTTCTAAAAACTGAAATTATCTAAGAGGGTTTTATGAGGTATTACTCATTAATCCAAATCCATCAATTTGGCATAGAATTTGAAAATATGATAACACTACATTGATGAGAACTGGGTGAGCTGGAATACCACTACTACAATCAGACCACTATACACGTCACTCAGCAGTGTTGTCAGATTTTCAAACCAGGTTGGCCGTATTTATGGCCACAAAATAGCCGTATATTGGGTGAAAAAACCGTACCATTTTTTTAACAAAGAATTTCACCAATTTCGTAATTGCTGACTTTTTTTTTTTTTTTTTTTGCGGGCACTTATTTGGTCTGAAAATTAGGTCAAAGATGGAAAGTGTTTCTATAATAAAATTTATAGGTACTTACAGAAAAGCATTGAAGAAAGCCAAGTCAGTGTTGTTTTTGTGGGAAAAAATAAAAATAAAAAGTGAGAAAGTCGAAAGCCGTACACTTTTCGTGTACAGCCTTAAGTTAGTCTGCCGTACGTCTGACAACGCTGCGTCGCTGTCATAATCAGCTGTGAACTGTGAAGGCCGAGTGGAAAAGAAGAAAATGCGCAGTTATTTGTGCGCAGATTACGCCGTTGGCTTTTTTTTAGTAGAGAAATATTTTTACAGCACCTACATTGGAGGCAACACTGGGCAATGGGCGAAATAAGTAGACAAATTTTCCAATGTGCGGAAAGGGGATGCCGTTAATGGACATGGGTATTTCATACGAATTTGCGCTGATAAATTGTTTGAACAAGTTTTACTTTTTAGTTTTAGTTTATCTTACATTTAAGGAACGAGGTATTTTTGTATTTTCGAGCATTTATAATTATCCTGCGAATGTGTCCAAACTAATCCGTTCATCGAATTGATCCTTACGTTTATGGTTGCAGCGTTCTAGTATAACGTAGTTACAGTCTAATCAGCCCGGACGATTGCACAAATTTCATGAAATTCAAGTATTCGATGATATTATTGCCGCCATTCATCGCGGTTGGCATTCTCTGTTACTAAACTTTGGTTATTCGGTTAGTATCGTCAGTGAAGTTGCGTTGTCGAAATGAATTCGAGTATTCAAGGTGGATTAAGTAAATTGAAAAAGAAGCATTTTCGCGTCAAGCATCAAAAAGTGAAATTATTTCGCGCAAATGAACCTCTCCTATCAGTTTTCATGTGGGGAGTGAATCACACAGTGAGTATATTCGTTTTGTTTAGCCCGCGTTTTTCAAGTTTTTCTGTTTTCATTTTGTTGAAACTGATTTTTTTCAGATCAACGAACTGAGTCACGTTACAATACCAGTGATGTTATTGCCAGATGACTTCAAAGCTTATTCAAAAATTAAAGTTGACAATCATTTATTCAATAAGTAAGTTGTAATTTGTACCCAACATGGGCTCGATTGTATCACTTTATGCTATTAATTCTCTCAATATTGGTCGATTTGTTTCAGAGAAAATATGCCCAGTCATTTTAAAGTGAAAGAATACTGTCCTTTGCTTTTTCGAAATTTACGAGAACGTTTTGGTATCGATGATTTGGATTATAAAGAATCTTTAACAAGGTACGTCTATATTTTACTATACCGAACCGAAATTACTCGTTGAATGATCTTACTTGACATTAGAAGATATTTTTGTGGATATGTCCATCGATTTGGTGAATAACTTCCCAAAAAATTGCGAGTAAGCGCTATGGGTTCAACTTTTCTATTAAATTGTTATTTAATAATAGCAACCGGTCAAAGAACTTTTTAGCCTGCTCGCTTATTTTACAGTATTATTGTTTGATATTGCTGCAGATCTCAACCTATCGTAATTGATTCACAAGGAAAATCAAGCGCCAAGTTTTATCAATCGTATGATAAGTTGTTCATAATGAAGTCCTTGACTAGTGAAGAAGTGGAACGAATGCATGCTTTCTTGAAGCATTATCATCCTGTAAGTAACTCTGCTTTGTATGAAGTAATAATACATATAAGGAGAACAGGAATGGCATGTTTATTATTTTGCATATTGAAAAATCAATTAAATTTAACTTTAAATTAATATTACAAATTTCTGTGGTCCGTTAGTGGGATCGTGCATGTAAAACATATCTTGCCAAGAACGTATTCATTGAAAATCATACTTGAAAGTTGGGCATTCTGTTATTTTATATTTCGTTCATTTTAACCTTCGTCAACTGTGTTAATTAAGTGCTGACTTATATTTTCATACGCCCCTCTCGCTTCAAGGTGAATTTTAACGCACAACTTTTCGTTTTTTTTGTTTTTTTTTTCCTATTTCAATGTGCTTCATTTCTTCGCTGTTTATACCTGCATAATGACGTATTTTTTTGAAGAGGCGAATAAATTGAATGAACACTTATGTAGTACTCGTACATTTTAATTTTAACATAATCGATCCTGTATCGTTACTCCTGAAACGAATCTAAATCACAAACAATCACTTAACGTTTACTCAGTGCTTAGGAGTCAACTTATTTTCCTTCCTATTTTACTTTTCATATTTTTTTTGTATGGAATCGCTTATTTTTATTTTACATAATTTTTTCCCTATTGATAGCAGCCTAAAAATCGAGAACCCTTCTCGTATACCGAACCATAAATTATGGAAGTATAATGATACGCTTCTCCTGAGATTATTTTTTTTAGAGATTTGACCCGTATGCATCGAGTCATTATTAACCTTCTTTTTAATTTTTCATTTTCTTGTCCATTCCTCCAGTATATTGTGGAAAGACACGGGAAAACATTGTTACCGCAGTACTTGGGAATGTACCGGTTGACCGTGGAGAACGTTGAATATTATCTAGTCGCTATGCGCAATGTTTTTAGTAGTCATTTAACCACTCATCGGTAAGTCATAACCCTCTTTAGGTATTCATATTTTATTGTTTCATTATATTTTATTCAATTTACGTTTGAAAGTGAACTCGAAAGCTTTTAGTTAGACTTTGCATGAGAAAGAATGTACATCTGGAATTGCCTTTCAAGGAAAAAAGATAATTTGGGCATAGTTAAAAACTTTCAGGAATAATTTATTACTGTTGAAAGAAAACGTAGAAAAAAAGAACGTGAGTTGGTAAACAATGATATTAGAACAGTGATTATTGAGGATTTAAAATGTGAAGAGTCCTAGTGGAAAGCTGCATCAAACCGGTCCTAAGATTGATAACTAGTGGCGCACTCGAGGTGGGCTTTGGAGAGCTGAACCCCACATTTAGACATCAAATTTCATTTATAAAAAAACTTATATTAAAAATTTTTCCACATTCTACGCAGATTTTCCATAAAATTTATATTTTTTTATGATAAATTTGAGATTCAGCTTCTTATCGAGCAAATTTTTGGGCGCGTCGCTGCTAATAACACACGTCAAAAAAAACTACCAAAACTCGGATTATTCGCTGTTTTCCTCGAATCGGATTGAAATTTCATTTTTATTTTCATTTTTTACTTGTTTTTGGGTTTATTGTCTGTTTATCATTCAGCACTGTAAAATTCTTACTTTATTTACAGGAAATTCGACTTAAAGGGTTCGACTGTCGATCGTGAAGCGTCCGATCGTGAAAAAGAAAAAGAATTGCCTACATTCAAGGACAACGATTTCGTCAAAGAAGGCATGAAAATTTATATCGGCGATGAAGCGAAAGACAAATTATTGAACACCCTGTCGCACGACGTAGAAGTGAGTTTAATGTTTGTTTTTCCCTTACCCTATCTTCAATTCTATTATCAGAATGTAACTAGCTCGAAGGTGTGTAGACATCCTAATCCTGCCATCTAGTGTGAAAATTTAATTAGAAATCCCCGTTCTTCAGACTATGTTGCGATATTTATTTTACGCATTTCGTTCGTAGCCTCGTATTTATCTTTGAAACACATGTTTTTTCTGACGATTTTCAATAATTCTGTAACATGTAGCCAGAAGATCGACTTAGATGTCGGTGTGAAGACAAATGAGTTGAGGCCACCACGTCAAAATGCCTTTCAAAAATCATTGGATGCTGTAATAATATGCTGCATATAACTTCCTCGATATGATTTTAGGATACTCTCTACATTGTCAACCATCCATCTTTCGGGTATTTTTTCCTAAAGTTTCATCTTATTAGGGCATAAATTGTATAATTAATGCGCAGTCAAAATTTTACCACCTTTTAGCTACAATTATGCGAAAACATTAATTATTTTAAAAGAAGGATCGACATGTTTTGTCTCAATTTTTATTCATTTATAATTTTCCTTCATAGACGCTCTGCTCGCAAGAAAACACTAAAAGGTGAATGTATATCTCAAGTTTACCGAATTAACATCTTGCATTTCGTTTTAGATTTCCTCATCAGTGCCATAGCTTTTCCTTCCCATAGCCAAAAAAAAATCTAATAAACTCGTAAAATACGAATTATTTGATTTGTCGAGTAAAATCCTCCATTTTAGTTTGTTTTTTTTTTTTTTTTTTTGGTATTTTCAAAACGAATATATAATTACTTACTCTCTCCCCCTCCTCTTATTATACCATTACTGTTATCATTATTGTGCCCTAATTCTTGCGTCGTCGCGTTTTTGTTACAGTTTCTAACAAAACTCAAATTAATGGATTATTCGTTACTACTGGGTATACACGACTGCCATCGAGCCGAACAAGAGCGCGCGGAAGCCCCGGAAGAAGTGGGAGACGCTGGTGACGAGGAGGACGATAGTGAGGATCCGGATCGAATGCAGTGGTGCTCTACTCCTCCAGATTCGCCGCATACGTTAATGCGCGAAATCAGCCTTCAATACGATATCACAAATATAATTCCCGAATTGGACATCTACGCTATACCCAGCGCCGAAAGTAAGTTTATCTCTTAATCTTTTCTTTCGTCCGTGTTTTGCCTCAATTATCTCACAAATTTCCTAGTCATAGATTTTTCGTCACTTCCTGATTTAATATGCATTGCGTTTTGCCAGTCCTGCTGCAGTATTTACTGCATTCCTTGATGAAAACTGAGTCTGATCTGGTATCGAAATCTTCGCGTCGCTTAATAGGTCGAAAAATTAATTCAATTTATATTTGTACTGTAGTCAGATTAGACTCGGGGAGTGGGACGAGGGACTTATTTTTATGACACAATAACTGACGTGAGTGTTATTTCATGCCGACTTCTCTCGAATTATGATACGAACCCATGTGCGCTGTTGGTCTGTGTAATGTTACGTCCTTAGACGTTTTAAAATCCATTACTTGAACACGGAGTATGGGAACGGAATGTCGCCGACCTACGTGCTCAACCTGCCAAGTCCTAAAAAGTGGCTTTAAAACTAACCCAACTTACTTGGTACGATTTCAGACGCGCCTGTAGCTGAGATCTACTTCATCGCTTTAATCGACGTTCTGACGGAATACGGTGTGAAAAAACAAGCTGCCAAAGCAGCAAAAACTGTAAAATACGGTTCGAACGTGGACGGTATATCCACCTGCGATCCCGAGCAATATGGGAAAAGATTCATCGAATTTTTGTCCAAAGCTATCGAATAATTCTGCTTTCTTCGCGTTTTGGTTCGATGGCCTGTTTTTCGTTACCCCCGCGTGCGTTTTTTTTTTTTTCTTAGACTTACTTCCTCCCTCTTATTTTCATTTTTTTTTTTTTTTTGTTTTTATTATCATAACGATAACGAATAATTTATATTAGTCAGTATTTAGGCATCGAATACTGCGTAGTTTTATCTTTTAGAGAGCTGATTTTTCGCATTTAAACACGCTTCGCGCTTGCAAAATGTTCGATTCACATTCGTTTGGAGTAGCCTGTACTCCGTCTTATTGTGCAGTGTGCACTGTGCATTACGTGTGAATAATGGCAGAACACACTGGCACGCTGTTTTCAAAAAGTATTCGTTTCTCGACTTGAGATACTAATTGTCTCGATTGTTTTTCTCTCTCACTCTCTCTCTCTTTCTCTCTTTCTTTCAAATCCTCTCCCTTCCCTCCGTAAAATCTATATAATTGAGTCTACAGTTTTGTACTTTTCTATTTTGTTGAAGATTTCTTAGCGAATTAAAATAGAATTCTTGCCTTTACTTTCCATTTTCCGTAGTTATTAATTTAAAGTACCTTATAAACTACGTTTTTGCCAAAATTATTTTTCTGTACACGTAATTTTTAGACGTGGACGATGAGTTGAATAGTGTGTGTACATTTCGATGGAGCATTTCAAATGCCGAATTACGACAAAACTGTGGAAATAAATTGATGAATGATTTTTTTTTGTTATTATGTTTCATACGCCTGCAAAATTAAACCAATTTATCTTTTTTTTTTTTTTTAATTCGTAAATTATCCGTGAAATATTTGCATATTAAATGAGTGATAGTTGGTGGGTGGCCCAACCTCTGCCTTTTATTTTTGTAGTCTTCAAACAAAGGTGGATCTGAAAATTTGTCGAGGATTGAAGGCAATGGAAAGAAAAAAGGTCGTCGTTCTATTAGTTACGGAGCTTGAGAAATTTTTAGGTGAAATGGCAGGTATCATGAAAATTATGGTGAACCCTTGAAAATACATCTTGGGGCAAGTATGACGTTATTTTAACGAGTGAAAATACCAGCTCCACGAATTCATTTATGTTAAGTGTAGAATATAAGCAGTGCAGTGTCGAGTTATAATAAAATTTAAGTTGTACGATCTGTTCGGATTTGAACCTGATTTTTTTTTTGTGTATTTCTACAGACCAACTTCTCAAAATAATCCGTTAGAAAGGAATAAATGAGACTTTTCCTAATGGTCTATATTCAGGTTTAAATCTAAACGGTTGTAATTTTGTAACATAAATTAAGTGTTGATTTTTAAAATTAATTCTATAGTATCTCAAATTGTTACAGCAGATGACTGCAAACCTTTTTGAGGGGCGAAAAGAGAAAGTCGTTGGTTTCATTTCTCATAAATACTCGGTTAGATTTACGATAAAACCCAAAATCTTCAAAAATTATTGGTTATTCGTCGATATGAATTGACAAATTTATTATTTATCATCGACTTCATTTTTGTTCGGGTTTTAGACTAATATAGACGTTCAAAATTTCTTGTAATTCAAATTTCAGTGATTTAATTTTCGCACAAAATGAGGGAAATTGTGCACTTGCAAATCGGACAAAGTGGCAATCAGATTGGAACCAAAGTAAGATATTTGAATAATTTATTAAATGTTGGAAATTTTTTTTATCGAACTTAAAAATTTTTTTTTTTCAGTTCTGGGAGCTACTTTCTGATGAGCACGCTATTGATCCCACTGGTCACTATTACGGTGATTCACCCTTACAAATTGAAAGAATAAATGTTTATTATAATCAAGGATTAGGTAAGAAAGCTACAGCCATTTGGGCTCTCGTTTGTGTAATTTGTGCCTCATCTCGGTTTTCTCTCGTCTTACAGGCTGTAAATATGTCCCTAGAGCTGTTTTAGTTGATTTGGAGCCCGGTGTACTCGATTCAATTAGAGGAAGAGAAATCGGACCACTATTTAGACCCGACAACTTTATTGCTGGTTTGACCGGAGCTGGTAATAACTGGGCCAAAGGACATTATACTGATGGATCTGAATTAGCGGAAGCTACGTTAGAAGTAGTAAGGTAAATCTACGAAACTAAAATTTTATTTCTCTTCAAAGTTCATGGTGTAATGTATTTAGGCGATTTTTGAAAGTGAAAAAGAGGATTTGCAGAATTGTTATGGAAGAACTTTGAAAAAATACGATTACTCTCCCGCAGTCTTGATAATTTTCTACCATTCGTTGATTTTGTTTTTATTATTATATTCCACAGAAAAGAAGCCGAAGGTGCCGAATGTCTGCAAGGATTTCAAATTGTTCATTCCCTCGGTGGAGGTACCGGTTCCGGTATGGGTACGCTGTTGATAAATAAAATCCGCGAAGAATTTCCTGATCGAATTATCAATACTCATTCTGTTATTCCCTCGCCAAAAGTATGTATTGGTTTATTCTGGAACTGTATTTACAGTGTACTGTATAAGAAATGTTGTTGCATGCCTCAAATACTAAAATCATAGTCGAGGTTGTACACATTTTTTTCCAACTTTTACAATTGCTCTCTTTTATGAGATGATCTTCTTATTCTGTTACTTATTTTGTATGAGGGATTAAGGGTTAGGGTAATTCTTATTGATACTTGTCACGAGGAGACGTTGGAGTTGGAATTTTCCAGTGAGACCTAATAATACGGATTATTATTACATACTTATTGGTTCAACAGTTCTTTTTTTCAATTATTCAAGTATTTAATGAAATTTGTTGTACCATCTCAATCATTCTCTAGTCGCATTTATCACGTCTAAATGTCTCGTACATTTTTAAATAATTTGCTATAATGTTTTTCAGGTATCGGACGTAGTCGTCGAGCCCTATAACACGACTCTTTCGGTCGATCAACTAGTCGAATCGACAGATGCCACATTCTGTATCGATAACGAAGCCCTTTTCGATATTTGCACTCGGACTTTGAAATTGGAACGACCCGTGTATAGCGATCTGAACCATTTAATCTCATTGACCTTGTCCGGAGTCACGACCAGTTTCAGGTTTCCCGGCCAGCTGAACGCCGATCTGCGTAAACTGGCGGTGAACATGGTGCCTTTCCCTCGTTTACACTTCTTCGTGCCCGGATTCGCTCCTCTAACCGCCAAAGAGGTGCAGGATTATCGAGCGATGACGGTGAATGAGCTGACAATGCAGGCTTTCGACATGAAAAACATGATGGCCGCTTGTGATCCGAGAAACGGAAACTACCTTTGTGTTGCTTTGGTGTTCAGAGGAAGAATGTCAACCAAAGAAGTAAGAATGGGCGCTGAATCGTTGAAAATCTCGATAATACCAGTTTTATAACGAAAACTCATTTTTTGTACTTGTAGGTAGAAGAACAACTTAGCGCAATTCAACAAAGAAATTCGATGTACTTCGCTGACTGGATTCCAAATAATCTGAAAACAGCTGTTTGTGATATTCCAAATCGCGGCATTCCGATGTCCGTTACATTTATTGGCAACACGACTAGCGTTCAAGAAGTATTCAGACGAGTCGCTGATCAGTACAACGCTATGTTCCAAAGAAAGGCTTTCTTGCATTGGTACACCGGCGAAGGCATGGAAGAAGATGAGTTTTCCAAAGCTGAAGGTAAAATATCGAGTGTATTAATTAATCGGCTTCGGCTTTTCACAGCTTGATCGTGGGCCGTACATAGGAAAATTTGATTAACTGCTTCTCTAAGTTTTTTTTCAAAAATATTTTTCTCACTCTGCTTTAATCGCTGTTAACGAGTAGGTACTCGTCTAAAATATAAAGTCCGAGCACCCAGGTCAACTTTACAGTTCTTATTCGTTGTAAAAAATTTTCATATTTTGACCGTTATGAAAACGAAAGCTGTAATAAAATGCACATAAAAATTGTTTGCCGGAAACTAGTTGGTTACAGACCAATAAAAATGAAACTAAAATGAAAAGTTGTACAGAAACAAACAAATACTTTCCAAGACAAATAGAGGAGTTGAATCGATAGAATTTTCTCATAATCCTTTGAAGTCACCTTGGTTTTCCTTTAAATTACAAATTCCAACCTTTTTGAACCATTACTTTACAAGAAAAAAAAAAACAAAAAACAAAAAACAAACGTAAAAAGAATCAATCAGATTGAATTGAACCACCTCGTGAATAAAATTTTATTTTACTCTCGAAAATATACCGGTTTGCCAAAAGTATTTTATTGTGTTTGTAAGAGGGCAACTTCGAGAACTAGAATCTGTCAAAAACTTGTCTCAATCACCTTGAATAAATGTTGAAGAAGTCGAAAATGAATTGCATTTTGGACTTGCATACAATTTAGCGTATATTTGGGTTTTGTGATGAGAATAATGGAACTATCTGCTTCGTCAATGACGCCACACTTACCTCAAGATTTTCATTTTTGTACTCATTCACTATAGAGACTTTTTAATTTTTCTATTATATAAAAATGTGTCTTCTTGAATTTAAACGTTCAACTTCAATTTCTCTGTTCACAGGTAATTTACTGGATTTGATCTCCGAATACCAGCAATACGAAGAAGCCAGCGGCGACGATGACGCTGAATACGAAGAAGCGCCTCGTCTTACTCCTCGAACAGCTGAGGGCAGTGAAGAAGGTGGCGAAGCATCGACCGAATCGCCTGGAGCTTAAGTACGCCTATTTATTTCCTTATTTTTTACCAAATATCCTACGAAACTGTCTTCCTACTCTTTCTTTCGTGACTTGCAACATTTGGAAAATGTTAAACTTTTCATTTATTTATTTTAATTATTTGTGTCATTAAAATTCATTCAAAAAATCTTAAAATCGATGATTTGAGGGAAAATGCCTAATAATTATGGAGTGTTGCACGGTATAAATTTTTTTAGTAATTTGAAATTACGAAAAAAATATTTGGTAGTCTCGTCAACAGAGCAAAATATCACGTATCGCTGACACTGTTTGAAAACTGTTAATCGAAAAAATAATTGAAGAGCCCACTTCCAAGATGCGCTAATTGCAAAAATAAAAACTTTCAAAAAATGTACTGCTCCCCGTCTATGAGTCTCGAAAGGTTGGTTCCAATGCAGTTTTGTAAATTCAACAATTCGTCAGTTTTGCAAAAAAAAAATTCTTTTTCAATCTATACCTATTTTATGGGAAAAAGTGGACTTCGAAAATAAAATTGATCACTTAGCTCTCTGTGGAATCTGGGTTCATGCCAAGGTTCGTATGTTTTATTATCTGGCTAGAAATGGGTGAGAATTTTTGTATGGAATTTTGCAGGGTGTGGACTTGGACCAACGATATGAAAAATTATATCGTATGTTGGGAGTGTTTTGCCCAATACCAAAATTAATATTTTTCTGGTAACGAAGAGGAAGAGACGTAAAGAGAGAAATTTAATTGCATGCACTTATTTTGTTATAATACTGCTATAATTAACTCGTATCTTGCTGCAATTAATTCGACATCTTAGGTGACAAAAGCAGCTGATCGCATGTTTGAGTCTAAATTTAAATAAGGTGTGATCAAGCTGAAGATAACGTAATTATGTGTCTTATTTGTCAAAAGCGTTGTTAATATTTCTTCATTTTTACTTTTTATCGTTTCTTTATACCTCCAGGAATAGATAGAATAGTAAAAAACTGTAATTCCAGGTAACTAATTCAAACGCAGAAAAGGTAAGAAAAGAAGGTACGTAAACAATGCTTCTGCCAAATGGATACTGAATGACGACGTTATTTCCAGTTACAGGTATGAGATTTAAGTGTTAGTATAAATACTAAATGAAATGCAAAATAGTACGACTTTATAATATTATAATTTACAATGTTTTTAATATACATAAGGAATAGAGGAAAACAATAAAATAATAAAAAATAGCATTTTTACGTAAATAATGAGGATCAATATATTTTTTTAAATTCTTAGGGACCTTTCAACCTTTCATCTAATGGGGTTAAAATTAAAAACATTGATCGAGTTTTGGACTAATTGTGACGAACATTTCACGGCAGACGAGTTTTATATACAAGTTTATAATAATAAGAATTAATATTATTGTGATGGGAACGAACGTTCAACGTACTGCGTTATGGTATTAAGTAATTACATAATTGGTAACTAATTTTAAGTATGGCAGAAGCATTCACAGCGGCTCAATAATACCACTGTGAAGGAAAAAAGCTAGAAAATATTTTACGATTTAAATTTAAATGTATAATTCTCGAAGAAATGAAAATGACTCGTACAAAGAAAATTTTACCAAAGAATTACACGCGCCAACCTATAATTACGTAAAAGACAGAATTTCGAAAAAATGATTACAAAAATTTTCAAAAACTCGCAGATGAAAACGATAGAATAGAAATGTAAAAAGAAAAATTGTTCTCCCCTACGAAACAGAAAATTAAATTTCAACGGCCCTTTTCTGAAGCGCAGAAATCTGGATAAAAGTACCGATTCAAAATTTCTTATATCATTTTTATTAAAACGATTATCATCTTCATATAAAACTAAGTCCGCCTAAAAATAAAAAATTGAAAAATTGAACCCTGAAAAAGTAAAGGTTGAAGCGGCGTTGAAAACTTCATGTGTAAGAATGCATTCGGAATTGACTTCAATAACTGAATATCTTGCAAAGCGAATGAAAACCACGAGCGAGCGTGTTTTAGAGCATAACATTCGAAAGAAGAACATAGGTAATTATAATTAAATCTACTAGTCTGCTTTAAGTTTCGTCAGTCGAAAATTCGAGTCGAGGTACGTTATTAAATGGTTATGATAAAAAAAGAGTAAAAATAAAATTATTCAGTTGAAGTTCGGTTATTGGTGACAAGTGTTTCAGCGACTTCAGCGACTTCGATAATCTGTAAAACGAAAATGAAAAGGTTAAATCAATATTATTACGAATAAGCGATGAAATATTCGAGGTGAAAATAGTTTCTCCTTTAGTTCTCTACTGTAGGGCAAAGAAAAAAAAAGGTATGAAGGGTAAAATTTAATATTACTCATTGGAGATGTTCCTGTGATCTAAGGTGTGAATCATGAGGTCTGAGTACGTAGCAGCCGATACTCGTAGTTTCTATGGTGGGCGGGCGAAAGGGGGGAAATGGAAATAATCTTTCATAAAAGTACTTACGGTGGTCGTCGTAAATTTATACACACGAACGTTTAACGCGCAATATTCGATTTGGAATGAGCGATCAACCATTGTAAGGTTATGTCAATGTTTTCTTTCTCCTTACACGATATGGAGTAACAGCATATCTCCCGATCTTGAATGGCATTCAGGTTCCTAAATTAACAAAAAATTAATAATAATGAAGGAAAATTTTATGGATTTGGCTACGTCACGGCAGTGATGTGGAACAAAACGAATATTGGTTTCGATTGTGGTTTTGCTTATGAATTATTTTGGTTTCGGATTTGACTTCGGTTTTGGTTTTGGTTCTCGTTTTGATTTCGGTTTTCAATCGTTTTGGTTTCGGTTGAAGGAGGGAGCTTCTTAGCAGTTTTTATTAGTTTTGGTTTTTTTAGCTGTATTATTCGACATATTCCAAGTTCAACATGAGTCAAAACACAAAATTATCGCTATTGAAAGCAAAAATTTAGAAATTAGGTCAAATTTCATCGGAACTGAGCACCGAATTCAGAAAAAAACGCAAGAATATATTATTAAAGGTAGTTGAAGGACGGCATAAAGAAAAATTTTAAACCAAAACAAAACTAATAAATCGTTTTGGTTTTTTTTAATGGTGTTTTTAACAATTCACGAGTTTATTTTCAAAAAACCCTCACTGAAACGTAATTTATTCGTACTTCCATCTGAAGATCTCGTTGCGAATTTTAACTCGAAATTCCATTAGATTATCTATTGAATAAAATTCGAAGTCGAAAAACATCATACATTTGCCCTTAAACGAATTCTTCTTCATGATTTTACAGCTTTTTCAATCAGTGACCCTAATTTTTCTTAAAACTTTTTTCTTTGAACTTATTCTGTAGCTGAGAAGCCCAGTTATCCCAGTCCAAACTTGGTAGTTTTGAGAAAACCGTAGCCAAGGTTTTCAAAATACACCCATTTCCCTGGTATCGAGTTCTTTTAGATTTCATTTCGAGGATAATAAGTGGTTATTTTGAATCGCCGAGTTCACAGAATAAAATTGCAGCGTAAACTGCATTGAAAATAGTAAATATGTATCCACTTATCACTAAATTAGACCAGGATTAGTCTGATTCTCAGCCACAATATTAAGTTAGAAAACAGAAAATCATACGAACATTCTATCGATAAGATTTTTCTCTTCGAGTGCTTCGGGCAAGTCGCGTTTATTCCCTAAGACGAGGACAGGAATGCCTGTTAATTGAGGTTTTTCAATCAAATTGTGCAGTTCGTTTCTGGAGGCGTCCAGTTTGTCCAAATCTGCCGCATCGACCATATATCTAGACCATAGGCAAATCGAATTAGATCGGTGAAATAGGAAAAGTGACCTTGACTTGAGAAATAGATTCGCTTACACAATAGCATTGACACCTCGGCAGTATCTTTCCCACATTGAGCGAAATCTGGGTTGACCCCCGATATCCCATACTTTGATGGTGACGTTGCCTTTGGTGATTTTTCTCATATTGAATCCGACGGTTGGAATTGTGTCTTGATTGAACTGACCGGACTTGGGATACAAAGCAGAAATTAGTAAACGATATCATGTAGTGGTTATTCGAAACGACGAAAGACGAATTTTGATATAGAAAATACTTACAGCGATAACGTTAACGAAGGTCGTTTTACCCGAATTTTGTAGTCCCACCAGAGTGAGTTCCATTTCTTCCTTCCAGAATAAACTCTTGAACCAGTCTAAAATTCGATTTATTAGGGCCAGCATATTGATTTTAGGTGGTCAACAAAAACTGCAGATTTTTGATATGACAAGGATTGCACTCAACTATATAAAAAAGGGCAGCATCGGCTGGATTAAAGAAAAATTCATCGTTAAGAAATGCACCGACAGAAATTAATAAACTTAGTAAATGAAATGGCTAACTTGAAAATGTTTTATAAGTTCGAGGAGTCTTAGAAAAATACGTCTCTAATTCGTAGAAGAAAGAAGAAAACAAGAACGATCAATATTTATTTCGTCGATCTCATCCAATTTCCATTCCAAGGACGGTAGAATACGTACAGTATTCTTATCAATTCCCAATTCCTTTCAAAAAAATACATTAAAAACCACGGTTTCTTTCTCTCAATATCTGTAATGTATTTCGTTCGTACATAAAGTCCCAGTAGTTCCACTTCCATTCCGTGATCCATTTTTCCGCTTTCAAGGTGACGATGAGATCTTCAGATAGAAATATTTTACGATGCTATGAAAAAATTAATTGAAAAAATTAATTTTTTTTTAAAATAATGATTTTTAGAATTTTGCAGTCTACTTTTTGTGTCGAATTTACGAATAATAAATTGTACTTACTACTTAGCCCGAGCCCCTCCATGGTTTCTTCACACTTTTTCATGCCAATTAGATACATTGGTATAATTTTGATCATATTTGGCATTTTGGGAATTTTTTAAGTCTATTTCGTTAATTTTTGATTTAGCTTGTAAAATTGTGTCATTTAATTAATTTTTTGAAGCTAAAAATTTCCAAAAGAACAGCAGGTATGTTAAAAATAAAAAGTCTCGATTTTAAACTATTTATTTTTTGAAACTTTCTGACGAATTGATTGAAAACAATAATATCAGTTTTACCTGTAGCATTATCCAGTATAATACTATATTATAACAATTCAAATGAAAGTTTTGACAATAAGTTAGCTATATTCATAAAAAGGTGCAATCACACTATCATCTTAAGCCGAGCCTAATACCCGAGCATCTTTTAATTTGTTTAGCAATTTCATAAATTTACCTAATTTTACGTGTATTATTTGGGTACTCGGCGAGTGTGCTCGGGTATTCGGCTCGGCTTAAGACGATGGTGTGATCGCACCTAAAGACGAATAGGTATTTAAGGATAATCAACGAAATAAGAAACAAAAACAAACATTAAACTGATATTAAAAAACAAAATGGAATGAAGTTCAACCGTAATCATAAACAGAAATATCTAATGGTGAAAATAAGGATAATACACATGAACAATACATGAAAAAAAGAAATCATACTTATTAGTTTTTGTATGGAAACTTGAAAAGAAAAAAGTAAAAAAAATGAGAACAGAAATTTTAAAATTTTTGCTTTCCAAAATTTGAAAATGAACCAGACGAAATTGATTTTGTAATTATTTCTTTATTGGGTAATTAAAGGCTTTTAGTCAAAAAAAATTATAAGAAGGATACTGACGTAAACAAAAAATCAGCTAATAGAAATGGTCTGTGAAATCGTATTATTTAGAATTTATCAATTCGTAGAAAATCAATGGGCTAAAAGAAGGTTTTTACAGTAATTTTTTTTTTCACTCGAAATACAGAGATCAAGTGAAAACCTGCAAAAAATATTAATGGGCTATTTACATCATTCGCATGATTTTCCCAATTTAACTAATTAAAGATTATATGGGTGGACAGAAAATCAGCTTTTACCATGCTTTTTTGGCCTTTTTTATGTTCTTGTTTCTCAGAGCCTGTTATGGCTAGAGAGTTGAAATTTTGAAAGTTTCTTCACCCAACCTTGGAGTAAATTTCAAGACAGGGATTTTGAAATTAAGTTGGAATTCGAAAAATAAAAGCCATTTTTCGAATATTCGAGTTCAAATTCAAATTTATTTCACTTTTAAAAAAACACGTTTTGTAGCAGATAAAAAAACAAAAGACTGTCGATTTATGTTTCAAACAATTCTACCAACCTTCTGGGAGGTGGGGAGATATTCAATTTTATTCCTGTTTTTTGGAGTCTTTTTTTTATGCATCTTTTTTTTACCCTGGAGAAGGGGGGGGGGTTTATCTCCGAAACATTCCCTGGTGGTACCACACAGACCACAACTGGATACCCTTATTTTCACCAACAGAACTAGAACCTTGCAAATAACATATCCTTGAGACTAGAAGGCGTCTTTAATATTCTGCAACTGATGTATAGCTATATTCACAGGCAAATTAAAATGGTAATGACTTAGCTTCTCAAGGCTGCGAAACGCATCCTCAAAATTGGTTTTGGCCGCGTAGCTCCATGGTTCGTAGTACATCTCAACTAGCGGTTTTGACCTGTATATTAGTTGCAACCAATTGACTAGTAGTTTGGCATTGAGTGCAGCGCACACAAAAGCCTTGAATTGCGAATTAAAGCTACGCTTAAAGGCAGAATGTGATGAGATGATATTACCAATGGTGATGAGTAGCTTTTGGGTGGTGGAGGCTGCGCAGTGAGTGCCCACATCCAAATTGAAGCTCTGCGACAGCTTCAGCGCTGGCGACGAATTAAATTGGTCACCGTTTTTCATTTTGTAATACTTCAGTATCAACTCCCAAACATGTGCAGTCTGCTGACTTTGACTAGAATTGGTGATATGTGGCATACAGCCGATCACAAATGTCAGGCTGCTCTTCACACTGATGCTTTTTCCCTCTGTCACCAGTCCGTGCTCCATGAGGCTCTGCAGGGCAGGCGCCAGCTTCTTGCGGATTACTCCAGTTAGCTTCTGGTTGCTAATATAAAGCGAGCCTTCCTCCGACTCGGACATATAGTCACTATCAATGGGCAGCTCCGGCTCCAGTGCCAACTCGATGACCTCGGTAATGGCCACCTCTAGCTCGGCACGGATATCTCCCCAGTGGTTGTAGTGAGACTTCTTTGACAGGTATTTGCGCCGGATAGTGTCCTTCTCCTCCTTGCAGTGTACATTTAAGATATGCAGCATTGACGACATTCGTTTCACAAAGTTAATCATTAATAATTGACTGGTATCTATGGCATCCGCTTTGGATGCACTCTCTTCGTCCATCTTAGTCACTGAGAAGTGGCATTCAGCCACTCGAGACTGAGGTTTGACTGGTGAGCTACTACTCAACGAATTCTGTAAATCGACGATTTGCTGTTTGAGGTGAGCAATCAATCTATCTTTCGTCTCATCAGCATCTTTGCTGGCATTTGACGACAGACTCTGGATTTCGGGTATTGCCTTGAAAGTGAACTCCTCCAAATCTTTCAACAGAGACTCTTTTTCCTCAAGAGGAGCGTTGATAATTTGGCGCAGTCTGAACTGGACGTGTGCAATATGCGTGGTAACGGCGCTGAGCGACTCTAACAGCTGTAATTCATTATGGTGGGTGAGCGCAACCTCGTCCTTACCTCGGTCAGTTGGGTAGATGGCTAGAAAATCACTGTGCGAATGGAAGTAATCGTCTGGCGCGGCTGAATCGCCATTGTTAGCAACTGCCATATGGAATATGAGTATAGCCAACTCGTCGGCTGGTCTCACAAATAGTTGATGTGGCTGCTGAGATCACATCGGACAACAAATGAAAAACAAAATTTTGACAATCGTTTCCATTCAGTATCCAATATAAAGCAAAATTACGAATACGAAGTTCAAAAAATTCAAATTCTTTTAGTTTTTTCAAAAAATTGACTGGCAAACCGCAAAACTAACGAACGACGCGTCAAGGGCTGTCGAGGCCTTATCATTATTTTTTTGCTTACAAGTAAAAAAAACAATAACAACTTTACCCCCATCTCAAGATCCGGATTGATGTCTCAAATGAGGAAGGATAAACACATGCCCAATTACTCGATTGCTATTGGTCAATTGTTCAAATAATGTTTGTTCATTCGAGTATTTAGTCACTCGTTCATCGTTTCTTATTTGGGACATACTCCAGTTCATATCGTTGTTTTGAAATTTTGGGTTCTCTTCTTTTCTTTTCTTTTCTTTCCATATAACCTTTTCATGTCGCGTCTGGTTGTCATCAAAATTAGTAAAATGAATTTTTTCCATAATGATTTCTACTTGAAAAGTGTGATTTTCCATTTCTCCCCATGCTTTCGTTTACCTTCGGTGATTCTGTTTTATTTGAACCCATCCATTATTTTTAGGTTTGTATTATAATCTATTTCGTTACCGTAGCAACCGAATGTAATCAAAATGATATTAAACCACTTTGTCTCACTGCTTTGTCTATGTTTCTTCTAGCTTACATCGTTATTGAGATCTTACATTGTATGCAGAGCCAAATAACCATGAATTTCGATCTCATTCAGTATTACTGCAGAGAAAAACACTTCCGAACGATGCGTTCTATTGCAGAAACTGCTGTTCAAAGTAGACCGGACGACGCCGTAATGAAACTGCAATACTGTACAGCATTAATTCTGGAGAACAGAATAGGAGAAGCGCTGCGAGAACTGGAACTTTTTACTTCAAAAGGGGATACCGAATTGGCCATCACTGTTGCTATGATCCATGCTCAGAATTTATGCGATGTATAATGAAGATTTTGTGTATCTCTTTGGTCTATTGTTTTTTACTCCATTACTATTGTTTGTTTGTTTTTTTCATAGATACCGGATAACGAAACAATCTTTAGCTTGGAAAATCGTTTGAAAGCGGAACGTAAAAGAGCCAGTGAATTAGCTCTGTATTATGCAGCCAATTTCTATTTACAGTTACAAATTTTTGATAAAGCTAAAGAACTGACGGAGTTGATATTCCAACAGAATCAAAGCTCCGTAAGAGGCTGGCTGATGAAAGGATGGCTGGAACTAAACGGCGGTAATTTAACAGATGCTATTGACTGTTTCAATAATGTTTTATTACAGGTACGTTATGTTTATTTATTTAAAAGTAGAAATCCGTTTGTCGAAAAAACTTGCCATAAATTATCTTACAGGAAAATCAAAACTTCAGCGCTGCCCTCGGAGAAATCTATTGCTTATCCGTTGGTGATGCTCTTCATCGTTTGAATCAGCTGATAGTCAAGTATCCGAAATTAACACCTCCGCTAATGGAGAAAATGAAATTCTTATTAGCCGACCGAGATTGGGATCAGTGTGCCGAATTTGCTAATAGGATTTTAGAAGTTGACGAAGCCAATATTTTGGCGTTAGAGGTTTGTTGGAATTATTTTTTATATCGATTATATTATACTTAAGGACTTAAGGAGAAGAAACGGTGAAAGTCCACCGTTGCGCACTGCCAGCGAATGAAAAATACGCATCGACGCTCGTATTTACGGCGCTCCAGTTATGCAATAAGTGCGACACGATGCGGACGATTGTTTTCACGTTTTCTCCCGTTGGTAACCCAGAATATTGAGTACGGGAAAATTAATAATAATTGTTTCAAATAATTACTGTTGTAATGGTTTGAAAATATTTTTCGAAGATAGAATATCTAATTTTTGAAAATATATCTTCGAAGAAATTTAGTTCCACAAGATTTGAATATTTTAAAACTTTGTTAAATAATTTTTGGAATTCATTATAAACAATTTTTTTTAAAAGAAAATATTTTTGATATGTTTTGGAATAATTCTCGAAAAGGTAGGAATAAGATCAAACTAGAAAATCGACAAAAATATTTTTAAAACATTTAAAATATTTTGAAGAAATTATTTCGCATGTTGTTTCTAATATTTGAATACATTTTTATAATAATCCCACCCACGTGTCTTATGTGTTGGTATTTGAAAATAATTTTTTTCGATTTATGTGTACGTAAATTATTGTACAATCTGTATCAGGAAAAATTATTCTCTCATTATTCTTTCAAATAGGAAAGATAAAAAAGCCAAAAAGTTGAAAGAATTGAAACGTACACAAAATCAAATATTATGTTAGAGTACTGCAACTTAAAAATTGACCTTCATTATTATTTTTCGATAAAAATTGAATTTTTCAGTTTACTTATTACGAATATTTTTTAAAACGATACAAGAAGCTTAAAGAATTAAAGATACGTATAATTTCACATTTTATTTTATGTCAAAACTGAAGAGGGAACTTGGAATTAATTGCAAAAACATTATTTCAAAATACTTTAAATGAGAAATTCCAACTTCGTTATTTCTTAAGTTTTTTTTCTTCATCAGTATTTCTCACGAATTCATGTTTCAGTTTAGAATTCTGTACAATTTGTGTGCTCGCGGCGATACTGAATTTGTCCTAAACCATTACGAAGAATTGATATTAGCTTTACACAATCGAGAACCAAATAACTGGTTTCTGTACTTCGAATTTGGTCAAGTACTATGTCGTACAGGTGGAAAAAATTTGAACTTGCTTCAAATCTCTATGAAATTTGTCCAAGAAGCGTTGAATTTAGATCCCAATAATGTAGCTGTGAATATTGAAATGGCAAATCAATTCTATTTGTTGGGAAATTACCAAAAATCAGTCGATATTTGCAAGAAAGTGGCTCTCATCGATGATTCGGCTACCGAAGCTCTAATTGGACTCATCAAATGTCGTTTAATGGATAATGGCTTAAATGAAGAGGTTTGTAAAGCCTTAATTGAGTGTTTTAAATGAACTGCTTTCTTCTAACCGTAATTTTTCTATCGCAGATCAAACAGCAAATCGACTTCCTTCTCGAAGTATACAACAAAGACACGAACCCTGATTTATTAGCATTGCAGGCCACATACGAACCAGAAAATATTGCTGCAAAGTTGCTGAAAAAAGCCATTGAACTGAAGTTTATTTATGTGAAAAACCTACGATTTGGTATAAAATATTTGATTGCTTTGGATGCTACGTTCATATTGGATGTGTTGCAGAGATTTTCTTTCGTAGGTGTCAATAAAGTGTTTAATTTATTTTGTTTGTGAGATAAACGTGTGAAGATAATTATAATTGAAAAAAATCAGGCAGAAAAAAAAACCTTTTTTAAATTATTATTTTTAAAAAGTATTGTTGAAAAAAATTATATGTAGAATATTTTGGCAGGAAGAATAATTATAGTTGAAATAATATCGACCTTTTGCGAGTTATTTGTATGGCTAAAAAATATTTTGTATTTTTCAGATTGACGAATCATTTCAAATCGAAGTACTGAAAAAATTAACAGATGTTATTCCAGGATTATTGGATTTATGGCTGCTGCTGGCACAAGTGTATATCAATTCAAATGCAAATATGGACGCCGAAAGAATATTGAGGCATATAATCGAAAATTTAGACGCGTCAAATGCGGATGCAAATTTAAATTTAGCGCTCATTTTAATTAACCAGGTACGTTCATTTAGCGTAATTTTGATTTGATTTTGTTTTGTAAAGTCATGAAATGATATTATTTACAGAAAAGGTATCGCGAAGCTGAATCTACCTTGGAATTATGTTTGAGTCAGAATCTGAATGCGCGCTCGAAACCATTGTTCCATTTTTTGATGGGTAAAATTAAGAAACATGAAAATAACCATGGAGAGTGTATCGACTCGATGTTGAATGCACTGAATTATATGACTGGTGAGTATCGAGCGACGTTTACAACCTTCAATACCTAGTTGATTCAATTTTAAATAAATATTTTAAAAATATTTCTAAAATTCAACTAAAAGTACAGCCCAACAATTTTATCCTGTCGGAGAAAGACAATTTTTTATCGGTTGTGGAATTATGAAAAGTATTTCCCATTGGACGGTATACTCTACAGTGTTTTTGAAATAGTTTAAAATTTCTAGAAAGTGACCATTTAAAGTCTCTGGACCTTGCATCGCTATACTTGGATCTGAGTCAAAGCTACCAAATGATGCGACAACCTTCTCAAGCTACTGAAGCCATACAGAAAGCTACTCTTCTTCTGGAAGGTTCGCCTCAAGAAGATCGAATTTTAGTCGCCCGTGCTGACTTGGAATTATGGAAAAATAATCCTGATCAGGCTCTAACCTTGCTGTCTTCTATTCTGCCCAAAAGCTCTTTATATCATGAGGTACGATTTTTTTCTTCTTCAGTTAAATTCTGTTACTCTTATTTTGGCTTGTCGGTGGTACTAAAAAAATTGAAGAACGTCTTACTGTAACATAAAATAATCCCGTGTCAATAATTCCTTGTGAAATTTTATTCCAGGCTCAAATGAAAATAGCAGAAATTCACTTGAAATTTAATAAAGATTCCATAAAATTCGTGGAATGCCACAAACAACTAGCGGAAAAAGATCCGAGCCACGAAAATTTGATCAACCTCGCAGAAGCTTATTTTTCCATCAGAGTAAGTTAAAAATGTTCATTGAAAATGAGAAAAAAATGCGACATAAAAGCCTTTTTTTTTTCTGTCGTTTTATATTAATTATTGTTTAATTTATTTTATTCTCTATTTTTTTCCCTGGTACTTACCTACATAGTATTAGAGCCATGAAAAGTCATGGTTTATGTTTTGAACTGCCCTATAAACATCCTGTACGAATTTCAAATTTCAAATTATTTAAATTGCTGTGAATATCAAAAATAATGACCCAAAGAAATAGAGACGATAATAATTATTTCCCCTTTGAACAAAAATTATGTCATGCTGTCGAATTCATTCATATCTTTTGTTCTCGAATTTAGCTCTTCTTTTCCGAAATTTATTTTTATAATTACAGAAAATAGACGATGCTGTAGAAGTTTATGAGAAAATTTTGCGAAAGAAATTTGATCCGAAGTTGTGTAAAAAATTAGCTGAACTTTATTGCAAATGCCATCAATATGACAAGGCTATGCGTTGCTACAGAGAAGCAGGTAAACAGAAATTACTAACAAATTAATTTCTGCTCCCACCGTCTTTTTTTTTTTTTTTGTTTCGTTTTATGCGGGTATTTTTGAAAAATTACTCTTGAAAATGTTCCTAATGAACTGACATTCGGTAGGTCCAGATGGCAGCGTCGATCTAGCTCAACTATTATTTCGAATGGAGCAATGGGAATCTGCTGAAATGACATTAGCTCATGTACCCATTCTGGACAAAGCTCTTTTGCTCTCTAAGGTAGTTTTTTTATATTTTTTCTGTTCCGTCGGTGAAATTCTTTTTTAGTAATATTTTCCTGTCGTAGATCAAAGAAAAATTAGGTGACATTCCATCGGCTGTCAACCTGTTGAATGAAGCGTACCAAAAAGTTGGTCGTAATAACGATTCAATAGCTGCTCAATTCTGCTGCCAAATGGCTGAGCACGAAGCTAGTCAACAAAATTTCGAATCTGCCATTGAACATTATAAACAAGCTATAGCGCACTGTGAACGAAATAAAACCGACGTTACTGCCATCCAGATCTCATTATCGAAACTGTATCTGCAGGTAAATAAATGAGTATTACAGCATGGATTTAAAAAAAAAAAAATCAAGTGTAAAATGGACATTTTCAAAATATTAAATTTTCAGAAAAATGACTTTGGCTCTTGTCAGTCAATTTGCTCTACTCTCCTCAGTAAAGATGCGAATAACGAAATGGCATTACTTCTCTCAGGTGATTTATCCTTTCGCAAATGTGATTTTCTATCAGCCAGCAATCTTTTCCACAAACTGCTATCGAAGAAACCAGATTATTGGTTGGCTTTAGTTCGAATGATCGAGGTTAAACGTCGAATGGGAGTTTTGTCGGAAGTAAATACGTATCTGAAGAATGCGTACGAAGTTAATAGCGCCGATCCTGGTTTAGCTTATTGCACAGGTAAATTGTTTTGCCCTACCTTGTGAGTAGGATAGAAGAGGGTATTTAAAATTCTTTTTCTTTGAAATTAATTTTTATTATTTGAATTATTGCAGGTCTGTTCCACTGGTTCAACGGTGATTTGAGTGAAGCCATTACCAATTTCAACGCTGTTAAGCATGATGCTGAATGGGGTCAACAGGCACTGTACAATATGGTCGAAATATATCTGTCTGGTTTGGAGGATCATGAAACAGCTCAGTCGTTGCTGCAGGTATGTCTTTCCTCCTTTTCATATTCATTTTCATTTTTTTTTTTTCTAACGATCGTCTTCTTAATTTCACATTTATTCGAAAGTTGAACCGAATGTTAACGTGAAGGGTTTTTTGAAAAAACAATTTTAGTCAATGATGACATGAGCTACGAAAAGAGTAAAGAAAACTCATTTTGGAATAAATTCTATGAGATTCGAGGATTTGGTTTTTGGATTTAAAAAATAAAAATTGGGTGTAAGATCCTCGGCGGGATTACTGCATTGTTTGTATAAACTTTGTTATTTTGTATTGCTTTTCAATTCTTCACATGAAAAAAAAAAAAGTCAGTGTAATAAACTTACAATTTTCCAGTTTATTAATCAGCTTTTAAAATTTTTTCCGGGCTTTTGTTTTAGGAAATTGAGCCGAATTCGTCGGAAGAAGAAACCAATCGAAGTCTTTTGGTTAATTTTGTATTGCTGGCCTCCAAAGATAAGCAGCTGGTGGAAAAAGCAATGAATGAGTTGACTTTATTAGGATCTCGTGATGTTCTAAGGTATGTTTAAATCACTTGCTTTCGAATCAAAGCTAGTATTTCTCTCGCAGTATAATATTTTCTCTCCCTTTTTTCAAATATATTATTACAGAATTGGAGCTTCGCTGGGTTTGGCAATGGGTTATATGCTACAAAAACAGCCTCAAAGAGCCAGAAATGTGCTAAAAATTATCGCTAAAACTACGTGGCAGTATGAAGAAGCCGAGTACTTGGAACGCTGTTGGCTGCTTTTAGCAGAGCACTACGTTCAGTCTGGCAAATACGAATTGGCATTTGAACTGATAAAAAAAATTCTGCTCTATAATTCAGGATCATCGAAAGCACACGAATTATGCGGAATGATCGCTGAAAAAGAGCATAAGTACGGTGAGTAAATATGAGATGATGAATAAACTGTAGTTCTATCGAAGAATTAGTATCCTTCCAATATACGAGTATGTTGGTTTGGTTGGAAAGAGACAAACGAGTGGCTAATTCGTATCTGCTAGCCAAAGTATTCGAAAAAATGATATTTTTATTAAATTACATGAGGTTTATAGTTTTTTTTAGAAATAACTATTAATTTTTTTTCTTTTTTGACTAAATTAAAAATCTGAGGATCAGTGCATCTGTTTTACGTCACCAGTTGACTAGTTGAATTTTCCTACTAATTAGTTGTGCTTGAGCATGTTTTGGCAAATGACACGACTTGATTTTGGATGCTAATTTTCTAGGTGATCCTATTGCACACTATGTAAAAGCATGGGCCTTGAACAATCGACGTGATCCAAACCTTGGTCATCGTTTGGCCAGCTTATATCTGAAGAACAAACGCTATGCGGATTCAATTTCCGTATGCCATACAGTGCTCAAGGAAAATCCGGATTACTCGAGGATCAAAAAAGATGTTTACGAAAAATCATTATCGTTGTTGCGGACTTGAAAAAATTACAAAATTGAGCAGGCCATCAGGGTACTTTTTTTCTATAATTTCACATTAGTGTGTAACTTTTTTTTTACAAAACTCTGTACTTGAATTTGTGTAAAACTTTACGCTTTTGTATTTTAGAGTTCAGGAGAAAAGTATTTTCTTACCATAAGCCCCAATCCAATGTCGTTCTGTTTTGACTTTAATACTGAGAATTAAAATGGACCTGTCAGCCGTCTTGAAAAGACAGTCCAATTAATTTAAGAAACATGTGTTCATGTCAGATAATGTTGAGAAAATTTTATAAAACAATTGATAAAATATTTTTATTTATTTGAGCTTACCTAAGTACGTATGTATGCGATAAAAATTGATATAAACAGTTGAAAAAAAATTATTTACCCAAAGATAACACAAACATCTAAAACAACCGAACACAATATTTTCCAACAACTGCTTACTTCTTGTAACTATAAATACCTTCACCAGTCTTGACTCCCAATTTTCCATCATCGACGAGCTTCTTCAAAGTTTTCGTCGGTTGGAATTGTGGCACATCAGGGTATTTTTCAGACCAACCTATAAATACAATTTCGAATTAAAACTAACTATTTTCAAAATTTTCAAATTCTGGTTTTATGAAAAGACAAAATGAGAAATTTAAAATTCAAGCGCAGGCAACAGGATGATTATTCTACAGAGTTAAAAGTGATTACAAAGCTTGGTTTACAGTGGGGATTTACTTTCGCTTTCACTAATCAACCTATCAGCACAAAGCAATTTTATTTTCCATTAGTTTTTCTTCACTTTGATTGGTTGATCAATGAAAGAAAACGCAAACATCGAGAGCAAATTCCTATTGTAAACTAAGTTTGAAGGTGCAAGAGAGAACATCCAAGGTTAAATATAATATCTAATTAGTTGAAAAATATAAGTGTGGTAAGAACAGTGTATACCTTTCAAGATGAAATAAGTCGTGTCATGACCAACGTAATCAGCTAACTCAAAAGGTCCCATAGGATGCCCAGCTCCTAATTTCATTGCAGTGTCAATGTCTCTGGCGGTTGCATCACCTGCAATGTACATACACAAATGAAATAATTCGAACATATTTTTCTTTTTCGGGAGTTACTAGAATATCATGTAATTTAAAATCCAAACCTCTTTCGAGCATTTTGAATGCTTCGCCCATGAATGGCACTAATAGTCTATTAACAACAAAACCTGGAGTATCCTTACAGGTAATTGTAACTTTTCCGGCAGCTTTTCCCCATTCGACAGCCTTATTATAAGTCTCATCTGATGTTTCTGCAGTTCTAATGATCTAGAATTTTGAATTTTTTTATTACTATCAACTCGAAAAAACATTTATGATTGTCAAATAGGTTGGTTTTACTATAAAACGTCGTTATACCTACCTCTAAAAGTTTCATAACTGGTACAGGGTTGAAAAAATGCAGTCCAATGAATCGATCCTTTCTTGAAGTAACCGAAGCAATATCTTGAATTGAAAGAGACGAAGTATTTGAAGCAAATATTGTTTTCGAAGGAGCGACCTGTAATTTTTTTCACATTTGCGATTTAAATTCAGTCGAATATTACGCAAAAATAATTAATTGAATATCCGTACTGAATCTATTTCCGAAAATAATTTATGCTTCACGTTTATATTCTCGACGATTGCTTCAACGACTAAATCTGCATCTTTTACAGAATCAGGAAGACTTAGGGAGAAATTCAATTTTCCCAGGGTATTGGAGACGAACTTTTCACCTTCAGCAGGATTGTCCTACAATAAAATAAAATCAAATGAATATCAGTCGGACAAGAAACATTGACATATAGAATCAATCCAGCGAGCACAACCTTGTATAATTTCTTGGATACTCTTTGAACGCTAGTTTGGATATTGGACTTGGATTTCTGTAAAGCTTCGTCAGTCACATCAACCAGTGTTACATTATTTCCTATTTGGGCGGAAACCTAAAACCAGAATTAAGAAGAAAAATTGGAGAACGGAACGACTGAAATACAACTTATACTTGATTCATCTCGTATCATGATTAACCTGAGCAATTCCTGATCCCATCAGTCCACCTCCGATGACAGTAACATTGTTTATAGCTGAACGTAAATGACTGCTAGTAGCAAACCCACGGCACAGTACTGAAAATGTTACCGACATACTGACTAACTGAAAAGTGTGAAAAAAATTAGATGTGTGAAGAGAATAAGCATAAATAGAGAGAATTTACTATACCTTCTGCCTTGCAATTGTACAACACAAAGTCATTGACACGTATTATAATAATTGAATAGAAGGTAAATATTTGTAAATACTTGAAAATATCAAGGTTAAAATACTTGTTGTGTTCTCCTTCGAATACTTTTTCTATAGTGAACTTGTTGAATGAAATACGTAATCGAAGTTCAAACTTCGAACTTTTTTGAAGCATCGAGCAATTTTCAAAAATCAAGTTTGGTTGGTCTGGTTTTGGTTTAATTCGTTTTTTTTTTTGTTTTGTCATGCACTGATGCACTGAGCATGATGACGTCAGCCTCAGAATCAAAACAAGACGGAGAAGAGAACAAGAAAATTTGATAATTAAATGATAATAATTATTTCAAAAATCTTTTAAAGAAGTGGAAGGTATTTTATTATTTAATTTCTATTTCAGTAGTTTCTTTGAATGAAATTCAAGTTTTGTTGAATATTATCGATTCGTCGTTACGTCTTGATACAAAATGTAATGAAATTCACCAAACTTCTCGATTTCTTGTTTCTCTAGAAATTTTGTGTTAGTAATTTTTTCAAAGTTCTATCTTTTCGTCGAACAGTTTCGTTTCTTCTTGTCATGACTAATTTCTAATTAGTTTCAAGTGGTTTTTGTTTTTTAAATGAATCGACGATCAAGCGATCGTTATGTCAGGCGATAAGAAAACCACAATTAACGGCAGTCCTTCTCAGTATGTTAAATTAAACGTTGGAGGTTCGTTGCACTATACCACTATTGGAACACTTACCAAACACGACACTATGTTGCGGGCTATGTTTTCGGGTAGAATGGAAGTACTTACAGATTCTGAAGGTACGGGTAACTTTTAAACCTTGATTATCCGCATACTCTACTCTACTTGAATATTTATCGTAACCATCGAATTGCAGGTTGGATTCTTATAGATCGAAGTGGAAAACATTTTGGCACGATCCTTAGTTTTTTACGCGATGGTATGGTCACGTTACCTGAAATGTCTAAAGATATCGCTGATTTAATGGCTGAAGCGAAGTATTATTGTATTACTCCGCTGGTCGAGTCTTGCGAGCAAGCACTGAAATTCAAACACAGGGAAGTCGAACCCATTTGTCGAGTACCGTTAATAACATCTCACAAGGAAGAGCAGCTGCTGATCAATTCAACTTCCAAGGTAATGACTGTTTGTATTTGCAAGTAATAATCTTGAATAATATCGATGTTATTGAGAATTAATTTGTTTGATTCCAGCCGGTAGTCAAATTACTAATAAACAGGCATAATAACAAATACTCGTACACGGGGTGAGCAATTTTCATTTTCAATTTTCTAAGAGTTAATCTATTTTATTAGCATGATGATTTGAAATTGTATTGTGTATACCCTTTAGAAATATGCTAAACATGAATTACACGATATATTTTGACCTCATATTTTGCCATTTGTTAATGCTTTTTGAAAGGTTAAAAAGTTATTTGTTCCTCCTCTACTTCGGTAAAATAATGCCAGCCTTATTTATTAAATTTACCCGGAGAAAATGTTTTTTCATTACATGTGATTAGTCTTTCGCGAAAAAGAACTACGTCACTTATTTTGATCAATTTTAAAAAGTGTCGAAAATCTTCATAAACTTTTTTTTTGCCAGTGCATTAAAGTTTTAATAATTGTACATCTTTTTTTGCAAAAGACTTCCTATGGTTTACTATTTGAAAGGATTTTCTTGCCCCTCCTTCCAGTATTGTTTTTTTTTTCTGAATAAATCAATATTTCTCTCCACTACTTGACTGATTACTGTTTAAAAACTAATTAGAATTTATTTTTTCATTTTATTCAGGACGTCGGACGACAATTTACTTAAAAATATCGAACTATTCGATAAATTATCTTTACGTTTCAATGGTAGAGTGCTTTTTATAAAAGATGTAATTGGCTCCAGTGAAATATGCTGTTGGACATTTTACGGGCACGAAAAAAAAGTTGCCGAAGTTTGTTGCACGTCAATCGTATACGCGACTGATAAGAAACATACCAAAGTAAATTAGCTGAAAGTACTTGAAAAACTCCTTACTTAGCTCCACCTAATGCTGTATTTATTTTTATAGGTTGAATTTCCAGAAGCTCGCATTTACGAAGAAACATTAAATATTCTGCTGTACGAAAGTCGAACAGAACCAGATCAGGAACTTATGAAAGCAACATCTACTCGTGGAGCTGTCACCGGAGTATCGTCTTATACGAGCGACGAAGAAGAAGAACGTTCTGGATTGGCGCGACTTCGTTCCAATAAGCAGAATAATACGTCCCTGAATCAATGATGCACGGTTTTGTTGGGGCTGGTTTTGCGTTGTTTTCGAAACACGCGTTACTCTTGAGATTCTCAATCGTTTACACTCTTAATCTCAAGTACGTGAGTCCCATTTTATTTAATTATGTGTTAAGTAATTTATTATTATTTTACATCCGTTTATCTTAAATTAAATCGCAATTTCAATACGTGCTGTGCTAGAAAAAAATTAAATAAAACTTAATATGCAGCAGCATGAAATAATCCTGCTTGGTTTTAATTTCACAATATTTGTTTTGATGTCTGCTCAACACTGGGTATCTTTTTTTCTCTTTCAGAAATTCAGTAATTTTTTTTTTAATCTGAAAGAAACCACCGAGGGAACTGGATGAGAAAAAACCTATTTTAAGAAATACGAGTTCTTTCTATTATTAAATATTTTTCGAGTTCACGAAGGACACGAAATTACTAGTAAAGGCCGTATAGATTGAAATACTGGTTAGATTACCACGTTAGGAGTAATTAAAATTTAGACACAAATCTTAGGACGTAGGAAATATAGGGGCGGCGAGGAGAAATTTTTAGTTATAACGTAGGATCATGTACGTATGCTAAAATCTACGTAGACTTGAGAGTGGAACGTGACTAAGATTAAAATTAGCGAATACTAAAAGGGCATTTACAAGAAAAAGAAAATTGTGCCGGTTGTACATAGCGTTTCAAATTTCAAACGTACTGTTAAAAATTGGTAGCCATTTTGTTAGAATAATCCATTATTTGCCTTACATAAAAACTTCATCGGTAAATTGCATAATAAGATTGAAAAACGAAAATTCAAAAACGCAATGGCACAAATATTTAATTTACAAAAATAAAAACAAATACAAATATGTTTCAAACTTTTCGAACAAAAAATGGTGTTTTAATTTTAATAAAAATGTACTACAATATTGCACTTGAGTAGGAAATTTTGAGCAAAACCGCTCTTAAGAGACTCAGCTATTAACTGAATGTACGTACATGCTCTCGAATTTGTTTATCGGGAATGTTCTACGCTAATAAAACTGAAGTTTAGTTACAAATAAAAATTAATTATTGAAAAAATAAAAATGGAACATAAATTAATACGTCGAGTTTCTTATTACTCTAACAAACAATTGCCAGAATTTTCGATAGATGATGGAAAATAACTTAAACTATTCAGCACATTCGCAATTTACTGTATTTGTAGGTTAAGTGAAACAGGATTCAATTTTTATAAAGAATGAAAATGTTTTAAGTTGAATAGTTGTCTTACATTCTATTTTTTCTCTACGTATGTAGTGCTATAAAGTGGAAAAGATTCCGCCTTTCACACAGAATAGTTCCTAATGACTAGCACAGCATCCTAAAAAAACATTCGTCATCCCGAAACACTTTTTGAACTTGACTGCAAAACTCCTCTTATTTGAGAATTACACTTGTTTAGGCTCCACTAAAATCAGGAAACTATAAATTTATATTATTAACCTTTCATTGAAAAATGGGTGGCATTCATAAAAATTTAAATAGACAAGAACTAATCCTACACGAATGTGCGCATATAAGTACGTAATAAATAATCAGATTAGCTCCCACCTGCAATAAAAAATGCAGTCAACGTAAGTTCGCGCATTCCTCATCGTGGATAATTTAGGTTTTATTGACGAGCCAATTTTTTTTCCACGTAAGGTTTTTATATTCCAACGTGTGTTGAAAAAACCAAAACAACTTAAGGGAGGATTTTTTGAAGGCTTTTTCTCGAAGTGTACATCCCTGCTAGAGGTGCTCACAAACCGAGGTACAGTACCCAATTTACAAGATTAACATTCCGTAATCACGTTCCAGGCGACGTTTCGCTTTCAACGAAATGAGACCCATAGGATCTGAAGGTGTAGGTAGCCCAGCAATGTATTCGACCTGATGCTGGTAATAGGTTTGATTGTCAGCTGTCTGGCTACCGTAAATAACGCAGTCTTCAAATCTGAAAGATAAAAGCAAATGTATGTGTACTTGCATTAAGACGAAAAAAATTAATTAAATATTGCGACAGTTTCGAGTAGCGGTCCGTACCGAACGGTAACGTCAGTTAAGGAAGTATCATTGGTGAAATGTTCGCGAATTGTATTCACAACATCGGTTTGACGAGGGGTCCACACGCCGCCATGCTGAAGGGTGTCCCATCTCGAGTGCAAATGCAGGAAGCCGTGCGTATCATTGGCATTATTTAGCGGTTGCGTTTGAGGAATACCCTCAAAACACTGCTGAAAATGTCTTTCCAAATTTTTAAGTCCTTCGACGCAAGATTTCCACTGTAACGAACATCGATACGATTATTAATAGTGACTGACTGTAAACAGATGTCCAGCTGAGGTCAACATGAAAGATTTATTGGGACAAAATAACTAAATAAATCGTCTCATCCGCATTTCTCGTCATGCCAAGTTGAAAATAAATCTTTCGTTGAATTTGTAAAATGAGAGTACGACCCTTTGAGAAATAAACTCACCAGACGCTGCACGAAGTCCGGATCTTTTTCGCATTTGATATGCAGAAGTAAATAAGTGGAAATATTCTGATAACCAAATACGAACAAAACAGCTTTCGTTAAATGTTTATCGCAACCGTGCAAATTCGTCAATGACCGGCGCGCTTCATTGCGAAAGTTTGATTTTTTAAACGATTTTCGAGGCGATTTCTTCTTTTGTAACAATGACTCATCGTTTAAACAACGCAGAGAAGTGGCGGGTGTAAGCAATGCTTCATTCAGCTCATCTTCGGACACTTGCATCAAACTTAATTTTGACATCAACGGAGTGAGAGGGACTTCGTTGTTCGCAGTGGATTCTGAAAAAAATAGTAAATTCGAGCGAATGAAAATCGAAAATTAAAAGAAGTGAGACGCCGAATCGTCTAATTATGACTTTCCCCTAAAAATGTAAAAAAAATGAGAATAAAGTGAATTGCATGTCTGATCCGGGGAAAAAAGTGGGAATCGAAAAATACTATTTTAGCTAGACAGTTAAAACTGAAAATAATTTACATTCAAAACTAAAAAATATTTTTTTAGAAGTAAAAAAAAAAAACGTTACCAGTAAGTCCCTTTATCGGAGGCAGAGTTAAATCTACTGATTTTCGCGTTGTAACCTTGCTCGGATCTTTTGGTTTCAAATTAATATTAGTCGGCCTTTTCCTGCTTGTTGATGTCGATTTTAAACATTCAACCGGTTTGGGTGCAGGTTTTTTAAGGTCTGAAAAGAGACGAGTAAATTTAATATCGGAAAATTTTCATTATTAAGAGATTGTTAAGAAAATTGTAAAACCTGGATTAAGGTCTTGGCAATAAAGAGAAATATGATCTTCTCGAAGGGCTTTGGAGGCAGGTAAACCATTCTGACGAAACCACGCGTTGGTCGGGTCGCTTATGGTGTTATAAAATTTATGAGTTCTACGTCGAGTGAAGCGAGTTTCATCCGGGGAGGGTGGATTTTCTTCTTCACTCGCTTCGAAACTGAGATACCTAGAAATAGAAATGAACAACCTGAGCGAAATTTAGTTCAATGTGCAGCTTACGCGTTATTACTCGAGCAAAGCATTGCATTAAAGACCGATTCGTCGTACAATGTTCGAGCGAATCATTGTTAAAGATTGATTTTTGCATTTAAAAAAAAAAATGGATTTCTGCTTTAATCCTTCAAAATATACCTTGATGCGGATGTTGAAAGCAAATCCAAACTGTCGGTCGAGCAACAACGTGAATTACGTAAACTTTTTCGCGAGTCAATTATGAAGGATTCCACTTTAATGCGGGTAAATTGACCCTTTTTCTCATCATCGGCTGAAAGTTTGACTGTATCTTTCACAATATCTGGCATCAGCGCCAAACTGGGTCCATTTTTCGTTGGACTCGGTTCAAAATCCGATTCTTCTTCCACGAGAGTAAGTCCTCGCAATGTTTTCTGAGCTACATTGTCGGTTTCATCTGTCCCAAAATCCGAGGAATTTGGCTGTAAATAAAAAAATTGAAAATGTGTAGGAAAAAATTATACCCACTTTGATATTATGAAATTTTGGTGCGCTAGAGGGGTGATTAGAAATTCATCAGCTTGCAGTAATGCAGCATAAACTTACTCCTTTATAATCTGAATTATTCCGATCAAATCCATTTGGCATTTTATGCAGCAATAATTCACTCAACTCGGCGTCATTAATGTACACAGTAAGTAACTGAACACCTGCTGGAATGTTTAGCGATGATGAAATCCATTTAGCAGGAATCTAATTTATTCGACAAAAAATTTAGTGAAAGTTGCAGAATTGAGACTAGAGAAATTAATGCGCTACTACAACTAACTTTAATGCGGTATGGATCAGTAATGGATATTTGTTTCGTTATGTCAACGCTCAGCTGCGACATGACAACCCTGAAAAAAAAAAAAAAATCGAAGCATTAAAGCAAATTTCAACTCGATGCACCGAGAAACAACTGGGTCAACTTATCAAAACTTTCAACTATTTTTTTTTTAACTTCTACGTATTTATTGCTAACAACCAGAAAATTCAAGAGAAATTTTTTTTGAAAACTAGACATTTACAAAATTTTTATTTCCAAAAAAATTATTGATTTTCGTTTAATCTTTGGTTGATTGGTTCTACCAACGTTAACCTCAAATTCAGTGAAAAGTTATAAGAATGGATATTAATTTGATAGCGATAAGAAGTATAGTCGTACTTGTTTTGGTAAAAAATAGCACCACCGTAGACATGATGGTGATCTTGTAAGCTTTCCAATAGCTGAGCTGCTTCTAGAAATATACTGCTCCCACTCTGTTCAACAATCACAGTGAACCAAAAATTAGTCAAAGGAAATGCGTTTCGAATATTTCAAATATCCTAAGTATTAGTTGTTCTCAAAATCAACATAAATTTAAATAATTTACTCCGAAGTAGAACACTAATACGACAATTTTGGAAGATAAAAAATTGTTTTTGTTGATTAGGATGATTGGAAGAAAAAAATCCACGAAGAAAGAACAAGGGAAAAGAGACTTGAAATTTAGATATACCTAGTTGAACCAGAAAGATGAGATCGAGCCAGCAAAAATTTTTTTAGTGTTAATGGTAATGAAAAAATAATAATTTTAATGAATTTATGTTTAGGAAGAGGTCATCAGTACCAATCATAATTTTAAATTTTCTATGCCTTCAAAATTGGATATCTTAGAAGTCAGGACCAATAATTCTTACCTTCGGTAACCGAATTGTAGGAATATTTCCAAATATATTTCCAGGATATAATAACACGGGTAAATAAATTTCCATAACACTGGACAGTTTTTCACCAATTTCGTCCACTGTGGAATTATCAAAGGAATTCAAGTTAGCGTGAAAAAACTGTAACGTATGATATAAAATTTCGCAACGTTTCGAAAGAATCCAATCAGGAATATTTCTATCTGTGCCAACACACTGCAACGTAAAAGAAAAATATAATAAATACGAAAGTAAGATTATATTTTTGAGCTAGTTACAGATTATAGTAGAAAATCTCACCAATATAAATCGACCAATTTTTCTCATAGTGAATTTTCCATTACCCAAGGAGATGAGACGCGGAAATGTAAAATCTGTGACAAGAAATTGCGCAACGCCCATCAGTTGGCCGCATAGGGCCATCCTACGGTTGGCACTCACCCATGAAGGATGAAAAAAGACAATAGCTCTCTGTGGATCTTCTTCCTCACGGAGAAATACTTCTGTATCGTAGACAAATACAATAAACAGCTCTCTAAAAAAAAAAAACAGATTGACCATTTAATTGCTGAGAAAAAATTGGGTAAACAGATTTCTATAATGTAATATTTTACTTGGCCATAATTCGATGAGTTTATAGAGCACGAACTGTGGGAGTAGGTAACATTAATTCGATAATCTAGAACTGGAGATGAAATAATTGACGATGGCTTGAATGTGAAGAATGATGCTACTGTCCTACTGGAAGCAATATATTAGTGATACTAATCACTGATTGACTGATACGTGATTCAGAACATGAGGATTGTGTTTTTACCCTTTTTATTTATTCCTGTTATTTGAAGAAACCTTTTTGAAACAAATGTTAGAATTTACGAAAAATATTTTAGAAAAAATTTCGAGAAGTTTACGAGCGGGTAATTTAATTTTAATACTCAAATTAACAATTTTTCACTTTTCACTCCGTTGCTTCCACCACCACCTGCTTTCATTCCACAGATTATCAAATTTTCATTCCATTTCATTCTTTGCAAATACTTCAGCACATATTACACACACACACACACATACACAGTAGCAGACAATGTTTTGTAACCGTAAGTTGTAACGTAGTAGTAGTAGCCCAAAAGTTACATCTACGTTTTTACATATTTCATTTTGTGCTCTTCCGATGGTGACACTGATTTTGAAAGTCGCCTCACGCTTTTCACGTTTTTACACTTGTTCGATAAAAAAAAAAGAAGAGCAAAACAAATCCATTTTCTTTTTCATTCTTGTCGTGCTGGAATTTTTGACATGAATGTTTTTCAGTAGTTGCTTGATATTTTGGACATTTTGCCAATTTTCTTCGTCGGTATACGTTGTCGTATACTCAATTCTATCGATCGAGATGATTGAGCTCGAGCAAAACTACCTACGTGATCTGCTATAATGGGTAAATATAATGATTTAATTAATTTTACGTCAGTTTTACATTCTTCGCACAAATCTCTACTTGAAAATGAAAATTTTTTATAATTTTGATTAATTCCTTGTATTCGATTATAAACTTCCTCTCATTTTTTTTTTTTTCAGAAATTAAAAAATAGAATCTACTCGTCGAAATATCCTGAGCATAGTTAACGTCGTGCAGGATCATTTCCTCTTCCTATCTACTTAAGATCTTACAATGTTACGTAGTAAATTTCGTTTTAATTCCTGTAGGATAATTTTAGTTACTTCCTTAGTATGGTTTATTGTCGACGTAATCATACTAGCTTTTTATTTCGACTCCTTGACCAACTTGAACAAAGCTAAATACGTTCAAACCACTCAAAATAAGTCTGACTTCGTTCCTCATGCAGCGGCACTCCACGAACCGGAGCCAGCCCATTTAATTAATGGCGCAGGTGAAGAAAAGCATGATTACGATGGAATCGCACAAACGTATCGGACAGCCGATCTGAAGAATTGGCAACCAGCCAAATCAGTCAAGGTTCAATATGGGAAGCCTGGAGAGGAAGGAAAAGGTGTTTCCATACCTTCGGATCAAGAAGCGATTATGAAGGAAAAGTTCAAGCTGAACCAGTTTAATATCTTGGCTAGCGATAAAATTTCATTGAATCGATCGTTGCCCGATGTTCGGAATCAAGGGTTAGATTGTTTCTTCTATAAAACGTATATTTATCGTACATTTTTTTTAAATCGTACTTGATATTTTGCAGTTGTAGGTACAAGAAGTATCCAGTATTGTTGCCTACCACCAGTATTGTAATAGTGTTCCACAACGAAGCTTGGACGACTTTGCTGAGAACCGTGTGGAGTGTAATAAATCGGTCACCCAAAACTCTACTTAAAGAAATTATTTTGGTTGACGATGCCAGCGAGCGAGGTACGTAAAATTCTGCCGCTAAATTCTATTTGTAAATTATTTTGTTAATGTTGTTTCTAATTTTCAGATTATTTGGGGAAAAAACTGGAGAATTACGTTGCCAGTTTACCTGTTACCGTTAAAGTTTTAAGAACTGGCAAGCGTTCCGGATTAATCAGAGCTCGTTTACTGGGAGCCAAACATGTCACTGGCCAAGTCATAACCTTCCTCGATGCTCATTGTGAGTGCACTGAAGGTTGGCTGGAACCTCTTCTGGCGAGAATCGTGGTGAATAGGTAACTCGAATCCTTTATTATCTTCGATTTCAATAATTTTAATTGTTCCGTTAACAATAATCAATTCGTCATTGCAGGAAAACCGTCGTCTGTCCTATCATCGACGTCATTTCAGACGAAACATTCGAATATATCACAGCTTCGGATATGACGTGGGGAGGATTCAACTGGAAATTGAACTTCAGATGGTTGGTTTGCTCAAATATTCCGACATTTTGTCTGAGAATGTTATTTCATTCTGCATTCGTTGTTTAGGTACCGAGTACCCCAGCGAGAGATGTCAAGAAGAGGTGGTGACCGAACAGCCCCACTACGAACACCGACGATGGCCGGAGGTTTATTCTCTATCGACCGAGACTATTTCTATGAAATCGGTTCCTACGACGAAGGAATGGATATTTGGGGCGGTGAAAATCTAGAAATGTCATTTCGGGTAATGATTTTTAATTTTTCATGCTAACTAATGACATACGTCACTCTGATGAATTGTAATAATTAACCTAATATCAGCAATGTGTGAAATTTTTACACATGGTCAAATCGTCAGCCATTCCTTGTCGAATCGAAAATATTCTCGGGGGTCGTGTGATTTTGTCGAGTGTCTTAAATAACTAAGTATCTTGAATCTTACCACTATTTCCTTGCAATTAAACTGACGAAAGTAGTGTGAGATGAAAGAAGTAATTTGAGATTTTACATGGAGTTCGTGGGAGAGATATATTCACAAATTAACAGGGTTAGTACGTTCAAAAATGACGTAAAAATGTTGTTTTAAATTCATAATAATATTAGAAACATATACATACATATATGTATTTTTCAAATAATGGTCTGTATTATTTAATGAAAAATTGAGCGTGTTAGTAGTGTTAGTAACACTCGCAGGAATGAAGAAAACAAAATTCAAAGCACCTTATTTGAATAATTTACTTAGTGAAAATTATTGTATCCCAGTAAAAGAAGAATAATATTGAAGAACCGAGAGTCCAAAGTCTTATTTGTCAAAACTCATTTTTGAAAGAAATGTGGAAAAATATTTCAGCATGGTTTCTCACTCTTTAGAATGCGTCTAGAGAGTTCAACTATTGGAGAAAATGATTTTTGGTGACCACGCAGTGTTGTTAAAAGTAGAGAGGAAAAATGAGAATCGTGAGTTTTGACTCCAAAAATCGGGTATTTCCATTGAAATTCTAACAAAATAAGTTAGAAATGAAGTAAAAAGGTATTTAATTTGTGACATATTATGGTTTAAAAAATAATTTGATATCGTAAGGTTGAGGCTTAAAAATACAAATATTTTCGCAAGTGTAACTTGACCGTCGAATATACTGCTCGAAGTTAAGAACGCGACTTTTTTTTAGGCGAGTGAAATATGACCTCGAATAAATTAACGTTATTTGATGCTAATTTATTGCTAGTCAAATGTGAAGGATTTTAATCAATAATGCCATCCGCGATGTTGTGTCAAAAAATAAATTTCATAATTATCGGCGGATTTGAAATTTTACACTACAAATTGTTTAGGTTTGGCAATGCGGAGGAATTTTGGAAATTATTCCTTGCTCCCATGTTGGTCACGTATTCCGAGATAAATCACCTTATACTTTCCCGGGAGGCGTTTCTAATATAGTTTTGCACAATGCAGCTCGTGTTGCAGAAGTATGGATGGACGAGTGGCGTGACTTTTATTACGCTATGAACCCAGGTAGTGTGATCGAAAAAGCCACGCGAATGTATTTGGAAATGGAAAAAAAATGAAAAATGAAATCCTAAGACTAATCTCCGTGTGTAGTCTGTTACTAACCTCTAACATTGGCATAGGCTTTTTACTAACGCTACTAAGGAAAGTTTGAGTTTCTTGCTTGCTCTAGCTATATGAGAATTTTATTCACCTTTAGTGCGTTGAATAGCTAGCGTTTGTTTCTCGACGATGGGCTTGAAAGGTTGGTCGTGGGTTTATAAAATGGACGCGCTAAATGTCTGGCATTATGCTTTTCTAATACGTGGTAATATAAACGACTATATTTTAACGCTCGCTGGGTATTTCTTCGAGGCTTCGCTATTCATTAGCATTAATATTTTATTTCGTTAGCTGAGAATTCGTACGATCCCGTTACTGCGTATTCATTTCGTTTATCACAAATGTCTGGAATATTTTTCCTCGAAAATTGTCGCTCTCGTTGGGTTTTCATATTTATATTATTAATTTTTTGAAATCAAAATGGCGACTTTGTTGTTATTTAACGCAGCGCAACGTTTACCAACGATTATGTAACGCTTCACCGAATTCAGTTATTCGTATCACGTGAATTTTATTACGAAAATCTAATTGGAAAATTAACTAGCGTCACTAATTTAATCTGTTGGTCCGAAATAATCGTGAAGAAATAAGACCATAAATTAGAGATTGAAAATGCCTTGCCTCGCTGAATTTTATTCGCCTTCGTATTTGTGGGTCGTCTGTCCTAATGAACTGGTTGAGACGAACGAAGAACTGAATTACACGTATCTTCCTAATCAGCTCTAATGAGTCGCAGTCGCTAGTAGCCCTTTCTTCTTATTTTCATAGTGATCTGAAATCGGCACTCGAATTTGTAATTTTTAATTGATTCGTATTTTTGAATTTTGCTATTAGCGACTTTATGCAAGTTAAAAAAAAAATCAATTACCAATTCCCGTGGTTGAAACACCAACTTTTGTCCTTCATTTTTTCAGCCTCTCTCTCTTACCAATTGATACTTACTAGGAATATCAGAGAGACTTGTTGATAATCATCTCAACAATTTATTGGAACAATTTTCTGTTTCATAAATCGCGCAGATTTCTGTCAAGTTTTTTTACTCTCGCTCTTGAATTTTGGTTTGGTGAAGCCATTTTGTATTTCAATTACTAAAATATTTTCCTTCTTTCGTCTTGTTCATTTTGTTGTAATTATTCTCCGAGGACGATGTTATTCGTTCATTATAGACTTTTTTTTTTTCCCATATTCAACTTAATATCTGAAGTTTTTATAATGAGAATTTTGTGAACGTCATTTCCGTTTTTCTATTGAGAAAGTTTCTAAACTCCTTTTTTTAAACAAACAAATCTGTTGTGTTTTAATTTTTTTTTTCATCCTACATGTTGGCGTTGTCTGTTTACATTTCCGTGAGAAGTACTTTCACTTGAGATTTTTATAACTTTTTCTTCGTTTTTCGGATCGTGGATTGTTCATGGTTTAAATCATCATTCCCTATTACAATCGCATGAAAAATGAAATTGTCGAACAGTTTTTTCATTGGTTACATTTTTATCTGGTTCTTTGTTTTTTAGTTTTCCAGCTGTACCATATCAGAGTCATTTTATTATGTCTTCATTAGTAACTAGGGTAACATATCAAGTTGAAAATCGTATTTTTTTTAGGAGAGATTTTTCTAAGCTTTTGAAAAATTTTACGACGTCTGTTTTTCTTAATTTGTTCCAATTTTCTTGTTAGATTTTTGCTTTCAGAGCATTTCTCTCATACGTGAATATTCACGTACGTATTTCATATAATTTTTACTTTATTGAAATTAAAAAAAAAAAATTAATTGTTCGAATTTTTTAGACCCCCAATCCCCTTAAAAAACGATGCAGTTTGCATGTCTTATACTTTTTCAGCAGTATTTTCAAGATTTTAATGCTTATGAAATTATAAAAGCAGTACCAGCCGTACTGGACTATGAAAAACGTCCTAAAAATACAATTTTTAATTTATTTTATTCTCTGGAATGCTATAATAATTGATAGAAATAATCGACATGTTTTCTTTTCTCTCGTTAAGTTTTCACTTTTTACATTACCCGGTTTTAATAAGTTATGTAACTAAAACTCTGAGGATATTTGTTGAGAGCTGGCCGGATTGAAGTCGAACCCGTAAGTTTTGCATTGCAAGTCCCAAGTCTTTAACCATAGTCTGAACTCCAAATTAGACCCAAACCTTGATCTACTAACAAATCTAACGAGCAGGGATCCAAGAGTAGCCGGTAAAGAGTGCGTTTTTGTGTTTTGTTTGAATTTTCACCTGCTTTTTGGGTAATCGAGCCTGGGTGCTGTAGATTTGGATGTGTGGTGGCAGTTTGGAGATAATCACTTGCTCGCGTGTCGGACATGTGTTTCGCAAATCCACACCGTATACGTTTCCCGGGGGCACTTCTGAGATAGTAAATCGTAATAATGCTCGTTTGGCAGAAGTGTGGATGGACTCGTGGAGAGACTTCTTTTATGCCATAAATCCAGGTAAGTTTCCGTCCAAAAAAAAAAAAAAAAAAAAAAAAAAAAAACAACTTTATAATGTTTTTTCACCTTTGAAAATTCGCACACGAATTGCTAGAATCGTCTGAAAAACGGTCGCGAGCAAAAAATTGGATGGCTTATTTTCATGCTCGCTCGCTTTTTATTCTTCCTGACAGTTTGTAAATAATTAATTCGAGTTTTTTTTATTATTATATATTAGCATTTTTATTTATTTTTATTATTATTATTTTTTTTTTGTAGTGGAATGCTTTAATTTCTCTCCCCTCGTATCCATAAACAATGAGGGCATTGTTCGTGTACCGTTGATTCACATCCGGTCAGTTTTTTTGTTTTTTTTTTGTTATAACTGTTGCGGAAAATTAGTTACTTGTTCTAATTTTCATGGGAACAAATTGAGTGGGTGAGAGGAAGAAAGAAAAAATGATATTAGGATGGAAAACCTGCTAAGAAAGAACAATTTATCTTGATGTGTGGAAGATTGTTCCATTTTTTAATAATCTGTAGGTATTCTTTTTAATAGTCACGAATGATATCGATGGTGTTCTATGGGTTTTCACTTTGCCCTCGTTCTTGGTGTATTTTGCAGTTTCATTTTTTTTATTACGCACAGTTGCATCTTTCACCTCACTGCGTGTAATTTTCATTTGTTGCCTTACACTGGTACACTCGTTTGTTCGGCAATCGACAGTTGTCTTTATGAAGATATATTTTTTTACAAACAGTACACTGAGTACAGGGTGAAGCATTTATTTGGCAATATAGACGTCGAACATCGGCTATTTTTTGTCGACTTCTGAACGGTGTAGGTGTGATTGGTGTAGTTAGAAACGTGATTTGTTCTCCTTCTTACTCAGAATTTCTCGGCAATAGGTAATGGCTTTCACTTTATAGAGAAAAAGGGTACCTATTTTGAGAAAAAAGTGGGGGAAAAAATAAGGAGGTCGATCATTTTTTAATAATACAAAATGAAAGTAATTAAAACGTGATCGAAATAATTCGTAAAAAGTTTTCATGTATTATAAATCGTCGCCTTAGTGCAAAAAGGGGGTGTGTCTCAAATTTGGAAAAATACGATTTTCGCGTTTTCGACTTTTTAGGGATTATAAAATAATGTATCTTTTGTCAGGACGTCCCTCATAATGTGTATTAATGCCCGATAGCAATCAAACGAAACATAATATTTCACATAGCATCCTTATAGGATGCAAAATTTTTAATTCGTTTTTCTCGAAAACTGCACTTATTGACATAAAATTTTTTCTGCTTTAAAGTGACGAAATATTTTTTTAAATAAAAACACTGCCATTTGTTCCGAATAAAATTGCCAAAATTCCTAAAAATCAGAAAAAAAAATTACCAAAATTTCTATAAATCCGAAAGAAAACAGCCAAAATGCCTGAGAATCCAAAAAAGTAGCCAAAATTGCTAAAACCCCGAATAAAATCGCCAAAATTCATATAAATCCGAAAAAAATTACCACAATTCCTAAAAATCCGAAAGTTTTTATTCAACTTGCATACGATAGTTCCTTCTGACGGCTAAGGGTTTATGTTCTTATTTATTTTGGGCCTTACTGCGATTGGGAACGCAACAAATCTGTTCATTATTGCCAAAAAATTTAACCGCTTTTAACAAATTTGAATTTTCAAATATTGTTTAAAAACGACCTCGAAATGAAAAAGAAATAGCCTTCGTAAGGATTTGGGTGAATTTAAAAATGAAAAGTTCCCCTATATTCGTTTATTTAAAAAAAGTAATTTGATTGTTTACCTAAAATATTACTACGAATATGTTTTCAATGTTAGTCTAGTAGAGAAAAACTACTATCCCGTGTTTACGTTTCTGCTTGCTTAATTAATAGAGGTTTATATTTATGAACTTGTATTTATAAACAGTAATTTGAGATTTTGTGAAGTTTGTGAATTTTCACCTGCATCTGCATGCCAAGTATCTAAAAGTTAATGCACGAATACTTTTTTTTTATTGGAATTGTTTGATAAAAAATTAACAAACGCTTTGTTATTGATTCGGTGTTGGTCACGGTTAAAAGTTGTGTTCGAGATTTTTTTCCAACAGCACCGAGTTGGTTATTATTTTACTTATAAAAATTTTCTTATTTCGTATTTCAGGAGCAGTGAACGTAGAAGTAGGAGATGTTTCTGCTCGTAAAGCATTACGTGATAAACTTCAATGTAAAACCTTCCGCTGGTATCTGGAAAATGTATATCCTGAATCTCAAATGCCATTGGAATATTACTATTTAGGAGAAGTACGAACTGAAAATCTTATGCTATAAGAATGTAGCCAAGTTTTTTTTCTTTCTCTCTTTTGTTCATTAGTGAATTTTCATATTCTCTGTGACTCGGTGAGGACATTGGTTAAAACTTGACTTAGTTTTTCTTTTCTCGTTGAAAATCAAAACCCTCGATGCTCCATTGCCTAATATTATACAGATTGATTATCATTAGAAGAGATGAATTTTTCAGTACTCGGTACATTTTTTCATAGACTCGAGTAATTTTTCTAAAGTGAAATTTTGGGATTCGACTTTTTTTTTTACTCCGAAAGAAGCTATTATTTTTCCTACCAATACGATGCTTGGAGTGGATTTCGGATGATATCTCGTGAAATACCATTAAAATTTCTGTTCCTAAATGGAAATATCAAAACGCAGACTTGGCTACTTCTAAAACTCAGCCTCTCCAATATGTCTTAATATTATACACATTTTTATATTTTTATTTTAAATTTCTGTGTGCAGGTTAAAAATGAAGCTACTCATAATTGTTTAGATACGTTATCTCGTAAAAGCGGTGAGAAACTAGGAATGAGTTACTGCCATGGGCTCGGAGGAAATCAAGTAATGAACCACGTTTTTCGAAACTAAATATTGTTCCTTTTCGACTCGCCAATTATCATAATTTATTTGCTTTTTTTCATAGGTTTTTGCTTACACGAAACGATCACAAATTATGTCCGATGACAATTGTTTAGATGTTGCAGTTCCAGGTGGACCTGTGAACCTCATTCGGTGTCACGGAATGGGAGGAAACCAAGCTTGGGTGTACGATGAAGATGTAAGATCAGCATTGTTACTCACTTTTTTATTAGCGTTTTCAAGGTGGTTAGATACTCGTACATCATCGGTGACTCGATTCATGCATCGTATGGTTCAAAATATTATAATCTAAATTTTTTTTAATCTTCAACATTTCTGTGTAGAGTGTACTTAGTCGTGGGTGAATGAAAAAATTTTCTAAATTATTTTTCGCTACTTAAGCCATTCCAGTTTATTGCATCGTGTCCTCCGTTAGTAGTCGATTTATTTTTATTATAATACTCAATTCTCTGTTTACAGGCATTGACGATAAAACACGTAAATACGGAGCAGTGCTTAGATAAACCCAGCCCGAAAGATCCGACCACTCCGTTGCTGAGGGACTGCGACGGAAGTCACGGGCAGAGATGGATTATGAAGAGTAAATTTCACTGGCAGGCTTCCGATACGTGAGTTTGAAATGTTGAGACGTCGAAGCCGTCGTTCATTTATGGTGCAAAAATTTAGAGCTCTTTCGTGCTGTGATCTGAGTACAATTAATGTTTACGAGCAGTTGTTGTCTTCTTCGTGTATTTTTCTCTACCTAATTTTAATCGTTGATTCGGGTTTTCAATATTCGTGGTAATAATATTGATCATTTCCGTCAGAAAACTGCGTTTGCAATTATCGTCTTATTAAAAAAAAATTTTTTTTTGTAAATTCTGTTACGCGTTACACCATTTGTAGTACATATTCGTTTAAGAGATCAAAAATGTTGAACAACGATATTGATTTTTTTTGGAAATTTTGCTGATTGGCGTTAGCGTTGCTCAAGTACATGTAATTTTACTTAAATTTTGCGTTTTGTCAGCAAAAATATTCTCATTTGTGTTTTCCTTTTTTATATAATTTTTGTTTTGTGAAGTTGTGGCCAATAATAGAGCAATTTTATATGTACTTTTTTTTTCTTTATTAATTTTTGTAAATAACCGATTTATTTTTTAATATTTATTACTTACATCCTCTTTTTGTCTTATTTATCGACGTTTATCTGTAGACTTTCTTGCCTCTTTTTTTGTAAAATATTTACGTGTACCTTGAAATTGGTCATTTTTTCATACTTTTTTTGTATAGCGCACCCCTTAATTTTCTATCTCCGTTTCCTTTTAATATTTTTTTTTTAAACATTCTAAACAGCTGCACGATTCCGAATTCACTGAATTATACACGACTTGCCCCGCTCCCGCCACCTCCTCCCAAATGTTGTAAAATAGTCCATTTTCGCATTTATGTCATTCCTCCTGTATTCGTTATCCTTTTTTTAAGTACTGCGCAATAATACTTTGTTTTTTTTTTTTAAGCGCGTAATTTTCAAGTGCAATCAAAACTTCAGAAGTAAGTCCTGTGATAATTTTTTTATCTGCAGTTTTGTATGTAAAAATTATAATAGAAAAAGTTGTAATAAAAATACGAATAATTTTTTGATCTTCATGTCTTTCAGAATGGAAAGTCTGGTTCTGGAATTTTAACAAACCAGGATTCTGACCTCAAAGGAAGAATAATTTTCAAATATTTGAATTTTATTTACCACTCCAAAGTAAAGTGGCACACACGTATTTTGAAATAGGTGGTTCAAGATGACTTATGAGGCCCTTTTCAGTAAAGAGACCCCCTCATAATTTTGTTCACTTTAAAGTTTTTGAACATATTTGGTAGTAAAGGGCGGTCAAAATACCCATCTGATGGAGCCGATAAATTGTGAGGCCCGCTGCGACCGCACCACTTGACCCCCTAGGTGGGTGCCACTGGGTAAACGTGAAATGAATTCAAAAATATTTGAAAATGGAGCACTTGTAGGTACACGGGGCACGTACCCATTTCCTGATGCTCAATTTTCGGCTGGATGTCTCATTTTTCTTCCAGCTGTCTAAATTTTCGGCTGGATATCTCATTTTTCGGCTGGATGTCTCAAATTTTGGCTGGATGTCTCATTTTTCGACTGGATATCTCATTTTTCGACTGGATGTCTCAAATTTCGGCTGGATGTCTCATTTTTCGACTGGATGTCTCATTTTTCGGCTGGATGTCTCATTTTTCGGCTGGATGTCTCAAATTTCGGCTGGATGTCTCATTTTTCGGCTGGATGTCTCATTTTTCGGCTGGATGTCTCATTTTTCTTCCAGCTGTCTAAATTTTCGGCTGGATATCTCATTTTTCGGCTGGATGTCTCAAATTTTGGCTGGATGTCTCATTTTTCGACTGGATATCTCATTTTTCGGCTGGATGTCTCATTTTTCTTCATGCTGTCTAAATTTTCGGCTGGATGTCTCATTTTTCGGCTGGATGTCTCATTTTTCGGCTGGATGTCTCAAATTTCGGCTGGATGTCTCATTTTTCGGCTGGATGTCTCATTTTTCGGCTGGATGTCTCATTTTTCTTCCAGCTGTCTAAATTTTCGGCTTGATGTCTCATTTTTCGGCTGGATGTCTCAAATTTCGGCTGGATGTCTCATTTTTCGACTGGATGTCTCATTTTTCTTCCAGCTGTCTAAATTTTCGGCTGGATGTCTCATTTTTCGGCTGGATGTCTCAAATTTCGGCTGGATGTCTCAAATTTCGGCTGGATGTCTCATTTTTCGACTGGATGTCTCATTTTTCTTCCAGCTGTCTAAATTTTCGGCTGGATATCTCATTTTTCGGCTGGATGTCTCAAATTTTGGCTGGATGTCTCATTTTTCGGCTGGATGTCTCATTTTTCGGCTGGATGTCTCATTTTTCGGCTGGATGTCTCATTTTTCGGCTGGATGTCTCAAATTTCGGCTGAATGTCTCATTTTTCGGCTGGATGTCTCAAATTTCGGCTGGATGTCTCATTTTTCGACTGGATGTCTCATTTTTCTTCCAGCTGTCTAAATTTTCGGCTGGATGTCTCATTTTTTGGCTGGATGTCTCATTTTTCTTCCAGCTGTCTAAATTTTCGGCTGGATGTCTCATTTTTCGGCTGGATGTCTCAAATTTCGGCTGGATGTCTCATTTTTCGGCTGGATGTCTCATTTTTCGGCTGGATGTCTCATTTTTCTTCCAGCTGTCTAAATTTTCGGCTTGATGTCTCATTTTTCGGCTGGATGTCTCAAATTTCGGCTGGATGTCTCATTTTTCGACTGGATGTCTCATTTTTCTTCCAGCTGTCTAAATTTTCGGCTTGATGTCTCATTTTTCGGCTGGATGTCTCAAATTTCGGCTGGATGTCTCATTTTTCGACTGGATGTCTCATTTTTCTTCCAGCTGTCTAAATTTTCGGCTGGATGTCTCATTTTTCGGCTGGATGTCTCATTTTTCTTCCAGCTGTCTAAATTTTCGGCTGGATGTCTCATTTTTCGGCTGGATGTCTCAAATTTCGGCTGGATGTCTCATTTTTCGGCTGGATGTCTCATTTTTCGGCTGGATGTCTCATTTTTCTTCCAGCTGTCTAAATTTTCGGCTGGATGTCTCATTTTTCGGCTGGATGTCTCAAATTTCGGCTGGATGTCTCATTTTTCGGCTGGATGTCTCATTTTTCGGCTGGATGTCTCATTTTTCTTCCAGCTGTCTAAATTTTCGGCTTGATGTCTCATTTTTCGGCTGGATGTCTCAAATTTCGGCTGGATGTCTCATTTTTCGACTGGATGTCTCATTTTTCTTCCAGCTGCTAAATTTTCGGCTGGATGTCTCATTTTTCGGCTGGATGTCTCAAATTTCGGCTGGATGTCTCAAATTTCGGCTGGATGTCTCATTTTTCGACTGGATGTCTCATTTTTCTTCCAGCTGTCTAAATTTTCGGCTGGATGTCTCATTTTTCGGCTGGATGTCTCAAATTTCGGCTGGATGTCTCATTTTTCGGCTGGATGTCTCAAATTTCGGCTGGATGTCTCATTTTTCGACTGGATGTCTCAAATTTCGGCTGGATGTCTCATTTTTCGACTGGATGTCTCATTTTTCTTCCAGCTGTCTAAATTTTCGGCTGGATGTCTCATTTTTCGGCTGGATGTCTCAAATTTCGGCTGGATGTCTCATTTTTCGGCTGGATGTCTCATTTTTCGGCTGGATGTCTCATTTTTCTTCCAGCTGTCTAAATTTTCGGCTTGATGTCTCATTTTTCGGCTGGATGTCTCAAATTTCGGCTGGATGTCTCATTTTTCGACTGGATGTCTCATTTTTCTTCCAGCTGTCTAAATTTTCGGCTGGATGTCTCATTTTTCGGCTGGATGTCTCAAATTTCGGCTGGATGTCTCAAATTTCGGCTGGATGTCTCATTTTTCGACTGGATGTCTCATTTTTCTTCCAGCTGTCTAAATTTTCGGCTGGATATCTCATTTTTCGGCTGGATGTCTCAAATTTTGGCTGGATGTCTCATTTTTCGGCTGGATGTCTCATTTTTCGGCTGGATGTCTCATTTTTCGGCTGGATGTCTCATTTTTCGGCTGGATGTCTCAAATTTCGGCTGAATGTCTCATTTTTCGGCTGGATGTCTCAAATTTCGGCTGGATGTCTCATTTTTCGACTGGATGTCTCATTTTTCTTCCAGCTGTCTAAATTTTCGGCTGGATGTCTCATTTTTTGGCTGGATGTCTCATTTTTCTTCCAGCTGTCTAAATTTTCGGCTGGATGTCTCATTTTTCGGCTGGATGTCTCAAATTTCGGCTGGATGTCTCATTTTTCGGCTGGATGTCTCATTTTTCGGCTGGATGTCTCATTTTTCTTCCAGCTGTCTAAATTTTCGGCTTGATGTCTCATTTTTCGGCTGGATGTCTCAAATTTCGGCTGGATGTCTCATTTTTCGACTGGATGTCTCATTTTTCTTCCAGCTGTCTAAATTTTCGGCTTGATGTCTCATTTTTCGGCTGGATGTCTCAAATTTCGGCTGGATGTCTCATTTTTCGATTGGATGTCTCATTTTTCTTCCAGCTGTCTAAATTTTCGGCTGGATGTCTCATTTTTCGGCTGGATGTCTCATTTTTCTTCCAGCTGTCTAAATTTTCGGCTGGATGTCTCATTTTTCGGCTGGATGTCTCAAATTTCGGCTGGATGTCTCATTTTTCGGCTGGATGTCTCATTTTTCGGCTGGATGTCTCATTTTTCTTCCAGCTGTCTAAATTTTCGGCTGGATGTCTCATTTTTCGGCTGGATGTCTCAAATTTCGGCTGGATGTCTCATTTTTCGGCTGGATGTCTCATTTTTCGGCTGGATGTCTCATTTTTCTTCCAGCTGTCTAAATTTTCGGCTTGATGTCTCATTTTTCGGCTGGATGTCTCAAATTTCGGCTGGATGTCTCATTTTTCGACTGGATGTCTCATTTTTCTTCCAGCTGCTAAATTTTCGGCTGGATGTCTCATTTTTCGGCTGGATGTCTCAAATTTCGGCTGGATGTCTCAAATTTCGGCTGGATGTCTCATTTTTCGACTGGATGTCTCATTTTTCTTCCAGCTGTCTAAATTTTCGGCTGGATGTCTCATTTTTCGGCTGGATGTCTCAAATTTCGGCTGGATGTCTCATTTTTCGGCTGGATGTCTCAAATTTCGGCTGGATGTCTCATTTTTCGACTGGATGTCTCAAATTTCGGCTGGATGTCTCATTTTTCGACTGGATGTCTCATTTTTCTTCCAGCTGTCTAAATTTTCGGCTGGATGTCTCATTTTTCGGCTGGATGTCTCAAATTTCGGCTGGATGTCTCAAATTTCGGCTGGATGTCTCATTTTTCGACTGGATGTCTCATTTTTCTTCCAGCTGTCTAAATTTTCGGCTGGATGTCTCAAATTTCGGCTGGATGTCTCATTTTTCGGCTGGATGTCTCAAATTTCGGCTGGATGTCTCATTTTTCGACTGGATGTCTCATTTTTCTTCCAGCTGTCTAAATTTTCGGCTTGATGTCTCATTTTTCGGCTGGATGTCTCATTTTTCGACTGGATGTCTCATTTTTCTTCCAGCTGTCTAAATTTTCGGCTGGATGTCTCATTTTTCGGCTGGATGTCTCAAATTTCGGCTGGATGTCTCATTTTTCGACTGGATGTCTCATTTTTCTTCCAGCTGTCTAAATTTTCGGCTGGATGTCTCATTTTTCGGCTGGATGTCTCAAATTTCGGCTGGATGTCTCATTTTTCGGCTGGATGTCTCATTTTTCGGCTGGATGTCTCAAATTTCGGCTGGATGTCTCAAATTTCGGCTGGATGTCTCATTTTTCGACTGGATGTCTCATTTTTCTTCCAGCTGTCTAAATTTTCGGCTGGATGTCTCAAATTTCGGCTGGATGTCTCATTTTTCGACTGGATGTCTCATTTTTCTTCCAGCTGTCTAAATTTTCGGCTGGATGTCTCAAATTTCGGCTGGATGTCTCATTTTTCTTCCAGCTGTCTAAATTTTCGGCTGGATGTCTCATTTTTCGGCTGGATGTCTCATTTTTCGGCTGGATGTCTCATTTTTCTTCCAGCTGTCTAAATTTTCGGCTGGATGTCTCATTTTTCGGCTGGATGTCTCAAATTTCGGCTGGATGTCTCATTTTTCGGCTGGATGTCTCATTTTTCGGCTGGATGTCTCATTTTTCTTCCAGCTGTCTAAATTTTCGGCTGGATGTCTCAAATTTCGGCTGGATGTCTCATTTTTCGACTGGATGTCTCATTTTTCTTCCAGCTGTCTAAATTTTCGGCTGGATGTCTCAAATTTCGGCTGGATGTCTCATTTTTCTTCCAGCTGTCTAAATTTTCGGCTGGATGTCTCATTTTTCGGCTGGATGTCTCATTTTTCGGCTGGATGTCTCATTTTTCTTCCAGCTGTCTAAATTTTCGGCTGGATGTCTCATTTTTCGGCTGGATGTCTCAAATTTCGGCTGGATGTCTCATTTTTCGGCTGGATGTCTCATTTTTCGGCTGGATGTCTCATTTTTCTTCCAGCTGTCTAAATTTTCGGCTTGATGTCTCATTTTTCGGCTGGATGTCTCAAATTTCGGCTGGATGTCTCATTTTTCGACTGGATGTCTCATTTTTCTTCCAGCTGCTAAATTTTCGGCTGGATGTCTCATTTTTCGGCTGGATGTCTCAAATTTCGGCTGGATGTCTCAAATTTCGGCTGGATGTCTCATTTTTCGACTGGATGTCTCATTTTTCTTCCAGCTGTCTAAATTTTCGGCTGGATGTCTCATTTTTCGGCTGGATGTCTCAAATTTCGGCTGGATGTCTCATTTTTCGGCTGGATGTCTCAAATTTCGGCTGGATGTCTCATTTTTCGACTGGATGTCTCAAATTTCGGCTGGATGTCTCATTTTTCGACTGGATGTCTCATTTTTCTTCCAGCTGTCTAAATTTTCGGCTGGATGTCTCATTTTTCGGCTGGATGTCTCAAATTTCGGCTGGATGTCTCAAATTTCGGCTGGATGTCTCATTTTTCGACTGGATGTCTCATTTTTCTTCCAGCTGTCTAAATTTTCGGCTGGATGTCTCAAATTTCGGCTGGATGTCTCATTTTTCGGCTGGATGTCTCAAATTTCGGCTGGATGTCTCATTTTTCGACTGGATGTCTCATTTTTCTTCCAGCTGTCTAAATTTTCGGCTTGATGTCTCATTTTTCGGCTGGATGTCTCATTTTTCGACTGGATGTCTCATTTTTCTTCCAGCTGTCTAAATTTTCGGCTGGATGTCTCATTTTTCGGCTGGATGTCTCAAATTTCGGCTGGATGTCTCATTTTTCGACTGGATGTCTCATTTTTCTTCCAGCTGTCTAAATTTTCGGCTGGATGTCTCATTTTTCGGCTGGATGTCTCAAATTTCGGCTGGATGTCTCATTTTTCGGCTGGATGTCTCATTTTTCGGCTGGATGTCTCAAATTTCGGCTGGATGTCTCAAATTTCGGCTGGATGTCTCATTTTTCGACTGGATGTCTCATTTTTCTTCCAGCTGTCTAAATTTTCGGCTGGATGTCTCAAATTTCGGCTGGATGTCTCATTTTTCGACTGGATGTCTCATTTTTCTTCCAGCTGTCTAAATTTTCGGCTGGATGTCTCAAATTTCGGCTGGATGTCTCATTTTTCTTCCAGCTGTCTAAATTTTCGGCTGGATGTCTCATTTTTCGGCTGGATGTCTCAAATTTCGGCTGGATGTCTCATTTTTCGACTGGATGTCTCATTTTTCTTCCAGCTGTCTAAATTTTCGGCTTGATGTCTCATTTTTCGGCTGGATGTCTCAAATTTCGGCTGGATGTCTCATTTTTCGGCTGGATGTCTCATTTTTCGGCTGGATGTCTCATTTTTCTTCCAGCTGTCTAAATTTTCGGCTTGATGTCTCATTTTTCGGCTGGATGTCTCAAATTTCGGCTGGATGTCTCATTTTTCGACTGGATGTCTCATTTTTCTTCCAGCTGTCTAAATTTTCGGCTGGATGTCTCATTTTTCGGCTGGATGTCTCAAATTTCGGCTGGATGTCTCATTTTTCGACTGGATGTCTCATTTTTCTTCCAGCTGTCTAAATTTTCGGCTGGATGTCTCAAATTTCGGCTGGATTTCTCATTTTTCGACTGGATGTCTCATTTTTCTTCCAGCTGTCTAAATTTTCGGCTGGATGTCTCATTTTTCGGCTGGATGTCTAAATTTTCGGCTTGATGTCTCATTTTTCGGCTGGATGTCTCATTTTTCGACTGGATGTCTCATTTTTCTTCCAGCTGTCTAAATTTTCGGCTGGATGTCTCATTTTTCGGCTGGATGTCTCAAATTTCGGCTGGATGTCTCATTTTTCGACTGGATGTCTCATTTTTCTTCCAGCTGTCTAAATTTTCGGCTGGATGTCTCATTTTTCGGCTGGATGTCTCAAATTTCGGCTGGATGTCTCATTTTTCGGCTGGATGTCTCATTTTTCGGCTGGATGTCTCAAATTTCGGCTGGATGTCTCAAATTTCGGCTGGATGTCTCATTTTTCGACTGGATGTCTCATTTTTCTTCCAGCTGTCTAAATTTTCGGCTGGATGTCTCAAATTTCGGCTGGATGTCTCATTTTTCGACTGGATGTCTCATTTTTCTTCCAGCTGTCTAAATTTTCGGCTGGATGTCTCAAATTTCGGCTGGATGTCTCATTTTTCTTCCAGCTGTCTAAATTTTCGGCTGGATGTCTCATTTTTCGGCTGGATGTCTCAAATTTCGGCTGGATGTCTCATTTTTCGACTGGATGTCTCATTTTTCTTCCAGCTGTCTAAATTTTCGGCTTGATGTCTCATTTTTCGGCTGGATGTCTCAAATTTCGGCTGGATGTCTCATTTTTCGGCTGGATGTCTCATTTTTCGGCTGGATGTCTCATTTTTCTTCCAGCTGTCTAAATTTTCGGCTTGATGTCTCATTTTTCGGCTGGATGTCTCAAATTTCGGCTGGATGTCTCATTTTTCGACTGGATGTCTCATTTTTCTTCCAGCTGTCTAAATTTTCGGCTGGATGTCTCATTTTTCGGCTGGATGTCTCAAATTTCGGCTGGATGTCTCATTTTTCGACTGGATGTCTCATTTTTCTTCCAGCTGTCTAAATTTTCGGCTGGATGTCTCATTTTTCGGCTGGATGTCTCAAATTTCGGCTGGATGTTTCAAATTTCGGCTGGATGTCTCAAATTTCGGCTGGATGTCTCATTTTTCGACTGGATGTCTCATTTTTCTTCCAGCTGTCTAAATTTTCGGCTGGATGTCTCATTTTTCGGCTGGATGTCTCATTTTTCGGCTGGATGTCTCAAATTTCGGCTGGATGTCTCATTTTTCGACTGGATGTCTCATTTTTCTTCCAGCTGTCTAAATTTTCGGCTGGATGTCTCAAATTTCGGCTGGATTTCTCATTTTTCGACTGGATGTCTCATTTTTCTTCCAGCTGTCTAAATTTTCGGCTGGATGTCTCATTTTTCGGCTGGATGTCTCAAATTTCGGCTGGATGTCTCATTTTTCGATGTCTCAATTTTCGTTTATTTCGTTGGCTAGAATGCCAGCTCGATTTCAATCATTGGCAGGATTTCCAAGTAGATGTTCGGCTATTGGCTAGATTTCCAGCTCGATTTTAATCGATGGCTGGATTTCCTACTCTATTTTAGGCTGTTGGCTATATTTCCTGTATATTTTATTTCGTAGATGTCCCAATTTTCCTCTAGTTGTTTAATTTCGAAGAAATTCAAAAATATTTGAAAAAGGAAAATGTGGGGGGTACGTGAATTAAATTCAAAAATATTTGAAAATGGAAGATGTGGGGGGGTACGTGAATTAAATTCCAAAGTATTTGCAAATGGAACACGTGTTTGGAGCCGTTGGCTTGAATTCCTGTATGTGTGTTTTATTTTGTTGGCTAGTTTTCCAGCTCGATTTTAAACTCTTGGCTGGATTACCAATTAGGTTTTAGGTCGTGGGGTGGATTCCAGCCTTCTCAATTTTCGTCTAGTAGTCCCAATTTTCGCCCAGCCGTCCCAATTTTCGTCCAGCCGTCTCAATTTGCGTCCAGATGTCTCTACACATTCTCGATTATTGAGAAATTGCGAATTGATGGGTTGTCAATAATTTGTTCAAACATGTTCTATCTCGCCTCATTTCCTGTTGAGACACGAAAAAAATTTCAAATTTCAGACCGGAGTGCGATAATAATTTTGAAATTTTCTCCTCATTCAATCAGCACTTTACACACCAATTTTAAAAACGTTCAACAAAGTTGGAGCGATAATTGAAAAGTTACCATCAGAAAAGACATTAGCAAATAAATATAGTAATTTCTTTGTCAATATCATTGATTTAGGTAATTATAGCTACAATAAAATATCAGTATGTTGGTCGGCAAGGTTACACTTGCTTGTAAATTTTTATTTTTGCGAGAAAAAAAAAAGTTCGAATGTATGATTTTATTTCAGAATAACTACCACCTAAAATCGTAAAAATATTTTGGATTTTTGAAAAAATACGAACATTATTAATTTTTATTTGACAACTAGGAAACCCGAGTTTCCTTTTTTCTAAATGTATCTAGCAAATGTAATCCAGTATATGGCGTTTAAAACGAAGAACAGCAATGGAAAAAACACTCTGGAGAAACGATCGACATTTATAGCTTGATTGCGACATTTTTGTGCGTTTATTGGAGGTTTTGGCTTTTGGAATTTTCGTGAATGCTTCGGACAATTAGCAGCTGCTTGTACAGCTAACATCATATGTGTGCTATCCTGTGAAATCAAAAATAGACAAAAGTAAGTAAGAGTTTGATATGAAGTTGAGTGTATTGTACTTGTGACTGAATAGAAACTTGTTTTGTACGTACTCGAAGATCCCACGTGGGGTCTAGTTTTGGAGGTTCAGGAGGTTTTGGGGCATCTGTATCTCCTAAAAGTATATTTACCAAGCAATACTCCATCAATGCCATAAACACGAAACTGAAATAATAAAATTAAACTGATAAAATCAGCTTTTCGAAGGTTAGTATACCATACATACCCAATTTCATTAAAACTCTAGAAAAATAAACAGATAAATCAACAGAAACTTCTACATGAACCTTAATAAGTCAATAATGAAAAAAAAAAAAAGACATCTTTGATATAAAAACCATAAAATAAAAAAAAACCCTAACTTCATTAAAATAAAAAATACTAGCGAGTGCCTATTTTCTAGTTCTTCGTGCCTCAAACTTTTTAGGTATTTTCTATTTTGGCTCTTTATCTCGGATTTTTAGGTGTTTTTTCTCTTTTTCTCGAATTTTTGGGTATTTTGGGTTTTTCTCTCGGATTCTTTGGTATTTTGGCTCTTTTTTTCGGGTTTTAGGCATGGCTCTTTTGCTGAGATTTTTAGGTTTATTTTCTTCTTCTCGGGTTTTTACGTATTTGGCTTTTTTGAATCTAGGCGACGCGTTGGAAATACTAATTATTCGTCCAGCTGTCTCATTCGTCCAGCTGTCTCATTTTTTGTCCAGATGTCTCAATTTTCGTCCAAATGTCTTAATTTTCGGCTGGATGTCTCATTTCTCGTCTGGATGTCTCATTTTTTGTCCAGTTGTCTCAATTTTTGTCCAGCTGTCTCATTTTTCGTCCAGCTGTCTCAATTTCCGTCCAGCTGTCTCATTTTTTGTCCAGCTGTCTCAATTTTTGTCCCGATGGCTCAATTTTCCAAATACCTAAATATTCGATAAAAAGAGACAAAAAATTGAAAATCCGAAATAAAGAGTCAAAACACTGGAGAATTTGAAAAAAAAAAAAACAAGTAAATACCTGTAAACTCGAGAAAAAGAGCCAAAATACCTGATAATCCGAAAAAAAGAGCTAAAATACCCAAATATTCGAGATAAAGTGCCAAAATACTTACAAATCCGAGAAAAAATGTCAAAATACCGAAAAATCCATAAATAAAGTCAAAGTACCTGAAAATCCGAGAAAATAAGCCAAAATACCTGAGAGTATGAGAAAAAGAGCCCAAATACCTAAAAACCCGAGAAAAAACGTGTTTTGGCTTAATTTTTCTCGTAATATTTGCGAATTTCATCCCATTTTCTCGGGTTTTGAGTTATTTTGGCGATTTTTCTCGGATATTTGGGTATTTTAGCTCTTTGTCGAAAATTCAGGTAGGTATTTTGGCTCATTTTCTCGGGATTTTAGGTATTTTGGCTCTTTTAAAGATGAATTCTTTTTACTAGACCCTTAGCCAAAATTTTTGTGTCCGTGATTCCTCAATGTTTATGTTGTCCATCTTCGAAAATTTCTGAAATTAGTTCAAATGTAGCAATATGTTTTCAATTTATGAGATAAATATGTAAGTATATATGCTTCATCTTCCAGTTTTTTAAAGAATAACTTGCGGATATTTTTTTTATGTAGTGCTGTTGTAAATGATAATATTCATCTTTCGCCTTCACGAAACTTCAGTGAAGGCTGCAGTTATTTTTCCAATTGTCAGGTGTTTTGGCTCTTTTTCTCATATTTTCCAAATGCTTTACAGTTGCACTTTCTCTCAAATGATTTATCGAAGAAATCAACTTACATCGTACAGGCGGACATGAAAGCATCTACTGCTTTGATGTAAGAAACTGGAGGTAGTGCAGATTGAGACTTGGCATGTTGGGTGGATAAAGTCAACAAAGATGTAACCCCTAAGGTAACACGAGCTGGCGCTGCTTCTGGTTTGATCCAAAAGGAAATCCACTGAAGAAAATCAATTTTTTTATTTATTAATACTCGTAGGTGTAAAAGCATAATATTTCAAAACGAAACTCTCAGAAAATGTGGGAATTTTACGGATCGATAATTACGAAAAAAATATTCTTACGGGTTATGAAAAAAGAGATTAATCGAAGAGACGAGGAAAGAGATTGAATAGAAGATACTTTAGGTGAGTTTAACGATGTACTCGAAACACGTCTCATTTAAGTTCAGTTTAATCTTTCTCTACAATCGAGAGTCCTCAAATCTCTCCTTTTACACAATGCGAATCTGACACCATGCATTCTTTACTTTTTTCTCTCCACCAATAGCGAATAAAAAGGTTATCGATAAAGCAACATGATATAACACTGATTTCAATGTTTTAATGCGGATAAAAAAAAAATATGACAGAAAAAAAATCTATTTCTTTACAATAATGCAAAATACTTACCTATTTACTATTCTTGTTTTCTTTAAGGGATTCCTATTTTTTTTGTAAGGTATATTTTTTGCTATAAGCAGCCAGATTTTCTTTGAAAATTTTCTTTTCTCTTTATCCAGGAATTGTAACAGAAAATTTTTTGACCTATTTTAACCAAACTTTGCAAGAGCTTATATTTCATACTTACAGACATGATGACAATTAGACAAGTAGGAATGTACGTATGAAATAAATAATAGCCCAGTCGTCTTTTGAGCACGAATATCACTTCTAGACAGGTAAAATTACCTGAAAAAAAATTTCCCAGTGAATAAAGTAGAGCGCAAAAATTTTTCAACAGGTCTGAACGCGCAAAATGTTTTGTAACTTGATACAAATAATATAAAACCAAATCAATTTTGCATCAGTTAAATAAAACCATGGATTTTTGCACGGTCAGTTACCATCAAAAAACTCATAAAAATATCTAACCGGTAGAATAAACCTGGGTACAATCAGCTGTTTGATTTTTGACCAGCTGCAACTGAGGTAACTCAATTTTTTCGTCCACAACTAATGGTATGTCTTCATCCCATTGGAAAACTAAATCGTCAGTCGTATGTGACACTGGAAAAAAAAATTGAATTTTCTCCAAATGAATTCATTAAACAGATCTTTGTATTAATAACTTTTTTTAGAAAAATTTTTTCAAGTGGTTTAGGAAGTGTCAGTCTTGGAAACTTTGTTGGAAGAATTGTTTGAAATAGTTATAGAGGTCTCTTTTCTAATTAAATTGCTAGATAAATTTTTTTGTTAGTTTACTAAATCTCAGTGCAAAAAATTTCTCGAAAAATATTTTTAAATAGATTTTTGGGTTTTAATGGAAAAACACTGTGCTAGAAATTTTTTGTACGTAGTTAAAAGGTTTCTGGGCTAATAGTATTGTTGGAAAAATTAGTTGAAAGAAAGTGTCGGATTAAAAATTATACTAAAAAATATTTCAAAGTTATGGAAAAATTTTTTGAAATAGTTTTTGAGGTCTCAAAGCTAGAAAATTTGTTGAAGAAATTCGTCACATTAATAATAGGGCAACTAATTTTCAATAAGTACTTTAAACCATTTTTCAAAGGTTACTCGAGTTATCGAACAAAAGAAATCTCAAAATCACTAGAAGTATATAAAGTAGTAACAAAATTTATTTACTAACGACTTTCCATTTGAAGTTTACACTCTTGAGTATCATGAGGATAGATCATAAAATTCATGGCGCATGATAATCTCAGTGTCAACCTGAAAGTAGAATTACCAAGAGGATAAATAATATCCTATATAGAATTCATTTCTAATAAATACTCCATAATAATTGAAAAGAGGTGGTTTTATTTTTTGTCAAAATTTACTTTCCACAAATTTTTCTTCAATTACTATAAGCAACTTACTTCACCATATACAAAATTGTTTTATCTTTATACAGCCACATATAATGATTTGGAATGGTCATCGTTTGAAAAGTAACAGCTTTTGCATTTTTAAAAAATGAATCTGGTCGCCAGATATCATTGAGCCAAGCTACTTCTAATAAACTGAAGGTAAAAAGATTAACTTAATTCGAACTTATTCTTGAAATAAACAGGGCTAATAACACAACAGTGTATTACCGATATTCTGAAGTCATATTTTCTGGAAGCCTTAAGCGATGGTCTTTCCACGTTTGTGCAAAAAAAATGTCAGCAGCATAAGTCTGTAATTTTTTTTTTCTTTCGGTTAAAAGATTTTTAAGGAACATTTAAAAGTTTAAAAATATGGGCGGAGGAAAGAAATTGAGAATAAATAAAAATTATTACCATCGAATTTTCGTCTATCGAATCTAACCCCATAACAGTTACATGAAAAGAAACGGTTGTAGCTTTTCCTTCTTTCTTAGGAGGTCGCATTTTATCGTATAGCTTAGCATCCTCTGGTAAAATATCTGAAAACTGTAATCCAGCATAAACCCTGGAAAAAATATTGTCCGCTTCAAACAACGTAGGTTGCCTAAAAATGATGTAGACTAAAAATCATATTATAATAAACTACAAGTTGAATTATTTTGTCAGCAATTAATTTGAAATGTATGTAAAATAATTTCTGAAACCCATAATGAATTTTTTTTCCCCCAACAAAACAGAGAGTATTATTCATACAAAAATTAGGGAGAAGAAACTATAGACTCAATTAATTGTGTGGACTAAAATCAATAAATGTGGATTGAAGTCACGTGAACTGAAATCTTGTGGACTGGAATACATGCAGTTTGAAATCAATGTAGCTGAAAATAACGTGGATTGAAGTCACGTGGACTAAGAACACGAGAACTGAAAACACGTGGACTAAAATCACGTAGACTACAAACACGTGGACTAAAATCACGTGGACTAAAATCACGTAGACTAAAAACACGTGGACTAAAATCACGTGGACTAAAATCACGTGGACTAAAATCACGTGGACTAAAATCACGTAGACTAAAAACACGTGGACTAAAATCACGTGGACTAAAATCACGTGGACTAAAATCACGTAGACTAAAAACACGTGGACTAAAATCACGTGGACTAAAATCACGTAGACTAAAAACACGTGGACTAAAATCACGTGGACTAAAATACACGTGGATTAAAATCAATGTAGGTAGCCGAAAATAATAATGCGGATTGAAGTCACGTGGATTAAAGAAAAATAACGTAAAAGTTGAATTGAACTAAAATCAATGTGAACTAAGAACTTCTTCATCCAACTTTATTCAAACACAAATTAATTTTATGCTCGAAAAATTAAATTTAGTGATTGCAGCAAGAAAACAATCAATTCCTGCCAACGATTATTACTTTATAATTTGAAGTTAAATGTAACAACTTTTTTTTCAACACGTTATTGAAATTTACTTTTAAAATAAAATTGACGAGTTTTTTCTTAGAAAAGAACTAGTGAATAATTGAGGCAGTCTTTTTTCTCTCAAAGCTTGAAAATGGATTAACTCATTCTAATTCTTGAAATATTTCTGATTTTGATCGAAATTACAACAGACTGGCACGATCCAAACCAAATAAGACGTGAGAACTGCTTTTACTCTGTGGTCCGATTTACAATTAAAACCGCTGCATCGCAACGAAAACCTGCTAAAAATACAGAATAACGCTGAAATTTCAGACTGCACGGATCCGGCTGAAATTGGGATGGTAGGTTCCTTAGGAAAGACCATCACCCGGGACGAGGTGATGGGTTGTCCAAATTTTGCTTATTTTTACTGAAAAATGAGCCGTTTTCGAGATACTCGTACTTGCCTTCATAAAAAAATTCGGCGGCTGCAAAAATTGATAAAACATGTAGCGCAACAACTTATGCCGAAATATTCATACTTGAACGCAGGGGTTAAGTGGTGCAGTTGCGACGGTCCTCAAAATTTAGGGGCCCCATCAGATAGGAATTTTGACCACCTGACCGCCCTTTTCTACCAAATATAATGAGACATTCAGCCGAAAATTGGAACAACTAGACGAAAACTGAGAAGGCTGGAGGAAAAATGAAACATCCAGCCGACAAATAAGACATCCAGGCGAAAAATGAGACATCCAGCCGAAAATTGAGACAACTAGACGAAAATTGAGACAGCTGGAGGAAAAATGAGACATCCAGCCGAAAAATGAGACATCCAGCCGAAAATTGAAAAAGCTGGAGGAAAAATGAGACATCCAGCCGAAATTTGAGACATCCAGCCGAAAAATGAGACAACCAGATGAAAATTTAGACAGCTGGAGGAAAAATGAGACATCCAGCCGAAAAATGAGACATCCATTCGAAATTTGAGACATCCAGCCGAAAAATGAGACATCCAGCCGAAAAATGAGACAACTAGACGAAAATTTAAACAGCTGCAGGAAAAATGAGACATCCAGTCGAAAAATGAGACATCCAGCCGAAATTTGAGACATCCAGCCGAAAAATGAGACAACTAGATGAAAATTTAGACAGCTGGAGGAAAAATGAGACATCCAGCCGAAAAATGAGATAACCAAACGAAAATTGAGACAACTGGCCGAAAAATAAGACATCCAGCCGAAAAATGAGACATCCAGCCGAAAAATGAGACATCCAGCCGAAAATTTAGAGAGCTGTACAAAAAATGAGACATCCAGCCGAATAATGAGAAATCCATTCGAAATTTGAGACATCCAGCCGAAAAATGAGACATCCAGCTGAAAAATGAGACATCCAGCCGAAATTTGAGACATCCAGCCGAAAAATGAGACATCCAGCCGAAAAATGAGACATCCATTCGAAATTTGAGACATCCAGCCGAAAAATGAGACATCCAGCCGAAAAATGAGACAACTAGATGAAAATTTAGACAGCTGGAGGAAAAATGAGACATCCAGCCGAAAAATGAGATAACCAAACGAAAATTGAGACAACTGGCCGAAAAATAAGACATCCAGCTGAAAAATGAGACATCCAGCCGAAATTTGAGACATCCAGCCGAAAAATGAGACATCCAGCCGAAAAATGAGACATCCAGCCGAAAAATGAGACATCCAGCCGAAAAATGAGACATCCATTCGAAATTCGTGACATCCAGCCGAAAAATGAGACATCCAGCCGAAAAATGAGACAACTAGATGAAAATTTAGACAGCTGGAGGAAAAATGAGACATCCAGCCGAAAAATGAGACATCCATTCGAAATTTGAGACATCCAGCCGCAAAATGAGACATCCAGCCGAAAAATGAGACAACTAGACGAAAATTTAAACAGCTGCAGGAAAAATGAGACATCCAGTCGAAAAATGAGACATCCAGCCGAAATTTGAGACATCCAGCCGAAAAATGAGACAACTAGATGAAAATTTAGACAGCTGGAGGAAAAATGAGACATCCAGCCGAAAAATGAGATAACCAAACGAAAATTGAGACAACTGGCCGAAAAATAAGACATCCAGCCGAAAAATGAGACATCCAGCCGAAAAATGAGACATCCAGCCGAAAATTTAGAGAGCTGTACAAAAAATGAGACATCCAGCCGAATAATGAGAAATCCATTCGAAATTTGAGACATCCAGCCGAAAAATGAGACATCCAGCTGAAAAATGAGACATCCAGCCGAAATTTGAGACATCCAGCCGAAAAATGAGACATCCAGCCGAAAAATGAGACATCCATTCGAAATTTGAGACATCCAGCCGAAAAATGAGACATCCAGCCGAAAAATGAGACAACTAGATGAAAATTTAGACAGCTGGAGAAAAAATGAGACATCCAGCCGAAAAATGAGATAACCAAACGAAAATTGAGACAACTGGCCGAAAAATGAGACATCCAGCCGAAAAATGAGACATCCAGCCGAAAAATGAGACATCCAGCCGAAAAATGAGACATCCATTCGAAATTTGAGACATCCAGCCGAAAAATGAGACATCCAGCCGAAAAATGAGACATCCAGCCGAAAAATGAGACATCCAGCCGAAAAATGAGACATCCAGCCGAAAAATGAGACATCCAGCTGAAAAATGAGACATCCAGCCGAAATTTGAGACATCCAGCCGAAAAATGAGACATCCAGCCGAAAAATGAGACATCCAGCCGAAAAATGAGACATCCAGCCGAAATTTGAGACATCCAGCCGAAAAATGAGACAACTAGATGAAAATTTAGACAGCTGGAGGAAAAATGAGACATCCAGCCGAAAAATGAGATAACCAAACGAAAATTGAGACAACTGGCCGAAAAATAAGACATCCAGCCGAAAAATGAGACATCCAGCCGAAAAATGAGACATCCAGCCGAAAATTTAGAGAGCTGTACAAAAAATGAGACATCCAGCCGAAAAATGAGATAACCAAACGAAAATTGAGACAACTGGCCGAAAAATAAGACATCCAGCCGAAAAATGAGACATCCAGCCGAAAAATGAGACATCCAGCCGAAAATTTAGAGAGCTGTACAAAAAATGAGACATCCAGCCGAATAATGAGAAATCCATTCGAAATTTGAGACATCCAGCCGAAAAATGAGACATCCAGCTGAAAAATGAGACATCCAGCCGAAATTTGAGACATCCAGCCGAAAAATGAGACATCCAGCCGAAAAATGAGACATCCATTCGAAATTTGAGACATCCAGCCGAAAAATGAGACATCCAGCCGAAAAATGAGACAACTAGATGAAAATTTAGACAGCTGGAGGAAAAATGAGACATCCAGCCGAAAAATGAGATAACCAAACGAAAATTGAGACAACTGGCCGAAAAATAAGACATCCAGCTGAAAAATGAGACATCCAGCCGAAATTTGAGACATCCAGCCGAAAAATGAGACATCCAGCCGAAAAATGAGACATCCAGCCGAAAAATGAGACATCCAGCCGAAAAATGAGACATCCATTCGAAATTCGTGACATCCAGCCGAAAAATGAGACATCCAGCCGAAAAATGAGACAACTAGATGAAAATTTAGACAGCTGGAGGAAAAATGAGACATCCAGCCGAAAAATGAGACATCCATTCGAAATTTGAGACATCCAGCCGAAAAATGAGACATCCAGTCGAAAAATGAGACATCCAGCCGAAATTTGAGACATCCAGCCGAAAAATGAGACAACTAGATGAAAATTTAGACAGCTGGAGGAAAAATGAGACATCCAGCCGAAAAATGAGATAACCAAACGAAAATTGAGACAACTGGCCGAAAAATAAGACATCCAGCCGAAAAATGAGACATCCAGCCGAAAAATGAGACATCCAGCCGAAAATTTAGAGAGCTGTACAAAAAATGAGACATCCAGCCGAATAATGAGAAATCCATTCGAAATTTGAGACATCCAGCCGAAAAATGAGACATCCAGCCGAAAAATGAGACATCCAGCCGAAATTTGAGACATCCAGCCGAAAAATGAGACATCCAGCCGAAAAATGAGACATCCAGCCGAAAAATGAGACATCCAGCCGAAAAATGAGACATCCATTCGAAATTTGAGACATCCAGCCGAAAAATGAGACATCCAGCCGAAAAATGAGACATCCAGCCGAAAATTGCTGGAGGAAAAATGAGACATCCAGCCGAAATTTGAGACATCCAGCCGAAAAATGAGACAACTAGATGAAAATTTAGACAGCTGGAGGAAAAATGAGACATCCAGCCGAAAAATGAGACATCCATTCGAAATTTGAGACATCCAGCCGAAAAATGAGACATCCAGCCGAAAAATGAGACAACTAGACGAAAATTTAAACAGCTGCAGGAAAAATGAGACATCCAGTCGAAAAATGAGACATCCAGCCGAAATTTGAGACATCCAGCCGAAAAATGAGACATCCAGCCGAAAATTTAGAGAGCTGTACAAAAAATGAGACATCCAGCCGAATAATGAGAAATCCATTCGAAATTTGAGACATCCAGCCGAAAAATGAGACATCCAGCCGAAAAATGAGACATCCAGCCGAAATTTGAGACATCCAGCCGAAAAATGAGACATCCAGCCGAAAAATGAGACATCCAGCCGAAATTTGAGACATCCAGCCGAAAAATGAGACATCCAGCCGAAAATTGCTGGAGGAAAAATGAGACATCCAGCCGAAATTTGAGACATCCAGCCGAAAAATGAGACATCCAGCCGAAAAATGAGACAACTAGACGAAAATTTAAACAGCTGCAGGAAAAATGAGACATCCAGTCGAAAAATGAGACATCCAGCCGAAAAATGAGACATCCAGTCGAAAAATGAGACATCCAGCCGAAAATTGAGACGGCCGGAGGAAAAATGAGACATCCAGCCGAAAATTGAAACAGCTGGAGGAAAAATGAGACATCCAGCCGAAAATTGAGACGGCCGGAGGAAAAATGAGACATCCAGCCGAAAAATGAGACATCCAGCCGAAAATTGAAACAGCTGGAGGAAAAATGAGACATCCAGCCGAAATTTGAGACATCCAGCCGAAAAATGAGAAATCCATTCGAAATTTGAGACATCCAGCCGAAAAATGAGACATCCAGCTGAAAAATGAGACATCCAGCCGAAATTTGAGACATCCAGCCGAAAAATGAGACATCCAGCCGAAAAATGAGACATCCAGCCGAAAAATGAGACATCCATTCGAAATTCGTGACATCCAGCCGAAAAATGAGACATCCAGCCGAAAAATGAGACAACTAGATGAAAATTTAGACAGCTGGAGGAAAAATGAGACATCCAGCCGAAAAATGAGACATCCATTCGAAATTTGAGACATCCAGCCGAAAAATGAGACATCCAGCCGAAAAATGAGACAACTAGACGAAAATTTAAACAGCTGCAGGAAAAATGAGACATCCAGTCGAAAAATGAGACATCCAGCCGAAATTTGAGACATCCAGCCGAAAAATGAGACATCCAGCCGAAAAATGAGACAACTAGATGAAAATTTAGACAGCTGGAGGAAAAATGAGACATCCAGCCGAAAAATGAGATAACCAAACGAAAATTGAGACAACTGGCCGAAAAATAAGACATCCAGCCGAAAAATGAGACATCCAGCCGAAATTTGAGACATCCAGCCGAAAAATGAGACATCCAGCCGAAAATTTAGAGAGCTGTACAAAAAATGAGACATCCAGCCGAATAATGAGAAATCCATTCGAAATTTGAGACATCCAGCCGAAAAATGAGACATCCAGCCGAAAAATGAGACATCCAGCCGAAATTTGAGACATCCAGCCGAAAAATGAGACATCCAGCCGAAAAATGAGACATCCAGCCGAAAAATGAGACATCCATTCGAAATTTGAGACATCCAGCCGAAAATTTAGAGAGCTGTACAAAAAATGAGACATCCAGCCGAATAATGAGAAATCCATTCGAAATTTGAGACATCCAGCCGAAAAATGAGACATCCAGCCGAAAAATGAGACATCCAGCCGAAATTTGAGACATCCAGCCGAAAAATGAGACATCCAGCCGAAAAATGAGACATCCAGCCGAAAAATGAGACATCCATTCGAAATTTGAGACATCCAGCCGAAAAATGAGACATCCAGCCGAAAAATGAGACATCCAGCCGAAAAATGAGACATCCATTCGAAATTTGAGACATCCAGCCGAAAAATGAGACATCCAGCCGAAAAATGAGACAACTAGACGAAAATTTAAACAGCTGCAGGAAAAATGAGACATCCAGTCGAAAAATGAGACATCCAGCCGAAAAATGAGACATCCAGTCGAAAAATGAGACATCCAGTCGAAAATTGAGACATCCAGCCGAAATTTGAGACATCCAGTCGAAAAATGAGACATCCAGCCGAAAAATGAGACATCCAGCCGAAAATTGAGACGGCCGGAGGAAAAATGAGACATCCAGCCGAAAATTGAAACAGCTGGAGGAAAAATGAGACATCCAGCCGAAATTTGAGACATCCAGCCGAAAAATGAGACATCCAGCCGAAATTTGAGACATCCAGTCGAAAAATGAGACATCCAGCCGAAAAATGAAACATCCAGCCGAAAAATGAGACAACTAGACGAAAATGTAAACAGCTGGAGGAAAAATGAGACATCCAGTCGAAAAATGAGACATCCAGCCGAAAAATGAGACATCCAGCCGAAAAATGAGACATCCATTCGAAATTTGAGACATCCAGCCGAAAAATGAGACATCCAGCCGAAAAATGAGACAACTAGACGAAAATTTAAACAGCTGCAGGAAAAATGAGACATCCAGCCGAAAATTCAAACAGCTGGACGAAAAGTGATACATCCAGCCGAAAAATGAGACATCCAGCCGAAAAATGAGACAACTAGACGAAAATTTAAACAGCTGCAGGAAAAATGAGACATCCAGTCGAAAAATGAGACATCCAGCCGAAATTTGAGACATCCAGCCGAAAAATGAGACATCCAGCCGAAATTTGAGACATCCAGTCGAAAAATGAGACATCCAGCCGAAAAATGAAACATCCAGCTGAAAAATGAGACAACTAGACGAAAATGTAAACAGCTGGAGGAAAAATGAGACATCCAGTCGAAAAATGAGACATCCAGCCGAAAAATGAGACATCTAGCCGAAAATCGAGACATCTAGACGAAAAATGTGTTTTCAGAAAATTGATCAACCGCTATGATTTTTTTTAGCCAAATATTTCGAAAACGGCTGATTTGTCATGAAAAATGAGCAATATTTGTACCACCCATCACCTCGTGTGAGGTGATGGTCTTTCCTAAGGAACCTACCATTCAAACTTCTCCCTGATCCTTGCAGTCTGAAATTTCAGCGTTATTCTGTATCTTTAGCAGGTTTTCGTTGCGATGCAGCGGTTTTAATATTAAATCGGACCACATGTAATGTGCTCTAAATTCAGAAGTATTCGAAAATGGAGCACATATAGTTATATGTGGTCTCTGTCAGTAACTTTATCTGAATTATTATTTTTAAATTTTCGCTCAGTAACATTTGGTTCAAAAATTATTCTCGATGTTTCCTGGCTTCTATAAAATACTTCAAAAATAGCTAAAAAAAAAAAAGAATTGAAAAATGGTACTTCCAAGGAAAAATACTATTCCTAATTAATTATAGAAAAATTGGAAAAAATATACATACTGCGTATTCAGCCAGAGAAATGTCAACTGAAATAATGAAAATTGTAGATGTTCGCGAATCGAATAAATATCAAAATTCATAATCCCAAATAGGTAATAAAAATCAATCAATCAGTCCACGTTTCAAATTCATTACACATACACACTCTTAGAAAAAAAAATAAAAAAAAAAAAAAAACAACAGGGGATAAAATTGGAAATTTTAAAAAAATAAGGTCGCCGAACCTGCTACATCGCTGACATAATTATAACTGATTCTCGAATGCCCCAACCCCTAGACAATGGCGTCTTGGTGTAAAAGGAAGAAAATGCTGACGTACTGAAGTATCGGCACGATTTTTAGCGGGGGAAAATGATTGTTGAAAAATAAAAAAAATAATAAAAAAAAGGAGGAAAAAAGAATATCTGGATATGTGCTTGAATTTTGCCATAAGTTGAAAAACGTTTTTTTGTTGACCCCACTATCAATTTACCAAAGGGTTTATTATGAGCCAGGTACTCTCGAAAAACTTCAACCTTTTTTATTTCGAAAGTCGTTTCGTTTTTTTTATTTTCTTTTTTTGTAATTCATTCTTGTGGCAGATTTTCTTTCGTCATAATTCTATAACTTAATGATTAAATTCTCATTTTCTCTTTTTCTCGAGTTCGAAAAATAGAAAAATGGAAAGTCTTGAATTTTTCAAGTTAGAAGAGTCGAAACAAAATTGCTTTTCGGGGCTACATTGATTTTCGGCTACATTATTTTTAGTCCACACGATTTTAGTTCACATTTTCTTTAGCTCGCAAACTGACCAGGAAGATGCAAACAAAAATTTGCTTTTCACAAGACAGATTGGAAAGTGGGGGGGATGGAAGGTGGTTCAAGAGAAATTTATGGAGGAGTAAGAATAATAATTATCCATATTTCTAAAATGAACCTCCTTAATTGAATGAATGAGCCATCGTTGTACAAATATAATGGGCTAAAGGCTATTTTAACAAAAAAATTATAATCTCTTACTTTTATACAGAATGATTTTTAATAACTTAACTCGACGACGAAGGAATTCCTCCTTCATGAAAAAATGGTCGACAACGAGGTATACCATTCTCCATTCGCTTTCAAGAGCACAGCACTTGGAGTGAAATTCGCTCTCGGTTGTTGAAAATGAAAATGATTCTTTCAAATTTACGGTCATTTCGTTTTCGATGGTTCATCGAGTTTTTTTTTTTTCGTATTTCTTTCACTCTCCGCGACCTTGTTTCTTTCTCTCGCCAAAGACTAACACGAGGCATGAACTAAAACCGAATAGAATTTTCAGATATCCACCTAATGGAATGTTTTCGGCCTTTTCAATGATTGTTTTGGTCGTCAGGACCTGTTTATGGATTTAATATTGAATGCCATGGGGTAGTAGTACAAATAATCGGATTTTCGCACTCTAAAATCAATGAGGACTAAAAATAATGTAACCCAAAATATGTATGCGACTCTATAAAAAGGTGTTGATTCGTTTCAGCACCTCTTCAAGTTCGACCTAATAAGCGCTTACAGTAGCTATCTTAAAAAAAAAAAAAAAATGAAAAATCAACTTCGGTTAGAAACATTTATACTTAATACTTTAAAATTTAATAAATTATTAATATTAATGTATATTATAAACGAAAGATTAACGAGTTAAAATAGTTGAACACAGTTGCATTTTAATACCGTCATGATATGTTAAATTAAATAACGAACAGGGACTGAGTGAATGAAAAAACTTGTTGAAAAAAAGGAATCTGGGTCCTATTGATATGAATAAATACAAATGACGAATTCACTCCAGAGTGACAAAAATTTGTACCCATCGAATAACTTTGTATTTTAAAAAACAAATGTTTTATTAAAATTATAGTATCGGTTTACTAAAATAAAGTGTAACGTAAAACCATTTTGTGAATTTTATTGAAAAGGTAGCAAAATTTGAAGGATTAAAATATAATTTTGCATTATTTGTTCGCAAAGTTTGATATATCTAAATGAAATGTTGGAAAAAAAAAATCCAGGAAGTTCTATTCGGCTAATAACAGATGCACGATAAAAAAAAGTAGCACTTTAATTTAAAAAATGAGGATATAATCCTCGCGCTACATGTAAATAATCAGCTACAGAATTTTCGAAAAACGTGATAACAGAATTCATTTGTGCATTTCAGGTAATGCACAAAACTGGAACGATTTTTCAAACATTTAGCACCAACATTTACAGCTTTCTTTTCTTCTCTATCCTAATCCTAAGTGATCTCAGTAAATAAATGAGTATTAGATGAAAACAAAACCAGAAAAATTAATTATTAAATATTATTAGCTATAAAATACTGGTAGTAAAATCAAAAGTTAAATAAATTAATGAATCTAAGATTAGCAGTTTAAAAGTGCGCAACTGACATTGCAAAAGCCACGAAGATTGAAACTGTAAGAAAAAAAACATTTTCTTTATGCTGCCTTCTTGGGAGTAACTTCATACGCTTTTCGTAATCGTCGTCTGAATTCCGTTGGGAATTTGTCGTAGCATTTCTTGCAAACGGGTTTCAAATCGATTTCGTAAAACTTGGTTTTTTGATTCATCTTCTGATCACACACCGAGCAGGCGAAATGATGGACGCACCAAGCTTTGTTTAGCGCCGTAAATACTAAAATAAAATTTTTTTAAAATTTTTCTTGAGATTATTTACTATTAAACAGGTAATACAAGTATTCTGGAGTAATGGCAGCAAAGTGCAATTCCAGAATTCGTGGTAAAAATCTTCAATAGGTCGAATTTTCCAAAAATGTGTTGAGGAATTTTTTAAATCAAATGTAGATGCCGTGAATTTCTCCTCCAATCATAACTAGGCATAAATTCATAAAAAATAAAAAATAAAAAATTACCATCTCCAGCAATGACTTGATTGCAGACGAAACACAAATTTCCGAACAGCTGATGATAATGCGTTTCGCAATAAGCTAGACCCTTTTTCTCGTAATGACGATTGCCAAGGAAAGGTTTTTCACATCTGGCACAAACGAAATGCTGTAACAAAAGGTACGGATGCTTATTAATGTAGTATTCGCGAACGAAAGCATAGTTAAAGCCAAGGAATAACAATATGCTTACCTCCACATGCCAGTGTTTTCCAAGAGCAGTAACAACTCTTTCTTCGATTGGACGACGACAGGCACCACAAATGGGTATACCCATTTTATCGTGGCATCGAAGACAATATAATTCATTCTGAAAATTAAAAATTGAAAAAAAATATCAACGAAAATTTCAAATATTTACATGTACTCGATAATAATATTCATTTTATTTTTCAAATATATTTTTCGATAAACAATAAAATTTTCTACCAGGAATTGCTGATACCGTTAGCATTTTTTTTTTTTCAAGGACAGTATAGAAAACCTCACTTTCTGAATTAAAATTTATAAATATTATTTCACTCCATACTCGCAGTCAACCTTAAAATAAATGGTGAGATGTTTAATTTATAGCCAAATCGAGTTCAGGAATTATGATTTTTTTTCTGGTAAGCGAATAAAATTTTTTAAACGTTTTTCTATTTTTAGATTTATTTATTACTCAACGTAGGAACAGCTTCGAGTAAAAAGTCATCATCTCAGTAAACTTTTTTTTGAGCGAAAATGAATCTTCAACGGTGTTCTAAATGCGCACAGTAAGAGAGCGGCTATAGAATGACAACTAAAACTGGGTTAATCAAAGTATTTTCTTATTTTCATTCTTCCCAAAATATTTTGGAAAAAAATAATTAAACAAATATTAAAAATCTTGAAAAAAGTAGAAGGGTTTTTTGCTCACGGCCACCCTTTTTCATATATTTTTTTCTCTTTAAAATTGTTTTTATTTACTTCTAAAAACTGAAACTAATAATTATTACTTTACCATTTCATTGGCCGAGTATCCAGGACGACTCTTAACTTCCCTCGCATCCGAATTCAATTCAATACCACACGCAGTGCAGTTAAAATGGTATGGATGATAAACTTCACCTCTAAATCGCAATGGCTTATCGTCAATGACAGAGCTTAAAGTAAAAAAAAACAAATTATTAATCAACTTTGATTTTGAAAAAAAAAAAAAAGGTCGAATTCAAGTGGAAAACTACGATAATTATATTTAAAACCCGATAAATTAAAACCGAAACGCTTCGTTGAAAATAGGAAACCAAAGGAGTAATTCAAAATGAATAATTTCCATCCAACGACGTTATAGCGAAACAGTAATTCTACAAAACTTACTGGCACTTATAGCACACGTATTTTCCAGAGCCAATAGCTTTCTCGCGGGCCATACAGTCGTGACATAAAGCTCGTCCTTGATGTTTTACAAAACCCAGATCCGCCAATTCCTTCGAACACAATTCACATCGGAAGCATCTCGGATGCCAACTAGCATTCATGGCCTTGATGACCCTTCCAATGATGAAGTCATCTAAATAAAATTTTTTTTTAAATAATTCATTTTATGAGACAAAAAAATTAATAAAAGATATTTCAAAAATCTTACTGCATTTGCCACAGCAAGGAGCAAATAGAACTTGAAAATCATGTTCACAATATTTCCGACCTTCGAATTCGTAGAAAATTCCATCGGGAAATGGTCTGAAGCACTGAGCACACCTGAAAATACAAAAATTCATTTTTTTAAAATTGAAATTTATAGAATAATGGCGTAAGAACACTTCGATTTTCATTATTACTGTATTTTGATTTTCTGAGAATAACCATAGTCAACTGATATTATTTCAAGTATTCAACCACACGAGAGATTTTTCATTTCCAGTCATTACCGTGAAAAAAAATTACGTTGCGACTTGAAAAATGAAAAAAAGGACAAGCCAAGAACATTTTCATTAATGAGAAAGAAACGCAAACTAAATCTTCCTTCTTCTCGGCGTATCTTCCTAAGTGAATATTTAGTTTCAGTGGACTCGAGTTTTAGATATTCTTTGGCTCACCTAAATAATTGCTTTAAATTTTCAAAATACAATTTACTCTCTTCGAATTCAACTTCTGTAACACCCAGGTTTTCTTATTTAAACGTTTTATGTAGATAATTTTCATTAACTAACACAAAACATTGCGGATGCCATAAATCTCCATTTGAATTCACAATCTTTTCGTGAGCTTCAAACCCGTCGCCACAGCGTGAGCAGAACATATTACTCAAGGACATCGTAACGCTGAAATGCAAAAGTTATGAAATTGAAACGTTGCTAAGAACTATTTTTCTATTCAGTCGGAGGAAAGAAAAATTGTTAATATTGCATCACAAAAAATATTTAGTCGAGAAATTGTCGTATAGCTTTTGTATAACTAACGTAGAATAAATAAATTAAAAAAATGTATTAGGTGATAATAATAGCTGCTAACTTATTTCGTGATTTTTAATCCAACATGGCCCTCCCAAAATAAAATAAAATGAAATAAAATAAAAAATAAAGTAAAATTAAAAAATTTCCATTGGTATGAATTCTAGTAACTAAATTTGTAAAAAAAAAATTTGATAATAAAAAGTTCGAGAAAATTTTAACAAAAACACGTAAGTACGGTAGTAAATGATTCACATGATTTTTCAGAGGAATAATTTTTCAACAATGTTATCATGATCCGAAAGCAAAGTACAAAATTAATATTAATATTCCATCAATTACCTCCTTTAAAGGCGTAATCGTGATTACAATAAATTTTGATACTCCTCATAAAAATTAGTTTCAATGCCAACGTAAAATTATTTCAAGAACACAGATACCAAAATAGAACGGTTGAATAAATTTTTTTACTCACCCCGGCATTTTGTCTGTCGGCAGGTTATTTATCGGATGAATAAAAATATCAGTTATAGATCCAGTCGATGGAAATGTAAATTTTCAGAAGTTGAAATCGATCTCAACAAAACAACACCTGAAAAAAAGAAAAATAATTTGAAAAAAACAAAAAAACAAAAAATATTAAAAATTTTCCATTTTCCGTATAAATACTACGTATCCCTCTCCCACACATTCCTACTTACAATACACACTAACTGTGAAAATGACATTCATGGAATAACAGCAGATCCAAATTAACTCGCGAATAGAGAGGGTGGTAGAGACTAGAGAGTAAGGGGAAAGTGTTGTAATTATATCATAGAAATACATTTTCAATACCCTAATCTACAGTTTAACAATAGTATCTTAAACATGTGAGGCTATTGTTTGGATGAGCGAAAAATGAGGTCCAAACAAAAAAAAAAAATTGTCAAGTATCTCTGGAAACTCAAAGTGGTTTCCTGGAATTCATTCTTAATGGAGCTACTAATGTTCAGGCTTTAAATTAGAGATAAACTCGATGATCTGAAGTGCAACAGCGTCATCTGATACATTTTTATTTATGAATTTTCAGCGATGTTTCTAATGCACACTATATGACAGCGTCGCCAACCCAAATTGTTGAAAATCCCTAAAACTGGTTTTTTCATTGAAAACTTTGATTTCAGTCACGAAAGAAAAAAAAAAGAAAGTAACTAAGGGTTTGTAGAATTTGAATTAGAAAATTCCAAGTTTTAAAACACAAGGAATAAAATACCGAAGAATATCATCTTTTATTTCAACAATGACTAGAAAATTAAAATAAAATCCTCCATCAAAGAAAACACCTAAAATTTCAAAAAATTCCTAAAAGTTTAGAAAATCTCTGAAATTCTATAAATTCCAAAAATTCCCCGGTCTTATCCGTGACATTTTTCGAGACAACAAAAAATCCATGGTTTCAAAAACTAATCCCAGCGATTGGCATCCCAGCTGTATGAAGAAGGTTATAAAAAGGGATTAAAAATTGGAGTTAATTCGAGAGTTTCGAATGGGTTTCACAAAACCATAATATATTTTATGCAGAATAAATGAAAATGTGAAAAAAACAGCAAAAATGTAGAAGACGCTGTTTTACTCCAGACCATGGATCATAGCTCATTATTATTTAAACAAACAACCAAATTGGCTCGAAACTACAGAAATAACGTCGTAATTTATGCGATTTCAAAAATTACTCATTCTCGCTCTTTCAACACTTTTTAATTTTTCCTACCGTACATTTGCGGCGAACTGTATTTCGCCTATTTATTTTTCTTATCGCCGCAATTATACTAATGGTAATTTTAAATAAACCAAATGAAAGTAAACAAAACGAAACTTACCTCTTCAGAAGAAAATCGTAAAACGTTATAGCACATTGAGAAGCGTAATGCTACCAAAACCTACTTTTAAAATATTCTACAATATGAAATACGAGTATAAAGAAAAAAAAAGAAAAGCTGTAGAAATTCATTTTGCAGCGCAGAATAACCGACACCAAAATTCACATTATCCATCTAAAAAGCTCGAAATTCTTGATACAGAATACCAGTGAAGCGAAGGATTAAGTAGAAAATCGATGCTCCCAGCACCAGTAATATAACTTTAACTTACAAGTCATTAATTAGTATTTAATAAAGGTCTTAGCTCGAATAACGAATAGAATTAAATATTTACACGAGAAATGCGGAAGACTGGGCTACAAAATTATTAAAAATCTTCGAAAAATTCGTTTTCTCATTAAATTGATAAAAGTTTCAAATGGTACCCGTATCGAATCTAAGCATCTCAGCAAATCCTATTTACGTTAGACAGACTCATAGATTACAGTTCTACGATATTTTTACTTTCTACGGGTAAAAAAAAAAAGCACACCTTCCCCCACCAAAAAATACGGGCTAATTTCTTCGTATTATCTACATTCACTTAGAAAATATGTTTTTTTTTTTTTGGAATTGATATAAGCGTCAATGAGGACACGTTCATAATATTATTCAACATTTTAATAAACAGTATTTAACTGGAAGACTATTCAGATTTTTGCATAAAGTAAAAAAAAAACTCGAAACAGAAAATAAATGCCCGTCTTAGAAAAAATGAAAAATCCACGACGAAAACAACCTTTGGAACCGTCATAGCTGCACGCGAATAACCATCGAATAATTTTCCAAAAATGCTAAAAATTATGTAAAAACGTGAAATAAAAATCATTAAAAACGCGATAATATAAAAACAATCGAGGAAAAGCACCGAAAAACGGGTATACGAAACGGTGAAAGTACACAAAATGGGAGGACTAACCGAGTCTAATTCTGACCAGAAAGTGGATAGTAAATTAAAGCCGTTCTCGAGGGCAAATACAGGCTAAGCCAATTCCTTCGGTTAGCCCATCCCTCGGGCACAGTTCTGTGCTCGCAGTTCGCATCCACCCTGCTGTGGCCACCGAATTGTGTGTCGTCGCTGTCCAGCAGAACTTTATACGTTCCGGCCTTATCTACGCCGATTTTGTAGTCGGTAAAGCTTTGGGTCGGATGAAAGTTGAAGACGAACAGCAAATCGGCCCGTTCGAAGGCTATCACCTTGTCGCTTTCATGCTTCCAGCTGACATACGCGTTGTCGGCGCTCAGCCAGCCGTACCGCTCCTCCAGCTTGTTCATCGCTCTGTCGAAGTCATTCAGAAACTTGTACTTGAGCGCCGGATCGTCGACCAGATGCCACTGGCGGCGGGCGTAGTGGTACGAATTGCCGTTGCCCTGGCGCGGGAAATCCAGCCACTCGGGATGGCCGAACTCGTTGCCCATGAAATTGAGGTACGCTTCGCCGCCGAGCGTGTGCGTAATCAGACGGATCATTTTGTGCAGCGCGATTCCGCGGTCGATGATGAGAGCCGCGTCTCCGCTGGCCGACGACGCCGTCGACATGTGCCAATACATTTCCTTGTCCATCAGCCAGAAGGCGATGGTTTTGTCGCCGACCAGCGCCTGGTCGTGGCTTTCGGCGTACGCGATCGTCTTCTCCAGCCAGCGGCGGTTGGTCAGCGTGTGCACGATTTCGCCCATGTTCCACTGCTCGTCCGAGTACTTCTTCAGCAGCTCGATCCACTTGTCCGGAATGGCCATACCTGATGCAAATCAACGCAGAGAGAGAGAGAGAGAGCGATTAATCGTTTCGCAAGACTCGTATCGAAATTATCTAAGAGCCGGAGGGGGGGAACTAGACCTTTCCTCCACCGCTCCAGAGGAAAATTTATGCTCGAAGAGAGCGGCAAACTACATAGTTGGCTCGTGGCAATGCTCCTCGGCGCCATCACGTCATAATAGTGGAGCACCCAAAAACTGAAGGAGGAACTCGAGTATTTTTTTACTAAAAGATAGTAAAATGAAAAAATTACGCGAAACGCGAAAATGTTTTTTACATCGAGTATTTTTTTTTTTTTGGGGGGGGGGGGAAATTTAACACCCATAGGACTTTAAGCCCCTAAACCATTCGCTGTTTTCTCAACACGAACTTACCTTTCGTGAGAAAAAAAAATGAATATTCAACTTCTTTTGAGCCTTAAACGGTACACATTCGAATGTTCTGAGATTTTATACTACACGATTAAAATGTAATTCAGGCACCACTTACCTATCTGAAGAATTTAAAATTTTATTCGCATTTTACGTTAATTGTACATTGAAAATAGTTATAATTTGAAATCAAACTCGTATATTCAACCTACCAGCTTTTGAGAAACCCTGCTGCGCTAGAATTTTATTTTTTTGTTCACTACACTCTTCATCCACCTCTCTCGCTCTCACTATCCCTTAATTTTCTTTTATAAACCCCCTAACCAACCCCCACTCTTCAATAATGATTGCTCGTCTTTTCATTTTCAATTTTTTTAGTAGAAAAGAAGCTAAGCTGAGAGGTGGAAGATTGCAATATAAACCAATATAAGAGCGGACGTAATAAAATTTTCATGATATTCGCTGATATAGCTGGCTAACTGCCCCAATAAAAACACACGGGTAACACAAATCTTTCTACATCTAACAACAGCAGCGAACGAGTTATAAATCACGTACATACGTTGTACAAAAATCCTTCGGTCGTACTGAAAACCAGCAAAACCAGACTCGGCCCTTCCGAGTATTTCAAAAATCAAATTCTTACCTAGTCGAAAATCGAAACCCTGGCCTCCCTCGGGGACGGGCCTGCAAGAAGCCGGCATTCCAGATACTTCCTCGGCGACGGTAACGCAGTCCGGATTCAGCTTATGCACCGTATCGTTGGCCAGCATCAAGTACACCAGTGCCTCCGTGTCCACGTTCATACCGAAATAATCGTCGTAGTGGCCGATAAATTCACCCACTCCTCGCGAGTGGTACAGCATCGAAGTAACTCCGTCAAAGCGGAACCCATCGAACTGGTACTCGTCCATGTAGAAGCGCAGGTTGGACAGCAGAAAGCGCAACACCTCGTATTCCGAATAATTAAACAAGCGACTATCCCACAGCGGATGGCTACCTCGAGGTCCGCTGTGAAAATAACAGGCGTCGGTACCGTCGAACATGTTCAACCCATCGAGCACATTTTTGGAGGCGTGCGAGTGGACCACGTCGAGCAACACGTACAGGCCCTTTTCATGGGCCACGTCGATCAGCTGCTTCAGCTCCTCGGGAGTGCCGAATCGACTGGAAGCTGCATAGTAGCTGGTCACCTGATAGCCGAAGGAAGCGTAGTACGCGTGCTCCATGATGGCCATCACCTGAATGGCGTTATAGCCGAGGTCCACCACTCGCGGAATCACATTCTGCGCAAACTCCAAATACGAGCCGATTTTAGGTTCGTTGGTGCCGATACCAACGTGGCATTCGTAAATTCGTAGACTTCTCGGTCGCTTGGCATGCGGATGCTTGAACGTATACCTTTCCGCAGCCGGCGGATTCCAAATCTTCTGCTTGAACAGATAGCCTTCATGCTCGGGCGGCTGCACAACATACGTGGCCCATGGCGAAAGCCGAAACACCTTCTCGCCACTGTGGGTCTCGACGACGATTTTAATTTCGGATAAATGGCTGAGCTGAGCAGAGCCGTCAGCGTTCGGCGGCAAGGTTAGCTGCCATTTGCCAAACTCTAGTCGGGTATACGGATGGCTGGACGAGTTCCAGTTGTTGAAGTCGCCGGCCAAGTACAGAGCTTTGGCTCCGGGCGCCCACTCGAGGCAAGTGACGGTGCCATCGGGTCTCACGTGGACGCCAAACTTCTCGTAGCTCTTGGTGAACTCGTTTAAGCTGCCATCGCCCTGTGATATCTTGTCGACGTAGTCGAGGTAGAGGGCGTAGCGTCGTCTGAACTCTTGTTCGTACGGCTTCAGGTACGAATCCCTGGACATCAGCTCCTGGATGTTGGGCACATGCACTTCCATCGGGTTCATCGAGGAGTATTTACCACCCATACTCTAATTTTTAAGATTCAAAGCGCACTAGACAAAATACATTCATAAAAGTGGCTAATTCGATTCGAGCAATAGCATGCTGATCTCGATGAATAATGCAAATTTATTAATTTAAAACCGAACAAAAAAAGTCAATTAATTCTCACAGAATGGAATAGTGGGTGAGGAAATCAGTTCTTCGAATGTCATTATAAAAAAATAATCAAGAATCGTTTGAAATATTCGCGGTTTTAAGTTTTGCAGAATATCATCGAATAATTGTTTTTCACAATACGAAACAAAAATACGAACTGAATTTTCTTTCTCTCTAATATTTTGAAAATTATTTAGAACCATACGGAATTAATTTTACGTGCTCTCACTACATGAGAACTTGAAAATCAAATAATTATTAATAGTATTTTTATTATTTTCAGTGGCTTTTATCCGATGATATTAAATAATATAATGTTTTCTAAAAACAGAAATAGTTTAATAGTAGGTAGTACCTACCAACTTGAACATTTAAAAAAAAAAATTATCTTTTAAAATTAACTGAAAATTATGTGACGCTCAACTAGTTAAAAATTTATTTTCATTCAGTTAATTTCATTTCTAATTCACTTACATTTAAGCATTGAAAATGGAATATATATGAGTAGGTCCAGATACTTGGGCACCTACTTACGAAAAAATAAATGAATGCAATTATAATTAGTCTCGAGCCGTATGTTCGGGAAAATATTATTTTCCAATAAAGATTGAGATCGACTCATTGAAAATATATTAAGCAACGATAAATAAGCTGCACCAGAATTTTTCAGTCGGTTGAAAATTAAAAAAATAAACAAAAATGGCAGTTCCACATAATGGGTAGGAGTACCATCTGTTTCAACATTCACCAAAATATAGCCATCGGCCAACTAAAGTATTAATTTGAAGATTCTACGAGTATTTAGATTCGTAAATAAAATTTTTCAATTTTTTGTGAATGTAGACTCAAGTTGGTTTATTTTTATAAGACATTGACTAATTTTCCTAGGTTTTCCAAACACCAAAAATAATTGTAATCAGATCCAATCCCGTGTAATTAAAGGAGTGAAATTCCAAAAGCATCCTACGCATGCAATTAGGATATAATCAATTGAAGAGTAAAATAGATACTGCTTACCAATTTAAAATAAGTGAGAGCTGAAAAGTCTTCGTAAGCTTACAAACACTTAAAATGGAGCCAAGCACATTTGTACAGAACCGAATAAATTATCAGATAAACTTTGAACGAATATAGTAAAACAGCAAGCACTGACCTGATCGCGATCGAGGATCATTCAACCAACGACGATAAACTCGAAAATCTGAGATGTGAATTCACTTTATCGAAAATTAATCTTGGTAACTAAATTACGGTAATAACGAGATAAATGAACGAAAAAAACACCAAATATAGACAAACCTTGAAAGTTGTGAAGTGGAAACAAGAACGAAGTAAAATAATAAATTTCTCAATGCCAAAGTTTAGTTTTTCATAATGGCTTTTCTTGTACTTACCTTACCTCACAGTTCACACTTCACATTCGGATCCGTTCTCAAAATTTTTTGTGATAAGAGAAAATCTTATATTGATATAATATATCGCAATATTGAATAATCAATATGATTCCCGTTTGTGGCACTCACACGAAAGCAAAAGACTGCGCAGAGAAAGAATTCAGCGCGTTCGATTTTTTCTCTCTTCCACTCGTTACGACTACCATGAATGATTGAATCCCGTTCACTGCGCATGCGCTGTAAGTCTGGTGGAGGATTTTTTATGTTCTTTTCATCGTCGTTCTTGTTCTATCGCGTATTTTAGGTGCTATCGGTATAAAAAATTTAAATCGATATTTCTATGAATATTTTATAATCTTGATTTTCCTTTTCACAGTTTTCAGATTTTCCTCAACGCATATTAAGTTAATACTTGGATTTTCTCCGTGACTCCGTCCGTGTTTCTTTTCTAATCTTTTTTTCAGATAATCGTCTTCGTTTTAATCCTTTTCTTTCTCATGATGACAGATTAGCAATTTCGATTTACGAATTCAGATTTAAAATTTGCTTTTCGTCATTTCTGTTTTTAGCTGCTGCTAACGTATGAAACTTTACTTCCAAGATGGTAATCTTTTTGTAAAAATTATTATTTTTACTTTAATAAGCATCATTATTACAGTTCCGTAATCTCAAACACTTGTCTGTTCGATTATTTGTTTGTAGATGCAGTTTATGCTCTTATTCAGCCGACAAGGCAAATTAAGGCTCCAGAAATGGTACGTCGCTCATCCTGATAAGACCAAGAAAAAAATCACCAGAGATCTAGTCACCACTATTCTTGCTCGAAAGCCGAAAATGTGCAGTTTTCTCGAATGGAAAGACTTGAAAATCGTTTACAAAAGGTAACTACTAAACATCCGTGATTACGTTCACGAAATACGTCTGCCCGCAATTTTATAAGTCACTATTTTCCAGATATGCTAGTTTGTATTTTTGCTGTGCCATTGAGCAGAAAGATAACGAACTTCTTACTCTGGAAATCATTCATCGATACGTCGAACTGCTGGATAAATATTTCGGAAGCGTAAGAATTTATAATTATTTTGATTATATTGATAAGGTTTATAACCTGAAAACGCTGATCTGTAACGCAACAAAAGCCTTTTAATAAATTACGATGTAAGTTAGGAGGAATATGAATCAGATCTGGTTAGTCTCAAGTATCAGACTGTGAAAATTCGAAACAATCGAGCTAGCCAAACTTGATTCTAAGAAAAAACATTTGATTTCAATTTTTTTTTGAATTAGATAATTACGCCAACTGCGCTTCCAAAAATGAGTTTCTTGTGTTACTGAGACTTCTGAAAGTCTAAACTACATTGTGCAAGTTTACTGAAAAGCTTAATTTTTATAGGTATGCGAGCTTGATATAATCTTCAACTTTGAAAAAGCATATTTTATACTAGACGAACTGCTTCTGGGCGGAGAAGTACAGGAAACAAGTAAAAAAAATGTTTTGAAAGCAGTGGCAGCTCAAGATCTATTGCAAGAGGTTCGTAATGAAAATTTTGATACTGCACGTGGGCTTAATATATTGGATAATTTTACTGGGTGTTAGTTTTAATAACTTAATACCGCTAACAAATTTTGTTACTTGCTCTCTTTAAATGATAAATTTCACTATATTAATTGTTCTTGAACAATTTGCTATTTCTCTTTCGTTTTATGTAATTTTTTTATGTACTTTGTTTGCTAATTTTCTTCGCTAAATCGTGCGTTGGCAATTTACTTCAGCATATTTTTCAGTTGCGTGTCTTTGATTTTTGTTTTTGTGTTTATTTCTATTTTTGTTTTTTGGTTGTTTTGTTTTCGCCCTCCTTGAACTATTTTATGAATTTCGGAAAATTCATTACCTTTTTTCCTCTATTTTATCCAATCTGAAACATTCTAAGTAAGAAATTTTAAAAAAGAAAAATAATTTTTCTTACTATCGACCTTCCTTTATAACTGCAGTGTATAGTTCCCTTATTAGTTGATTATTTTGATATAAGCCGAATAGACAAACTGAAAATTCACCATCGATGGTCTCAAATTTTTGAGTAATTCTGGTGTATTTTTTCAATGATATTCTTGGATTTAATTCTATCGGACCATTCGGATCTAGTTTCAGGTTTTTATCCTGGTTTTAATCATTAGAAGAATGATATTTTTTACTAAATTTTTGTTTTCCACGATGTTTGCATTGGAGCAGTCTAAAAAATGACTTTCCACTGGAAATTACTGAATATTTATAATATTTTCTTAAAAACATTGGTCACGTTTTTGTGCTCTTTTGGTCATGAAAATATGGATTTTTACCGGATATGGTGTTTGTTAAATGGATTTTTGTTTTTGTACAGTTTCTTTGGTTTTTGGAGGCTGAATTTCTTTTCTGTTTGATCATTTATGAAAGGTTGTAGAAATGAATCGATAATCTTATAATGTTACGGATATGAATAGCATGTGTTCCGTTACTCTTCAGTGACTGTGTGCACGCTACTAAGTTATTTTCTTAGTTTCTGCTTCGCCGACACAATGTTTATTTTTGCACATAACTTTGTGCTTATCAATTCTGAACTGCAAAGTAAAATTTGAAGTCTCTTGTAAATCAACGTGTGTGTAGTATTTGCATTGATGCATGGATGATTTTTATGTAAACAAGTTTCGTATGCGAGTCAAATTCAAATATCGATTCTGATCGTCTGTTGTGAGTTTAAATTTTTCTTTTTGGCTTCTGTCTCAAGTTTTTGTAACTTCTGCCACTGTAACGTTTAGAACAGGCGTGTGTTGGTTCTCTTGTTTTTTTTTCTTTTTCTTCTTTTTTCTTTTAGGATGAAGCGATGGAAGGTACTTTGAAAGAAATCGGTTTGATTTAACTAGAAATGTTTACAAAGTCAGCTTAGAATACGGTGATGGCACAATGTTTTTCTCACAAAATTTAATCTTCGTGTTCATAATTTTCTGTAACAATTTATCATTCTTTAAAATTATTATTTAATACTTTTAGCTCTCGTCAGCTGTCTTAACATGCTTTCTAACTTTCGCCAAGCTTTCATTTTGAGTGTATTTGTGCAGTGAATTTTTTGTGATAACTCGTGTAATAAAAAATTTTCTTTAATGGTCTGTTTGTCGCTGATTTACACTAATACTGCTCGGAATTTAGTTTTTTCCCTCACACATAAGGTATCTTTTCAGCCGTGGAAAAAGTGAGCCGTTCGTTATTCTGCATCGTAAATCTAAATTAGTCTTTTTATGCAAAACAAAAACTAAAAATGAGTAAGATTCTCGCGTGGCAAAGTTTAGCTTACTTGCTCTTTTAGGTTTGCAATGATAGATCATATTCTTCGAAATTTCTTGTAGACAAAAAAATTCTCCCTTGTTGCATCACTCTTCCTTTATCATTTATCCGAAATTTTCTTCTTCGCTTATTTCTGTATCCACGAGAATTTACGAAATTGTTTGTAGAAATACGCCTTTACTCGTATTCTTATAAAGCTTTTTCTAAGAAGAAGCTAAAAGGCTTTTTATAAAAAACTTGTTTATAGTTTCTCCTTTAATGAATTTCCTGGGTGCCTGCGCATACGGTTCTTATGCGAGTGTTCTTTTCCATTACTTCATTTTTGACCATATTAATAATTAATAAAATAGGTACTTTGAAAAATTTGGATTTTTGAAAGGGTGAAAAAATTTTAAGTTTCCGCATTCGACCCAACTTTTGAATTTTAAACAAATTTATTTTTCTATTACCAGTTATAATTTTCCCTATTTAATGTGTTGTTTTTTTTTCAAACCGGAGTTAGAGATTCGCATTTTCTTGATTTTCACGTTTAAACTATTAATTAGGTAATGGTTGCTTTTAAACGGTGGCGGTTGTCGTCTTTTGGATATGAGTTTCTTTTATTCATTTTCGATGATTGATTTCTTTTTCATTTTTTTTTGTTTTCGAATTTTTGTTCATAGGAGGAAACTCAACAAGGATTTTTTGAAGACCATGGACTGGGCTAGTGAATCGAAGGGTATTTTTTAAATTAATTAGTATTGCATTATTTGTGGTTATACATTCCATTATTGTGGTTTCCCATGTTTCATTCACTCTTTACCATTTTACTTATTTAAGGAGTTCGTATCAAGTAGAGAAAGTAAGTTTTCTAACTTTCCAATTTTCGTGTACGTATTCAAATTTTCTCCAAGTTTCATTTTCGACAAACTATCAAAATTTTATGCTTTTTTGTTTTATCTATAGCATTACTTCGGTAAAATAGTGACGGGATTTTTTTTTCTTCGTTGAATTTTATTTTCATTTATTTAATAGTCGAAAAAGTTGGACGCAACTTTCATGTTTGTATTTAAGGTATTTATGCTATTTGGTGGATGCTGTTTCTGTGTGTGTTCACTCTGTAATGTAATTAAACGAAGCCCTTAAACTTTTCACTTTTATTTTTTTCTTATTTCAGCTCTCGTTCTCGATGTAAGTATTTTAATAGGGCTACTATCTTTGTCAGTTATGATTCATAAATTCTCTATTTGTTAGAGGAAACCTTCTAAAATTCTCTTATTTCAATTTTTCAAAAAATTGGTAAAGTTTTCTCAAGCGTTTGTATGATGCCCCATCGATTCACTGAATTTCTACTCTATTTTGGTGACAGGTTCGTAATATTATTTCACTAGAAGGATTGATGAACCTGGTGAAATTGGTCTTCGTATTTTATTTCTGGCACATGAAAAAATGGCTGATTTTTTACTCGAACTCTACTGTAATAAAAGTTAATCATTTTTTCCTACTAAATATTCAATTTTATTTTTTTACGGGAATAAAAGAAACTTTGAAAAAATTGTTTGTCCTTTACTTATATTATAATGACTTTTCTTATAGTTAACAATCAACATTTTCAGTTTTAAAGTATGAAAAATAGTCCGATACAGAAATCAAGTGACTAGAAACAAAATAATTTTGTTTTTAAAATGTAAAAATGAAATAGAAAACCAAGTGACTAGACATAGGAAAATTGATTATAGACGTAATTTAACACAGAAAATTCCTTAAGTGCATTTCACAATAAAGTAGGTTAAAGCTCGAGTAGATTCCATTGAATTAAAATACCCTTTCGTTGAGAAACTCTGTTTTTCTCATGAATCTTGACAAAATTCTATAGTCATTCACAGATTAAAAATTTCTTCTGCTGCTTCATCCAGTGAATCATCGGTCACTAAAAGATAAATACCAAAAAATCAAGGATTGTTTTTTTTTCTTCAGACTTGTGAAAATTGAATAAAAGAAATAAAAAACTATTTTACTGACTTTTGAATAACCGATGTTTCAATAAAAATTCATCCATCTCATTTTTTACTGGCTGGTCACTTCGAGGAGAGCCTTCATCATATTCATCGTCTTCAAGAATAGGAACGACAACTGAAAATCATAAAACATGGCCATTGTATCCTCTGTATCTACAATTTGGCAAACAATCAAAAACTAACCTCTGCTTTTTTCAGATTTTTCTTCATGAGTAAATCGATCACTAATTCTTTCAAAAGCAGTTATCATCAAATTCTTCAGAATCGATGCATCAGTAATTATTTCATCAGCAGAAGGAATTATTCGGTTCTGATCACTGTCACTGCAGGCTAATTTTGTCCGTAACAAATGGGTTATATTCGCCACAGTGGAAATTTCCCAGTCCTGCTTAAAAAAATATCGTAACACATTAACACGAATAATTTCTCAAAATATGCATGAATTAACTAATATCATTTTTAATGAAAGTTCGTGATAATCAATTTCACTAGCAATTAATTAGCAAAAATGTGGTTCGAAAAATGAGTTTTGTAGGCTTACTTTGAAAACAATTTCTTTATAATTAGGATGAAATTTGTAAGGAAATAATAAGCACGATTGTTAATACATCTCACAGAAAAGTTTCATCTAAGTTTCGAACCAATCTATCAGGGGCTTTGAGCGTGAGGGATCTAGGAATGGCAAGAACACGGAATCGAACGTCCTATCAAAAATCTTTTTCCAGCAGAGCTTGTGCGCTGAAAGTTTTTTTTTTTTTTTCTAATTTATATTTACTAACAAAAATATAAAACATATAAACTGACATTTCGTTTTAAATAGATACCTGAGCATCCGAATTTAAATCAACCAAACGGACGGCATTCTGGAACTTGATAATTTTTTCCTGCGTTGCTGGACTGTTCATAGATATGAGACTAAAAATCAGATCCAATACTGACTGCAGTTCGCAGCTGTATAAAATGAGACTCTGAAATTAATTCGAGCAAAATAATTTAATGATAGAGGTCATAGTCACGTTCTTTAATAATTATTTAGAATGCAGTTTTACTTTTTGCTTGTTTTCGATTGTACGTATTGTCGTCGTGAGTTTCTCATAAGTATTGTGATAAAGTGTTTGTATAGCAGTAATATTGGAAAATGTTTTATCTTTCAGCTTTATCAACAAACGTCGTTGAATGAGTCGAGATTGGGCACTTAGTTTCTCAAGATACAGCTAAATACGTAAAAATTAATAAAAAATAATTATTATCTTAGGAGATGCTCATAAACTATTAATTCTGATAAAACCAACAAATAATTCATTTTTATAAATTAATTATCGAACCTGAAGCTCTTGAATTTCGTTTTTCGTCGAAACACGTCGACTTATGCATTCCATTAATTCATTTTTTGGCAGAAACTTGCAGCAAAATGAAAGTTTTTCTGTACTCTTTTCAGAGCTATTTCTCATATTTTCACACTTCCATGTGATCAGAGAAAGAACCAGTCGAATGAGAGGCAATGAATTAGCAGTCAGATTGTAGCCCAATTGGGATTTAGACAATGTAACGAGACATTTTATTTCAGAATTGTAACGCAAGCATAGACCAACGGATTCGTCATTGCAAGAACTTTCTAACCATCTTTCATCACGGAATTCTGCAACAATTTAGAGTAACGAACTAAGTTATTCATGTAAAGAATGTCAATATTCTCGTTCACTTTGAATTTGTGCAAAAAAAAAAAAAAATGCCATATCTCACCTTGAAAAATAGTCGTAAGTAAAGGAGGTATTTTATTTGCTTCAATACTGATTTTGAATTGACATTTATCTTCGGATACGAGAGATGGCATTAAGACAAACGTTGGTTTGATAGTTTTATTCCGTTGAATAACTCTAACTGTGTCATTATTAGAGTAGCAAACTACAACGTAGAAATCCAAAGACAGTGGTACTATCTCCTTTTGATCATTGGGACGTATTAATGTTCGAATTTCTATAGTTTCACCTGTTAATGAAAAACATGAAAATTAATTTTCTCACTCAAAGAAAAAAATTTAGTTTAATAATAATATGGTATGATCAAAAAAGAAGAATTAGATTCATAGAAAAATTAGAAAAAATACCCATACATAATTTTGACTTCAAAGAAGTGTGATGGCCTGTATCATCCATTTTTTTTAAAATACTTTTCAATATACAGGGTGCATCATAGAGAAATATTACTTCATCTTGCATTTCACTTTTTTTAATTTTAATATTCACTAATGAATTATGATAAATGGACTACTAACAAGATTAGGAAAATGAAAATGACTGCTCGAATTCATGAACCATTTTCAGGATAGCATTATATTTTGAAAAAATAAAACCATCTTTCTATTTCGTCACATTTGTGGTATTTTTTCCAAAAAATTTTTACTTTTTCCGAAAACATAAATTTTGTAGGAACACTAAGTTTTTATTTCAGTCTTGTTATTCTAGTTTACAAAACACTTTGACAAGACAAACACAGATTTGTAAAAAGTTTTCGAAAAGAAGGTTCAGATAAATTTCCAAATCTGCTGATCATCAAATAGCACTCTCAATTTTTGAATATGATTGAGTGGCAGACGAGCTTAAAAGTTTGAAAATGATTTTGAAATAGATACTGACATAAAGAGGGGAACAAATAAGTCTTCGGATGTACGTCAAATGGAGCAGGAGCTTCGAATGTCACGTGAATGTTGGATAATGGGCGGCTGGGTACCAAATCAAGAATAACCTGACTTTCATTGAGCGCTTTAGCAGAAAACTGCATTGTAATTTTTAATGATAATTCATGTTCTGTGGCTGTTGATGAAAGTATGTCAGCTGAAACAGAAATAAATAAATAATTTTACAAAAGAGAAATACAGCGAAGAGACGTTTAAATCAAAATATATTTTACATATTATTTTGAACCTCGAGAGAAAAAATGTAACACAAGAAAAACTAACCATTACTTTTAAAATTCTTGATTTCATCTTGCAGTTTTTCTAATCTAGAGTTCATATTCTTGAAAGAAATTATAGAATTTTCTAGAGGAGGAGCGACGAATAAAGAGGGTTTTGTACCCAAGAAGCAACATTGCAAGTCTCCACGTTCGGATAACAGCACTAATGATCCATTCACCTAGGAAACAGAATCTTATTTTAATATCGGCTAAATAAACAGTAACAAACACAAATTCAGAGATATTGATGCTCACATAAATACTTCCTCTACTCAAGCAAACAGGGATAAATGGTAGTTTGGCACTCCAAACTAATTTTTTTGCCTCGTACACATACAGAACACCTCCATCCGAAGTTATCAATGTCATTAAATCATTATTAGACTCTGTAAATGAATCATCCAAGTTGAAAAAAAGCAATGCAATCAATGACAATAAATGATGAAACAGGTCAAAACTAAATTACCATTCAAATAACCATAAAAACAAAGAGGAGAATATTGTAGTCTTTTCGTAAATTTGACACTACCATGAGCTCCAAAACAAACTAAATTATGTTCCGACAAAACCAATATAAGAGTTTCTTTCTGAAGGTGGTGTTGGATGACTCGAATGCCCTGAATGTTTTCACCTAAATTATACACCCAACTGGCAACTACTTTCTTCTTCGCTGTATTTACTAAATCTTGGTATCTGCAAAATACGTTTCTAAATAACTATCTCGCTATCTTTTATTATTGTCAACAGTTTGAATAAAACTCTACCGGTAAGCTTCTATACACCAGTCAGCGGATGAAGTAACAAACATATCAGTTTCTTCTACGTATACAATCGGCGATGGTAGCAAAAATGATGGTAGCTGTGTTTTAAAAACAAACGTCTCCTGCTCGAAAAAAGTCAATATTCCATCCAAAGATACTGCGCATATGAAATCTCTTCCTTTAACACCGCCAAAAGGTCCATGAATCACGAGGAAATTCGTATGACGAAGAGAGTGTTCGTACATCAATTTTAAATCAAACTGATGTCCATGATCAGTAGATCCAGGAGTTGAAAACAAATTGTAAACGCGTATACAAGCAGGCTGTACAACTCCAATATGTAAAGCACGAGTACCACTGTAATGAAGTCACAAATTAGACACGATCGCATAATCGCGGTGGAAAGGAAAATGAGTGAACATACGAACCTCACTAATTTTCCTACAAAAACTTGGATGATAGGATTCGATAATTGCATTTCTATCATCAAATTTGAAGGTTTGAACGAGCGATCGGCGTCTTTGTTATTTCCTTGATACACGCGTAAGAGTCCGTTGAAACTTCCAGTAATGATGTAATCGTTACCAGATTCTTCCAAATCGGCTACTACCATTGAATCAAACCCAAATTTTTCATTTTCACCGCACTGAGTTGACCAAAAATCCAAGGTACTGAACAGTGACATGATCGTACAACAGTTAATAGATGGTTCGGCTTTTTTTATTCACGTTATCATATTGGCAGGATCTATAGAGTAACTGAGAATAACATACTACATAGTAAAAGGTCAAAACAGAGAAAATTACAGAAGTTTTTAGTCTGAAATTTCGAACTAATTTAAATTTTGGTCCTATTCGCTCGGCGCTTGCCTTATCATCTACCCAGTGACTTGAATTTTAATAATATTGGAAGGAACACTCGTGGATAACATAAACGAAAAGAGACGAAAATTACTGAGAAAGAAGACCTGCGACTGCGAGTAATAAATTTGTCTCGTCTTCCCTTTTCGTATTATGCGCAGCGCATGCGCAATGAACTCGACGCTCTTCAATGGTAGTATGGGACTTACGGTAGCGAACGAGTGGGAGAGAAAAAAGAATCAGAGCTATTATTCTTTTTCTGTCTTTCGCTTCGTATTTACGGCGTTCTAGGTATGCAATTAGCGGTGCACATGCAGCGTCTTTCATTTTATTAATACGTTTTTTACATCTCAAACTCCTTGTGTTAATTTAGCTGATCGCTTTTTAAAGAGATGCCAAAGGATATTCTCTCAGAACATAATGCGCCTCTCAATTTGAATCTACTTGTTAGTTTTTTCCCACAGGAATATATATAGAAACTTGCGAGAGGAAAAATATGAAGAGTTCAGTGGTTAACTATAGTTTAGTGTTTACTATAGTTGTTTCAGCCTCATAATCAAAAGTCAGAACATAATGCGCCTCTCAATTTGAATCTACTTGTTAGTTTTTTCCCACAGGAATATATATAGAAACTTGCGAGAGGAAAAATATGAAGAGTTCAGTGGTTAACTATAGTTTACTGCATGCAGTTGCTTCAGCCTCATAATCAAAAGGGAAAAATTAAGATAAATTTTTCTTTTAGACAACACTGAAATAGCACCCTTCTCTTCCCTCTAGTACTATGAACAACTTCAACTTCTCATCATGTTTATTTATTCTGTGAAATTGTTATGCTATCGTAATTTCGAACTTGCGAAGTTCTCAATTCACATTCGGAAAATTTGTATTTTTCACATTGGTTTTTCCCAATTTTTAGTTTTCCTAGTTGGTTCGAATTACGATACTGACTACTATTTAGTTTTTCTTCAGGTGGAAATTTTTCTGTTGTAGTTTACCGAGGTCTTGATTCTCGAATCCATTGAGAATTTTGTTCGTTTTATTCGTACATTTTAATAAGGACTTATGAAAATTTATTGCATAGATTATAAATGAAGGTGGTGCAAAATCGCTGAGTGAGGTAAGTAAAATGATTCATTTACATGTATATTCTGAGTAAACCAATATCATGTGCATTAATTCGAGAGATTATAGTATCGTATCCTAAATACTTTCACGTATGCAATGCCTAGTGTTCCAATCTACGATCCCTCTACGTCTCTGAATTATTTCGTTTTTATTAATCTAGACAGGATACTCGAAAAAATATAATGTGTACCTACACGTTCGACCTATACACGTTGAATTTGTTTTTCATACTACAGTATCGAATTATCGAATTAAAATCATCAATCCTCATTCATCTGTCAATACCTACTTAAATTATTAGTCCTTGCTAACCTTAACCGATTGTTTTAAAATCATGTTATGTAATTGTACCCATTTTTGTACGGTAAGTGAACTTTTTTTGATATGAAGAAAGTAATGACGAGTGATGGATTTATTTAATTAAGGTTCTCTATTGCTAGGTCACAGAATTAATGTAATTTTATGTATAATTTTTAAACAGGGTTAATTTAGTACGTATAAATATACCGAGTTAGTCAAAACGTATGAATATTCATTTGATAATTTGGGCAACATGGGTCAAGTATGTAAATAATTTTTGAATACTGTTCACTTAGGATGTTTGAAATCTTCATTCTTATTGTTTTTATTGTCAAATTTTCAACTTAATCTTTAATGCAGTTTGATGAAAATCAATTTATGCTTTTTTTTTCTTACTAGATAATTATCAGGTACAGATATTTTTATCGGAATCAATGAAAAAATAATTCAGAAATATATTCATAATATGTTGATTGTTTCGGTTGTATTTTTGAAAAAGTACTTGATATTTTTATCGACCATTTGATTCTTTTATGACTGTACAAAATACCAGGAGAGAAGGGTGTAACATGGAATAATTTTCATTTATTTACCTACTTTTTAATGATAAATTTTTCAATCATCCGCTAAGTACTTTTTATGCCATTTTTCTAAAAAATAAACAATTTTATCATTATGTTCAACGAAACGTTGTACAGTTTTTCTCCCACGAATCCCAACTTCTGAAAAAACATTTTTTAATCCCACTTCGAGTAATAAAGTACTTATGCTGATTCGTATTTAACAATATATTAAATTTTACGTATTTATTTCTCGGATTTTTCGACTCGAGTGATATAATTCGCCCAAAAATATTTTTAAAAATGTCACGATTCTAGTTTAAAAATTGATTTAATTTTTTTTTTTCACTTCCGAGTAAGAAAATTGTTTTGGCGTTCGCCCAGTTGAATATAACGGTTCTCATTTGCATTTCAAGGCAGGTTTTGTTTAGAATAAATTTCCTTTTGAACTTCGATTCCGAACAAAATTTCAAGTTACTTAATCAGAAAATTGAAATGTTTTTTCAATTTAAGTCGTCCTTGAAGAAAGTTCCGGTTGCACCCTCAAAGCGGGTAGTCATGTTTTTAACGAGAATATTATGCTTATAACTTTCATCTTGAGAGTTTTAGATTCGTCTAGCTTTTAATTTTCATAGTAGCAAAAGTAGAACTTTCTTGGAAACGTTTTCTGTATTTTGAGTGACTCTCAAGCCTATTATAATTTTTTAACTTACATCTCGGAGAATACAATTCAGACGTAGATGGCATTGTTAATTTCTGTTTACAGACTTGGTTCTAATTTCTGTTTTGACATTCACGTGAAATTAAGTTATCTCGTGTCTGCATGATCAACACTAATATTTCCTTAAGATAACGACAAGACTTTAGAGAAGAAAAAATGTCGTAATAACTCGATGATTTATTATTCGTTTTCTGAAATATTAAGAGTATATGATAGACTAAGCTAAATGAAATGATTTGAAGTCGTTCTTCGTGGTAGCTACGAGTGAAGTTGAGTGTTTAAGGTGTTCGTGAAAGTGGAATAGTGAGTAAGAAAAATTTGAGGAACATGCCACGCAAAAATAAAGGTACAAGTACATTGACAACGTTTTTTTAGTACCTATATTTTAGTATACGAACGTGCTCTATCTACCTTCAGCTCTGGCTTTTTTCGCCCTGAAATTCTCTTAATAATTCTCTTTTCACCGACGTGTTTTATTTTTCATATTCTTTCTACGCTTTAATTAGCAAGTACATAATATGTTGTTTTAGCCTAAGTTGAATTATGCGTGCGAAATAATTATTCTTAGTTGTTGAAATTAATTCTTGTCTTTATTTCTTACTTTCAATGCAGCTTCATGGACGGGTCAGGTACTATACCTACTACTTTCTTCTCTTCTTTATTTTATTTAGTTTTTCTGTTCGTATTATTTCAATTAATGAACAAACCGAGCAAAATTATCATTTTGCTATAATTTTATATTTAGCAAATGTTTTCAATTAGTAATTTTACTAATATTTTTATTTGAATTAATCGAACTGTGGAGTCGTATTATCATCATTAAGAACTATACTGACGTATTAATTAATGTGTCAATGTGATCTTTGAAAGAAAATGTACCTTTAGTTGGAAATTTCAATTTCGGACTCGTGATATGCTTTTGACAGTGGAAGGTTTTGCGAGCATTTTCGCAATCGGTTGATGATTGACGGAGATATGGCATTTTGAATTTTTGAATTAGAAAATCTTAATTTTGAGAAAATCAAGTTCAAAGTTTAAATCGTATAATTTTCAACTCTGAATCAATGTTCACTCTCAAAAACTGTCGCATTGATTTGAATGAAATTTGCATGCATTATTATATACATGCCCCTAAATGTATCCTGCGAAATTTTGACTTTAATCAGGTAGTTTTTGTATTACATTAAAACAGTTGGAAGGTTATTGAAAAAAAAAAAAAACCTACAGAAAATTTCTTATATTTATACGATGTCGGATTTTTAATTTGCCGTCAAATACAAATAAAAATAAACGAGTAAAAAATACAGTACCAGATCCTGATTTTACTAAATGTAGGTAAATGGAGTCGAGATGGCCTCGAGATTTATGTTGGGTAATTTATTTCATTCCCCTTTTCATTTCTTACCTACTTTTCATCTTATTTTCATCTCTCCATGATTGCGAATATCTGGTAGTTTTGGTTTTTCTTTCATTTCAAGTTACCAATTTTTTTCGTTCGGCGTAATAAATTGTATTTTTTTCAACTTGAAAAACTGAACCCAAGAATTTGTCTTAAAAGCATACTGATAATGAAAGAATATTATATTTATCTGTCAGAATGAATTAGACAAAACTTGGTAGAAAAAAAAATTAATTTCTCTCATAATATGTTTCAAAATTCTTTCGTCTTCGTTTTAATAGTTTTATAGAAAGAAAAAAAATTTCCGTGGACTCAGTCAGTGTGTTCGATTCGTTCAATTGTCTTATCTATAGAAGCACCTATATCTCCCCAAACTTGGGAATTCCTGTATTCGAATTGAGATAGTATTTCTTTTGACATAAACATATTCAGCTCTGTGTAAAGGTCAATACAAAAAACGTTGCTGAATTTTTGATAATAACTATTCGTATAATATAAATAATGGAAAAAAAAAGAGAACACAAAAGAAAGAAACAATTGAAATACGTTTATGATATTATCGTGTCTGGTATTTGACTTAAAGGTTGAGTTTTGGACCACGATGCGGCTTTTAATAGTTCATTTATATAAAGTATAATCTTTTGAAAGGCGGTCAAAATTTTCTAGCCAGTTTTAAACAGTTTTTTGTCCATTTTTGTCCAACTTCGTACATTTTCATTCAGTATCTTCACACACAGACACACAAAATTTCGACCATAGGTCTAGTGAAAAAAATTAATCTTTAAAACATAATTGAATAGAGGCCGTATATACATATAGTCACTTGAATTCTTCATTTTTTAAGAAAGTTGTTCGAATTCTCGAATCATACTATTTTTCACTTATTCATGTGATGTTCTTATGAGAAGAATTTTAGTGGCTCAATTTCGTACTGATTGATCTGAAATTACATTATGCCAGAATACGTTAAATATAGCTGCCTAATATTTGAAGAAAAATTTTAAAATTCTACCCAACAAGCCCCCTGGAGACATCCTTTGAGAGTATATCGCCGAAAATTTCAAATCAATCGATTCATAAAATGATTTCCTTATCCTTCAGAATTTTCTGACGTCTAGGTCAATTTTAGACCTTAATTTTCGATTCGCAACTTTCATAAAATTAATTTAAACGGCCATATATATATTTGCTTTTTTTGTTGTTAGAATGTTTCAGTATGACTTCTATATTTTATAATTTGTATGAATAAAGTATTTTTGTGAAAATCGAATTCTGTTGATAAAGAGCTGGGAAAGAAGACAAATAAAAGATTGTCAAACATTGAACTTGACCTTTTTTTCAAATGAGCTTTTATTCAACTCGTGCACGCTAGTTTTTTAGTAGGGCATATTGATGTCGCAGCACCATTTGTCATTTTTGTTACATTATCGAAATTATAAAAGCTTATTTCGATAATGCTCTTTTTCCCAAAATAAGTGTTTAATTTTGAAAGGAAACTTTCGCAATCATATTTTATTACACGAATAATTATACTGAAGGCAGATTACCTACCATTTAAATTTGTGTTTTTTTTTTCACTTATTTTATGTTCCGAGTATTGATTACTTTTGGACTTGGCTCAGTTTTAATAGTTTACATTTTGTTCCTTCATGATTTCAAGTTAAATATATATCTACATGTGTTTCAATTAGTTCATGAAAATATTACTTATATTTTGGCTGTTTTCCATAGATTTTTTTGAAGTGGAAAAAAAATTGATTGTGCTTGTTTCATTTTCTTTAAATTATAATCGATTTGTGTGAATTTGTTACACTTAAAATGTACTTATTATTTGTGTGTTTTTTTTATTTTTTATTTTTTTCTAACGAATATTTCGCTACTTACAGGTACCAGTGGCGTACAAGCTCGGGTGCATGATTTTGTGAAGAAACTCCATCCGAATGTATTTCGACTTCATCTGCAGAGTATTCGAAATTTTGTGAAGTCGACCAGCGGTGACAAGAAGAGCAAGAGGGGGGAGCTCGCGTCCTCCCAGCCGTCCACATCTCCAAATGAGTTCGATTCGAGCGTGAATTCGCGTGTGAGGCGTGAAAATTTGAATTTGCCCTTGGAGCAGCATCGCAAGAAGGGACGAAAAGTTCAAAATTTCGCTAACGATGGTGGCTTGAAATCGAAGCCCTCTGAAATGGACTTACCCGTACCCGACGTCGTTATTCAGACGGATAATGAAAAATCGACGTCACCCAACACTCGACCTTGTTACGAGGCCAGCACCTTGGGTGCCAATCTTCAGTTAATGGTGGAGGTAGAAAATCCTCCACGTAATAAATCTCCTGTTACCGTCCAAGAATGGGTTGATTCGTTGCCGGTCAATCCGGTGGAAACTTCCAGGTTAGTATTTTTGTCCAAAAATGCGCATTTTTTAAAGATAATTGCTGTGGGAAAGGTTGAAAAAATCTATGGATTTCATTAAGATGACTATTATTGTTCCCGTTTGCGTATAATATTGGATAGATTTTAGTTTATCTCAATTTTTTGCCCAGAAGTACCTTTTACATTTGGAAAATTACAGCTGGTCAAAATTCAAAATAACGCTTCTATTTTCTGTGTATTTTAGTCTGACCCGAAAATAATAACCTCTTGAGATCAACTTTTCCTGTAACAGTTACGAAATGATATTTTTGTCGAACATATTTTCCTCATGTGTACCTATCAGTTAGGAAAACATTGATTATTTCTTTTCTTTTCTCAATTGTATAACATTTTTAATTACCTTATTTGAAAAAATAATATTATCAACTTTTTATTGCTTTTTTTCCCCCATTCAATTATTATGATTGTATGGTAGCTGTGCTATCAGTTGTGTATGTATCTTATATGGCAGTTAGAATGTCGATCTTATATTGTTCGTCAAAATGAGTACATTCGGTTTTATACAGTGTGTGAAATACTGATGTTAGGAAAAAACATACAGTCCCACTCTTCGAGCGAATATTTTTCCCCCTAAAAATTAATTGATCTCTTCTTTTCAGGAAGGGTCTATCAGCTATCTATCAAAAATCAGTTTTGAGAAAAACGCAATCGAAATATTCATCGATTTCCTCTGTGATTCCATTCATCTACTTTATAACGCACTACGTAAGATGGCGTCATATTGAGTTTAAGATTACACTTTAACCCAATGAAAATGACGCCTCAAAAACCCTTCCTGCAGTTGACTCTTGTGACAGGTCTTTCTTGAAAAAAAAAGAAGGCTTAGTTACAATTCGCTTTTCAATTTTTTTTTTTTTGGAAAAATGTCTCGTAGAGTAAATCTATTACCAGGTTTATAAAATCATTTAAAATTGTTTCAGAGAAGACTGTGATACCTCTGCAACAGTTACAGCTCCAGTTGCGGACATCGAAACTGATACTCTAACCCTCGGAGCCGAAGGTAATTATTTTACTTCGCCTAAAATTCTATTCTCGAATATAAAAAATAAAATAGTATTTTTAATACAATCTTAAATCATTTTTACCAAATTGCTTCTACTTTTTCATAAATAAAAGATCGAAAAACGCACAATTTATTTACGAGTATTCACGAGCTGCGCGCAAATTGGAAGGACTGAAAAAACAATCACAAAGGATTATTAATAATCGATTGCCATTGTGACTTAAAAAACCGTTTATTTCGTTTTTTTCTTTTCCAGCGGGCTACCTTTGTGATACTAAACGAACTGAGCCTTTACCAGTGCCACCAGTAAATGTTACCATAACCAGGTATTACCTTCTTAATGTCGAATTAAAAATATTTTTTACTGAAAAAAGTTTTTAAAAAATGATTTGAAAACAATAATTATGATGAAAATTGATCAGGGTTTAATTTAGACTTTCCCGAAAATTGCTACGATGAATGAAAGGAGAGGACTGCGGTGCTTTTGTAAGTGTAGTAGCTGTTAGTGAATGATGAGTAAATTATTGAAAATACAAAATTCCCATTTGTCTGTGTTTCCAAACATTCTGTTCTTGATACTCATTACTCACTCGTTATCCAATAGCTGTATTCGTTTAATATAATTCAAATCATATCCTGATTATTTGCAAATGGTGTAACCCATAGACAAAAAAACTACCATTACTGCTTTTATGTTAGACGATCTTTTTTTCTCCTCATCAAATTGGTCTGTGTTTTTATGTTATTTTTTTATATACATTTTTTTCTTTTAGTACGTGTTATAGTATGCGTGTCGTAAAAATTAATTTAAATAGCTAGTACCTATTTATCAAATATGAACAATATTTAATTATTAGTGGTATTGTAGAAAGACTTCCCAGGTTGAAGACACAAAATTTTATTGTTCAACCACATAGTGAAACTTCTCCTTAGAAAATCGTCTAAAACCCAAGTTTTCACCACCTTAACCTTATAAAACCAGTTCCTCGTTGATTGCAAGGAAATTTTTCCAGTGGTCATCGAGTGAAATTAGTACGCTTTCATTTCGATAAAATCGATTGTCTCGACATCGCTACACTTCTACACTTTCACAATTCATTTATAATATGAATTATTTTTTCATCTATTGCAACAATTTCAAATGCTCAAAGAATATAAAGTACGCGCTGATGCATTAACTCGCACTTTCAGTCATTATATTTTTTGGAATTTTAATTAAAGATATTTTAGCGTGCAAATAAATACGATCGTTTCAATTTTTCGTAGTTGTAAAGAACCATCGGAAGTTGAAAGCCATTGTTCCAGCGTCGACTCATTGCTGGAAGCGCGGAAACCGGATCCAGAGGAGATTTTGTTGAGTTTGGGTTTTGGTGGTACAGCGTCCGCGAGTGACTTGGAAACTGGGCGAATTCCTAAACGATTTTTGAATCCTTCGCAAGTGAAAGGCGTCGATATCGACGAATTTATTCGCCAGCAGCAAGATCTAATTTACACGTATGAGTCTGGTTATTATGGTTACCGCGGATTAGCCGGTGAGTCATTTCGTATTTTGCCCCCCTAACGGGTTAATCTTATTTTCTCGATACGTGAATGAGACTTGGTGAGCGATAGTCTACGTGACAGGTCCACATATATGATTAACGGCTGAAGAACTGTGTTCACATGCTCTCTACTAATAAAAATCAAAGCTTCGCTTCATTAACTTGTCACTAAAAGTTTTACATAATGTTGAAGCTTTTCTATTTTGGCTATGGGGTTTCCCGCATTGTTAATGCTTCTAAGCTGAAGATTAATTTTCATATTTCCTTATTTGGCGTATCCTTTATCCATAGAAAAAGGAAATAATGGCTCTAAGAAGAAAAAAGGAAGAATGGCAATTGTTATATGTTTCAAATATTCAACTATTGAAATGTTGTCAAGGTGATTCAGATCGAAAACAAATCAAACATTCGCGTTTTTAGCCAGAAGTGCACCTTTTTTGAAATTCTGACGTAACTTTTTAGATTAATATGGAGGAGATTATTTTTACGCATCATTCATATATTTTGAGGAGTCAGATGTGTTTTGTTTAGGTGAGACTAGGTAATAACATACATACGTATTTTAGCAGATAAAATAGTGTTACGTATTTCCTATGGGTCTTGAGCAAGAACTGGATTGTCGCAATTTTTTTATAATGCCTACTGATCAAACGCTGATTTGGCTTGTGCTTATTCTACTACTAATATCCCTGTTACTCCTTCTATCTTCTATTATTTTACTCCCTAAATAGCAAAATTCGCTTAGTCAATTTTTTCATGACTATTTTTATAATGAAATTATCATACCACTACTTAAGTTTTATTTTTTTATTTTCATATGATAGTCGGTACTTGAATCCTCCTTCATTCTATTTAGAATATTTTCCGAATCAGTACTTCTTTCAGCAAGTAAGACAATATCATCTGAAACCTAAAAGTACCCTCCTCAAATTCAATTTTTCGAAGTTATTATACCTAGGTATACATATTTACAAGGACGACTAATTGAATTTTGGAAAAAATTTGCAATAATCATTGAAATAAATTTCATCGCTAAATTGAATATGTGATAAGAATCTGGATTATAATTTTTCTTTTAAAGACTGTAGACGAAATTTATTTTTGGCATATGTCACCTTCACTGTTGGAACTGAATTTTTATATTCCTGCTTAAAATGCCTGATTTAATAAAACATCTGTAAGATTAGAAATTTTTACAAACAGAGATTGAAATTGTTATCTCTTTCTTGAAAATTGTTTTCATCATAAGATAGGGAGGGAAAATCATGTCAATAAATTATGAAAAGACAACGAGATTAGGAATTGAGGATATTTGTTTGACCCATTTCATTTTCAAAAATAATTCCGTTTCTTTTTTTTCTAAAATTTTTACTTCGCGTTCGATTTTGCAATTATATGAACTGTGCTCCCTCTGTCCCTCACATTCGTTCAACTCTTCCTTTTCAGTTTCGATCATGTTCCTTATTATTCTGCTTTTTTTAGATAGCGTCGTGTGAATAAGTGTTTCCTAGAAGTATTTGAGAAAAAAATTTTCTTCAAGTCGTATTTTCAATTTTTATTCAAAGAGGGCTTCTGTCGCGGTTATTGTTTTCTTTTTCTTCCCATTCATATGTAGGAAAATTTTTCGAGAATGTAATTTAACTAATCATCGTCAAAGACAAAATATGAGACAGTATTTTGTAAGTATTATTTTCTTTCCATTTGACGACTGTTATAATGACCCTAATGTTAAATATTGTGTTGACAGTATTGGAGGGAGTTCGCATCGGTGTGTGTAGTTTGTTAATGTTCTTTTTATTTTTTAATCACTATTTGTTCTACGTGTACTGTATGTACTCTACATTATTATTTTCGTATTTTCGTATTCGAAGCAAAATTAAAACTGCGATTAAGTTACGTAGACTAGGTAATAATATTCGTAACATTTTTCTGTGCCCCTGAAGAAGTCGCTGTTTCTTCAGCAGATTGCTTTTAAAGAAGTTTCTCGAAATTTCCATTCTATGAAACTGTCTACTGCTATGACGTATTGTGGACGAACGAATGTATTTTGAAATTGTTCTGTGTGGAATTTTATGTGTATTTTTGATTCCCTTTTCTTTCTGTCTTTTGAATAAACCTCGCCTCCTCCTTTTATTATGACAGAATGGCTTGCAAAATTTATTCATCAAAGCTCCCATATTACCAGGACATTAAAATATTTTTTTTCATAAGTTGAAGGAGGAATAATGTCGAAGCTCGATGATGAAGTACCTATTGAAAACTTTGGTCTATAATATCCTTGAATCGTTACAAATTTCAATAACTTTAGCAGAGAGAATGAATTAATTTTTTGGAATTTCGTTCAACGTTCTGTTGTAAGATTTTAGATTAAATTCAAATTTAAGTATTTTTCTTGTACGAAACTACAGTTAAAAAAAAATTCAGCAGTCAACAACCTGAGTACATAAGTTTTTCTTTCTTTCTTTTGAAGCGATTAATTTCTATATCATTAACAAAGACTGTCCTGGTATTACAGTGAAAGTCAGAAATTATCATTTTTTAGATTGCGATATATTATTATGACACTTGGGGTCGGTTTTCCTTGCATCTAGAAAAAAAAAAAAAATTACACCATGTTGATATCACCTCGAAAAATTCCACTCATAAAGTACAGAGTACTGTACCAACTGCAGTGTTTTACAAATTTCAAAACACTCCTGAAAAATGGCAATTTTTTACTTACACTTTTATACTCGGGCAGTCTCGAGTTATTCCAGTGAATAAATTATTCAAAGTATAGTAAAATTATAATCGTACTTTGGCATTGCTCGCAATTAAGAAATTTGTGGAATGATGTGTTACAAATTAACCATTCATTATAATCGAAAGAATTTCCAAAATGAAGCTTATTAACTGAATCAGACAAACATGTTTATGGTACCTAACTTATTCTAATATTTTAAGTGATACCATTAATAATTTTCTAATAGTTTTTTATTTATTCGTAAATTCTCTTGTGTTTTCATCTTCAATAATTTTAATTTCATATGCACGAATCTACAGGCAATTCTTGTCGGAGAATATTTGCCTTACATGTTGTAACTGTTTTTAATTTCGGTGTCGGTCTGTCGCATGATTTTATGGGCATTTGTTAACAGGGGCTGCTACTTCAGTTTACTCCATAAGCTTACCTACTACAACTCACGAATTTACGTAAGTCACATTTATACCTAGTTATTCAATAATTTGCTTTGTTAATTTTGCCTTGTTTTGTTTTTTCTCCTTTAATCGCCATAAATGAAAATTAAATGGAAAACCTGCTAATTATTCGATAGTGAAATTATAAAATTTTATGAATCATTTATCACTATTATGGTTTATCGATTGCTTTATTTCCATACATGCTGGCTGAATGATTTTTTTTCTTTACTGCCTTATTGCTTTAATAATGAACTGTTGAAACATAATTTTCATTTACCCGCTAATGTTTAGATTTTTTTTCTCATTCCTAATTTTATTGAAATCCTCACAAAATCAGTTTTTTTTTTTTAGAAGATAAAAAATTTTTCTCGTGATTTAATCATTCGCTGCTGTGTTGAGAAAGTATTTTGAAAGCTTACTTGTTGAAAACTCACTGTGTTTTATTGTTGGATATTGTCTTTCAATCTAAGTGTATCATTTTAAAACTTTAAAATAGAAAATTAATATGAAAATATGTCGTGTTTTGGAAGATTATATTATAGAGAAAAAATTCAGATTCTGATGATGAGAATATTATATCCGACTGATAAATGAAGTTTCTTATCGTTAATTTTGTTTTATTCTTGTGGAACAAAAATTTATGCAAAAAGAAAGCCTTCGTGGTGCAGTTCACTCCTCCAATATTGACGTCTGATTTAGTAGCCTATATGAAATAGGCCGTATTTTTTCTCCCTCTGTTTGTAGTTGTACCCAGAAATTTACGTCTAATTTTTTCTAAAAATGAGATCATGTTTTTTTTTATTTTTTCTTCCAATTTCTATGAACTTGAACGAAAAATATTTTAACATAATTATTATGTCTTTCTGTAATTGTTTCATTTAATTTTTTTTCTTTTTACTGGAAGTCAACTACACTATACATGTTCTTTAAAAAATGAATTTCATGTCCGTTTAGTATTACTTACTATTTTTTAATTAATGAAGCTTACAACCTTTATTTTCTTCCTAATAATGTTAATATATTAGAATTTTTAGTTATTATTCGTAGTATTGTACCTTCTGGATTTTGAATACTTGGTAATTTATTTGTTCCGCAGGTTCTCCCCATTCAAATCCTTCAGTTATTGTGGCGAAAATATTGGAGAAACTTCGAGATCACGAGAAAGGCACAGCTTTGATGAACTGCTTCCCTTCAGATTTCAGGAAGCTCTCTTTGGGGGACCAAAATTCGGAAAACGATAGTAAAAAGTTTTCAAAAGTAGCTCGTAATGTACTCACCAAAATTAGGTGAGTGTTGATTCTTATCGAGTTGCACGTAATTTTATCACGTTTTGAATGCTACTTTTTTCGTATCACCATCCCGATGAATGTTGGTGATCTTCTCAAGGTCACCAATTTTTTTCATATTGTTATGGGTTGAAGTCATAGAGCCGAATTCAAATAACTTCGATTAATGAATTTTTAAATTTTAGATGCACGCCAAGTAGTGTTCTGTCACCCGATAACCGTCGCTGGTTAGATAGTCAAGGTAAAAAATCGCCAGAAATAAATAGAAGACTTATTCTTGGACAGAAATCGTTCACGTTTGGAAATGATGGAGCCTTGATTGAATCATCGAATACGGAATTAAATGAAAGGTTGTTTATTTTATTAAGTATTATTCGTTACCATGAAATGTGGCTATGCCAAAAAAAATTTCTTACTTTCTAGCTTCTAGAAAAATAAATAAGATAAATTGTCAAGTTGTGAAAAATATCAAACCCAAGAAAATCATATTACTACTTTATGAGAAGAACATAACGTTTTTAGCTAGGTACTCCTTTTTGCCTAATGCAAGAGTGCCAAAAATGAAAAATTTAATGTTATACTTTTCTTAATCTCAAAGTTGGTACTATGATATAAGTGTGGAACAAACTTTAGCATTCCCACCGCCAAAAAAATTTGCGAAATGAACTGAAAACTCGTAAAAAAAATAATCGAAAAATTCAACTTCAGTAGGTATCAATTTTTTATAGTCAATATTTTGTATGCGGAAATTTACCGATTTTTCTTGCCCACCTTCCCTTGCTGGTCTCCCCTAAAAAAGCTAGTTTCGCCTCTGGTTACTGGTTTCATGTTCGCTAAATAAATGAAAAATGGGCTTTCGAAGCTAGAAATAGTAAAATCATTACCCAGGGGCTTACCGAGCTTTCTTCGAATGGGGGGAGGGTGAGCATTGCAAAAATGCCGATTACATCTCAGACATTTGCCGAGTACAGTAATAATGGATAAAAAAAAAGTTTTTCATCGTTGCTTGAGGATAGTATTAGGCGGCAAATTGTCCAGACGGCAAATTGGTGGCGGCTATCTCCCAGTTTCTCAATTTGCCGACTGATGAAGATTTTGGAGAATTTGCCGACTTTAAAAACTGACTGGGGGGGGTGACTCACCCCCTACCCTTCCTCTCGGTAAGCCCCTGTCATTACCTCACTCCCTCCGCCAACAAAAACCATCCTGTCGTTCATTTTCAAGTGCTCTGATCCTCGTTTAAAATGAAATTCGCTGCTTTTCAGTGTGGCTGGAGATCCGTCGTCTGTCGCAGCAGAAGCCGACGACACAACTCCCGTCAATGAGGGAACATTCGATTTGCAGTCTGACTTGGACAGTGCGTCAAGCAAATCGCAATCGGCGAAACATGCTCTCAGCGAAACCGTTACAACGTTGGAGAATAGCGACAAGTTGGGTGAAAATACTTTCAAAAAAGAGACGAACGGTCGCGAAAATCACGAGTCACGTGCGAATAAACGATTAACCGACGTGGACGCGTATTCGTCGGCGTCGGCCGAGCGTTTCAAATTCGCCGTTTCACTGCCCGAATGCGAATCCGGCGCCCACGCTACGGTCGACGACGATAAATCCTCGACGCTGGAGAACCGCTTGGAGAGGAACCAGTCGATCGAAACGGATCGCAGTTCGTGCAAGAAAACGAGGAACGTGCTCACTAGATGCAGTTCGTTCGAGGAAAGTGTTCGCAGTAGTTCGGATGACGAAGTTCTTCTCATGCCCAGAGAGAATACGGCGCCCATGGGCAGTGTACCGCCGCATGTCGAAAAGTTCGATCAGTTCTCGGATTCGGCCACCGAAAGCGAATTTGCCTCGTATCCTGATCGAACACCGCTTTCCAAGGTGAGCCCTCCATTCTTTGTGCTAACGACACGTGGTGGATTTGTAGACTGCAGCCCTCCAACGTCATGATACGCTGTTATTTACAAAACTTGAACAGAGATATGCTGGAAGGGGATAAGTCGACTTTTTCAAATTTTACAGGAGAACAAAAAAAAAATAACACTTTTATGTCACATGGCCTTTTTATGCAGCACCTCAACTTAGAAGTCTATATTCTTAATGACGATTACGCATTTTGTACTTGATATTTTTTAACTATAAGTGGGGCTTAATGTAAACAATTGCAACCTTGGAAAAATTCTGTTTTTGAAAAAAAAGTGGATTTATCTCTTTCCTGCATATCACTCCTCACTCATGCTCGAGTAGACGGGTTATTAGTGAAATGTATTCCAAATTTTGTTAGGCCATTAGCTTATTCGAAGCCGCAGAATATGAAATTCAGTTCGCTCCTAAAATTTTGAAATCAGCCATTGCTCTCGTACGTGGAAGTGGAAATTTAAGTTAACCTGATACTAATGCTTGGCGCATATTTTTTGCAGAATATACACAAGCAGTACGAAGAATTGAGTCAACTGGAATCGAAATTACGAGTAAGTCAGCTCTTGTGTGAAAGTACTGCTAAATTTTTGGATTTTTTGCATAAAATTGCTATCGAAGCAAATCTTGAAATTCTACCCAACGAGAGCTCTGGTGTTATCCAAAATGACATATAAGTCAATTTGATGGAAAAAATCGAAGGGAGAGAAAACTGCCATTCGTGAAGCTAAACTGACGACATTTGAGCGTGTTTTTATTAAGAAAATACTGTACCTCCAATATATGCCGAGTGCATTAGCTATTCTTCTTTTTATAAACTCGCTTATTTTGGAATTACCCTTTTCCATGGTAGCTGTAATACATATAATGCCCTTCTTCAAAACTAAGAAAAAAAAGAAAAAAAAATCAAAAATTTATTTTGTCAGATTTAAACGATTCGAATGCAATAATTTTTGTAGTTTTATGTTTTTTAGTTTTTATACTTGATGCTCCAAATTTTTGCTGCTCAATTGACACACTAATTTACGTTTCCACTTTTTTTTTTCTGTCTGTGGAAGTGACTTAAATTCTACAGTTCACTATCCTTGTTACAAAAAATTGATACATTAAAAAATTGTCAACGTTAAATCAGTGCGTAATGTTGTTGAATTTTGTTTCAGAGTATTGGGCAGCCCATACCCATAATATCGGAAAGTCAGTTTGCATCGATATCTACCGAACAAGTAACTTTTTTCGCATTTCCATATGATTTTTTTTTCAAGTTGTTTCGAGTTTTGCTTATTTAGTAAATGCTTTATCTCTTGCTTTTGCAGCGAACTGCTTTACAGTTATCCATTATTCGTAAAGCGTTGAAAATTTACCTGCATGAGTTGACTAAAGATGAAATAGATCTAGAACTGAAAAATTGCCTCACCAATGAAGTTCAAAAGGTTACTGATTTGCTGGACAGTAGCTCAGATTCTTCTAAGTTGTGTGTCATCGTGCGGCAGGTTGGTAATAAAAACCGAATTATAAATTTTTAGTAAATCGTAAGAATAAATTATCAATGTATTCTCGCGGAAGGTTACAAAAAATTTTATAAATCATATTATTTTTCTTGGTATGCAAGCTCTAAGAGACTTACTACAGCCGAAATTATCCCTCTTCTACTCGTATGGAAGACTTGAATTACCTATTCGTAGTGCTAAACCCACTAGTTGAAACTTGAGTTATTTCGTAATTATTTTTTTCATTTTCTTGCTTACCTCTCTGGATTTACCTACTTTCATCAGAAATGTCGATGAGTGGCAAAAACAAGTAGATTTTTATACATTACATACGAGTACTATTTGTTGAAAATGATTGAACTTGAGACCAATAATCGTACAACTTTCTGCGATGCTTCATTTTCAGATGACTTTACTTCTGCAGCATCAAAGCCAACTGAGTGCTCAAATGAGAGAGGTTTCAAACGTTGGTAGTAAGCCTTCCTCTTGCCACGAAATGTGCGATCATATTTTAAAACGTGTTCAAGAATTAGAATCGCTCGTCGAGCGAAATGCTCGCGAATTAGCTCAAATGAAACACGAGTTGCTGAATAAAAAGTAGAACGACTGTAGCTGCAATATTTTTACGTGCAATACCTATCTAATTTTATTAATCTTTGTTACGTAACGAGTTACGATTGTATTTTTGTTTTTGTTGTACGAATCAACAAAAAATAATTTTTTGTTCAAGTTTTGTGATCTAGTATTACCTAGTTGTGACATGTCCCGTCAAGTTCATTTTATTAGCTAACGTTTTAAGAAGAAATGCGACCTTCTAGTAACCCACATTGTGCAATGAGTTTTTTATTAAATCCATCAGAGAACCCCGATCTGTGAGACTTGAACTTGTAATAGCAACATTCCGCTTTACCAAATGATACGCATTTTTTAAAAACATACAGCTTCTAGTGTGCTAAAAAAATAGAAGTACTGTGGAAGTTGACTTTATCAAGACTTTCAGAAAGTGGATCTCACAAATATTCGCTTCTTTACATTTAGAAAGTCGTCGTTTTCATTGTTTTTTTTTTTTTCTTGTTCAATGTAGGTAATTGTGTCTCAAATTTTATTATAGAAAATATTCCACCATCAGTGGATATCTACTGAAGTATTAGGTTAAAACTATTATGCACCATTAAATTTGCTGCCCATAAGTTCTGTGATAGAAACGATAATGCGGGATTTGTTTAGTTTCAATATTCTCCTAAAATGATTTAGGTTTGAACGTAATTTCCTGAGGTTTAGATTTTCTAATATTTTTATTTTTATTATGTGCTGAATCCAGAAACTTAGCACTACTTATACTGATGAAACCATATATTTCGCATTTTAGTGCAATATTTTAACGTTGTTTCTATCATTCTTCTCCGTCTTCTCTTTCTAAAGATGAAGCTTGAATTTTTTATAAATGTTATGTTATGTTGTTATTTGTGATTTTAATTGTGTGATGATAAGTGTATTACTTTATAATATGTGTCTTTCGCATTTTACGTCATTTAATGTAAACATTTTTGAATCCTGTTACCAAAAAGATTATTCATGTGTTACATTAGTATCTTTTTTTTTTTTGCCTTGCTACGAATACTGTAAAGGTTCAAAAATGTATTCCTTCTTTTTCTCTTATATTTTTGGTGAGGTTTATTTTGCAAAGAAAAAACTTAAGGGCTAAATAAAGAATTTTTGAACCAAACCGTATTATCGTATTATTCCAACTCATTAAGCCCATTTTTTGTTTATTCTTATACTTATTATAAATTTTTAGTTGTTAACAGTACTGCTTAACGATTTAATTTTAAATAAATACCCATGGAGGAATTACAAGAAATTAGTTCATACTCGTTCTGATGCAAAAAAAATTTTTAGTAAGAAAGAAGCAAAAATTGAGATTTCTAAAAAAAAAAAATAGAAAATTAAAAAAAAACATATGACTTTAATCAATATCATTACAACAGTATTTCTTTCACACCATTATTCAACAATTATAGCTTTAATTAGTTTCCAAGAAAGAACAATATCTTGGAGAAAGAAATATAAATAGCCACCTTTTCTATCTTAAGACCTCAACTTAAACAAATTTTCATTTGTAATTAATGAGTAAACATAAATATGTAATTGGAAAATGAAATAAGCGGTGAATAGGTAACGATGGAACATAAATGAATAAGCATGATTTTCATTAAAACGAAATGAATTAGAAAAAAAAGAAAGATGATTATTTTGAGCTATTCGAGAAGCTTTTACCAAATTTTTGCCAATTCAACTAACAGATGGAACTTGTAAAATTGAATTTTTTAATGGGCGAGAAGCCGAACATTACAAGGGAAAGAAAATTCGGAACACAACCTTTAAATACATAGGAACCATAAAAATACGGATAACTTACTTCATATAATGAGGTATAGTCACATGACGTGTGATGAAAGGTTTTCAATTGTGAAAATGAGATCAGGAATACCTAAACCGACAAATTTTTTTCAAGGTAGTATTAAAACTCAAACATTGTGATTCAAACTGAACGTTCGTGAATTAAAATAAGGAGGAACACCAAAAAGAAAACACAAAGTAAGAAGAGTAAATCTGTAAGATATTACAAATCTCCGAGAGTTTTTACATTTAGACCTTTCGCTAATTAATTTTCAAGAATCAATAAAACAGTTGATGTTACTTCTACAAGTTCCATCATGTGGCATGGATATCAGTCAGTTTTCATAATACAGACAAGAAGAAAAATTAAATAAAAACATAAGGACATCAATGGTAACAGAACATTGTAAAACAAGTACCAACGACTAGTTCTAGTTTGGAACAGAATGGTCCACAACAGTGAACAAATAACGAGATTTACTCACGCAGTGCGCCTTCAAACCCACAGCAAATTGTCTAAGATTTAACGATAATCAATAAAAGAAATAGAATGACAGTAGCTGGAGCCAAAATTAAAATACACTGCATTTTTCGGTTTTTTCGCTGGTATCGATCAGCTCGCGCCAATTCTTGGTAGGCGTGTTTAACTTGAGTTTGAGTTTGTTCTATATTGTAGTCTATTCTATCCAGAACAGTTCCCTTCATTAAAAAAAAAAAAAGGAAATATTGATCTTTCATCTGATGCAAATACTCGTAATTAATAGAAATTGCAAGTTTTACAATATATAACCTGTTCTGCGATCATGCGACCAAGATCTTTGAAAATAAGATTTAGATCGGCTATTGAAGAAACAATTTGGTTGACTTCTTGCTGGCGCTCCTCAGCGAGTCGTGCAATTGTATCGTCTCGAAGCATTTGTTGTTTTTGCTCTCCAGTGAAACCAGGACCAAGTTCAAATTCTCTATCCACATCGATCTCTGGATCGGTCAATAAATTAGGACTGTCGTCATGAGGATAGAGAGGTTCTTCGTTCATAAATAATAACTTTGCTCGTTCTTCCCGAGATTTAAGCTCTACAAAAAAGAAAAAGGACAACATATTTACCTCTGAGATATACGTTTTCAGATCTGTTTGCATTATTCAACAATAAAATATTACTATTCAAGTATGAATTTTGCAGGTCTCTAAATTCGAAGGAAAGATTTTGAAGAATTGTGCAAAGAGAAGTAGTAACATTTTTCGATAAATTTGTTTCTGAATTATAACTATAATCCCGACTTTGCTCTTGAATTTGATGAATCAACTTCTGAGTAGCGCTGAATAACTGGAATCATGAATAAGAACAAAACAATTAGAGTACTGCATAATGAAGTAACACGAAACACCATGTATTACTTTTGTAATATCTGTTGTCAAATTTTCAATATGGACTTCACGTTCAGTCGATTCATCCAAAGTTGGTTTTGATAAATACGCTTGTTGCTTTTGAGATAAATCACTTAATTTTTTCTCAATCCGTGATATTTGAAACTGCGCTTCTTCGAGAATATTTATCCACGAAGGAGGCAAACTCGTTCGGTTCAGTTCCATAAGATCACCTGATTCCACTAATGCCATACGATCGCTGATTGACTGCTCCGAAAATAAATTACGATTGTGATTAGCATTATTACGCATCAAGAGAAAGACATCAGTTAAATTTCTAGTAGCCATTGTGTGAAATAAAATAAAATATAGTAACAAGCTGGAACTACAATTCGACGTGAAAACTGAATAGAGAAGTGCGAACTTGATATCAATAGGCGAGAACCTGTTATTGATAGAAATTTCACCACGTTTCGATTTCACCCCTTTTCACCTTCCCGCCATAGAGATATACATAAGGTGGTCCAAAAAATAACTTTTCTTCTCAGAGGCCCTAAAAATTTTGTTTCTGAATTTTCGATTAGACCAGACTGAAGTCTCAAGTTTAGTGCCTAATAAGTGAAAATTTCGAGGTTTGTAGCTAAAATAGCCCGTCCGCGCGGGCTAATTTAGTGAAGGCTTTCTGAGAACACCCAACGGAATTTTCGAATTAATTTCTTTAAAATAATTCAAAATCATTATTTTATGTTGGTTAGATGACTTCTAATCACAATGAGTGAGCATGGCATCTTTAAGCCAACATTACCGAGATAGTTTTCTTCATTATTGTAATGGATGCTGTTTTAGTGGTCCGCCTCTCGTCAGGGGCCTACTGACCCTTCTTCGAATGGGGGGGGGGGGGAGCATTGCAAAAATGCCGACTACGTCTCAAACATTTGTCGAGTACAGTAGGCTAATAATGGATAAAAAAATTTTTCATCGTTGCTTGAGGATAGTATTAGGCGGCAAATTGGTGGTGGCTATCTCCCAATTTCTCAATTTGCCGATGATGAAGATTTTGGAGAATTTGCCGACTTTGAAAACTGACTGCCCCCTCTCGGTAGGCCCCTGCCTCTCGTTAATTATTACCCTGCAAATTCTCGCTCCTTCTTGAATTGCGTATTGTACACGCTCTGCCAAGCAATTGCGTCTTTCACACACGTCTCGTATATTCGTGTCAGCTGGCTTCATACGTATATGTTTTAGTGGTGTTAAGGTTCGGTTAACTGATCCGGTTCTACCGGTTTTTAACCGGGAACGGTTCGGTTTTTATTGCTCCGGTTTTTTTTTCAGGTGAACCGGACTTTAACCGGTTAACCTGCCCTATTTGAAAAAAAAAAAAATAATAATACACATAAATGCTACACCAGGTACGTAGTTTTTTTTTTGTTGTTAAATGGGACGGTAACCGGTTAAACTCCGGTTAACCTAAAAAAAAAAGAACGGAAAAACCGGTGAAAAACAACTCCGATTCTTTTCAAACGGTTAAAAACTGCTCCGGTTTTTAAAAAAACTGAACCTTAACATCACTATACTCTGTTCAACTTAAGAATGCCTAAAACGGAACGCAGTTTGCAGGGCTCCGGGGAGAGGAAAAGGTACTCGTTCACATTCAGCAACAATATTTGGCTACACTTCCGATTTTAATTTCTTGTTTCTTATCACACATCCGATTTTTACATTGTTGATAAATGTGAATTTGACGTTCCGTTTTAGGCATTCTTAAGTTGAACAGAGTATAGTATTGTATTATGTAGGTAAAAAAAAAACCGACACATCTTTACTTTTTCCACTATGCAACCAGCATATCGTGAGTCGAACTGCTATCCATTGAAAAAACAAAATAAATTTTAACCAGGCAAAAAAAATAATTGTGTAATTTCAAATCTCTTATACGTGATTTATTTTTTTAATATATAGGTACTCTCTCACCAAGGTCTATTTACTCTACAGGTTAGCTCGATCCGAACGCAACCCTCAACACATTTACGTCACCGCAGTACTTTTTTTCACGCGTCCCATTTAAAATACACACGTATTATTTTAAAATTAGTTTTTTTGTAGAAAAAAAGGGAGATGGAAAAAAATTTCTAATGAAGACCCCCCCTTATTTTTTCACGCAGATTTCGAATATGTAATTACTTTTTTTTGTCAAAATTTTCAAAAATTTACACGTACTTAAATGGAAAAAGTACTGCGGTGACGTCAAATTCCAGTTTGCGCCTGGCGATCGAGCTAACCTGTAGAGAGTAAATAGACCTTGCTCTCTCACAGCCTGTACTTTTTGGTCGTGCACTTGGAGTCTTGGATTGACGAAAATCAGTGTTGCGATCGCGGGAGCGCAGAATTTCTGGAATAACCATTTTTCGGAGGGTGTATCAAAATTCAAAATTCAAAAATGCTTTCCCTTTCAATCAGCGCATACGGGCAGCCTAATTGAACTTGAACTACTTACTTGAAATTTTCATCAGTTTGGCAGAATACTTCAAGTCCTTATGTTAGCCTGATAGAGTCGAAAATTTGCTGGGAAAAAAGAGTCGAAAATTGGATGGGAAAAAATATAAGGCCCATGGGAAGAAAATTACCGTTTTTTTTGGACCTATCTATATACATCTTCTTTGTTTCAAATTTCAATCAAAACATTCAAAATTATCAAAATTCAAAACAAATCTGCCTTTTTCAAAACAATTTCTGTTTTTTTTTTTCCTAGTTGTAGACTTGTAGTTTGTGGAAGTGATTTGATTTTGATTTATTGCGCTGGCGCATTGTTGCACTTTCTTGCTTCTCTCTTATCTTATTTCTAATTCTAAACCTCTTCTTCCTTCTCGAGGAAGAAAGTGCTCCATTTTTCATGTCTCATTATAATTCTTAAAATTGTAGTGTTATTGGTTTTAATTTTTGATCTACGCATTTACCAAACCCTACGAGATCAGACTGAAACTTAAGTTTGGCTGGATTTGAATATTTGATTTCTTCTTTGTTCATAAATTACAATCTGTAAGTGCTCATTGCTATCATTGCTACATTAAAATCTCACAATATTTATATACCGAAGTAATGGTGTTAAAATTGTAATTCTAGTTGATCCACCGACGGTTAGGACATGACCAAAGTTTGACGGATAGTCTCACAGTAAATTTTGGCTCCTGCTAATGCAGTGTTTTTTTTAGTAATAACGTCATTTCTGAAAATGAAATCACTGTGTCGCTAATTGTGTTGACTACCCTACGAGCCGCGAAGTTGGTTATTCTCTCTCCATGGATCCGCGAACTGGACGACCTTGCTATTCTTCATCTGTCAGAAATTATGCTGATGCGCAAACTAAATCGAAGAAAAATTCTATCGTAATAACAAATAGTAATCTCACTTCCACCTCTCAAAGTGAGTCGTCCCTTTGTCGAGTTGAATTCCAAAATGAGTAAGTTATAATTTATCAACGGTATTCGTTAAATTTCCATTAGATTTACTGTAGTTTTTTTTTTTTTTTTTTTTTTTTTCCAGCAAAATATCGTTAGCTCTACCACCTAATATGACATGGGAGGAGATAAGTACGAAATCTTTTTCCCAAAGAGAGATAGATGATTTACTACGTGTTACATATCAATTAAATCACCAACTTAGGAGGAAAAAGAAACGTATGAGAAATTTTCGAAATGACTCGGTGTCGATGGATCAACAAAGTCGACCATATCCATACACTAGATCTTGCCCCTCAATGTCGATTCGAAATCAGTCAGTTAGAAATTTCAATTATTGTGAATCGAAACCCAACCCGTCTTCGCCAAGCAAAAATAAAATTCGTCCTAAAGCGAGCAATACGGTAGCAAATTCGAAACAGAATCCTATAGAAAATAGAAAAAAACCTGAAAATCAGGAAAGTAATGTCATGGAACCTGTTCTTTCAAAAGTTGATCAATCATCACAAGCGACAAACTCGGTTACTATTTTAGAATCAGGGAAGAGTGTCCAAAAAGGGGATATCGATAACAAACGGTAGGTTTGCTAATTATCTTTTTGTAGAATTTCCCGAAAAAAATAAAATAATACTGTTTTTATTTACAGCAAATACAGTACAGACGAATTATTTAAACTCAGAGAGCCTGAAATCACTAATTCTGAAATTATTGAAACTCTCCAAAACTATTTTACACGTAATAATTGTCCTTTATTTGTAGAAAATTCGTGTAAACAGAAGCCGAATCCTATTCGGTAAGTTTTCCATCGATTGCCATCAGTGGCGTCTGCTCTGGGTGTGCAAGGTGTTCACTGCACACACAACCAAATTAAAAAAAAAAATTCTAAAAAACAAAAAAATGAGAAGGCACTTGTATTCTTGCGTTTCTTCTTTTTCTTCTTCCTTCAAAATTTTTGTCAACAGCTGAAGATTCTCTTTCCTTTTCAGTTTTGTATTTTCTATTTTTTCCCCAATTTCTGTCACTCTTTTTACGTGATGGGGGGGGGGAGAGGAGGATAAAAGGGTTCGATTTTTGGAGTTGAACCTCAGAGTTGAACACCCAAAAAATACTACCTTACGATGCCACTGATTGCCATTATTTAGTTATGATGCCAAACATTCGTATTAAGGCATTAATTTCTTTCATCTGCTCATTTACCGCTTTTAGGTCAAATAATCCATCCACTAGTGGGAATCGAAGTCATGGTTCGAAATTGCCAGGCTTAGAAGAATTGATGCAACTTTCGTGGGTAGGTTCGGATGATAGTGGGGAGGCAGAAACCAGGTATGTCCGGAATAATTGATTTTTCAAAATAAATATCACGTACTGCCGGATACACCAAGAATTTATTTCGTGTAGCAAACTGATCTACGAAAACCTTTCCAATCAAGTAGAAAGTTTTGATGCGAAGACAACAGAGTCGACGAAAACTTCTAAGAAGAAAAAGAAAAAAAAGCCTGAAAAGAAAGTTAATCAAACTGAACAAATCAAGTAGGATACTGTATCTTGCTGAAATTTAAATGCGAATATTTCGTCGTACACATAATATTTTATTGACAATATTTTCCACGTACATTACAGAACCTCGGAAGACACTGTTGAAATTTTTGACGATTATTATGACGATTTGACAATTCAAGAAGGTTTGAAAAACGGTACCATGTATCAAGTGCGTGAATCATTTCTTCTCAAGTCTATCAACTCTGATTTTTGATGATAATTTAATATACCTAATTTTTTTGCTTTATTTATTTTAGGATATTCTGCGAATTAATACTAAAAATTGGCGAGAAGCATTCGTTTCGTGTTCAGTAAGACATTTCGATGGTTCAATGTGTAAAGGTCGTATCGTCAAAAAGTGAAAATTTGCGTAATAGTCGGATCGGTATTTTCGGTTTCCACAATATACCGGCATAAGATTATTTCAGGGGGGTAGCCAGGGGGGCTCAGCCTCCTAGCAAAATTAGCCCTCACCCCTCTACCTCCTAAACTTCGAAAAAAAAGTTAAATAGGGGGCTTAAAAATTAACTGCCCCCAAGAATCTTATTTACTCCCCCCCCCATCGGAACGCTCTGGCTACATCCCTGGATTATTTGGTATTTTTGGCAATTATTTTAGAAAAATTCATGTTCGATGACATGTTCGATGAACATAAGTTAGGTCTAAAATTGTTTTTAGAAATAACGTAAAAAGTAAAACTGGATGAAAATGGAGATTAACGGATATGATCTTTACATACTTGTACTGTTATCAACTTCATATGCCTCAATTATTTATTAATAGAATGAGCTTTAAGTTTTAAAAATTGAATCATACCAGAAAGAGAAGAAAATTAACTTGAAAAAAATTCTGAGATCTATATTGGAAATTGAGCTTCTAAATGATTCATCAACTATTGTATCGCTCGGGTCTCTCACTTTTCTGTCTTTTCTCAAATGTCTTTTTTCCCCCAGATTATATTCGTCTTTGCCCCCTAATTGTGGTCGAGCTCATTTTCATTTTTTTTCCTTCTCTTTTTGCATTTTTCATTTATCAAATTTTTTCTGAGCCACATCAAATTAGTACTTCTTCACAAACGTTTGCAAATCTTTTTCTTCCTTTTTTAACCAGTTGGACAACAAAGATATATATATCGATGGCATGAAAAATCGAAATCGTGCTTTGGACGGCGATGAAGTCGTTGTGGAACTACTACCGGAAAAACAGACAAATGTCACTAATGTAAGTTGATTTCGACTTGTGCGGTTAGTTCATGAATCAAATTGTCATGTACATAAAATATTCTCTGCCGCAGGCTGCGGATGATAATGTTCAGAAAGTAGCTACTCAAAAGTGCGGAAAAGTGAGTACACACTTTACTAATTTTTTAACCGTATTTTCCATTATTATTATGTGTTATTAATAATATTATAGTATAGTATCGGATTTTGAGAAATTCATTTCGCAGCCTCAAAATTGACTCCAGTGATTTAGTTTTTTAATTGAAAAAAATAATCTTCAATACAAAGGTTGTTCAAAACATAACGCCTCCATGCTTGTAGCGCACTGTAGGCAAATTAGAGAGCACTTGATTTTTTGTTGTAAAGAAAATTTCATTAGCTTATCATTGATGTGTTTGCAACTGCTGTAAAGGGCACGTAGACATTAGTTATGAATGAAAAAGTGAAACGCAAATAGCAGTCGCGATACAAACAGAAGGCCATGATCGAATTTTTGTCTTGTGAAGGGGTTCACCTGTTGAGATTTTTCGGCGCTTAAAAGCAGTTTATGGGGACAAAACCATCGATGTCAGTAATATGTGACGTTGGGCTCGTATGGCACGAGCCGGACCAATCAATGTATTCGATAACCAGCGCACAGGGTGTCCCAAATTGCGCCAATGTGATGAAATTGCGCAACAGATTGCTGAAAAAATTCACAAAAACTGGCGCATTACTCAAAGGCACTTGGCCGCAGCTGCAGAGACTGGTGTTGATCTTGGGATGGTAAATACAACCATCAAGAAGCTAGGCTACCAAAGAATCTGCGCAAAATGGGTCCCAAAGTTGCTCACCATGAAAATGAAGGCGACAAGAAAGGCAACAGCCGAACAACTTTTGAACTTTTGGTCCGTACAGCTCAGATTTGGCGCCCAATGACTATTACCTATTCCGTCATCTCAAGGTGAGTCTGAAGGGTAATCGCTTTGCATCTGACGCCAAATTGCAGATGGCGGTGTTTAGTTTTTTGCACAGCCTTCTGTTTGTACCGCAACTGCTACTTGCATTTCACTTTTTCACTCATAACTCGTGTCTACGTGCACTTACAGCAATTGCGAACACATCAATGATTAGCTAATAAAATTTTCTTTGCAATAAATAAAAAAGTAGGTCTCTAAGTCGCCTACAGAGCGCGCTACAAGTGTGGAGGCGTTACTATTTGAACAATTTGAAAAAATATTTTCAACGTGAATCCGATTGCTTGGCACATCTTGTTAGCTACATTCATAAAATCATGGCTCGAATTATCACAGTTTTTATAAATGCAAGAATTCAGTCCCTCGAAGCCTTCTTTCCGCGTGCGGAATAATATTGGTACACTTCCCATTAGGTGGTTCGAATTATTAAAGAAAATCATCCCCGCACTGCTGTTGGGTCATTGAAACATGTATACTGTAAGAAGACCTTAAACATCTTCCATTGTCCAATTGATGCCAGATTACCCAGAATCAAAATCACGCATAGTCAGTGTGTACCTCTAGTAAAACTGCGCACACTGAAGGAAAGCGTCGTTTATTCGGCAAAAATTACGAAGTGGGATTCGATAAAAAATGCCGAAGGGTATATTAAAAATTGATTTTCATGTTTTTTTGCGTATATGATAGTATTTACCATTTACCCGGGGTCTGATTGTCGACTAATTTTCTAGGACACTTTTGGAAGAAATCGGTGACGCAGAAGATCCCAATGTTGAAACTAAATGCATATTATTTGAAAATTTTCTCGACGTCACTCCTTTTGAATCATCTAGCGAGTTTATACCATCCCTTCCTTACGAAATTCCAGCTGATGAAATCAGTCGAAGACTCGATATCAGGTATTCACAGATTTTTTCCCTCCCATTCTAAGTATTGGATACCTATATTGATTCTGTATTTTCTGACCAAGCCACTTTCACATGACAGAAACCTTATGTCCGTTTATTTCTTACTACAGGAATCGCTGCGTCTTTACCATTGATCCGCCTGGTGCCAAAGATCTGGACGACGCTCTCTCGTGTAGAATTTTACCTAATAATAATTTCGAAGTCGGGATTCATATCGCAGATGTTACGCATTTTCTTGTGTCAGACTCACCCCTTGACTTGAATGCTCGAGAAAAAGCCACTAGCGTCTATTTGACAGAAACTGTGAGTTCCTAATCGTAAGTCATTTTCGTAGTAGGTACAAGAAATGTGTTCAACTCTTTTTCTCTATTGTCCTTTCAGGTTTATCATATGTTACCATTTGATTTGTGTAAACTATGTTCGCTTACTCCTGGCGATGACAAATTAGCATTTTCTGTATTCGTAGAATTTGATGAAGACGCAAATGTGATTAGTCACAGTTTTAGTAAAACTGTATTACGATCTTGCGTTCAATTAACGTATGCTCACGCGCAGGTTTGTACGAAAACGTGGAGAGAAAAAAAAAGCTTCAAATTGCTCCGTGTACACGATATCGTAATTTTCATTGCAGGACGTCATTGATAATTACGCCGACTCTTATAAACCAGATTCATTTCCTCCAGTAATGAATGGTTTTTCCGCGAACGACTGCGTATATAATATCCTTTTACTGCAGAAGCTAGCATCTATAATGCGTACACGCAGATTCGCTGGCGGAGCTTTGAAAATTGATAAACCCAAAATCGTTTTCAAATTGGATGAGAACCGTTTACCATGTTCATTTTCGCTGTATGTCGGGCAAGAATGTAATTGGTGAGCATTCCTATTTTGTAAATCGAGCGTAATAGTTTACTTTACTGATTATTTCTCTCGTACAATCAGGCTTATTGAGGAGTTCATGTTGTTAGCGAACATATTAGCTGCTAATAAAATACTGGAATCTTTCCCTAAAACTGCCCTTCTACGATTTCACGACTCTCCTAAAGAAAAGTCACTTTCGACGGCCGTCGAGTTTTTGGAAAAAGTCGGTATCTTTATTGACATCACCGACGCGGGATCTATTTATAAATCAATGATGCAATACGACGGACTCGACGAGATTGGAATGGCTCGGATGGCTGTTATAACGAACTTCCTTATAAAACCAATGGTGGTGAGTTGTTGTTTCAACTTTTGTCCCCCGCATCATTCGAGTACGTAGTAGGCCTAGCTAGTTATTGTATCAACTTAAATCATTTATTGCTCGAGATTTTATTGATTTTTCCCGTAACTTGGGAGAATCGTGATCCCATTTTGCCGTACGATAACGAAGTAGGAGATAACTTCAAGGGGTAGCAACGAAAAATAGAACTCTTATGTGACCCTGCAAATAAATTCCCTGTCGAGAACTCGACGATTACGCAAGCCTATAATTTCTCTCGTGTATTTCGGATGTAACTTTTTCTTAGAAAATCTCTTGGAAAACATACAGCTTGGCGTCTAAATAGCATCAAATAAATTCTGCCGAGCGGATTAGTGAATTGTAAAATTTTATTTGATGTATTCAAAAGCAGCAATATGCATAGGGTGGTCCAAAAAGATCCGTACTTTTCTCCCTAAGGGCCCTAAAATTTTTTGGGGGGAATTTTCAAATACATCAGACTAAACCCTGAAATGTTCAGCATAATTGGTGTAAATTTCAAGTTCCTAGCTCAATCAAGTCGCTTATATGGGTAGATTTTGTGACGGCATTTTTAGTATACCTTTTATGTTAAAAAAAAGGAAAATTTCTTTTAAAGTTTGAAATATCCGGAAGTACTGCCATCTCGCGTTGACAGAGCATGGCATCTTTGGCTAACATTGTTCATCATTTTGCTTGACACTGATACTGGTCTGTAGTTTGGTGGACGTGTACCTCTATTTCCCACTTTTACTGGAACGATTATTCCTGCATTGTCCCCATACATCTCAGCTAACGTTGTATGACACTCCGCCGGATTCGTCTTACGTAAGAATAAAAAATATACGTCTTACGTAAGGATAAAAAATATACGACAAACCTCTATTTTTGGTAGTGGTGTTAAGGTTCGGTTAACTGATCCGGTTCTACCGGTTTTTAACTGGGAACGGTTCAGGTTTTTTTTGCTCCGGATTTTGCTCCTCCGTTTTTCTTTGCTCCAGTTTTTTTTTCAGGTTAACCGGACTTTAACCGGTTAACCTGTAGTTGAAAATCCTATCGAGCTTCAAACACTGAATCAAACACTGAACTCAGTTAAGAGCTCAGTGGCTTCAAAGGAAGCTCGACAGAATTTCCAACAAACTTTAAATAAGTATAGTACTAAATAACAAAATTATGATTCTTCCAGTGATTTTTTGTTTCATAATCTACAGAATCCAAAAATATCCATCTCACATTTTCATAATTCTTCATTTATTTTATTATTATTATTCTGTCTCCCTCTGCGCGCATATACTTCTTTTGAACGCAAGAACAGACAAACAATCAAACCAATAGGGCTGAAATTTGCATCAGAGGTCAATCTCAGCTAGATCTAGGTCTGATAGAAATTTCAAGTCAATCTGTTCAGCGGTTTAAGAGATATTAGTGAAAATGTAGTTAAAAATGGTGATTTTTGGGGCTATATTTCTTTTGAACGAGAGAAGAGACAAACAACCAAACCAATAGGGCTGAAATTTGCACCAGAAGTAAATTTCGACGAGTTTTAGGTCTGATATAGGTTTCAAGTTAATCGGTTGTGTGGTTAAGGAGATATTAGCGAAAATTTAGTCAAAAATCAATACTTTTGTTGTGGTTCATGACACCCCTGTACTATCAGTCGAAAACCAGCCTTTCTAGCGGGGCTTGCAGTGCTATAATTTCGAATTTTACGCGAAATTTTGAACATTCTGGTTGGTTGTTGCCTTGAGCAATTAATACACCTAAATACTCCACCAGGTAAGTAGATAGCTTTTTTGGATGTTAAAAGGGACAGTTAACCGGTTAAACTCCGGTTAACCTGAAAAAAAAACCGGAGCAAAAATAACCGGTGAAGAAAAACTCCGCTCCTTTTCAAACGGTTTTAAAAAAAAACTGAACCTTAACATCACTAATTTTTGGCGCAATGCATTAGGTATTTTGTCGGTTAAATTGCTAACCACTGAAAAAATAACAAATTTTTCTTGGCAAAAAAAAAATTACCAAATTCGAACCACTACTATATACAGGGCCTGAATATACTCGATTTTCATGATTTCTTTTTCTTCAATAATCTCGTAGCCAGTAGTTTTTGGTCGTCCACTTGGATCGACAAAATTCAGTAAAGTTTAGCGTTTGCGGGGGGGCGCTAAATTTATCAAATAACTATTTTCCGGAGGGTATACTGGAAAAGCATTCACAAAATTGGCCGTAGTGAGCAGCCTAATTGAGCTAAGAACTTGAAATTTGCACTAGCTATGTAGAATATATCAGACTTCGACCTGATGTAGTTGAAAATTTGACAACAAAATTTTTAGGGCCATTGGTGAGTAAAATACGGATTATTTTGGACCAACCTTTGTAAAAAGTGTTAATATCCGATACTATATACCTATATTTCTTTGCAATATACACTCAAAACTCAGCAATTCTTGTATACTTTATACTTAATGGCTCACCTGTCTATAGAATATAATTTCTCAATCTGACGCCTATTTTTTTGACCATAATATCACAAAAAATTGCAGATTTGATTCAGACCACTCGTATAAATTTTTTCCTTTTGGCACTTCAGTCCTGTCCGATTTACACCATTCAGTCGTGAAATTTTATCTTGTTTGGTTTGCAGAAAGCTTTATACGTTTGCTCTGCTGAAAATACTGACCGGTTGAAAGGTTTTTGGCACTACGCTTTGAATACGCCTTATTATACCCACTTCACGTCTCCAATTCGACGGTATGCGGATGTAGTTGTCCACAGACTTTTAGCCGCTTCTCTCGGTTATTCAGAAGCTCCGCAGTTGAGTTCGGATGAAGTTCAAGAGTAAGTTGATACATTTAAAAATGTTGACTACGTCGTTCAACCGTGGTTTTCGCTAGTAGGCCACTTCTAAATAGTTGCGATATTTCTTAGGATTGCGAATAACTGCAACGATAAGAAAAACAGTTCCAAGAAGGCTTCAGAAACAAGCGCGGAACTGTATTTAAAAATATATCTGGAAAGAGTCGGACCAATAAGAGTTCGGGCTGTTGTCATTGTCGTCAAGGAACGCCATTTTGAATTGATGGACTTGACTACGAGGACGGTTAGTCGTGTACAGATAAATGTGAGTTTTTCAAACGATAATAGAGCCGTACGAGTTTTTTCTATCGTTCGATGCAACTGTCTGTCGTCTTTGATTTCAGAAAATAAAAGGCGTCGAGAAAGTTGAATTCGAAAACGAAAGTATGCCTTCGATTAAAATAACGTGGAAAAATGATCCGGAACCGCTGGAACAAATTATTCAGATATTTACTATCGTCGATGTTGAATTATCGTTCAAGAAAAGTTCTGGTCAGAGACTGCTGAATAAAATTCACGCGGAACTATTGAAACCTACAACGTAATGTGGAAGTGTGAAAACACGAGTCTTCGGAAAGCCTATCGTCGTTTGAACGTATCAATTTGTTACCACTCCGAGTACTCGTGCAGAATTTGTTTTTTATTTGTCTTATTTTTATGATCGATTCACCCGCTGCTACGTTTTTGAAGATTATTTTTGTAAATTGTGAGTATAATTGTAGTGATTTTTGTTTTCTGTCAAAATTTAGTGGGTTTTTGAATGTTTTTTTCTATTCATTTTTTTGTATTTAAAGTATTAACGTTCGAAATGTAGCGGGTATTCTTTACGTCTTAGCTTCAGTGAAGTAACTGTTTTAAAATGCTTTTTCAAATTTCAAGCTTTTTTTTTCCTTTTAATGTTTTTTTTTTATTTTTTAATAATACTGTCATTATTTTTCTTTAAGGATACGTAAAAATTCGTATCAAGTGAAGTAAAACTTGACTATTATCTTGAGGAAGAAGAAACAACTTTAATACTAGAATCGATGCATGTATTTGTGTTATAATAAGAAATTGAATAATAAAAACTTGATCGTGCCTTGAGCACTTTTAAATGTGTGAAATGTTTTGATATTAATAAAATGGGTACTTGGCTTTAAATTTTGTTTTTTTGCATATTAGCTCGAGAAAGAGAGAAATATGATGTCAAGATCTGATTTTTATTAGTATTCAGTGAACTTTGAGCCCTTTTTGAATAATTTAGAGTCAAAAATCTTAGAAGCAAAAAACGTAGTTTTGAGAAAATTGCGAGAAATTTTTTTATTTCAACATTGTTGTAACTAAGCCCGTACAAGCCTAAACTTTTAATTTTAACTGCAAAATGGAGTGGGGGTGACGGCTAATGGAAGTGGAAAACTGATCATGCCTTGTTGACGAAAGTAAATTTCAGTACCTATCAGAATTCAGAATCATTAAAACAGAACTTTTTCATTTTCAGCTGATTTTCCACAAAAAAACGTCTATACTCTGTTCAACTCATGGGTTCAACTTAAGAATGCCTAAAACGGAACGCAGTTTGCAGGGCTCCGGGGAGAGGAAAAGGTACTCGTTCACATTCAGCAACAATATTTGGCTACACTTCCGATTTTACTTTCTTGTTTCTTATCACACATCCGATTTTTACATTGTTGATAAATGTGAATTTGACGTTCCGTTTTAGGCATTCTTAAGTTGAACAGAGTATATTATTTATTCTCAAGTTCCGAGTCCTTCAACTTCACATTCAAATTTTAATGATTTTGCCTGAAATTTTTGAAAGTTGCCCAATCACTCTTACAAGTTATATTGTACAGTATTTTGTAAAATAAAATTGAAAACTGCATTCGAAATTGGCCTCGCGGCATTGATGCTTCGAAGGATACGAATACGAACAAGCAGGGTAAACAGGTGACTAACCACTGAATTACTATTGGTTGATTCTTCTGGTAACGTTCGCTTATTCGAACATTAAGTCACGTGTTTATCCTTTCTTATTTGGGACAGACTAATATGAAACGAAAAGCAGGAGAAAAATTTGATTTTTCAGTGATAAGCGAGTAGTAAAAGTTTTACAAAAACATCGGTGTTCAACTTCTCTACACTCCAGTCTCCAGTTTTCTTCACAAAAAGTTAAAAAAGCTTCTCATTTTCTTATATAAGCTTTTTCAATGGTTGTATTCAAATTTCCACAGATATAAGTGATATCTGCATAGTGTCCAAGTGAATAGAAATGTTTTGAATATTCAGTAAGATTGCTCTGCATCAATTTTTTGATAATTCACTTTTCAATCGTACAAAAATCATGGACTTGAAAATTTTATGTTTATTACTCATAGGTCATTACAATTTTCCCTTATACTAATTATATTTTTTCACATTTCTGTACTGTGTGCTAATCAAACTACTTTTCTTCAGAACTATTCACTCGCTGTTATTCTATGAATCCTAGAGTCTTGGAGCTCAATGATGGGTCAGTCGACTTTTTTTTTTATGTGAGAATTGCATTTTGCAGTTTTTCCATTGGTTAACAATTATTTTTATGTCCACAGTTTTATCGATGTTAAAAAAGACGGACATTGGCTGGTGATGGTGAGTCTTGATTCATAATCCTCATGAAGTTCTTGATTTTTCAATACATTAAAAAGGGTTTCTCGTTTCAGTTTTATGCTCCATGGTGTGTCCATTGTAAGAGACTCGAACCAATTTGGTCTCACGTTCAACAATCTTTGCATAATAGTGGTATAAGAGTTTGCCGGTTGGACTGTATTACATACAAAAGTACTTGTCAGCAATTTCAAATTTCAACTTATCCCACCATTAAATTGTAAGTTCTTCTTGAAGTTGAAATATTCCAAGATTTTGTAATCTTATTGTGACTTATTTTCTACTTTCAGTATCAAAGGAAATGAAGTAGAGTTTGTCTATAATGGTGATCGAGTAACTGAAGATATAGTTCATTTTGCATTACGTGTATCAAACCCTCCGATTCGTAGACTGAAGGATAAAGATTCACTCAATCAACTTATTAAAGATAATACTATATTTTTCACGTATTTAGGAGAATCTACGGATGATTTATGGGTAATTAGTATGAGTTCTCTTTTAGTAGGGGAGGGTCGGGCAATGGGAACCACTGGACAATAGGAACCACCTCCATTACTTCCCTACTAACTGTCCAACAAAAACCGCAATACTGCGCGTTAATAGTGCTTCAGGTCTGCCTCACTTTGCAGCAAAAAAAAGTTTTCGTTGCCCAATTTTTTTTTTTGTATGAATGAACTCGATGTGTGTATGTTTAATTCGTTGAAACGAAAAAATTCAAACCAAAATCATTTTTTACTGGCTATAGATGGAAATGCGCGCTACGTCTTATTTTATTCCAGATTTTATCACTTTGCCATGTTGATTAAATGTTTTTTCATTTACTTCGTTTTAAACTTGATAACAATATAATTTTGCAGCCATCTATTTCCGGGCAATGGGAACCGATGATTAATTAATTGAATTATGAATTTGTATTTTTGTAATTACACACTGATGTGACCCACTGGAAAAATTACAGGTCACATCAGTGTCACAAAAGTCACATTTCTCCTCAACATGTGCGTCACATTGCAGATTTTTGCAGATTGGGAAGTTATTCCTGTCATAAAAACAGAAAATTAAACATGGTTCCTATTTCCCGGGCATTTTAGAAATATTTCAAAAAAGGAAGGCTTAGTATATTCAATGTTTATATAGTAAAAAAATGTCTCGTATAGCCGGCTACTGTATGTTAATGGATAGAGGAGGGTTTTTTCTTTAAAATGAAATCAAATTTAGGTTTCTAAGTATAATAGTTCCTGAAATACACATTTTTAACCAACAATGGTTCCTACTGCCCGGGTAACTGGTTCCTATTGCCCGACCCTCCCCTACGACCTGGGTAAATTTTCTAATCGTATTCAATTTTTCAAAGGATGTTTATTCTGGGGTAGCAACTACTTTTCAACCGTATTCCTATTTTTACCACGCACCAACGTCAGTTGCTGAAAAAGTAAATAATATTTGTTACAATTTCGTTGGAAGTTGAATGAATAATTTCTACGTTAGCTTTTTGTTTCTTTGTAGCTCTACAGTGGATACGAATTGCCTGCAGTCGTTGTCCACAAAGAGAATAATATTTATCAATTTGATGGTTTGTATAGCTGTATGAAAAAAAATTGGTGAACCTTGTATTAGCTTCTGTATGCGACCTTCAACTTTACAGAGAATGAATGGGATGATAATTTGAACAGTAGTCTTCACAAATGGGTTAATGAAGAACGATTTCCAACATTTGTTAAAGTGACTCGACTCAATATAAATTCCCTTATGAAAACCAAAAAGTATTTGGTTTTGGCTATCGTAGAGGAAAGTAAAGTACAAGAAATACCCCAACATATGATGGAGTAAGCTTGTTTCATTCTTATGAGAGCAGAGACTATTCAAATTGATTCTAATTGTGTATTTGTTTTCTAGATTCAGAAATATGGTAGAATCAGTTATTAAAAATTATAGAAATAGGTTTCACAGGTGAGCATATATATTTTAGGGTATATTTCAATGTACGCAATTTAAACTCGAATATTTTTCAGAACGTTCCAATTTGGATGGATTGGAAGTCCAGATCTTGCCAACTCGATTGCTATAATGAAAGTTCCGTTACCGTATTTAATCGTTCTGAACTCTACAAATAATTACCATCATATTCCTGATGATGAACCGCATCAGTTGACTCCCGAAGCCATCGCTATTTTCTTGGAGTCAATACTTAATCAAACGGCTAAAGTATGACTCTCGTGTTTCTTTACTTTATATTTTGTTCCCTTCAAGTCTGTCAATTGCTGGATATTTTATGTTCTAGACTTATGGTGGCAGTAACTTCCTTGTAAGTTTGTATAGAATTTATTTTGAGAGCATGGTGATGCTGACAGAAATGTGGAAAGGAAATCCAGTTCTCACCACAGTAATTTTTGGCCTTCCTTCCGGTTTTCTGATGTTGATTTGTTATTCGATACACTGCACTGACATACTCGATGCTGACGAAGATGATATCGATGATGGTAAGAAGTTTGCTTTATGCGTTTACTCTTGAATTATAATTGTTGGCGGACTTGGCATGACGTGTTTGAGGGGACTAAAAAGTTATTTTGTCGGTCACATAAACTAAAACTAGATGAGTTAAAAAGGGAGAAAATAGAGAAATGATTGAAGTTTGATTCAAACGAATCAAAATATCTTGTTTTATTTTATGATAGGTGGAAGAAGGATGGTTTTAGCTCTGTGGGGAGGGCATAGCCCTTCAAAGTCCACTCCTAATCGTGATATTTTTCATGTATTTGAGTTTATATTCTATCGGTTTTTTTGTTGTTTTTTTTTTTCAGATTCTAGTCACGAGAAGAAAGAATAATTGGTAGTAGTTTGTTGAACTCAGCTTCTAGTCAATATTTTTTTGTTCTTTTTTGTCTCGTTATTTTTAAGACTTTTTCTGAATTTTAATTCGGTGTTATAAGATCTATCAATTGGAAAGTGGTGAATTATTATTATTTAATTCAAGTTTTTTCTTCTCATTTTTAATCAAAAGTTATTGACTATCAGTGGCATTGCAAAGGTGATCTCAATAAGACTTATTTTTTCCTTCTTGCCTTGAAAAATAGCCTTATACGTTCTTCCTAATTTGGAAGTAGTGATCTCGAATTGAAATCAATTTCCGAGATTGAATCTCTCTTTTGAGCTGCTTCGCCACTGTTGTCAAAAAACTCTTCAAATGTGATAATGTCTTAGTCACATAAATAATAGCTTTAAGAAAAATATAATTATTGTAAAAGCATTTTAATACGAATCTTTGGGTTACTCATAATTCTCACTTTTTGAAATGCATAACCTGTAAATGTTAGTAAAGTGTTTGTTGTCTGGTAAAAAAACTTTAGTGTTTGTTGTCTGGTAAAAAAACTTTGTCTTTACTGCCTTGTTCACAAAGTGAATGTTTCAGGAGTAACTTGCGCGAATTATTAATTATTCGGCACTACTTTTGACACACAATGACATGAACATTATATTTTAATGGTTCAGTACTATACGAATATTATTTTAATTATTTATTCGTACGAATGTTGCACTGTCTTTGATTAGGTTTATGATATTTTTCATGTGATAAAACTACATTTTGAAAATTTGCAAATAATTGTGTTTAAAGTGCTACGTAAATCTTCTTTAGTTTGACAAACTATGTTATTTTTCAGCTGGCGGTATCTGCCTGATCCTGATGTATTTGTGGGTGGCGAAATTTTAACACAGTAAACTTATTTAATGATAGTTTTTGCCTTACTTTTCTTATTTCTCATGAAAAAAATCAGAAAAAAAAGGTCCTGCCTCGATTATGTAATAATTATTTGGTTTTCGCCAGCTGAAAGTATGAGCATGAGCGCGTGATGGCAGTTTTATTCTCACGTTTCGTGACAGCTAGAAAAAAATATGAATTTTTTGTCCGTCACAAAAAAAAAAAAAAAACTATAAAACATACAACACACGCTTGATAATAATAATGATTCGTTATTATTATTAATGATTAAACAGGAAAAAATAGAAAAAATATCGAGAATAATTTGGCATAATAAATTAAAAATTATATGAAAACACAACACCTCACGTAAAAATGCACGAGACCAAAATTCCGGATATTTTGTCTCGAATATCGATTGACTCATTCGAGCGGATTTTTCAGACGCTACTCGAAAACGATAATCACCAGATTACTAATTACTGCTTGATTACCCAAATTCGGCTAATCAATAATCAACTGGTAATCGCGTATCAACTGTACAGAAAGTGTGTTGTACAAACATTAATCAATATTCATAATCATGTTGATTTGGCATTGTACAACACGGAGCGAATCAATATTTTGAGCAATAATCAACAATCAACCAATAATCAAGTTTGATTTTTATATGATTACTGTTTATACAATTCGTACGAGAGAAAAGACGAAACTCGGGTGTAATGCATATTGCATAATTGGTTTGCCGTAAATACACGACAGAAAAGACGAAACTCGGGTGTAATGCAAATTGCATAACTGGTTTGCCGTAAATACGCGAAGCTCAACTGAAGGAGTACTCGCCGCTTAAATCGCAACGAAGAGAAAGAAAAATATATTTGAAATAGCTCATAAAACGAATAGGAAAGACAAAGATATTTCATTCGTCGACGAAATCAATAGATCATTATAATACTTCAAATATGAAAATATATTTTCATTAAAGTCGTCGACAACTGAAATATCTTTATCTTTGTCTTTCCTACTCGTTTTATGCGCAGCTGTGGTAAATGAGTTTTCTTTGTCTTTCTCTTCGTTGCGATTTTTAGCGGCGAACACTCCTCCAATTGAGCTTCACGTATTTACGGCAAACCAATTATGCAATTTGCATTACACCCGAGTTTCGTCTTTTTTGAATGAGGAAATCGAGATTCGAGACAAAATATCCGGAAATGAAGGAATTTTTCGTCCGCCACAAAAAAAAAACAAAGAAAAAAAATAAAAAAAACTATAAAACATACAACACACGCTTGACAATAATATTATAATGATTGAACAGGAAAAAATAGAAGAATAAAAAATATCGAGAATAATTTGGCATAATAAATTAATAATTACGAGTATGTGAAAACTCAACACCTCACGTAAGTGCACAAGACCTAATTTCCGGATATTTTGTCTCGAATCTCGATTGCCTCATTCAGCAGAAAAGACGAAACTCGGGTGTAATGCAAATTGCATACTTGGTTTGCCGTAAATACGTGAAGCTCAATTGAAGGAGTATTCGCCGCTAAAATCGCAACGAAGAGAACGACATTAATAATAATTGAAAATTGAAATAGCTCATAAAACGAATAGGAAAGACCAAGATATTATTTCATTCGTCGAATTGTCGCAGGTCTTCTCCCCGTTTGTTTCTTTCTTTTGGTCTTTTTTCTTTTATACAACAGTCAACACTGCACAGTACATGTACTCTGTGTGCCTCTGTGTTGACATGACAAATGTAAGCTCAAGGTGAGTATTACAATCCTCGATTGCTGGCTTTAACAGGTTAATATAAACAGCGAATTTCTCACGGTTTGTGTGATAACAGCCTGTTAAAAGAATAATCGATGTTTGTAATATGTGGCTTGAAAGTGGTATCGGCCACTTCGAGTTATTTCAATGATTGACTGATCGTACATGTTTATGTGGTTTATCTTAAGCGTTCGAATTCCTGCTGTGAAACACATAATTGTTACTTCAACAATTTAATTATTCAGTTATGTGAAGTTAAATAAATAATTCGTATTCGCCGTTATTTGGATGGTGCTAAAGTGATCCGTGCAATGGAAGAAAAAGAGACGAAAATTATTTATCATGTAGACGACGAAGAAACTCCGTATCTAGTTAAACTACCAATAGCACCCGATAAAGTAACACTAGCTGACTTCAAGAATGTCTTCAACCGCCCCAATTATAAATTTTTCTTCAAATCCATGGACGATGACTTCGGGTATGCTACCAAATTCTCAAGAACTTCTTTCATTTACCCTCATTACAGTTCGGAACTTATCAGTATTTCCAACAAAATTTACTACTGTAGAGTTAGTCTTTTGTTCATCTTCTTCGGTTTAGCATATGAATATGTCCTTAACAATAGATACTAGTTTTCAGTGCTCTTTCTTATACCATGAAATCTGCTTTACAGAGTCGTCAAAGAAGAAATTATGGAGGATGATGCTCATCTACCGTGTTTTAATGGACGTGTTGTGTCATGGGTACGTTATTCACGAATTCCTTCTTCTGATTCCGAGTAACTTTTGAACTGTTCCCTTTAATGCTTGTTTGCCCTTACAGTTAGTGTCTGCTGAAGGCAGTAATGTATCTGATGGAGGAGCATCTCAGTGCACTGATAGTGTTGCCCGGATAGCCGACCATGGGTAATTCACCTTCAAATTTGTAGAAACATGTAGCTTTCATAAAATGAAATCAACTTTGATATTGTGGAAGTTGATTTCAATTCGCCTAAGTTTCATTTTTCTTTCAAATATAAGGGTACCTCAGGATAGGCATGGGCAAATGGCCCCTAACGGCTACCTATGCTGAAATCAGTGGGTTTGGTACACCTTGGGGTCACATTAATTTTGAGGTACTGTTTGGCGCCCCACCTCCCCTCAGCCCGGAGATGTGGAGGAAAATGACAAATTTAAAAGCCTTTACTAAAATATTTATATCTCCAAAACTAATTGATGTGGAGAAATGCAACTAACGCCAACTTGTAGATAAGGCTCTGTAGTATTTGTAATATTTTGTTCAGATTTTTTTAAGCCTTTCAAGTCTATGAAAAATACAAACAAACAAAAAAAATCAAATGGTAATTTTCAAGGGTTACATGTGAATGACAATTACCAAACTGAGATATGTTGTAGTCCTATCTGAGAACTATATTTGGTAGAAGTCTCATGAAATAATTCCAACAGGAATACACATAAGTATATATATATATATAAAAAAAAAACAAAAAAAAAAACGGTACACGTAAAATGCATATAATACGTAGTACATAACGGAAGACGACATATTAAATGAGAGCTCGTTTTACAGAGCTCCAGATGACCTTTCAGTGAATACCATAGATAATCTGGCTCCGGATAGCATACCTAGGTTACACAAATTAGTATGATTACAGTTGAAATATTATCACTGCAAAAATAGAACAGTTTCACCTATATTATTATCTTATTGCCATACAGGGTGGTACATCCGATGCTTTATTCGGAAAAACAACGAGTGAGTAGTACTTAAAACGCTAAGAATATCTACAATGAATCTTGAAAAGTCCCAGTTTTCCAATATAAAATAGTGAAAATTACTATTCAATTTTCTCAGTGCAAGTTAGCCAACAGCTGTCATTTCCCATGTTGAGGCTTTGTTTGTAATAGACAGGTGCCCCTATTGCCGGACTTGTATTCCGCCATATCTATTTTTGCAGTGATAATATTTCAACTGTAATCATGATAGTTTGTGTAACCTAGGTATAGATAGGACTATAACATATCTCAGTTTGGTAATTGTCACTTACATGTAACCCTTAAAAATTACCATTTGCTTTTTTTGTTTGTATTTTTCACGAACTTAAAAAGTTTCAAAAAATCTGAAAAAAATATGACGAATACTACAGACCCTTATCTACAAGTTGGCGTTAGTTGCATTTCTCCGCATCAATTTGTTTTGGAGATATAATTTTTTTTGTAAACGCTTTTAAATTGGTTATTTTCCTCCACATCTCCGGGCTGAGGGGAGGTGGGGTGCCAAACAGTATCTCAAAATTAATGTGACTCCAAGGTGTCCCAAACCCACTGGTTTCAGCACAGGCTGCTGTCAGGGGCCATTCGCCCATGCCTATCCTGAGGTACCCTTTCTTCAACCTTTGAACCGTGAGAGTATAACTGCATTCAAAATGTTCTTTGCATTTCCCAGGTCTCCTCGTCCCAATAATGACGACTTAATGAGTACGGAAACTGAATCTTTAGCCAGTTCAAAGCCTGGTAGTGTATATTTGTGTCTCCGAATTATTTTATTGTGAAAAATTACTTCTAATATTTCTTTTTCATCGTAGCTGTTCATCATATGCCTAAAGAACGAATGAGACCACCCGTTGATCGATACGAGAAATATCATAAATACAACGGTGAGAATAGTTCTCGCTTCCATAATTTTAATTTTAATTCATTGTTCGTATTTATTTATGTATTTTATGTCCAGGTCTCGGGGTTAACGGTCACTCTAAACATCGAAACATGGGCTTAGGTTACGATACTTCTTCGATGATGAGCTCCGAGTTGGAAACAACGAGTTTTCTCGAATCTGATGACGATGCTTCTAGTCGTATTACGACTACAACTGGTAGAGCCTCCAATTTACTCCTTGGTGAGTTATATGTTTGTCCACTTTGGTAATTTAAAGAATTAGAAAAGAATTATAAACCTCGTTTACATTGCAGATGGACATGGACGCCGTAGAGCTCCCCGTCGCAAAAGGCATCGACAAGCTACTGCAATGTCAAGGACTTCGTCGTTTTCGTCAATCACAGATTCCAGTATGTCGTTGAATATAATTACAGTCACTTTGAATATGGATACAGTTAATTTTCTGGGTATATCCATCGTTGGTCAAAGTAATAATGGTGGAGATGGTGGCATTTATGTCGGATCCATTATGAAAGGGTAAATATGAATAGTTTATCATTGTAATTAGATAATTGTCGGAAGTATTTTCATATTCTACAACGGTGCAATGTGAGTTTAAATTGCATCGCGTTTTGCACGAATATAAAAAGTAACTCTTTGCGACTGAATCGTGTAGGCTATTTTTTGTAAACGAATGTTTCATGATAGAAGATCTGGGATAAGGAATTTCTGTGCATGCTAGAGAATATTTGACTCGCCCTTTTACTTCTGCATTTTATTGCTTCTGCTTCTGTTTCACTGGGGGAAATAGATCCGGGATTTTGGGGGGGGGGTATAGCCCCGATGAAGATTAGTCGTTTGTACGTATGTTTGTTTGTAAAAAATTTTCACACGGTCCTACCTCCCCCCTTCCCGAATAAATCTAAAAAAATCGTAGGAGGGGAGTAATATTGTAAAACTTGAATTAGGGGAGAGCGCGGTGAAGTGCGGTAGAGTGATAAAATTTTTTTCAAAAATTTTTGGGAGGCTAATTTTAATTTTGGGGGGCTTAGCCCCCCAAGCCCCCCCTTATTTCCGCCAGTGCTCTGTCTGCTTCCCGTTCGTCTTTTTCAAATTCACTTTCCTTTATACATACAATTAATGTTCACATGAATGTTTGGACATACAAGTAGAGTAAATTATTTCATTCTCGTATTAATTACAACTTCTGTCTATATTCGTAGTGCAAAATTTATTATTAAAAAAAAAAAAAAAAACCGCTCGTTACTGACTTGGACAAATAATCCGAAAATGAAAGAATAAAATCATCCATACAGTTATCTATTTCAAAAAAGAAATGATGTTTGGCAGAATTAGGATTCAATCTTGCAATCTTTGGGTCTTTATAACATGTTCTCGAGTAGTTACGGGCCTGTGCTGGAATTTTTTTCTACGTCAAATTTTACCACCGATAGCCTGTTTTCGTACCAAAATGTAAATTATATTTTGACGTTTTAATATACAATTCGGATCCCGTTCTTTTACAGTGGTGCTGTTGCTTTAGATGGGCGTATAGAACCAGGAGATATGATTTTACAAGTTAACGACATCAATTTCGAAAATATGTCAAATGACGAAGCAGTTCGTGTTCTGCGGGAAGTTGTTCAAAAACCTGGGTAAGTACCTATCGATACGGATAACTTATATTCATGGTGCTCCTAATCAAGGTTGTTCATTTTGTTATTTATTGTGCTTCCTCCGCATTAAAATGAAATTCTCTCCTATTAGTGCCATCAAATTAGTCGTTGCTAAATGTTGGGATCCAAACCCAAAAGGTTATTTTACGATTCCACGTACTGAACCAGTCAGACCCATCGATCCTGGTGCATGGGTCGCTCATACAGCTGCCATGAGAGGTACGATTTGTTGGAAATTCGAGTGTTGCTGCTTTTGCCTATTAAGAATTATTTCTCAATGTATCGTGTTGTTACAGGTGAAACCTATCCGTTGCGTCCACCTTCTGTTTCAACTCTGACATCTACAAGCTCCTCTCTAATTTCTAGCATCGCTGAAACCGAAAGTAAGTCCTGTTCATTCATTATGTGGAAGCATGGTGGAGGATATGAAATTATCCGAATTCGTGAAAAAATTACAGAATTCACTGGTGTTGATCATATAAATTAGTAAACGTGAGAGATAAACTATTCAGTCTGTTTCAAAAAATAAGTGCAAAACTGTTGATTTTACTGAACAAGTGTGACAATAACTCGTACTTTATTTGAAATTTAGAGTTACGAAGATTTAATTTTTAGAATTTCGAAGTGAAAATATCCTCTTAGCTTTTCCGGAATGAATTTGTGCATTCGCATCCAAATAGATTTTCAAGCGTAAATACTCTAAAAATGAATTAAAATTAGCATTCGGATCTTATTAATTTTATCATTTTATGAAATCGGTTTTTTATTATTTCAAATTTGGTATAGAGTAACAAAAACAACATTTTGTCTTTTCTGTTTCAGTTGCAGCTGACACTATTGATAACGTATCTCTAACTGTCAATACAGATATGGCTATTATTGTCAAAGCAATGGCCAAACCGAACTCAGGACTAGAAATTCGAGACAGATTGTGGCTGAAAATAACAATACCGAATGCTTTCATTGGTGAGAGTATAAATTTTTTCGTTCAAAAATAATCGTGCGATTTTATTCTAAATTCCAAATCTATCCTCGTAGGCGCCGATGTTGTCGACTGGTTGGAAACACACGTTGAAGGTTTCACCGAAAGGAGAGAAGCAAGACGATACGCTTCTCAGTTATTGAAAGCAGGATATATCAGACATTGCGTTAATAAATCTAGTTTTTCAGAACAGTGTTACTACATCTTCGGTGAAGCATTTTCAGTAACAGCAGGTAATTGATATTGCGCACATTATCAATCTACGAACAATTATTTTCGATTTTTCAAGTCCAAGATGAAGTACTGTGAAACAGCTTGCTTAAAATTTTATTTTCCGATTTATCTTTGCCTCTCAGCTATGCATCGTAAGCAAAAATCTTTTGTGCGAAACATTTCACTTCGCTTCGTGCATCAACGGTGAAATTTTTAAAATCTTAACGTTGAAACTTTTCATTTGTATCAAATTCAACACAGTTGTGAAAAACTACATTCAGTCCTATTGTTTTTTTGAAAATCAGAAATATCAAATGAAAATCTGCATTCACTTCTCCCTCCATTCAATCGAATATCGATTGATTATTAAGTTTCGCCTACTGTTTATTTTTAAGAGAGTAGGTATAACGGTTTATAGTGCGAGCAAAGCAAAAAGCTCTTCGAATTTGCCTTAATAGTTAGGACGAGTAGTGAGAAACGAAAGATATTGAGAAGAGTGTGACCAGCGGAACGAAAGCTCTGGTGCAATGTTCGTTCCATTTATTTTGCTTACCCACGAAAATAGGTTGTTGAGGTTATTCTCAAGATGAACCTCGACTATTCTTTGTCTCGTCGGTTGGTCAGCGATATCGTATCAACAAATTTTAAATTTTGTAGCAATGTCTCGTTTGAAACTCGAAGAACCAGAACGTGATAACCTGCCGCATCCAGGTAGTACGTGGGATATGCCGTACTCTGGAACCTACTTACCACACTCTTCTCCGATGCCATTTAATTACACCAACGATACGACCTGCTATTCGCTCACGAGGGACGGCAGCGGTTCAGGTATGAATCGTGTGTTTGATTTTTCATTTTCAGCTAACCGAAATTTGGCTCGACATTTGGAAGTGAGCTAGAGTGCTGATTCAGGCCCTCATTCGTCTGGTGTAGGGCGATCGAAATTTCGGGTCGGGCAAAATATAAATTTTCTACTCGTACATTCGTTAGCATTTTCATGAGGAGGAAGGCAGAGATTCCACTTTTGCTTTACGAAATTTTACGTTTTAAGAAAGAGGCAATCCAATGTATTTTAAAAAGTTTGTATTCTTCGATTATTCTTAGTTAGGGAACAATTGTCGCCAGGTAGGGTAAAGCCTTATACCGACGCGGCCGTTACGAACAGGGGCTTACCGAAAGGGGGGTGGGGGGGTGAATCACCCCCCCAGTCAGTTTTGAAAGTCGGCAAATTCTCCAAAATCTTCATCAGTCGGCAAATTGAGAAATTGGGAGATAGCCGCCACCAATTTGCCGCCTAGTACTATCCTCAAGCAACGATGAAAAATTTTTTTATCCATTATTACTGTACTCGGCAAATGTTTGAGATGTAGTCGGCATTTTTGCAACGCTCACCCCCCCATTCGAAGAAGGCTCGGTAGGCCCCTGGTTACGAGCCTGGTTTCGTCAATACTTGGGCATTTTTTTTGCATTCACTCGTTGGTCGTTGTTCACATTGTTATAACGTGTTTGGCCAAATTATTCGTAAAAAGAGCGAAAAAATAAAAAAATGGAAGAAAACTTCATTTTAAAAAACCCCTCAACTTGTAGTTCCAAATTTACAAACTTGTCCCACCAGTTTCGTGTCCGACAGTTGGCCACCACAAGTCAACCACTTTGGTTTTAAACGCCCATCTCAAACACTCGACATTGCTCAAGGTGTTCGTAAAGTACCCTTGAATGTTGATTTTCTGGTAGACCAAAATTTTAGCGTCGCTTTCAAACGATGAAAAAATCTAGCATTTGTTGAAGCCGAGCCCTGAATATTTTGCGTTTTCTCGATTGTTCAGGCGGCAGTCGATCGGGATCCGATATTATGGGACCTAATATGCCGTTGATGAAGACAGCTGCCAGTGGTGCCAGCAGCTCGGGGGGCGGCGGCACCAGCACCAACGTGTCAAAAAACGACCCTAACGGCAAACAACGCGCCATGATCGGATCCAGTGGCTCAGAAACGTCTTCGAATCCCGCCTATTCGCAGGATTTATCCGCTAGCCAGCAGTCCTTCAAAATGGCTATGGGTAATCCTTGCGAATTTTTCGTAGACGTAATGTGAAAATGACAAAATACGTCGTTTGCTGTGCGTACTTGTGTAGTAATGAAATATCGCGGGGAGGGGGTGCTTTATGCTTCGTTCTTTTAAATCATTCAATTTCTTCTCGATAATAAAATTTTATTCCTTCGAAGCTACTAAGACAGAGAATTATTGAATTTTCATTCCAAATAGTGATTGCACAAATGAATGCTATCAAAATTTATTCGGTTAACTAATTTTTATTTGACGTTCTTATAGAAATTGAATTTTTTTCTACCACGTTTATACATTCTTATATCATCGAAATACGAGTATTATGTAATTTATCTTTTTTCAGTTTTATCATCAAGTTTATACGCGAATATTTTTATACTGTACTTTAATTTTTCGAGTATTTCTAAATTTTTCTCGTTACATATTTATTTTTGTGATTAGTTCATTTGTATACAAAGAATTGATGATTTTTATGGAACTTACAGATTTTAGAATTGAGCTGACGATATGTGAAAAATGTTAGTTTAGTTATAGCATAACATATTTATTTATAATTTTTACGTTATTACTATTTACGCGCTTTACAAAAAAAAAAAAAAACCGAGTGTAATTACCGTTCGTTGTTAACCGTATTTTAACAACCAAATAAATGTTTTTTTTTTGTATTTTGAGGCTCACACGTTTATTCTTTTTTTTTGTTTTTCAATTGATAAAAATAATTTTTAGCAAAAAAAATTTCTTTATTGCTCAATACGAGATTTTTTTACTCTTTAATTGGGACAGTTCAAAAATGGATATTGAAAAAACTATTGATTTTTATGTAATGATATTCAAATGAAAAATATTGAGACTACCAGTCTTGTTAAAAAAAAAAAAATGAAAAAAATGAATAAAATTCTTGTTTTGATTGACAAAATTCAAAAAAATGAAGATTGTTTACAGCACATATTCGTCAATGAAGACGAATGACGATCACACAATCGTGTAGTTCGCGAACTTTAGTGTGTCAGTCCCAATAGTACTTCCAACTGTTGCAAACAAGTTGCAAACGTTTGCCCTGAAATTCCACTCTTCTCCCCTTCTTTTTAGTGTTGAGCTGATGCTCAGATGCTGAAAATTTATAAAAGTTGTCTTTGAAAATTGTTGCGAGATTAAAGAATTCAGTCCAATTTTAATCATTTACGTTTCACGATCAAATTGAATTAATTATTTTAGACCCGAAGCTTTGTAGTTCTTATTCCGATATTGCAGGAGATAGAAAAATGTTCTTCATCTTCAGTTTTACTCGTGACATCGTCTGAAAAGCTATACGCTTCCAGGTTGGTCTTTTAAAGCTTTGAATTTCCGATTTTCGCTCATTTTCTATGAACTTCCTAAATATACTTCAAATTCTTTTCACTAGATTATAGTTTGCTGTTCTCTCTGCAAACCTTACTCCTTTGTTTCCTTCCTGCCTTCGATTTACGTAAATCCTTGAAATTTGCTTAACTTTGCTAATATCAGACTTCTCAATAGTAGTGCCATGTTACAAAACTCCGAGGAGAAGATATTGAATAAACATGATATTCAAAAGTCACCGATATCGTTTCTTACACGATTCTTCAAATGGAAAAAATTATGCTTGAAGGGTAACGACAGAGGCTGTGCATCCGTTTACGATGAGAAAATCTCGAGAAAAGGTGAGCGAATTGTGGTACCTATGTGAAAATTTTAAAATTGCTATTCATCTTAAATTTTTTATTTTCTCCCAGATTCTAACAAACGTTTAAGCTGCAGCGTAGCCTGCATTCCTTCTTCGATTTCGGTTCGTGATGTCCTTCTCTCGCCATATCCTCCGTCTCCAGCTTTGTCAATTCCCTCTCGCAATAAGAATATAGATCACGATATGGAAGCCTTACGTCTGTCCAGACAGGATGATCCCTTCTTAAAAGTATGTCATCCCTAGTGATATTATTTCCAGTCATTTATTTGGCACTTGGAATTTATTGTTTCGCATTTGTAGGTACTCGCTAGTAGAGAGAGTTTAGCTGATAGTTGCGTCGCTGATGCGGAGCTGGATGGAGGTGCTGGCATGTCACAGGTGAAAATAACATAAAATAATGATTTAGCCAGCTAAGTGCTGAGAGATAGCATCCTACTCGAAATTAGACCAAAAAAAAGTCTACGAAGTTTGGAGTCAAATATCTCAAAACCCAAAACCATCCTGCCTAATAGGTAATATTTCCTTTGATTTAATCGTATTCAATTTATATTTGCTGATAGGTTTTACTAGCGGATGTCGATCCTCTCACCATTCCTGAATTCCATAAGCACATGGTCCGAAGTCCACCACCAGTAAATTGGCCTAGGTCACCTGTTTTTCGATTTGAAAACTCCAGTCAGGTAATATCGTCTTTCTCAAAACTTTTTGACCTTTAACCTTTATCTTCAATTCTAATTGTCACGTTTTTTATTTTACTGATTCAGGAAAGCTTGGGAAGAGGTCAAATTAAATCACACCATTATTCTCGTGAGTATAGTATAATGACTATATTTATTTTAGTATCGAACTGATAGAGCCTTTTATTTTTTATTTTTTTATCTGAACCTAAATTTTGGCCACTGAATTTAATTCAATTTCTCACACTGAATCTTTCTTGTGTACTATTTTACAAGGAATTTAATGGTTCTAGTCTAGTATGATTCGAAGTTTCTTGTGTGGAAAAATTTAAGTATTCCAAGTTTTTATGCGCCTGGATTTAAGTTGAATGTAGCAATGAGAAGAACTCGAGATTATTTGTTTATAAAATTGTTGTATGAACATTTCAATTACTATTTCTATCATTATTATTCAGTTTTCTGAACCATCTTGAATTATATAAATCCAAATGATTTCAGGTGAATCTATGTTGGAATCTGCATCATCCGGCTTCGTGTCACCTAATTTAAGCATTCCTAAACGTGGCCCTCGTTCTTCCAGCGCTGATGGTAAAGGTAATTAGCACTTACTCGGTACCGAATACATAGCTAATGAGCTCTTGAATGAATTTTGTTTTTTTCACAGAGAGGAGAAGCAACAGCACTTTCTCGCTCATACCTCCATCTTCGTACCGATCTTTGTCAGAAGTTCAAGTACGTCGTTTTCATGCAAAAAGTTGCGAAGAAAATCAGCATCTAGTCACTTCTCCTCAAATTTAAACCGATGATCCAATGTCAAGGCTTTTCATCGCACAGTAAGAAGCTTTTAGTGTTAAGTGATCTCGTTATTAAGTTACCCTCCTTGTCAGTTTAATGTTTACGAGGAAAAACGCACATTCAATTTCGAAAAGTTACTCGTAATTTTTTTTCCTTCCGATTATTTTACAAAATAAGATTTCAGATTGCTGTCAATCGTATACATACTTTTCTCTCATTAGTTCATGCTAAATTCTCAGTTTTTCTAGTCGTTTTGAAATCATTATTTATTTTTGGATTACCTACTTGTTTATTGTTAGCAGAATTCGCTTATCGTATCTACTCTAGTGGGTTTTCATTTTCCAGTTTGTAAATATTTTTCGTGAAACATTCATAGCGATTTTCTTTTTCCATTTTTTTCTCTTGCCATTTTATTTATTTAACGCGTTCGTTGCCCTCTTGCACTCGATTTATTCAAGAATTTTGAATATTTTTACTTTCGATTAATTTGTTCCTTCGAATATTATCGTTTAATTTACAGGCCTCTTGTAGGGCTACACTGTCAAAGGGGCGAACCAGCTATAGGTTTGCAAATTTATTCTAAAACTCGAGAAATTTTCACTGAAAATACCAATTGATTGGAGGGGGGACGAATTTCTTTGCAGTCATTTTCCATAACTCTCTTCCAACTGGGTATATGTTAATTCAAATTTTACTTTGGATGGTACTTTCGACCGCCCGTTGATTTTTCCATGTTGGACACACTTTTGGATTTCCAGGTTCTTCATTCATTCATTTAGTTTTTTTTTTTATTTATTCGATTACTTTTTGTCACAAAAGCTGATTTTCCCCCAATCTTTTGGGGGGATTGCTGTCTGTATGCCATTGAAAAAAAAAAAAAAAAAAAACAGTAAGTAGAAAAAAATGGTGCGGTTCATATTTTTCCATTTTACTGTGTATCGTCTATATGTACTCGTAAGTAAATTTTTAATCGCCAGTATTTAACCCTTATTAAACGCATTAGATCGTCCTTGATAATTTTCATCGGTGACCTTCCAATATCCAAGGTCTCGTGTAGGAGATTGTGAAAAAGCGTATTTTTCTGCTCACTTTTGGATACCATATAAATGTTAGCCGGTTTAAGGACTTTGACGGATGGACGATATTGATTTATTGAAACCGTCCAAAAATGCGTTAGTTGTAAGGCTCCAGTAACAGGCTCGTTTGCAAAATATAAAAATGAATGGGAAAGATGTAATTTTAGAGGATTACATCTTATAAATGGCCTACTGCACCACCTGTCTCTGTTTTGCTGATTACGACTGTTTTGGAAAACAGTTTTAATAAATCGGTGTGCATACACACTCCTTATGGAAGGGAAAAGAAAAACTTTTATACTTAGTACTTCAGAGCTCGTCGTTTTTGTTAAAATTCATTTACGTCTATTTGTTTTTTTCTGTTGCTCTTGCTCTAACCAATCAAACTAAGCAATTTTTTATATCACTTTTTCTTCACGCCAATTGTTTGAGGGTAGTATAAAGACAGAAAGTAAAGGACTTGTGATTAAAACTTTGGAAATGAATGCTGAGAGAAATAATTTCATTCTTACTTTTTTATTTTACTTCAATTTTCTTTGTCCATAACAGGATCGTGTTCACTGATGAGGGCCTTAAATCTTGAGAAAGACTATTTTGGTACAGTAAATTTTCTATTGAATAATGCAAAAAGTGGTTGTTTCTTTATACTTTCAGGTGAGAAGCGAATTAATTCAGATAAAATAGGAAGATCTAACCGTTTTCATTAACTTTTCATATTAAACTAGGAGGTATTAAAAATTATACAATATTCTGGTATCCCCCCTCCTACACCAATTACGTTGTCAGTTTTTAATTTATTCAAAAATTTGGAATGTCCTTATTTGGTCGGATATTAGAATCTGAAGTATTACCTTCCGCAGTCTCCTAAACGAGCCTGTTCAGTGAGTAGGATATTGAGTGACAAATCAAACTAATTTTCTATCAGAAATCTGCTGTCAAATTCTGAAAAATGAGAATCAACGAAAAATACCATCGAGTCATTTCATCAGTTGTTTCATATTTTTGAAAGTATTGATGGGAACCTGGTTAAATTCCAACTATTCTATTCTCGATGGAAAATTTTAGTATGAAATTCTAGTCTCAATGTAATTGTAACCAAAGAAACTCATGCAGGTTGTACATCAATGTTGTAAATATAATATATATGAACATCTGAGTTGTGATAAATGTAGCTGCTATATTTACCTATATAAATGTAATCTTAAAACCTTGAGTAATCGCGAATCGTAGTCTGCAAGAAATTATGACGATTTTTTAGGAATTGTCATTACAAAAAAAAAATTTCTTTCTCGGACAGAAGTTTTTTTCTTTACTCGTATCTCGGTTTAAGTCATTCGGACTCTTGTTATTGAAAAAACATTGAAGGGTAGGGGAAAAAATGATTATTATTTAGAAATCGTGTTGAAGAAATAGAAAGTTGTTTATAATAACAAGTTTATAGGAAATTTCTCGCCACATATGAGCTTGCGTTTTGATTAATTCATGAGAAACTTTATGGCTTCGTACATGTAAAAATGAATTTTTATCTCAAACAAATGTTACAAATTTGTCTGAACTTATCACAAAATTTATAACGTTTTTTTCTTTCATAATTTTACACTATTGCTCCAAGTTGTTGGGCAAGGATTTGATTTAAAAAAAATAAAATATTGGTGAACAGTCAAGAGGTGACTCACACTTGAAATACACACTCTTTTATTTTGAATCTCGTAAAATACTAAGAAAGTTTGGGTTTTTTGGAAAGCTTGAAATTGTGTTCCTCTTATTTTTGAGAGAGAAAGTTAGAAATCCGAGCCCTCCATATCTGAATTTCATTTGGAGTCAAATACAATGGCTTCTGAATCCATAATACATATATTTTATCCATTTTACCAACGTGATAATTTTATTAGATATTGAAGGTGCAATACCTTTTTTTGGTGTATAATCCAGTACAGAAAAATATTTTCTTGAAATCATGGAATCGCATTATTTCAAGTACAGTTTTCTTGGCTCTCTACTTTTTCTAACACATCATATAAATTCCAATACACACTAAAGTCATACTTTGAGGAGTTACAAAAAAAAAAAAAAAACTTTGGCAAAATGATCAGATTCTGAAAGACGACTGATTACTTTTTTTCCTCCTGCAACTAGTCTCACGCCTAGTTTGATATTAATTTTTATTGAAATTTTACTTCTACGAACTACGTAAATAATATTTTCTCAAACTGATTTTTTCAGGGTTTAATAGCAATCTAGTTTCAGAATTTTCTCCCACTATCTGAATGCAACAAAGATTTTTTCTTGTATATTGTATATGATCTCTTACCGTGTTGTTACAATATTTTTACGTTTACTAATTAATTAAGCGCATCATGGATAATAATTCGGTGTATTCGAATTTCAAACATTTTCTTTTAGGTGTAAAATGTTCGTAAAAAGGAACATTTATGGCGTTATATCGTGTGAATTATTATGTTTTGTTGATTTATTTTTTTTCCTTTTTTTTAATCATTATTATTATATTTTTGTTTTAATATTCTGGAAATCTTACAACTGTTTAGAGTTTTATTCGACTCTCACTATTATTCCTTTGAGAATATTGAGTAATCGTGTATCGATCAAAACTTACAAATAGAAATATTTGATTTGATTTTGTCTGTTCTTTTAGTTTTATTACTTTTCATACTTTGAATTGTAGTATCTACCACAAATTATAGGTGCGACTTGAAATAAAAAGAAGCAAAGTTGGAAATTTTATTTACTCTCTTGAAATATTATGCCATCAGGGAAAACATGTTCATGAATGACTGAAGTGATTTGAAAATTCGAGTTCGTAGTAACTACCTGAAGCCGGGAGGGGGGGAGAGCACAAAGTTAACAATCTTTCTCAAGGTCTGGGGGCACACTTCTGTTTTGATTGAGGATCGAGTTCAATCTCAGGTCATAGATAGGTGTCACAAAATACAGTATATTTTTCAACCTTCAAATATATCAATCAAAATGATGATTTTTTATTGACCTCCCCCCCAAATTTTGTGTTCAAATTTTTCGCAAGCCTGTAATTCCATAACCGTGAAATACAGAGAAATTTGCAAGCAACATTATTAATAGAAAATTTAATTTTCAAAAGTTTTTATCTTCGTTATCTCTTTAAAATAGATTTTTGCAAAGATATGAGCAAAGAAATGAATTATGGAATTATGAGCCATATCATATCAACACCCTCTAACCAAAATTCCAAGATAGGAGGGGGTGCTGACTGTTATTTGGGGAGAGTCACCTAACAATCCTCAGGAGTTATATCCGGAGTAGTTGTTGATACTTATTCTACTATTTTTTTTTCATTTATTGTGGAGTGCAACATTGTCACCTAGGTAGCGCTAAGATTGCATAATGCTAAAGAATTGAAAATTCCTTATGAAAAAAAAACCTGGCATAACAAAAAGGACCTAATTTATCAACTGTGACATAGACCGAGTGTAATCCACTGAACTCTATTAATAACACTGGAACGCTTACGCTCCGTAAGACCAATAGAAATTTACCCGACGGTATGGTGTAGAAAGAGACAAGAAATGGAAAAAAGAGTACATATCTTTGTTCAACGCATTACGTTCATAGGCGGCTGATGAGTTTTTCTCATTAATTTTTTAATTATCTCAACTTCTACTCAACTTAAAAAGTTGAAACAGGTCTCATTTAAAAGAGGAAGATTTGGAGAATGTGTTGATATGGAAAACGTCCAAATTTGGCCATTTTAACGGATTTGTTTGGGGAAAAAAAATTTTAAATCTTCAATTGATCATACATTTTTTTTGTTTACCCTTCTTATTGAAAATATGCGCATATAATATGAGCTTAAAATTTAAGTATGCATATTTTTTCCAAAAATATGCATGATTTTTCAAAAAATATGCAAAAAATATGAAAATATCAATATTGGTATCGTTTTACTCAGCTAACTGAGCTAAAGCTAAATTTGACCTTCATACCAATTACCTAATAATTTAAGATACAATTTCTGAATGAACAAAACAAGAAAACAATTTTATTCAGTAGATAATTCTTAATTTTCTCCTGTGGGCTGTGCCTGGTGCCTCAATTTTTTTCAAATAATAAATGATTTTATACTGTGCAAAATATTAATTATTTTTGACAGATCAAATACATAGAGACTGAATAGAATTTAGGTGAATGGACAAATTAAAGAAAAAATTAATTGTTTTCACTGCTAGAAAGAGGAAGCATTATAAAATAATTTTTTTCAAAGTAATTTTCTTTAAAAAAAAAGTGTATCTAGGCACTCCCTTCTGCCAAATACTGTTTCTAATCTACCGATACTCAAAAAACTGCTCATCTTCAAGTCATTGTAAAAAAAATTAATCATTAATTGAAGATTTAAAATTTATTTTCCCCCAAAAAATCCATTAAAATGGCCAAATTTTGACGTTTTCCATATCAACACATTCTCCAAATCTTCCTCTTTCAAATGAGACCTAGTTCAACTTTTTAAGTTAAGTAGAAGTTGAGATAATTGAAAAATTAATGAGAAAAACTCTTCAGCCGCCTATGAACATAATGCGTTAAACAAAGATATGTACTCTTTTTCCCATTTCTTGTCTCTTTCTACACCATACCGTCGGGTGATAAGCGAGCGTAAGCGTTCCAGTGTTCTTAATACAGTTCAGTGGTGTAATCTAGAGCTACTTATCAATAGTCCGATCGTTTTTCAGACGTTGATTTTAGTATCGCTATCGCGTTTTCTACGAATAATTAAAAATGCGGTCGTGGTTTTACTAATTTAATAATTCGTTCTTTAAAGTTGACAATAATTCGCGTGTTCAAAAATGCAAAAAAATATGTTATTCTTGTTGCTCCCAGGTTTTAAAACAAATACAAGTAAGTACTACCTGCAGTTTTACATGGTAAGAGCAAAATATGGGTAAACGATTTCAAGTCTGCTATCAGTTGCATGAGTCATGATGTTCACTTAGCTTTGAAAGCTTATACCGAATAATTCAGTTCATTATTTAGAAGTGAAGCAACACTTTTTTTCATAGATCCTATTTACTTACGGGTGTGATTTTTCAGCCCGATAAAAAAAGAGGAATGCACGGAAAAAATGAGGCATATGAACAGAAATAAATATAATGCACGAAAGTTCAAATATTTCCCAAAAAAATAGTATGTCGCCCGTAAAAAAAAGAGATCAAACGGAATAATTATGTCTTATAACTATGGAACAAATAAATCACGAAAAATAAATGTCATTTGCACGGGGAAAGAAAAAATGCACGAAAAATCTGTACCCCGGGAAAAAAAAGTGATTTTCACAAATTGTCAAAAAATGATTAAAAAAACAATAAATCTTAAAATTTTGAAATTATTGGACAAGAAGGGCTTTTTTAACCTTTGATGGTCGTCCTCGCTTCCTTTTCTGGCTCAACGGTACAGTTTTTGCCTCCAGTGGCACTTCAATATCTTTGCGTCTGATCAACATACCCACAGAATGCTTGCATTGATTTTTTTTTTAGTAAAAAAAGGACAAGTGCACGTAACCTGGCCCTCTGATACTTCTATTGTCCATATCGACTCGTTACACTAGACTCGTTATACACCAGACTGAACATGAGAATATTTGAAAATTCCGTTCAAACCTATTTATAGTGCGTGTGCAAGTTATTTCGTGATTTCCACTATTTATTTTGTTATCTCAGACGTATTTTTCGTGGTCATACATTTCGTTCAAACCTTTTTTTTTTTGCGTGCTGTTTATTATTCCCCGTAAATTAATAACATTCATTCTAATGAAACTTGATTTTGTACCTTAAGTCTCTCTAGTTGTGTGATATGTTGAGCCAAAAATGCAATTGTACTAGCAATCTGTGATCAATAATCAAGCATTATCATCAATTGTTTTATTGAGATCATCACAGGATTTATGTTAACACTGTTTTCATCAACCATTTAATGTATTCAGCAGCTATTAGAATCGCTGATTACAACGAAACAATGAAGATTAAGGATAAAATTAGGTTTCCCATTGTTAATTCAATCATTGACAAAGTAAATAAACCCACTTTTATGAACTTGTTGCGTTTTTTTCATGATGATATTTCCTTTTTTCTAAATGACTAATGTTGATCATTTCGCACAAAAACAACGAAATTACTCGCGATTGGGACCTGATGAAGAAAAATGAAGATCACCATTGAATTCAGCGTGAAAAATACTTTAAGAATCACATAGTTTGATTTCAGTACATTTTTCTGTGTTGACTAGTGTAATATACTATCACAGTGTTATCAATCAAGAATAATCATATAAAAATTCGTAATTCAATTTCTTTTGAACACGAATGTAGTTCATATCTGATTCCTTAGGAGCACTAAAGATCCTAGCGCATGCGCAATAATAGTAATAATTAGAAAAATGACAGCCAACGTCAAGTGATATTTTGGCTGCACTGCCGATTCTAAAATGACTGTTATGGCATTTTTTATCTTTTCACTAATGGCTTATCAACAAAACGAGTTTTGTTTGATCACGGATCAGTGATCCATACTCCATATTTTGTTTGATCGTTCTACATACATCTTATTTTATTTAAATTTATTATTCGTATGCGGCATTTTATTTTATTTGATCCCATTTTTCAGCATCATTGTCCTAATGATTCTCTATTTTGCGATTGTCGGTAAGAAGAAACGAGAAATTATTAAATTTCAGTGGTAAGGTCTCTGTAAAAGTGTTGTGTTGCAAACTAGAGAGGGCCGAAAATGACGTCAAACATTGCAGATCAGTTAGGAGTTAACAAAAACTGGGAACTTTCTTTGTACGAACTCAATCGGTTGCCTCAAGAAGCCATCACTGATGATACCGAAATCGCGGTATCACCTCGCAGCCTTCACAACGAGTTGATGTGCCCCATATGTCTGGATATGCTGAAGAAAACTATGACTACAAAAGAATGCCTTCATCGATTTTGTCACGACTGCATTATCACGGCATTACGCTCGGGTAATAAGGAATGTCCTACTTGTCGCAAAAAACTCGTTTCCAAACGTTCGCTCAGACCTGACCCGAACTTCGATCTTCTAATTTCAAAAATCTACCCGAGTCGCGACGAATACGAGGCTCATCAGACGAAAGTACTTGAGAAGCTGAGTAAAAGTCACAGCCAAGCTGCTTTAGTTCAGTCAATTAACGAAGGAATCAAACTGCAAAATCAAACGCGTTTGCAACGCAACAAAAAATCACAAAACGATGCCGATGGAGCCGGTGTCGTTGATTCTACTGTCTCTGAGACGACTCCGAATGATACAGAAATGCCTTCGAGTACTCTGACTGTGAGATCAACGCAGTCGCAACCCGAAAGTATGGATACCTTTGACGAGACCCCAGGTACGTCGAATGTGATAAACCTGGTGAGTAACGAAAGAAACAACACGAACTCTGCCGATAGCTTAACCGAATCAGGATCGATGAGCGAGGATAGCTGGTGTGGACCTACTTCATCGGACGAAATCGAATTAGTTTTCAAACCTCATCCCAGTGAAAACAACAAAGACTTGATTAAATCCATGAAAGAAGGATCGATCAGATACCTGAAAACTACAGCTAATGCTACAAGTACGTCTATAATTCTACACTTCACTAATGTCCCGGCAACTTTGCGTTTCAATCGAAACGATCATAACTAGAGACCGGATTCCTCGGCACAGAAAAGTGAAAAAATTGGCATTGAAAACTTTATTTTTGGCATTATTCGGCAGTAACCTACAAAAACCCCTCAAAAGCAACAAAAAAGTAAAAAAGTAATGAAATTCTATTTCAGAGATAAAAAAAATACATTTTTACAAAAATTTATCACTATGCAGTATGAATTGTGCAGTTATGTATGAGAGTGAGAGCTGTCAATATCAGTCGCTAACTTCCTTGCTTGCATGATTAGGCTTGTGATTGTTCACTATCAATGATTTTATGCGTGATGCAATGGTGATAATTAGCAAAATCTGCCATTTTTGGCATTTTCCGGCATTTTCCCCATGTTTGGCATTTTTCTCATTTTTGGCATTTTTCTCATTTTCGGCATTTTTTGGCCAAATAAAATTTTTTTCTTGGGTTCTATTCCCCCCAATTCGTGCTCATATGTTAAAATTACCCTCCCGCCCCTTCAGGAACAAAAGTGACAAATGCCGAGGAATCCGGTCTCTAATCATAACCTATGTCTCTTGATAATGAATAGCTGTCTTACACATTCTTGAAATTACTTCTTACTCTGTGTCGCAAGTGGGCAAACTAACGTTGGAAGTATCTCACTCAAACATGAAAAATTGAAGCTGTTTTGATTTGAAAGTCTATGAGAATTTTTCGAAGCTTTCTTTTCTAAATGGTAGATTTAGAAAGCTGAACATTTTATCGAAAAAAACAAACAAAAATGCTTATTAAATAAATTGACTATGTTGTGGACCGATAGCAATAATTTACCTTACCGTCGAATGGGGCGACTTTACACACTTTTTTTACGTTTTTCAACTTTGTCCTTTAATAACTCCTCCAATTTTTAAGCTACTGAAGTGAATTTGGTTTTAAAATTTTGGTCTAACATTTCTCAACACATTCGTAAAAAAAAGTTTGAATTTCAAGCCTTCTTTCTATTTTTTATAATTTTTCAAAGAAATTGTGTAAAGTCGCCCCTGAATGGGGCGACTTTACACATTAATTTTTTAATGAAAATTCGAAAGCTCAATTCAAACGAAAAAATTTATTCAACCATGGAAAATGATTAATGATTACATTTAACTTTTTTTTATATTTTTTTTTGCAGCCTTCCTCTTGTTAGGATTTGGTGGTTCCAAATTTTCCTTATTTTCTCGATTTTTCTCAATATCTTTCACGTTGTTCTTCTTATCTTTAGGGTTTGGTGGTACCAAATTCTCTTTTTTCACCACAACAAAAAAGTCTTCCAAAAAACCATAGATGCAACAAACCAACTTTGACGATAAACATTTTCATTCATTTCGTAGGTAGCACAACAAGTAACCATTTATTTTTATTCTCGCGTGTCATGTATTTGTCAGGCAACGACAAAAATCAAACATTTCATAGGTGGTTCCATGAAAAAAAGACTTGATTTATTATTGTATAACAAGTAACCACCAATTTTTAATTTTTATTTTTACCTAGCAAGTATTTAACAGGCTAAGATGTGTGTGTAAAGTCACTCAATACGAGACTTATCTTCAGTTTTTCTTAAATAACGATGTAAAATTTTATTCAAACATAAATGAAATACATACCATCTGAAAGAGCGGAAAATTTCGAATAAAATGATACCAATTTCGTTTATCAGCTGTTAGGGTAAGCTGGTTAGAATTATCAATTAATTCTGAGTACAAATTTATACTGAAAACTACTGATTGCATTTCCTTCATTACCAAAAATTAGTTTCTTCGAAAAAAAATTTTTTTCCACCTTCATAATGTGTAAATGATAGCTAGTAATTGATTCATACCATTTTCGTTGTTCCCACTTTTATGGATTTTGAAAAATCAAAGTTGGAACTGTGAATTTTGAGAGTGGGTAAAGTCGCCCCGTGAATGTAAAGTCGCCCCGTTCGACGGTATTTTAAAAAGTGTTCAAAATGAATAGAAAAGTCACAAAGTTCTCTATTTTTTTTTTTGTCAATTATGAAAACATCGGACACTTTTTTTTTAGATAAAAAAACTATTCGATGAAAAGTGAAGTTATGGATCAAAATTATTACACAATTTAATTGAAAATTATTCAGGAAAAAAAATTTATCCAACTGAATGGTTTTCTTATAACAGACGGCTTAGAATGAGAACCTTGTGATCCATATAATTTTCAATTCCCTTTTAAAATGAATTACCATTTCTTATTTTTTTAAATCAACTTTTTTCATATTACGATCCATCGTGTCTTAACTACTGAAGTTCATTATTTATGAAGGCCTTAGAAAACTTGAGTATGTTACCAGGTCTTTATTCTAAAAATTCAGCATGTACCCTCAAAGAATACTTGATAAAGATTATGGATTTTCCCGAATTTGTGCATAATTTAGTTTTTGACGCGTGGCCACGCAAATATAAATGTCACTAATTAAGTTTCTTTCAACTTTTGTAAAACGTGTAAAAATTTGAATTGTCAATTTTTTTTTGCAAAAGATTCGCCACGTTCATGTACTTCAAGGTTATAAAATATTTTATGTTTAATTTGTCCATCCAGTTTCTGATGATGATCAAAACCATATCATGTCTAATGTTTGTTCATTCTCACAATCAGAAAAAGTGACCAAATCTAGTTTACAAAAACGTTGAAATAAATAGTAAAGTTTTAAAAAATTCAGATACAACCATTAATTGACTTGATTAAAATATTTTTGTTGGACTGTGTTTTCCCTTATGCTTCTGTATAAATGTTTGTTATTGTATGAAAGTATTATTTTTACTTATCTCCTTGCAGTGAACCACTTGAGTAAATATTTGGAAACTAGAGCATCGATTGATTTGGGATCGGCGTTCAATAATCGCGAGATATCCTTCAGTGTTCATATTGCTCCTAATCCAGGAAATTTCATCGGATTAAATGATAGTGAGTCGTTAAGAAATGTTGTCGATAAATACTGGCGGAATAATAGACCTTTAGAGCTGTACTATACTTCGAAGAAGAAAAAGGAAAAGTAATGTGTACTTTTTGTATTCGCTTTTTAATCCGATTTGATGGAGATTCATTTGGCGAGTGAGCCCTCGTGGTTTTAACATTATTTTATTTTTTGTGTTTTAATTATTTGTAATTTTTTAATTTTAATATGTCTAAATATTAAATTTTTTGGTACTAAGAAATTTTTGTTATGAATGTTTCTATATTGGTACGAGGCTGAGAAAGAAGTACCTACATATTTAGTATAATGAATTTATTGAATGGAAGATCAGATAATTATAAATTCAAGCTTGCTCGCTTATAAAGGTTTACTACATTGAGTAATTTTATCAATCAATATAATATTGATCAAAATCTTCTGAATTTTATTGAGAACTTTGTTGTGATTGTCTGAATTGTTTGACAGAAATTACTCCTAAACATATTTAAGGGTATAATCTTCTTTTGTTGCAACTACGAAGTCAACATCGATGTATATAAAACTGCACGAAAATGTTGAATATGGGCAATTTCTTTGACAAATGTGTTGCGGATTTGGGTATTGGTAGCCAAAATGACAATTTTTATGAGTTCTTAACTCAAAAGTACACTTTAGGAGTTTTGTCGCATAACTCAATAAACGCTATTTCGAAAAATTTTGAGTTGAGTTTTGTTTTTTGTAGGATTTTTTGGGAAAAATCAACTGGTTCAATCGAGTTTCAAGAAAAACCATACCAAGAGCCATTCGAAGTACTTGAAAATTAATTTAGTTGCAAAACGCTACAAATCCATAGCATTTATTAAAACTTCATTAATAACACTTTTCTGTTTATCTACGTTGTCGCGAGGAGCTTCCCCATGGGAATCATTTTAAATGGTTTAGATTTATTGAGCATTTTTGCGAAGTGACAAGGGCTTCATATTTGACCAATTTATCAAAAACTTCAGATTTTTTCTTTAACAGAAAAATGATCGAGAAATGTGTGTACACATTTCATCAAAAAATTGAAAGGAAATGGGATCAAAATTAAATTTGTCAGAGGTTGTGGCGTGCCTCACGCTTTTCCACAACTTGAACTTAAGTAAGAAATCAGAAAATTGAAAGGAAATGGGGTGAAAATTAATTTTTTCAGAGGTTGTGGCGTGCCTCACGCTTTTCCACAACTTGAACTTAATTAAAAAAATCAAAAATTTGAAAGGAAATGGGGTGAAAATTGATTTTATCAGAGGCTGTGGCGCGCCTAACGCTTTCCCACAACCTTTATTTATAGTTAAAAAAAGTTAAAATGGTTGTATGGCGAAAGAGGATATATCATGCTAGTTTTTTGCATTGGGTTAGTTTCTAGAAGTTATAATTTTTATTTTCTGAATTTAAAAAAATTTTTTTGTTTCCAAAAATTAAAATGGTTTCGTTGGAAAATAATGTGCGTGGGTGGGTACCAATTGGTCCTGCTACTTCTTTGTGTTCTCTTGATTTTAATATGTATTGTCACAAAAAAAAATTTTTAAATGGGAAATGTAGGGTTTTTTTTTGCTGCAAATCTGATGAAGAAATTCCGCATAAAAGTAAGTGTTTCATATTTATTTCGTGTACAAATCAGAGTTTGGAAGCCGTGAGATATGGCTTTAGCTTTCGGCTTTTAGCTTTTGACCTTGAAAATAAAACTTACGCTTTCAGCTTTTGGGTTTTATGATAAAACTTTCAGCTTTCGGCTTACCAGTTTTTCCTTGAAAAATAGATGGCTTTTGACTTTTAGCTTCCGGCTTTTGGCTAGCTTCCAAACTCTGCACTTTACGCTTGACTTTTGTGATTTCATTTCACTGATTTTCTGATTTGTGATTTTTTTTTTTTAAACCTAAAAAGCCGTATAAAAGCCATAAAAATACGGCTTTTGCTTTCAGCTTTTGGCTTTTTTGATAAAGCTTTCAGCTTTCAGCTTACCAGTTTTTTCTTCAAATATCAATGGCTTTTGGCTTATAGCTTTCGGCTTTTGGCTAGCTTCCGTTGTACTACAAATATTAATTCTAAGGGTCTCACTAATAACATTCTTTCATTTATTCTTTTTTAAAGTTTTATAAAAGTATTTATAGGGGAGGGTCGGGCAATGGGAACCACTGGGCAGTAGGAACCACTTACATTACTTCCCTGCTAACCGTCGGCAAAAACTGCAACTCTGCACGTTAATAGTGCTTCAGGTCCGCCATATTTTGAGGCAAAAAAATTTTCCATTGCTCGATTTTTTTTTTGCGTGAATAAACTCAATACGTGTATGTTTAATCCGTTAAAACAAAAAAATTCAAACCAAAATCATTTTTACTGGCTATAGATGGAAATGCGCGCTACGTCTTGTTTTATTCCAGATTTTATCATTTTTTCATGTTGATTAAATGTTTTTCCAGGTTCTTGGTCTAATTCGACATGAGCTCGATATCATGGGGCGATGACTAGTTTTATCATCTTTGCAAGCCTTGATGGCTTCCCCAGAACCAGATGATCCTCAGGATGCCGTTGTAGCCAGGCAGTATAAAGAGTTTCCAGAAATATTCGTGTCCACGGCTGAGCACTGGACTAGTACATACGCTGGAGGTATTATCAAAAACCTTGTTGCTTAAATTTTTTGCAGGTTTTCACTCAAAAACCTGCTTATTATTTTTTCCTTCATTATAAATTTTTTACAAGTTTTCATATAGGAAAGTGTGATTCAAATTTCTAAGCGCAACATAATAATGAATAGAAACTGCAGATTGAGTAACTTTCAAACGGGATATTTTATTTAGCATTTGAAGGAGGGTCGGGCAATGGGAACCACTGGGCAGTAGGAACCACTTACATTACTTTCCTGCTAACCGTCCGGCAAAAACTGCAACACTGCACGTTAATAGTGCTTCAGGTCCGCCATATTTTGAGGCAAAAAAATTTTCCATAGCCCAATTTTTTTTTTTGCGTGAATAAACTCAATACGTGTATGTTTAATCCGTTAAAACAAAAAAATTCAAACCAAAATCATTTTTACTGGCTATAGATGGAAATGCGCGCTACGTCTTGTTTTATTCCAGATTTTATCATTTTGTCATGTTGATTAAATGTTTGACTGATATTTCGGTTGTTTCGAATAAATATTCTGTTCATTTCAACTTCATTTAGATTTTTTTTTTAATGAGAAAATAAGGCGAGGTACCAAATTCTACATTCGTCGAGTGAAAAAATAACAAACAGCGCCTGCAAATCTTCCTGAATATCAAAGCCTGCGTCTGTTCGTAGAGCACAACTATCACACAACTATGAGGGGTTCAATTGAAGCAGTCAATTCTCAAAAAAAGGATCATATAATGAGTGTAGAAAAAGTATGTGTTGAAAAAAAACCATCCTCAAGATTTAAAATTAATGTTCACTCATTTTCGATAATATAGCGCATAAATGGAGAACTAACTTTTGAATAGCTGAATATTTTACTTTTTGCCCAACAAAACCACAATTTTTGACACTGAAAAATGTAATTACTTAATAAATTAATACATCATTTTGAAGAGAAAATGAATAAACTGATCTAAATCAGTGAGAAAATTCAAGTTGGTTCTTTTGACCAAAATCTAACTTACACCTTCAAGTAAGCTTGAAGGAGAACAGAGTCGAGGAAACAGTTATTTTAAATACTTCAACAAAGACTAAGAAGTCGAGTGAATTCATTTTTGAAAAATTAAAAACTGAAGAACAGGGAAAAAAGTTATAGATAAAAGCAAAGTTTCAGCGAAAATTATTAGCTTACGTGTACACACTACTCTATACATCAGGTAACATATTATCTTATTTAAATTCAAGACATTAAATTCAATTTTTTATATCAAATTCCTGAAAGCAAAATACTCCAATGCGGAGATTTCAAAATACATCCTGCAAACAAATTTTGGTCCAGAAACATGAAGGACCACCTTCAGAATTACTTCCTCAAGTCATCTAAAATCTCCTTGCCGCACCGGCCCAAAAGGGAGAAAATGTATCCATATTTTATAGCTATTTCTCACTGATTGTACACTTCATGAAGAAATGCATGATACCAAAAATATTTTCCATCAAATAATCATTTATATGAAACTTTTGTTCGTATTATTTTCATCTTATCTAACATTTATGGACAGAGACATAGAGCGTCCATGGTAAGCAGTATACCAAGTATTATCAAAATCTATTCAAATTATTTTTATAGTACGTAATGCTTCGACCATATTTCACAGGACAAAACAGTGGCGCCCACCTAGGAGGTCAAGTGGTACGGTCGCACCGGGCCTCATAATTTATGGGCCCCATCAAGTGGGAATTTTAACCGCTTTTTACTACCAAATATGTTGAAAAACATTGAAGTGAAGAAAATCATGAGGGGGTCTCTTTACTGAAAAGGGCCTCACAAGTGATCTTGCACCACCTATTTCAAAATACGTGTGCGCAACTGCTTGAACGTTTTTAAAACTGGTGTGTAAATTGCTGATTGAATGAGGAGAAAATTTCTAAATCATTATCGCACTCCGGTCTGAAAATTCAGATTTTTTTCGTGTCTCAACAGTAAATGAGGCGAGATAGAACATTTTTGAGCAAATTATTGGCACCCCCCCCCCCTCAATTAACAATTTCTCAAAAATCGAGAATGTGTAGAGACATCTGGACGACCATTGAGACCGCTGGACAAAAATTGGGACAACTAGACGAAAATTGAGACAGCTGAACGAAAAATGAGACATCCAGCCAAAAATTGAGACAACTAGACGAAAATTGAGACGACTGGCCGAAAAATGAGATATCCAGCCGAAAATTGAGACATTCAGCCGAAAATTGAGACAACTAGACGAAAATTGAGACAGCTGAACGAAAAATGAGACATCCAGCCAAAAATTGAGACAACTAGACGAAAATTGAGACGACTGGCCGAAAAATGAGATATCCAGCCGAAAATTGAGACATTCAGCCGAAAATTGAGACAACTAGACGAAAATTGAGACAGCTGGAGGAAAAATGAGACATCTAGACGAAAATTGAGCATGAGGAAAGGGGTTACAAGTACGAGCCCCGTGTATCTACAAGTGCTCCATTTTCAAACATTTTTGCATTTATTTCACGTTTGGACAAAATATTAAAGACTGCAACCTAAATCTGCAAAAATAAAACTGAGCGGATACTCATCGGCCGTACCATAGAAATTGCGTGATCAGTTAATTCATTCTCATTGAAGTCACTCGAAACTCAAAATAAAAACTCAAGCACATAAAGAATAACGGAAACATTAAATTCGATATAATTTTCCGTCGCACAAAAATATAATAATTAAAATTGAATATAAAAGGACGAATTAAACGAATAACGATCACAACACAAATCAATAACAATGTAATGTAACAAAAAAAAAAGAAAAAACATGAATACAAAAAGGAAAAAAATTCAGAAGGCTAAGAAAAATTATTATACTAGGTACTATACAAAGATAGGTACCCAATAAGGGGTACGAGCAGGTAGAAAGAAAAAAAAAGTAATTTATACATTTTCAATAAAAAAGCTGGACAGTAGAGTGGTGCATATTTCGGCGTTTCGAATTTATTCCCACCCGGTGCAGAATGAGGGTCCGTTTTCGCGAGAGAAAAAAATTCGATGGAAATTTCTTTGAGCAGAAGTATGTATTTTCTCACAAAACGGAAGCACTCTGGTGTCTGGACGATTGAAACGGGAGCAGCAAAAAAAAAAAGAAAGTTTTCCACCGCATTATAATTACAACCCTACCGGAACAGTTGACCATAATAATAATAATAATATTAAAATAAACGATAATATTCTTTCATCCCTACCATGGTTGAGGAAATACAAACATACACGCAGTTCCTGATTAAAAATTACATCATACTCGTATACTTGCGACGATCCTCGATCGTATCTGGCAGTTTCGACGAGTTGTTTCGAACGCAAGTTTTTTTCATAGGATTATTGTCCTCATCCATGGAGGCTAGAGATCTTTTGACGGCGTTAAACTGGATCACAGTGTTTATGGCGAGCAGATCCCTGGCCGGGCTGCGATTGAAATAGTAGCTGAGCGGTTTTATTAGCGAGGGATAAATCGCGTCCGCGTTGTCCATGCACCGAATGTAAATCGAATGCCGGTCCGAGACGCGTCGGAAGGGCGAGTTACTGCCCTTGGATCGACACCGGCAACGGCGTCAGAATTAGCGGCTCTCTTCGGCCATCGGCCGACTTGTTGGCGAATTTCTGGATCACCTTCACGTACACCGAATTGTAGAACTTGATGAGGTCGCCGCGCTCCTCAACACCGTCCTTGTCCACGTGCAGCAGAACGTTGCGGTAGATGTTGCTGGTCGATTGCGGTTGGTTGCGGTAGCACTTCATGATCTCCTGGAAGGTCAAGTTGATCTGCAGCACCTTGCACGCTACGTACACTGTGCACATGAGTATCTGATCCAGGTGCCTGTTTTTCATCAGGTCGACTCAGTGAACGATCACGTGCTCGATGCAAGTCCATATCTTCAGCCGTACCTATAACCATATAAATAGAATATAATTTTCCCAACACTTCGTAAATATCAGATTTCAAAAAATTATTCTTCATCACGCAACAACCAGCAAACTGCTATTTTAAAAATTTACCGAAAAACATAAAAAAACTACACAACATTAGGAAACAAGAACATAGAAAGCTAAAAATTGGTTGACAGGCTGTCCATTTGTCAGGGCTGGATTTAGGAGTTGAAAGAGGTGTGGACAAAGTGGTGGAGGCCCTTCGTTGGTGGAGACACGTCGACACTGTCCGCCCCCTAAATTAGGCCCTGCTTTTTGAGCAAAAGCCAGCCAGTTTTTAAGGAAAATGAATTGTCATAGCAGTGGAATAAAGATTATGATCGAGACAGCAAAGCAGCATTTTGAAAAATATAACAACAAAAATTATAATATACCTGCCCCCTCGGGAATGAAAATCTTCTAGTCGAGATCTTAGTCCTTAACTTCAATTTGTGTTTCAACTTTAAGGATGCCCAGACACACAATATTTTAGAGAATGACTCATCAATAACGTTTCAGCGAGTTTAAAATTCTGTACTAGAATCCACAATATTAATTTTCTTTGGCAAATGCGAGTTTTGATTCAGAGCCCTCTATTTATACATTTTCTTGTTCGATTGATTTATTTTTTTTCATTTTTTTTTTCCCAAAAAGTATTTAAAATTACTCTTTTACTACGTTCGACGACTCACGTATTTATTCGCCGAACACCGAGGTTAAAAAATTTAAAATCGAGTAAACGGCGCGTGCGAAAATGAGTACTACATGTTGCATAACTGATTCGCCGTAAATACGTATCGCCGAACATCAATAAATTTGAGAAATTTCAAGTCGAGTAAATGGCGCGTGAGAAAATGAGTAATGCATGTTGCATAACTGATTCGCCGTAAATACGTATCGCTGAACACCAATATTATTATTTGAGAAATTTCAAGTCGAGTAAATAGCGCGTGAGAAAATGAGTAATGCATGTTGCATAACTGATTCGCCGTAAATACGTAATGTGCATAGAGATGCTATACAATCATACTCAACCCGACTCTATCGAGTTCTTAACTTTGAGAGATAGGAAAAACAATGAAAATTTGAGAGAAAATATTACATAATATTTTGAGGGTTGTTATTTTGGTTGACGACGTACTCAAAAACTATATAGGTTTTCATAATTATAATAAAATCTCATATTTTAAAAGAGTTATAAATTTCAAATTTTGAATCAGAAGTCTCATTTGTCGAAAACGAAATTTTTTAATATTATAATACAAAATTTTACGCCTCACAACGAGATATGCTCGGATTTCTAATTCACTCACACCTACAATCCCCCTCCACGCCATCCCTTTGAAACTAAATTAATTAGAGTAAAAACAGAACTTAAAACCAGCTTATAATTATCATGCATTTCTAATAAGAGAATTGATAACAACTACGTACTAGTTTGAATGTAAACAATCTACCAGTTCGATCATTTCAATGCCAATGTAAACAAAGTCAAAGATTTTTCCAATACTATATCTCCTTTCCAGTTTTTATTATAATAATATGTCGCGTACTTTTGAGCCACACTGCATACTCTTGAGCAAATGTCCCTAAGAGTACGCAAATAATGGTTTGAATTTTAAGCTATGGACGTTTTTCAGCCAATGTTTTTGTTTGAAAAGCAGGCTCGACGTCCAAACAATACGTACAAAAAGGGGGGGGAGGGGGAAATAACTCACATTTAGGTAGCGATATATTGAATATGCTACTAGATGCGTACTCTAAGGAGACAGTCCTCTAAATCCAATTCTAATTCCACCGACATAAAGTTGGTATCTTTGGCTTTAATAAAAATAAACTAAACACACAACAATTTGCCTCGACCTCGACCGATTCGCAAAAGAACTGATTATATAAACGGATACAAAACTACGAAACTGGCATTATTTTTACTTCGACTTTTCACGAAACAAGAAATTGTCTCAGATTCAAACTTATTCACTTCCCTAGAAATCTATCGTCATGATGATAAAATATCAACTTATCAATAAAAAAATAAAATCAGACGGAACTTCACTGTGCCTTTTTGGCTGATTGAAGTGCAGAAACAAAATCACTAAGTTCGTTTCTTGAGAATTCGATAGTGAAATTTTCAACATCCAACTGAGACGATGATAAATTTTGTCTGAATATGAAAAGTCAATTATGTAAGAGTATCTTCAAAGTTTCTCAAGCTGCTACCGGACAACATGCCATAAAATTAAACGAATCCATCAAACAAGAATAAGAAGTATGTTAGAGTTTAACTAAAGAAAAATCAATCATGATATATTCTGAAAACTAGAAGGCAACATTCAGTGATCAGCTGTAGGAATAAATAGAATTTACGGCTACGACCGATACTAGAAGAAAAAGAACTACCTACTTACACGGATTCGCCTGTTAAATAAAATCTAACAATTTACAATATTTATCATGAACTCATTTTTAGAAGGAATCAATAGGTCTGTTCGAGAGCTCCTACACCAGCTACACCAGGTGTAACCCTACACCAGCGGTGTAAGTATGGTGTAGGCCTAACTGGGCCTAACTGAATTTAGACGCCAATCTTGCAAGATTTTTTGTTGACTTGTGGAATTTTTCTTTTGAAAAAAAAAAAAACAATAAAATTAAAACCAAAACAAACAACAAAAATGAATTGAATTGAATGAAATCAGAATTAAGAATTTTTGGCGAATTCCGAATAAAATTGTCTCTCTGCAGTCTCTTTCTTTTTGCGCCGTATTGAAAAGTAAATGAAGAGCTTTAGATTACGATATTGAACATTAAAGCTGAACTTGACAATAACAATGGATGAGGTAAGAGTAATTTGGTGAACTTTTTCAGTAACTTTCGACCTTTTGACTAGTATTAACTTCTTTCTGCTGTCTTTCCACTTGAAAAAACTTTCTGCTTGCCAATCAAAAACCTCGAAACGCAACAAATTACATTCCATTCTAATGACTCGCCTGTTGAGAGAAGATTGTTTCTTATCTTATTTACTTTTTGAAATTGAAAATCAAGAGACATTCTGTTGATGAGTGTGCTTCACTTTATCAATACCAATATTCCTGCACATTCTTTACCCTCTTAATACTTTTTTCTTCGTTTCACCTCATTAACATGTTTCTTATTTTATTTAGCTCCGTAAATGGAAGTTGGATTCCGTCGGATATCAACAGACGTTTTTTGAAAGATTTGGCGATCGCGAGTGGGATTCGATAGATCGAGAGGATACTAATACCCTGAACACAAAAATATCGTACACCTTGTTTGGGAAACCTTTCGGAAAATGTAACGACGAAGAAGTGAAAACTGTCGAAGATACGAGGAGTAAAGTCCTAGAATTAAATGGAAGCGGTAATGTTAACTTCGCTTGCGTTTTTATTTGTGTTCTACTCAAGAAGTCGAAAGAACCGTTCATCTTCTCGTTGATTCGCACCAAATCAACTTACGGAGATGATGTCTTCTTTGTTGAAAGACAGCCAGGACGAATATATCGAGGATTCAACGACTTTATTAAAAATAACAAGCTTCCCAAATGCGATATGTGTTTTCCCAGAAATGGATTTTATACTGCTAGTGATGGAGGTGTCCGAATTCAGTTCCAAGAAAGTGCTTCATGTGCTCTGGCATTCAAAGTTCTGGACGTCGTCTCGTTTGTTGGCAAAACAGCTTCCTTAGGTCTTATGGCCGTTTCTGTTTTCTTCCCCATAGTTGGGTCTGTGTTGGTCGCTGGTGGTGTGATTTTGGGTAGTGCGACAACGTACTCTACTTCTCGAAACATAATTCAACTGGTAGACCGCAATAAACACCACCAATCCATATCACCGATCAATAAAGACGCCCGTATGATTTGGCTGGAGATGAGTAACGACATCATTGGTGCCGTTTTGGCGGGAGGTGCTGCTGCACTTCCTCGACTCGTAAACAGCGGACGTTTTGCTGCAGGCGCTATTACCACCGTTTGCGAAGTACTGAGTTGGGCATCTCTGGGTGTAAACAGTTTCGGTGTTATCGCGAACATTGCTAACCTGATTGTGAAATTTAGAAATGGCACACTCGATAAGAATGATGTGGAGTATTTCATTACTAGCTGCTTATTTATTGGCAACCTAATAGTTTCTACTGTGATTGCGAATGAAATCATACGTGAATTAGCCGAGCGCCCGAGTCAGTTGCATCATCTTTTCAAAATGACAGCTAACACCTCGTTCAAAGCAATAAAAGTAACCGTTGCTTGTTTCTCGATGGATGCTGCCATGGAGATAATTTGTGGTAACTCGACGCAAACGTTTTTCACGTTTTTTGATTTACCCTATACTGGGTCGGTTGTGAAAGCAGTTGGCGAAATTTTGAAACAGTTTCGGCGAAAAAATAGTGATCCAGCTCAACTGTGTTTCGAGTTGTATAAACTATTGACGAATCATTTACAGCAAGCTCGAACAGAAGTCGATGAAGCTGTCCAAAAACTTGAAAAATTTTCTAAATACCTGAGCAATCAAACCGTCTCGTTTAATGGCAAACTGTTGTTTAAAAATTCAAGATTTCTTGCTCCAGAGGTTGTGCACAGTGTGGAAGAAGTTGTAGAAAAATTGAATATAACCGACGAAGTTATTCAAGAAAATTCAGCCTGCTCTGTGATGAAGTTAGCTGTAGAATTAGGACGAGAAACTGGCGTTAAAAACGAACGGCAATTTGCAGATGTATGCAAAATTCTCGTGAACGATATCATTTCGAGATGTGATAGGCGATTAGCACTTTCTAAAGTCGAGCGAAAAACTATCTCCGTTAATGATAAACAAGTAATGCTCGATGAAGTTGTCAGAGAACTGAGAGATGAATTTAAAAAGTTGGAGTCTTTCTCACCGAATATCGAAAATGCAGTGCTTCAGTCTAACGAGTTATGTTTGAGACAACTATATCAATTTGAAAACGTTGACGTATTTGCATTCGAAACTAGTTCCGCATTCGGAGAATTAGACCAGTTCCTAGATGACGCTGCGTGCAAATTACTTCACGTCGATAGCTTACCAGAAGACACCTATATTTATTGGGATAATGGACGTACAATAGTGGTCCAAGTATGCAATAAATCTGTAATTTTTTTTTATGAACAACCGATTACGTCGAAAACTGTTTTTGGCATTGCCTTGGTAGAGGTTGAAAAATCTGAATTAGTTTAGTTTCTTCACTTCTTTTTTCTTTAGTTTGATAATTTCAATATCATATACGATAGGTACTGAAAGACATTATTTCGGAATTATGTTTTCGATTACCGAGACTTCAGTTGTGTTCGTTAATGATTTGTTTGTTTTTAAATGTATCATCGTTACACCAGCTTATATCTCTTAAGTTAAAAGAGAAAAATTACTAAAAATTTTACTAGTTTCAAGAAGATTTTCTTACTTTCTACCTTTGGGATTCACTTTGGTAACAATCCGCGGGTGAATACTTTTTTGAATATTCAAAGTACTCTTTTTCTTCTGCTCTAGTTTTCTTAAATTGGGGGAGGAAACTGACTAAATTATTCATTCGCACGTACATGTACTGTAGCTTCAGTCAAAAGTCTAATCTGTCAATTTTCAATTTAAAAAGTGAATTTTCTTGAAAATGAATGAAATACAATGAATTGGAATTATTCTGGAGAAGAACATGCTTTTTACAATTTTTTTCTCAAAAATAATGATTTTATATTTTTATAAATGAACAGTGGTATGCAAGAAGGGGGTAGGTCCATTATTTTTTTCCTAAACTTGATTTTTTTCCAAGTTTAGTTGTATGTGCACCAATCTCTACTTTACAGTAAAAATATTAGGTCACAAAATTCAAACATCGTTGAGAAAAAAGACTTCAAAGTTGACTGTTGAGTGTTGAGGTGAATATGTATGTAAAGAAGACTAATGTGACATAAGTGTTTTTTAAATTTTTTCTGTCCTATAAAACTTGAAAAATGGACTCATCGCCTCTTTGCATACCATGATTCAAGTTTTTTAGTTAAGATCTCACCAAATTGAGATTATCATATGTACATATTATAAACATATCTTTGTATGTAGTTATTTGTATCATTGAAATGAAAGTCAAATCAATAATATTGGAGACTACTCTTTTTATTATCACAGTGTATTTATCGACTTGTATGATTGAAACCAGCTCTGTTATTTGTACTTTCTCAATTTCCATATTTTATCTTGAATGACATCTCGCACTTGAAATATATTTTTTTGTTTTTGTACAAACTTGAAAAAGGTGTTCCGTAATGTATTTCTATTTCAAAAAAATTACAATTTATACGCACAAGCCTGTTTTGTGTGGAAGTACCTTTGGGTTTCAGCTTAAATATCGTATTATTTGATTTTCAAAGCTACAGACAATCAATTGAGTAAAATTTTGAAATATAAGACATTCTGCAGAATCAAATTAAAATAAATTAATACTTTCCCAGTGCTCAAAATGAATAAAATTAATATTTCGAATAAATTTAAATCCAGACACGTACATATCTTATCGTTGGTCTAGAGTGGAAAGGTGCCAATTTTTATTTTTGTGAAAATGGGGTTTTAATGCTGTCTTAGAGGAAATTTTGTGCTCTTTCCAATGGTAACATTGATATTGAACTCCGATGATTTCTTTAAGGGTAATTTTTGAAAAAACGTAAAGTTCCTCAAAAGCACTTCAAAAATTTTGCAAAGCAAAAAGGTTCCTGAAATGAAAAGGTTCCTGGATATGGTAATCTAGTGCAAAAAAAAAAATTGATATAGCCTATGTGAAATTCTGTAATGCAAAAAGGTTCCTCGTTTTGAATCAAAAAACCTTTTTGCACTAGGGGAGGGTCGGGCAATAGGAACTACCGGGCAATAGGAACCACCTTCATTACTTCTCTGCTAACTGTCCGACAAAAACCGCAACACTGCGCGTTAATAGTGTTTCAGGTCCGCCACACTTTGCAGCAAAAAAAGTTTCCATTGCCCGTTTTATTATTTTTTTGTAAGAATAAACTCGATGTAAGTATGAATGTTTAAATTCATTAAAATGAAAAAATTCAAACCAAAATCATTTTTTACTGGCTATAGATGGAAATGCGCGCTACGTCTTGTTTTCTTCCAGATTTTATCACTTTGTCATGTTCATTGAATGTTTTTTCATTCACTTCGTTTTAAACTTGATAACAATATAATTTTGCAGCCATCTATTTCCGGGCAATAGGAACCGGGCAATGGGAACCAATGATAAATTGGAATATCGAATTTGTGTTTTTGTAATTGCACACTGATGTGATCCACTGGAAAAATTATAGGTCTCATCAGGGTCACAAAAGTCACATTTCTCCTCAACTTGTGTGTCACATTGCAGATTGTTGCAGATTGGAAAGTTGTTTCTGTCATAAAAACAGAAAATTAGACATGGTTCCTATTGCCCGGATACCTGGTTCCTATTGCCAGGGCATTTTAGAGACAGTTAAAAAAAAAAAGGCTTAGAATATTAAATTTTTATAGTAAAAAAATGTCTTATATAGCCTACTATTGTATGTTAATGGATAGAGGAGGGTTTTTTCTTTAAAATGAAACTAAATTCAGGTTTCTTAGAATAATAGTTCCTGAAATACAAGATTTTAAAAGAAAGTGGTTCCTATTGCTTGGGCATTTTAGAAATAGTTCAAAATAGGAAGGGTTAGAATATTCAATTTTCATAGTAAAAAAAAGTCTCTTATAGCCTACTACTGTATTGTATGTAAATGGAAAGAGGAGGGTTTTTTTTTGAAATGAAACCAAATTCAGGTTTCCAAGTATAATACGTAGTTCCTGAAATACAAGATTTGAAAAAAAATTGGTTCCTATGGCCCGACCCTCCCCTATCAATTTTTCCCACAGCCAGAAAATTTCATATTAGAGTCAAAAGGTTCCTTGCAATTTTTCTAACTAAATTATTAATTTCTACAATCTCCAGGTCTTTTTAATAGAAGATTTTACATCATACTCAAACTAGATAGTTGCCCGCATCAAACAATTCTCAATCTGGAGCTGTGAACCATTCCTTCCCATGATAAATGTGTTGAAAACTTTATTTTGCTCTCCTGAAAGATTTACTTTTTCCCGAAAAGAACCTTTTTGCATTAGACCGACGTTATGGAGAAATGATAATATAACATTTACCTACCAGATGAAATGTAAACAATCTACCAGTTCGATACCAAGGTAAACACAGGCAAGGATTTATTCAAAACTCAACCCACTCAAGAGGAGTCTATAAAGAATCACGAAAAAGTTGGGTTCCACTTTGTACACGTTTCAGGTTGAGTTGATTTGACAGTTGACACTTGACACTTCACTTGCACAAGTGCTCTCCGGTTCATTGTCGTAGTTCTTATAAATTAAAGTTAGTCATTAATTAATCGGAATTTAAATTTTTCAACATTCGTTGTATGTTTGACTCATCTTCAATTAGTGAATGTCTTTTCTTGCTAATGTACCTTTTAATGTTGATTTAAGACGGTAACGCCTGTGATTTTTGACTCAATCGAACAAATTTTTGCATCGAATGATACATGTTTTGCTCCTGATACTTTAGTAAGTTATTCAACGTTACCATTCATTACAAACAATGACCGAATACAAGTTGGTAGTCGTTGGTGCTGGTGGCGTTGGAAAAAGTGCATTAACGATACAACTGATCCAAAATCATTTCGTCGACGAATACGATCCCACTATCGAAGATTCGTACAGAAAACAAGTTGTTATCGATGGAGAAACATGTTTGCTCGACATTCTGGATACTGCAGGTCAAGAGGAATACAGTGCAATGAGGGATCAGTATATGCGTACTGGCGAAGGTTTCCTCCTAGTTTTTGCTGTAAATAATGCTAAGTCATTCGAAGATATTCACACGTATCGTGAACAAATAAAACGAGTCAAGGATGCCGAAGAAGTGCCCATGGTGCTGGTTGGAAACAAATGTGATCTCCCTAACTGGACGGTTAATATGGCTGAAGCTAAAGACTTGGCTCGACAGTTCGGTATCCCATGTATCGAAACGTCAGCCAAGACTCGAATGGGTGTCGACGATGCCTTCTATACCTTAGTTCGTGAAATTAGAAAGGATAAAGAATTCAGAGCTAAACCGAAACGCAAACAACGTCGGTCGTTTTTGCGTTGCACATTACTGTAACCGAGTCACGTATTTCGCTGTTTTTTGTCCCTCCTTTGAACTTCCACTTTTGCCATTGTGATGTACTGGGTCGCTTATTACCCATTTATATGGCGACAACGTACGATTAAAATTTAACTTCCTTATTTGTTGGATTACCGAAAGCTTTTTATTATTTTTCTTACTAACGCTGCACAAAATAGAGCTGAGCATGATCTCAGTTATGATTTTCAAAAAAAATATTATAATTTTAGTTTTATATTTACAGATGCTGATGATAAATTAAAATAATTTCTTCATCATTTATAAATACCCACGATAAGTACCCTCTTTATTAAAACTGACTCAAAAAGTTTCATCAACTTTTTGTAAAGATTTTCCGTAAAAGTACGAGTAGACTTGCTCCAAAAAGGCATTTTTCTAGTGCTATAAGCAATGCCATTAATAATTTGCTTTGCCATCTTTCAAGTGCAATATTATATTTTAAAAATTTAAAATTATCTCTTCGAATTTCTCTTCGCTTATTTTTTGCTTACCTGTTTTAACTTTATTTTTCAAGCTCGGTTTACCATAAAAATAAATAATTTCTTTTACTTTTTCCTCAATGTCAATTAAAACATTGAATAATGTCGGAAGTAAGAGTATACATTGTTATCGAACACAATCATCTTATTGATTCACTGTTAAAGTAAAAGACAAAGACAAGATTCCTAATGTAAACTAAACTTTTGAAAAAGTTTCGCTGAAATTGAGTGGAACAGAGTATTATTACAAACATTTTCAAGTATGTATCACTTGTATCTATTGAATTATTTCAAGTCGATATTATTATCATTATCGTCTTGGATGAATTTTTTTAACCCTATCTCACATTAACATAAATGGTATACAAATGATTTTTAATTTAGTGATTACTTAGCTACTACATATTAAACGTAGAAAGCTGAATTTGGTCTAATTGGAAAGAGGAAAATATCAGAAATAGAAAATTTGAGCGCTACGCCAGAAATGTACTAAAAAATAATGTTGATAATGATAACAGCATTGAAATAAACTTTCCCACAATATTCTCAAATTGAGTTTTTAAAATATCGCAAAATTATTACCAAAATATTCGTTTTTAGAAATGTTTTCCTTTTTTTTTCAATAGAAAAAAAAATTGTTTCAAGGGTTTTTGGAAATATTTCAGTCAAAATATTGTCACAATTTTTTAAAAGGCTTCCTAAATGGTAATTAGATCTCAGTTGGATATTCTAACAGTATTTTCAAGGCATTGTAAAATTGTGGCGATATGATCTTATATTGTATCATATTTCGGAATATTTTAAAAATATCCTTATGCTAGTAGGGTGATTCTATAAATTACTGAATTAAATATAAATGATTGAAATTTTTTTCAATTTTTGTCAAATTTTTAAACATTCTTGAAATATGTGAGAGAATATTTTTTAAACTCGATTTCATGTATGACTGAAAATTTTACACTGTGCTGTTTATCAGTTCTCAAAAACTAAATCAACATTAAAATCCAGTTTTATGAGAACGACTTAGCAGCTTAGAAAATAAATAATGCTAAGAAATATTGCTAATACTAATCAAGAAGCCATAAGAATCGAAAAACTTGAATTTCTTTTCTGCGTAAATTTTTCTTTCTCGGCTATTAGGAAGAAAGTTATGTGCCATTTTTTCTGTATCAATCACTTTTTTTTTCCAGAATTATTTTCAATTGTTTAGCATCTTCAAACTTATTTCTTCATTGTTATCATCGTGATCTTGCTTGTCTCTTCGCACAAAACGTATCCTCATACTAATAATTCAGGAAAAGTATTTGGCGTGCTTCTGAGTCAGTGTAGAGAAATTTTTTTTAATTGGAGCATTTTTATTTTATTTTTTCAACTATGTTACTGTAAGTTCATTCGAAGTAAAACTAAAGAAGCTGTTAATGATAATTGTCGCATGTTTTCCATTTTAATTTGTATTCTTGCAAAATGAATTTTATACAAATAATTAATCTTTATAGTTTCAACACTAATCGTGACTGTTTTTACAAACCGAACTTTGATTAAAATTTATGAACTTTCAGCATTTGTAATCCTCGTTTGGAACTTACAACGGGAAAAATTTCATTTTTTCTGCCATTTAGTCAAAGAATTAGGTAGTATAATATTTTATTCGACATTAAGTTTCTTTTACCTATTTTTTTTTTTTTGCGCATAAATGTGGTGATCACTGCATTTTCTCGGTTTCATCGTATTTAGCAAATTTGTTTTCAGACGAAGAAACAAAATCAATTTATTTCATTATTTTCTATTCGTGCGTTGTTTCAGTGAGGATAAAATCCTTTTCTTATTTTTACTTATTTATTGTAGTTTCTTTATTTGTTAATTTCTTTATGAGAAACAGATAGTTCAAATTATTTAATGCTCTGTTGCTGTAATTTTACCTTCGTATTTTTGATAATGCGGTCTTTTTTTTCCTATAAATATTATGCGTGTTACTTTTAAAAAAAACTTTTTCTTTTGTGATTTTTAAAATACTTAGTACCCCATTATATTAAGTGATTTTTTTTTTTCAGACCCATCATCGACTTTTCTCTCTTTTTTCCTTTTTGATTTCAATCTTGTATTTTTATACTTAATTATTTATATTTGTATGCATTTTAATCATTTTTAAATAATTATAATAAAAGGCAAATTTTCAATTCTAATAAATTTGTTTTTCACCATCTTCTTTTCAGGATTCCACTCGTAATTCGTAGAGAATAATCTGAATTACTGTAGCTTCGAATGTGAGTCTCATATAACTTCCTCCGAGGTTAAGCATAAACTCTTATTTCTTATTTTTTGTCAAGTATTTTCTTTCTTGTTTGTGGGGGTTTTATTTTGAAAAAACTGTCAGTGATAGAATATGCTGTCAACTAGTAAGAATCGTGAAAAAATTTTTTATTGGACAGAAATTCCATAGTGGAATACATTCTTTGGAACAATTGCAAAGACTACCACAGAAATGTACATAAATAATTCTTATAATTGCTGTCGGTGGTTTTCTTTTCTTTTTTTATCAAGCTAAAAACATTTTGTAAATTCAAAAGAAGGAAAATTATACTTCAGCTCCGTTCAAACTTGGACTTGAAAATAATTCTGTTTTTCTAACGAATTTTGAATATAAAATTTTGATGTGCCGATAAAAAAATGTTCATCTTGATTCGAACTTTAGCATAAGGCATTTTTTTTTACTATCTTCGTCTCACTCTCACCTCTAATATCGTTTTATTCTATGTAATTGTAAGACCAAAGTTACACTGGGTGTAGATCTCTCCGAACATTTTCAGTGTAGATCTACCTTATATTTGTTCCATGAATAAGAAATTTCATTTTTTTTATATTTTTTTTTACAACAAGAAAAATTAGCCTGGCTCGAGTTCCGCTTAAATTTCTTATTTCTGAGTTTTTCCCCTTTCTAATAAGACCAAATTCAGCTTTCTACGTTTCGTAGAAGCTGAATAATCACGAAATGAAAAATTATTAGTAGACATAGTATTTTATTTTATACAAGATCAGCTGGTAAGAAGATATTCTTTCTCCGAAATTATCGGAAAAGTTTGAATAGATTTGGTCAAAACTAAGGTCGGAATTGAAAATCCAGCAAATTGCTTTTTTCGCGCGTAGAATTACTACAATCTTTAGCTTTACCACTCTCAGAGTATTGATACACTTATTTTACTTTTAAATGTTACTATAAATATTCAATGTTTTTAATTCCCACGACTGATAGTTGGTTGTTATCATTACAACTTCCTACCATCGAGATATCAGCCAAACACTGTGACGTCATTATAGATTCATCAATAGTTTTTAGTTTTTACCAGTTTTTTCCGAACGTCCGATCTCCGAACCGAATACGTTGACAGTTTACTGTGCTTTTTAATTTTACCAAGAAGATGAAGACGACCACTGCACTGCTTCAGTTCAATGCCTTTATTCATAGATTAGTTTCTGATTTTGTGTTTTTCTTATTTTGTCATCTCTTCGTAACAAGCTATATTTAAATCATTCATCAATGAGTTGTTGGTGAATTACAATCGGGTAAAAATTTTCTTGTTTCAATTTACGAATGTTCAAGTGGTACACTATGCTATGAGTATGCCTAAAAAGGTTTACTTGTTGCTTGTTTGCATAATTTGAAGAGAATTCCACCCTTTTAGCATTAAATGGAAGTTTCCGCCTATTCAGAAATGGTAAATCAGTATCTCATCTGTGATTATATACTCGTAGTTTACATATGAATCAACAGTCCTTGATATTTTCTGGCTGTGTGACATCAATCACAATAATTATAACATGGCCTCATTATTTATTGAATATTTCAAAGTAAAAGCTGTCATGTAAAATTACAAGGATATTGATGATCGCACTTTTTTGTATCAACAATTGCAACATGACTATTGAAGTGTAGTAGAAATTTCACATTTTACAGTCATTTCATTAAAATAAATGTTGAAACAATTTTACTCGCTCCATAAATGTCTAAATATCTATTTTCAGGTCAAAACATTTTAAATTTAGCAGAATTCCTCAGCTTCAAATTTCAGAAAGGTTTTATTAATCATGATTTTCAAAATATCATTCGTGATGATCTATACATACGGACTGTACCAGTGACAACACGGCCTAGTTGTCCTACTGAGGTGAATGGTATAGATTACGTTTTCTTGACAGTTGAGGAATTTAACTGATTGAAACTCAGAGGAGCTTTAATAGAAAGTGGTGTTTATGAAGGTTTGTTTTTTCTCTCCAATTTGGAAAATAATATGTTTATTATCTACATATTTCATTCTTGTTAACAGATACGTGTATAATAAGTCTGATATTATAGGCAATTACTACGGTACTCCGAAGCCACTGAAGAGTAATAACGTTAGTCCAACAAAACCGTTGTCTGGTGATTCAGAATTGGAATGTTTACCTGGACTTCACCTTAGCTCCGAAACAAAGACGTAATCGATCGAATCTTGAAGCAATGTCTGCTAAAGATTTATACCATGATGAAATAATTTCAAACAATCAAGTTGACCGAAAAAGTAATGCATATTGGATCTTATATTTATTTAGATTTCATTTTCTATTCACTTACTTAGTTCCAATGTTCATAGATGAATTTTCTAGTGACGGTTACAAAAAAACTCCTCCTAGTTATTATTATGATAGTAACTTGAAATATACTGATTTAGAGGATGATGAACTTGGACCTCTTCCTCCAAAATGGGAAAAAGCATACACCGAAAGTGGAGAAGTATACTTTATAGAGTAAGTCTGGCATTTTATCAACTGACTAGCGTGGCCCGAGGGGTCTACGCCCCCTCACCGCTCAAATTTTGCTTATTCCCGCACAAATTTTGTTCAATCCCACTCAAATTTTACTCAATTCTACTCAAATTTTGCTCCATCCTGCACAAATTCCACTCATTCCTCTCAAAGTCCACTCAAATTTTGCATTATCATGAAAATATGATTGTGTAGAAGTGTAGAATAGAATTCAGTTATCAAAAATATTTTCATCTAGCTGTGAAATTAAATCTCAAATCAAAAAGATTCACACATCATCACATTTCTAAGATTTCCTTTTTCAAATGGGACCAAATTCAGCTTACTACCTTCAGTAATAGCAGAGTAATCCGCGGAATGAAAAATAGCGTGAGAAGTCGCATAAAGTTCATAGTTTTTGTGGAATGTTTTTATCATTAACAATGAAATAAAACAATAATTCGAAAAGATTTATACAATGATAGATTTCTGAAAGTGTTTTCTTTCCAATGACACGAAATTCAGCTTCTACCTTCAGTAATAGCAGAGTAGGTGATAGCAAAATGAAAAAAAAATAATCCCAAGATGAAAAATGACTTGAAACGTAGTATGATGTTCATAGTTTTTATAGAATGTTTCAATCATTTACAGCGAAGTAAAACATTAATTCGACAAAGTACATTTAAAAAGAGATTTCTGATAGTTTTTTCTTTCTAATGAGATCAAATTCAGCTTCCTACCTTCAGTAATAGCAGAGTAATCACGAAATGAAAAATAATGGCCGAGATGAAAAATAAGTGAAACGTAGCATGAAGTTCATCGTTTTGTAGAATGTTTCAATTATTTACAGGGAATTAAGGCATCAATTCGAAAAAGTGTATATAGAGAAAGATTTCTAATCGTTTTTTCTTTCTAATGAGACCAAATTCAGCTTTCAACGTTTAGTAAAAGGAAAGTAATTGCAAAAGTAAAAATAATTTATTCACAAATTTGGAGTGTGGGACAGACATCCGGATATTGGATTTTATTATATAGAATTATTATATTATATAGATTAGTAGTATTCAGTAGAATAACACTAATTAATTTTTTTCTCGTTGATCTAGTCATAATTCAAGTACATCACATTGGTTGGATCCAAGATTATCCAAGTTTCAGAAGAAGTCTTTGGAAGATTGTAGCGAAGATGAGTTACCATATGGTTGGGAACGTATTGATGATCCCATTTACGGAACGTATTATATAGATCATGTGAACAGACAGACTCAATACGAAAATCCTGTCATTCAGGCTAAATATGGGCGTCCGGATTCTAGTAAGAATAGTTCACAATATCAATTCTAACTTTCTAAGAATAAGACGTTTGAATGATTTCAAAATTGAGCATACTACGAGTATTTTGAAATGAAATTGAAATGAAAAAACCTATAATAACATGAGTATTTTCACTCAACTAAATTTCATCATCCTTTATTTTATATGTCGTGATATTTTTGCAGCCAGTACTTGCAACAACGCTATTTGCTCAAATTTATTGGAGAAAAATAACCGAAATGAACAGTATGATCACGAAAATTCTTATAATTGTTACATGAATAACATGCCCAAATTCAATGATCGTAAGTTTTGTTACTGAAATCAATTTTTCAACTTTTCAACTCATTTAGAAAACAATATTTACTTACAAATTTCTTTTTATGTTGGTAAATTCACTCAGAGCTCTCTGAAAACGCATTTTTCACTTCAAATCCTGATGAACTAGTTGGTGAAAAGATACACTCCACTTTGGTGAAGTCATACAAAGGTCTTGGTTTCACAATAGTCGGTGGTGATGATAATAAAGAATTTTTGCAAATAAAATCAATTGTGAAAAATGGCCCTGCATGGTACGAAGGAAAATTGCAAACAGGTTTGTTTCTCCGATTGCATACTACTTCATTTGGTGAATCAATATTTTCATTGATATGATACTCTCAGGAGACGTCCTTGTTTATGTGAACAATAAATGCGTTCTGGGCTACACACATCATGATATGGTTAGCGTTTTTCAATCAATTGCACCAAGTGAAACAGTTGAACTGGAAGTTTGTCGAGGATATCCTTTACCATTTGATCCAAATGATCCAAATACAGAAGTAGTGACCACGGTAGCTGTTGGAAATAATGGTATTTATCTTCAATTCACGTATTTATAGTTGAAATTATGCGTAACCGCCCAAGTTGGAACTAATTCATGAAAATGGTATACCTAGTCTGCTCCAATTAATAAAAAAGAAATTTCAACAGGCGAAACAAGGTGTATTCACATGTAAGAATCATGCGTGAATACTTATTTAATAAGTAAATTGTTATAGATGATGGTCATTTGAATTCATTCATTGCTCAAGATGCTTTTTTGAAGAGGCATTTGTTGGAATCAGATGGTAATGATATAACCAATAATTCTGTCAAATCCATGCCTGATCTCTATTTACCAGAAAGACTACACGTTCCGCGCCCCACCAGTACGGATTTAATTTTACAAGGTGATGATGACAATAGTGAATCTGAGTGCCTGAGTATGTCTATAGTGAAAGGATCCATGGGATTCGGATTTACAATAGCCGATAGTGCATACGGCCAGAAGGTAAGCCTGCATTATTCTACTATGATGTAAAAGCTGTTGAGGAAGAAATTTTTGACTAATATGCTAATATTGAAATTCATTAATTTTTCTCTATGTTTACTGATTTGCAGGTGAAGAAGATTCTCGATAAGCAACGTTGTCAGAATTTAATGGAAGGTGATATTCTAGTGGAGATCAATAATATTTGCGTTCGGAAAATGTGCCATAGTGATGTCGTGCAAGTGCTCAAAGACTGCACCAGTAATAAAGCTGCCAGCATTACTGTTGAAAGATTGAGTTTATCCAAAAACAAAAAAAAGGATTTTAAAATGGGCTTGTACCGTGTGAAGACCCCGACTGAAAACTGTCCATTATTAATGGAATCTACTAATAGTCAAAAACTGTCAGACTGCTCATCCAATAGTTTGAAATACAATACGGATGTGTACGGAATGAATAATAATAATAATATTTTACAAGCCTGCTACTCTCGTAGTCAAAGCCCTGGCAATGAATTAGACCTCAACGAAAATTCATGGAATCGTAAAAGATTGCCTGATGGTAACTATTTGGCAATTTCAAGGAGTAATAATGTTTATAGTCAAGATGATTGCTCCAGTCGAAATTCTAATAATAATGAAGGATACTTCTATCCTGTTCCTAATGGTTCGAGGAAGGAAAGTACCAGCTTTGAAAATGAACATCCATTACCAATGAACAACGATTTGAGGTAATAAATATTGACAAATTGTTTTTAATGTGTTGAAAAAAAAATCTGTATATTATTACAGTTATTGAAAGATATGTAAGTCAGCTTCAACATTGGAAGTCAGCTCCATGTGATAAAAGATACCGTTTATGGAGCTGACTTTCACAGATTCGCAGATAGATTCTAAGCATCTCATTTTCTTTTTTTTTTTAAATTTGAGCTGATTATATTTCATTTATGCAGTTGCATATGTAACACTGGCTACGAGGGAGCATTCAAAGCTGGCCAACTCATTCTTGTTGGTGCAAACCCTTTCAAAGATAAGAAATAGTCAAAATCTCAAAATTCTCGTTTTACTCACTAGAAAATAAATAAATAAATTAGCTAACATGGCACGTAATTTGTGATACAAAAAATTGCAGTCTATCATTTAGGGTTTTAAAATGTTACTAAAAATTTTAGTTTAATTAGATCATATAGAAGAAATTACGATTGCGTGAATAATATATATTCTCAAGACACCGATTACGTTGATATGACTGTGACAATAGAACGACAAGAAGCAGGTTTTGGATTCCGTATTGTTGGGGGTACTGAAGAAGGCTCTCAGGTAATTGATTTCATCTTCTTTTAATCCTTCAAGGAATTTCCACCCTTCTCTCAGATCAGTTTTCATCAGTCAACGGGTGAGAGAAAATTGTATGAAGACATATAGCCTTCCCCCACAATTGGAGAAGGTGGGCGCAAATTGCTCCTCCCAGAATTGCTCATGTATTTTTTTTTGTAGTACTGAAATTGTCACTTTTTTTGGGTGAGTTCTGTTATTCTATGATGATTTTATGTATAATTGTCAAAAAAAACCCCACAGATGGACGGGTTACAAAATAGGTAATTTATTTTTTTTTAAGACAGAAAGTTTAACTCTTTATCTCAGCTGCTTGACTTGATAGCTTTAGTTTTATGGTTTTAATTGTCACTTTTTTTCTCCGCTACTTACGTCTTGGCAAATCTCTAATAAACACACATCTTATGTTATCAGTTGGTAATTAAATTTGAATAAACGGTTGAATTTTGTTTTGTAGGTTTCAATAGGTCATATAGTTGAAGGAGGAGCTGCTGAAATTGATGGTAGATTACATTCTGGGGATGAAATTGTCTCTGTGGATGACCAGTCCGTCATGAATTGCTCGCATCATCATGTAGTTCAATTGATGGGTAAAGCTGCAGCTAATGGAAAAGTGACACTAGGAATTCGAAGAAAAATTTCCTATCACAACCAAAGTACATCAGCATTTTTTAAATGTCAATTTTATTTCACCTGGACTATGTTGAATAAAACTTCCTATTTCATTTTATTCAGGCTGTTCACTGTCGAGACAAGAAGTACGATATCCTTATGATGTCACCGTTACTAGACGAGAAAATGAAGGATTTGGTTTTGTAATAATATCCTCTTTAAATAAAGCTGGTTCGGCCATAGGTAAGTACCAGTAATATTGATTTTCTATTACACAATGATTGGGTTGATATAGTTAACAATTTATTTTCAGGACGTATCATCGAAAATAGTCCAGCTGAGCGATCTGGTTTGTTACATGTGGGTGACCATATACTAGCTGTGAATGGTATCAGTATTATGAACTTACATCATGGAGACATTGTTAACTTGATTAAAGATTCAGGTTACAGTGTTACCCTTACCATTGGAATGCCATTGAGTGAGTAGGGTCCTCAATTTTTATGCGAACATAATAATAATATGATATTAATTAATAAAATGTACTGATACAATTTTTTTTTCATATTTATAGTTTTGGAAGATACGCCAGGCAGTATGATTTCATCTTCTTCGCACAGAGTTAGATTAATTTTGTCTTCAATTTTAACAAAATTATTCTTATTTGATTGTATTCTATCCCTGTATTTTTTTTTTCTGACATCATCCAGGACGAGGAAATTTATGATAGTCAGTATCACGCTATTGAAATTGGTCGAGGCTCGCGTGGTTTTGGTTTTAGTATACGAGGAGGACGTGAATTTCAGAATATGGCTCTGTTTGTATTGCAAATTGCTGAAAATGGACCAGCTGCTTTAGATGGCCGCCTCAAAGTACTGAAACAAGTTGATATTCCGTTTTTATATTAGAATTTCTGGGAAAAATACCATAGAGTTCTTATTAATCATCTTTGAATGAATTTGGAGAAATAATTTAATTGTCTTTTCTTCTCAGATTGGTGATCGATTGATTGAAATCAACGGCATTAATACAAAAAATATGACTCATGCTCAAGCTATAGAAATAATACGAAATGGTGGACTGACCGTTAGATTATTAATACAGCGCGGAAGCAAAGTGCCCTCTCTTCCATTAGATGGTTAGTTCAATTTTCTATTTTCGAAGCTACAAGGTTGTAATTGTCGTGTACTTCATTTCTTAAGAAATATTTACCAACCTTATTTCCTCTTATTTCTGGATTTCCGAAAGTTGGTTATATTATGGGTCCGTATACATACTGGACTGTGTAAAAATTGATTTTGTTGAAGTATTAAATTCAAAAATTCTAGTACCACCCTCATCTTACTCGCAAATGAGAATGTAAATTTAATGCGATCCAAGGAAAGGTCTGTGGTGAAAGTACAAATATTTCTGTAAGGCAGAAAATGTGATTTTTTTCTCATATTACATTCATGTTCTGTCGAAATACATATGTATATATAGATGTATTATTATTCTTGCACTAATACATTTCTCCTACTAAGAGAAAAGAATTGAACCTGATGACATAAATGTATACTTCTGTCAAGTTATTGCCTTTTTTTCTTGTGGATCGCATCGACCACATTATCGTACATCATAAATTTTTAAGAAATCGAATCGTATTCTGTATCAGTTTAGTTCAATGTTTGAGAAATTTTTTCCAATTATTTGAAATTTGATTAACAGAGCATCTTGCTGTTTCACCATCTCAGCACCATGGCAGTTTACTTTGTTCGCCAAATGATTCTAGGTCTGGTGTTATGAGTGAAAGACCAACCAGTTGGGAAGCGCAACTTTCTTCCAGTTGATAACATAAAGTAGGTGTTGATTTGTACGTACTTCAATTGAGCAATCGACAAAATTCAATTGCTTACACATTTTTTTTTTTGCTTCCTTTGGAGCATCTGTAGTGCCTAACTTACTTTTTTATTCATTTTTTGTGTGTTCATCTAAATTTTTTATTGAAAAAAACGTATGTTCTCATTTATTACTCAACTATTATATAATTTTCTTATGTTAATCATCATGCGAATCATGTGTATTTTTTATGATAAATTTTAAAATAATCTTATATAATTCTATCCATGTAAATTTATGCGTTTAATTTCATAATTGTTCAAATTAATTCAGTTATTGATTTTCATTTTACTTTTTTAAGCATTTTTTTTTTCTATTTTTAAAATGAATATTGATCTTTTAACTAATATCTAATTGCAAAAACACTTCTGATAAATACCAAATTGATGAATTGATGCATTCATGAAACTTGTTCAGAAAATGATACAAATAGCGAGTGAATTATCTAAGTTATCTTTAGATTCTTTTTTTTTCTTCAAACGCATTCAACCTCATGTCTCATTTTGTTTTTTCAATTTATTATCATCATTTTATCAATTAAAAATAATAATTTGTATCTAATAAATCTCTTTTTCTTGCTCTGAAGCAACTCTCATCACTTCCAAACTATATTTTTGTATGTATTTGATAGACCATTAATGTGTTTATTCAATGAGTAATTATAACATTCTGTAGGACAGTAGATTTTGAATATTTTTACCATTTGAACAGGTTTCCCTTAACTTGTTACTCTTACTATTATAGTATTTGATTTTTGGAGAATTATGTAATAGTTTATTTCATTTTATATTTTTTGTGCTTCTGTACGCGCAAAATTGAATTTTGATTGTTATGAATGTTCTAACTTTTTACTTTTTTCTTCTTTAATTATTTTTGTACCATGTGATATCATTACAAATTTACAGGGTATTTTTTTATTTTGCACGTGCAGTTTTTTTACTGTTAAGATTGTTATTAATTTTATAACGTGTATTCTTGCCAAAGTAAAATAAACAACTTCGTTTCAACAAAATACTCTGTTTAACCAGAAAAAAGAGCTTAAGGTTCACAGTAAGGTTAATGACGATTTCATTCTCACTACAGTAGTGCTTGGAGCATAGATGAAGTATCTATTGGCTGGGATTAGGGTCAAAATCCCGAATGGAATATTTCTCGAATGAACTATCCCCCAAATACGTTTTTATTTTTTCCCCAAATACCCATTTCCCGAACGTTCCAATCTGGGGGCCCTTTTGCTTCCATCTTACAATCAACTGCAGCTGTGGTCGGTTGTACAATTTTCTTTTGTTTCAGTTGTTGAAAGGGGCTTGGGGAGGTATAATAAAATTTTTTCTTTATTTTATTTTAATGTGCCTTACTTTTACTATAGATAAGTAACTCTCCATACGAGCAATGTTAAAAAAGTGAATCTAAGCGGTTGCCTAGCAGCCCCTGAAGAGTAGGTCAAAAAGTGAAAAAGGTATGATTTTTACATGTGTTTAAATGGAGAGAAGAGGTTTACTTGAAGCTGAACGCTGCAGTAACCATTGACCCAATCTAAAAATGCTTCAGACAAAAGTTGTTTAGAATTAAATTTTCTACAAAAAACTCACTGACGGTATATCTCTATCTCCCCCAGGGTCTGAGCTAGAGGGCTTCAAAAATTAAAATTTTTCAAAAATTATTACAAAGTGAATTGCGAGAGTAGGTGCTATTTAATGCTGAACGCTGTAAAAACCATTGACTCAATCGAAAAATGCTTCAAACAAAAATTGTTCAGCATTCAATTTCCTACAAAAAACTCAGTGACGGCATATCTCTATCTCCCCTAGGGGAGGACCAGGGGAGGAGCTAGGGGGCTTCAAAGATTGATATTTTTAAAACATTATAAACAAAGTGAAGTGCGAGAGTAGGTGCTATTTATGGCTGAACGCTCCAAAAACCATTGACCTAATCAAAAAATGCTTCAGACAAAAATTGTTCGACATTTAATTTCCTACAAAAAACTCATTGACGGCATATCTCTATCTCCCTCAGGGGAGGAGCTAGGGGGCTTCAAAGATTTCATATTTTTCAACTATTGCAATGCATTGGAATGGATTTCTCTCACAATTTCAAGAATTTTACACTCTCAATATCTCAAGAAAAAATGCAAAATTCTCACAAATCTCATGTTCATTTCAAAAAAATTTCCATAATGGTCTCATGTCCATGATCACAGTGTTAGTCACAAGTAATTTTCACTTGAGTACTTAACAACACTGAAAAGAATTTTATCACAGTTGCAAAGGTGGTTGCAAAAGAATGATTACTATCAAATTGTAAGATTGTTGCCAGTTGCTCAATGAATGCTCAAGTTTCAGTTGAATTTGGAACTAAATGAAAACAGATGTGAGTAGTGAGTAAAATCTGTGAATTTTCTACTTGTTGAACTTTATTAATGTCCATTTGATATGTTTATCATCTAATTTTTTTGAAATGAACATGAGATTTGTGAAAATTTTGCATTTTTTCTTGAGATATTGAGAGTGTAAAATTCGGAAAATTGTGAGAGAAATCCATTCCAATGCATTGCAATAGTTAAAAAATATGAAATCATTGAAGCCTCCCAGCTCCTCCCCTGGGGGAGATAGAGATATGCCGTCACTGAGTTTTTTGTAGGAAATTTCATTCTTAACAACTTTTGTCTGAAGCATTTTTAGATTGGGTCAAGGTGGAGTAGGTGGTGTAGGTTACACTCAAACTACACCGGGTGGCGCGAACGCTTTGGTGTAGGTAGTTGTTACAGTAGTGAGTGGAGGGCTTTCCGAACGCAAATACACCGGTGTAGCTGGTGTAGGCAATGTAGGAGTTCTCGAACAGACCTAATTATAAACCTAGAAGCAAACCAAAGTCGAAAAATTCAACATAGAAAAAGCAGATAAAAACAACAGACCTACTTTCTTGTTTCTTTTCTGAATCGAAGACTGAAGTTTTATTTCGGATTTTCATTCAATTTTTTCGTCGATCTTCGCTTCAAATTTTCCTTATTTTGAGTGCTAGTCTGCTGTCTGCCAGATTGTGCTTTTGTGAATAATTACTTGTTATACTTTCAATAAATGTTTCTTTTCCTTTAGTAAGCATCCTGAATTGAAATTCTGATGATGAGCAACTACCCGTTTCCTGTAAGATTGATCTAAATGAGACTATCATTGATGTGAAAGTTTGCTCAAAGCTCGGATTAAGGTATTATTGTAATGATTCTTTATTTTGTTTTTGAAAGAATCGCGTTACGATATTTCCTCCAAATTGTATTCTCACACTCGCTATTACAATCTGAACGATTAATATTCCACTTGGCTATCTCCATATCTGAATTCGATTGAACTGATGAATAATTTTTCGCACATACTTATGTCATTCCCTGATTCACTTTCTGCTTGTTAATTACTCAATACAACCTCGTTGTTATGAAAGTTGTTCTTCCTGCAGAATGCAGAGAACGTCATCGTGTGAGGTAGATAGCAAAATGAAGTTACTTGGTATTTCCGAACAATTAAAGTTAAAAGTGTCTCACTCTTCTTTGAGACCTTCACAGAAAAGTAAAAATCTGAATTATTAAACTGGCTCTGAAGCATCTCTTTTCTCACTTTGTCTTATTGAATTAACATCCCTAGAGTTTTTTTCGATTTGCTTTATTGTTTCATTTTTTGTACTTCAAGATTATGCCAACTTCTTATTTGATTTGTTTAAATGAGAGAATATTCTCACAAAAGTTGGAATTTATAGGTAAGATTCTCAAGAACGATCAAATTGCGGGAAATTTCTGTAATACGGGACCATCACTACCAGTGAGAGCTCAAGATAATTATTATCCAAGTGGAATTATTCATGAAATAACTTTTCATGGAGATTTCTGCAAATTTCGGTCTTTTCCTGTTTCTTTCGTATTATTGTTTTTTTTTGTGTTTTCGGTGTTTTTCGGTAAAATTAAAAATTTTTCTGGCGTCCCATTCACTACAATTCAAACTCCTTTTTCAAAATTACTCATTCTGTCCTTAAGGAAAAAAAAGTGTAAATACCTACAAATCGTATCTCTAATTATCGTCTATGTGCGATTCAATGCTAATATAGTTGAACTTTGCTTCATCCACAGTAATGAGTACACGCGGTAGATTTCAGAAGAATGTTAGAAAGCGTTTCTCGCAGAACATTTGGTGGTTCTAGTGGGACTTACAATGTCAGAGCTTCAGAATTGGCACGCGATCGAGGACGTTTGAAAACACTAAATGTCACTGTCGTGTTTCTTGATGATTCGCAGCACTCATTTCAGTTGGAGGTAGGTAACTTAATAATTTCAAAAGATTAATAGGAGCTCCGAGAATTGTAAAATTAAGATGATTAATAATGAGAATCAAGGTGTTCATATTTTAAAAGCATAAAAAACGTACTTATGATTTTCTTTATTTGCATAGGGGCATTATTTTTTTCCTCCGCGTTTTGTTATTGCAGTTTATTTATTTAGATTTTCGTGTTCCGTTTTTTTCCTACGTTTAATTTCACGTTTTCAATTTTGTTTAGAAACATGCGAAAGGAAGTGTACTTCTGGAAAACGTATTTCAGCACCTAGAGCTCATAGAAAAAGATTATTTTGGCCTTCAGTTTACGGAAAATGGTTCTGCTCCTTCGCCATCCAACAGTCTTATTACCGTAGGTTTCAAAATTATTTTCTCTTCTTTTCAAAATGAATTCTTGTTTCCAAACGAGTATGTTATTGTTTTAGAAATGGCTAGATCCAAACAAAGCGGTCAAGAAACAAGCTCGAGGTAATTGTTTACAATTTCATGACGATTTTATATTTCTTAAATAGGGGAGGGTCGGGCAATGGGAACCAATTTTTTATTTACTCTTGTATTTCATCAAATATTATACTTAGAAACCTGAATTTGGTTTCATTTTAAAGAAAAAACCCTCCTCTATCCATTCACATACAGTAGCAGGCCATACGAGACATTTTTTCACTATAAAAATTGAATATTCTAAGCCTTCCTATTTTGAACTATTTCTAAAATGCCCGGGCAATAGGAACCAGTTACCCGGGCAGCAATAGGAACCATTTTCTTTTAAAATATTGTATTTCAGGAACTATCATACTTAGAAACCTGAATGTGGTTTCATTTTAAAGAAAAAACCCTCCTCTATCCATTCACATACAGTAGCAGGCCATACGAGACATTTTTTCACTATAAAAATTGAATATTCTAAGCCTTCCTATTTTGAACTATTTCTAAAATGCCCGGGCAATAGGAACCAGTTACCCGGGCAGCAATAGGAACCATTTTCTTTTAAAATATTGTATTTCAGGAACTATCATACTTAGAAACCTGAATGTGGTTTCATTTTAAAGAAAAAACCCTCCTCTATCCATTCACATACAGTAGCAGGCCATACGAGACATTTTTTCACTATAAAAATTGAATATTCTAAGCCTTCCTATTTTGAACTATTTCTAAAATGCCCGGGCAATAGGAACCAGTTACCCGGGCAGCAATAGGAACCATTTTCTTTTAAAATATTGTATTTCAGGAACTATCATACTTAGAAACCTGAATGTAGTTTCATTTTAAAGAAAAAACCCTCCTCTATCCATTAACATACAGTAGCAGGCCATACGAGACATTTTTTCACTATAAAAATTGAATATTCTAAGCCTTCCTATTTTGAACTATTTCTAAAATGCCCGGGCAATAGGAACCAGTTACCCGGGCAGCAATAGGAACCATTTTCTTTTAAAATATTGTATTTCAGGAACTATCATACTTAGAAACCTGAATGTGGTTTCATTTTAAAGAAAAAACTCTCCTCTATCCATTAACATACAGTAGCAGGCTATATGAGACATTTTTGCAGTGTTGCAGTTTTTGTGGGACGGTTTGCAGGGAAGTAATGGAGGTGGTTCCCAATGCCCGGTGGTTCCCATTACCCGACCCTCCCCTACGATATTTCGTTTTCTGTTCGTCAATAGTCCTTCATCGTTTGATTCGTTACTATTGTTCTAGGCGGAAATTTTCACTTTCGTGTGAAATTCTACGTGTCCGATCCGAGTAAATTACAAGACGAGTATACGAGGTACAATTTTTACTTGCAAATCCGAAAAGATATTCTTCAAGGAAAGTTGTTGGTCTCGCCAAATACTGCCTGCTTACTCGCCAGTTATACTGTACAATGTTAGTATACATTCTTCAATTTAATCTCATCGTTTTACTCTTAATTTTGATATTTTAACGATAAATTTTCAATATTTCAGCCGAGTTGGGAGATTATCAGCCAGATGAATTGAAACCAAATTATTTATCCGGTATGATGCTGATACCTGGACAAACTGAAGAAATGGAGAGGAAAATCGGCGAGCTTCACAAACTGCACAAGTTCGTGTGATGAACTACGTACTTATTTTGCTGTATTCTTACCGATTAACGTTATTGATATTACTTAGGGGCCAAACACCAGCTGACGCCGAATTCAATTTCTTAGACCAAGTTAAAAGACTAGATACTTACGGAGTCGATCTTCATAGAACTAGAGTAAGTTCAGTAAACGAGTAATGTTTGAGTAGAAATAAGTACCTATCGAGTGATATTTCAAGTTTTCCCTATTTTGAATTTTTGAAACTTATCAAAATTAAAAGCTAATCAAATTTCGAGAAATTAAATAGTTTTTCTATGAAAGAACGTACTTGAGGGAAGCAGTTATTTTCCAATTCAAATCTGTTAAAATTGCATTATTTTTTCATCAAAATTTATGCAGAAATCAGCGGAGAAAAGACGCCCAAATTTTAGGATCATATTTACTTTATCCATGTAAAATTACTCGGATATATTACCTACATCTTAATATTTTTGTAAACGAGATATTTAGAAATTACATTTAGCCTAGAACCGTTTTATCTAACTATGTACGTTCTGTGTTCTAGGATTCTTCAAATAAAGAGCTTCAAATCGGAGTCACTGCCAATGGACTCGCTGTCTTCCAGAATAATATCCGTATCAATATGATTTCCTGGGCCAAAATTGTAAAAATATCTTTTAAACGAAAGCAATTTTTCGTGCAAATTCGTAGAGAACCGGTACATGTCTCAGTCATCGAAGTGATTTGGTTCCATGTAGTCGTACAATTTTTTAAATAATTTACGCTTTATTTTTCAGTCTGAAAGTTACGACACCTTGTTGGGATTCAACATGCTTACATATCGTTCATCAAAGAACTTGTGGAAATCGTGCGTCGAACATCACACTTTTTTCAGACTCGATTCGCCGCATATGATTCGTAAATTATTGCCACCTGCGTTACGACTCGGATCGAAGTTTCGTTACTCTGGACGAACTGAATTTCAGACTCTGGAGGAGAGTAAAGAAGTTTGCAGTCGACGAGGCTTTTTTAGGTACCTATTTCGATGTTTCCTCTATTTTCTCATTCCTCCGCAGTAATTCGCTACAATCAGTAAACGTATCCGTGAATTTTGTAGGAGTAGTTCGAGGGTTGGAACGAGAAGTTCGGTAATGCCCACGATAGAGGAGAAAACTAAATCATTAATTTCGTCGAGTCGAAGCGTACGACTTCAAGATAACAAAAGCACAATCACAGGTACATGGGAGTCAAGAAAAACTTGGGGAGAACCGTCAACGCCGCATCCGTCAGATGAGTAAGTATCACGAATACCCAAAATTTTTTGTTATGGTTTATGCTCTCCCTATTTATTTCTAAGGAGCATAGGTATTATCTTTTTAGTATTCTTTTATTTTTATTAAATTTTCAAGGCTAACAAGAAATTTTATCTGAACAAAATTTTTTTAAACAAATAAAATAACGTAGGTTGCTTGAAAGAATTTGTAGATGCACTTTTTCTCTTCTTGTTATAACGACGTCATGAACTTGTTTTTTTTACATTCTCAACCAGAATTGTTCCCTCAACTTCATCTTACGTTACTATACAAAAAATTTCTAACTACGAGTACAAAAACTACGAACGTTTGAGACGTCTGCTTTTTTCTTATTACAGCGAAGGAGGTTTTCTTGATCGTCAGAATAGTGTGAATGAAAAACCAAAAACACCCGCATTTTCACCTATTTTACCATCTAAAACCATTATCACGTACGTCGATGACGATACCACTGATTCTCTAACTGAGCGAAGCCATCAAGCTGCCGGCAGCATATATGATATTCCAAATTACGAAACTCCCGTACCTCAGGTAAAGTTTTCGGTACTTTGACAATTGCGTCCGAAAGACAGAAAAAGGGGTGAATTGCGTCCGTATAAAAATGGGGAGATGTATGAATTGCGTCCAGTTCTTTGTTTGTTCCCAAATTGGGCTTATAAATTGAGCTACAAAATCAAAAATGAGCTACAAAATGAACTAAAAATCAAGCTTACAAATGAGATTACAAATTGAGCTTGCAAACTGAGCATAAAATTGAGTTCAGTAATAATTTTCAAAAATATTGATTTTGTAAATGAAAAACCAAATATAATATAAACATACATTGCGGCCAACATTGCTCCAAGTTTGATTTGATAGGCTAAAATTTTTTCTCAAAAAAAGTTGAACCTTTTTTCATGTTTTTATATACAATTGATGTAAAAAAGAATTCATCTTCGCCTTCACAAATCTTTGTAGACTTTTTTTTTTTTTGCAGGGAGGTGCTTTTGTATTTAGAGGAAAAAAAATCCACAAAAAAAGTCAGTTTTCCAAAGGATAAGTCTGACACTGAATAAGAAAACATTTGCTGGTTGTTCCCTTAAGATGACATTTCTAATTTCATCAGTTCGAAAGAGTAGTTTAAACTCATGAATTCACTAGCTATATTTTTTTCGATTTTATGACTTGATAAAATTTCATTTGGAACTGCACTTGACAATTTTTGGAGTTACCTAAAAAAGTTCCAGCTGCACCTTAGAATAGGCCCTGATTTCTCCCTCTCTCGAATATCTGTTAAATGCGTCCGGTGAAAATTATAGTAAATTTCACCGAACGCATTTAACACAACCCTCGAGATTCAGCGGACGCAATTGGCCCATGTTGGAAATATTTTGCGGACGCAACTCATACATCTTGCAAATATTTTGCAGACGCAATTTGCCAATCTCAAGATTGTGTCCTGCCAAATAGGACGCAATTGGCGCCCAACCAAGTTTTCTGGCTCGCATATTGATTTTCCCTAGTTCAATGATGAAAAAAATCCTGTTCTAGTCTAGTTCAAAAGGCACATACTAAGGATAGTTGACTTTGCAGGTCGAGGAGAATATTGTGTTGATTAAATTATTGCCAGACGAGCAAGGACGTTTTGGTTTCAATGTCAAAGGGGGTTCGGATTTGAATATGCCTATACTGGTATCAAGAGTTGCCCCGAATACGCCGGCAGATCGCTGTTACCCTAAACTAAATGAAGGAGATCAAGTACGATGAAATGACTTTTTGAAAATTTTTTTCTTCCAATATTTAGCGTATTAAATTGCGTTCGTTATCGTTCCGTAGGTGTTGATAATAAATGGATGTAACGTGAATGGTCTAGAACACGATCAGGTTGTGAAATTGATCAGGGCAGCTAGAGACTCGCCTACTGGAACAGAACTGACGCTGACGGTGAAGCAGAACTGTGAGTAATTTATTCGAATAGGTATTTCACTTTAACGACATTCGAGACCATGTCGTCGCTTCATACCAGTTTTCATTCGGATCTATGAAACATTTTTACTAGTGATGTTAAGGTTCAGTTTTTTTTTAAAACCGTTACAGTTTTTAACCGTTTGAAAAGGAGCGGAGTTTTTTTTCACCGGTTATTTTTGCTCCGGTTTTTTTTTTCAGGTTAACCGGAGTTTAACCGGTTAACTGTCCCTTTTAACATCCAAAAAAGCTACTCGTATCTACTTACCTGGTGGAGTATTTAAGTGTATTAATTGCTCAAGGCAACAACCAACCAGAATGTTCAAAATTTCGCGTAAAATTCGAAATTATAGCACTGCAAGCCCCGCTAGAAAAGCTGGTTTTCGACTGATAGTACAGGGGTGTCATGATCCACAACAAAAGTATTGATTTTTGACTAAATTTTTGCTAATATCTACTTAACCACAAAACCGATTAACTTGAAACCTATATCAGACCTAAAACTCGTCGAAATTTACTTCTGGTGCAAATTTCAGTCCTATTGGTTTGGTTGTTCGTCTCTTCTCTCGTTCAAAAGAAATATAGCCCCAAAAAATCACCATTTTTAACTACATTTTCACTAATATCTCTTGAACCGCCGAACAGATTGACTTGAAATTTCTATCAGACCTAGATCTAGCTGAGATTGACCTCTGATGCAAATTTTAGCCCTATTGGTTTGATTGTTTGTCTGTTCTCGCGTTCAAAAGAAGTATATGCGCGCGGAGGGAGACAGAATAATAATAATAAAATAAATGAAGAATTATGAAAATGTGAGATGGATATTTTTGGATTCTGTAGATTCTGAAACAAAAAATCACTGGAAGAATCATAATTTTGTTATTCAGTACTATATTTAAAGTTTGTCAGAAATTCTATTGAGCTTCCTTTGAAGCCTCTGAGCTCTTAATTGAGTTCAGTGTTTGAAGCTTGATAGGATTTTCAACTACAGGTTAACCGGTTAAAGTCCGGTTAACCTGAAAAAAAAACCGGAGCAAAGAAAAACGGAGGAGCAAAATCCGGAGCAAAAAAAACTGAACCGTTTCCAGTTAAAAACCGGTAGAACCGGATCAGTTTACCGAACCTTAACACCACTAATTTTTACTCCATGTTACGTCTTTTATTCTTTCGAAATATGAAAATACCATGGAAAGCGTCACGTTTTTTCTCCGATTGTTATTCGCAATTTTTCATTTCGTTTTAGTATTGTACGAATCCGGAGGACAAGAGGAGCCTCCGTATCAGTACGTGCCTGAATCTCCACTCTGTGAAATGCAGAAAGGTGTCGGCGCTTTGGAACAGTCAATGTTACTACTAGCCGACGGCTTGGCCAGCGGTGCATTGGTGGCTCAGTTCGAGCAGCTCTATCGCAAAAAGCCTGGTCTGACGTGTAACGAAGCCAAAAAACCGGAAAATATCAACAAAAATCGATACCGTGATATATCGCCGTGTAATTGACGTTTTGTTTTTGAAAAGCGATTTAAATTTTCAGCGATCGTTGGTTAGGTAATATTTTGTTCATTTGAATTGCAGATGACGCGACTAGAGTCATTCTGAGTCGAGGAAAAGATAAAGATTACATTAATGCTAACTACATAAATATGGAGATTCCGGGTTCGGGAATTATAAACCGGTATATCGCTACTCAAGGTATGTTAGTCATGTTTTTCATTTAGCTTTTGTCCATCTGGAAAACGGAAATCCTTTTCGGCGCAGAAAATTTTATCAAAATTCGAGAAAAAAAAAACCTACTAAGAAATGAAATAATGTAAATAAAGACTGCACATAAAATGCGATTCGATCAAAATGAAGGTTGCTCTTACGAGAACCATAGTGAAGGATGTCAAGATGGAACAGTATTTTGAAAACTATTTTTTACATCGGATATTGAAATGCAATTAAAGCGAGTAAGTCGATGCTCATACTAGGTTATTTTTAATGGAGCGAATGAGGCGAGCAACGAGGTTCATTGAATCAGTGGCACACATGTATTTTTAAATAGGTTGTGCAAGATCACTTGCGGGGCCCTTTTCAGCAAAGTGGCCCCCTCATAATTTTGTTCATTTCAATGTTTTTCAACATAATATTTGGTAGTAAAGAGCGGTCAAAATTCCCATCTGATGGGGCCCCTAAATTGTGAAGCCCGGTGCGACCGCACCACTCAACCTCCTAGGTGGGCGCCACTGCATTGAATGGATACTATGGTCTAGCTGGCTCAGAGTAACCGCATATCGCACACCCTCCACAAAACTGCTACAACTCGCAAAAACCGTATTTTCAGGAGAGCCGTTTGAAATTTTTAATCTTAAAACTGTCAATAATCAGTGAATTTTTAACGGATTTTGTTTGTTGAAACGTCAAAAGACTTGTATTGTGGTCTAGTTTCTGAATGTAATAATATTTTCCCCTTCAGTGGTCAAAAAATAGCCCCCATGCAAGTTGTATCCCTTTTGTCCAGCCAATAATGAAGAAAATGGTTGAGTTGTATCAGTTTTGTACAGTTATATCAGTTTTGTACATAATTTGAGTGTTATTGTTTCATTAATGACATGGTTGTAGAACTGCGAATTGTATCAGTTTAGTAGAGTAATGTTGAGTTGTATCAGTTTTGTCAAGTAATTTTATCAGTTTGTTTGAAAAAGTTGAGTTGTAGCAGTTTTGTCCATTGAATAGCAGCATATTTCTGAAATTGTAAACTGATACAACTGTCCTGGAGGGGTCTGGGGGTGGAATTTCGCCAAGGTGAATATGGGGGATCAAAGTAGGACCCTTATAGACCATTTTTTCACTACTAACTCAAAACTTGATTTTTGCGAGTTGTAGCAGTTTTGTAGAGGGTGTGCGATATGACTACACGTGTTCGTTATAAAAATTATCAGATTATATTCACTAAAAATGTCGTCAATTTTTTGAAAACATTTTTTCAAACCAACATCATCGTGTGATTTTGTTTGTTCGTGTCAGGGCCTTTACAAAATACGATAGAAGATTTTTGGCAAATGGTATTAGAAGCACAGAGCACGTTAATTGTTATGGTCACGACGATCATGGAGCGTGGTCGTTCTAAATGCGCGAAATATTGGCCTCCCGTGTCCGAAACTTTGGAACTCGGTACCTCGCTTCGTCTGAAAACCACCAAAGAAGAATCAGATTCGACCAGCACTATCGTCTTCCGCGAATTTGTGCTGTGGGATTTGACGGTTCGTAAATAGTCCAATTCGTAGAACACAAATTTCCTCTTGGTTCCCGGTCAAAGTCCCAAATGGAATTTCCCAAATGGACAATCCCCCGAACAGACTTTTGTGAGAATTAGGGTGTCCCGAATGGTTCAAACCCCGATTACGGGACCCCTCCTTTTGTTTGTTCTCTATCGTGAAAAAAAAAAAGACAGAATAATTTTTTTTTCTTGCATAATTATTGTTGAAGTAATGCAGTGAATAAAATTGATTTTATTTTGGCTGAAGAATAAAAAATTGATTTTTCAATTGATTGTAGGTATTTATAATCCAGTGCCCAAGCCAACCTGCTCAAACTTCTGATTTTAAATAGCTAAAATTTTCAATTTTGAGAAAATTGAAAATATAATTAAAATCTATCCACTTGGATATAAACCAATGCAAAAAAGGAAATAGACAGAAAAATACTTCAGCTACCAACAAGACCACTAGATGCTCGATGCAAACCAAAATCTTAATGAAAACTAATCCAGTACTCATACCCATCTATCAGCAACTTGTTGTCCACCACTTTGGCCATGTTTCACACTCATTACACTTCAAAATGTTCTGCAGTCGAGTGGGTAATACCTTCATAATATTTCCATGGTAAAATTATTTGTGGTGACTGGTTATGTGTAAGAAAGAGGGGGCCCCAGATGGGTACATTCGAGAAATAGGTATTCAGGAGAAAGGAAATTGAGGAAAAGGTCTTCGGGGAAAAACGTATTCGGGGGATAGTCCATTCGGGAAATTCCATTCGGGATTTAGATATGTATTAATCAGTTGAGAAAAAATATTGCAGAGTGGCGAATCTCGAGAAATTACTCAAATGCAGTATATGGCGTGGCCAGATCACGGCGTACCCGACGACATGAGCCGGTTTCTTACTTTCACCGAGAATGTACGACGTGCTCGAGCCGGCATGGTGGAGCCGGCCATCGTGCATTGTTCTGCCGGCATTGGACGCACTGGCGTATTGATTCTGATGGAAACTGCTATGTGCCTTATCGAGGCCAACGAACCAGTCTACCCGCTGGATATCGTCAAACAAATGCGAGACCAACGAGTAATGATGATTCAAACTGCTGTAAGTGATTTGTACATATTTTCTCGTAAAATACGCTTTTCGCCAAAAGCGCATAAGTTTTGGAATTTCCAAGTACCAGTCTTCACGTTTATTCATGGTGACGATTCTTTATAGACCAGGAAAATTAGGTTTGAAAAGTTGGGCGAAAAAGAAGAGAAAAAGATTTTATGCCTGGAATGTGCTGGGGGTAGTCCACGGAATCTGTGGTAAAAAGTCTCTGCCACCGCTCGCTTTTCTTCCCTGCTGGGGGGCTCGTAAGTGTTGAAAGTTAACGTTTTTCAGCAATAACTCAAAAACTATGCTAGATATCCATTCTGAAGTTCATTAAATTTGTATTCCATATCAAATTTCTTATGGATAAAAAAAAAATTATCTCATTTGGTGACATAAAAGTGTAGAAAGTGAAAAATGAAAATACACAAGTCAAATTTCCCTTAATTTTAGAGTTATTGAGGACAGACGCTTGAAAAGTATCGTTTTTCAACATTTTAGATCTATTTTTAGTCTTCGTGTTCTGATCACTCTCGGTTTCATTTTTGATTAATTTTTTTTTTTTGTTTTTGATTTTCTATTCCACATAATAGAGTCAGTATCGATTTGTATGCAGCTGTGTGCACTATGCGTTTACCGAAGGGCTCGTGAAACCGCTTCCTGAATTTTTAAGGTGATGTGATTATGAAGGTAAAAATTGAATGATATTGGTTTTGTCCGTCTACAGCGAAAATGCAGCAGTTGGTGTGATACTCGTCGTATTTACTATTTATGTTTTTTTCTCTTTCTTATTTATTTATTTATTTGATCATATTTTTCATACGTATCTTTAGCCAGGTAGTATTATCAAAAAATTTGTTAGAAACAACATGGATTGGTATTATTTTTGCCAGCAGAGTATGATGAAACAAATTTATGATGGCGTACTAGTCGTACAAAATGATTTTTTTAAATTTAATTTACTATTAGAAATTAATGAGGAAATTATTAGTGATTATTCACCTGCCATTGACTCTTTTTTTTTTCTTGAATATTATTTTTCTTTTTAGCGCACTACAGTGCACTTAGTTGAGTATAATTCTTGTTCAAATAAAAATCTTGAAATCTTTCAAGTTCACATTTTAAGAAGACAATATTTAATTACTTTATTTATTTACTTTTTTCGTAAGTGTTCGCTTTTTGGTTGCGAATTTCGTACTTAATTTAAAAGTTAAGAGTATTTTTCTCTCGAACGAACTTAATTTTTATATTTTTAACCGAAATTATACGATGTTCATATTCGTTTCTTCAGCGCAACCGTTGTTCATTCGTTACCGGCAGGTCAGTTTGTGATTTTGGTGGTCGAGGAAGACCCGCCTTTGTGTTCAGTTCTGTATGTGCATTAAGCAATGAGAAAATGAAATCTTCATTTTCATATAGTAGACGTTAAACGCATAGACGAATATGCGATTTAAAATTGTCATTATTATGGTTAGTATTTTTCATTTTGAGTTGAAATTTTGACGTCCATTTTCGTCCATTTTCGATTTTCGCCCTCGCTCTTCTCTTTGGAAAATGAAATTGAATTTTTAATCGATCGTATTTATATCGGAAAGATTTGTGTAAAAGTATTATTTTAATGCCGTCCTAACGATAATCAAAATATTGCACAAATACTATTTCACTCGACACGTGGGTTTTTTAAAGTAATACTTTCTTATATTCTTATTTTGTAAATTTTCTCCACACATTAACCGTGCACTTTTGTTCTCAAAAATAACAAAACTCGAGTCTTGGCGCTGCTAAAAAAATCTGTGGGAAGCGATGAAAGTTACCATCATTGAAAATATATTCTGCTCTGTCATTGTACGAATGAAGGGCTGAGAATTGCGAGTCTCATTTGCCAAATACTCTGTTTTGAGCAAACATTCTCAGCCCTTCGAATTATATTACTTTCAACATATCGATTCAGAAATTTTAAAATCATTTCGACTATCCGCATAAAAAGTTGGTTCCTGGCGAATCTCTTGTTTTTCATTACAAAAATTTACTTCGTTTGATTTGATAATGTATGTAATTATGTATGTACTTTGAAAACTTTTGTTATTGCTAGAATGAAAATTTTTTGTACAGTAATAGTTACCAAAAAAAAAAAACCCTAAAGAAACGTAATTTACTTTTAAATTTTTGATTTAGGAGCGATAGATTCGAGTGTATTTGGTACTTTTTTCGTGTTTTTTTTTTTCAATCTTGTGTTTTATATTTTTATTTTTAGTCTGGTATTTTTTAAATCGGTACGAAAGTTTAATTATGAAACATTAGTGAAAATTAGTGAAACAACTTATTGTAAATGTATACCCGTCAACTTTCGATTATTTTAGCTGGTTTACTGGTAGGACAAAAGGATGGAAATTGTGAGTATTTTGGATTTAAGATTTGTTCGGTTGAATCTACGTGATTTATATCTGGCAGCTCCATTTTATTATTCTTTTCGACTGTACTTAAATCCGTCCTCTGAAGTTCAGCGTCTTGTTTTCAATTACAGGGTTTCAAAACAATTAGAGTATAACAATTAAGAATTATCGAGTTTGTGAAATTTCTTACTTTCGCATCTACGAACTTGAGCTCAAATCTAGATATAAGTCAAGTCGTTTTTGAGTGCAAAAATTTTGAAAAATTTCTTACGATATTGCTCTGTGTACAAATTTTTATTTCTTGTCGGATCGATTAGCAGCTCATTCACAATTTTTGAAATGTTGAAATTTTTTTTCTTTTTTTTGTTATTGATTATTTTTTTTAGCATAATTTTTTACTTTGTACGTAATTTTTTCTTTCAATTTTTCAATCAATGATTAAACCTATAACGTTGATGAAGAAATCACGTCACCCGTTGAATTTTTTTTTATCCATTAACTTGATGATTTGATACGCATTAAATGCGATTTTTATTTATTTTATCTTATTCTTTCATTCTCCATCAAAGATTTACTGTTTTACTACTGTATAATGGATAACAATATTTTCAATGATCTTTGTCTCTACTGTTTTCAGTTTTTTTTTTTTTTTTTTTTTTCATTTGTCTTTGTTTGTTCATGTCATTAATACTAATCTGCGATTAATACATTTTTTTTTCTCGTAGTTTTAACGAATGCAGTTCAATTTTTTTTTGGTAAGGTTTATCGTTCAATTTGAAAGTCAGGTGTAATTTCTCGAAGATATTTCAAGAGTTGAAAAATCTTTCTTATGTTCGATGCATTTTATTGATTTTTCCAATAGTACCTATCAATCATTATTTCGCTATGAACGGATCTGGTTGTAGAATGTACAGTGGCAAAGACAATCTAGTAGGTGGCAAGTAAATGTGACTCACGAGGGATTTTAAGTAACCGGTTGTGGGATGGCCTGTTGGTCTAGGGGTATGATTCTCGCTTCGGGTGCGAGAGGTCCCGGGTTCAAATCCCGGACAGGCCCATTTTGATTTTCAAGCTTTTTTCACACATTAACATTATTTATCGGGAATTGAAACTTTTGGTTTTGAAGAATGGATAATTCGGGTAAAAAACACGACGATCGCCAAGCGTCAAATCTCTCTATATTATAAAATCAAATATTTTATATAAAAATTCAAAAATACCTTACGTAGGCTATACTATTTTAATAGACTTTTGAGCATTTACACAATGATTACACAATTCATGGCTTTAAAATTCCTTTCTCGTTGTATGTTCGTATATAAGTAATTCTCTTACAGTCAGGCATTCCAGACATGAACAAGGAACAGACATCAACTGAAAATGAGTGAGAAAGTAAAAGGAGCCGAAGTTTTGGCAGAAACATGGACAGATTCAGGTATATCCATTTTTTCTTCCTCTTGTAAAAGTTCCCCTGTGAAACCTATGTTGCGTTAGCCTTAAACTGTATGAATAAAAAACTTCAGGAAACTCCGGGGAAGACATACATTCTGAAAAAGAAGCCAAAGAGAAGAATACTGCGACTACTTCAAGTTTATTCAAATCGTTAATTCAACGATTTGCTGAAGAAACAGTCGCAGTAAGCTGTGTCTTACTACTAATAAACCTTTTCTTACTGAAAAAATTTTGTGCTCCCTGCATAAGTTTATGGGAAACTCGATATATCGTAGTTATGAGAAGGAGCTTGGGTTGAATATCTTTTTATTTTTGTACTACCGCAAGAAAATCAACCTGAACTATCATATAGTCGGATTGACAATAATGTGTGCTTATTTTTGTAGATTTACCACACAAAACAGTATGCTAAGAAGTATACTGGGGATCAGACTGAAGGACAAGGTGAGAGTGGAGACAATAAGACAAAAAATTAACGCAGCAGATATAGGATGGGATGTTAGAAAATTAAAATGTAATCATGCGGGTCATCTGGCTACGGAGACTGATTCTGGGAGCAAAATTTTCTACGAATGGACCCCACTCGAATCTAGAAGGGGCGCCCACCCACCCGGTGGAGAGATGAAATCACCATCAGACTTGGCCCACTTTGGGAGAGAACTACCCAAAACAGAGCAAACTGGAAAAGGATGGTGGAAACCTATGCCCGGCATTGGGCGGACTCGACAGCACGGCGGCTTACCTGAGTCGCGGGCCCGAGTCCAAGGTGTATAATAAAAAAATAATAAAAAACATTTTTGTAGGTTTACAGTAAATTTTCGAAAGAATAGCTAGTACCAGTGATCACGTCGTAATAAATCGAAAGAGAACAACTTCGAACTGAATTTATTAAGTGGAAATCGGTAATGGTACGTTATTTGTATTTTCTAGGTCTTGTGTCTCCTTCATATCGATTTATTCGCGTTACTCTTTCAATAGTTTATTGCGATGTCTAAATTTTCAGGAAGTTTGAACGACTGCGATCGTCTTCAAAATTTAAATTTACTTTAGAGACGCTTGAAAAGTCTAGAAAACCATGTAAAGTTGGTCGTGAATTTTGGAACTTCAAAGTTTGTCATAATGAGAAGTGGAAAAGCATCTTTTCAGAATCAAATGACGAGATCAAGGAATAGGAAAAGAATTTTTTAAAAGTTTACTTGGGTGTTAGAAATTGGAATTATATCAAAAATAACATGTAAAAAAGTAATCGGAATTATACTATCTGATCCGATCGAAGAAAAAAAAATTTTTAATGAGAACTTGAAAAAAATTTATAAAAAAAATTCATTTTCTGACACGTGACCTCATGTTAAAAACTGACAATGAAACGTATGACTGTGTGAGAGTGTGAGCGTATAAAAACTGACATGAAAATAAAACACAAAACATCCACTGATCCACAGGTGTGGCATTTGATAACAAATTACTCAAAATTTAGTTTTTTGTTTTTCTAAAATTCGTAAATTTAGCACGAATTTTGCAATTTCGGCTCAACAGTCAACAGTTCAAGCTTAAATACTATTGATTTGATGTCGTTATTTTCAACCTATAAAACGTTGATTTAATTCATTATCAATTATAAAATTAATGACTTGAAAGCGGTTCTCACAGTGGCTCATAAAAGAGTCATTTCTCTTCGTTGTCCGGTGGTGAAATTCTTTTTTAGTCTGTAAAGAGTGTTATAAAATAAAATGTCCAGAGACAGTAATATAGACTATCCTAGAGCTTCGGGTAAGATTAATGACTTTTAATTCTTCTCCACAGTGGGCTCTCCGTTGGTATTCCTCAGAAGTAATCAAGTTTTTCAAAATGGGGGAAATTATTGCCATATTCTGCAGATTTAGCGGATCCAAAACCACCTCACTGATTTTAATACCTAATGTATTTGTCCAAATAACTATTTATTAAATAATAACTTTGCAACATTTTTTCAGAGAAGCTAGTTGTCGGTGGTTTTCTAGTGTACCTCGGAGGTCTCTTTCTTATGGTTTCATTTTTCAGGTAGTGAAATTTTTTATTAAATTTTTGCTACCGTGAAAGAATTGTCATGCATTGTATTCATTTTCAGCCCTTATTGGATCTCTTCGTATGATGAGTCGTTCAGTTCTTTCAGAAACATGGGCGTTTGGGAATACTGTTTCAACAATTTTCGATATCCGTATTATCAATTTGACAAAGTGTTTGACGGATGTAAAAGTGTTTTGAGTGACGAGTATTACGTTATACGAGAATGGCTTCTTCCAGGTAAGATTGAGAGACTATGAAGAGTCTTTAATGACGGTAAGAATGACCCGCATTGACTGTTTCGTATCATTGAAAAAACTAAAAACTGAAAAAAGTTTTGTTGAATGATGGCTGATTTTACTTATTACCTCAGTTGAATACTCAAGTCACGTCTTCTGACTTGATTATCTTTTTAAAATTAAATATTGAAGAATATTAAGACATCTTATCTCTTTTGGTTAGAAAACCCTTAGGATACGGTAGTACAAATTTTCTGTACTTGTCTTACTCGTAATTTTACGAAAGTGTCACTATGTCGAGGACTAACATGTTGGTAGTTGGTACTGCTGATTAAATAGGATCAAGGTCATTCTTACAATTTTGTCGTCATTTCTAACATTTTATTGATTTTTTTTTACCAAATTTGATGTTTATTTTGTTTACAGGATGGCTTCTCGCTTTGGAGTTTCTGATCAGTATCGGGTTATTTTGTACACTCAGTGCACAACTGATTTTAGCAGGAATTGTTACACGGTATCCTTTAGAATTTATTCTCCGACAAGAATATCTGCTTATAACAATTTCATTCGTTGCCTCAACCGTCACAAGTAAATATTAACTTGGTCTCACAAATCCGTAAAATAGGTTTGAACCTTTTGATTGATTTTTTTCGAACGTGTGCAGGTGTTTGCATAGCCCTCATGCTGATCATCTTTCCATGGAACTGCTGGCGTCGTGACTGGTTGATGTATCCCATGTTTAATCATCTCTCATGGGCGTACTATAGTTTATTCTTTGCCCTTCTTTTCCATCTCATCGGAACCAGACATCTTTATAAGGTGATCATTTTTCCCCTTTTATCGAGTTAATAATAATGACATTGAGAGCTTTTAAGCATCACAGATTCAAGAAATGAAGACCTGATCTTGAGAACAGCTATATTCTACTTTTTCCTCTTGACGATTCAGACACTAATTTTTAGTGTACAGGGCATTAATCTTTATTTTTCAATCTTTAAACGTGCGTAGGTTGGCTAAATTTTAAACTCTACGATTATAGGCCTTATAATCGATGTGAGAATTTAGAGTGAAAAATTCATTAGTAATTTACAGCGCAGAAAAATATGAATAAAAAAAAAATTCTTCATTTTCGAAACGGTTCAAAATTATATCCCTTTTCCTGCATTTTCTTCCTTGTATTGGAAAATTAACCGAAATTCACTGAAGTATTTCGTCGGTCTAGTGCGAAAAGGTTCTTTTCGGAAAAAAATAAATTTTTCAGGAGAGCGAAATGAAGTTTCTAACACGATATTTATCATGGAAAGGAATGGTTCACAGCTCCAGATCGAAAATTGTATGATGCGGGCAACTATCTAATTTGAGTATGATGTAAAATGCTCTATTAAAAAGACCTGGAGATCGTAGAAATTACTAATTTAGTTCAAAAAATTGCGCGGAACCTTTTAACTCTGGTATGAAATTTTCTGGCAGTGGGAAAAATTGACAGTGCAAAAAGGTTCCTCAGGAAATTATAGTGCAAAAAGGTTCTTTGATTCAAAACGAGGAATTTTTTTGCATTACAGAATTTTATAAGGGCTATATCATTTTTTTTTTTTGCACTAGATTACCATATCTAGGAACTTTTCCATTTCAGGAACCTTTTTGCTCTGCAAAATTTTCGAAGTCGTTTTGAAGAACTTAACGTTTTTTCGAAAATTACCCTTAAAAAAATCATCGGAGGTCAAAATCAATGTTACCATTGGAAAGAGCACGAAATTTCCTTCAGGACAGCATTAAATCTCCCTGTTCAAAAAAATTCTGAATCGGCACCTTTTCGCTTTAGACAGACGATTTCTGGGAATGATTTTGTTGAATAAATATAAAATGTGAAATCTGAGGACTGTCGAGTAAGAATTTCGTCATTAGTCCTATTGGCTAATTTATTCACCATTTCAAACCTGATAAGATTGATTTTAATGTTCGGTCAGATTCTTACAAACAAAACTCTATTTCTTTGCTTGTTTTTCCCATATTTCAGAACAGTATTATCAATTTTTGTTTTTCAATAATTATTTATTCGGCTTCAGGAAACAAGATTCAGCTGGGAAAAGAGAAAAGAAAATAGAAGCTTAGTCATGCAAATGTATCCAAGGCACGATCGTAATGGATTCTACTGAGGAATTCGCATACCATTTACTAAGCCGGAGAATGAATCTTTCTATTCTGATATAATTCTACTCGTATATTGTATACTGTTACTCAGTATTTTGATCTACATTGTTCTAGTGGCTTTAGTTTTTTCTTACTTTCAATTATTCTTTGTACGTCCTATTCCTGAGCACTTCTAGTTAGTATTCATCATGTTACGAGTATTAAATATTTATTTGAAGAAAGTGAAAAAGATGTCGCGGCGATCTTCGCAAAAATTGTATGAGGCTCAACATTTTTGATGTTTCTCAATTCCTGAATTTCCAACTTGGTGATCAAACGTCTAACTTGAATTACCGATTTGTTGATAAATTTCTCACAATCTGCCTGTTTATGGAACATCTCCGTCCATTTCTTAGTGTATCTAGCCTAAGACTTTTTCTCATGTTTTCGAGAATTCTTAATTTTTCACTTTTTGTATAAATCACCTTTGGACAATAATAGTAATTTTTTCTAGTTAAATGACGTATTTTTTTGAGAGGAATGTTGAAAAGATGGATTTCCTTTAGGAAGTGAATCACAATCACCTTGGACGTGCCAATTTCATCAAGAAACACCAGACAGATTTCTATTCGATTTTGAAACTTAGGGGTGTAGACTGTATGGTATGGATTAAAAAACAGGAAATGCACTATTGTCACTCGGTTATGCGCCAATTGATTTGAAATTTTCGTCCATACTCGTATATCCGTTGAAGTACCTATGTCTCTAGGTGCTCGTCCTGTGGATTTATATCCTTAAAATTGCTTCAAATACATTTTAGGCGAATGTAAAAATTGATATCTTTTGGCGTGAACTCGTTAACAAAAAATTGTGAATTCTTCTTTCATTTAAGTCTTTTTTTGACAGAAGAATTGTGCATCTCAAAATTTTTTCTAATAAGAATACCGCTTTTCAACACAAAGCAATTGTACTGGCAATTGCACTGACATGCAAAATTGCAAATCGGTATCAAAAATTTAGCCTTAATAAATTTCCATCGACTTATTTAGAACTCATTATGTTGGACCGTTCAATTATACAGTTCACTTTACCTATGTAGAAGTGCTGTTGTATTTGATTTTTTTTTTTTTCCAAAAAATAATGAAGAAATAATAATGGGGAGAAGAAAAAGTTTTAGTTCGCAGCTGATACATTTTGTAGTAATTATAAATGCCAACAGAATTAATTATGTTTATTGTAAAATTTGAGCGAAAAACTTATTTGTTCTGCAGGTGCTCCAGTACTTCGCAAGTCATTTTTTTTTTTAAATTAAAAATAGTTCTACAATTCATACAGACGCAGTCAATGAATTAATGAAAAATCGAATAGTAAATTAACTGCATCCGAAACAGTTGAAAAAAAATGATAAATTCAGACTGATCTAAATGAAAAACAAAATTTTCAATCCGTTTTTCTCAAAAACTATTTTTTGGACATAGGTAGTTACATTGTAAAAACATGATGAAATTATAGCAAAATCACGATGATTAAATATCGACAAACGTGATTCGCAATACATTATCAAGTATTCACTTCAGAATGTTAGAACAATACCCTCATCACTCCTCATTCAAAAAGTTCAGAAATGTGTCTATCATATAAATCTACCTAAAAATATAATGTTCGTATGTCATGCTGCCAAAGTGGCCGAAGTGTCAAGATAAAGCTCTTGCACGACTTAAAAATTTAGAAGCAGCAACAGATGCTATTAAAATATATTGGGAAGACACATTCAAACAGAAATATCGTCCCTGTCTTTCGCAAACCTCGTAAATTCAGTTTTGGATTATCTTCAAATTTTTATTCATTTCATAGCAGTTGAAATAAAACTCGTAATTGAAAAAAAAAAAATGCATTGAGAAATCGGCTCAAACTAACAATAAATTCATTAGTCAGAAGAAATAACTTTCAAATCTGTATTAAACAAAATTGAAATTGCAATTAAAATACCACATAAACGAGACTTACGTGATAATAAAAATTAAGTTCAATTTAATTGATGCTTTGACATTATCTTGAAAATTTCCTTATAAAATGCAGTGAAGGAGATAAACATTTTTTGAAGCAATTGGACTCGAATTCCACACACCTGATGACAATAATAAAGCCAAAAATTGGACAAGGTGTTTCAATTTTTCAGGTTCCCAACAATTAATTTTTTTGAACTTATGGGTCTTCAAAGAATAGCCGGGACGATATGGATGCTAATTTTTTCATAGTATGTAATTTACTTCGTCAATTATACGCATATCACACTGACGATCAATATTTGTCATTCTTAGCACTGTGACGAAGCATTGATACTAAAAATCAAACCTCAAAAAAAATTTCAATAATGACATCGAAGACACTTGCAATAAGTTTTTTTCAGCAATAGTTTCATTAATTGAGCAAGCAATAATAATTGTTTCATCTCAGTTAATTTTATACTGATAGCAGAGTTTAAAAAAAAATGTTTCGTAAATCTTCCTCCATAAAATGTTACTATTAGCTCAAAAATACTTTGACTGACTTCGAGTACCACTTCATTGATCACATCACATTATTCATTTCAATCAATTTTTTTCCTAAAATAAGGAGTAGATATAATATCATTTGGTGATGTGAAATGTGGAACTTGACCAAAATGTTGCAAAAGAAATTACCTATTATGATTTACTTATACTTACTAAAAAAAAATTCATTTTTTGACCTGATAGTTGCTTTTTAGCCACTCATATCTCAAAAATTTGTTGACCGACTACAGGTACTTTTTTATAGATCGCATCATGCATTCAAGTTTGGAATACTATTAGTATATGAATTATGTCAATCTAGCAAAAGGTACTTAACAATATATCGCCGCCTAAATGAACAATTAATTGATGATATGTATACAAATACAAATATTCAGGATATAATAGATCATCTAGGCTAGGTTAAATATTTCACCACCCTGGATTTAGCCTCAGGTTTTTATCAGATTCCATTAGTACCCGAAGATCTACAGAAAACGGTTTTTTCAACTCACAAGGGGCATTTTGAGTATGCTAGAATGCCCTTTGGGCTGAGAAATGCACCTAGCGTTTTTCAGAGAATCGTTTATATTTCTCCAGTCGGATTAGTGGGAAATTAATATTTTGTGTATATAGACATTATAATATATTTCAAATCGTTTGAAGAGCATAAAATTTGTCTGCGAGAAGTACTTCAGCGTCTTCAAAAATATGGCTTCTCAATACACGCTCAGAACTAGTTTACTGGGGACATATTGTTTCAGACAAGGGTTTGCTTCCGATGTCAGAAAAAGTTGAGATAATCCAAAGCTTCCCTCGACCTGTCAAAGAAATACAGGCTTTCTTAGGTCTCTGCACCTATTATCAAAAATTTATTCAAAATTGTGCCAAGTAAACTGCACCATTATCAACCTCGCTAGAAAAAGAAAAGTCGTTTAGTATGGACTGATAACAGGAACAAGCATTCAATTACCTAAAAAAAGCAATTACAAAAGACGTAGTTCTTCAATTTCCATTCTTCTCACGAAAAATTCATCACCGAATTCAATGGTGTACTCAAAAATTATGTTTCAGCAATACTGAGGGAGTGATAGTTGCAAAAAGAGGATACACACGAATTTTGGCTGAATTTCAATTTGAAAAACTTTTTAAAACATGCTGAAATGACTTCAAATGATCCGGATAAATTAAAATTTGTCGAGTTCAACCTAATAATATTCGCCAAATTATTTAAAAATATTTCAATCATATGAAAAATAAAATATCTCATTTTTCATCTGCAGGTTTAATGCTCGGCCACCTCCGCAGAAATTAATTCGAACTTCCAAAAATGAAATAATGCTTCAATTTTTAAATTTAATTTAATCATCGCGTAGTTCGTTCATTTAAAATAACATGGTACTCAATTTTTCTATAACGATCTACCATAATTTAAAAACTAGGTGAGATGATTTTCGTGGCTCGTACCAAAATGAACACGGATTCAGGAACACGTGCACTCGCATCAGCTGTATTTTGCCCTAAAACAGAAATATTAAACAGTGAACGAATAGTCCAATGAAGAAATAAAATTTGTAAAATTAACCAATAATAATGCAGTTTTCCATTATATACATAGTTTCTCGGCGAAATAGACTATCCATGCTATATAATCTTTGACTGACTGACTCGTCCAAAACAACACACACGCACACCAACGCCTAGAAATTCCGTGCAACAGGTGGGAGAACCAGTTGGTGGTGTTTCCATTTGTAATGAATTTCATAGCGGTAAGCTAGTTTCTCATATTTTGCCATTTGCTGGGTTCGGGTTTTGGTACATTTAAATAGACTCGATAGAGAAAACTGCTTGTCCTTCCAACGGAACGACACGAACAACCGTTCTTTTTTTTTTGTTCTCTATTATTTTTCTCTAGATTTTCTACCGTACCGTTTTCCTACCATCTCCTCCAACACCACCGTCATCTTTAGACGCGTTACGTCTTTCTATCTCAAACGAGTACATTCGAAACGGTAATTGCAGCAATCTTTAGTAGTGGTGTGCGTCGTGAAGCCAAATCACCTTTCTCTCTCTCTCGAGTTTTACTCTTTTTACCTCACCTGTGTACCTTCGTTACCTGTATTCGACTGCCTGTTGTGGCTGATGGTGCCCCTACCCTCTCCACCGATTTGTTTGTCAAGCAGCCAGAGAGAGTAGTATTTTGGTATTGTGTTGTGTATTGTATACGTGTTGAGTATATACCTGAGCTCAGGTTTATTGGTTGTTGCTGTTAACCTGTGGTAGAAGTTCGCAGTGTATGTCGTTACTCGTTATATCCTCGGTATTTCTGTGTCGTCAGCGATAGTTCTCAGTTCAGTTTTTTGGTTTTACGTGTCACTGTGCGACAATTGTGCAGCTAAAAATTGAGAATTTTTGGTAAACAAAAAGTGCATTCGGTAAATGGTGCAGTTCGAATTTGGCGCCATATGCGAGAAATTCGTCTGATGTGTCCGGGAGTGCACGTGTAAATGTATTCATAGATAGAAACTCCTCTTGCTGAAGAAATGAATGGATTTATGCGGTGAATAATATGCAACCAACTCGCCAAGTTTAGCTATCAGTAGACGCCTAGCTGGAAACCATTGTTGATGTTCACTTGAACAGGTCGGTGAAGTAACGATATTAAATGTCCTCACAGAAAATATAATTTCGAGTCAAACTAAGCCAGTAAAATACTCGGAAAATAGAGAGGAAGGCTGAAAAATTGAAGATAACGGGACTTATGGGTGTGAGATGTTTCAATCTCCTAATCGACATACTGGAAGTAATTCCCTCTCTGAGCTATGCTAGATCCACAATTTGAAGGGGATTAACTATTTATTTTTCAAAAAAAATATAGGAAACAAAAGTTGATTTTCAACAAAGTTCCTACGATTTATGTTTTTAGTTTTTTCTTGTTCCTCCTTTCGGAATGGAGGTAGAGTACATTGGGAGAAAACACATTTTACAAACTCTTAAAATTTTTGCCATACTTTTGTTAATGAGTCGCTGAGTTATGATTTCTAAAAACTACTTACTCTTCTCCTCGGAAAGGCGTGAAGAATATTTCAAGAAAAATGAAGTCAAGTAAAATTTTCAATTACGTCTGAGGGCGAGCTAACAGTTTTTGAAAAAAAAAATACAACAAAAATCAATGGGCTTATGTACGAGTAACTTTGTATTGTACAAAAAAAATTTTTGCGCAAAAAGTGTCTACTTTCGACGCTTTTTATCTCTATTTCTATGATAGACACAAATACGTTTTTGCGGGATTTTGTGCATTTATTTTCCATTTCATTTGTCTAATTGCACTGAATTATTCAAGATTTGTTTTCTTTCGAGCGATTATAGTTTTAAATAATGAATGCAGTTGTCAACTTTACTTGATCCGACTCCTCTATATCCAACAACCTATTCAAGATCAAATTTTTTGGGGCCAAGTCCACTCGAAGGGAGGCTGGCCTCTTTCCCTAAATAAGTTCACAAAAAACATTTCATCTTGTCAGTGACTTCGTAGCTTAGGCGGAATTTGCCTCATCAGCTGTGAACCATTCTATTCGATTTTCAAAACATGATTTAAGGGCACTTGGATAAAGGTGTTCGTGCTAAAGGGGAAGTGAGGGAAAAACTCAATTTATTCTATTGTACATCATTATGCTGACAAAAAAATAATTTCTAGCTTTTAACGCTGGTATTTGCATATGTTACAGACTTATCGAATCTCTTACAAATGCGTAAATGTTGGTGGATACAGAAGTAGACAGAGTCCTGGAATATTATGCACAGCATAGTGCTTCGGTGGGTTTGCAAGCCCGTGAAAACGTTTTCTTAGAAACTGGTTTCATTGTTGTTAGAAACGGTGAAGAGAGTAATGAAAGTCGTGGCAGTAGGGCAGAAAATGTAGCTCCCAATAATGAAAATCACAATGCGACTAATATATTCAATGGGGATGCTGGCGATTATCTAGTCCGAGCAGTCGGCCATAATCAACAAAGTGTTGGTAACAGTGACAGCGATAATCACGAAGATGGCTGCAATAATCCAGGTGGCAATACAGGCGATAATAGTGGCCAAGGCACTGGTAATAATGGCGATAGTGGCGAAGTAAATAATGAAGATCACGCCAGTGGGAGTAATAATGAGAATAACGATAACGATGATAATGATAAAAAAAATGATGGCTCTAGTGTGAAAGATAGTGACGAAGAAGGAGTAGACACTGATATCGATGAGGAGGAAAATACCGAGGACGACGATATGATCAAAACTGACAGATTTGATGAGGGCACTAATAGCTCGATCAAAAGCTACCTGGTTAATAAGTTACCATTTCCTAGTGATGATTTCAACAAAGAAGATTCGAAATTAGTTGTCACTAGCACCTCTTCCATACTTTCTAATACACCTTACGACAGTATAGAAGCATCTAATAAACTGAACGCTCCTAACGAAGATTATCTCTCAAACCATATTAATTTCAGAATGAAAAATGCTGCAAATGATTTTGTCGAACTGATTACTATTAAGGGTAACTCTCTGTCGGACGAGTTTTCAGGTACCGAGTCTATGGAATATATTCACGAGACTGAACATCAGAAATTATCTGCCGAATTTGAAAATCGATATACCAATCTAATCACGATAACCCAAGGCGCTGTGGATAAGGTTATTCACACAGATGATGCTGATGCACCTTATAACAAGCACGTGACTACTGCAGCAGCTATTGACTCATCCGAAGTGCATGTTATCACAGGCAGTGATACCCTATCGGCAGTCATTTGTTTGGAAGAGGGCTTAGCTGATGATGATTCTTGGGTTGAAGAACTTGATCGAGATGACTTTGCCACTGAAGAGTCATCGGAAAGTGAGGATTTGTCGTCGTTTATTGAACAAGAGGAAGTTCGACGTTTTAATCGCTGTGATATAGATTTCACACTGCACACAATTGTGGAGGAAAGTGGTGAAGATAGTGACGTCGATGAGAAAGAAAATACAACCACCGAATTGGAAAAATATTTTGTTTTTGAAATCGGTGGGACTAATAATAATGAAGATGATGATGCCATTTCCTCGTCAAATAATGGCGGCCCCGATATGGATAGCATATCAGAGAGCAGTTCGACCATTAGTGAAACTATCGAGATGGTCAAAGTGGCAGAAATTCCGACCAGAAGCGAGAAGAATTCCAGTAGTAGTGACCTGACCCCATCCAGATTAGAAAAATATTTTTTATCCGGTTTCATGGGTTTTAATAAACGAGATTCGGATGGCAGTGTGGGCAGCGATAGCGAAGGAAAGCATAGTCCTGAACAACGTCGCAAAAAGCTGGTTCGTGCTCGAGGCACTGCTAGACATAGTTCCCAAGATAATCTGAATGAAGAGCAGCAAATCAATTATGAAAGCTACTCTGAAAGCTCGGACAGCGACGCAGTGGATACTAATGAAGAACATCACAGTTCATTTGAAAAAAACGATGGCCAGTTCGACACTGTGAAGCGGATGAAAAAGAAGAAACGCTCTGTGGGTGTACCATCGATAGAGCATTTGGAGACCTGTTGTGAGAATCTGGGCGACGGTAAGAAATTAGAAAAAGAGAATGGTCAGCAAGAACTATCCGGTAGTACACTGGAGGAAATTCCAGTTTCCATTCTTAACGATCTCAGTCATAACAGTGTTGCCAAAGACGTGGAATCGGCGCAGACGACAAACGCTGTAGCTCCGAGCAAAAATGAGAAGTCAAAAAATTTGTTGGCACCGATTGTCAACGATACTCTTGCACGAAAAGATAGCTTCAACAACTGGAGTTCTGACGAGGAAACGAATTTAATGATGTCAAAAATGAGATCGTTTTTTAAGAGTATGATAGCCAATCAGCGTAATAAAAATGCTAGTCCCGTCATTAAAAGTCGCAACAAACCACCTCAGCTGGTCTACTTCGAGGCGGAACTCACGCGTTTGATGAAGACTGTTCCAGGTATTCGAGACGATCAGGTTAAAGAGATCGTCGAATATCTGAGCAGCGAGGACACTTGGAGCGATTCTTACGATTCGTCAGACTACACTAGCTCGGATCTGGAAATTGGCACGAAAAAGAGTCCCTTTGGGGAGAACATTTCAGTTGAGCACTGCAAGGTTCCGGATATGTGCGCGGATGGCTCGAAGAAGGACTCGGACCTTGTTTATCGTTGCCTGATGTCGTCATTCCAGCAGCGCTCTGCTGCCGAAGGAGCAGCCCTTTCATCAGACTCATCCGCTTCTCGTTGTTCGCCGCCACTGATGAACAAGGTTATGCAGCACATTGGTTCACGGCTGGTTGCATTGATGCACGAAGTGACCGAGGGCTCAGCAGCTATGAGCGGCGTTGGAAGCGGGCTCAAGGTGGGTGGCGGTCGCTACCATCGACGTATGCAGCCTAAGCTGCCAACTATCTGCACCACCACCGAGGAGGAAGATGATTCTCTGGAAGAGTGCAGCCCCTTGCCTCGGTCCAAATCGTACGATCCACTTCTGGAGGAGTCACGCCAAGAGACGAGCGATAACGAGCGCTTCAGCTGGCGTGGAAGCTTTGAATCGGCGCTGATGACCGGATCGGATTCTCGAACTCGTCTTCCCTCCGCTGGAGAAACATCGGCATCGGCACTGGCCTTGGCTGCAGCCAAACGTCGGTCTGCTGGCGATTTATTATTCAAATCGGGTAATAACAGCCGCGAGCACCTCGATCGAGTACGTTCGTGCGGCAGCATAGGCGGAGGCGTCGAGGATAAAATATGGAGCCTGCGACATCCGCGCAAACGCAGGAGTAGCGTGCCGGAAGCGGTCTCCAATTCTGGAGGCGAATCAGCTGACGGTGAGAATGACAGCGAGGATGACGTGGAACTTCGTCCGCACGAGAGTAGCGAGGAAAAAATGTCCGCTTCGGGCGAAAACCTGGCCAAGTCGACGACCCTTCCCAGAGCATTGCAGACGTCAAATATTATATCTTCGACAAATTCGTTACCGCGCTTATCATCGTCTGTGTCGCCATCCACCAACATTTACAAAGTCAACAGTTCGCATCAGTTCGGAGTCAAATCGGCCAGGTATCGGCCACCGGGCTATAATCCTCGCATGAATGCCGGATCCTATGCTACGTTATGTGCTCCACCTAGGAGGGAATACAATCGACGTAGACAAACTAACCACGAGATACCGTCGCCCTCCATTTCGGTACTGAGTGTTGGTAAGTTGGAAATACATCATTTAGCTCCTACGTATCGATTTTCAAATAACTCGGTACATTTTAGGATAGCTACAGGTGTCAGAAAGTAATACTCCAAAAAATTTAAAAAATGCATAACAAGTGCAAAAGCCTCAAGTTCTCAACTATTAAATTTTTCCCATTTAATATCGGTGCGTAGATGATATAAAACATATGGAAGGAAGAAAGCTATATGTATGACAATAAGCATTCAAGTGATTCGAAGGTACAATTCTAAACAAAAGCAATGCTCGCTACGTTAATATTTTCATGATTATGTATTCTTACAGCGATAAAGAAAATCTGTTGCGAGCAATAAATTTTTCTGTATCAACATATATTCTCCTGATGAGGTGAGAACAGATCTGAATTTTCAATTGTATTGAGAAATGTCTCAATATTTCAACCAACTTACACCCCCACAAATATGGTTGATAGTCAGTTGGTTCTACATAATACATAATTATAAAATCAAAAATTCCAAGAAACTCCATTTTTTCAAATTTCATTTTTCAAGAAGAAAAAAGTCGGCATGGCAATGAAGTCTGTTGATAAACTAATATTATTTTTATCGACACTTACAATTTATTTCAACTCCACTTATAAATTGCTAAATACTCCCAAATGAATGTGGAAAAAAAATTATAAATTTCAATTTGATTTACAGACACGTACTTATTTGGAATATTTCCTAGTATCGATTAAAGATTCTAAAATTTGTTTGAGCAATTAAACTTGAGAAAATAACATTAGTCTGTAGACATACTCGACTCGTACTTGGCTTGAAACGTTTTTTGGGTGAGATAGGTGCTGAAAATTTTCCTTCTATCATAAAAAAATTCCAGTCTTGCATGCAATTGAGAGTAAGTTACATAGTAATAATAAATTGGAAAAAGAAAATAGCTGTAAGAGTTCAGTTCAAGTTTACAAACTCAAGGCTCATTTTACTTATATCACAACCAAGTCCAACTGTCAATGCTACTTGTCCTTTTTTCTTTACCAACGAATGGAGACTACGTCATTAAAGAAGTCACGTATAACGTGAATGTTTTACTCAACTTGATTATATTCACTTTTCACAGCTTTTTTTTTTAGCTATCTTGGATGATTTGATTTATAGTTGGTTCTCGATATTCCATAAGCTATGTCAAAATTATACCTCAATATGTCAGTTGTTGAGTATAAGTAATGTCACTACATCGTTTAAAATTCAATATTTTATTACATGTCTACAGGGACCTATTATTTGCATGAAGTCAAGTACTTAGGCAAACAGATACTTATTAGTCGTCAAAAGCAGCAAAATAGGGGACGAGTGAAACCAAAGGGGAAGAACCCTAACAATGCTCCATATTTTTGAAAATTGAACAAAATTTTATTCGTGAATACGCAAATAGGAGTAGGGTTTCAGTTAAATTGCTATAAAAGTATAAATTCATTTCTATGGATAGACGCATAGGTCATCGCATAGTCAATAGACGAGGCAAAAATGCTTCCCAACAGCACAGCATCGAGTTGAGCGTATGTTCACTCGACGATGTAGGTATCTAAAACCGCATCAACAAATGTGGAGTTGTGGACAGTCACAGCCAAAACCAGTTTCAACGAAAAATGTGATTTTTTTCACTTCGCCATATCATTCTCGTTCCATTCATTCGGTCTTCTCATACAGCTGACTCACTTTTAAAGAACAACCGGAGACAGGAAAGGATTATATGAAAGTGCCCAAGTGGCTAGACCTATTTTTACCAATAATGATACCAAGTGTCACGACTTACTCGCAATATATAATATACTCGATGCATTACCTACTAACATTTTTACTATTTTTTGCAAAAAATTATATAGCTTACGAGATAAAGGTGAAAGTAATTTTTTCTACAATACATCGTGAAATTTCAAACCTCAAACTGTTCTGAAATTCCTAGAGTACCTTGAAAGAAGCGAAGAAATAGAAATTCGTACTATAAACTGGTGTCATAATTTTTTACTCTCGTCCCATTCATTTCATTTCTCATCTGCCTTTGCAAAAATGAATTTCAACAAGATCGAACTAAATTTCACGAATTAAAAAATTCAAATCTCGAGCTGCGAATATATACTTCTCACCCTTCATCATCAGATTTCCCAGATAACCTCCCTCATCTCATTTCAATGGGCACCAAACTCATATGGTGACATAATACACAAACGATACACAAACGTCAAAAACCATTTTGAAAATAACTATGTAGAATAGAAATAAATAGGTACGTAAATTGTTTCATTTTTTTTTACAAGTATTATTCAAAATTGAAGGTTCTCCTTCATTTTGTTTTCTACCTGAAACTTGGCTGCATTTTGATTTTCAAAATTCACAATTATAAATTTATCTCCAGCTCCAAGTTTTTCGTTTTGCTAGTCATTCTTTACTTTATTGTTACCTCCTACTCATTCAATCTTTCTTAAATACTGATTTTCTGTTTACTATAGTTTTTATTTAGTCATTTTTATCATCTTCTGCCTTTTATTCCTATGTCCCCTCTTATTTTATTCACGTGTTATTAATTTTCTGATTTTCTAGTAATTGATTCATTAATCTATCAAACATCAATTTGCGAAAGACAGTTATCTGCAAAAACATACTAAGAATTATTATTGCACTTGTCGATTGCGTATGTCACTCAGATGTGTCACTGCAAAGATGTTCTGATCCCTTTCATTCACTGACTAACCCTCAAGTATTTTTAATGTTTGAAAATCCTTCTTCCATAACTGGAGAAAGAGAAATAAGTATTTTAGGTACTTTTTTTTCTTCGGAAAAATGTTTCTGCCCCTTTCCAATCACCACTGACAAGCTACTCCTCAAAAATATGAACTGAAGAAGGAAAAAAATAACAAATAGCCCTTGTAAACTCTCCAAAAAATTCCAAGACTTTTAGGAGCAGGATCAGGAGGAGAATGATGACATCATAAAACCCATATACGAGTAATTATACCCAGGAAAGCTTGAATTTAGAACCCAGTTTTTAAATTCATTTTCAAACTTCAATTCACCATATCTCAGTGAATTCTCATTTTATAAAGCTCCCGATGATCTCAAATTAACGAGTATAACCTTCTCCTTCACTTAACAACAAAATCTTAAAAAATTCATGACTTAAGGTTCGGTCACCCAAAACCTGTCACATAAGAATCCAACTGCTCGTGCATTCATGGCCGATAACCCTGTCAAGTAACTACCTGGTTGCACCAAACCCACAAAAAATTCTCTCGAAGCAGATATTCGAGTATTTAACGCCTAAAATTTTTTTATATAACCTTCAAGAAGTTACGAAAGTACGAGTGGGCACGACAAAAATGAAGCAAATGTAGCACACTGATACAAGAATGTGATACAACCAAATCTTCGCCAATTTTCACTTTCGTACTAGTTGAATTAAAAACTTGGAATGCGCGTACTTTCGGATTAAAAGAGCAATCTACTTTCTATAAGACAAAAAACGGTAACACCTAAAATTAGATAGCTGACTACGTAACAGGTAAATAAACACGAATTATAATAATGATAATATTGCGATTGTGAAAACGCGCCAACTTCCTTGCGGAAAATTATGTTGTCTCGGCAATTTCATACTCGTCTTATGACAGCGTTGGCAATGGTTGGTTTTCCAGTCTGGTAATTTTCTAAGAACAACTCGGAGTACAGTTTTTATAAATTTCGTTTCTTCCAACAAGTAAAAATGTGTTCAAAGAAATTCAATAGACCCGAAAAAAATGATGGTTTTTTTCCTTTAAAAAAGGTAAAACTTCATTCGGCATCATGTTTCCTATAGATTAAAACAGAAAATGACCTCATTTGGTGCCATAGAAGCCCAGTTGAGGAATTGAAAATGGATAGTCCCATAGTTATGAACCAAAAAGAAAAAATTAGATCAGCGGAATAGAAATTAGGACATTTAGTCGCATTAGTGTGGTGTCAGTTTGAATCTACGAAGGAAATTCATCTTCCTTTTGATCTACAATAGTTTAGAGTTATGACTACACTTATGAATCTTCCAGGGGGAAGCACAGGGAGTGGAAGCCCAGACTTTTCACTACCTACGTATTCCTCGAACTAACTCCAACACCTTCCACGTACAAAATCTTTAATACCAATTTTTTCTATTTTAAGAACTGATTTTCCTGAGCTAATTGAAACATGTTCCTCGATAAGTAGCAGTAAATAGATGGTCTTATTTAGTGTGGCATCGCCTTCGAAATACGGACACGACTGATGGTGGTAGAGGTTTCTGAAATGAATTTGTGAACTGAAAAAAAGTCATTTGAGAGACAGGAAATAATAGTTCTGCCACTGCGAGAGACTAACACGTTTGAGATCTGTTCTGTGTGAGGAGGGAAACTCTTGAAGAATTATGATTATATTCAGCACATCAGTATAACAACAGTTCATACTTCATACTCATATTGTTCGACTAAAGAAAGAAGTTTCTGTTTCAAACGATTCATTTTATAAATATTCTCCTGATTCGAGTTCTGGCTATTTTTTAGTTCGAAGTCAAAGTAGGAGCTAAGAGAAAATCATTATGCAACTGTTAGAGATATTAGAAGTTGGAGAAGCTAAGCTGCATTACAAAAAAGCTTTAAAAGGGCAATGCAGGCTAGAAGATTGACGACTGTGCAAAAGCAGTAAACACAGTCACGAAACTTTTTGGACACACTGTATGTATAAAAGTTGGTTGCTTCAACTCATTCGCAGTTACATTATGCTCGAAATTTCGAACGGAGTCAATGCACTCGTGAAACATAAGCCGAATAAATTGAATTTCGACGCTAACACTAAAACTCGACGGCAAGGTGCATAGACTTTGTTATTTTGCCAGCAGAAAAATGTTAACAACGACGCATCGATGCTAAATTTAACAATAGATCAAGTTCTCGAAGATGCATTGATAGGGCAAGCTGGAGTGTCCGTGAAATTTAATATTAGCATAAGTAAAATTATTGAGATAACGAGAGACATCATTTTGTTTTTAATTGAATTTTTTATATTAGCTTTTTGCAAAGGAAATACAACCCGTAGGAATGTCGTGGGTGCTGAAACTTGCATTCTTTTGGTTAAGGGCAAAATTACTGAGAAAATGATGTCTTAACAAATTCTGAAGCAAGGGCATAGAGCGCACGTCGTACATTATTTCATTTTTCTTTCAGTTTTATTTTTCTTTCATTGAGCATATAAAACAACTCTACACGTATGAAAAAAGTGAATTAATATTCGTTATACTAGTATTCTTATTTCACAAAAATGTTAAATTCAGGAAGACTTTTAAAAGCCTGGGCTTATTGGGATTATCAAAACCTAGCCTGTTTCATTCTAGAAACGCCACCCTTTTTCGAAGAGAAATGCTTCTTGGACGACCGTTAAATTCGTCATACAATATCGAATGAAAAGTAGAGTACAGAAATCAGTTCCGATTTTCTTTACCGGAGGATATGATTTCTCAGATTTGTCTCACAGCAGTGATTTTACTAATATAGTCTCTCAACTTTTGGGGTAATAACAGATTTTTCATCTGCTTCAATTTTCTAATACCCAGAACATATTTGTCTCACCAATCACATTTATTTTTATTCATTCGATCAGATTATCAAGTTATAATTAATTTTTTTCAAGGCACTGGCGATAACTGCAGCGTGGCTTCCGACATTTCTGAACGGACGGGCATACTTGACAATGAATCTGAAAAATCTCCTTCAAGGGTTTCTACAGTCACTGTCGTGAGTATTCAGTTACATTTTTATGATACGAGTATTTTATTCTTACTTCCGTCTACCTTACCCTTCATCTTCATTTTTCTCATTTGTCTTCCTCAATGGTTTCTGTCATTCTAGCCCGTTAAATGATAATAAGTAAAGGAATTGTTCACTCGGAATATAAATGAATGTCACAATCCGAATTACGAGGCCAAAGGGGGGAAGGGGGCGGTTGAAAAGAGGTACCACTGAGAAGTAGAATGAAGAAATTTTCTGAGAGTCAGTCAGGCAAATTGAAATAGATTATTCAAGAATTTTGCCTGTTAAAGAAAAAAATAGTTGGGAATTGTTTTCTTATAAACGTAATATGAAACATATGTAAAGTTGACCTCTGACTCCAACTAAATTGTAATTTGATGAAAATTGTTGTCGGATGGGAGGGGTATTAGTTTCACATTGTAATGATAAAAATGTTAAGAGAGTAGTTACAATATATTGCATTCTTGAAGCTGAACCTTATACCGGTTAGGTGTCACAGCAAATGAAATTTTTACTTCGACTAAACCTTGGAAGGAATTTTTGTGGACCAATATTCTGAGAAGTTCGATTGAAATAATAACACTTTGTAAAATTATGAAATTGAAAATATTCTGTAAAAAACATTTTCTTCAAGGCAATTCGGTGAAATTTTGGTCTATACAAGGACCAAATAGAAGTGATTACACCGATGATAAGATTTTAGGTGGTAGCTAGAGGCGAGTAAAGGAACTGTATGAATCATACAAACCCATTCACGTTCTTGGGTAAAAGGTTTTCAATTTAAATGTGAAAATATATGCAATTTGGGACAAGGGTCATCAATAATTATAAACGACTTGAAAGTAAGACAGGAGATAAACTTTGGGGCTGTAAGACACCTGAAACGTCTCGAAAAAATCTCATGATTTCGTAGAACTGTTTGCAGGTCTGAATAAGAAACTTGGCAGAAAATTGATGAAAATTTTAATGCACATTCAGTGAAAGTAGTTATACTCGTACAATCTACTTCGCCCTTATAATTCATCTTATAGAATCTTTCTTTTTCCACTCAACAATTTCTTGTATTTGTGATGTGATCTACTGTCATTGTACTGGGGAATTTTTCTTTCTATTTGTGCGTCAAGTATAGGGATTTAAAATCTTGTGTTCTCCTGTTTTATGTATAAACATAGGTAGACATACTCGACCGTACTTTGTACCGGTGTACTATTTTGTAAGTGTTTTCTCCTCAACGTTCACAATCTGGCATCATTCCTACGGTTTTTGCGTGAAATCTGTTCTTGTAACAGGTCACGTTGCTGCAACGAAAGATATGTAGAAGAAAGAAATTGTTTTTCTGCTTTCTATACAACGACAGCTTCTATGTGCCTCGCATGAATAAAAGACTAAAATACAAATTTTTTCGCTATTCAACTATAAAGCACTTTTGTCGTTACTTAGTCCGAGAAAATACATTGAATTCTGAGTAGAACCCGCCATTTTTGCAACCTTATGTTATTCAGTCATGTAGGTAACATGGATTAATCGCACGTGTCACGTCATTCACCTTATTTAGCTTTTTCAAGGTTTCGTAAGTTTAGAGGAATAATTAATTCTTTCTTTCGTTAGATATAGTATTTCAAAACGTATATGGAGTAAAGAAATAAAAATGAATTACGAGTACATAATTTACTATCATTCAAGTAGGTTCTTCCCACTGACATAAGTTACGCAAATTTTCACTTCACTTCTGTCTGGTATTTTAAAATTTCTTCTCATCAGTTAAATTAAAAATAGTAAGTAGAAACTACACCTTTCAACCTCTAATGAACGCTAATGAAATGTAAGTGACTTGAATGATTCATGTTGCAGCATGTCAAGTCCAAAGAAAGATTGCACCCTTCATCCACCCCATCTCCAAAAAAGAAAAAGGATTTTGAATATTCGCTTCGAGTAGTTTATTTTCAAAGGTATTACGCAAATTTTCTATCCACCTACATTTGTAAATTCAATTTACAGACCCGAAGCGATTCCATGGCTAGTGTTTATTCTGGAGCTGGAGAAGGACGCTACGGTATTGTTCCCATTCGAGGTGAAGTCGAATTCAGTTTACAATACAATTATAAAGCGGGTGATGTCGAAATACATATAAAACGATGTTCGGATTTGGCGCCAGTGGATGTTAAACGAAATAGATCTGATCCGTGAGTAGCCCTCAATCATTCGACTAGAGGATTTTAGAATACACCTCAATTTCAGAAGCTAGACTACTCAAACATTTGATTTGCGTTTTCTATATTCAAATAATTTTACTGTTGTCTCGTTTTGAAGTACTTGGAAATGCAAGATATACTTCTATATGCTCTTACACATCTAATCTCACTCTTGCACCCCCTATTATTGTCATGAAAATTCAACCTCCAGGAATTTAAAACAAGTAATAGAGGCTAAAAGGTCCTATAAAAATAATTTTCAAAGACCAATATCTCGCCCACGCTTCCATAATTCTGGCATCTAATTGAAAGTTATTAATTTTATCTAAAGTATATTCCTTCTTTAACAAATTTTGTCATTTTTGTCTTTTCTTACTGATTTTTGGTTCGTCAACTGTTTGTTTGTTATTCAAGATTTTTTTTTTTTTTCGTTCAGTAATTGTTAGTTCTGCAATTCAACTTTGTTATCTTAGTTTGTTCATCATTTTTGGATTTTCCAAACATGTAGTCCATCGGAGCCCCGGACCGAGTCCTCTCCATTTTACTCAAGTTGTGGTTCCCTTCTACATATTATTGTTTTTAAGGTTTCATTGTGATGTTCAGTGATGTTTTCCCTTATTTTCCTTCTGATCATTTCTGTTTTTTTGTTTGTTACTTAGTAGACTATATGTCCTTTTTCTCCAATGTTTTATTTTCTCTTTAGTTATTGTATTTTCTATGCTTCTGTAAAACTTCCTGGATTAACTTCTATTTATTTACCCTTCTTCTTCAAGTCAAAACGGTTTTTAAACCGTATGTTTTAAATCAAGTCCGAGCAAGTATAGCTCCATTTGGGAAAGAGTAAATTCGAGGTGAGCTTATGCAAAGTGGTTCACAAAATCACTTCACTCGCACCGAGTTGTGAATCAGTCATCACCAAGTTATGAAATTCAACTTCCACATAATAACCCCTTGGGACTTTCCATTCTTCAAGGCCTTTTTTCAAAATGGCAGCAGCAATCATGTAGAAATTCAAATTAGACGAACTTCATTTTTAAGGAAGCCGCTTTACCAAAAAATTGTTTCGATTTAAACGTATGTCCACCATATAAGAAATTTGAAATTACGCCGATTAGAGTCATAAAATTTGTGAAGGAAGCACCGGAAGGGAGATATACGAGTAATATATCAATACCTAAGAGACATGCTCGTATTTCCAAATGAGATGAAACTAAATTAATTTTTCTATGCAGTGTCAGTGTGGGTTGAGAGAAGTCCAAGGAACATGTGGCAAAAAGTCTCGGCCTCCGTATTTTCTCGGATAAAATGAATAAAAAAATGAAAATCATGTTGGTTTTTTCTATCAATAGCAGAGGGCGAAAATTCGTTCAAATGTCCTACCCATTTGTATCTGAGATAGCTTTCAAGCGCCCAAAATAGTTTGAAAGATAAAAAATTCAAAGTATATGAGCGAATATGGCAGACAAGGGACTCGGTGATTTCATTTTCATCAACAAAAATTCGTGTAAATCATTTACCAAGTGCGGCAATATCGATTTAAAAACAAAAATAGGTACGACGCGAAGTCATACAAGTAACGCATACCTACGTTTCTTGTTACAAAATTCTTGAGAAGAGTACTAGTGGAAAATGATTCTATGGTATGAACCTATTACAATGACCCATTATGATTTCTGTGTGGTATTAATAACATATAAAAAAGTGGTTTCCTAAAATATAGTAACTTTAGTTTACCTAGGATATTCAAGAAATAAATGAGCTCGGAGTTGCAACAATTGAAAATTTTCTCCGGACAGGGTGTTGACAGAGGAAAATATAAGAAATTATTACTCAAGATTATTACCAACGTGGGTATTTAGAACGAAGCGGTACCTCAACACATTTCCGGAATCAATTCGTTCGAAGCAATTTTTTCTTATACAAACACTCATTCTCCAGGGCTACAACTATAAAAACATTTCGATAGATGGAGGAAAAATGACAAAATGATATTTTTTCTTCGCTGGTCTTACCTCCCCATCGTCTCTTTCTGATACTCACAAAGAGACGATCATTAATAAATAGAAAATATTCATTGTTTTATGGAGTAGACTTTTCACAGTCCGAAGGAGGAAAATTCATATTATAGATGGCATTTGGTTAGTAAAAAATATCAGTCAGACTAATGATAATATTCTCAAGGACAATGGAAGAGAAAAAAAGTCATTGGATAAAATACACTATTTTGTCAGACTATGAAAATTTCTAATTAAAAAAAAAATTTTGTCCTCGTTAGGTGTAGTTCTTAATAAAATTACAATATTGAAATTTTTGTTGTTGTAATTAGAGGTTAAAATTTGTCTGTAATAGGCGCCAGCGCTTATCCATTGTTATTTTCTTGGATGAGAAGAAGGAAACAAATCTCCATTTCCTTCCCTCTCTAACAGAATATTGAAAATTCGCAACAAACAACTTTACAAAGAAGACAGTAAGAAGACGGTGGAGCTCCTTGAACTATCGCTAATGGAATATAAAAATAGAATGAAAGATTCGCCCCACTTTTCTCCTTTAGGAAGGACACAAACAATGAGGGGTTTGAAATCTATGACCTTGATGGTATTCCAATTCTACATAATTATTATTCACTAATGATAAAATCACCTAATTTGATGTAGCAAAGAGATTCAAGAAACTTAACCAATATTAAGGTTTCAAATATTTCATACTAGAAATGACAACATATAACTACAATACAAAATCTCGAGACTATCCTCTTCGCTACTTTCTTGCCTTCGAGCGGAACGTGATTTTTGCAGACTAAGACCGGTAATGTACAATTTTTTTAGGATAAAATGTGGGCCAGAAGGGGGAAGAGCAACGCACAGCAACTTAATAGTCGTCGCTTATACTTCATCGTGATTTTAATTAAACTGCACACAACACAACCATATACCTAAACCTGACCAAAGAAGAAGGGAAATAACAAACGTGTAAGCTATTCGTTTACGCATCCGCAATCATTGAAAGAGAAAATACCTACCACACAAAATGGTCAAAGACACCAGCAGCGTATACATAAAGCGCGAGCAGGCCAAATAAATGACAGGCGAAATAATTAATCGCGTTGTATTTGCTCAATAATTAATTGCCTATTAAGGTAATTACCAAGTCACGAAAGAGGTTGTTAGATTGACCTACCTCAAACCAAATACTTGAAAATTTTGCACTTTAAATCATAGTTTTACAATTACATTAAAACAAAATAGTAACGAGGTCAAGTTGACCGAGATTTTAATTGGAAAAGAAAAATAATGATAATTTTTTTCCCATCTTCCATCATAAATTCGTTGATGGAAAACGAGTGAGTTTTGCAAGATTCTGCTTTCTAAAGAAAACACAACTAGCACATTTCTTAATTTCTCTAGCAACCACGTGAGCAATTATAATTCACGAATCATCGACCGAGAATAACAAAATTTTAAAACTTCCATATTCCACGCATCGTGTATTCTTTGGAGGAAAGAAAAGATACGAGTATACCGAGTACCAAGGAAAAATCCTCAAAGATGTATTTCCAAAAATTTGAAATAAGCAAGTGCATAACTGATTCACAAAAGAGCATTCTAATAGATGTAAATAATACACTCTCACAATAATATAAAGAAATGAGTAACATAATAGGTTTAAAAGGACATTCCCCAGATAAGTGTGGGTGTGTGTGTGAGAAGAAGGGAATTTGTGGAAACAGGGATTTGGTGGAAATAATACGCCGAGTGGTGATATGGGGTATTTTTAGTCTTGTTATATAATATGAAATGGGATATTTTTAGTCTTGTTATATAATATGAAATGGGATATTTTTAGTCTTGTTATATAATAGGAAATGGGATATTTTGTGTTTCGTTATATAATATGAAATGGGATATTTATTGTCTTGTTATATGAGTATGGCCATTAGCAAGTATATCTTGGATTTTGACTTACTGGAGGATCTTGTGTAATAGAGACATTTTGTACCCTGAATCAGGTTCTCACTATACTTGTACATTCATTATTTTAGTTGCATCGTCACCACATCCTGCTAAAATTCAATTTTTTTCTGACATTTTTTCAGATACGTTAAAGTTTATCTTCTGCCAGATAAATCAAAAAGTGGTAAACGGAAAACCAGAGTGAAGAAACATACCTTGAATCCTATTTTCGACGAAATTTTGAAGGTATTAGCAACATTTTATTCAATCAGTATGTAGAATAATTCAAACTTATATTGACTGCAATAAGGCTATCAATCGTTTCCCAATTGGGAGTCGCACATTCAATTTTCTACAAGCAAGTCATCTACCTACTCATTACCAGATTTTATATCCATTCAGTAAATATACGAGGATAGTAATATTATAAGAAGGAAAACAATCATTCACTCCTAAAGGCGGTTCATATTCTTCATTAGCTCCAAAATTAATGGTTACTTCTCGTTAAAAACATAATTATCTTTCCTAAACGTGATTGTAAAAATTGAATTCAGTACCAAATACCCTTAACACATGATTGTATTTTTCTCAAATCTTTTTTAAGAATTTTTTTGCAAGTGGTCTTCTGATTTGTTATGCAGTGAAATTATTACTTTCATTTCACTGATGTATTGAGATATTTTTTTATACATACTAGAGACCCATAAACTCGTCAAGGGTAACATGACGTGCAAACAATTTCACACGAGCACATGCTCATTGGTCTAGAAATTGTTATACCTTCGAAGAAAATACTTTTCTTTTTGATTGCTTCATTTTTCAACTGTTGACAATTTTACTGTGGTGCAATTTGTTCAGACCTGTCTGGATGAGACGAGCTTCCATAAATACTAAGCATCAGCTGTTTTTGTTCATCATTTCTACCTTCTGATAATTATTGATTCTCAAAAACAATATCCTGTCTCCCGCAGTATCTACGTTTGGAATGAAGAAAATTTATCCCAACTTTGAATGCTGATTTTTATTTTTTCCCATTCGTATATTATAGAATTGCATTAATTTTTCTCATTTTTTTCCATTATAGTATCACGTGACTTTGGAGGAACTCAAGTCGCGAACACTTTGGTTGAGCGTGTGGCATTCGGATATATTCGGCAGAAATGATTTTTTGGGCGAGGTCATCATACCATTGGAAAATAAAGTTTTCGACGATCCACTGCCAAAACTTTATATTTTGAAAGAAAGAGTGAGTAATAAATTGTTCAATGGGTCTTGCAAATTGACTGTTCTCAGTTACTACCTTCGTCTGTTATAATTACATAGGCACTGTATAACCATTCCTCTCCCCACATTTTATTTTAATTACTTCAAAAAGGAGTAAGGCAGGATAAAGAAGATGACAAAATGAGACCTATTTTGCATGGTGTTTGAATGAAATACGTAGTTTTGAAATAGTTCTGGGAATGATTGCCGAAACTAAAGGCTATTTAATTATGCTTGAGATGTGCTCGGACAAAAAAATCCAGATGCTGCTGGTTCTAGAGCAATATTATTCCAGCATCACAAAAAGTTTTCTCATCTTGATAAAAAATAAATCCATCATTTTTCAGATCTTCAATTTAGTACTTGCAAGTTTTTTGAATTGTGTTAAATAAAAATATTGTGAAACCATCATCGATTTTTAAAGCCCCCACAGAGCATCAATACACTGACTGTATTTTTTTGTTGCGAATTTCAAATTGCAATTTGACAAACAGCATTACTTACATACAGCAGAAGTACATTTTACTGCCATTTGATTGGTTCTGGGCTGGCTATGAAAATCGTATTTGCTCTGCTCTTACTTTGACCTGCTTAAGCTGCTCTCGATTAAAGGATTAGTTTTGAGATGAAAGAATAAGTTTCTTCAGTGTCCACAATGTCGAGAATCGAAACTATTGTTGGTGTCAAATGCACCATTCGACCATCAGTTTAGCCTGATCGTGTCTATATTATTTGGTGATTATGATTACTTATATTTTGATTTTATTCCAGTCCGAAGTACCAGACAGCGTATCAACGTTCAAGGGCGATTTGATTGTCGCGTTAAAATTTGCGTTACCATTGGAAAATAAGCTTAAAAGCAGGAGTTCGAAGGAACTTGGTTCGCTGCATGTTTTGGTGAAAGAAGCAAAAAACCTAACCGCGGTCAAATCTAGCGGCACCTCAGACCCATTTTGCAAAAGGTATAATTTTTTTACGATTGAATTTATACTGAAATTTGAGAGAATGAGATGGTTCTCTGCTTGACTGGATTATTCAAAAATTAATTTCTTTGAGACGTCATACAGAAAAAAAGGACCAATCAAGATACCAATTTTTCATGAAAGCTATTGAATAAATTGACTCTCACGCGTTCAGATAGATTATTGTTGCATGATGTTGACTGTTGTTCAATTATTTCCCCAATTAATTTGACTATATTATTTAAAACAGCATAATATCAAATCCGACCAAAACATAAATATTGTCCTCCAGTCAATTAATACACAAAACACGGCAAAAAATTGATACTATTATACAACCAAAATGCTTGAACCTCGGGAGAAAAGGTTCCATTTGAATGAGCAACATGTTACTAGTGCTTTCTCTAAAAAATTGAAAATGCCTTTTGGCGCTTACTCTGCACGAAATGTGGATTTATTATAACATTTTATATTACTTTGTCTGTTTCTTCAATTTCTGAAGATGTGGAGCAAAATATTCCTCGAAACATCAATATTTAATACCCGGAAAAATTCTAATAAATGAATAAATTTATTCGCAGTTATTTGTTACCGAATAAAGGACGCAGCTGTAAACAAAAAACACCAGTTTTAAAACGAACGTGTAATCCAGTTTGGAATCATACTTTTGTCTATAATAATGTTACCCTTGATGAAATGTCTCAACGTTGCCTGGAGTTAACGATTTGGGATCATGACAGAATAGCCAGTAACGAATTTCTTGGCGGTGTTAGGCTTTCATTAGGAACTGGTAAGTGTTTATAAAAAAAATTTTTTCATTCATCATCTCAAATGAGATAAGGCTTTTATTAAGAACTGGTCAGAGTTCTAAAAAAAATTTCCTTCATTAATCTCAGAATAAGGCTTTTATTAGGAACTGGTGAGTGGTTTAAAAAATTTTCCTCCATTGATCATCTCAAATAAAATCAGATCATTCACATAATTTTGACTAGCTGAGAAATTTGTCTCTAGTATACGAGTACAGCTATTTCAAAGATTGGGTGATATTTAAATTACTTCAACTGATGAACCAGATGAAGACATACCATCCGGTGGATTCAAGTATATTGCTGTATAGTAAAAAATCGATTCGTTTATAAATATTATGTTTAATTCCAACAGAAGCCTAATAATGTCAGGGTTTTCTCCCAAATTATAAACTTATTCTACAAATTTTTACAGGTCTATGTAATGATAAATCAGTTGACTGGATGGATTCCAATAATCGTGAAATAGCATTGTGGCAAAGAATGATGAAACACCCAAATTTTTGGGTCGAAAGTTCGTTGATATTGCGACCATCTTTAGATTTAAGGACTAAAAATTAAGAGTAAAACATAAATATTGTTTTCATTCTTTCCACCCTCGTATATGGGTGTCAGTATTATGTGATAGCTTAAAATTTATACCTAAATTTTTTCATTCCGTAATTTCATTTTAATTCTCTTTTTTATTGTATTACAGTGTGTTAAATGTTTATGTTAATTAAAATGATTTTTGTTCATTTTGTAAATGTTGGTTGAAATTAATTATTGATTTTTATTCAAATTTTTACAAGTATATTTTAAATTAAATGTGATATTTAGTACGATTGAAAAAAGTCTGAAATCTTTGTACTCTAGAATAAATTTTAAAACCTGATTTATTGTCAGCTGACTTTCTCACCAAACATTCAAAATATTATAGTAATTTTCAGATCGATGAAGAGGGCAAAATTGTAATAAACGAGCCCTATAGACAAATGCCGCCTGGACAAATGCAACACCGTCCAAAAAATACAAACAAGCCTCTGTCCCACTTGGACATTGGGAAGGTTGAGAGAGAGGTGCCGTGCCGGAAATGCTAAAAATATTTATGGATACCTCTACCAATCTCAATGGAAATTTCCAAGTCCAGACTAAATAAATCCACCACATTTGCTTGGCATAAGTTTCTTCGAACTTTTCTACGAGCAACACTTGGATTATATCAGACAATTTGGTTCTACACTTAAATCATCCGCCTGTGAAACTGAGTGGGGAATGCTCTGAATTATATTAATGACCCGATTTTCTTACTGGTTATTCTTGTGTAGTGGGTCCTGATGATACCCATTTTCAAAATGAACGATAGCTTACAGAGTATTCAGAAAATTGAAGGAAGAGCTATCAGATTACTTGTTAGAATATGCCACAACACTAAAATTAAGTATGTGTGGCAACGCAGAAAAACTGCACAACCTCATTCGCACGTTCATGTCAAGTTTGATAAAAATAGAAATATATTTTAATTTTTGTAAGTCTCGTTGTAGATGATGGAGTTATATTCGTAAAAATGGTTAAGATTAAATTAAAATTTAAAAGGAAATTTGTTCAGGTCAAATATTTAAAATGGTATCAAAGCGTTAGTTTCAACCTCTGAAGCAATGGTGGTGTTTGTTTGGTGTTTTGGTGTTCATAATGAGTGATACATTTATGCAGGTACCAAAGTTTGATGGGTCTGTTAAGTTATGATGAATGGCATCTACAATTCATCTTCCTGTTGAAGTTTAAGCAGTGTAATGTTGCAGTAGAAAAGGGTACCAAACCTGCCAGCATGAAAGAAGATGACTGGGAACACAAATTAGTTGATTATCAAACGCCAAAACAAGTCGTTGATAAACTGGACGCACTTTATTTGAAAAAGTCCATCTCCAAGCAGTTATTAATAGAGAGACAACTGTATAATTTGAAAATGAATGATGGTGATGATCCTTGGCCATTTTTTGAGAAAAAATGAATGAATTGCATCACGCTGGTGGTAATACTACTCCGAGAAGAAAATTGAGTTATCTGATGATGAATCTACCAGAAAGTTGTCATCATCTCGTTGAAACGATTGATTTACAGTTCAATAAGCTTTATCAGATTTCGAGTAAGATAGCGCCCAAAAAAAAAAAAAAAAAAAAAAAAAAACAGAATCCAAATACTACAAAGTGAACGTAGTTATAGAATTAATTTCTGCCCTCTCACCCCTTCAAAATTTCACAAGCCAAAAATCGTATTATAGAATAAAAAAACGTTAACACCCATTATTATCTATATATTTGTTCAATATGATTTTAGCTTCAGAAAAAAAATCAAGGGTGGGTATAAGGATGCATTACATTTGCCAATGTAGGTGAATAGAAAGAATTAACTATGCCATTATTGTAAGATTTATTTGAACACCAATTTTTTTATATTCCCAATGTAACGATCAGGATTTAATTATTATAGATGAAGTAGCTGAGGTTGCCCAGGAAGAAAGAGGTGACATGGAAGTGTTAGAACGACCTCTCTTCAGACGTCGAAATGAAGCAGCGATGCAAGCTCTTCGCAGCATCGGAAGCGACATTATTATCTGGATGAGGCTGACCAGAGCTACAAGAAAACACGCGATGGTGCACTTGTCACCAAACTTTCCTGTAAATCTCCCGGGTGAAGCAGCAGTAAGATGGGCTGGAGTAGACCCAAATAAAGAGAATGATTGGAGTCTTGTGGAAACAAGAACAGAACCAATGCCCGAAATAGATACATTCCTGGACCACGCTTCTTTTAAGATCCACTCACTCACAAAATTGTACAAGATATCGATGTATCCCAACGATAATGATGATGAGTTCGTTTTCAACGCTAACATCAACCTAGCACCGAGAAGGGGTTATGTGCCGCACTTTGCGACTGAAAGAATCCAACTCGGAGAACATTGGCTATACGATCACGTGAGAACTGTTGATTTAGCAAACAGGAAAATTGTGCTCCAGAACGACTTCTATCAATTAGTAAGATTCAATTTTGAGAAGAGAGTCAAAAGGCGTGACCAGCATAACTACTACCAACATCGACAGTCATAAAAAGTATTACCCTTCGGATTTTCAAACGTTCTCGATCTGTTATTATGTTTGGTGTTCGGGCACCTCATTTTAATCGACCAAGGGACCCCGGAATAGTTGGACACCCACTTATCAATAATCCTCTGATAATGGCTGAAACAAAACCGAGGGAACAAGTGGTAAAATTGCCTTATATTGGCATTTCCTTGCCATTTATAAAACCAAATTTGATTCCTCCGAAAACCAGTTTGTGCAAGCATTAAAATCAAAAATCAGCCAGAAACCAAAACTGGCATCTTGGAAGCAAAAAATTTAGCGGATTTCTCAACTTTTCAAACCGGTTTGATTCATGCAAATGGAAACAATGAAACCATTATTCCAATTGCTAATTTGTCTGAGCACAATTTAGACATGAATAAATTAGATTTTGTGCATTCACCAGTTCAATACATACGAAAACTAAGCATTAAGCTTGTTACATCTAAAAAGGGAAACAATGCAAGATATGAACTCTTTTTAGAAAATATAAGAGTAGGTAGATCATCTCCAAGAAAAAGAAAAAACTGAATTATTGAAACCATTATGGACATACAATAAGATAATACTCTTGCCTAGAGATAATTTGCAAGAGACATTCGTGGAAATGGAGCATGAAATTGAAACTCAACCTTAGAAGAACACCTCAAAAAATTGAACCAAGTATTACAAAGACTAAAGGAATCAGGATTTGTAATACAGCCACTAAAGTGTGATTTTATAAAAACCGAATTACACTATTTGGGTCACAAATTAACACCAGAAGGCGTTTGATGCCTAAAAAACTTGAAAAGGTCAAAACTTATCCAAAACCTTCCAACGTCACGTCCATTGCCCGACGTGTCGTACGAGCGCCAAAGAAGATTACGACGCGGTAAAAAATATATACCAGAAAACTCTTTCATCAAAGTCGGTTGGTTCTTCGCGTAACAACGTCGGACCGACACTTTCAATCGATCAACAGTCGATCGATGTAATTTGTAACTTGAATTAATTATCTTATTAGCATGTAAATGATTTAAAATATTTTAATACGTTATATTATAAAATGGAGCAATTATTTTGTTATTTATCCAACTTTCAGGTAGTTTGTCTATTTGTAACAAAAAAAAAAGTGCGACATCAGACATTTTAAGGTTTCCGATGAAAAGTCGAAAGAATTATTCGGAACTTGAAATTTGTAACATCTACATCTCGCATCGAATAAAACGCGAAAATATTTCAATCAGATCCATCATAAATAGAGAAAAGTAATTTCTGCCCTCTCACCCTTTCAAAAATTCAAAAATCTCACAAGCCAAAAATCGTATTATAGAACAAAAAAACGTTAACACCCATTAGTATCGATATATTTGTTCAATATGATCTTAGCTTCAGAAAAAAAAATCGAGGGTGGGTATAAGGATGCATTACATTTGCCAATGTAGGTAAATAAAAAAAATTAACTATGCCATTATTGTAAGATTTATTTAAACACCAATTTTTTTATATTCAATTAAGTAAGTAAGATAGAATTCATATATTTTCTTTTTGAAATAATATGTACTTTAGGGTGGTCCTTATTTTTGAAGTTTGGTAGGTGAACCATCTCATGTAGAAACTAAATATGGATATGAATTCTCATTGAGTAGTCCTTATTTCCGTGTTGGGGTAACTACTTTGACTACCTAAGCATTAGGCTTGTTATATTTAAAAAGGGAAACAATGCAAGATATGAACTCTTTTTAGAAAATATAAGTGTAGGTAGATCATCTCCAAGAAAAAGAAAAAACTGAATTATTGAAACTATTATGGACATACAATGAGATAATACTTTTGCCTGGAGATAACTTGCAAGAGACATCAGTGAAAATCTAGCATGAAATTGTAATTCGACCTTGTATTCCAAGTGCTGCCAAGATCTATCGGTTTCCATAAATACATAAGCTCGAGATAGAGAAACAGATGAAAAATTACTTGGAACATGGTATAATCAAACATTCAATAAGTTCCTGGAACGCCCCAGTGTGGGTAGTAGCTAAAAAGTTAGATGCAAGTTATGAGAAGAAATGGCGCATTGTAATTGATTATCGCAAGTAAAATGCAGAGATGATTGATGATCCCTACCCAATTTCCAATCGCGATGATATAATTGACCACTTAGGTGGGGCACGGTTTTTTACAACTCTCAATTGGGCTTCTGGCTTTCTCATTAAGTTCGTTCCCCTTGGCGCTACAGAAAAACCGTTCCGCACTATCATAAGTCAACCACAATTTTTGCCAATAAAGGTTCATCAGATCGTTAAATAACAGAAAACTTTGTGGAATTTAGTCCTTCCAAGACGTAATGAGACAAAAGTTTTAATAAATTATGTCGATTTTCATTGGGTTTTTCTTGTTCATGAGGTAAAGTGTAATAACCAGATACAGAGTAATCAAATCGAACCGGTCTCATGAGAGCACTTCTTAGACGATTGTAGAAATCGTTATCTTCTCCTCCCCAGCCGTAAAATTTATTCAAAAATCCATTGACTAGACTAAACTGGTGCGATATACTCCACCAAAATTACAATAATACGGTGGGCTGTATCCAAATTTATCGATAGCAGCTGATAAATGACGAGGTGTTCCGGTGCAAGCGTAAATATTATTCGAATTTTCTGGTAGTAAATCAATGTGATGGAAAATGAAACATGGGAACGGCTTTTCTTTAAGGGCTTCAAGAAATCCAATATTAAATAGTTTACCCCTATTAAATTCTTTCTGTGTACTTTGCACAATTACGTACATCTTATAATGAATATTTCGATTCTGAACAAACCGATGCATGAAAGACAAAAATTTATGTAAATGCTTTTCTCGTGCACGATAGGGTACAATTATGGCAACGAGAAAACGACTGGTACAATTTTTTGGTTGCCACTCACCACCAAGAATGTCTGATTATATAGCCTCTGTACCACCGAGGCTAGAAACCGAACAGCTGGTCAAGGAAGTGGTACTGGTAACTTCAACAGGACTGAGGGGACATACATTTTCAAGATGAGAATAATCGACAGGAACTAAGTTATTTATAATATTTCCTTTGGGAATAATATAAATGAATTCATAAATATAAAGGTAAACCAACAACAAATTGAGAAATACCGAGTTAATAAGCCAAATTTTTTTTCTTCGAGAAAGAGAAATGAAAGTTGAATTCAACTTCATGTTGTTGAGATCAGTGAATAAATTGATCACGCAGACAAAACATTCAAAGTTACCATCTTTGCAGGCAAGATTACAAAATTGTCAGCGGAAAACGATAAGCCAGTATTTTTCCATATATTAGGCATGTATCTTCCTTAAAAACAAGTGGTATTATTGGCTACGAAAATTTTCAAAATCAAATCATAAAACCGTTTCTGCATGATACTGAAAATTGATAATTAAATTAATATGGACTTACTTGAATCGACTTGAAACCGCGTGTCATTTATTCATTCTATTTTACAATCATCAAACAACGATGACGAATTATACTACTTTTGTTTCTCATATTTTCGAAATAAAATATTTCAATTTTTTCTTTTCAAATTTGAAGTTCCGCTCTGTTCGATTGCTGACTAGCTGGAATTGGTTCAAACACGTTCAACTCAACTGTCTCAACTTCACATTCATGAGGCAACATGCGCAAAAATAACAGCGCATCTTTATCATTTCCCCTCACAAGATATTTGGGTGTTTGTGGTGGTAAAATTGAAAGCGTGAGACCAAGTGTAAAAAGACAGAATAGACATGGCAGATTAAAATATCAATATTTTGCCGTTCAGCATTGTGTCAGTATGTTAGTGTGCGTCTGTCTGTGTATATCAGTATTTTCATATTATTATTTTTCAAAATCAATCAAATTCAAATATAAATTTTTCTACTTTGTTTTCTTTTCGAACCAGGAAAAGAGAAAAGTCATAAATGTTATTGGTTTGACTTTAAAGAAAAATCAAAAGAAAAAAACAAAGTCCTAATATGAACTAGACTTGAATATGTGTTCTACATGGCGTTAGATTTTACTGTCGCCAATTAAATGCAACAAATGGACTCGTTTACTTGAAAATCTTTCTGTTCTCATAAATTGGTATCAATTTATTTCAGCGATGATCACGGCTTCAGTCCTTTACATTGGGCATGCAAAGAGGGACATTATAAAATTGTGGATTTATTACTGTCACGAGGTGCCAGAATTAACGCTACCAATCGAGGAGATGATACTCCATTGCATTTAGCTGCTGCTCATGGGCATCGAGAAATTGTTAATTTAGTATGAATTATTATATTATTCGTGATTATTATCTAGATTTTGAAAATGAATTCGTCAGTGAGGAAATGAATTTTTTAATAGCTGAATAAAAAATTTAATAATAATATTTTTTTCTGTGTGTTTCAAAAAAATGAAAATTTGTTTTTTCACTGATTTGATTTAAAATATTTGGGAGAAAAAGAAACCAAAAAGTTGTTTACAATTTTTATATTTTAGCTGCTTCGTAACAGAGCTGATATAAATTTCACAAATGAACATGGAAATACTCCTTTACACTACGCTTGCTTCTGGGGATACCAACAAGTAGCTGAAGATTTAATAGCTCATGGAGCAATTGTTTCTTTGGCTAATAAAGATGGTGACATGCCTCTGGATAAGGCAAGAGGCTCATTAGCTAAACGTTTTCATGGTTTGTTGAATTTATTTGCTCATTTCAAAACTCAATTATCTATATATATAAAAGAAAGTCCAAAAACCTGTTAGTTACACCTTTTATAACTTCAGAACTACTGAACGGATTTTGATAATTTTTGCAGCAATGAATTTCTCTTCGTCCTGCGGTCAATAATAGATATTGCAACATAAGGTTATTTCGCAAAAAAAAAATAAAAAAAATTTTGGATACTGCAAACACATGCCAAAGTTGAAAAAAATTGAAAGCTTGCTCATTCCTTATGTCTAATATCCAAAACAACATTGGTTAGAAAAACCAACAGACAGATATCTCTGATCACAGATAACATTTGATAAAAATTGTATCACTTCGAACTGTCAATAGTGTAGTGTGCCCAACATTTTGTGCCGCATGTCAAGAGCTACATTTACTTGAAAATGATTCTCATTGGGACATAACAATAGCTGAGGCAGTTATTTCAGCTTCTTCAAATCAGATACGGACATTATTTGCCATCATTATTTCAACCTGCTTCCCATCAAATCCACGTGAGCTATGAAATAAATCCAAGGATGATATGTCACAACATATTTTACATCAAATTTGTTATGATTCAGGAAATCCAAATTTTGATATGTGTCCAAAGATACATAATGAGGCTCTACTTTCAATCGAAGACATGTGTTACGTCATGTGTGGTATTTTGTTAATTAAGTTAGGAATGCCAGCGCCAGATCGTTTAGTTAACGACGCATTGAACACAGAGTTGCAATGTGAATGCCAGTATGATCGTGATACATAGTTCAAACAAATGTACCACTGTTAATCACCCAACAAAAACAAGTATACGATACATTAATGAAAGTGATCAATGATGGCATTGGTGGCATATTTTTCTCGCCTGGTGGAACTGGGAAAACATTCTTAAATTGCAAGTTGCTATTGCAGTTGCATCTTCTGGGATAGCAGCCATGTTGCTGGATCGATGTAGAACAGCTCATTCTGCATTTAAATTGCCTTTGAACCTTCAAACAACTGAACAACCAATATGTAATATTACAAAATACTCAGCAATGGCCAAGGTTTTGGTTGCAAGTAAAATTATTATCTGGGATGAATGCACAATGGCGCATAAACGTGCATCAGAGGCTCTTGATTGGACCCTGAAAGATCTGCATAGTAACTCTAAATGTTTTGGAGGAGCGATGATTCTACTCTCGGGTGATTTTTGTGAAACACTACCAGTAATTCCTAAGTCAACCGGTGCGAATGAAATAAATACATGTCTAAAATCATCAGCTCTGTGGCGTCATGTAAAAACATTAAAATAAACAACAAACATGAGAGTTGCACTGCTTAACGATCCATCTGCAGATGATTTTTCCTGGCAATGACTAGCAATTGGTAATGGTGATGTTCCGTTTGACAAATTAACAAGATTATTTAAATTTCCAACAAATTTTTGCAATTTTGTATCAACAACAGATGAATTGATTGTCAATGTTTTCTCAAACATTATTGTTAACCACAAAAATTACAATTGGTTAAGCGAGCAAACAATTCTTGCGGCAAAGAACAAAGATGTGGATCAACTGAACATGACAATTCAGCATTTTAGTGATGGACTGTAGCATTCATTCAAGTCTATCAACTGTGTTACAAATGAAGATGAAGCTACCAACATGTACTTCATGCAAGAATACTCAACGGCAAGTTTGAAGGTGAAGAAGTCCTTATTCCGAGAATCCCTATGATTCCAACAGATATGCCGTTTGAGTTTAAACAAATCCAGTTTCCAGTTTGTCTTGCCTTTGCAATGACCATAAACAAATCTCAAGGCCAAACCTTTAATGTTTGTGGGCTCTATCTGGAAAATTCATGTTTCTCTCACGGGCAACTATATGTAGTGTGCTTGCGTGTTGGTCAACCATCCGCTTTGTTTGTTTTCACACCTCATAATCAGACAAAGAATATCGTATATCGCAAGGTTCTTCAATAAAACCAAAACAAAGTGTAATTTTTTTTTAAATATTTGGACATTTCCCTAATTTGCGTAATTTGTATTTGTGATTCTAGCGGTTGACATTTGTTGTATAAAATACATAATTTTTTGGGCTCATTAAATGTATATTATTGATTTCTTGATATTACAGGCGGAACGAAGTTCGCCGGGTCAGCTAGTAATGGATATTTCATTCATTCCTACTTTTGCAGAGCTTGCGGTTGAAACAGGTCAAGATCTTAAGAAAATCAATTTTAGAGACCAAAGTTGGTTGGGATTGAAAACTCGAAGTCGTAAGTACAAATTACTTTTCCAAAGATTTTTCAATGCAGCAGAGTTTGTTAATTTTCTATTACTTTTAGGTGATGCTACTCTTTCGCGACATAAAGGCATTAATTTATCCGATTTGTCTTTGCATACAAAACTGGGTACTTCACACAATGGCGAAACTTGGCGAGGACGTTGGCAAAAAAATGACATCGTGGCTAAAATACTGAATGTACGAAATTGTACATCTCGTATTTCAAGAGATTTCAATGAAGAGTATCCCAAACTGAGGTGATTCAAATATTTTATAAAGCAAAGAATGGTTTGGATCTTACTTGAAAGTAAACTTGAGATTTATTTAATTAGCAATTCATTTCGAAGCAGAAAATTGCAAATTACTATTTTGTTTATGAAATAAGTGTGAATTTCTAATTCTGTGAATGTTTCGTATTTTTTATTTTTTCAGTTTTCCCTCAAAAACCGAAATATTTTCTAATTAAAAAAAAAAAAAATTGAAAGGTAATAACTTGACTTTACTGCGTATCTACACATAATTTTTCGCCTGAATCCACCACATTTGCTTGGCATAAGTTTCTTCGAACTTTTCTACGAGCAACACTTGGATTATATCAGACAATTTGGTTCTACACATATATCATCCTCGGCCATTTTTTGAGAAATTCGAGAGAAAAATGAATGAATTGCATCAAGCTGGTGGTAATTGGTTAGCAAATTGAAAGCCATGATAATTAAAAAAGAATAACAGAAGCCACAAAGTTAATTGATTACATGGCATCTCGCATGTATATTGATCGAAACATTAGTGAAATTTCACAGTACTTGTGATATATACATGCTAATGACACAGCCGACCTTGTTTTGACTAATTTGATTAAACAAGCTGAAGAAGAAACAGGAAAATTACACTTGAGAACTTTCAAAAGAAAAGAGGTTGAAAGAAAAAAACCTGGCTTAGTTGGGGTTTTTCAGAATAAGAAAAAGGTGGAAGAGTGCAAACCTTATTGCTCCTTCCACAAGAAAGAGGGCCATTGGACCTCAGAATGTTATGACCCTTCTATTCCAACTTGTGGTACATGCTCAAAGAAAGGACACACCACTGAGATACACAAGAGCTCATTGGAAAAGAAAGACACGTCTAAGGTCACTGTCGATCAAGTGAAACAATCAAATAATAGAAACATGAAAAAGAAACATGCTGAGAATGTGAGTGTCAGAGAAATTAGAGTCGGAGCTATTTTTGAAAATATTCCACCTCCTACTGAGGACGAAAATATATATCTTGCATTCGAAGCACCTGAATGGAAAAAATCATTCATTTTTCACTTGGATGGTGGTAGCCAAGTAAATGTGATTTATGTTAATAAAGTTCCAAAAGAAATCAAACTTGACACTTTTGAAATAATAAACTTCTTTGGAGCCCTTGATGATCACAAAAACTTGAAAGAATCAGAAATTATTCTTGGTTCTGTTAAAATTCCACTCAAAATTGGAGAAAAAACCTATGACACTAAATTTCATGCACTTAACGCAAAAGATTGGTAGAATCGGGATTTTCTAGCGTTAAAATTAATGTAGACGATTCGGATGAATCTGATTCTAGTGATACAACTTATAAACGTTCAACTTCCAAAAACAAAAAACTCATTCCTTCGTCTGATAGAATATCCAAAAGTTTGAAACCTTTAAAATCTATATTAAAAACACGACTAAAAACTCCCATCCTTAATACTAAATCCTTAAATAAATCCTCCGAACTTCTAAATCCGTTTCGGGTTCGCTTTCATAAACGTTTCGCTAATAAGATATCCGAGAACCAATGTAACGATCAGGATTTAATTATTATAGATGAAGTAGCTGAGGTTGCCCAGGAAGAAAGAGGTGACATGGAAGTGTTAGAACGACCTCTCTTCAGACGTCGAAATGAAGCAGCGATGCAAGCTCTTCGCAGCATCGGAAGCGACATTATTATCTGGATGAGGCTGACCAGAGCTACAAGAAAACACGCGATGGTGCACTTGTCACCAAACTTTCCTGTAAATCTCCCGGGTGAAGCAGCAGTAAGATGGGCTGGAGTAGACCCAAATAAAGAGAATGATTGGAGTCTTGTGGAAACAAGAACAGAACCAATGCCCGAAATAGATACATTCCTGGACCACGCTTCTTTTAAGATCCACTCACTCACAAAATTGTACAAGATATCGATGTATCCCAACGATAATGATGATGAGTTCGTTTTCAACGCTAACATCAACCTAGCACCGAGAAGGGGTTATGTGCCGCACTTTGCGACTGAAAGAATCCAACTCGGAGAACATTGGCTATACGATCACGTGAGAACTGTTGATTTAGCAAACAGGAAAATTGTGCTCCAGAACGACTTCTATCAATTAGTAAGATTCAATTTTGAGAAGAGAGTCAAAAGGCGTGACCAGCATAACTACTACCAACATCGACAGTCATAAAAAGTATTACCCTTCGGATTTTCAAACGTTCTCGATCTGTTATTATGTTTGGTGTTCGGGCACCTCATTTTAATCGACCAAGGGACCCCGGAATAGTTGGACACCCACTTATCAATAATCCTCTGATAATGGCTGAAACAAAACCGAGGGAACAAGTGGTAAAATTGCCTTATATTGGCATTTCCTTGCCATTTATAAAACCAAATTTGATTCCTCCGAAAACCAGTTTGTGCAAGCATTAAAATCAAAAATCAGCCAGAAACCAAAACTGGCATCTTGGAAGCAAAAAATTTAGCGGATTTCTCAACTTTTCAAACCGGTTTGATTCATGCAAATGGAAACAATGAAACCATTATTCCAATTGCTAATTTGTCTGAGCACAATTTAGACATGAATAAATTAGATTTTGTGCATTCACCAGTTCAATACATACGAAAACTAAGCATTAAGCTTGTTACATCTAAAAAGGGAAACAATGCAAGATATGAACTCTTTTTAGAAAATATAAGAGTAGGTAGATCATCACCAAGAAAAAGAAAAAACTAAATTATTGAAACCATTATGGACATACAATAAGATAATACTCTTGCCTGGAGATAATTTGCAAGAGACATTCGTGGAAATGGAGCATGAAATTGAAACTCAACCTTAGAAGAACACCTCAAAAAATTGAACCAAGTATTACAAAGACTAAAGGAATCAGGATTTGTAATACAGCCACTAAAGTGTGATTTTATAAAAACCGAATTACACTATTTGGGTCACAAATTAACACCAGAAGGCGTTTGATGCCTAAAAAACTTGAAAAGGTCAAAACTTATCCAAAACCTTCCAACGTCACGTCCATTGCCCGACGTGTCGTACGAGCGCCAAAGAAGATTACGACGCGGTAAAAAATATATACCAGAAAACTCTTTCATCAAAGTCGGTTGGTTCTTCGCGTAACAACGTCGGACCGACACTTTCAATCGATCAACAGTCGATCGATGTAATTTGTAACTTGAATTAATTATCTTATTAGCATGTAAATGATTTAAAATATTTTAATACGTTATATTATAAAATGGAGCAATTATTTTGTTATTTATCCAACTTTCAGGTAGTTTGTCTATTTGTAACAAAAAAAAAAGTGCGACATCAGACATTTTAAGGTTTCCGATGAAAAGTCGAAAGAATTATTCGGAACTTGAAATTTGTAACATCTACATCTCGCATCGAATAAAACGCGAAAATATTTCAATCAGATCCATCATAAATAGAGAAAAGTAATTTCTGCCCTCTCACCCTTTCAAAAATTCAAAAATCTCACAAGCCAAAAATCGTATTATAGAACAAAAAAACGTTAACACCCATTAGTATCGATATATTTGTTCAATATGATCTTAGCTTCAGAAAAAAAAATCGAGGGTGGGTATAAGGATGCATTACATTTGCCAATGTAGGTAAATAAAAAAAATTAACTATGCCATTATTGTAAGATTTATTTAAACACCAATTTTTTTATATTCAATTAAGTAAGTAAGATAGAATTCATATATTTTCTTTTTGAAATAATATGTACTTTAGGGTGGTCCTTATTTTTGAAGTTTGGTAGGTGAACCATCTCATGTAGAAACTAAATATGGATATGAATTCTCATTGAGTAGTCCTTATTTCCGTGTTGGGGTAACTACTTTGACTACCTAAGCATTAGGCTTGTTATATTTAAAAAGGGAAACAATGCAAGATATGAACTCTTTTTAGAAAATATAAGTGTAGGTAGATCATCTCCAAGAAAAAGAAAAAACTGAATTATTGAAACTATTATGGACATACAATGAGATAATACTTTTGCCTGGAGATAACTTGCAAGAGACATCAGTGAAAATCTAGCATGAAATTGTAATTCGACCTTGTATTCCAAGTGCTGCCAAGATCTATCGGTTTCCATAAATACATAAGCTCGAGATAGAGAAACAGATGAAAAATTACTTGGAACATGGTATAATCAAACATTCAATAAGTTCCTGGAACGCCCCAGTGTGGGTAGTAGCTAAAAAGTTAGATGCAAGTTATGAGAAGAAATGGCGCATTGTAATTGATTATCGCAAGTAAAATGCAGAGATGATTGATGATCCCTACCCAATTTCCAATCGCGATGATATAATTGACCACTTAGGTGGGGCACGGTTTTTTACAACTCTCAATTGGGCTTCTGGCTTTCTCATTAAGTTCGTTCCCCTTGGCGCTACAGAAAAACCGTTCCGCACTATCATAAGTCAACCACAATTTTTGCCAATAAAGGTTCATCAGATCGTTAAATAACAGAAAACTTTGTGGAATTTAGTCCTTCCAAGACGTAATGAGACAAAAGTTTTAATAAATTATGTCGATTTTCATTGGGTTTTTCTTGTTCATGAGGTAAAGTGTAATAACCAGATACAGAGTAATCAAATCGAACCGGTCTCATGAGAGCACTTCTTAGACGATTGTAGAAATCGTTATCTTCTCCTCCCCAGCCGTAAAATTTATTCAAAAATCCATTGACTAGACTAAACTGGTGCGATATACTCCACCAAAATTACAATAATACGGTGGGCTGTATCCAAATTTATCGATAGCAGCTGATAAATGACGAGGTGTTTCGGTGCAAGCGTAAATATTATTCGAATTTTCCAAAATTCCGGAGTTCCTTCATCGCCCGGCTACTGCTCCATTTCAACCGCACATGATGAGCCCGTCCGAAAATACCGATTGGGTCACTCGTAAAATTCAACGCTTCTCCTATCACCCACGTCATATTGGTTTGGACGCCGGGACTGACTACGAAACCGTTCGTTGGCAAGCACGAGAAGCCGCGGGTCGCAAATTTAACGCATTAAGAGCCCAATACGAGACTCTTGCTGGCTCAGGGATGCCATTAAAGCCGGACCAACAGATCCGCTTTGCACAGACGTTAATAAAGAACAATACAATGGCGCAGAAAATAATAATCCATGCGCCCATCGTTAATTATCTGGATGGTATTAATCACACGAGAATAATAGTTGACACTCGTGAAGAATCTCTCAGTATGGCAACGTTCAACATGTTCCAGAATGATACTAACATTCGATACTTTGCACATACCCCGTTCGTGCATTATCCGTTTGAACTCCCTGATGCCGAACTAGCAACCCACGATGCTGAAGTCAATGTGCAATTCGGCACGTTCAATTTCCACGACGACATTGCCATTGGGCTCACCAAACGATGGAAACACGATCGAGTAGTCCTGGGTATTGGCGACTTCACCAAACTGATGGTTGACATAGACATGGAAACCCATGTTGTGGAGCTCGATCTCAGTGGTAATGTCTATACCTGTCGTTTTTACTGGTACTGCGACCATCTATATCGGAGCGCCTTCGAGCAAGACCGAGTCATCGGCCGAGCTCTTGCGCGAGAAAACGTCAACGCGCAGATGAATTACCTCTACAGCGGTCGTCAAACAACCACAAGCCACACTGCCCGTGTATCGCCTGTAATCATAGAGGGCCCACCTGCACCCCAAGCTCAAAACCAAGAGTTTTCACTGAACTCCACACACGTGTCGGCAACGCCCGAGCAGTATGATTCGGAATCTAAGCCAGGCCGAGTTTTTGGCTCTGACGAAGATTACAAACCTCTGCTCACACCACAACCGTCGTCTCCCAAAAATCCCTCGACTGCGGATACCGTCATCCTGACGACACTGGAAACCGTTCCCCCAAGCCCCAACGAAGCTCCATCTTCCAAACCTCTAGCTGCCACGTTACCTCCTACTCCTAGCGGATATGATGACATCAGTGAGGACGATGAAGAGGACCTGCACAATTTGGCGTGGATTCCTCTTCCTGAGGATGCCTACATGCCATAAAAACGCATTCCTCACCCTGCTGCAATCCGTTTTTGGAACCACTTTCGTTACTATTGACTAGTCATTTTATTTTTATCGTTATTATGTTTTATTTTATATACCAGTGGCTCCATATATTTTCACCGATTCTTCACTCTTTTCTTTGTTTTTAATACATTTATGTATGTATTATGTGTTTTCTCTGTGTGCAGCGATGCCTAAACCACCAACCCACAACTACGTTCACCACTGTTGTCGCACCATGGCCTGCAACGAATGCTTTTTAGCTCACGAACACGCCATCGAACTCTGCCATACTCTTGAACTCATTGGTGTTTTAGATGGAGCCAACCAAGAGGAAATTGACAAAATAATTGCGATTCGCAAAGATCTCCTCGATGAGTATTTTCAAATCCAACACATATTGCGACTCACTCCTTATAATCATTGGTGGAATACTGACTTCCTGCAACACAGAGCGCAACAACGTAACTTCAAACCTCGCGCACCTGTGAAAAACCCGCAGCATCGTCTGGGGAGGGTGTGTGAAGGAAAGTGTGGAACAAATTCTTCTTCTTCTTAAAAACATTCTCTCTTAAATCTTCTTCTAATCCTTTTCTTTCAAACCTAAATTTTAGACGATGCCACAAATTATTTCTTGGTGCTTTTATCTCTCAAACTGACATCTCAAAATTCAACATTTTCGTTTTTAGACTCTTTCAATATAATCATTCTAACCTTGTTCAGAAATCTTTGTCAATTATTCTTTTGAGTTCTCTTTAGTAATAGTATGGAGTCACTTACTTATCTTTAACTTTATTGTTATTTTATTTTTAATGTTGTAACACCTATCATGTGATTTGTGAATTCCTACTGCTTGTTATTGTTATAAATTATGTTTATTGAGCCCTAGATTTATAATTATTTTTATAAATATTTTTATCATGTGGTTTCAAATGTCATGACCTCTTATGTTATCATGATTGTGCTCTTAAACCTCGGATGTGATCTATTTTTATGAACCACTTTTACCAATGACCTCACTCTTCTTTCTTCTTTTATATTCTTTTATATGTCTGAACTCAGTCATTATTTTTACTTTTTATCTTCTTTATTATTTTCATGACTGATATCCGTAACCTATCGTGAGTCATTATGTTTAATCTTTAGCTTTATGTTCTTAAATTTTAATTGAGCACCTCATGTACTTGTTTTTTATTACTTTTATATTTTTATAATCCATTAAGTTTTCTTATTGTCTCTTAATTTTCTGTTCTCTTTTGATGAAATAACGTAACACATAAAATTCAATTCGTTCGTATGAGCTCTATTATTAAAGTAATAGTTTTAAAATTCTAAATTTTCATTCTCCATCTAGTTTTACCTCCCCATGCGGTCATCTGGGGAGGGTGTAGAGTTGGACTGAAAATCACATCTTTTAATAAAATTTCTTCTTTTTTATATCAAATCAAAGGACGACAAATCAGACCAACAAAAATGTGGGTCATTCTATCATAAATTGTTGTACGCCCACATCCCATCATGATTCAGTGGAGTCAGGCTACTCGCTAACTCCACTGATTAATCATGTTCCAACACCCCCTGGAGTGGGGTCTGGGCCGATAACTCCTGAATTATGTCTAGGACAAATAATTTCACAAACTTCTAATGAGTTAAACCCCTAAAAATCTACTTTTTATTTTGTCATGTGGAAGTTGATATTCCTCATTTGTCTTTGCGTTTTTGGGTAAGAGAAGTTCCATCTTATAGAACATAAAAAGCATGTCAAGTTCCATAAGAGCTGCTGGGAACCAGAAATAATTTTGTTTTAGGGGAGTTTTTGCTTTATAGAAGTTCCAGTTTTAGGGAAGTTTTACTGTACAATAATTTCTTTAGAAAGAACTCAAGAAAATTTTTGAAATTTTTCATTATCAACTATTGTTTGTAACTAAAACTTACATGTCTAATAATAAATATTTTTTCATTCATTTTCAACTTTTGAGTTTGATAAATGTTGTATAGGTACTTATTTTGTATACTTAGTTCATAATGGGAGAATGTTATTTTTCTTGCTTTTGCTTCGAAGTTCAATCAATGACATATTTGTATTCTTTCACAATGCAATTTTTCAATGTTTATTTAAATTTTAGGAAGAATCAAAACAAAATGAAATAAACATAATTCCTATTGTAAACTAAGTGGGGTAATAACCTTGTAATGCAATAAACATTCTGGGAAGCAGATTATAAAAATTCTATATTTATACTACATAACTGAAGCCTAAGAGGATCTGTTCAAACTATTGACCTACTATGTAGTAAATATGATGTCAACTATAGTTTCACTACAAAATAAACGAATTTCTGCTATAAATCTGCTATGTAGCAAATATCAAGAGTCCTACATTTATACTACATAGCAAACACCTAGTGAATTTGGCTCAGCTGCAATTAACCTATATAGCCAATTGCAAGTATACTACCTATATACTATAAAGCATACGCAGAGTAAATTTATTTCTCCTACAAATCACCTATAAAGCAAATATAAAGTATACTACCCTCATCCTATATAGCATACATATAGTGAAATACGTCGCTGCTATGTATCTACTAGGCAGCAGACAATAGTATATAACTAGTCCACTACTATTTTCAATATCATTTTAATAGCACACTACTAGAATACTACATAGTATAAGTAGTGTTTCGCGGGACAAAATGATACAAATACTACATAGTGGGCTATACAGTATTTTAGTAGCGCTATAGAGGAGATTCCTAGCTGGGATTAAACCGTGACAAGCCGCCTCTGCGAAATTCGACGCTTTAACCCTTACAAAATAGAAAAAAAAAATTCCAAACGACGTTGAAAGATTTGCAGCAATAACAGACATACATGATTTTTTCGCCTACAAATCTGGGGGGTGGGAGCAGAAATTGCAAAAAAAAAATATTTTTTTTCTATAAATAAGGACCACCTAATGTACTTTGTATGTCTTACAGATCCAGTATCATTATTTTTTTCATCCCAATACTGCTTTGTATTTGTGACAAACCCTGTTAAGGATTAGTGCTCTTAAATATTAAATTATTATTAATTTGTGTTTTTTTAATTTTCAGGGCCTCTCCTACTTGGACATTGTGAAGGTTGAGATATACAAAGAAAAACTTCAAAAAATGTTCGAAGGAATCCAAGCAGTAGCCATCACAGCTGACGCATGGACGTTGTATAATAGTCGTAAGTAAGAAACTATAGTACCGAGACTAATTGGTAGCAAGAGCCCCCGAGGAGTCCGGACTTGACTCCTGTGGATTTTTTCTTTTGGGGCCATTTAAATGCTAAGGTTTATGCCAGACAGCTCACCGATATGCAGGAGCTTAAAACTTATATCAGGGAGGAAATTCAGGGCATTAAACAAAAAAATGTTACATAGTGTTACTGAAAATTTTGTCAAACGAATGCGCAAATGCCTCGAAAGCCGAGGTAAACTTTCAAAGTGCGTAATTTTTAAAAAATATCTTGATTATTAACTAAAATAAATTGCCTATTTTCAAGATTATTTTGGTATATATACTTCTATTTCTATTTACAGTGTTGCCTTGTTAATAAGCGTTTGAAAATAGGTCTACACTTCTGACACACCCTGTATTTGGAAGTAAAATCTTCGAAGTTTGGTATACTCATTACTAGGGTCGACGAAGAAATATTTTATTCAATTTACAAACTCAAACAAACGGACAACTGTGAAAATTTATTTGAATTATGGTGTCATGACTTTGGCATAGATTTCCAGAAGTACTTGGAAGAGAATTCCAGGACACACGTCATAAAACACCATAACAACACACTCATCACTGTGGGGGATAATAAAAATTCAGAGAAATATCGAGAAGGAAGAAACTGAGTTGCCGTTGCCGCAGAATATCTAGAAGTAACAAAACCAGGCCATAGAATTGACAGAAGAAAAATGCGTTGAAATTTGAATTGAATTTTCATAAAAATGAAAAACATCGAACCAATCGGGAACAGGAACAGCCCATCAGAATAACAATCAGAAAACAGTCAAGACGTTTAGCAGACCTATAGGATAGGGTCGGAACGTCTAATAGACTCGTAAGACAGTCAATATCCCATCTTTACTTTCGAAATTCGACGCAAATCTTTCGTTAGAAACCCTTTTCAATATTATTTTCACTATTATTCATGTTATTTGTTTCTTACATTTTTTCTTCAGAACTTTTCCTTTTTACTATTTAAATTTTATTGTAACCAAAAATACGAATTCATTTTTTTTTCTACCTCCACGCTTACCCAAGAAATAATCGTGTGAGCGTTTCTATGGTAACTATGAGTGCAGTTGATCAAAACATTATTCAAGTTATGTTGATTTTGTAGCTCTTTCGGTGTTTTATTTCGTTACTTTTGTGTATTTAATTTCAATTTTATTATATATTTCGTGATGGGATTTTCAAATTTAGACCGATTCATCGACTTGGTCCCCGAAGAAATTACAGAAGATGAAAAAGAAAATTTATTCCCAGATATTTGTTCAGCGGAAGTTACAGCAGATGTAGATCAAAAACTGCTCCTCAAAGTGTTCAAAATTTCGCAAGAAGTTCTAAAATATAAAGGCGAACAAGTAAGTTTCTTTTTTTTAAATCTCGAATTGCTTGTACAAATTTTTCATATCCTTTTTCTCTACAGGTGGAATCGCTTATATCTGAATTAGATGCTCTGGCTGTTCGACTTGGTGAAGAAGAAGCCAAACGAAATCAAAATTTTATTGAAGTGGAAGAGTTTCAGCATGGAGAAAAAAGTGAAAGTAATGATTCTCAAGAATTATACCCTTATTTTTCCTCATTCGTTAAAAATAGTGCCGACCTTTTCAGAAAAGATTCATTTTTGGAAAAATTTCAAATAATTTTTGATGAATCAAGTTTGAAAACCTGCTCAGTAAAAGGTAAATTTAAAAATGACAGTTCATTTGTTAGAATTTGTTTGTTTTTTTCAGGTGTAAACGCAGAAGATTTGAATCGTAAATTAATGAAACTAGAAATTCAGAAAAATCGTCTAATTGCAGTAATTGAAGAAAAAGAAGCAGAACTCATCAATGAGAAAAAAGAATCAGAAAATGTACATTTGTAATACTTGTAAATCGAAATTAATTTTACATTTTTTTCTAGGAAAATTGGTATGATACTAGTGCATTCAGAGTAAATAGGAAACTGTAGAAAATTTTCTGATAAGTACATGTATTCAATTATTTGCCTTTTGAATAAAACAACCAAACTGTGTTACACAAACAGTTTATCTGCATGCTTGTTGTAACCATATTATTTAAAAATACAAGTCTCTTAATCTCAATCTTCCCAAATTGAAGATCCAGAATCTACGTTGTCTCCTTACTTAGGATTGTACCTAATAAATATATTGTAAGACGCAATTGAGTTTTCAAAAACTTCACCCCTTTTTTGGGTTGCACTTAAGAAACTCCTCGAAAAACATTGAAATTACACTTATTTATATTTCAAATTTTATAATTTTTTTCCCTCATTCAGTTGTCAACCAGATTATTCGCTTTGGAGGAGGAGAATAAAAATCTCAGAGCTGAGCTTCAGAGCATGCACCAAGAACTGGCTAGCAGTGCAAATTTGAAATTCATCTCAGACGATCAGGATTATTTTTCTATCGATAAATATAATGAGCTTAGCGAACTCCTTCGGCAGAAGAATAAGCATATTACACAATTACTGAATGATATCGAAGTAAGTAATTTTTTGACATTTAAATTACGATAGGTACTTATTTATTTATTTATTTATTTAATACAAATGATCCATTTTTTTCTTCAGGATATTGAAAGGGAAAATATAATCTTGCGTGATAAGCTGTCCATAGTTCGAGACGAATTGCAAGAAGGAGCTGAGCAAATGTCAAAATTATCTATGGAACGAATCAGCCTCAGCACATGTGTCGACGAATTAAATGGTAAAAAATGGCATTTCTTGTAGGTCTCTGTCTTTTTGTGGTATATTCGATCTTTTAGTCGGGAAGAAAAATAGTCTTTGCGAATCTTATAGAAAATTAGAGGTGAATATTTTACTTTCTCACTGCGTTTATTGCATTATTTCAGGAAAAGTTTTCAGGCTAGAGCAAGAAAATATTGGACTAAGGAGTCAAATATCAGAACTCATCATCGATAAAGAAACTCGAGATAAGCAGTTTGACAATTTGAGCTCTGGTTATGAATCTAAAATTCAGCAGTGGAAGGTAAAATTTTATTACATTTTATTGCAGATCATAAAATACATCAAGAATGAATAAAATATTTTTATTCTAGGAGCTTCTTGAACTAAGAGAAATGGAATTGTCATCCGCAAAGTATAGACAAAGTTCTGGCAACTCAAATCACAAATTTGATGAATCTAGTCATTTAGCTCTACTAAGTAAACTTAGTAAAGTAATTATTTATTCTCCTTCTTCATACTTTCTCTGAAAATTATCCCCTCATAATCTTCATAAAAATTCAAAATTCCTTTTTTAGACTTTGGCTGAGCGTGAAGAAAAAATTTTCGAATTACAACAGCAGTTGGAACAGGCTACAACAGACCTAAATGAAAATACTCGTTTACTTGAAGAACAGAAAAGACTGTTTCAATCGAAGTAAGAATAAGGTCCCATCTTCAAGTGACATTTTTTGAAAGTTGATTTTGTAACAAAAATATTGTTTTATTTATCAGATTTGATCGAAATTTCGAATCAAATAATATGAAACAGTTGAGAAAGCAATTGGATCAGGCAGAAAACCGTATTTTAGTTTTGGAGGCAAAAGCAAAATACGCTGAAGAAGAATCTCTTCGAAAAGCTGAAGAGGTACCTATGTTTTGTTTATTTTTTTATTTTAAAATGCTTATTTATGATCATTCATTTATTTAAATTAATTAATCTATTTATTTATTTATCTAATTTAATTCAATTTCGCAGTCTTGCTTCAATATAGAGATTGTAAAAAAATGTTTGAAAATTATTTTGTCGGGTTTGGCAAATTCTGTCCTAAAAAGTTTCCAATATCAATGATTCCCAATTTTTTGATGAATTTTCAATAAACTCGTAATACGTACTGATTACAATTATTTGATAGAAACCGTATTAATAAAATTATGAAACCTTCAAATTATATCAAGTTTATTGTACTTCAGGTCAGCGAATTAATAATTCAACTGCGTGAATACGAGTCGGGAACTTACGGATTGGAAGATGCGAAGAATAAAATCAAAAATCTTGAAAAACAAAAACAAATTCGAGACACTCAAATAGAACAACTTATTCAAAGTCTGAATGAACTCCAAGACGAAGAAAATTTGTTGGAACATGAAAATCATGTTTTGAGGTGGGTTTTTCCAACATTCATAGTCGCTATATTTTTCATATAAAATGAACTTAATTTACTGCGATAGACTGGCTTCAAATGTTGACTGAATTATAATTAACTTATTTATTTCTCAGTGATATTTCAAGAAAAGCAGTTATCTCACTTTTAAAACCATATTTCAGTTAAGCGTTTATTTTTGTTCAGTAAATGTTCCTTGGAAAGTATTTTTTATATTCTTATTTACTAACAAAATTCATAGGGTCTACTTCATTTAAGTGGCGGATCCACGGAGGGGGTAAGGGGGAAATTTCCCCTCAAATCCAAAAAAAAAAAAATTAAAAATGAGAAAAGGTTGAAGGAGGTCAACTTGTGACTCGAGAAATGAAAAATTTGAACTTACGTTTTGAAAATTGCATAGGAGTGGGAACAGATAGATGGTGATCATGGCGCTGTTGCAAAAATAGGCTAAGAATGCAATTACTCCCACAAATTAAACCGAAATCTTCCACTATCGTCGAAGGTCAGGACAATTGAAAAGGTAGAAAGTATAGTCAAAGAAGTCACCTCATTTTATAGTTCATGTCATCCAAAGCGCACAGCGGTATTGGCACAGTTCCTGGGCAAGAAGCTAGTAAGACTATGTGAGACTCGATGGGTAGAAAGGCACGACGCCATTACACAGTTAACCACTCGTATTCCAGATATAGTTGACTCTCACAAAAATTTCTGGATGGAAAAATAAGAAAACCAGGGACAAAGCAAACATCCTGCTAACTTGTGCAGTGGTGAATTTTTAATTGGTCTGTTTTGCCTGGGCGATGTTTTAGCTCTCACCCAACCACTCAGAGTTATTTTACAGAAAAAAAAGCATTGATGTGTGCAAGGCATCAGATATTTTCAAATCGGCAATTCAAGTTTTGCAGAGTCGGCGTGAAAAATCATTTTCACACAACGTTTAGCCAGGCCACAGAGATGGCACACAAATTAGGCATCGAGATTAATAAACCTCGCATATGTGGTCGACGGACAAGACGAGAAAATTATAACACAGATAGTTGCGAGAGCTATTACAGAGTATCTGTCCACATTCCCCATATTGATATGATTATTCAAGATTTGAAACAACGATTTTCTACGGAGGTGCTCAATATATTCAACTTGCCAAAGCTCCAGCCTGAATATATAATCGAACTCCGACAAAATGAAGATAAACATCCACTAGCCGATACTTTGTTGGATGCCTTTAATGGTATTTTAAAAACAAACAGTCACTTTTTTCGCCGAGCTGGAACACTAGCAGAGTAAATGTAATCGTTTGAACTTGGAGAAGTCAATAGAACAATCAGCTCTCAAATTTTCGTCACTTTGCGATAAAGATGTTTATTTTAACATACACGAATTATTGCAAATTTTATGCACTCTTCCAGTAACCAATGCAACAGCCGAAAGATCATTTTCTACACTCAAGAGGCTGAAAACATGGCTGAGGACAACAATGCTGGAAAATCGACTTGTAGGCTTAACGCTACTCAATTGCCACCATGATATCTCCGCAGATCCAGAAGATGTGATCAAGCGGTTTGCCAAGAGTTCCTCTCGGCGGAGAGTTAATCTCGACAAGATAATTTTTCAAGTTTAAGCTTAATTGAATAGCTCATTAGTTCAAGGCAACAATCAGCCAACTGTAATTTTCAATAGAAAAATGTAAAATCCTACATATTTGTGATTTTGAGGAAACATTGAATAGAAAGCCAAAAATTGGATGAGAGGATGTCTATTGGGTGTAAACCAGTCTTCTGAAAATTTAAAACTCGGCTGGTTGTTGCCTTGAGTTAATTTTTATATTTTTAAATGTTCAGCAGAATGGTTCGAAACGTTCAGAAATGTCATGCTTGAAATTGGCTGATTTTTGTCACAAATTGCTAATAAAACCGCCTTAAAAAGCTTCGGAATTTCTCTTCTCCAAGATGTGTTTTCATATTTAGACCGATAATCCACTGAAAATTCATTTTTTTTGAACCCCCCTCTCCTCCTATGCTGGAAAAAAACAATCTCACCATTTTAGCATTTACCATGCTTTGAAAAAGTTGGGATTTCCCCCCTCCCTAAATGGAGCTCTGGATCCGCCACTGCTTCATTTCTCAACCGTTAAATAATTCGTTCCATTTGTTTTCCTTAAAATCGCTTTCCTCGTTTCAATTCTAGAATTAATTTGAATATTCAATAAAATTGGGTATAAATCATTTTGATGAACTTGAATTCTAAATTTTCAGAGAAAAGTTGGGAATTTCTCCTGAAGAACAGATTGTAACAGATGATGTTTCACGTCGTAATCTACGTAAACAGAACAAACTATCCATTTTAAACCAAGAACTTGAAAAAAATTGCAACGAGTTAGTTGAACTCAAATTAGAAGTAAGATGATTAGTATTTGGTTTTGGTTTGATTTTTTTAGTTTCACTGAATATACATACTATCTTTTGCATATTTGCAGAACAGAAAACTGAATCAGCAAATTGCTTCTCTAATCTCAGAATTGAATTTCTATCGCCTGAAGGAGCCACTTTCTGGTGACACAGATGACAGCTCATTTTTACTTAATGTTGGTGAGTGTCTCATTTTTAGATCTTGAAAATTTATATTTTCTACGAGTCTGGGAGAAATTTATTTTCATTTTCGACTTCTCTGGCCAATTTTGGAAGCTAAATTGAGATAATTGACTTTTCAGAGCTGAAAAAAGTTTTTTTTCTCGATACTTGAGCTAAAATCAATTTTTTGATTTAGATGAATATACTGGCTTAAAATGTTCACAAGCTCTCTTGAAAAAATCATCTTCAGTTGCCATTCAAAGTAGTATCGATGAATTATTCTTGGAAGATAGCGATGAGGAAAACAAGGAGAACGTTAAAGCACTTATTAATGAAAATGAAAGCTTGAGAAAAGGCATGCATGAAATATTAGACAGCATCCGGAATCAAGACTGTAAGTTTAAATTGAATTGGTTTTTTCTAATGTTGAATTTGTTTCTCAAGCGATTGATATTTCAGGCTCTAGCCTAATTCGGATTGAATCAGCGACATTAGAACGTTTGTTAGAAGCCTTGGATATGCGCCATGTCAGTGGCTGGTATCAACCAGCCATGAGATTACAAGCTCATATTCATCATTTGTATGGCGTGAATGAAGCGTTACGAGAAGAATTGCACACGTGCAGGTAGTTTTTTCAGCACTTACTACAGTTTTGTTATTATAAATAGACGGTGGTCGAACTGAAGAGAGGCCACTGCCTCCTACAAAAAATTCTGCCCCCACCTTCCCACCCTAAAAAAAGGAAAAAAAAGACATTTTCCCGAATGCACTAAAAACCAGTAAAAAAAGGAAATTATTAGGGGGGAGAGGGGGAAATCAGCTTCGGTATCAATTTTTAGGATGTTATTTTCAAATGATATTTCTTGGTCCTGCTTCTGCGCGAAATGAATTTTTTGGGTTGCCAGTTTATTTTCGTCAACGATAAAGTACCGTCTTTAACAGTAATATTGTAGTTTCATCGTGCCTTTCTCAAGATTGAAAGAAAAAACTACTTTCAAGATGAATTTCAATTTTTTATGCGTAGGTACTTTTCAAATCAAAAAAGAAAAAAATTCTTTGATTGAGCATTTAATATTTCGATTTTTATTTCAAAATGGCCTTGAAATATGGAGGATTAACAACTTCAAATTGTTATGTAGTATTCCGTTAAATTTTTTTTCAGATCACTGGAAGACAAATCATTATATGAGATTCGTAATACTGAACAGGAAGTGAAAAATTCACAAGAAATTTCAATACGATTTTCCCCAGATTTTAACCGTCCTTCGTCGCAAAAACGAGCAAAATCTGCTAAACTGAAAAAAGCTGTCAGTCTATCTGAAGAATCTTTACGAATTCTTGATGTCGACAAGGTAATACAAATATACTAGAATTTACACAACTGCAACTATTATTAATTTTCTCACTCAAAATTCTTAAATTTCTTTCCTTAGGAGTTGACACAGGAAAAGGAAAAACGACAAAAATTAGAAATAGAAATCAAAAAATATAATGAAAAATTTGTACAGCTTAAAGAGGAAATGGAAAGAAGTCGTGAAATTTACGAGCATGATAAAGAAAGTTGGTGCGGGGTTAAGACCGTTATGCAAGAAGAAGTAGACGATCTTCGTAATAACGAGGCCATTTTAAAAATAAAAATGAACGATTTCGAACAATGTATTGAAGCGATGAAAAATGGTCCCGAACAAATAAATAAAACTTTGGCGGAAATGACATTGAGGTATTTACTATTGAAAAGGGAAATAAATCCTTCAGAACATTTTATTTTAGATTTCCTCGACCTTTTCTTTCCTTATTTCAGTATGTCATCATTAAAAGTAGAGCATGAACAGCTGACCAGAAAATTTCAACGTTTACTAGAAATGGAGAATCAAATTAGACAAGAAAAAAATAAACTTTCTAATGAAATTCACTCTTTACGATTTACCAAAAATCAAGAAGTGATGGTTCTAAGGCAAAAAAATGTAAGTTCCAAGTTTTTTTCGTCCAACTTTTAATCGAATAATGTAATAGTGAAGAATAATGAACATATATTCAAAAGACTGCCATATTCTGGGTAACCGATAAATATGACGAAAATGATAAGTTTATTATTTATGACGTGTCCTGAGAAGAAGGACAAACCAATATTAATATTTTTAGTGGAGTTATTCATTTGAAATATGGATATTCAGATAAAATTTTTCAAGAAAGATTACGTTTTTAGCGAGTCTAAAATTTTTTAAAGATTTTTCCAACTACTAATAGCCACGAAAGAGCATATTGTAAGTCGACATTGACCAAAATAATGGAAATCGAATTTTTTGTCACGTGTCGAATTCAGTAACCGTTTGTGAAAGCTTGAGCCACATTATTTGTAAGGGAATGATTTCAGGAACAATTGAGTTTGGAGTTGAAAGAATTGTTGGTACTATCGAGTGAAAGTGTTACTCAACAAGATCATTCCAGAGTGATTAAAGATTTTGAAGAACTAACAGTAAAGTATCGAGAAAGCCAGCAAAAACAAATTTTATTGGTGAGATTTGTTCGCAGATATTTTCTCAAATTATTTTTCCATTGCTACAAATTTTATTATATTTTTTCCATGGATTTGCTCCTTTAGCAATCTCAAAAAGATCAGTTGATTGGAAAATTACAAAACAAAATTGCTTCCTCACAATCTCAAAAAGTTGAACTGGAATTTCTGGTGAAAAAGATCATGGAGGAAATGGAAATTCTTCGATTTTCTGCCACAGAAAATTTTGTCCCTGACAAAGTAAACTTATTTTTTTCAGAAAACACTCTTATTCTTTGATTCGTATTAACAAATTTTTTTTAGGTTGTTGCTCAAGCAAAACAAACTGCTGAATTAGAACTTGAAGTTACTAATATGAAACAACAGTCTCAACACTGGAGTCGTATGTACGAGCTAACTAAAGGTACCCAAATCAAAAATAAGTATTCCATTGAGTTTCTCCCAAGTTATAGTGAGAATATTATTTTCTTGAAAATAATTATATAAATAATTACATGTTATTCTTAACAAGTCACAAAAAGAAATTGTTATAAAAAATTATTATCAAAGGCCTTAGCACTTCGATATTTTCAAATTGCAAAATATAAAAACTTGAGTTATCCAGCATTATTTAAATGGTGTTCGGAGTTCAGAAAAATGATCATTTATGTGAGATTATTTTTGTATAAAAGTGTTCGAGTTGAATTTATCAGCGCAGCATACACAGACTTTTATTTCTATTGAATGATAGAATTTTCTTTTCTTCAATAGAGCAACTTGCTGAAATGGAAAACAGGTGCAAGCAATTAGAAGAACAGTTACTGTCTTCAGTCCAGAATAATGCTGAGTTCCAAAAAACCGAAGCAGCTCTTAAAGAGGAAATTTTAAAACTACCTACTGCATCCGAATATGAAACATTGCTTAAAAAGTTAAAAGAAGCCGAAATCAATGTGGTATGACAACTAGTATTCAGTATACTGAATAATAATTATATTTTATGGCGTAAAAAAATTGATTTTACTATAAATAATGTAGTTTAACCGGTAATAGTATTTTTCGAAGAAAAAAAACACTAATTGAGGTCCTAAGCCCAAGTCCTTCTTATTGATGAAATGTGTATCAATTATGTAATTTAGATAATCTCTTTTCATACTTGAATTAATTTATATCTATTTTTTTCGTGGGATAAAAGAATTCAATTTTTTCTTTGTAATAATGGTGCTTCGATTTTTGATCAAAATTTAATATATTTTTTTAGGCTGAACTAAGGTTGAGAGAAAATGAGTTGCAAGAACTTGCCAATATTGCTCAAGACCAAGTAAAAGTTATCGAGCATTACAATCGTTACCAAGACTTCGAATATGACTCTTTACAGCGTCGAATTCTCGAATTGCAGTCCTTAAGTGACGAAAAAATGATAATTGGTAAGGAGGAAAAAATACAGCAAAATATATTCGCATGTGTTACAAGTACCTATACAAGTTTATTTCCCTTTTTATTCTTTAGATCGCCTCACGAAAGAACTATTATTACTACAGCAGAATGGAATAAACGCAAATTATGAGACCAATAGCTTTAAAGATAAACTTGCAAAAACGGAGAATGAAATCCTACAACTGAAAATGAAATTAAACGAAACGGAGAGTAATTACAACAAGCTGAAACGAGATACGAACTTTAAAATCAAGTGAGTTGAGGATGAGGTGCAAGTGCACTTGATTCTGAAAACGATGAGATGCCTTCTCCGTACTTCAACAGACTTTTGACATGTTACAAAAGGTTGTAGGGCTGAGAATGTATTTTAATTTTGAAAATTCACTCATCTCGTAATCCCTCTCATATTCAACACTCATAAAAATGTCTTCATTGAACTTCTGGTTTCAATATTCAGTTGTACTTTCGTGCACTAGTTCGTTACCAGATAAGAACTGAACGAAGTTGGATATTGGAAGTAAAACCTACTAACCAAAAATTTTTTCAATTTTCTCACCCTAGTTCTGTTTTCATCCAGTCAACTGAAAAACTTTCTTATTACAAAATTCACTCAGACATAAAAATAACTAAAAATATTTAAATTATTATTATTCTATTTTCGAATGGATGAAAATAGTAACATGTGGCTGATCATTATTCCATATATTCTTTGTCAATAATGTTTCTAGTTAGTTCTTCTTTGTTAGACAAATTAAAAAAATCCTTTGCAGCTTTCTAGTTGGATTGTTTTGTTACAATAGGTACATGCATGCTATTATCTACGAATTACAGAAACGATATTTGGGTTCGTATCCTTTGGTAAAGGAAGAATTGTGTGCCAGAAGTATAATGAACTGCAAAGAAGAATGTATCATGCTTATGTCTGTTATATTGGATCTGAAACCACCTTCCATATTTACAACACAAGACGAAGATACTCGGAAAGATAATCTTCCTACTAAGTTGAGAGCGACTTTCAAAAAAGTACCGCACAGATCAGAACTGACTTTTGAAGTAAATTTGTAATTTCAATTATTTACCTATAACTCATCAAACTGTATCACTCCACTTTTCTTTTTTAATGAGTTCGTACTTGAAAATGAAATTTTTAGATCGAGGAAAATAACTGGTATTGAACGAAATTTTCACTGCCATTTCCTCAAGTAGCTTGCTGTTTTTTTCTCCTAGAAATTTAATAACTTGAAAAATCTTTTCGAAGGATTTCAGTCTGAAACTGGTGAACGAAGGCCTTCAAAATAAACTACAGATTTACTCGGAGAGATTAGGAAGGCAAGATAAACTGATTAGTAGACTTGAAGAAGAAATTGTACATGCTGACGAACAATGCCAAGAGTTCCTTCTGTACTGGAATCCAAACGGTGATTTAAAATTCATAAATAGGGTAGAACATTTATTCCAAGCAATTACAAATTTATTCGATAATTTATTTGTTATTTTTATTCATTTCCACCCAAACGAAAAAATGATTTCAGAATGGAGAAAATCAAACAACCAGAGCCACACAAACTCCTAAAACTGACAGTAAAAAAGATTTTGAAACTTACGAAACACACGGTGGTGACCAATTTAATAAAGTGAGTTTGAACTTTTAGTTGTTCATTACAATTAAAAAAAATTCTTTCTATTTTTCGGTTGAACATGAAATGCGAAAATAAGTGTAAATTTTATAATGTAACCGACACGCTTCTAGACTAGTGACACAATTCAACAGTTGAGCGCGAATCTTCAAAGTTCCGAAGAAGAAGTTCGAAACTTGCGGGAAAAGCTCAATAATATGGTTATGGAATTGAAAGAAAAAGAATTGATCATTTCGAATAGGGATAAAGAAATTTCACTTTGGCAAAAGATTGGTTCCAATCGAGAAGAAGATAGCGAAAAATTGAACATTATCGGCAACGAAAATTCAATCAAAAAGTTAGCCTTGCAGGTTGGTACTATCAATTTTTATCCTTAATTTTACCCGAAAAAAAAAGACAGTCTCTTGCAAAAAGGGATCCAATTTTCACGAATTCCGCAGAAGTGTAGAAAATATCTTCATTTGTGGCACTTTTTTCTAGATGCAGTCTTAAAATTGGTGTACAAATGTGACTTTAACTACTTTTTAGCAAAATACTGTTCACGTATATTTCTTTGGTTTAGGGTTTAACGAAAAATTTCAATTTTCAGGCCACCGTTGACAGCCTGCAAAATATTATAAATCAAAAAGAAGAGATAATTACTCGTCAGCAAAACATGCTGAAAAAAAGCAGTGAAGAACATGCTCAAAATATATTAGAACTAGTGCGGGAAATTAAAACTCTTCAAAATTCTATGGATTTGAAACAACAAGCATTTAATAGGTAAGTTCATTGCTTCAAAAGCCCGTCATTTGAAAAACTCATTTTTATATCCATTCTTCGGTTATCTATTTATGAGAATAAAAAATGGTGGGTTAAAATATCGAAGGTCAAAAATATTCTTGTGGTATTGGCCAAATTTTCTTGATATAGATGAATCAATTAGGTATTATGCCTCAAGAAAATTACTAATGAAATAATATTCAATTTCTTCTTTTTTTTTTGCACAACTTCATCATAATCTGCCCGATGAGACAGTCAGATGCTTTAAATGCCATATACACGGACATTTGTCCCCATATACACGGACATTTGTCCCATCATTGCCCAAATCGGGCTGTTAGAGTTGGGCAGCGCTGATTCAACTGTGAGGGGTTAGGGCACATCGGGGAGGACTGCCCTGAACCCCTTCACTTTCAGGTTCGGAGGCAGGGAGACCTAGGAAGTGGACTGCGTCGACAGTTTTTTTTTTCCTTGAAACACCTGTTATTTGGTGTTATTCATTTTTATATTTACTCTTGTCATCGTTTTTCGAAGATTCATGAAGAGCTGGCAAAATGAAAACATTCAAGCTCAGATAATAATTGAGGGTTTTTAGCTACATTTTTTTGAAATTGATGTTCCATTCAATCTCTTATAATAATATTATTGAATTTTTTGAAATTCTTCTGCTTCCTTTCTGTTTTAGGACCTGTCATTTGGGCTATTTGGCATACATTAAAACTTTTCTATCACTAATAAATATTTTACAGACGGTTCATTTTTAACAAATTGAAAATTATCATTTCAATTTTCAAAATTTGTTTTCTCAGTGTTGAACAAAAAAGTAACATAGAATGAATACCGCGTACTTCAACCTTTCATTACAAGCTCTCGGAAAAGGGAAACAGGGACCCAAATAATGAAATAATTTCGATCGATTGAGGCTTGAATTTCCATTTGCTGGAAATGACGTCAGCATTGATTCGAATACCTATGTAAAGAAATATATTGGGGGGCTTTTTCATAATATTGTATTCTCGTTTCACATTTAGACTGCAGATAAAATTGGAGATGAATGAAAAACCGCCAGATGAAAAACGTTCCATCGTAGATTCTTATCTCACTAAAATTCACGAGCTCGAAGATGAACTCAATCAGGCAAATGAGAAAGTTGAACAATTATCAAATCAACTTCTGACGAGTAATCAGCAAGCCGAATTATGGAGTCATACTGCAGAAGAACGTTTGAAAAGTCTTCAAAATATGAAAATTGTGTAAGATGAAAGATTTTCAAGTACCATTTTGAATTGAGGAGGTTCTCCTTTTTCCCCAGTAGCTGTTAAATAGTATTTATTCTGGCATTCCTCCATCGTAGGATGGATAACAAATCCGGTGACATCAGTCCAGATAAAAAACTGTCCCAAGTTTCGGGAAAACAATATTTAAAAGAAAAGTGCGAAGAAATAGAAAGACTGAAACAAATCATAGACGAGCAGAAGGTAGGCTTGATTCGATGTATGTTTATGTAGGTACGTCTCCATTTTTTTGCACGGTATGTCCAAAAAGTAATATCGTATACATTTTATAGAAACAGCAAGAAACTGGTAAAAAAGTTTTAACGAATCGAGATCGCATAAAAAGTGAACTGGAACGGTATAAAAAGAAAGTCGATATTTTAGAACAAAGAGGAAAAGAAGACAAAGCTGAAATACAAAGACTGAAAAATCAAATTTTGTCAAGGTTGCTTTTAATTTTCTAGTTAAAAAATTAATTTCAATTTTTATTTTTGGTTTAATTTTTTGATATTTCTATAGGTAGATTTGATTATGCGATGTTTTCTCCAAGTTTATGGAGTAAGTATTGTTAGTTATCTTGTTATTTATTTTTGCAGACCTCAAAGTGTCTCGAAAAAAGAAGTTATTCTGAGTCCCAGAGAAGAACAGTTCGTGAAAAAAATCAAATCTATGGAAGAGGACATAAATGCATTCAAAGAAAAGGAGAAAAAATGGAAGGAATTACGCCAAACAAAGGTACCCAACTTTTCTTCTTCTCTATTTTACAAATTAGATATGTATTTGGATAAATAGTGATAATTTATTTACAGGTGGATGAGGAAATTGAAAAATGGCAACACAAAAAACAGTATCAACAAAATGTCGAAAAATTACGTCAACAATTAAAAGACATGTCAGTTCAATGCGAATCGCTTACACTGAGTAATTCACGATTAAAAGAAACCATAGTCAGACTTGAAAAAGAAAGACTAGGGTTGGACGGTAAATTAAAAGCAGCAAAGTGTAAGTACGAGAACGCTCTAATTTGTGAATACTGAAAATTTAATTTGCTCGTGTGCAACAATTTTCAATTGAATAATTGTTTTAGCTCAAGTAGGTAGCATTTCGATGATAGAAGAGCTACAAAAAACGAATTCAAGGCTGGAACAAGAAATCGAAGTTCTTCGTAGAAGTGCGGAATTCTCTATGGGAGCTACTTCTTTAACCAGTGTCATAGAAGCTCAAGAAAGAAGAATTAATGCCTTGGGATTGGCACAAAAAGTAGGTTTCTTATGGTATTGTAACGTTTTGATATAAAAAATGTCTGATGTATTGTTCTGATTTTTTAAGATTGCAAAAACAAATTCTTTCATAAATAAAGTACAAGTTCACCCCGCACAGATCGAGTTGAATTTTAATAGAAAGTGGAAATCCAGTTAGGAGAGTTGTTTGAAATTGTTTTTTTGTCTATGGTCTTGTGCAAAAAAATGTTAAAAATGAACTTGGACGCTTTTAGCACCAGCAAGAAAGGGTTTAGTAAGATTTTGCATTTATTTGAATTCAATTTTCAGGGCAATAGTGCACTTGCCGAGGAAGTTGAAAGATTGAATGAAAGGAAATCGCAGCTTCAGAAGTATAATGTCCGTCTAGAAGAAGAAAATGTACGCTTGAAATTAGAGGTTGAAAAACTGAAATCTGGTTCACATTATTTGAATGAATTGTAAGTGAAGTAAAATATCAATATAAATGTTGAGAGCTTCAATCAGTATTCAAACAAAAAATTAATTCGTGATGCTTTAAATTAATTTTTTTTGTCGTAGGTTTGACTTAAGTGTGGAAAAAAAAAGCAGTGAGGACTTCAATGATCAAGTTCGTTTTTCAATATGCTTATTCCATTTTCAATCTTGATGTCTACATTTTTTCTTACTATTCATCACAAACTTCATACTATGGGTATATATTTTAGGTGAAAGGAAATCGACGTTACAATAGTAATTTGGAAAGGGGTGTATTAGTTCTACGACGATTGGTTGAAAAACTTCAAGCTGAGAATAAAAGATTGCTCCTCAACCAAACGTCTCAACTTGAAGACAAAGTAATGCAAACAATTTTCTGTTCTTGCGTATTTTCTTCCATTAAATAATTATGTCATCTAAGTAAGTAAGTTACAACAAAATTTTTTTATCTCAGAATAACGTTGATAAGTTAAATGCTGATTTACAACATTTACAAGAAAATTATTTAGCTGCCATCGAAAGAACGTCTTCATTAGATAAAGAATTGAAAACTGCCTATGAAAAAATTGATTCACTGCAAAAGTTGATAGATCGACTTCAAAGTGAGTTATTCGGAGATAATAACTCCCGCAGTAGGAGTTGTTATGTTCCCAGTGTAAGTTACGTCAATTTTAATTACAGAAGGTGAAGAAATATCAATACTGAAATCTCAAATTGCTCAGAAGAATAACTTACTGATCAAAGTTAAAAGTCTTTTGGAAAAAGCTGCGTTGAGGGAAAAAGAACTATTATTGAAGGTACGAATAAGGTGAGATTTTTCTCATCTGGTGTTAACCAAATTTCTTTGAAATTTGTATGTTATTTTCAGGTTCATGATTTGCAGAAAATGAATCAACTTGCTTATTAAATTGGTTATTATTATAGATTTAGAAATGCAATTGGATACGGTTGTTTTATTTCAAAATTAAAAATTTTAGGGACAAAATTGTTCTTCAAGACAGTGAATTTTTATAATTGAAAAAAATAAAATAAGAGAAAACTGATAATGGAAACTCTACAGTGATGACATGAGGAAATTTGCTGTTGAAGTCAGATTATTGAAATACAAAAGAATAACCCGCAATTTGATATCATTGATATAACCTGAAAACTGAGCATAGATCTTCTAAACACATTAGAAATGTCTGCACAAGAAGCGGCCAGGTTTCTCCTATTGCAGCCAATGAGTAAAAGCTCTGTCAAAGTGGAATATATTAATAACATATAGCCTACAGATTCTCAACATTGTCGAAAACCTCAAAAGGTAAATGTTACAATTTAATAAAAATGTTATTGTTGTATTAAAAATTATATTCAATGTGATAATTTTCTCTTTCAATAACTATGAAAATAAGTGACAATTTGAAAAAATTTTCAGTTGAAGTTGAGTGGCAAACACACCGCTGGACAGAGGCAAGTATAAGTTTTTGCTTGTCTTTATTTCAGGCCTGAGATAATACGAGGGTCATTCAAAAAGTAACGCCAGATAACAGTAAAAAAATGCCCAGGCGTAATTCACCAAAGAATTACCACATGGATGGGAAGAGGAGGAGTGAAAAGAGAGACCGAGAGTGTGCGCGGAAAAAAATTCAAGTTGAACGCACAAACTCACGTCCATTACCATGGAAGTGCAAATAAACATGTATTTGAATTTTGAAAATTATTTCTTTCATTTGTTTCTTCACTGTGAGGGGTTGGATGGCGATAAAAACATGTCGACAGCTATGTGAGATGTGCGGGGAGGGTGTCTTGATGTTTTGTGTGTGCATCGCTGGTGGCAGCAGCTTATTGCAAACGTTGATGATGAAATACAAAATGTGCACTCTTTTGATTCATTAATTGATCTGCATTCAGAAGGAATTTTGGGACTTTCAATGGAAGACTCATGCCTTACACCAAATGAACTCACAAAACTATACCTTGCAAGGCATGGTTAGAAATAAAGAAACTGTCAATAGAAATTAAAGGTCAATAGATGAGAAGAAATTTCAATAAATGGTATCATTAAAAAATCAGACTGAAACACTGTAAGTAGGTATCGAATGTTCTCTCGTGTTCTTCAAAATCAATCGCAGTTCCATAAAATGGCTAAGTTCAAAAATCTTATTCATGTTGCTATCTTCTGACTCCTGATATGGATGAACCGACCAAAATTTATGCAACTGAAAATGGAATAAAGAAATTTGCAGTCTTTCGAATCATCAAACTGAAGCCCTCCGAATAATCAAAACATTCCAGTTGCTAAACTGTATAAAAAATTCAAAAAGATTCGGCAGAATGCATGATGAACGTACAGAAATATGGGTATATATATATAAAAAAAATAAATAAAAAATTGATCGACTAAACGTCGCCAAAACTGAATTGAAATAAATTAAAAAAAAACAATATCGTTATCAAAGGGGTTATATTATTTTTTTGTAACGACGAGGGGGCTGATTCTTCAGAAAGTAGGGGTATAGAAAAAATAATTGAGTATATTATGTACACCAAACTCTGCCATATAAAAACATTCAAGAAGTACGAGATACTAGGTAAGGTGAAGCGAGGTGATGAAGAAAAATCCATAAAATTGCCAATTAGCATTGCCCTCATGAAGGAAGTTATGCATGCCAACGCGAGTCAAAATGACGAATTGGCAATTATATTCACAAAATAGGTGCTACAGTGTAGCAGGAAGCCGATAAGAAGACCTTTTTTGGGAAATACAAATCTCATTTCACACTGATGAAAACCAATTTCAAATTACAATCGTGTAAAAAAAAACTCACAAACGTGTTTTAGAGGGCTCTTCAAGAAATCACAGAAGTGAAAAACATGAAGAAAATGTAGTAGTTAAGACTTAGTCTTGGAATCCCCATTGTAATGATCGTATTTCATCTGACAGAAACTTCGTTCTTGAATGACTGTAGCAATTGAACTGAAGAAGAAATTAAAAATATGACAAAACGCAAAAATTTTCAAGTGATATAAAAATGTTTTAAAAAAATCAATTCTCATATGAGCAACAATGTTATAAAATTAATTTCAATTTTTGATGTGGCTGCGGGTGGGGGGTAGTGTTGGGAAATTCTTGAATGAAAAGTGGCCTTTTTAAAGGGTTGAAGTATTTGACATCGTAGAAAATAATGATTGATACTCTTCTGAGTTAATTATATTGAAAATGCACGTTAACAATGAGCATAATAAATATATTTCTGAATTACTTCTGAATTATTGTCAAATTTTAAAATTTTTAACGATTTTTGATTATTTGAGTAGACCACTTGGCAGCACTGTTGGTTAGCCTTTCCTCCAACATAAATGTAATACGACGGGAAAGTGGGGTAGCACTACGCCAGTGGAGAGATAAAAAAATTAAAAAACTTGCTATACATATACAAGTAGCAAGTACAATGTATGTACAAGGATGAATGATAGCTTCGGAATTCGGAAGTGATATAAAAAATGATTATATTTCAATTGATTTTTTCGAAAATCTACGCGTTGTGTGTGAGTGAAGTTATAGGAAATATCTAAAGACCATGAATATATTACATCTTGATCTAGTAAGTTGCACATGATATTTCTTTTGAAAACACCGAAGACGATATCTGCTAGTAAATTGGGTAAGATGTTACTGCGCTTTTATCAAGATCATTACGTTAAATTTAAATTAGTTGGTACGTTCTGTTACCTATATGACCAAGCTTGAATTAACAGTTCTTGCTTTTCTTCTAATATTGATTCTATTATGATTGCAATTTGATCCAATAATCTCTTTGATAATGGAAACATCATGAAGACATCTACCTCAAGGTCTATGCCCATCTTCTTTTGTTCATTCTTATCTAACCTATAAATAATCGAAATTATTCTTACGTGTAATCGTTTTCTGTCTGTTATAGATCATATCTTTTCAGTTAACTTATACAATTCTAAAATCATAAATTCTGTCTATGTTCCTGACAGGTCTCATATGTGTAGTTTAGTGCTGGAATTTTACTATGGCATTTCTTGAAACACTTTCCAAATAAGTACTTCAGTTTTTAATCGCATTTTACTCAACAGCATTCTAAGGGCAAACTATAAATTTATTAAAGAAAGCTTCCTTCTTGATTGTTCCTCGGTATTATTTTTTTCTTATTTAATAATGTAAAATAATTTAACGTTTATTTGGATTCCCATATTTTAGTTTAAAATTTATTCAAACAGATGACAAAAGTAAAGTTGATGATCTGAAAAATTGTTTTTCGTATCATCAACCCCTTTGTTTAATATGTTCACCGTATTATGTATCTTGATGAGTTATTATTGTTATCCTCCATAATCTTGTTACGTAAAATGTACTTTGGATTACATCTGATGACTCATTAATTTCCCCACAGATTTCATCTTTTTTTTACTTATGTTACTAAGGTCATTTTACTACTATTCTCACTTATGAAATACATATAATTTTTCCCCATTCTAAAATTGTTTTGGTAATACTGAACTTAAATTTTCTAGCTTTACGCGACTTTTATACTGAGAAGGGTCAACATGACGTTCTAAAACAAGTCTAATAGCAGAGTTCACTCACTCAGTAAAAGGAAAAAGCCGCCAACGCATGAAAACCCTCACAATATGAGACCATGAATCAATCTACCACTTTTACCAAGTGAACATTCTTACAAGAAATCTAGTAAGCCTATATAATTTGTTCAAAAGCCGCTCTTTACACGTTTGCTGAAATTGTCAAGTTTCATCATGGTCGGCAGCATTGAACCTCTTGACACTACTGCTGAAAAAGCATAATAGATCCCAGAGTGTAGACGACTCGGGACCACCCATACCCTGAAACCAATTTCAACCATTTCATTTTTTTTTTTTTTTTTTGAAAGAAATTAGAATTCTCTTTCTGCGCAATGATGAAATAATAATGAATTGATTTCTCTTGAATTTTTCAAAACTAAAATTTTATGAGCAGAGAAATTCTTTTAAATCAATTATTCGACGTAATTAATGTAACACTCAGTTGTTTGAAATCAGCCAATTTCATATTGATACTATTTTGAAACTACCAGCGTTTCTAACAATTTTAAATTTTTGAGAAGTGATTTCTCCAATTTGGTAATACCTCAAAAATATATCATCATAATTTATAAATATAGTAGCTATGAATGCAATTATTTATAGAATTCTACAACGTAAGCATTCATCGCCCAATTCAATAGTAAGTAGTAGTAGAGAAGCCAAGACTAATGGATAACTTACATCAAAAAAGTTCGTCTTCCTACAAGGGAAAAAAAACATTCAAAATCTCTCCCGACCACCAATAGAACATGACTAATAGTCGGCAATAAATGAAGATGGAAAAATTTCGATATTCACGAGAGTAAGTTGCTGGCGACAAGTAGTCAGTGGGTATTGCGGATAATATAAGATGTAAAATCAGCTTAAAATTTAGTACGGTTGAAATAGACAGGCGAAAAATTACTCGTCAGTTCGGAAAATGATAAAAGCAAGCCTCGAACATATACGTAGGTACAGAAATTTTCGGCTAGAGGTCTATGAAGCGAGCTCCTAAATTTGATTCACGTCCGAACTTTTACTAAAACTGTAATACAATGGCGAAATAATCGAATTCGGGGACAAACATACTTCATCACCTCCAGCGAGAAGAAATTTTATTCCAGGAGGGAGGGGGACATGAATTGGTTCGCGACTGGGCAAATTCTCTGATTGTTAATTTACACTCACAAGTTTCTTAATATTCTCTTCCAAGAACACTGGTGGCAGATTTAAAAATAAGTGCATTGGTCAGTGAGGGGGGAATTCAACGTTTTCAAATTAGCTCCAAATTCACAGACAGGGTAAACCGCAAATCAACTAGCAACATTGAATAACACTTCTGAAGTGCCCATTTTTGGCCCGCATTTATACGCCAATACAAATTTCAACACCTGAGTCATATGAACTTTTCCTTTCCAGATTTCCAAGTTCATCTGAATTAAAAAATAATGGGAAATCACTAAAAATACAACCATCGCAAAAAAAGTCATGATACAATAGGCTAATTTCAGTCAGATACTTCACTATCAATGAATCAAACTAATTCAGAGAATTTAGAATACCGATTTAAATTCACTAACCACACTTTGATATATAATTTTTTGAAACAACGAGGGGGCGGATTTATATTTGTTAAGATATATTAATTGAGCAAGAAAATGTGAGAGAAAAAGTATATTGGTTTTAAAGTCTTACGAGACAAAAATGATTAATGAAAATATCTGTTTTCATCAAGAGACAAAAGGTGAAAAAGTAAACAATAATACGTCGTCAGCGACGTCAGTGTAGCAACTCAACAGTATTAAACCACCTTTCCCCCATTTGTTATGAAAAAATGCGTCTCAGTTTCATGTCATTGTACCTGATTAAGAAGAGCCAAACCTGTTTTCGCGTACTTAGCATTTACTCTTGATCTAAGGAAAGATTTTGGGCTCAAAACATTCTTTCAGCATATTCAACTTAAGGAACATAGATATTCCACCTAAGACATCGGACATATTTTGACATTGAAACATATTTCAACATATTGCGAGCAAGTATTTCGAAAGGGACTCCTAAATACATGAAAAGTACGTATTGGTTGCCCACATATATTTATGTTGTATTAGTTCTCCCCAACTTTGGGCAAAATAACTCCTGTTATGATCCCACATCATGGAATTTGTAAAACCACTGTATTCAATCAAATATATTGGTTACCTATGGATATTAATTATTGTGTCTTTTGAAATTTAGAATACCTTCTATTTTTGATATTTATATTATGAAAATTAAAATTCGGTTGCATATTAAACTCGTTGTCAGGTGGAGATACCTAATGCAACGGTTAAAATTATATGTACCAAATTTCTACTAAAAAAAAAAACTTCACAATTTTTTCCCGTAACTTCCTTAACTTGTCAAGGTGTCAATATTCCAACCTGCATTATCTACCATCGGCGCCGAGTTACACAGAGAACTCCATATTATTACAATAATAACACATCGAACTAGTAAAGCTGTTTTTCTCACTGAGTGACAAAAATGGAGCTCTTTGCAGCTCAAAAATAAAAATTAAAGCTTCCAACCGCGCAAAAGAGAGCGTTAGAACGCACACAAAAAAATAAGGGTTCTACAAAACTTCAACAGAGGTACGAAGTAGACGTGATGAACCCGAGTTCAGCTGGTGAAATGGCCTTGGGTAACAATTTTTATTACGTGACCATTGATGGGCAAACAATATTGTCGTTGTCGATTCCCGAAAGCTGCACTGTGGAGCAATTTTTTGGTAAGTTTCTTAACAACGCGATTGAACTTTTGCGCGTCCTTGTATTGGGCGTTGTTTTTGATGCAAATAACTCGGACACCTGTTGATATTCTACTCGACAAATTACCTCGACAGTTTCAGCTGATTGTGCGCCGCAATCCGTAGGCCAAAAACGGTTCCATAGTAAAATTTCATCTACACATAGTATACTCAAGTATATTTGCAAATCTAAATACTTTTTTCTTTTTTTTCTTTTTTTTCCCAATACCTATCTAACTAAACGTTTTTTTACTCGTACTTTGATTTTTTGATGGACATTTCAACAATTGAAAATAGAACGTGAAATTATTCGAGTACGTTTACCATTTACACTGATTAGTTATTACCAGTTTTCATAATAATTACTTTAATTTTTGAACTCCGCATCACCGCGATGCGACGTTCTGTTATAATTTATTCTTACAGGCGGTATTTTTTTTCCCAGTGCTTATCGATATTATTCACCCAAGACCCGAACAAACATAAAATTTATAAAAACGAATTGAAAATTAGGTATGCTTGTACGTTCCTACACATGCTTGTTTTCTGTTAATCAAATAATTTAGATAGTTTGATGATGCGCGTATCATGTACGAGTAAGTTGAAATTGATGAAATCATGTTGTACCTATCGTGGGTAACCCAAAAGTTTTTGAAAGGAATAGCCAACCAGTTTTTTGAAATGAAAATTTGACTGTAGCCTTCTAATTTTGAGAACAGGCAAAGACTTGAGCTATTTTTTGTATCAGATCATATTACTTTTATATTTTTTACTCCAAAACACTCGTACTTTATTTCCTTAATTATTACAGAATTTCTCATCAGCGTAACAAAAGTGAATTTGGCGTCACGATTACTATTATTAGATTATAAAGGAAATTTAATTTATCCTAGTCGAATAAAATTACTATCACTATCGAATACTCCAGACACGGCATATTTTATTCAAGTACTTCCAGAGACGGTGCTGAATAGTTGTAAGTTTTGCGACGACTAGTACCTACCTATTAAATTATATTTTAGGGTTCTCTAACAACGAGCCATTATGCATTTGTTACTTGATGAGTTACCACGTAGGGAATACCGAGTAGATATTAATAATTATCTCCTACATTACAAATTGAAATTATTACGTCGATTAATATACAAAAAAATTTATTTTGGCATTGGAAGCTATATACCTTGCCAATGGCTCCGCCGTTTAATTTTTTACTAGTTTATAACTTTAACAGCTAGTTATACCGCATATATTAGTATTTGATCGTGCGTATAAAAAATTATTGAGGAAACAAAAATTAGTATCAAACCACATTTTATTTTTGGTGTTGTAGCCACGCTATTTCAATATAAAACTCACTCTCATATTTCAATCAGGACATTTTTCCCTCGACTCCTATCCCAAGTAATATTTTGATTAATTTTTGTAATTTCAGACTCGTTTATATTGTAGTCGAATGAAACTTTTTGGTTTCAGTCATCTTGTCCGAAGATGTGAGAATGGATCTAGTCGCTTTAGAAAACATGTGAAAGCGCGATAATGACGTAACCAAATATTTTTTTGTGGACTTGATTGGAAAAATTACCAACTCTTTCTGAAATAAGACGTCCTGTTGCTGCGAAAACTACCGCTGTCTACAAGAATCAGTGTAACAAAAAAAAAGCTGCCAAACAAGCCACTGAAGAAGAAGCTGTTCCAGCCACATCAACGCCAACAAAAACAAAGAAAGGGGTAGGTGAGAAGTTGCCACCTGTATCAGCAAAACAATGGAAAATATGAATACTTCATCTACGTTGTTTTTTCAATCAGCAACATGTTCAAAAATTATGACCCGTATCAATAAATTTTCATTTATATTCATCAGTAGTCAGACTGAATTTTATCCTCTTCCCATCATACGGAACCCGATCACTCATCAGAATACGAACAACTGATAGAAATGAGTGAAGGAAGAGGTTTTTCATCAGTGTTATCAAGGTGGCGACCATATTACGACGAGATCTTTCAAACTCGATTTATGACTGCTCGATCTCGTCTAATAACCTCATTTGAAAAATCGACTTTGGAGAACCTCAATCAAACCATCAACGCACTAAATCGTCTACATTTAGTCATCGTGTGTGAATACAAATAGTGAACCATTGGTGTCAAACGTCATGAAAATGCATGAATCGAAAAACTATCACACCCCCACCTTGAAATTCGCTTATCACCCCAACTGGTAAAAAAAAACAAAAATGAAACATTAGTAGATTCAAGCTATGAAAAATGATAGCAAACAGCCAAACACTTTCATTATTTGATTATTAGAGGTGATAAAATTGTTTGGTCGAGCAGATGACCGCACTGTTTAAAAATTATGATTTGATTTAATAAGAATCACACAATATATGAAAATGATAGCAAAAACTTCAATTAAGTATTTGGTTATTGGAGGTTATGAAATTGTTTGTTTGAGCAGATGACCGCACTAGTTTGAAAATTTGAATCGATTCCATAAAAATCACACAAGTATAACTCGAAAAATTAACAAATTAAAATTTGTCCATAACACAAGTACGAGTATAACTCTCTAGACTACAAGTAGTAGAAGATAGTTCTAAGACATTCTAAAGAACATTTTTTACACAAACGAAATTTTTCATGTTCATTACTCTTGTTCAGAACTTACTGAGAACTATGATTAAGCTCACAATAAATGCTATTTAAAATAAGAGCCAGGCAAAACTCGTGATATTACCTATAAGGAGGTTTGAAAATAAAAATACATGTCATAGAATCACAATATTCATTTTGGAGGATTAATTCTTCAAACCCGTCTTTCACCACAATAGCATGTTGGTGAGCCATGGAACCTGATCTTCACTTTCCAATTTTTAGGCATGGAAACTTTCTTCACAATACCAGAAACACACTCGACTTACGGAGTACCTTCTGACTATTCTCTAACTTAGCTTTCATTAATTTGCGGGGGAAAATGATGATGGAAGCTAGAAACGTTTCGACAAAGTCTGCGTTTCATCCCTGCCAACCCTTCTGACAAACAAAGATGAATTTTTTTGTTTGGAGGAATGCGCTAATCAAAGTTGACGATCTCATTTTGTCGTAAATTACAATTCTTTTTCTAACAAAAGGAGTAACGCGATGGCATATTCATAGCCTCATCGTGGCCGACCATTATAAACATTTTTTGTCTTTTCGAATGCGGCTGAACAACAAATTGGATTCAACGTCAGTTGCAGAAATAGTACATGTCAATCATTTACTGATACATGGTTATGCGATGGCGATGGTAGTCGGTGGGCAAAAACCACGTTAGCACCAGTTTTCAGTTGCCCTGCCACTGAAGGCCGAAATAAAGAGGTATTTCAGTAGATATGGCGAACCAAAGACTAGGAAGTTCACTGTTGAAAATAAGTAATTTACAAATAATTCACGATAATTTGAAGCTCTCGCTGTTCAAAGGCAGCGTTTTAAAGGGCATTCATTTGTAGCATATTTGCAGCAGCAAAATTAGCTAGCTGACTGCTGTTTCCGGTGCTTTGACCTTTTGCTTCAAATCCTCTCAGAAACAGACACTCGGGTGACATATGGAACCCGATCACTCACCAGAATACAAACAACTGATATCAGAACTGGGATAAACAAGTGGCACCAGTTATAGCGGGTAAAATTTTTTGAACATTTTCCTATCTTTGGAAGATTTCAGGTAAAAACCTAAAACCCTCACACTTCTCAGTCACTTTAATATCTTGAAATAGCCTATTCAAGGGAAAACATTTTGGAGGATGCGGGTAAGCAGATAAGAAGGTATTATCATTGAGTATATTTCAATGTTTCTAATAAGAAGCGAAAAAGGTGACTCAAATTGCATCTCACCAGTTCATATGTTTATTCATCATACTTGATCACATAAATCGTATTTAATTTTTAGTAAGTAAGGACATGAACTTCGATTTGAAAATTAATTCTTCAACAGAGGCTACCACTCTGACGGAATCATAATGGCCACAGTGTGTCAAGACTGCAGCGGATTTTAGAAACACACTTTTAGCAAACACCAAGGAGCAAAAAAAACACAGTTTGAAATATTTTTTGGTAAACGTCCTAATGTTTCTGCTTCAAAATTGATGTTCTCTAATAATATGTTCGAACCAAATTAAAGACCTCAGAGTAGGAAACAGCAATGCAAAAGCATAGCACAAGAAACTGGCGAATCTCAAGCGAACAATTTATCGCTGGAAAACAATTTCTGACTGCTTAGTACGTTCCCGGCGACAGCGCCGGATTAAGCCTTCATGGGCCCCGAGGCAGAATACGTAATAGGCCCTCTCCCCACCCACCACAAAATTTTTCCATCATTCTTCTATTTCCCTAAATTAAAATTATGTTTATGTATTTTTTCTTGGGCCCCTGTTTGGCCGTGGGTCCCTGGGCATTTGCCCATTTTGCCATATGGTTAATCCGGCACTGCTCGGCGAATCGACATTAGTAGGAAAGCTAGCACACCACACAACCGGAGGGCTACTAGAATTTCCGGTGCGAAGTGAATTCCAGCAGTCGAGGAGGCGAGACTGAATTATGAGGGTGGGATCAAAAAGTGGAACACAATTACAATAGGCGCGGAGGATTCAGAAGTGTTGGTAATACCACGACTCATAAAAAGGGAACAGCGGTGCCAAGAAGGAGCAATCGAAGACAACAGTTCCCAGTCCCTGCCCCCGCCCACCGCCACAAACGTACACAAACAGAAAAATAGAATATACACAATAAAATACGTATGCAGCAACAAGAAACGATAAAATTAAGAGTCGATGTACCCGTTCCAGATAGTAAACCTTTAGAGTCGTTTGCTTAGAAAGAGCAGGTCTCGGGTAATGTTAATCAATGGGGGCTTTTGAGGAACACGATGGCTTCTTAAGAGGAAGGCGGAAATTACACTTCAAGGATACCCATTTCTCTGCCCTTTTCAACACCGAAGGAATAAATCATCCAACGGCGGTATTTTCTTCGCACAACAATGTACATACTCGTATAGGTATTATACATGAAACCGAAAGTTCTGAGATACGAATTCGCGAAAATTCAACATCCATTGTCAAACACCACAAAAATAATTTTTTTCTTTAGCCATTATTGTAGCCGCTATTGTCATCTCAGAAAACCTGCTAAAATAACCTTTGTTGACATAGCTGAAAACTTGCCTTTTTTAATTGGCGCCATCTATTCATTTTACTCTGAACTGCTTCACCAAAAAATGACAAGAATTAGAGAAAAATACATGAAAACATACTCCTATTCAATAGGCCGTTCCTCACTCGATTTTCAGCCAAATTGAATGATTTTTTTTTTTAAATTGCACATAAAGGATGACCTGCCAACGCTATGGAATTAGAATTCTAGATTTCATTCATTAGTCATAATTATCTTGTCTTGAAAATGGACAACTTTGGGCCAAAATTTCAGCCAAACAAAACTGAAATTCAAAATTCTAATTCCATAGCGTTGGCAGGTCATCCTTTATGTGCAATTTAAAAAAAAAATCATTCAATTTGGCTGAAAATCGAGTGAGGAACGGCCTACTGAAGAGGAGTACCTTTTTGACAAAAAAAATGGGCCGGTAAAGCATAGCCTTAATGTGTCGAGTTTTTCCTGGTTTCTCTAACATCTCTTGCTTGCAATATGTGTTGATAATATTGAAATTTTCGACTGCTTTTTTAATTATTAATAAATAAATAGGACATAATCATGATTTTCGTGGGAAAGAAAGAGGAAAAAATATTATTTTGATTTTATCAGACATGAGCACTTGGGGACAGAAAAAAATGTTGGAATAGATTGCGGAGAAGAATTTTTTAATTTGCAATTTTTTGCTAGTTGACAAGACAAATTTCAATATGAGGTGGGGAAGTGGGCGCAATAAGGCATTTTATCAACTTCTGTAATTGTTTGTATTAATTACCTGTGTATCCCTTTTTTATTCTAGTTCCGAAATCCTACATGTTCCTCCTGGGGTGCTCCGTAGTGTTGCATTTAAGAAGAAAATTGAATCAGTTAATTTCGTCGCGGGTATCGCGGACATGAAAATTATTCCAAGGCGTTTTTTCTCGTTTGCTCGTCGTCGCACCTATCTCGTCTTCGATGCGTGTTTGTTCTGTATCCGTTTTTCATGTGTCGATTATGTCTTTTATTTTGTAATTTGTTTTTGAATATTCGCGGACTTATCGATTGATTTTGTGTTTTTTTCTTTGTTCAATTTTTTTTGGGCTGTAATATTTCACTTGTTTCTTTATTTTCTTCTTCGTGTTTTTAAGTTCTGTGATTTCATGAAGTGTTTCACGTACATTCGTGCATCTATTGATGTAGAGTAGAAAATGAATAGAGAAGTACCGTGTACTTCTCTCTCACACATTCGTCCACGTTTTTCTCTCAATTGCACTCACAGAACTCGATCACAAGCTAGCTGCGTGCATTAAACACGCCAATGAGAGTGCAGCATTGGTATTGGGCGTGTGGTTGGCTAGTTTCACCACACGCACTTCACTATAAATATTTGGGAAAACGTGTACTCTTTTTCAGTATGTTTTTAACTGCCTTTAGTGCAGCACCCGTCGAGCCAATCTAGTAGGATCTAATCTGACTAGCCTAAATCGAGAAATCTATTAGGAACTTTCCAGTTGAGTCCTGCAGTTGAATCAACTACAGGACTCCAACCTCATTGAAATCAAAATCGAAACTTTGTGGATTTTCCATTGTAAAAGTATTGTTGGATTATTAATTTGTTGTACATTGCATTATTAAAATTGAGGTAAATATATTTGTATTTTCTTCCCCTATACAGTCCACTATTTATTTAAATTACATAACAACATTTTTGGTCCTTCGGGCCGGATTATAAATTATTTTCCTATTTTTAACTAACCAATTTTTTAATTTTCAAAGTGTTTGTTCTTAGCAAACGGTCTAAGTACATCACTTTCTCGTTTTTCATGTATCTTCTTGCACAAACGGTTGCTTGAAGTACAATTCTATTTTTTGCATATTCCTGCACATTAATTGCTTGAATTGCACTCGTATCTAGTATATTCTAACACAATCGGTTGTTAGAATTACTCCCATTTCATTTATTACGCGAATCCGAGAATATTTTGAGAAATCTTAAAATTTTCATCGAGATATTCAAGATCTTAAATTCGAGAATTAATTATTCAAGTATCCCGTCGAACTTGCAATTGGTCAAGATCTATTTAAGAGAAATTTATTAATTCACAAATGGTTGAATAAAAATAAATTTTCTCAGATTCAAACTCAAAATTGGCTGAGTATTAATCAATCATCGAGACTATTGATTTCAACAACACAAATCCTAAGATAGAATTTGTTACCCGTATCGAGAAAGACTAATTAAGATAATTATTAGGATCTTTCAAAATGTCTGTCGAAGAGCCAGATATGGATTCTTTGTTACGTGATGAGCGTGCAATCGTAAGAACATTAAAAACTCTTCAGCAGCATATCACAAACGAATTTCTGAGGCATCAAAGCGAAGATGTAGCTCATCAGATCAATGGCTTCTTAGGATCATTCCGAGAAGAATTGAAGAAACTGGAAGAGATTACTAACAATATTTTAGGAGTCAACGATATTAAAGATCTAACTCCTGATAAAATCGAAGAGTCTGAAGCTAAAATATCTAAAGACTACGATGATATGTTTGTGTTCTATTCTCAAGCGAGAGGACAGATTGCTGCAATGTTTGCTCGGATGAATAGTATTACCGAGCCGCAAACATCCCGAAGATCCGTGAACGCATCGTTTATTGGAGAAGGTGGTCTTCATAATCCATTAGTGAAGCTACCAGATATACCCGTGCCAAAATTTCATGGCAAAATCAAAAATTTCACCGAGTGGCATTCGTTGTTTCAAGCAATGATTGATTCAAACGAGAATCCAAAATCAGTGCAGAAATTATATTATCTGCAACAAGCGATGACAGGTGACGCGCAGAATCTATTAAAAGATTATCAACTCCAAGAAGGATTATACGAATCTGCTTGGAAGTTTGTTAAAGAACGATACTTTAACAAACGAGTTATTATCACAAATCATTTTCGAGATTTGTTAGATATGCCCGATATTAAAATGCCTTCGTTAAGAGAAGCATTGGATCGAATAAACGCGATTATTCGAGGCTTACGAGTTTGTGCCTTAGAGGTTGAAAAGATGTCACCACTAATTGCATACATCGTCGTAAGAAAATTACCCGAACGAATCAGAACTGATTGGGAAAATTCCCACTCAGACTATTCCACTTATGCATCATTTGAACCTTTGGCAGCGTTCTTACAGAATCGATGCTTTGCATACGAAAGTGTGCACCCGGATGGACCTGAAAAGACATCAGGATCTAAAAATACAAATACGAATATCGAGAAGAAAGAGAGGCCTAAGACAGCTCTCACTTCCACATTTGTGAAACAGAGACCTGTTTCATCCCGTATCTGTATATTGTGCAAGCAAAATACACATTATCTATCGAGCTGTCCACAATGTTTGAGGAAAACCGTATCGGAGAGGTTTTCTTTCGTTAAGGACAATAAGCTTTGTACTAACTGTCTGAGACAATATCATGATAGTAGTCTTTGCAACTCGACTAAATGTAGAAAGTGTGATAAGAGTCATCATACTTTGTTGCATCGTGAAATCGGTACAACCCCGTATTCAGAAAATCGTAACGATACAAAACCCGAATCAAGATCTGAGATAAGATCAGACAATACATCGAACGAATCAAGTTCAAAGAAAACTGTAGCCTCGACACTAGATGCAAGCCGGTGCGATATCGTTTTACTGCCAAGCGCAGTAACACTAATACCAATAGGATCGAAGTAGGTTAAAGCGAGAATATTATTAGATTCTTGCTCACAAATCGATTTGGTATCAGAAGCTTTTGTAAAACAACATAAGCTTTCTACCCATGTTTGCTGGTCGAATGGGTATGCCCACATGCTCCCCAAACCACCATCCCCATCAAACTCCTTCCACGTATTTAGACATAACTTAATTATTATAGAACTATACGAGGCCATAAGTTTAGTAATTCATTGTCTTTTGGTACATGGAAGCACAACTTTTCAATTTTTTTTTTTCAGAAGAGAATCGGTCTGGGTGGCAAATTGCTGCAGGTGAGTTGGGGTGAAAGGCAAATTGTCCATCTCTGGAATCTTGCTAGGTTGAGATTTTCATGTGCTACAATATACCTTTTCCCAAATTGCAAAGCTCTCAAAATAAAAGTAGCACTAGTTTTTGCATAATTCTTTATTTAACTTGTAGTCTCTCTTTTCAAAGACTACTGCTGACGAATTCGTCGCCCAGCTGTCTTGAGTCGTCTTTCTGACGAACAAAATAATGGCCGCTGCGATGGCTTGTGCCGTACGGCAGCCAGTATCGGTCCTTCCCCTCCGTGAGCTACCAATTCTATTTTTAGACGAGTACATCGTTCCGTCTATATTTAACCACGCTGTGTTACCAAAGCAGTTTCTGAGAAGCGAGCAGCTGGTGGTTGAACGCGTCGAACATGTTTCGGACTATCGGTGCTATACTTATGGCGAAATTGGTATGAGGGGAAAGAAGGACGCCCTCGTTATTTCGTTTCGTAGTCGCGCGAGCTACTGCTTGCGTGAAAAAGAAATGGCTGCCTCGTGAAAAAGAAATGGCTGCCTCGTGAAAAAAAAATGGCTGCGGCTTCTGCGGTAGTATGTTGCAAATGCGGTTTCTGCTGCCGTTTTTTCGTCGCGCTAATTTTCAGCACGATGAACATTGATTTGAAGTTGGCGCGAGAATATTTATAATTCTGGCTACAATGGATGAGTGATTCCTGTCTTAAAGGATGGGAGTCAATGAAATAAACTCGAAAGACTGTTCAGAACAAACAGAACATGAGATTTAAAAGAGTAGATTCATTAATGGTCCAGACCATTAACACTGGAAGTACCAGGTGGCGTCATATACGACGCCACTCGAAATTTTGAGGTGGATTGTCTCGTGACGCCGTCTTGTCTCGTCGGACTCAAACAGCGCGTCGCCAGTTACACCGGCGGATGAGCGCAACCCCTCATCCCTCGGCTAGCACATGCAACAACGTCTGCGCATATGCCTCGCGCTAGAGCGTCAGGCCGCTCTCTCTCGATAATACGCTACGTGTAGTTCATTTTTTCGGGAGCAAGTTTTTATACATACCTATTTAATCTCTCCCTCAGTAGGAATTTCTTTGCTGTTTTATCTTTTGTATTTCTCCTGGTATTTATTATTTTATATTGGCTTCTATATATATTTTTGGCACTTCATTCATCAAAAATGAAGTGAAGATGGAAAAGGTAGAAATGTAGAAGTGCACTCGAGTTTTATTGTGGCTTTATTTTGCGTGTTCAGGTTCACTCAAATACACGCGTGGTGCCTTAACCAGCAAAGTTTTGTTCCCTAAGCGGCCGGGTATTTTTATATTGGTAGCCGAGTATATTTTTGTCCCTTCAACTGAGTTGCAACAGTGGATTTTTGAGCAAGGCAAGCAAGTAGCCTATTTCTAACCCATTTTATTTTTGTAATCTCCTTTAGGAGAGGAGATAGAGGTTGGAATTCTGGATATCATCTTACTAGATAACTGAAAGCTGTTAGCGCTATCTATTGGTTTAAAACACCGGTTAAAGAGGTTCATAGAAATCCAGTACTTGACTCTCAAAAGGTTAATCCTCCCTGTTTCAATTAACTATATAATTATATTGCAAGTTGAAGCTTAGGCAGTTATATAATGCTATCATTTTCATTGGGTATAGTCGTTTTGAGAGGGTGAAAATGTTATCTTTTTTATCCCTGTCAGTACAATTATTCTGTGGACTCCAGAGTAAAGAAATGAGAAAACTATATCGGTACAAACACACCCAGAAGAAGATTATAGGTGGTGTGCTAGATGCAGAGAGGTGAAGTTAATTGGCCATTATGCCAAATTGTCAATTTATATGCGCGCCTGATACCCTTTTTTTTGTGTTACATGTACCTTTATAGTTTTCACTTTAGGTCCGTTTTTTCCCCACCCTTTTTCACCCCGGTCTTGCCATTTATTTTTCTTTAGCTTATCTTCAAACAGGGAAATGGTGACCGCTGGTACAGTGAGGCAGTCGGTGCCAATTAAATATAGGTGTATGGAAATTCGAATGCTCCATATTATTTTTCTTTTTATATTTATTCGAGTGAAGTCTCGAATTATTAAAAAGAGTGGTAAAATTTGACAGTGGTTGTTGCTAAAATCAACCCTTCCAATACGAAATTTTCATTCTCAGCCTGCTGCTGTAAATAAACTTTGCCTGAAAGTTACTTTTTAATTATTGCCAAGATAACGCGACTATGTGGAAAGACACGTGCGAAAAATTTCACGTTCGCAAATGTGGTAGTACTGCGAAAGGGAACGCAGCCTTTTTTTTCTTTTCCTCGACACACTTGTTTGCCGTTGCCGGTGCGCGTATTCATACTCCTTCGTAAAAGTTCGTTGTTCGCATAGTATGTGTTCTGGTGTAATCTATATATATAAAAGAAAGTCAAAAAACCTGTTAGTTACACCCTTTATAACTTGAGAACTACTGAACGGATTTTGATAATTTTGGCATCAATGAATTTCTCTTCATCCTGCGGTCAATAATAGATATTGAAGCATAAGGTTATTTCGCTATAAAAAAAAAACATTTTTGCAACTGCAAACACATGCCAAAGTTGAAACAAATTGATAGCTTGCTCATTCCTTAATATCCAATACGACATTGGTTAGAAAAACCAACAGACACATACCTATCTCTGATCACAGATAACATTTGATAAAAATTGTTTTCATTTCATTGAGCATTTACTTCAGTTAACAGTGTTGACAAGGATAATTGATTTTATTTCGTTGACCAACAAAACTGAAAGGAAATGATGTCATCATCGACAACAGCTGGATTGTTCCATATTCCCCAATTCTCTCTAAAATATTCAAGGCGCATTGTAATGTTGAGTTTTGTCATTCAGTAAAGTCGATTAAATATATTTGCAATTATGTCACAAAAGGCAGTGATCAAGCAGCGTTTGGAGTTCAAAATAAAGATGCAAATGATGAAATCACACTTTATCAAGTTGGGTGATATGTTAGCTGCAGCGAGAAAATTTGGAGAATCTTTTCATTCCCTATTCATGAACGTCACCCAACTGTTGTGCATTTGGCAGTGCATTTAGAAAACAGCCAGCGAGTGTAATTCAATGAATCAAATGTTGTTCAACGTGTAGCACCACCTCCAGCGACAACATTAACCAGTTTCTTCTTGATTTGCCAAAGTGATACATTTGCACAAAATTTACTCTATGCTGAAATGCCGCGTTATTATACGTGGAACGCTTCTACAAAGAAATTTCAATGTCGAAAGCAGGGCAATATGGTTCCTGGTTATCCAGATATTCGTTCCACTGATGCTCTAGGTCGTATGTTCATCCAAAAAGTGATGAATGTTTCTATTTGCGGTTGTTGCTGGTAAATGTTCGTGGACCAACTTCATTTGTATCACTTTTAACTGTCAATGGTGTAGTGTGCCCAACATTTTGTGCCGTATGTCAAGAGCTTCATTTACTTGAAAATGATTCTCATTGGGACATAACAATTGCTGAAGCAGTTATTTCAGCTTCTCCAAATTAGATACGGACATTATTTTCCATCATTATAGAGCCCAAAAACATTGAAGGTTTGGCCTTGAGATTTGTTTATGGTCATTGCAAAGGCAAGACAAACTGGAAACTGGATTTGTACTCCGACGGCATATCTGTTGGAATCATAGGGATTCTCGGAATAAGGACTTCTTCACCTTCGAACTTGCCTTTGAGTATTCTTGCATGAAGTACATTTGGACATTTCCCTAATTTGTATAATTTGAATTTGTGATTCTAGTGGTCGACATTTCTGGTATAAAATGTATGATTTTTTGGGCTCATTAAATGTATATTATTGATTTCTTGATATTACAGGCGGAACGAAGTTCGCCGGGTCAGCTAGTTTTGTTATAAAAATGAACTCTTTAAAAAAATTCAGAATCGAAGTTGAGAGGCAATTCCGCCGTTGGACGAAAGTAAGTTTAATTTTTTGTCTTTATTCATACTGTCGGAGCTTATATTACATCTTCTTGTATTATCCGCTGTTTAGATCGCTGCAAATACGTAGCTTGGTTTTAATTTTGTGTGTGTTAGTTTTTATTCATGTTTTAGCTGTTCTTGCTCGTCACCTCATCTTTCTTGTCCGTTTTGGTCGAATTTATATTGTGTAGTGGGTCTTATCTGTGTTGTTACGTATGTTTTTGATTTGTACCATTCTTTCTCGTCATTTCTAGTTTATTTTTTCTACATTTTACTTACTCTCGTTCAGTTTTAAAACCATATTCGTCGCGTGATGTTTTATAGCATTCTGATGCTTCATATATTTTACCCTACCTTTTTTATATGTAATTTTTACCTCGTTTTTTAGTTTGGTTCTTTTTTACACTAGTGTATTTTTCTTCGTCCTCATTTAAATTAAAAAGTGCCATGGAAAATCGCTGTTCTATTTTTAAACTCTACTCGTCCATTATCCCCTTTTCATCCGCAATACTCACTGACTACTTATCGCCAGCAACTTACGTTGGCAGTCGGGAGAGACTTTGAATGTTTTTTTTTTTTTTTTTGTTCATAGCTACTGTATTTATATAAGATGATATTTTTTAGGCATTCTTAATCGATGTCGACGACAATGGGTGTCGAGTGCTCCTGGACATTCCAGGAAGGTATGTATCAGCATATCATTCATGCTCTACCAATCTCATCTGCTCGTACATCAGCAAATTATCGCATTATCCTTCTTCAAACCACTGAATGATGAGAAAAATTTGGCTATAAAATGTAGTGTTAGTAGTAACTGGGTGTCTTGAGGACAAATTAGCATAATTTTATTTCTCTCTCACGCTAAGTGTCATGACGGCGTTGGCGTTGCGCGGTGGGGGGTAAGTATAACTGGTTTTTGTATAATAAAAATATTTCCCCTATTATTGTTTGAGAATAGGCTGATGATTGATTTGTTAATTAAGGTATGTGACATCACGCGGCCATCTTTGAAAGATGGTTGCTGGGAAAGTATATTTTTGTTGTTGGTGGAAAATCGGGGAGAATGCCCCGAATATTTTACGGTGGTCGAATAATTTTCTGCGTTGTATTTTCCGGTTGCCATTGCGGAAAAATGAATATATTCTATTTTCGTGTTGGTGAAAAATGGGCGAGTGTTGGAAAAAAAAAATTTTTCCACTTTATTTCCCAAAAAGTCTCTCGGAAAAAAGAAAAAATTGTAACTTAACTCATCTCTACTCTGAAACGTCATACGCGTGAGCGTGAGGTAGTAACTTAACTCATCTCTACTCTCAGAATAAAACAAAAGATAAGAAGCGCATCAAAAACTTTTTTGATATCGAATGTCAATCAGTTGTTTAGTATTGTTGTTGTTACTGCTGCTAGTTCATGTTTGTTTCTGCCGTTTTTCTGTCCGCTGTCAAGAGTATAATTATTATTTTTCAAATGCAAGTATATATTTAAATTACGTTTTTATTACCCGATTTTTATTGGTATATATGAAATAAATTGCTCTCTTTTTTTCAGATATCATCATCATCATCTACTGTTGTTCTGTTTCTCTCTGTCTTCGTTTTTTATCACCTGTCTTCGTTCACGTTAATGTAAGTATCATTTTCAAGTATCATATTAACTTTTCATGTACTAACCAAATATCATCTTTTTCAGCATAATTACCCCTTTCTTTCAGCATAACATATTATATTCATGTTACTAATCCAATCTTTTTTTCAGATATCCTCATCATCATCATCATCAGTTGTCAGTCAGTCTCTGTTTTTTCGTTTGTCATCCGCGTTCGTTCATCAAAAATGTAAGTACTTTTTTATTATAGTTTTTCTAGTGCGTTTGTGTTTTCTCTCTCGCTATCGCACTCGATTCAACATTCTTTCTCTCTCGCACTTTTTCGCTCTCAAGCGCCTTCGCGCGCGACTTCGTTTGCGGCTTCACTCGCGCTTTTTTCGCTCTCTCACGCGCCTTCGCGCGCGTGGTTTCACCCGCGGTTTCACACTCGCGCTTTTTTCGCTCTCTCACGCGGCTTCGCGCTTTTTTCGCTCTTCACGCTCGCGCTTTTTTTTCACTTGCGCTGTTTAGATTTTAGAAAAAAACAATTTTTAATTTTTCTTTTCTTATTCAGATGGATCTATGCATAAACGAATTGTGCGTAGAGTGGCGGCAGTTGAATAGCAGAATTTCGGCAATTCAAGACCAGGTGCGGGCAGAAGGTCGTCGACGACCGGCAGCTGCAAGGCTGCGGGGGGTCCCCCCTCTGTGTCTGTGCGCAGAGCGGGGGATTATTGCCAGTATCGATTGACGTATCCCCCGGACAAGTTTACCACCCAGTTGACCGCCCCGAGGTGGATATAGACATCAACCTCGCGAGGAATCCCCGGTACGTTGGGAGCTACCGGTTATTCGATTAGAACGTGTGACGCTGCCGGTAGCCGGAGCCCCCAGCGTACCGGTGGAAGTAGCTTGTCCCGAGAGCTCCGCGGTCTTCACCCTCACCTTCACCTTCACCATCTTCATTTTCTACATAAACTTTTTGTTCATTTTTTTTTAGATATTTTTTTCGTTTTTCCAGATATTTTTCGTTCATTTTTGTTAGATATTTATTTCGTTTTCTAGATATTTTTCGTTCATTTTTCGTTAGATATTTTTTTCGTTTTTCTAGATATTTTTCGTTCAGTTTTTGTACCTATTTTTTAATTTTTCATTTTCATACCTCATATTCTTATTTTGCATGTTTTTTTCATAATAAAATTACGATACAGTATAATAAAAAGATTTTTTTATTACAAAAAGGGAATTGTCACAGTGTGTGAGGTACTTTTATTTCAGCATTTTTCTCTTTTACATCATCGAACTAATTGGAGATAAATTAGGTTAACCGAAGCAGCGCTCACTAGGGGTATTACCGGTGTTTTTTTTTTGTAATTTGGTTTTCAATTTCGATTCAAGGCTCTTTTCTCCTTCTTATCATTTTAATATACAAGAAAGATCAACGTGAAAATACAATGACGACCAAGATGAAATACAAACTGTCAAATAACACAATATAAAGGAACAAATTTTCACAAAATAGTAAAAACAAAATAGAAAATTTCGAGAAAAATATCCGTTAAAAATTGGCGCCACCCTGACGAGCATGACAAGTAAAATAAAAATGACAAAACAACAACAACAACATTTTCAAAAATATCCGTTAAAAATTGGCGCCACCCTGACGAGCATGACTTGCAAAATAAAAATGACAAAACAACAACAACAACATTTTTTTAAATGTAACTGTCAACGAGCGTTGACCAGTGGAAAAAATACACTGTGCGCATGCGCAACCCTACCGGTGGAACCCCCAGGTCAACTATATATATACGTTTTTTAGGACAACACGTCAGTTGCAATCTTGGTGTTACGGTGAATTTATGCTACTCTGCACTCTGATTGCTACTTTTTACTTTTATTGAAGATTTATTGTTTTTCTGTCTTATTTTTCTTACGAATTATCACCTCCTTTGAAATATTATTCGTTTATAATGGAATTTAAATCGGCTAAAGATTTTTGCGACTTTCTTTTCTCGCTTCTACCCTCGCCTGTCGACAATGACGAACGACGAAATATTATTGTTTCAGTCGATTGTTCAGTTGATAAAAAATTTCCTAAAATCAAACCAATTCTGATCATTCCACCACACTTTTTGGTAAAAAAAAATAATAAAAATTTGAGAAAGTGGAAACCAAAAAATCAACTCTTAACCGAAATTCAGGACGAGTTCATGACGCCTCAACCAACTCGACCAAATCTTTCATACATAAATCCACCAGTAAAAAAAGAAATGCTCGAATTTAATCTAATAGATTTTCTCACTGAGCAGACTTTTGATCCGTGTGTAGTAGAAGAAGCGAAAAAAGAGTTGTTAGAAATTGTTAGAAAATCCTATTCCTACTCCAACTTCCTTAGATCTAGCATTTGATGATTTTGAAAAAGGTTCTTTTCAGAACCAACTTCTCGATTTGAGTTGGGTAAACGAAGCTTTAGGAGAGGTGGATATTTTCACCGATTTTGAGGAAGAGTTGCCCACTGAATCGAATGTAAATAATTTTGATAATAATAATTTTGATTACAGCTGTGCAAGTATGCCTGTTCTAACTCCGTGGTATGATGAAGTTATTAATCATTCAGATGACATACCAGTATTAAATAGTGAAGTAACCGACTCCTTTGTAAATAAAGTCGATTACGAATTATTAATAAAAGATTTAGAATTAAGTTCTGACGAGGATGAAGAAATTGTAGAAAGAGGTGTTGGTATACCTTGTAAAAATATTAAGACGAGTAATCCTACTTTGAATTTAGCACTCAAGAAATGTATTATGGCAAATTTGAGCGACATGGAAACAGCCATAATTATAAGCGTAGAAACAGAATGACAGATGAAAGCTATTGCGGATATTTGTCCTGAAATACTTATATTTATACCTTTACCAGGAACAGAAGGCGCGACGCCCTTCGTGAAAGGCAGTGTGCCCATCGTGAAAGGCAGTGTGCCCTTCGTGAAAGGCAGTGTGCCCTTCGTGAAAGGCAGTGTGCCCTTCGTGAAGCGCAATGTGCCCTTCAACCGTGAAAAACGTTGTTTGTGAGAGGGCTGTAGATTGCTTTATCATCTACAATCATCACAGCGTGCACTATAGTGTTAGCTGGTAGGTTCGATCGCCATCCGAAAAAGATTTTCAAATTAATTAGAGATTCTTTGAGGACACTCGGTTGGTGCGAACAGTCTATGACGATAAGCGGGTATTTTGTTAGAAATGATGAGTAACTCACTATCGGTTGTAAACGCTCATCGTCCTTGCTATAGTAAGAACCTTTGAATCGTCTAAACATATTGTAGAGAGCACCGCATCTGTGTTCATTGACATTCAGGTTTAAAGGTTTGTGAGGATAATAGATGTTAGATGTTATTATTTAACAACACTTGACAATTTTCCAAATTACACAAATCAAACTGTGAAGCGTCCGCTGTTTCTTTGTTCAACCTGATGGTCTGGAAGGCAATCAGAATAAATTTAGTCTTCGCGTAACTCACAGGTATGTCCCAGGTAAAGTCGCTTCCAGAGGCCGGTGTGATATGGTTGTAAAACCATCTTCGGTACCTTAATTCATACTTACAATTTCTAGCAATTTCATTTCGCACTTTGGTAGTGTGCTCCAAGTCGAATTTTACATGAGGTACTTTGAGAATCACATCACGCAGATCAATATTCACTTTACGGTTTACATAGTCACCCGTCAGTTGGAAAATGTTATTGGCACAATTCGCGGATTTGTAAAAGACCATTTTCTGACACATGTTGTACACGTAGCTTTTATGATAACAATCGACAGTGGAATCATTACTTGGAAGTTTCCATTACTTTTAAGAGTATTGTCACTCTCCTGGCAGTCGAAATTCCAACCAGCGTCGTTGTATTGTTTATCCGATTGAAATGAAGCTAACCCCTTCATTAGGGATACTATTCCCGGTTTTCTTACAGTGTCAATTTTATTGTCACCTATGTAGTAGTCGATACGGTCAAACATATGCAACCACCCACAAGTGGCAATTTTAAGGTGTTTAGAATCGATAACATCCAGAGTTTTAGTGGTAGTACTACCTTCTGTAACAGTGGATGTACTGGTAGTGTTTGCTACTGTGTGAGTAACTATTACCTTACCTCTCAACTCTAGAAACGTTTTCCGAGGATGTCTCACCAAATCCTCATTATGGACTGTAATGGTGAAATCACCATTGTCATCGTTCAGGTCAGCCGTATTAGGCAGTCGGTAATCGAAGTACTCGAAACTAGCTACAACATTCGCCATCTTTTTGTATATGTTAACTGTCTTCAACCTACTTCTATTTATACTTTTTTGTCCTATAAACACTCGAGTTCCCAGTCGTCACCGCCTAACCAAATCATAAGATACAACGATTCGTTAAAATCGTCGAGAGAGTCGAAGTAACTTGCTAACCATTTGTCCTGAAAAACTTTTTCAGGTACAAACAGTTGAGATAGTTCACCTCCAGATTTGTAAAAAATACAAACACCTTTCTCGTTGTTATATTCACATTCGAAAGCACTATCAAACTTGTAACACTCAAACATTTTCAAAGGGGGTCCTACTATGATGGTATGATTCAATTTCTTACCACTGTGCGACATACAACCACACATACAAAAATTGAAAGCACCGCACACGTCGCAAGCAATCCCGTTGAGCTGATCGCTGGGTACCTTGAAACATTTTTTTTCACAACACCACTCGTCAACCATAATTGTTCTGAAAAGAACAGTTTTATTTTTCGAAATTATTTTAATAAATGAGGAAAAATAACCCGAAATTAACAATGAGATAATACAACACGTCCAGTCAGTAAGACGGTCGGTAAGCTAATACATAAATGTCGTCACTCTATGTCCTTATATACTTTCCTCATCTGTAAAGGACTCATAACCCGACTCGAGATCTGAAGTATCTACGAGGTAGTAAGACCGGTCCATAGGTGCGTCACCGTACGGACAAGGGTCCCCCCATAAACACCATACGCACGTACACTCTGCTAAACACACACTTTTCCATACTATTTCAAATACACATTCATCGCATATACTACACACGTAATCTAAGGCCCAATTGAGGATGTTGTACCCTTCTACAATTTCCTCATTTTTCCTTTCATTACAAGTAACAGTCACATCGTCTGCTTTACTATTGGAAAAATGTTGTTCATGTTCTATTCAACAAGACCTACAGAAAATATTACTATTGGCTAAATAATCAGCTTTGCATTCGGTTGTTTCTAGAGTCGACATACCGTTGTATTTTATTCCATATGTAACACTCCACTCTATCCTTCTCATACCTTCAGGTTGGTCAACTATTAACGATCTCGCTCCAGCAAACCTCATCTTCTTTTTTAATTCGAAATAATTTTTCTTTAACTCCTCAACAACAATTATCGGTAATATACCCTTCAAACTGTCCAAAGCTCCATATGAATATACACTATACACGGTTGAACGTGCAGCTTCTTCAAACAAACTCTTAGGATTATACATGATGTTGGATAAATTAAGGATAAATATCCGTTAATTATTCACCGTGGAAAAATTTCATAAAAATCAATTTTTATTTCAGTTGTTCTCAAAATAAAAATTGATTTTGTCCTAAAGTGCCCCACTTACTACTTATATGTACGCTGAAAAAAATCTGTAGCTGATAAATTAAGGATAAATATCCCAAAATTTAAGAGAGCTGAATGAAGTATATGCGGTCAGTATAACGGTCAGAATGCTACTGAATAAAATGTCACGACGCGTCATACATATATACTTTTTTCCGCGATATTTTGTCAGGCTGGCGTGGCTACTGGTTAGCGTGCTCGACTTGCGAACAGAATTTAGTTTAGTCAGGTCTACATCTCCCATGGTAGATGTAAATTTGATATCTAAAATGATTTCAAGGTGCATGCCGACCGCATGCATATGCTTGCATATGATTGAAGCATCTTATCTAACTCGACGTTGTTTATGTTCTGCAATTCATTTCTAAGGAAGTTGATTGTAATACCAAAGTTTCATACATCGTTGGTATGTATTGCTAAATGTAGAGGTGTCCATTTCAAGTAATTTGGGTACTAAATAATACCATTGTCAAATTTGTACTATACGAGACGATTTCTCGTTATGTGCGACAGGTATTTCTCATATATAATGCCTCTTATGGGCTCTACGAACATATCAGTTTGTATTCCATTGTTTCATTTACGGCTTCACCTCTTGTCTCTTCATACTTTGTTGAGATAAGATCCCTGTTCAATTAGGTAGTCAAAATAATGTGAATGACGGCTTTACTCATTTACATGAGATCTCATATTGATTGATTGAAGAAAATCTATCATTGTGCCGCTTTGGCTTCATACAAGTAGTATCGCTTCTGTTTCCGGATCCAATAGATCTAATATTGATTTCCAAGAAATCCTTCTGTTTCGCTGCTATCCATTAGAAGATAATTTCTGATTCCGTACAACTTGGTTCTGAAGTAGGCATTTACCATAATTTACTTTGGAGGCTGACTAGACGTCACCCGTCCAAAATCCACTTCCTACATCTAATACTTGTGTACTAGAGGTGTTTTTCTCTCCTTGATTTGGAAACTGAGTGGACGTCACTCGTCCACCAACCACTTCCTACAGAGGATTCACTTAAGCTTGGCTGTCATTTCCTTGCCCTTCTCCTTACACCAATTTCGATGAGACAGGTATATGTCTCATCGAAAAAATTGATAAATCCGAGCTTATCTCCTTCACAACAGCAACACAGCACAACACAACACAATACAACACAACTTAAATCACAAAACAAAGCAAAGCAAATATTCACATACATAAGATAGGGACCCAGCCTAATTTTTTCAGGTTATTTTTACCAATTTTATACCAAGTAAAAAGTTTCAAAGTGTTGAAAAAATCTTTGAAACTGATCCGTAAAATCTTTGAAAACTGCTCCAAAAAATTTTTCATATTGTACTCGTCATCGGTACATTTTTACCGATTTTTTAAAAACCAAAATAAATCGAAAAAAACAACAAGAACATTTTTCACTCCAGACTTGTGAAAAATTTCCAATCACCTTTTTCTTATACACCACACGACAAAAAGTTTCAAAGTGTTGAAAAAATCTTTGAAAACTGTTCCAGAAAATTTTCCATATTCTATTCGTCATCGGTATATTTTTTACCGATTTTTAAAACCAAAAATAAGCCCGAAAATCAACGAGAAAGTTTTTTGTTCCTAATAAAATGAGTGACAATCAGTATTACATGTTGATGCGAAGTCTGAATGATGGATTGAATGTTTTAATGAAAACATTCGTATCATGCAACAATTGAATAATAATATGAATAATATCAGAAATAATGATAAGAGGAAATATAATAATAATAAATGAAGCAAAAACAAAATTTGTTGTTCCTAATAAAATGAAAATACGTCCGAAAAGTGAAACCTATAATACGGACAATCGCAAAACTTGAACCCTTTATTATTGTAACAGTGGGGAACGGAGAGGGCCACAAAGTAGATCGGATAAACGGTATTTCCGTGTATGGTTTTGGAGGTTTTCTGTATAATAGACCGCCCTGTTCCCTGTGAGAGGGTTTTAACATCACCCCAGAGAAAATATATTCAAATAATATGTAAAAGCCGTTTACCAACAGAACTGGCTATATCACTATTTAAATTAACTTTCTCGAGGGAAATTGAAAAAGGACAAGACGCCAAGTATGGCGTTGGTTGTGTGAGTACAGACTTGACATAAAGACGTCGAACAGTTGAATAACTATAGTTCACCAAAGAGGTGGATTTATGGAAGTGGCCTTACCCGCCTCATTACTAAGTAAGACTAACTTTTGCCGCTCAATAAAAGGTGAGTAAAAAGTGAACAATGGAAAGTTGTGATATATAGATAGGGGGGCATACGAAACGAGCAAACGTGACCCACTTCAATCAATCGAACACACAATACTTAAACTAGGAGATAAGAAACGGGTTCCGAGGGGAGAAGAAGTTAGGATGATCCTCCGATAAATACTGCGGGTACGTGAAAAGATACAACCGACGAGTCGACACAGTTTTTCTTTGATCTTTCGTGAACATACATCATTTTTCTGTCGTTTTTGCCACACAAGTTTTTTCTACTTTCTACCTAGAATTTTTGAAGTGAAATTACTTCGTTGTTGTTTACTTTTCAAGTTATAAAAAATACCAAGGTGATTTTCTAGTTCGTGTCCACTGAAGTCCAGGCTATTCCAAGATTAATTGTATTCTTTTTCTTTTTAACCTAGTTCGATCTCGAATTTCTTATTGCTAGGATAATATGGAGTTTGTATTTTTATTTCTCAAATCGTAATTAATACATTGTTCATGTATTCATTGTTCGACTTTTGTTGTGTCTACGATATACAGGTAATAAGCATGTTCACTATTTGGTAATTTCTCTGGGTATGGGGTGAAGGGGGAAATCCGGTAAAATGAGTGTCTGGAGAGTGTCCAATGATCGTTCGAGGAGAGAACCAATTTTGTTGATTTAATCTGCTAAATTTCTTTTTTTTTTAACTCAAATACCACAAAGTTAATACACAGATTAAGTGAGCGTAAAATGAAGGAGGTTTGTTACACCGTTAACCATTTATTTCAGAATAAAGTATCATCTCTCAGCAGCTATGGGACTTCCTTTGCTCAAGGACAGAATATTGAACGAACGAGTTGTGATTCTCAAACAGCATGGTTCGCTTCCTACTGAAGAAACTACAGTAAACTGGGAATGAACATTCGATCCCAATGTCATAAGTAAACAAATTAATTCAAGATCAGTTCACTGCATTCTTTCAAAACATGTTTGCTTGTCAAATGGGTATGCCCACATGCTCCCCAAATCACCATCCCCATCAAACTCCTTCCACGTATTTAGACATAACTTAATTATGATAGAACTATACAACGAGGCCATAAGTTTAGTAATTCATTGTCTTTTGGTATATGGAAGCACAACTTTTCAATATTTTTTTTTGGAGGAGAATCTGTCTGGTGGCAAATTGCTGCAGGTGAGTTGGGGCAAGAGGCAAATTGTCCATCTCTGGAATCTTGCTAGGTTGAGATTTTCATGTGCTACAATATACCTTTTCCCAAATTGCAAAGCTCTCAAAATAAAAGTACGTATCCCAATAAAAATTAAGAAAATCAAAAACTGTAAAATATGAACTTACACCCAAATGCAATGTGGGATAATGAGGTGGCCCAATAGGCGGGAAAAGTTTTTATCTGGTAGAGTTTTTCAACATTAGGTTTACAGCTTCGAATTTGCATGAATATATTGCTACCTAATGTTGTGGCGTAATATAACGCAGGAGCAGCGCGAATTGTAAGTAAATGTGTAATTCTAAGTAGGTATATCTATTATGTAACTCCGAAAAGTTGAAATTTTTGCAATGTAGTACATGAACACGCATCCAAGAAGCTGCACAACTGTTTAATATAGGCAAATATTCCGCCATACAAACGGCCTGAAAATAGGCAGGATCAATACGAAGACGCAATGGAGATGCAGGAAAAATATAAAATTAATTTTTCGTTTTTCTACCCTACCAATATCTTGTATTGGGGTAGGTACCGTGAATTGGGCTAACTTGGCATACTCCGAATAACTTAACTTGGCACATTTGATGATAAATTTGTTGTTCCTAATGAAATGAGTGACAATCAGTATTACACGTTGATGCGAAGTCTGAATGATGGATAGAATGTTTTAATAAAAACATTCGTATCATGCAACAATTGAATAACATTATGAATTATATCAGAAATAATGATAAGAGGAAATATAATAATAATAAATGAAGCAAAAGCAATATATGTATGGTACATAGTGTGAAAACTGATCAAAAATTACCAATTATATAACATAATGATAATAGGTCGCGCTGGAGTTGGAAAATCAAGTCTAATTGAAGGTATACATCACACATTATTACAACATTATTACAAGCAGACGGATTATGACCAGAAGGGTGTATATGTTCTAAAAGCCTGTCATTTTGCATTAGCTGCTGTCAATAAAAAAGGGTCAACTTCACATTTTGCATTCTCTATACCACCTTATCAAGCTGTAAGATTAAATAAATCATCATCAAGTCAGGGTAATACACTATACTCTAGACGACTTATTTTGCAATACTTTCATGGCACATAAATTCCTCTCCAATAATAAATGAGTACTTGAAGCGGATGTTTTAAAAACACCCCGATTTTAAAAAACACCCCGATTTTAAAAAACACCTAGTGGTGTGGTTGCACCACACGCACATTTCACTATCAACGAAGCATTTGAAAGAGACAGTCGTTTATACGAGAAGAGAGCTAAGCAAGACATTCAAAAAGAATAAAGAAAAACTAAAAAGAGTTTTCTCATTTTCTAAATTGGCAAATTTTCATCGAGGTCAGAAGGGAATGGAAACTGAAAATATAGCCGAATTTAAGAAAAAAGAACAAAAAAGTTCAACGCGGCAAATGCTTTTGAAATTGCCATTACATCTACACCATACAAGGATCAGATGGTCGAGAAAATAGAATGCACCCATTCGTATATCGAAAGGTCACTCCTGATGGGAAATTAGGTCACCCAGCACTACATGGTCGCGTTTATTATTACAAATTATGACAAACATGTGACCGAATTCAGGAGCAGTTTCCCGAGTTCAATGATTACAAATACCGATCCGATAGCATACAGTTAACTTCAAAAATCACTCAACAAAAAGACCTCTGATGAAGTCAAGCAGGAAGAATTGATAAATTACACACTTCTCAGCTGAATTAGATCGCGTTGTTTGTATGTCCAGCGAATTCGGATTAAAACTTAAGAATTATGAAGGACGATTCAAAAATATGATTATTGCACTCGAGGGTATTCCCATTCCTTATATTAATTTTAGGTAAATTAACAAGTTAAGATACCTAAGTTGATAAAGAGCAGTGAATGTCCTCTTAGACTTTTTTATAGCTGTGTCTATGCAACAGCCATATCTTATTTGGGAAACTGGTTACCCAAATAAGTATCCAGGTGACAACTACTACATGTGAGAACTAGATACAATATTCGCTATGTTACATTAATTTTCATACTCATATGGTAGACGCACTGCGTCTATCTATGAGTATGCAAAACCGGTTTGGTTTGCGATTATGTAGCAGCATCCTGCCTTGTGGCGGACAACTGAATTACGTACATAATTGTATCTGTATTTAGTTAAAGTGTTTAGTATTTCATATTGTCCCCACAGTAGCCCCCCCCAGTAAACCAATTAGGTTTTTCTGAGTGGCTATTGTCTCTGGTAGTCCGAACATTCTTTTAGAAAACACACTTTCAACTGTATAAGCCTATACAGTTTACTCATGACTCAACTTCGATTTTATAGAAGGAGATTTTGACTTGGTCTTTTGACTCAATTTTATACTCGTTTTTGAAGAGTTTTATGTATTTTTATTTTTTTTATTTTGTTCTATTCGTCACTTGCTCTTTTGAGAAGTTTGACTGTGAATTTTGACTTCTCCTCTATCGAGGGGCAAAATTTTATGTTTTCAACAAAATTTCATATTTATAATTTTGTGAATTTACTCATTTGACTTCGAAATTTAATTTTTATAATTTCGAGAAATGATTTTATGTTTTGTAGATTTATACAGTATACAGCATACTAGTATAAATTTACTTTGACTTAGTGTATGTTCGTCTAATTATTTACCATCATGAACTTTTCTAACTTAGAAAATTTTCACTGAGAATTTTACTTCATCAGTGTGTTCAATGATGGGTTCACTGTTGTGAACTTTCAAAAAGATTTTTTTTGGTGTCTTTTTAGACTTTCTGATTTTTTATATTTTTTTTTTTGGCTTTTTTACATTTTTTCTAACTAACTAAGTTTTACTGAGATCGACTAAGAGTGTCGCCCTCCTCGACCTCGACCACGGTTTCTCCAACCTCGAGAAGGAGGTGGAGCTCTTCCTTGATCCAAGAGGTGGAGGAAGGTTTCCCCAAGACCTCTAAACATGCGGAGGTCTTGTGAAAATCTCCTTCTCCTATAGAAATTGTGCAACGAATTTCTCTGACAAGCTTGCCTATCCTCGAAGGATGTAGGTGGGTTCGGAGGAGGTGGATTCACAATTTCGACCTTCTTTCGCTTAAAGACGCGATTCGGATCATCCTTTCTAGGAGGTATGAGAATGGATTGTTTTTGGATCACATTTTGCACTTCAGAAACTACAAGTTCAGTAGAGGGCGTTTTCGGAGTAGAGGGTTCAGTGGTATCCATTCTCAAAACTTCCCCCGAAGGTTCAGTTGATAGAACTTCAGCCACTTCCATCTCTAACTTCTCGAACTCCTCGGCGACAGTACTAATATTAGAAGCAGACGAACTAGCCATTTTAGAATTCAAATCAAAATTATCAGAAATCTAAAGCACCTAGCTGCTGATTTTTTGGCGAAAATCTGTTAGTATTAGGTAACTTTGTGCATCTGTCTATCTGTGAGAAAGTAGGTCTTTCATCACCTGACAGGTAATTAGATAATTTTGGTCGAAGCAGTAATTGTTGTTACTATCTGTGTTCGAATTTGTTCTCTATTTAGCCTCTTTCTTTGTCTGACTTCTAGTTTGTACTCGATCTTTCCTCTTTACTTGGATGCCATATTTTTTGTATATGGGGGTCGAGACTTCACTAGGGGTCGATTCGTCTGTGGACGTAGAGGTCGATGGAACTTGAGCGGTCTTTGTAGCTCTTTTAGGGGCTGAGATATTCAGCTTTTCATTTTTAGATTTTTGAATTTTCGAAGCACATGGCATTGTTTTGGTTCGGACTGTACTTGTCTGTTCGAGGTGTTCTCTTTGTCTACCTGAACGGAGATTATAATATTCTCGGTTTTTATCTTTCGTTGATTCATGCACACTCTTTCTTGATGGTCGTACATTATGACTCACTCGAGATGGTGGCTCATGCCTTTCAAACGTTCTGACGTCATCATTGTTGTCAAACGTGATGTTTCGTCTTTGTCTAACCGGTTCATCGTCTCTGTCAGGCAGTAGACGTATGATTGGTTGCGTGTTCGCTGCGTTTGAAGGCAGATCAACATTTATGTTTTCTGAATTTTCTGGACTTTGAGCAATTTCGACAGGTATGGAGATATTAAGGGGAGAATTGATACTAATATTCTCTTTTACCATAAAAGCAGGTTTACACCTATCCCAACTTACTATTCGTTCATTTTCGAATATTTTAATTTGCACAGTTTTCTCAAACCTTTGCACAACTTTATAAGGACCACTGTATGGCTTTTGAAAGCCAGTTCGAGGGGTGTCTACTTGTACATAGACAAATTCTGCAGATTTTAAATGTTTCGACACGAATACAGGTGGCGTGCCATGGTGTGCAGGTTGCGCAACAAATTTGTTGGCAATTTTTCTCATGTTAAAAATGATTTCTTCTGCATCATTATTTTCAACTTTGTTGAAAAAATCACCAGGCAGTCTTAGCTCTTCGCCGAGTGCTAGCTGAGCAGCACTATATCCTGAATCGGTCTGTATTGAGGATCTCAATCCTAACAAAATTGTTGGGAGTGCATCAACCCAATTAGTTACATCTGCAGCCATGATGGAGGCTTTGAGAGCTCTATGCCACCTTTCTACTTTTCCGTTACTCTGTGGATGGTAGGCAGTGGTGGTGTTCTTTTTTGCACCAATATATTTTGCTAAGTTTGCAAATAGTTTACTCTCAAATTGTCTACCCTGGTCAGTGGTTATATTTTCTGGGACTCCGAATCGGGCTATCCATGTATGGTATAAAATTTTAGTAACACTTTCTGCACTAATATCGTCCATAGGGACGGCTTCAGGCCATCTCGTAGCTCTGTCAATCATTGTCATCAAATATTTTTTACCATGTGACATTGGTAGTGGGCCTACAATGTCTACATGTACATGCTTAAAGCGTTGGGTGGGTTTAAAGTTACCAATGGGTGTCTTAGTTCGTTTTCCAATTTTGGAAAGCTGGCAACCATGGCATGCTTTTGCCCAATTGAATACTTCACTTTTAATTTTGGGCCACACAAAACGACTAGTCATTAATTTGACTGTATTTTTGGGGCCTGGATGAGAAAGGTCATGTACACTTTTCATGGCCATTATTCTGAACTCTTTAGGAATAAATGGCCTTGTGTGTTGAGTGCTAACATCACAACAAAGTAATACATCACTATCTGGTATTTTTCTCATCTCAAATTTTAATGAAGTGTTTTTATTTTGCAACAAGCATTGCAGTTCTTCACATTTTAACTGCGCCTGTGCGATTTCCTCGTAAGGCAATATTGGTTTTACACTAATCTGATCAACTCGGCTAAGGGCGTCAGCAGACTCATTGTCTTCGCCCTTAATGTACCGGATATCAGTAGTAAACTGGCCAATATAATCCAGCTGCCTAATTTGCCTCGGTGAAGCATGGTCACTGCCTTGCTTGAATGCATATGTGATAGGACGGTGGTCAGTATACACAGAGAAAACCCTTCCTTCAAGCATATGTTTAAAGTACCGAATTCCGGCAAATATGGCCAGTAACTCCCGATCATAAGTGCTATACTTAGTTTCGGTAGTACTTAGTCTCCTTGAGAAAAAGCCCAAGGGTTGGCGACTCTCTCCACTGATCTGATACAGTGTTGCTCCAATAGCAAAATCTGAAGCATCAGTGGCTAGAATTATGTTCAAATTTTCATCAGGATGAGCTATCATTGCTGCATTAGCTAGTTTGGCTTTTGTGGCTTCAAAAGCTCTTAACTGCTCTTCATTGAAAGATATAGGGGTTTTGTCTTTCTTTTTACACCCTTTTGTCATTTCATGAAGCACTAACATTGTGTGTGCAGCTTGAGGTATACATCTACGATAGAAATTCGTCATACCCAGAAACCGTCTAAGTCCATGCATGTCCTTAGGAGGTGGGTAGTCCAAGATGGCTTGTACTTTTTTACTTTTAGGTGAAATGCCACCTTGGCTGATGTTATATCCCAAAAAATCTACTTCATCCTTGCCAAATTCACTTTCAGCAACGTTTATGGTGAGTCCGGCTTCATCCAGTCTTGCTAAAAGTTGGCGAAGGTGATGTTTATGCTGTTCTTTATTTTCTGAAAATATACAGATGTCGTCTATGTAGGCATAAACAAAATCTAGTCCTCTTAAAAGGCTGTCTATAAAACGTTGGAAGGTTTGTGCAGAGGTCTTAAGTCCATTTGGCATTTTCATAGATTCAAAGAGCCCAAATGGAGTAATAACTGCTGTCTTTTTAATGTCTTCCTCGTTCATGGGGATTTGCCAATATGCTCTGTTTAAATCCACTTTAGAAAAGATTTTGCTACCTTTCATGGTTTGGTTAAAATCCATGATGTTTGGTACTGGGTAGCTATCATTTTTACAAATTGCATTTAAGGCTCTGAAATCGCCTGTTATTCTCCAACTGTTGTCGCTTTTCATGACCATATGTATTGGAGATGACCAATCGCTTTTGCTAGGCCTCATTTCGCCATCAGCTATCATTTTATATATAGCTACTTTGGCTGCTTTGAGTTTTTCAGGTGTTAACCTTCTGGCTCTAGCTTTTACTGGTCTGCAATTTGGTGGTGTTTCTAATACATGTGTAACTTCAGTTTTGTATGTAGATTTCTTTTCTGTGGTGGAAATTTCTATACCAGGAAATTCTCTAATAATTTTAATCCATTTGTTTTCTTCTTTAATGGTCTTAACTTCTGGTAAAGGAGTCATTTTGACAAAACCAGTGACTTTTATACCAGTCTCATTATCTCTTAGACATTTTCTTTTAAGGTCAGGACTAAGATCGAAATGCTCTAGAAAATCAGCACCTAATATTGCTGTCTCAACATCTGTAACTTGCATAACCCATCTTAAGCTTCGTCTGATTCCAATATTGAACTCAACTAATTTCTCACCGAAAACTCTTATTGGTGTACCATTCGCTGCATATAAATGTCTACATGGTTCTTTGGTGAACTCATCATTAGTAGCAGGTATTAATGATACATCAGAGCCTGTATCAATTAGAAACCATGTTTGTGAATCATGATCTTTAATGAACAGTCTTCGGGAGTACTTATTTGCGAGGTCATTTGTCGCCATAATGGCCCCGCAATTTAGTTTAACTGATTTTTTCGTTCAGGCTTGGGGGCAAGTGGCTTTCCACTTTCTGTACAAGGCATTGTACAGTGGAATGCATTATCACCGTATAATATGTGAAATTTACACTTCCCTTGATTTTCTGGTTTACTGTAGTCGATTCGCTGTGGAGAGGGCGATCGGCGTCGATTGCCACGCTCTCTACTCCTATTTTGGCGGTTCTGACTATAATTTTGGCCATAGGATGAATTATCCTTATTTCGGCCACCAGAATTGCCTATGCTCAGTGACAACTTTTCCACTTGTTTCTTTAAATTTCCAACGGTGCTCTTTAAATCGTTGATTTCCTTTCTCAAGGTTTGTGGATCATTGCTTGACTCACTTTTGAAGCTGCTCTCCTTTTTTGTAAATGATACAGCATGTACGTGCTTTTTAGGAGAGGTAATGTCTTTTTCAAATTTGAAAATTTTCTCAGCTCTGTCAGCTAATATTTTCAAATCTTCTACTGTTTTAATTTCAGTATCACTCTCTAGTGAGATTAGCAACCTTGACATTTCTTTTGGCAGTGCATGTCTAAAGAGATCTGCAATGATGAAAGGGGTTATATCTGTACCCGCCTTTTCGATCATGCGTTCCATTAGTCTTTTGGGACCTTCATCATCAAGCTCTATTTTAGTGAGTAACTCCCTGATGTTCTGTTCCTTCGTTTTGCCATACACATTTTTTAGTTGTGCAGAAAACCAGTCGAAAGTATCATTGGCTGCAGAAGGTTCTACTACTTCTGGTATTCGCTCAATGATTTCTAGAGGCATGTCCATTCGGATCCTTTTGAAAAGGTCCTCATCTTTTACACCATGAGCCTTTAGCTTTCCTTTGACGGCTTTTAGCCATAATTCGACTTTTTGCGAAGTGAATGCAGGTAGAGTGATGTGTATGTCTTTAGACATGATTTCTTCAGGTGTGAAGCTTTGCTCTGCACTAGAAGGTGTCACTACTGGTGACTCAACTACAGAGGTATTATTCAAAAATCTTAAAGACAAATTTTCTTTTGAAATTTGTGTAAGATTTTCTGTTGAAATTAAATCAGTATTTTCAGCTAGAGTCAATTCTAGTGTACTGAAGCTTTCAAAATCAGTTTGTTGCAAATCTGAATTTTCTGGTGGATCACTTTTCTGTGATTTTCGATTACCAGACATTCAAAATTTGGGTTTTATGTTGATTTGTACTTCAAAATTCTATTTGCAAAATATTCAGGTATTTATTTCTTCTGAATGTTTTATTTTTGCAAAATTGCACTCGAATTTTGAGTTATTTCAACTTAGAATTTTTAAATTCTTCATTCAGAGTATATTTCAACTCTTACTGGTGGATCAACTCCAAAGGGAGGCTTGCACCTTTAGTAGGAAAATTTTACAAGTAAAATATTTCACTACTCTTCCGTACAGTGTTTCCACTGGGGCTATGGGGCTCGTATAGTCTACCCAACTTATCTGACTCCAGAAGGCTAATGAGTTCTTTTCACGTCGGCAGGTTACCACTTTAGGTAAATTAACAAGTTAAGATACCTAAGTTGATAAAGAGCAGTGAATGTCCTCTTAGACTTTTTTATAGCTGTGTCTATGCAACAGCCATATCTTATTTGGGAAACTGGTTACCCAAATAAGTATCCAGGTGACAACTACTACATGTGAGAACTAGATACAATATTCGCTATGTTACATTAATTTTCATACTCATATGGTAGACGCACTGCGTCTATCTATGAGTATGCAAAACCGGTTTGGTTTGCGATTATGTAGCAGCATCCTGCCTTGTGGCGGACAACTGAATTACGTACATAATTGTATCTGTATTTAGTTAAAGTGTTTAGTATTTCATATTGTCCCCACATTAATAATATCGAAATTTATTTAAAATAAAATCAATCGTCCATTGTTTTCAATACAATTTGTAGCCACACTTTCTTCCTCATCAGATTATATATTTCAAAATACTCTCCAACTGCTATTTGAATTATAAATCAACAAAATTGCTTCGAGCTTTATCATTCCAAAATAGGGAAGGAAGGGTACTTAGCTGCTCGTATCATCCAGTTGTAAGATTCATTTTATATTGGATCTGAAGGGGGAAAATAATGAAATGTCTATCTAAGCTCGATGTTAGTGATGTTTGTGAAAAATGTGCGCAAAATACTAAAATGACAATACATTATAGATATATTGTGTAATCGAATTTGTAATCCAGATGAAGCTACTAAAGCTAGGTTACATTTTGGGAGAAACTGGAGAAAATCGTCCAAACAACCCTTTCTGCCCCCGGTTGCATTGCTGTATTGATAACGGACTGTATGCGAGTTTTTCTCGTTTTAGATTACTGATTGAAAATAGTCATGCCCGCGTTCTTCATTGATTTTTCAAAAACCGAAGGTTACATTGTATGGGGGGGGGGGTGAAAACATTTCCTTTCTCAACTCAATCATAAAAAGGGGGTAGAGTATATTACTGGTATTTTCTGTTTTTCTTGAGAAACACACCTTCATGGATTTTAAGCAAAGAAAAAATATGAAGTTGATGACGATGAAATAGGATTTATGAGCATGTGAAAGTCATTAAGTAATGAATTAAAAAGCCGAGCTTATCATTGGGTCATATTTTCATTTTTGATAAAAGCACGTGCGCAAGTTTTACTCATTTCATATTGATATTAGCGAGCACAAATCTATCTTATTGGATTGAATTTCCTAATATCCAGGCTAAAATATTATATTCGAATTTAAATTTTCGTTTTGTGTTCAATTAAAGAGAAAAAAAATGATTAATGCTGCTTTCTGAAATTCTATGTTAAATTTTTGAGCGGGTAAACTGATCGTAAATTCAAATTAAGTTGAGAAGCACAAGTATTCTTTGAATTTAGGATTAATGCGTTTGGTCCCTTTAAAAAATAAATAAATAAAACTTAAATTCAAGCGAAATATTCAAATCTCTGGATTTTTATTTTCATGTTTGTTAAATTTGGATTTTATTGGACCAGCAAAATTTTATAAAAATCCATTTTCTAGATAATTTTCATCGGGGAAAAAGTAAAAACGTTCGAAGTCTTCACGATTGACACTTGAGAATGAATTAGAAAATTGAATTGGTTATTTCATTTTATGACAAAAGTTTGATAAAAATGAGAATTTCGGAATTTTACAATGAAATAATAAGTGTAAAATCATATCAAAATGGATAATTCTTTATGTATTAATACTATCTAATTTAAAAATGAAATTCAAGGAACCTGTGAATAATTTTTTCGAAATTCGTTTTTCAATTATTTCTCATCAGTATAAATCTTAGTCTAATAATTCATTTATTTAAAGGTAGTACGGAACGAGGATATTGGTAAACATCTTGTCGTTCTAATAATAGAAAAAAGGCAAGATTCAACTGGCGAAATGTGTTATTTTTCAACGAACACAGAATCTTATCTTCTGCTGATGAAAATAATTTTAACAGCTTAACATTCTCCAAGTTATATCAAGTTTAAAATACCCGCTTAGGTTCGTTTCAATTTGCATTTGAATCTGTAATAAAACCGTACCTTTCGTACCAGCCTGCATATAAAAAAACTAAAATTTGCTACAGAATACTGCAGTTATGGTCTATTACACGAAACAATTTTATTTTTAAAATACTATTTCTTGAAATCCAACGTGAGTGGATGGCCACAGACCTTGAATGAAGGCCTCCCCTTCGAAGAAGGGTATTATAAGGCGGCTCATAATGTTATAGGCGAACATAGCAATTATCCACTGAAGAGAATTAATCGCCATTTGGACGCCTTGCAGGAAGTGTTTCATCGTAAAGAGTAATCTGTGAGAATATTATACCTCGAAAAGAAATTTTATGATAATTCCAATATTCAGAACCTGTACGTATGTGTATATGGTAAAAACAGAATTCCTTCTCCTACAAATCCATCCGAATAAAAACCATCAATTATTTCTATCATACAGAATTGGTTGTATGTTCAGAAATTTTAGCTAAGAAGCCAAATGAGAAGCCAATCGTAAGATCCTACAATATTTATTTTCATCCACCAGAACCGACACTTTGTTCATGAGGATTTGGATTTATCCTCTACATTTACTAATCAATTTTAAAGTTCCAAAGAATCGTAAATTAGAGTTTATGTGGACTTATTGGCAATGAATGTTTTGTCTATTTAGACGACATAGTAATTTTCTCATAAAATTTTGAAGATCATATAAAAAGGCTGAGAAACGTATTACAAAGACTTAAAACAAATGGATTTGTTATTCAGCCAGATAAATGTGAATTTCTGAAATCCGAAATCTGTTACCTTGGACATGTGATATCCAGTGCAGGTATAAGACCTAATCCAGCCAAAGTTGTAGTCATAAAAAATTTGAAGCCACCAACCAATGTTACTGGAATACAACAATTTCTTGGCTTCGTCACAGATTACAGAAAATTTGTTCCTAATTTTTCTATCCTCACTTTTAAAAAATAATGCAAAATTTATCTGGGATCAAAATTGTCAAGAGAGTTTTCAAAAAATAATAAATGCTCTCACTTCAGATTTATTGATTTATTCTGACTTTGAAAAAAAGTTTTTTCTTGAATACAGATGCCTCAGACTACGCTATTGGGTCTGTTCTACAACAAGAAACTGAAAAAGGCATTCTCAAACCTATCGCTTATGCAAGTCGCACTCTTAATAAGGCTGAACTAAATTACTCCACCATAGAAAAGGAACTTCTAGCGATAGTTTGGTCAGTTAAACACTTCAGACCATATTTATATGGAAGAAAATTCACCATTTTATCTGATCATAATCCATTACAATGGTTATTCAATGTCAATGATCCTGGGTCAAGCCTTTTAAGATGGCGTCTAAAATTAGCAGAGCAGTCATAAGAAATTCAACATATCCCAGGTACAGCTAATGCAGTTACTGACTGTCTTTCCAGAATTCGTCTCATTCAAACCAGATCTCAAACAAGAAAAAATGGAACACCTATTCAACCATTTGAAGAAAAACCATTTTCAAAATTGAAAAATATCATTATTTTCATCACTCCAGATCGTCTAGCAACTAATTCAATTACATGGGGAAGAGGCGCTACAAGTCCTGAGGGATTATGGACGGGATATTATTATCCGTCTACGCCTCAACGAGAATCGCCCACAAAAGGCGATGATACATCTTTCAATGACGATCCCCATAAACGTTTTCGACGAACGAGTGGAAAGTGAATGGTTTGGTGAGACATCATACCTGGTGGGTACCAGAACGCACGGAATCCCCAACATCCAGTGCCAATTGGATGGAGCGCCATTCATCTTATTTGGGCTCAAACGAGAGTATGGGCTCACTTTGTTCCCATACGTGGATAATCAAGCAGATCCCTTCGTAACAACTGCATACCTCGTTCCTCCTGTCGGACATACACCTGACTTCTCACTGGAGCGAATCATTCTGGGAGAAGATTTTCTACAGCGCTATATACATTTAGTGAATCCTGGGCTGATGGAAATCACCTTACACAATGCTATGGGGCATTTGGTGCGGAAACGCTACCAATTGCGCCATAGAATGCGAGCGTAGGTGATGATTAGGGAATAACTCAGTATTTTCGAAATTGTTTTATTTTACAAGAAGTGATATGTTTTTTTTTTATCCTTTAACTGAAGTGTTCGAAATTCGTTTTGTTGTTTTTATTTTTCTAATCGATCATAGATCCGATAAATATTTTTTTTTTGTACACATTTTTTTCTGTCGAAATCATAAGTGTTTATTTTTTTATTTTTTTATTTTTATATGTCATTCTGTCTTACTTTCTTTTGTTTTGTTCGTCTTCAAGGTCGTGAAGACCAAATTATATTCGTTTTATTTGCAAAACCGATGTTCTTTTTTTCAAGTTAGAAGATGAAAGTTATTGAGCAATGGAGACACGCAGCGAGAAGTGAGAAGAGATAACAGTGGTAATGTAGTTTCGTTTATTGTAGGAGACAAGTAAAATCACGAAAATTACACTGGTATTGGTACTGTAACTACAGTTATCGCAATAACCAAATCGAATACATCAATCATTTCGACCACCTTTAAAGTCCCCGATCGATTCACATATCGGCTATCACAATCAATTTTGTTCGCATCAAAATTACCACAACCACCCTTCTCCCTGATTTTGAATGTCAAAAGGTTAGACAATTGCTCTACCAGATAAAAGCCTTGTGATACCAGTTTATGTCGTATCAAAGTGTGGTCATTTTCACTTTTCAGCCCCCCTTCGGATTGTCTAAAAACTTTCTTCCTATTCATCGTAGAAAAAGTTGAGGCCATTTTTACAATAATTCTCCATTCTTCTTTATCAACCTCTATCGTACTGAACTGAAGGGTTGCTTGGATACAGCTGCGTCTGCTCCCTAACCATCCGCATATTTTGATCTACACCGTGCAACGTATTCGGTAAAGAGCGTCGATTTTTTATTTTAGTAGGGGGTGAAAGGGTAAGCGTCAATACGTGGAAATCTAAAGGGAAGCGTTGGGTTTTTTTTTTCTCTCTCCCAAAGAGGTTAAAATCCCAAAGAAGAAGAACGAACGCATAATTCGGAAACTGTAAATAATTTTTTTCTGTGCGTATTGAAAAGTTTTCAAATTTTAAAATTAAAATCATAAAAAATCTGGCATAGATTATTCTGTTTCATTGAAATATTATTTCGTCAGAAGTTTCGTTACATTTATCCAATTTGGTACTCCACCAATAAATTGTGAGGTTGATGTGAGGGGGAAAAAATGCAGTGCCGTGCAAGATGCGATATGTTTCTTCGTCGAAAATTTATTTCGTGAAGAAAAATATTAACTCCAAATTCCTTTTCAATGACCGGTTCTTGTAGCAACGAATTTGATTCCAATTTGGCTGGGTATTTTCAAAAAAATGCACATTCGGGTTTATAATTTTATCAAAATGTAATTTATATTGAAGTTTTATTCACGAGGATTCTACACATTTTGCCAATTTCTGGCGGAAAATGGGTTTCAATGTGTCGCGTTTTCTCAGCCACAGTGCTGTAATTTAGTTTGAAATAATGTTTTGAAATGAGAAAAATATTTTTCACTTTCTTCTTGTCTTCCATTTTTTGTCTGGTTAATAAGTCTTCCATTTTTTTTGATTAGCTGTTTTATATTCTGCGCGTATTTCATAATCATTTTTTGTCAGTTCGTGCTGGTTTCTAAGTTGAAAAAAATTTTTTTATCAATTTTTTTCCTGTCACCCCTTTCTTTAGGATGTCGGTTTTTCAAATTTTATTCTCGAAAAATAATTATGCTTCAATTCGATTCGCAAACAAATCGGGAAAATCGACTGGCTCGTATTTTCCACACATTCTTTGCAAAACGCTGCCCAGTCTCAATAATCGAGAATTGCTGTACAGCAATTGCAGCGTGATCGTTGATAGATCAAATATGCTTTACAGCGCTGTAAATAGGATTAATTTAAGTACTCGGGAGTTTTGCAAGCCTTCAAAAAAGGTTATGGGTCCTCTATATATGCAGTGCAGACTGCACATTCAAATCATTATACTCTGGGAAATAGTTGTAGGAAATGTGAAATACGACAACAATCCACGCGTTTTTGATCCATCCTTTTCTATGTCAAAATTCTCTTCATCGATGCATTATATATAATATGTAGTAAGAGTATATGATTGTGTCGTCAACCCTCTCCTAAATGCTCCTATTACTAGAAATATTGTTAAAAAAGTTGACATTGATATAAATCAACAATATCAAGACACAATCAACTCAAAAACCCTCAGATAAGTAGAACATAGCCTAGACTCAAAAAACTCACAATGAGTAAATTTTTCAAAGATCCAAAGCAGATCACTGCTCTAATATCATCTGATTTTACGGGGAAAAAAGAGGAACTACAAAACTTTATTCGGCAGTGCACTCTTGCAAACAAGTTATGTAAAGATGCATGGAAACACAGAATTATTAATCTATATGTTCTCCAAAATTAAAAACGAAGCTGGTGTAGAATTAGCCGCGCTTCCAGAGCTGCCACAGACATGGGCAGAACTCAAAAAATTTTTAGAAAGTAAATACGAGGATCAGCAAACTTTCGAGAAACTTTTTAACAAACTCACCTCAACTACCCAAAAATCAAATGAAAGCATTTCAGACTATGCATCTCATTTACAAACTTTAGCATGGAGAGCCAAAAGTAAGGGATTGAATCATCCTAGCCTTTCCAAAGATGTGATACGAGCTATGGTTAATAATCAATCTAAGCAACGATTTATAGATTTCTGCCAGCCAGAACTTTCTCAACATTTGAGATGTGTGGCTACTGATTTGTCTCTCCAGGAAGCATTGGCAAGAGCCACCCTTGAGGAGAATAAACTCAAAGAAACAAAGAAATTTCGCCAGAACAAATATTGCTCATTTTGCAAAAATTCAACTCATAATACAAATGAGTGTAGGAATCATAATAACCCTTCCAGTCCAGGAGTAAAATTTTGCACCTACTGCAAAATTCAAGGTCATACAGTTGATGAGTGCCGCAAAAAGAAAAGCCAAGAAGCTAACATCCGTCAGGTTCAAGCTCAGTCCGCAGACAAAAAATTCTGTAATTATTGCAAAAGGGAAAATCACGTCATAAGTGATTGCAGAAAATTAAAATGGAAAAAAGAGCAAGAGGATAAAAATAAGTCTAAACCAGCATCGAACTTGTCTCCTGAGTTTCAGATAAAAATGGTACAGCTCCAAGAAGCTGCAGTAAAACCAAACTATTATGTCTCCATCCACAGCCCAAAATTCAAAAGAAATTTAATTTATCAAGTAGACAGTGGAGCTAAAATTTCCCTAATGAAACAAACCAGTATACCTGATGAGTTGCAAATTAATACCAGTGAACAGGTATCCTTCAAGGGACTGGGAAATACCTTCAATCAAGGGAGTACTGTAGGCTTCACCTACCTATGTACCGCTTGTTGCAAGTTCAGTTGAATTCACTTTCAAGTTTCACTTGGTGGATTCACCAAACTATTCAATACCTCACGATGGACTAATTAGTGGAGCATTATCAAAGGCACTGAGAGCAAACATTGACTATGATGAAGAAAAAATTGAAATTCGAGCCTTAGGGATAATCATTTCTTTCTTCTATGAGAATTCGCTGGTATCTCTGCCACCCCTATCTAGAAAAATTTTACATCTGAAAGCTGATCCTATAGTACAAACTGGGATGGTAGAAAACTTGGAGCAACCAGATGGAACTAACACAGTTGAAACCATTCATGAAGTAAATGAAAATAACCAAATTTCATTCCCATTACCAACTTGAATTCAAAAACTACTACATTTGCAGTGAAAATTATCAAATTAGAACCTATTAACCAAATTTTGAAAATAATATTACAAAAAGGTTCATCAAATCGAAAGGAGTTAATGGAATCCGCCTTTCGATTATCCCACCTACAGCTAAATGAAAAGAAAGTTTTATCAACCTTGCTGTACGAATTTTTGGACCTCTTCTTTTTACCTGGTGATAAACTCGAAACAGTTATACAAAAGTTTCATGAAATTAATACCACCTATGAAAAACCTGTTTATGTCAAAAATTACAGATTTCCCCAAATTCATAAAAAAGAGGTAGAAAGGCAAACGGCTGATCTCTTAGAACAAAATATTATTCAACCATCATGCAGCCCACGGAACGCACCTATATGGATTGTTCCCAAAAAATTGGATGCAAGTGGTATTCAAAAATAGCGAATTGTAGTGGATTACCGCCACTTAAATGAAAAAACAATAGAAGATAAATATCCACTACCCGTGATTGACGAAATCCTTGACTTTTTGGGGCATGCCAAAATTTTTACAACCCTAGATTTAGCCTCTGGGTTCCACCAAATACCAATAAAAGCTGAACATAAAGCAAAAACTGCCTTCTCAACACATGAAGGTCATTATGAATTTGATAAAATGCCATTTAGATTAAAAAATGCTCCTGCCACATTCCAAAGAATTGTAAATCAGAGTTTAAGTGGACTTATTGGCAATGAATGTTTTGTCTATTTAGACGACATAGCAATCTTCTCATCAAATTTTGAAGATCATATAAAAAGGCTGAGAAACGTATTACAAAGACTTAAAACAAATGGATTTGTTATTCAGCCAGATAAATGTGAATTTCTGAAATCCGAAATCTGTTACCTTGGACATGTGATATCCAGTGCAGGTATAAGACCTAATCCAGCCAAAGTTGTAGTCATAAAAAATTTGAAGCCACCAACCAATGTTAATGGAATACAACAATTTCTTGGCTTCGTCACATATTACAGAAAATTTGTAACCAATTTTCCTGCATTAACCAAGCCAATATTCTCACTTTTAAAAAAGGATGCAAAATTTATCTGGGATCAAAATTGTCAAGAGAGTTTTCAGAAAATAATAAATGCTCTCACTCCAGATTTATTATTGATTTATCCTGACTTTGAAAAAACGTATTTCTGGAAAACAGATGCCTCAGACTACGCTATAGTGTCTGTTCTACAACAAGAAACTGAAAAAGGCATTCTCAAACCTATCGCTTATGCAAGCCGCACTCTTAATAAGGCTGAACTAAATTACTCCACCATAGAAAAGGAACTTCTAGCGATAGTTTGGTCAGTTAAACACTTCAGACCATATTTATGTGGAAGAAAATTAACCATTTTATCTGATCATAAACCATTACAATGGTTATTCAATGTCAATGATCCTGGATCACGCCTTCCAAGATGGCGTCTAAAATTAGCAGAGCAGTCATATGAAATTCAACATATCCCAGGTACAGCTAATACAGTTGCTGACTGTCTTTCTAGAGTTCGTCTCATTAAAACCAGATAGCGAACAAGAAAAAATGAGACACCTATTCTACCATTTGAAGTAAAACCATTTTCAAAATTAAAAAATATCATTATTTTCATCACTCCAGATCGTCAAGCAACTAATTCAATTTCAACGTCATTAAAAATTACCATTCGACAAAAAGGTGAAATTCAGCATATTTCAACCAAGCAAAGAAATATTTTCATCGTATTATACCGAGCTAATGAGAGAGAACCGCCCTTTCATACTTTTTATTTACACTGCAGGCGGTCAAAGAACTGTTAGAAAAGAAAAAAATAACAGACGTAAGTTGATACGATGACTTGAATAATTTAGACGAAAAACAAAAAATAAAAATCGAGCCAGAAATACACAATATTCTGAAATCAGTAAAATTATATTGGATTTTCTGGGGAAAAATATCAGACGATAGAAATGAATTAATACAACAATTTCATGAGCATAAATTATCTGGACACCAAGGTGTTACCAAATGTTATCATGCAATACTTCAAAAAGGGTATTATTGGAAAGGCATGAAAAAAGTCATCATAGAATTCATCAAAGCTTGTGATATTTGCCAAAAGATTAAACCTGGACCACCACCAGCTAAACCTCCTATGATGATAACTGACACTGCTCAACAACCTATTGAAAAATTAGCTATGGACACTGTAGGTCCTTTAGCCGAAACTTCGAATGAAATGAGATTCATTATATCACTTCAAGATAATCTCACTCGATTTTTATGGCTTAAAGCAGTGAAAGACCATACCGCAAATACAGTAGCAGTAGTTCTCTCTGAATTTTGTTTACTTTTTGCCATTCCAAAAATAATTCTGACAGATCAGGGAACAGAATTTTGCTCAGATATCATGAATAATTTAGCTAAAGAATTACAAATTCGAAAAATAATGTGTACTTCATACCACCCAGAACCTAATGGAGCACTCGAAAAAACATATGGAACCATAAAGTCAAATTTAAAAGCTTATGTAAACAAAGAAAAAACCGATTGGGATGTTTTTCCACCCTTTGCCACATCATGGTATAACAATTCGTGGCATGAATCATTGGGCTACTCACCCTTTCAAATTTTATATGGTTTCGAACCACCATTACCTAGCGAAACTGAAGAAGGTAAAACAATTGACCAATATATTTAATGAACGCCAGATCACTTTACGCCAGCACTACAGCAGTGCTCGTGAGCGTCAAATTATGAAAAAAGAAAAAAACAAAAAACAATTTGACAAAGATGCCAAACCAATTTATTATAAAGTTGGCGACAAAGTTTTAATTAAAAATATGGCAACCACCTCCAAACTTCAAGTCAAATTTAAAGGACCATTCACTGTTGTTTCCAACAAAGGCAACAATGTTGAACTATTAATGGAAGGTGATACGAGTCACAACATATCATACCAAACTCCTGAAGCCTTAATGGAGTACCATCTCCATTATATGGATATTCATTTGGATCGGACTTCTTTCTTTAGCATGTGGATCAATAGTAGAACCACTCAACAAAAGTACCAGTGTTTTATTTCATCACATGAATAAAGCTTACACCCATATAGATAATTGGAACATTTTAACAGGTTTTAATCTAAGATTCAAGATAAAATAACTTCGTTAAAAAGTTATGAACCAGCTTTCAATCAATTAGAACCATTTATTGTAAGAGCCAATTTAAAAGACTTCGATACAACCATTTTAATAGATATCAAACATATTGAAGAACAGTTTCATAATTTATTTACAACTGTAGAAAGTATTAGAGTAAAAAGAGGAATAATCGATGGCATTGGGATCGCCTCAAAATGGTTATTTGGAACTATGGACAGTGATGATGCAGAACAAATTGATCAAAAAATTCAAAATTTCACTTCCAGTAATACAGCCATGCAAGATCTCATATCGCATCAAATTAAGCTAGTAAACTCTTCAATCAACAATTTTGAAGCAAATAATCGAATATTTGAGAGAAATAATGATCGAATCCAAGTTCTACTCAAAACCATAAAAAATGACCTCATTTCTAACAATCAAACAAGAGCAATCGAAAACTTTTATAATACATACGAACTCTTTCAAAATCAAAGAGTTCATGTGCAGGCTGAAATTGAAACCCTGCAAAGTACAATTTCTTTTGCAAAAAGAGATATTTTGCACCCAGCAGTTTTGACGCCAGAAGGGCTAATGAGAATATTGAAAAGTGCTACTTTACCTTTGCAACGCACTTTTCCAATATCACTCAATTCTAACATAGCAGAAAGGTATGCCGATTTGAGCATTATTCATACTAAAATAAAGGGCAATCATCTTCTATTTTGCATTTCCATTCCATTAGTCAAAGAAACCGAATATTCTTTGCATTCAATAATTCCTCTTCCATCACCAAATCCTTCAAACCCTCAAATTTTCAATTTCATTTCAACCAAATTTTCTTATTTATTGATAAATCCTTTATGCACTGAATACGACTTATTTGACAAAGAATGTAGACCAATCACCACAGAAATATACCTTTGCGAGTCAACCAAGATGAGCAAAATCACCCACCCACCAAAAATCTGCGAGTTGCAGTTATATCTTGGATATGCAGCATCCAGCTTCAAAGTTGATACATTCCATGCCGTAGTGGATATTTGGCATCCACTTTCCACCAACGAATGGCTGTTTTCAACAGCACCTGGTCAAAGGCTATCAGTCATTTTTCACAACAACACAGTCGAGCATTTCTCACCTCCAACCTAAGGTATTTTGAAGTTACCTCACGAAGCAGAAGCAACCATAGGAGACCACATTTTCTATGGCAGCAGCGTCTACAACCGTTCTCTGGAATTTAAAGTTTTCAATGACTTATCAATTCCAATACCAGAGATACCAACAGCACTCGATCCAATCCCTTCAGTAACCTTTGAACATTTAGATATCAAAGGTTTCCAACAACTCCATAAAGATTTGAAACTACAGCAGCACAGACTCAATGTAATGAAAGCTGCTCCAAACCAACCCACATTCAACACGATCTTCAGTGGAATATCTATATTTTGGATCATCACTGGAGGCGTCGCGTCATATTCATTTGCTGACTCATGAGAAGAAGTAGATCAAAATCAAGAGTCAAAATCCAATTCAGTCAACCTGTACAATCAAGGCCAACTATCTCGGAGCCAATGCAAAAACCACAACCATCCGTACCAGCTCCAGCACCACCTCCGTTACCTCAATCCACTAAGTTGGAACCAAAGAAGATATCATTCGACACCTAGTCAGATCTTTGTCGGGGGGTGTCAACTCCATCACACACATTATTTTCGTCTATTTTTGTTCATAAATATTTTTGTTATTAATTTCTATTAATTTCACCTTGTTTTCCTTTCATCACGTTCATACCTATATTCTCCCATTTCATTCTCTTTCCTCGACGATAATATTCTGTCTTATCCTCACATACTTTTTCCAATCCATTTTTAACACGTCCTATCCCCTTATAAAACAAGTAAAATTTTAATGTATAATTCAGTTAACAAAAAGTTAAGACAGTTGAAGAGTTGACTAAAAATTTTTTCTTAAATTTTTTCATTTGTTATTTTTTGAAAAATAAAAGTAACAATATTCACCGCGATTCAAATTAAAAATCTTCATGTCGACTACGAATTGATGATAAATCACACTGAAATGTCGAGAAACGCAGCAGAAATAATGAAAGCCGCTACAGCCAAACTGCAATTGAGAGACAAAACGCCGACATAATGAAATATTCTGTCTCAAACAATCGAATATAATATAAAATAACGAATGTATAACTATCAAACAGCCGGCTTTTTGAATTTCATTTCTTTTATTGTCATCTTACAATTTTTCATCAGTAGGTATCATCGAATGTCGAAGTTTCTAAACAAAGACAATAAGTAGAACTAATAAGGAATTACGTTTGTGCTGGATTTCAACTCGAAAGAATTCCGTTTATTTCGTTGTGATGAATCTATCAGAATGGAGAAAATTTTACTAGTGTTTACTGCCTAATCCGGTCCTATGAAACTTCGGGGGGGGGGGGGGGGGAATTCATGAGAAAGAAAAATCTTTCACGAGTTGATGAAATGTAATTTTTTCAAAACACGAGTCGTGACTTCGAAGAGTCAAGTTATGAAAATTATCGAAAAATAGCTTTTGCTTTCTTCAACAGATTCAACTGTTTGGAAGACAATAATATTGAATACGACCCGTTTTATACAAGTTTTTTAAAACATGCCATAAACGCCTCAAAAAAAAAAAAAAAAATGTTTCAATTTAAATGGTAACTCAAAATGCCAATCTTGGGATTTCAATTTGTTTTATGAAAAAATGAGCAATGAGCTTGTAGTAAAATCGAATGTTTCGAATCAACTGACGTGAAGTGCAACGCACAACAGTGTTGCCAGATGAAATTTCGTAAAATAACATATTATTATATTTTTTAGACACGGGGGTAAACATAATACAAGTAATCTGGTTTTTTCACGATGAAATACTAGTTACTTAACTTCAATTTCAATCACATCCTATTTCAAAAATCTATTGCTTATCCTCGAAATACGACTCGGGGGTCTGGTACTCCCCACGTGACCTTTTTCATCTTCATGATACTACTTCTAATACGATAGACAAGTGAAAGTTCAGCCTGAAACTTAGTAGACTTTTCTCCCCTGAAAATGAGTTGTACGAGTATACAGAATATTTTGAGGGGCTGTACGAGTAACAACGCCAGCATTATTTTATAACGAGGTTTGATCATAATACGAGTATCAATGAAATCTAGTATCATAGCATAAGCAAAAAAATAAAGACAGAAAGAGAAAAATTTGAGGAGAATTGAATTTTATTTCGAGATTTTCACCATCGAATAAGACCGAACAAATTGATCAGAATTCCATCGGCAGTAACAATGGAAATTTTAGACTCATATTCGGAAGGTTTTCCTGTATGTCTAATGTTAGTAATATATTTTGTGGGTTAAGGGCTGACATTTTCAGAAAAAAAAGGCCCAACACTAGAAGTACCCAGGTGGGTACTTCCCGTGTTGAGTGGCGGCCAACAAGTTTATAAAAAAAAAAAAGACAAGCGAACATGTTTGCAGAATCACTCACTTACAGGCGTCAAAGGAATAATTTAGTAGACAAATGCGCGTTTCTTCATACATTATTTCAAAGTACCTATGTGATTATACATCGGTGGACTTACTGAATCTAATTTAATATAAAGTATCGTATGATCGGTTCATAAGTATCAACAAATCAACATCCATTTTTCGACAGGTATAACCTGGTAACACTTTTTAAAAGTTGGCATTTCACGTCAAAACTATACTTCCGCCTCTCTCAATCTTTTTATATTTCAAACACACGGGAATTTTGGTTATAAAACGTCAACGCGAAACCAATTTATGACTGCCATTCTTTGATTTCTGATATTTCGAGTAATTTTTCTATTCCTTTTTTTCGACCTCAGTTTACTCTCAACCCTCAAGACCGTCAAAGATGCTGGTGATTTTTTTTTTCTTCGTTTTCATTGTTCTGAAGTAACGCCTTTTTCTGTAACGTACACTAGGGTAACACCACCAATTTACGATGAAAGCACTTTCAACCTTTGTGGTTATTGGTAACACGTCATGAAAAGGAAGAAAAATCTCATATTTTAATTAGCTGCGAGTTATTTTTCGTTTCTCTGCTTCGACAAACAGCAAATTTTCAGATGTCTATAAGCTTTCAAATTGCGTATATTTCAACGAAGGGGAAATTTTATTACAGTATTCTAAAAAAATTGTTTTAGCCTTATGTTTGAAAATATAGGCAATAATTTTCGAGAAGGTACAAGAAACAAACACAGGCTTGAAATCATCAAACAGAAACATTCATAATTTCAACCCTGCCCCCACAAACTTTCCCTCGCATTCACGTTTCTGAACCCTCGAAACCACTTTTCGCGAAAACAAATAAACAGAAGATGTGAGTTAACGATCATAATATGTCACATAGCTCATGAAGTTACAGAGAATTGAAGAAAAAAATTGAGTATAGAAAATGAATCGGATGAAGTCGTGGTAATAGTTGTCTGAGCAGGTATTTTCAAAGTCAACAAATAAATGATGAAATGGAAAATAAGTATTGCAAAAGTATTTGGCATTAGCGCTTTCCTCCAACTCATTCAACTGATTTGAACTTGCTAGGTAAAAAAAAAAAATTCGAGTTCTTGATAAGTTCAAGCACACAAGTACCTTGACAACCGAGACCCACAAAACTCAAATTTTTTAGTGACATTATTAAAGCAGTGGGGTCTGACAGACCACGAAGTTATTGATACTCGCAAAATCAAACCCACAAATATTTTTAGGCAATGCAACATATTTATTGGATAACTGGGACTTCGTAGTCATGTCTGTGTAGCGATTTGGTGAGATTTGATGATATTTCCAAGTTGGGGAGCATAAATTCGATAGCAGTATACCTTAATATTGGGTACATCTTCTTTCTCTATCACGAGCAAATTGTCTCCATCTGTTCGATTTACGTCTGTATGAAAGAAATAAAGGTGTGCTTTCATATGTTTAAAATTTCAGGCTAATACAAGTTCATATCTCATTCCGTTCATCATTTAAAGTGGAAGAGGGATAAAGACAGTATTCCTAATTATTTTTGTTCATTTTTCCTTCTCAACTCTTGTGCAGTATTTATTGTATCGTGACACTAAAATAGGTCCCCTCAATTTCATGAACGATCTATTGATACTACTAAGCCTTATGAGTAGTACATGTCAATACTTTGTTGTCATATAAAACGACACCCACTCCTCTGAAGTAATTGGACCAGACAAGACTTTTTCCAATGTCTATTCAATTTCAAGCCCTGAATAGAACTAACCTTATAAATATTCTCAAAATAGTAGCAAATTTTACATACCAGTTTGGACTCAATAATTTACAAAAAAAAAGAGACACTCCAGTGAATGTTTTACAAGAACTGATGATTTCCCACCAGGTCAAATAAATAAAGTAGAAACAAACCAACCGACGAGAGTACGTGCAATTCCTACGTGTACCTAATTTTCAACTGACAGAAACGCTTCAGTCAAAGATTTACTTTTGACTCGATATTTTGAACTAGAAATTCTACAACCGTATATTCGCTCGAATAAACTTCATCCCTCATCCCTTTTCATAAAGCAGATTTTACGCGACGTTCGACATTTTTCTTGGTTCGATACTGCAAATTAATTTTCACAATAGTAAAGAACCAATTTACCATACTCGTTCATAAAAATAAAAAAAGTGTTCAAGAAGCAGTCCAAGTGTAGCGAAGAAAGGAGAAGCGATGAAAAAAACGGAACCCACAATCGGTATAAAATTTTCCATAAATATATAAATGTCTGATAAATAGGTAAGTATCTATCGTAAGCGAGTAGCAGAGTTAAAATGCGTTACTTATATCTTTTATTCAATTCTTGCATTAGTTATGTAAGTACCATTATAAACATTCTGCTCGATTCGTTGAATTGAACTTTTCAAGAACTGTAACGATATGAATTTTCAGACTTTCACAAAAATTCTGCAAATTTAAAGACAAATTACGTCTATCCACATAGTCTAAACCAGTCAAAATCTTACTTCATTATCTTATGAGTAATCATCAATTTTTGTTTAGAACGAATTTCCTCGGCAATTAGATCATTCATTTCCTGCGCTTCAGAAAGCGAAGATTCTAAATCGGTGGTAATTGGCGAAAATTTCCTTAAACTTATCGGTCATATTATCAAACTCGGCTTCTTTGAGCTCAACCAAAGAACTTTCTTCTGTTTTCACGAATTGCAATTTACCTATAAACTCGGATTCCTGTGAGATTGACATTCATTTTTTTTTTAGTAATATAACTTAACTAATTTTTCCGAGTATTTAAAGGCGAAAAATTCAGAATACGCACTTAGTGCCGCCAACATCAATTCTATAATTACTCGTATGAACGATCAATTAAGTAACTTGGAAGCAGACGGAAAAATATTCTATGATCAAAAACACACGAACATTATGGTTCAAGAATGAGCAGTGATTGAAAGAAATGGCTTCGATACATTCAGCTTATCTCACTTTCTTACATTCTTTTCGAAACAGAATGGGCGCTGGTATTTGGAGATACATTATGTAGTTTATCTACATACTTTCAACTGCAAAAGCCAAGACAATATAATATTGAAAACCAGGACAAAGAGCTACTTTCAATCAAGGTGTCCAAGTTCCTCCGCTCATTAGGCTACACTCAAGTTCACCTTTAGTGGGTAGCACAGAATTACATATAGAACCTGCACGAAAAATCATAAACGCAAAATCGACGTTCTATCGAAAATGTGGATATTAGCTCTGAAAAAGTTATAGTTAGATTCATAAGAGCTGAAAACACAGACATATTCACTCTTAACAAGTCAGACACTCAACTTGGAAAACATTCCATAAAATTGGATTTGGCTCATAATGTATTTTGAAATCGTCGCCTAATTCCATACTCATTTTTGAAAGATAGTAAATGCAAAAGTAGCATACGTTTTCATTATTCGGCACTCACATTTGATGTCTAAATTATTACGTAAACTGTCATAATTTTCGATAGAACAGAAAAAAAAAAGGCATTACAAATAGGGGAGAAATTTACCACCCGTGAAATACATAAAAATTGTGGTATCTCGAAAATGTGTTGGCGGAAAATATAACTTGGTCTAAAAAAAAAATTTTTTTTCAATTAAAAAAAGGGTATTTATTGATAAAAAATATTGTTTTTGTAGAGTACGGAAGAGATAATAATACAGAACGGCGTATTCAGTCAACTGTGTAAAAAAAATGAAGTTATTGCAGAAAGAAGCTGGAGGAAAGCGAGGGCCTCCAACTGAAAAACAAAAACGAGGATTTTAGAAAAATCTAGTTTTTTTTCTCAGTGGTTCCCGCAATTTTGCCTCGTTTTTTATTCGTCATCGTCGATATCCAAACCACAGAAGGTGGGTCACAGTTTATCTTGTAAATTTATATAAGTAGGTACTCAATGGGGAAGGAAATAAAATTTTTTAGCCAAATTAACGAGAGTACACTTTTATTCCTGCAATTCCTGCACCGAGGGGGGCTAGTCAGGCGATTTATATTCGAAACGATAGATTGTTATCCCAAAAATACAAAAAAAAAATAGTCCTCCGTCAATTCGCGTATTTTTTCCAGAAGATTGGGTAAAACCCAAGAGCGTCGGCTCAGATATATGAGGGTTTTTTCGCCCAATTTCCTCAGCCGCGGCGCAGGAGGGGCGATTTTTCGTCGCTTTTTTTGCGCAGGGTAAATGGATTCGGGAAAAAAATTTTGGGAGAATATCATCGTCAGGGAAATGGTCTGTCGAGCAATTGTATTCGGGCAACTGTCTTGAACAGGAATAATTTTCAGATATTATATGTAAATAATGATGAACAGTGGTCATTTTGAAACCCTCGAGTATCTCACGATTAGGACTAGCATAAATATACAAGTTTTGATGGCCAAATATGCCACTTTTTTTTGGGGGGGGGCAAAGAATTCAAGTTTCAACAAGTCGAATATTATGACGCAATAGTGAGCAACCATTCGGATTCGGATTAAAATAAAATCGTATTTATAAAATAAATGAATAGAAAGGAAAATTTTTCATTCAATCCGAGATGATCCCATTCAAACCCCAACTACTACCAAACAACTCGAATGTTAACATCAACCAAGTTTATGAGAAAGTAGAGTTTTTCCGAGTCTTTTAGGCCCTTAAAATTGAAAACCGAGCAATATGCACGTGAGTAGAGATTTCTTAAATGTCTTTCCAGTGTTAACATGAAAATAGTATTTCTGCTGCTGCCGCGCATGGACTTCTCAATGAAGGCACACAACGTGTAATTCAGCTAAAGGTCAGTCAAACAACTCATAGTAAATATTACACGAGTGATAATGCGTTTTCGATACCAGCCAATGTGCAAAGCCAACCACCGCATACACTATATTCTACTTTTTTTTTTTTTTTTTTTTTTTGTGCAAAATGAAGGGGAGTGTGAGCTGAGACTTATCAACCCCTCCGCGTATCTACGCTTTCATGGGAGAATGCGAAAAGAAAAAAAATGCAAATATAGCCAATAAAACGAGTAATGCTGCCATCTTTTCTTTTCGTTTTCTTTTTCATTTTCAATCCAAAACTACCCTTTCGCTTTACCGTCGAATCGCTTTCGAAAATGACTGCAAAATGAATCGCGGGAATATAGTCACAATACACATAGATAGAAAAAACGTCAACACAATCCTCATTTAAAGACTAGATTTTGATCCCATAGCTCACAGTCACGCTAGCAAAAAATGAACCCCCTGACAATGGGAAGGTAATGGCGAATACGACGGTTAAAGATGAGGGGGGGGGAAAAAAGGACTTTCTTAAAAAAACGTAGGGGATCTAAAAAGTCTTGAAGCGGAATGCGCCTCGAGGGTACAGTTCAAGAATTCACCGGTACAGTTCAAGAATTCACCGACTCAAATTTCGAGAAAATACAGAAACGCAATAATTAAATTTAGTGAAACGATATTTTGATTCAAGAGGTCATATGTGTCTAATTACATTCTATTTATTGGGAAAAACGTTAGGAGAGGAATAACCTACTATTTTCGATAAAATAATAACCTCACGCAGGCTACATGGATGATTATTCCAAGTTCATTTACCAGCCAGAGTAGAAAAAACAGTATGGCAACCTTTCATTACCAGCGCTCCCAACAGAAAAAAAAGAAAGGACGGAAAGCGAGTCCATCCATCTGTGTGGAGCGTCGTACGTGTAGACTACACGGTGCACAGCCGGCGTCAACCGTACTCGTCGCAGGTTCAATCAGTTTTTAAAAAACCGCAAAATATCGTAAGTTAGACGCTCGAAAAAATGCTGCTCCATTCTCTTTTTTTCCCCTTAATTCTCTATCACTTATTGTAGCTGCAGAATCATCCTCAACTGAACATTTTATTTGATCCGAAAGACAAACCGTATTGTTCAGATGGAAAACATTAGGTAGCTGTTTTATCAGGTCGGATTTTAAACGAATACCAACGTTTACTGATGCTTTAGATAAGGGATAAGCACACAAAATTGTGTAGCGACTACAGTTTGTTTTTAATAAGATTTATTCGTGCAGTGAGCATCAAGTTGGTACATTTTTCGCAGTTCGAGCACACATCAATTCAGTGTGCCATCCAAAGAAACCCTCGGCAGAGTGGAATCAGCCAAAAAACTTAGTTTTCAGATAATACAATAGATGAAGAACTAACTTCCCAAAAACTTTCTGCAAGTAGCTACAGACAAAAAAACACCCTCATCTTTCGACGATAATAAATTGACTTATAAATTACCACCAACTAACGTATCCACATTTGATGTCTAAATTATTACGTAAACTGTCATAATTTTCGATAGAACAGAAAAAAAAAGGCATTACAAATAGGGGAGAAATTTACCACCCGTGAAATACATAAAAATTGTGGTATCTCGAAAATGTGTTAGCGGAAAATATAACTTGGTCTAAAAAAAAAAATTTATTTTCAATTAAAGAAAGGGTATTTATTGATAAAAAATATTGTTTTTCTAGAGTACGGCAGAGATAATAATACAGAACGGCGTATTCAGTCAACTGTGTCAAAAAATGAAGTTGTTGCAGAAAGAAGCTGGAGGAAAGCGAGGGCCTCCAACTAAAAAAACAAAAACGAGGATTTTAGAAAAATCTAGTTTTTTTTCTCAGTGGTTCCTGCAATTTTGCCTCGTTTTTTATTCGTCATCGTCGATATCCAAACCACAGAAGGTGGGTCACAGTTTATCTTGTAAATTTATATAAGTAGGTACTCAATGGGGAAGGAAATAAAATTTTTTAGCCAAATTAACGAGAGTACACTTTTATTCCTGCAGTTCCTGCACCGAGGGGGGCTAGTCAGGCGATTTATATTCGAAACGATAGATTGTTATCCCAAAAATACAAAAAAAAAATAGTCCTCCGTCAATTCGCGTATTTTTTCCAGAATATTGGGTAAAACCCAAGAGCGTCGGCTCAAACATATGAGGGTTTTTTCGCCCTATTTCCTCAGCCGCGGCGCAAGAGGGGCGATTTTTCGTCGCTTTTTTTGCGCAGGGTAAATGGATTCGGGAAAAAAAATTTCGGGAGAATATCATCGTCAGGGAAATAGTCTGTCGAGCAATTGTATTCGGGCAACTGTCCTGAACAGGAATAATTTTCAGATATTATACGTAAATAACATTTGTGCAATTTTTCCAACTATAACTCGTTGCGGGGAGCCAGATCTGAATCGGGAAAACTGAATGTCGAGATTTTTAAATCGTGGTGAATGATGAACAGTGGTCATTTTGAAACCCTCGAGTATCTCACGATTAGGACTAGCATAAATATACAAGTTTTGATGGCCAAATATGCCACTTTCTGTTTTTTTTTTGTTTTTTTTCCTTTTTTGGGCAAAATTTGAGTATGTGGGCCACAATGCATCCTTCTATTGTCAACACGGAAGCTTTTTTCCATTACGTCCTCAACGCCACCGTCACAAGAAGGGAACGGAGCGAGGAGAGGAAGAAAAAACGTTAGGATTTCAAAATATTTTCATGGGCCGAAGTTTGTTTTAATTGAATTCGTAAAACCCCTTACGTGCTTAAATTATTCATGACTTCGGTAGTAAGATACGAGAATTGGTCTCAGCAATGGCTTAAATTCAAAACAAATCTCTTATACAGCTCTTTTCCTCGGTCATTCAACCGCCATCGAAACAGTCTAGCTATTACTGAAGAAAATTAGTTATCTACAGGGTGTTCATAGTGGAGTCACACATAATATCCCGGAGAATAATACACATACTTGTACGTTTGAATAATAAAAGAAAAATGAACTCGATTCAAAAAATATATGACCGCAATTATCATGACGTAAAGGCCTCGAAATGAGACATAGTTCGCAGACTTCAATTTTCAAATACAAAAATACTCGCACTGTAATTAGCCTTCAACAAATTCTGTTTTTCAACTTTTAAAAAATGCGTTCAAGTTGAAAATAAGATTTTTTTCGAATTATTCACTTTGATCCATAATTATATTGAGTGACGAAATATCTCAGCGTAGAGAAAATTCATAAAAACATGAAACAACGGAAAACAACCCTCGCAGCTCGAAAATAATAACCTCCAGATTCAATGTTACTAAAAAAAGCTGCATGCGAACTAGCTTTTCTTCACATCATAACAAATACTAATTAATGTGACACCGAGAAATTATTGTCTGTAACAACTCAGTACCCAAATGTTACCCAACACTATTTTTGAAAAAAAAAAAATTAATTCACCCCTGAAACTGAAAACATTTACCTACTTCTCTAAAATTAAGCAAAATACTTCATTTTTTGGATTTCTTGCTTTTTGATAAGAAATCGTTTTCAATGGTCAACCTATCAGATACACCATCTCGTGAAGACTCCTTCTTCAAAAGCTGAAATGAGTGTGAGATAATTTCAAAAATACTGATGACCAGAACGAACAATTTCAAAGTAATTATCGAATTAATAAAAACACTACCAGTCGTGATTTCAGATTCGCGATTTCCTGCTTCAACTTATCTACTCTCTCAGTTTCTACATTTTCTCCATTCACCATCAAGTTACTTATATCTTTTATTCAATTCTTGCATTAGTTATGTAAGTACCATTATAAACATTCTGCTCGATTCGTTGAATTGAACTGCGCTTCAGAAAGCGAAGATTCTAAATCGGTGGTAATTGGCGAAAATTTCCTTAAACTTATCGGTCATATTATCAAACTCGGCTTCTTTGAGCTCAACCAAAGAACTTTCTTCTGTTTTCACGAATTGCAATTTACCTATAAACTCGGATTCCTGTGAGATTGACATTCATTTTTTTTTTAGTAATATAACTTAACTAATTTTTCCGAGTATTTAAAGGCGAAAAATTCAGAATACGCACTTAGTGCCGCCAACATCAATTCTATAATTACTCGTATGAACGATCAATTAAGTAACTTGGAAGCAGACGGAAAAATATTCTATGATCAAAAACACACGAACATTATGGTTCAAGAATGAGCAGTGATTGAAAGAAATGGCTTCGATACATTCAGCTTATCTCACTTTCTTACATTCTTTTCGAAACAGAATGGGCGCTGGTATTTGGAGATACATTATGTAGTTTATCTACATACTTTCAACTGCAAAAGCCAAGACAATATAATATTGAAAACCAGGACAAAGAGCTACTTTCAATCAAGGTGTCCAAGTTCCTCCGCTCATTAGGCTACACTCAAGTTCACCTTTAGTGGGTAGCACAGAATTACATATAGAACCTGCACGAAAAATCATAAACGCAAAATCGACGTTCTATCGAAAATGTGGATATTAGCTCTGAAAAAGTTATAGTTAGATTCATAAGAGCTGAAAACACAGACATATTCACTCTTAACAAGTCAGACACTCAACTTGGAAAACATTCCATAAAATTGGATTTGGCTCATAATGTATTTTGAAATCGTCGCTGTCCTGACCCTATGAGGGTTAGGGCTGTGAATTATAGTACAAAGTACTTCGTAATGCTGAAATAGAAGGTTACATTAGTATTTGTGTAGCCTTACCTAACTGCTCTATAGACTGTGAGAGCTAATTAAAAATGTACCATCGTCCTCCTTGAGGGACCGATGATAGTGTTCGACTGACCGGCCCCTCATACCTTTCGTGTCCGCCAAACATCCCTGAGATCCAATACTGCTTCTCCCTCCACTAGGTGGTGGGAGAAGCAGACCTTTTCTGCGCCGGTCGGTGCATAGAGGCTCGTGGCAGGGTTGTATATGTAACAATGTATACATATACACCCCTGCCACGATAAAGGTTGTATCTGAAACATTTGCATTGTTTGCATTATTATTCTGAGAAGGGGTATTTGATTGGGATTGATTATATGTCCTTTTTCGGTTAGCTTTAGCTTGCCGTGGATTACCTGAATTTTGTCTTGTGGCATATACTCGTCTGCCTTTAGGTTGACGGTTGTTTTGGTTGTTGCGTTCGCTAAGAATCGTATGTTCGTATGATTGCGAGAAGTTAATTTTGTTTGTAATGTTAGGAAATGTTTTTTCGATTCTGTATCGATGAAGGTTGTGAACATTTTTTGCATTTTTGGGAGGGATGCCTTTTGTCTTTCTGTCTGTTGTGGGTAGACTGATCGACGAGTGTTAGGTTTTGTGTTATATGTGCTGTGATGAGGGTTGGGATATGTATTTTCGTGATTTCCTTTTAGTTTATAAATATAATGTGAAGCATCTTCCTGTGATTTCGTTGGGATGGGACTGGGACAAAATTTACCATATTACCCCCTGAGGAGTGTGAAATAAATTTTGTTTTTCTTATTTTCAGGTGCCTTCTTAGGAAGGCAATGGCGTCGTGGATTCTACTTGATTTAACTTCTACGTTAATACATTAAATAAATGATTTAAATGATCCTATTTACATTCTTGTGTATAGCGATACGTTCGCCGAGTATCATTGTCGATCAATGAAATGAACATAAGCTTCAAAGATCTAATTAAATAAATACTAATTTGATGAGTTAATTGCCATCGAATAAATATGTAATATGAAAATAAATATCAGCCGTACGGTATCAACGTTACCTAAGCCGTATGATATTGAGCATCAATGTAGAGTATAGATAGGAATACCCAAATAATTAATAAGTACTATCTTATATTTGTACCCTGAATAATTGTGGTACGATAGTGTACAAATTAGGACAAGTAAATATCTCATTAAGGCATATAAATTTCATGGTATCATCTGAGGATATTAGTGTCAGAATATCATCAAGAGATATTCATTATGCATTACTACGCTTTTTAAGATATGCGGTAAGGGCGGTGATTTTTGTCCCTGGTTCGGGTGATTTGTGGTTTGGGGTTAGATAGGTCGAATCTATGGGAAATTAGGAATTTTTTGAGTGGTCAATCGTTATGATTGATTTAGTATTAAAAATTTCATTAAAACGTAGTGTTTTATCAGTGACCTTGATGGTCGAGATGTTCTGCATTTAGCTGATGCTGGAAAAAGTGGGTAATATTGGCCTGTGCGGGGGGTAATGGGTTGAATATTAATTGATTGTGAAATATGAGGAGAGCGTTAGTAGTATCAAATGGTACGCGAAGCTTCCCAAAACCAAAAATTGGTATACAAACATTAATTACAACATTGTAATAACACACACATAAAAGTTACGCTTACTATATCACACACACAATCAGAACAGATTATGAAAAACCTCTTCGTACCCAACCACACAGTACATGAAAAATTTATCGATCGCTACATAACTGTAACAACATCTAAATTTGACTGTACTTACCAACACCCATCTATAAGATTAGGAATTAACCCACAATATAGTAACGTAACGCCTCCCCAACCCAACCACTGTCATGCTCTGCTTTTGTTCATCATGACCCCTCCACCAAGCTTCGCACTCCCATATTAAATAATCTGTCTGACCAGTGCACAGCACAACAAGGATCATTAGGTCCTTTTGCTTGCTCTGCTACCATGTCCTGACCCTATGAGGGTTAGGGCTGTGAATTATAGTACAAAGTACTTCGTAATGCTGAAATAGAAGGTTACATTAGTATTTGTGTAGCCTTACCTAACTGCTCTATAGACTGTGAGAGCTAATTAAAAATGTACCATCGTCCTCCTTGAGGGACCGATGATAGTGTTCGACTGACCGGCCTCTCATACCTTTCGTGTCCGCCAAACATCCCTGAGATCCAATACTGCTTCTCCCTCCACTAGGTGGTGGGAGAAGCAGACCTTTTCTGCGCCGGTCGGTGCATAGAGGCTCGTGGCAGGGTTGTATATGTAACAATGTATACATATACACCCCTGCCACGATAGTCGCCTAATTCCATACTCATTTTTGAAAGATAGTAAATGCAAAAGTAGCATACGTTTTCATTATTCGGCACTCACATTTGATGTCTAAATTATTACGTAAACTGTCATAATTTTCGATAGAACAGAAAAAAAAAAGGCATTACAAATAGGGGAGAAATTTACCACCCGTGAAATACATAAAAATTGTGGTATCTCGAAAATGTGTTGGCGGAAAATATAACTTGGTCTAAAAAAAAAATTTTTTTTCAATTAAAAAAAGGGTATTTATTGATAAAAAATATTGTTTTTGTAGAGTACGGAAGAGATAATAATACAGAACGGCGTATTCAGTCAACTGTGTAAAAAAAATGAAGTTATTGCAGAAAGAAGCTGGAGGAAAGCGAGGGCCTCCAACTGAAAAACAAAAACGAGGATTTTAGAAAAATCTAGTTTTTTTTCTCAGTGGTTCCCGCAATTTTGCCTCGTTTTTTATTCGTCATCGTCGATATCCAAACCACAGAAGGTGGGTCACAGTTTATCTTGTAAATTTATATAAGTAGGTACTCAATGGGGAAGGAAATAAAATTTTTTAGCCAAATTAACGAGAGTACACTTTTATTCCTGCAATTCCTGCACCGAGGGGGGCTAGTCAGGCGATTTATATTCGAAACGATAGATTGTTATCCCAAAAATACAAAAAAAAAATAGTCCTCCGTCAATTCGCGTATTTTTTCCAGAAGATTGGGTAAAACCCAAGAGCGTCGGCTCAGATATATGAGGGTTTTTTCGCCCAATTTCCTCAGCCGCGGCGCAGGAGGGGCGATTTTTCGTCGCTTTTTTTGCGCAGGGTAAATGGATTCGGGAAAAAAATTTTGGGAGAATATCATCGTCAGGGAAATGGTCTGTCGAGCAATTGTATTCGGGCAACTGTCTTGAACAGGAATAATTTTCAGATATTATATGTAAATAATGATGAACAGTGGTCATTTTGAAACCCTCGAGTATCTCACGATTAGGACTAGCATAAATATACAAGTTTTGATGGCCAAATATGCCACTTTTTTTTGGGGGGGGGCAAAGAATTCAAGTTTCAACAAGTCGAATATTATGACGCAATAGTGAGCAACCATTCGGATTCGGATTAAAATAAAATCGTATTTATAAAATAAATGAATAGAAAGGAAAATTTTTCATTCAATCCGAGATGATCCCATTCAAACCCCAACTACTACCAAACAACTCGAATGTTAACATCAACCAAGTTTATGAGAAAGTAGAGTTTTTCCGAGTCTTTTAGGCCCTTAAAATTGAAAACCGAGCAATATGCACGTGAGTAGAGATTTCTTAAATGTCTTTCCAGTGTTAACATGAAAATAGTATTTCTGCTGCTGCCGCGCATGGACTTCTCAATGAAGGCACACAACGTGTAATTCAGCTAAAGGTCAGTCAAACAACTCATAGTAAATATTACACGAGTGATAATGCGTTTTCGATACCAGCCAATGTGCAAAGCCAACCACCGCATACACTATATTCTACTTTTTTTTTTTTTTTTTTTTTTTTGTGCAAAATGAAGGGGAGTGTGAGCTGAGACTTATCAACCCCTCCGCGTATCTACGCTTTCATGGGAGAATGCGAAAAGAAAAAAAATGCAAATATAGCCAATAAAACGAGTAATGCTGCCATCTTTTCTTTTCGTTTTCTTTTTCATTTTCAATCCAAAACTACCCTTTCGCTTTACCGTCGAATCGCTTTCGAAAATGACTGCAAAATGAATCGCGGGAATATAGTCACAATACACATAGATAGAAAAAACGTCAACACAATCCTCATTTAAAGACTAGATTTTGATCCCATAGCTCACAGTCACGCTAGCAAAAAATGAACCCCCTGACAATGGGAAGGTAATGGCGAATACGACGGTTAAAGATGAGGGGGGGGGAAAAAAGGACTTTCTTAAAAAAACGTAGGGGATCTAAAAAGTCTTGAAGCGGAATGCGCCTCGAGGGTACAGTTCAAGAATTCACCGGTACAGTTCAAGAATTCACCGACTCAAATTTCGAGAAAATACAGAAACGCAATAATTAAATTTAGTGAAACGATATTTTGATTCAAGAGGTCATATGTGTCTAATTACATTCTATTTATTGGGAAAAACGTTAGGAGAGGAATAACCTACTATTTTCGATAAAATAATAACCTCACGCAGGCTACATGGATGATTATTCCAAGTTCATTTACCAGCCAGAGTAGAAAAAACAGTATGGCAACCTTTCATTACCAGCGCTCCCAACAGAAAAAAAAGAAAGGACGGAAAGCGAGTCCATCCATCTGTGTGGAGCGTCGTACGTGTAGACTACACGGTGCACAGCCGGCGTCAACCGTACTCGTCGCAGGTTCAATCAGTTTTTAAAAAACCGCAAAATATCGTAAGTTAGACGCTCGAAAAAATGCTGCTCCATTCTCTTTTTTTCCCCTTAATTCTCTATCACTTATTGTAGCTGCAGAATCATCCTCAACTGAACATTTTATTTGATCCGAAAGACAAACCGTATTGTTCAGATGGAAAACATTAGGTAGCTGTTTTATCAGGTCGGATTTTAAACGAATACCAACGTTTACTGATGCTTTAGATAAGGGATAAGCACACAAAATTGTGTAGCGACTACAGTTTGTTTTTAATAAGATTTATTCGTGCAGTGAGCATCAAGTTGGTACATTTTTCGCAGTTCGAGCACACATCAATTCAGTGTGCCATCCAAAGAAACCCTCGGCAGAGTGGAATCAGCCAAAAAACTTAGTTTTCAGATAATACAATAGATGAAGAACTAACTTCCCAAAAACTTTCTGCAAGTAGCCACAGACAAAAAAACACCCTCATCTTTCGACGATAATAAATTGACTTATAAATTACCACCAACTAACGTATCCACATTTGATGTCTAAATTATTACGTAAACTGTCATAATTTTCGATAGAACAGAAAAAAAAAAGGCATTACAAATAGGGGAGAAATTTACCACCCGTGAAATACATAAAAATTGTGGTATCTCGAAAATGTGTTAGCGGAAAATATAACTTGGTCTAAAAAAAAAAATTTATTTTCAATTAAAGAAAGGGTATTTATTGATAAAAAATATTGTTTTTCTAGAGTACGGCAGAGATAATAATACAGAACGGCGTATTCAGTCAACTGTGTCAAAAAATGAAGTTGTTGCAGAAAGAAGCTGGAGGAAAGCGAGGGCCTCCAACTAAAAAAACAAAAACGAGGATTTTAGAAAAATCTAGTTTTTTTTCTCAGTGGTTCCTGCAATTTTGCCTCGTTTTTTATTCGTCATCGTCGATATCCAAACCACAGAAGGTGGGTCACAGTTTATCTTGTAAATTTATATAAGTAGGTACTCAATGGGGAAGGAAATAAAATTTTTTAGCCAAATTAACGAGAGTACACTTTTATTCCTGCAGTTCCTGCACCGAGGGGGGCTAGTCAGGCGATTTATATTCGAAACGATAGATTGTTATCCCAAAAATACAAAAAAAAATAGTCCTCCGTCAATTCGCGTATTTTTTCCAGAAGATTGGGTAAAACCCAAGAGCGTCGGCTCAGATATATGAGGGTTTTTTCGCCCAATTTCCTCAGCCGCGGCGCAAGAGGGGCGATTTTTCGTCGCTTTTTTTGCGCAGGGTAAATGGATTCGGGAAAAAAAATTTCGGGAGAATATCATCGTCAGGGAAATAGTCTGTCGAGCAATTGTATTCGGGCAACTGTCCTGAACAGGAATAATTTTCAGATATTATACGTAAATAACATTTGTGCAATTTTTCCAACTATAACTCGTTGCGGGGAGCCAGATCTGAATCGGGAAAAATGAATGTCGAGATTTTTAAATCGTGGTGAATGATGAACAGTGGTCATTTTGAAACCCTCGAGTATCTCACGATTAGGACTAGCATAAATATACAAGTTTTGATGGCCAAATATGCCACTTTCTGTTTTTTTTTTGTTTTTTTTCCTTTTTTGGGCAAAATTTGAGTATGTGGGCCACAATGCATCCTTCTATTGTCAACACGGAAGCTTTTTTCCATTACGTCCTCAACGCCACCGTCACAAGAAGGGAACGGAGCGAGGAGAGGAAGAAAAAGCGTTCGGATTTCAAAATATTTTCATGGACCGAAGTTTGTTTTAATTGAATTCGTAAAACCCCTTACGTGCTTAAATTATTCATGACTTCGGTAGTATAAAGATACGAGAATTGGTCTCAGCAATGGCTTAAATTCAAAACAAATCTCTTATACAGCTCTTCTCCTCGGTCATTCAACCGCCATCGAAACAGTCTAGCTATTACTGAAGTAAATTAGTTATCTACAGGGTGTTCAATGTGGAGTCACACATAATATCCCGGAGAATAATACACATACTTGTACGTTTGAATAATAAAAGAAAAATGAACTCGATTCAAAAAATATATAACCGCAATTATCATGACGTAAAGGCCTCGAAATGAGACATAGTTCGCAGACTTCAATTTTCAAATACAAAAATACTCGCACTGTAATTAGCCTTCAACAAATTCTGTTTTTCAACTTTTAAAAAATGCGTTCAAGTTAAAAATAAGATTTTTTTCGAATTATTCACTTTGATCCATAATTATATTGAGTGACGAAATATCTCAGCGCAGAGAAGGATCATAAAAACATGAAACAACGGAAAACAACCCTCGCAGCTCGAAAATAATAACCTCCAGATTCAATGTTACTAAAAAAAAGCTGCATGCGAACTAGCTTTTCTTCACATCATAACAAATACTAATTAATGTGACTCCGAGAAATTATTGTCTGTAACAACTCAGTACCCAAATGTTACCCAACACTACTTTTGAAAAAAAAAAAATTAATTCACCCCTGAAACTGAAAACATTTACTTCTCTAAAATTAAGCAAAATACTTCATTTTTTGGATTTCTTGCTTTTTGATAAGAAATCGTTTTCAATGGTCAAACTATCAGATACACCATCTCGTGAAGACTCCTTCTTCAAAAGCTGAAATGAGTGTGAGATAATTTCAAAAATACTGATGACCAGAACGAACAATTTCAAAGTAATTATCGAATTAATAAAAACACTACCAGTCGTGATTTCAGATTCGCGATTTCCTGCTTCAACTTATCTACTCTCTCAGTTTCTACATTTTTTCCATTCACCATCAAGTTACTCGTACTTATATCTTTTATTCAATTCTTGCATTAGTTATGTAAGTACCATTATAAACATTCTGCTCGATTCGTTGAATTGAACTTTTCAAGAACTGTAACGATATGAATTTTCAGACTTTCACAAAAATTCTGCAAATTTAAAGACAAATTACGTCTATCCACATAGTCCAAACCCGTCAAAATCTTACTTCATTATCTTGAGTAATCATCAATTTCTGTTTAGAACGAATTTCCTCGGCAATTAGATCATTCATTTCCTGCGCTTCAGAAAGCGAAGATTCTAAATCGGTGGTAATTGGCGAAAATTTCCTTAAACTTATCGGTCATATTATCAAACTCGGCTTCTTTGAGCTCAACCAAAGAACTTTCTTCTGTTTTCATGAATTGCAATTTACCTATAAACTCGGATTCCTGTGAGATTGACATTCATTTTTTTTTAGTAATATAACTTGACTAATTTTTCCGAGTATTTAGAGGCGAAAAATTCAGAATACGCACTTAGTGCCGCCAACATCAATTCTATAATTACTCGTATGAACGATCAATTAAGTAACTTGGAAGCAGACGGAAAAATATTCTATGATCAAAAACACACGAACATTATGGTTCAAGAATGAGCAGTGATTGATAGAAATGGCTTCGATACATTCAGCTTATCTCACTTTTTTACATTCTTTTCAAAACAGAATGGGCGCTGGTATTTGGAGATACATTATGTAGTTTATCTACATACTCTGTACTGCAAAAACCAAGACAATATAATATTGAAAACCAGGACAAAGAGCTACTTTCAATCAAGGTGTCCAAGTTCCTCCGCTCATTAGGCTACACTCAAGTTCACCTTTAGTGGGTAGCACAGAATTACATATAGGTAGAACCTGCACGAAAAATCATAAACGCAAAATCGACGTTCTATCGAAAATGTGGACATTATCTCTGAAAAAGTTATAGTTAATGTACATTCATAAGAGCTGAAAACACAGACATATTCACTCTTAACAAGTCAGACAGTCAACTTAGAAAACATTCCATAAAATTGAATTCGGCCCATTACATATTTTGAAATCGTCGCATCAATTCCAATACTTATTTTTGAAAGATGGTAAATGCAAAAGTAGCATAGGCCCACGTTTTCATTATTCTGAACTAATGAGGAATCATTTTTCTGCGAAATTCTATTGACTTATACGTAAATTACCACCAACTAACGTATCCACATTTGATGTCTAAATTATTACGTAAACTGTCATAATTTTCGATAGAACAGAAAAAAAAAAGGCATTACAAATAGGGGAGAAATTTACCACCCGTGAAATACATAAAAATTGTGGTATCTCGAAAATGTGTTAGCGGAAAATATAACTTGGTCTAAAAAAAAAATTTATTTTCAATTAAAGAAAGGGTATTTATTGATAAAAAATATTGTTTTTCTAGAGTACGGCAGAGATAATAATACAGAACGGCGTATTCAGTCAACTGTGTCAAAAAATGAAGTTGTTGCAGAAACAAGCTGGAGGAAAGCGAGGGCCTCCAACTAAAAAAACAAAAACGAGGATTTTAGAAAAATCTAGTTTTTTTTCTCAGTGGTTCCCGCAATTTTGCCTCGTTTTTTATTCGTCATCGTCGATATCCAAACCACAGAAGGTGGGTCACAGTTTATCTTGTAAAATTATATAGGTATTCAATGGGGAAGAAAATAAAATTTTTTAGCCAAATTAACGAGAGTACACTTTTATTCCTGCAATTCCTGCACCGAGGGGGGCTAGTCAGGCGATTTATATTCGAAACGATAGATTGTTATCCCAAAAATACAGAAAAAAATAGTCCTCCGTCAATTCGCCAAATTTTTCCAGAAGATTGGGTAAAACCGAAGAGCGTCGGCTCAAATATATGCGGTTTTTTCGCCCAATTTCCTTAGCCGCGGCGCAGGAGGGGCGATTTTTCGTCGCTTTTTTTGCGCAGGGTAAATGGATTCGGGAAAAAAATTTTGGGAGAATATCATCGTCAGGGAAATGGTCTATCGAGCAATTGTAGTCGGGCAACTGTCCTGAACAGGAATAATTTTCAGATATTATACGTAAGTAACATTTGTGCAATTTTTCCAACTATTACTAGGTGCGGGGAGCCAGATCTGAATCGGGAAAAATGAATGTCGAGATTTTTAAATCGTGGTGAATGATGAACAGTGGTCATTTTGAAACCCTCGAGTATCTCACGATTAGGACTAGCATAAATATACAAGTTTTGATGGCCAAATATGCCACTTTCTGTTTTTTTTTTTTTTTTTTTTTTTTTTTTGGGCAAAATTTGAGTATGTGGGCCACAATGCATCCTTCTACTGTCAACACGGAAGCTTTTTTCGATTACGTCCTCAACGCCACCGTCACAAGAAACAAACATCTGTGAAGGGAACGGAGCGAGGAGAGGAAGAAAAAGCGTTCGGATTTCAAAATATTTTCATGGACCGAAGTTTGTTTTAATTGAATTCGTAAAACCCCTTACGTGCTTAAATTATTCATGACTTCGGTAGTATAAAGATACGAGAATTGGTCTCAGCAATGGCTTAAATTCAAAACAAATCTCTTATACAGCTCTTCTCCTCGGTCATTCAACCGCCATCGAAACAGTCTAGCTATTACTGAAGTAAATTAGTTATCTACAGGGTGTTCAATGTGGAGTCACACATAATATCCCGGAGAATAATACACATACTTGTACGTTTGAATAATAAAAGAAAAATGAACTCGATTCAAAAAATATATAACCGCAATTATCATGACGTAAAGGCCTCGAAATGAGACATAGTTCGCAGACTTCAATTTTCAAATACAAAAATACTCGCACTGTAATTAGCCTTCAACAAATTCTGTTTTTCAACTTTTAAAAAATGCGTTCAAGTTAAAAATAAGATTTTTTTCGAATTATTCACTTTGATCCATAATTATATTGAGTGACGAAATATCTCAGCGCAGAGAAGGATCATAAAAACATGAAACAACGGAAAACAACCCTCGCAGCTCGAAAATAATAACCTCCAGATTCAATGTTACTAAAAAAAAGCTGCATGCGAACTAGCTTTTCTTCACATCATAACAAATACTAATTAATGTGACTCCGAGAAATTATTGTCTGTAACAACTCAGTACCCAAATGTTACCCAACACTACTTTTGAAAAAAAAAAAATTAATTCACCCCTGAAACTGAAAACATTTACTTCTCTAAAATTAAGCAAAATACTTCATTTTTTGGATTTCTTGCTTTTTGATAAGAAATCGTTTTCAATGGTCAAACTATCAGATACACCATCTCGTGAAGACTCCTTCTTCAAAAGCTGAAATGAGTGTGAGATAATTTCAAAAATACTGATGACCAGAACGAACAATTTCAAAGTAATTATCGAATTAATAAAAACACTACCAGTCGTGATTTCAGATTCGCGATTTCCTGCTTCAACTTATCTACTCTCTCAGTTTCTACATTTTTTCCATTCACCATCAAGTTACTCGTACTTATATCTTTTATTCAATTCTTGCATTAGTTATGTAAGTACCATTATAAACATTCTGCTCGATTCGTTGAATTGAACTTTTCAAGAACTGTAACGATATGAATTTTCAGACTTTCACAAAAATTCTGCAAATTTAAAGACAAATTACGTCTATCCACATAGTCCAAACCCGTCAAAATCTTACTTCATTATCTTGAGTAATCATCAATTTCTGTTTAGAACGAATTTCCTCGGCAATTAGATCATTCATTTCCTGCGCTTCAGAAAGCGAAGATTCTAAATCGGTGGTAATTGGCGAAAATTTCCTTAAACTTATCGGTCATATTATCAAACTCGGCTTCTTTGAGCTCAACCAAAGAACTTTCTTCTGTTTTCATGAATTGCAATTTACCTATAAACTCGGATTCCTGTGAGATTGACATTCATTTTTTTTTAGTAATATAACTTGACTAATTTTTCCGAGTATTTAGAGGCGAAAAATTCAGAATACGCACTTAGTGCCGCCAACATCAATTCTATAATTACTCGTATGAACGATCAATTAAGTAACTTGGAAGCAGACGGAAAAATATTCTATGATCAAAAACACACGAACATTATGGTTCAAGAATGAGCAGTGATTGATAGAAATGGCTTCGATACATTCAGCTTATCTCACTTTTTTACATTCTTTTCAAAACAGAATGGGCGCTGGTATTTGGAGATACATTATGTAGTTTATCTACATACTCTGTACTGCAAAAACCAAGACAATATAATATTGAAAACCAGGACAAAGAGCTACTTTCAATCAAGGTGTCCAAGTTCCTCCGCTCATTAGGCTACACTCAAGTTCACCTTTAGTGGGTAGCACAGAATTACATATAGGTAGAACCTGCACGAAAAATCATAAACGCAAAATCGACGTTCTATCGAAAATGTGGACATTATCTCTGAAAAAGTTATAGTTAATGTACATTCATAAGAGCTGAAAACACAGACATATTCACTCTTAACAAGTCAGACAGTCAACTTAGAAAACATTCCATAAAATTGAATTCGGCCCATTACATATTTTGAAATCGTCGCATCAATTCCAATACTTATTTTTGAAAGATGGTAAATGCAAAAGTAGCATAGGCCCACGTTTTCATTATTCTGAACTAATGAGGAATCATTTTTCTGCGAAATTCTATTGACTTATACGTAAATTACCACCAACTAACGTATCCACATTTGATGTCTAAATTATTACGTAAACTGTCATAATTTTCGATAGAACAGAAAAAAAAAAGGCATTACAAATAGGGGAGAAATTTACCACCCGTGAAATACATAAAAATTGTGGTATCTCGAAAATGTGTTAGCGGAAAATATAACTTGGTCTAAAAAAAAAATTTATTTTCAATTAAAGAAAGGGTATTTATTGATAAAAAATATTGTTTTTCTAGAGTACGGCAGAGATAATAATACAGAACGGCGTATTCAGTCAACTGTGTCAAAAAATGAAGTTGTTGCAGAAACAAGCTGGAGGAAAGCGAGGGCCTCCAACTAAAAAAACAAAAACGAGGATTTTAGAAAAATCTAGTTTTTTTTCTCAGTGGTTCCCGCAATTTTGCCTCGTTTTTTATTCGTCATCGTCGATATCCAAACCACAGAAGGTGGGTCACAGTTTATCTTGTAAAATTATATAGGTATTCAATGGGGAAGAAAATAAAATTTTTTAGCCAAATTAACGAGAGTACACTTTTATTCCTGCAATTCCTGCACCGAGGGGGGCTAGTCAGGCGATTTATATTCGAAACGATAGATTGTTATCCCAAAAATACAGAAAAAAATAGTCCTCCGTCAATTCGCCAAATTTTTCCAGAAGATTGGGTAAAACCGAAGAGCGTCGGCTCAAATATATGCGGTTTTTTCGCCCAATTTCCTTAGCCGCGGCGCAGGAGGGGCGATTTTTCGTCGCTTTTTTTGCGCAGGGTAAATGGATTCGGGAAAAAAATTTTGGGAGAATATCATCGTCAGGGAAATGGTCTATCGAGCAATTGTAGTCGGGCAACTGTCCTGAACAGGAATAATTTTCAGATATTATACGTAAGTAACATTTGTGCAATTTTTCCAACTATTACTAGGTGCGGGGAGCCAGATCTGAATCGGGAAAAATGAATGTCGAGATTTTTAAATCGTGGTGAATGATGAACAGTGGTCATTTTGAAACCCTCGAGTATCTCACGATTAGGACTAGCATAAATATACAAGTTTTGATGGCCAAATATGCCACTTTCTGTTTTTTTTTTTTTTTTTTTTTTTTGGGCAAAATTTGAGTATGTGGGCCACAATGCATCCTTCTACTGTCAACACGGAAGCTTTTTTCGATTACGTCCTCAACGCCACCGTCACAAGAAACAAACATCTGTGAAGGGAACGGAGCGAGGAGAGGAAGAAAAAGCGTTCGGATTTCAAAATATTTTCATGGACCGAAGTTTGTTTTAATTGAATTCGTAAAACCCCTTACGTGCTTAAATTATTCATGACTTCGGTAGTATAAAGATACGAGAATTGGTCTCAGCAATGGCTTAAATTCAAAACAAATCTCTTATACAGCTCTTCTCCTCGGTCATTCAACCGCCATCGAAACAGTCTAGCTATTACTGAAGTAAATTAGTTATCTACAGGGTGTTCAATGTGGAGTCACACATAATATCCCGGAGAATAATACACATACTTGTACGTTTGAATAATAAAAGAAAAATGAACTCGATTCAAAAAATATATAACCGCAATTATCATGACGTAAAGGCCTCGAAATGAGACATAGTTCGCAGACTTCAATTTTCAAATACAAAAATACTCGCACTGTAATTAGCCTTCAACAAATTCTGTTTTTCAACTTTTAAAAAATGCGTTCAAGTTAAAAATAAGATTTTTTTCGAATTATTCACTTTGATCCATAATTATATTGAGTGACGAAATATCTCAGCGCAGAGAAGGATCATAAAAACATGAAACAACGGAAAACAACCCTCGCAGCTCGAAAATAATAACCTCCAGATTCAATGTTACTAAAAAAAAGCTGCATGCGAACTAGCTTTTCTTCACATCATAACAAATACTAATTAATGTGACTCCGAGAAATTATTGTCTGTAACAACTCAGTACCCAAATGTTACCCAACACTACTTTTGAAAAAAAAAAAATTAATTCACCCCTGAAACTGAAAACATTTACTTCTCTAAAATTAAGCAAAATACTTCATTTTTTGGATTTCTTGCTTTTTGATAAGAAATCGTTTTCAATGGTCAAACTATCAGATACACCATCTCGTGAAGACTCCTTCTTCAAAAGCTGAAATGAGTGTGAGATAATTTCAAAAATACTGATGACCAGAACGAACAATTTCAAAGTAATTATCGAATTAATAAAAACACTACCAGTCGTGATTTCAGATTCGCGATTTCCTGCTTCAACTTATCTACTCTCTCAGTTTCTACATTTTTTCCATTCACCATCAAGTTACTCGTACTTATATCTTTTATTCAATTCTTGCATTAGTTATGTAAGTACCATTATAAACATTCTGCTCGATTCGTTGAATTGAACTTTTCAAGAACTGTAACGATATGAATTTTCAGACTTTCACAAAAATTCTGCAAATTTAAAGACAAATTACGTCTATCCACATAGTCCAAACCCGTCAAAATCTTACTTCATTATCTTGAGTAATCATCAATTTCTGTTTAGAACGAATTTCCTCGGCAATTAGATCATTCATTTCCTGCGCTTCAGAAAGCGAAGATTCTAAATCGGTGGTAATTGGCGAAAATTTCCTTAAACTTATCGGTCATATTATCAAACTCGGCTTCTTTGAGCTCAACCAAAGAACTTTCTTCTGTTTTCATGAATTGCAATTTACCTATAAACTCGGATTCCTGTGAGATTGACATTCATTTTTTTTTAGTAATATAACTTGACTAATTTTTCCGAGTATTTAGAGGCGAAAAATTCAGAATACGCACTTAGTGCCGCCAACATCAATTCTATAATTACTCGTATGAACGATCAATTAAGTAACTTGGAAGCAGACGGAAAAATATTCTATGATCAAAAACACACGAACATTATGGTTCAAGAATGAGCAGTGATTGATAGAAATGGCTTCGATACATTCAGCTTATCTCACTTTTTTACATTCTTTTCAAAACAGAATGGGCGCTGGTATTTGGAGATACATTATGTAGTTTATCTACATACTCTGTACTGCAAAAACCAAGACAATATAATATTGAAAACCAGGACAAAGAGCTACTTTCAATCAAGGTGTCCAAGTTCCTCCGCTCATTAGGCTACACTCAAGTTCACCTTTAGTGGGTAGCACAGAATTACATATAGGTAGAACCTGCACGAAAAATCATAAACGCAAAATCGACGTTCTATCGAAAATGTGGACATTATCTCTGAAAAAGTTATAGTTAATGTACATTCATAAGAGCTGAAAACACAGACATATTCACTCTTAACAAGTCAGACAGTCAACTTAGAAAACATTCCATAAAATTGAATTCGGCCCATTACATATTTTGAAATCGTCGCATCAATTCCAATACTTATTTTTGAAAGATGGTAAATGCAAAAGTAGCATAGGCCCACGTTTTCATTATTCTGAACTAATGAGGAATCATTTTTCTGCGAAATTCTATTGACTTATACGTAAATTACCACCAACTAACGTATCCACATTTGATGTCTAAATTATTACGTAAACTGTCATAATTTTCGATAGAACAGAAAAAAAAAAGGCATTACAAATAGGGGAGAAATTTACCACCCGTGAAATACATAAAAATTGTGGTATCTCGAAAATGTGTTAGCGGAAAATATAACTTGGTCTAAAAAAAAAATTTATTTTCAATTAAAGAAAGGGTATTTATTGATAAAAAATATTGTTTTTCTAGAGTACGGCAGAGATAATAATACAGAACGGCGTATTCAGTCAACTGTGTCAAAAAATGAAGTTGTTGCAGAAACAAGCTGGAGGAAAGCGAGGGCCTCCAACTAAAAAAACAAAAACGAGGATTTTAGAAAAATCTAGTTTTTTTTCTCAGTGGTTCCCGCAATTTTGCCTCGTTTTTTATTCGTCATCGTCGATATCCAAACCACAGAAGGTGGGTCACAGTTTATCTTGTAAAATTATATAGGTATTCAATGGGGAAGAAAATAAAATTTTTTAGCCAAATTAACGAGAGTACACTTTTATTCCTGCAATTCCTGCACCGAGGGGGGCTAGTCAGGCGATTTATATTCGAAACGATAGATTGTTATCCCAAAAATACAGAAAAAAATAGTCCTCCGTCAATTCGCCAAATTTTTCCAGAAGATTGGGTAAAACCGAAGAGCGTCGGCTCAAATATATGCGGTTTTTTCGCCCAATTTCCTTAGCCGCGGCGCAGGAGGGGCGATTTTTCGTCGCTTTTTTTGCGCAGGGTAAATGGATTCGGGAAAAAAATTTTGGGAGAATATCATCGTCAGGGAAATGGTCTATCGAGCAATTGTAGTCGGGCAACTGTCCTGAACAGGAATAATTTTCAGATATTATACGTAAGTAACATTTGTGCAATTTTTCCAACTATTACTAGGTGCGGGGAGCCAGATCTGAATCGGGAAAAATGAATGTCGAGATTTTTAAATCGTGGTGAATGATGAACAGTGGTCATTTTGAAACCCTCGAGTATCTCACGATTAGGACTAGCATAAATATACAAGTTTTGATGGCCAAATATGCCACTTTCTGTTTTTTTTTTTTTTTTTTTTTTTTTGGGCAAAATTTGAGTATGTGGGCCACAATGCATCCTTCTACTGTCAACACGGAAGCTTTTTTCGATTACGTCCTCAACGCCACCGTCACAAGAAACAAACATCTGTGAAGGGAACGGAGCGAGGAGAGGAAGAAAAAGCGTTCGGATTTCAAAATATTTTCATGGACCGAAGTTTGTTTTAATTGAATTCGTAAAACCCCTTACGTGCTTAAATTATTCATGACTTCGGTAGTATAAAGATACGAGAATTGGTCTCAGCAATGGCTTAAATTCAAAACAAATCTCTTATACAGCTCTTCTCCTCGGTCATTCAACCGCCATCGAAACAGTCTAGCTATTACTGAAGTAAATTAGTTATCTACAGGGTGTTCAATGTGGAGTCACACATAATATCCCGGAGAATAATACACATACTTGTACGTTTGAATAATAAAAGAAAAATGAACTCGATTCAAAAAATATATAACCGCAATTATCATGACGTAAAGGCCTCGAAATGAGACATAGTTCGCAGACTTCAATTTTCAAATACAAAAATACTCGCACTGTAATTAGCCTTCAACAAATTCTGTTTTTCAACTTTTAAAAAATGCGTTCAAGTTAAAAATAAGATTTTTTTCGAATTATTCACTTTGATCCATAATTATATTGAGTGACGAAATATCTCAGCGCAGAGAAGGATCATAAAAACATGAAACAACGGAAAACAACCCTCGCAGCTCGAAAATAATAACCTCCAGATTCAATGTTACTAAAAAAAAGCTGCATGCGAACTAGCTTTTCTTCACATCATAACAAATACTAATTAATGTGACTCCGAGAAATTATTGTCTGTAACAACTCAGTACCCAAATGTTACCCAACACTACTTTTGAAAAAAAAAAAATTAATTCACCCCTGAAACTGAAAACATTTACTTCTCTAAAATTAAGCAAAATACTTCATTTTTTGGATTTCTTGCTTTTTGATAAGAAATCGTTTTCAATGGTCAAACTATCAGATACACCATCTCGTGAAGACTCCTTCTTCAAAAGCTGAAATGAGTGTGAGATAATTTCAAAAATACTGATGACCAGAACGAACAATTTCAAAGTAATTATCGAATTAATAAAAACACTACCAGTCGTGATTTCAGATTCGCGATTTCCTGCTTCAACTTATCTACTCTCTCAGTTTCTACATTTTTTCCATTCACCATCAAGTTACTCGTACTTATATCTTTTATTCAATTCTTGCATTAGTTATGTAAGTACCATTATAAACATTCTGCTCGATTCGTTGAATTGAACTTTTCAAGAACTGTAACGATATGAATTTTCAGACTTTCACAAAAATTCTGCAAATTTAAAGACAAATTACGTCTATCCACATAGTCCAAACCCGTCAAAATCTTACTTCATTATCTTGAGTAATCATCAATTTCTGTTTAGAACGAATTTCCTCGGCAATTAGATCATTCATTTCCTGCGCTTCAGAAAGCGAAGATTCTAAATCGGTGGTAATTGGCGAAAATTTCCTTAAACTTATCGGTCATATTATCAAACTCGGCTTCTTTGAGCTCAACCAAAGAACTTTCTTCTGTTTTCATGAATTGCAATTTACCTATAAACTCGGATTCCTGTGAGATTGACATTCATTTTTTTTTAGTAATATAACTTGACTAATTTTTCCGAGTATTTAGAGGCGAAAAATTCAGAATACGCACTTAGTGCCGCCAACATCAATTCTATAATTACTCGTATGAACGATCAATTAAGTAACTTGGAAGCAGACGGAAAAATATTCTATGATCAAAAACACACGAACATTATGGTTCAAGAATGAGCAGTGATTGATAGAAATGGCTTCGATACATTCAGCTTATCTCACTTTTTTACATTCTTTTCAAAACAGAATGGGCGCTGGTATTTGGAGATACATTATGTAGTTTATCTACATACTCTGTACTGCAAAAACCAAGACAATATAATATTGAAAACCAGGACAAAGAGCTACTTTCAATCAAGGTGTCCAAGTTCCTCCGCTCATTAGGCTACACTCAAGTTCACCTTTAGTGGGTAGCACAGAATTACATATAGGTAGAACCTGCACGAAAAATCATAAACGCAAAATCGACGTTCTATCGAAAATGTGGACATTATCTCTGAAAAAGTTATAGTTAATGTACATTCATAAGAGCTGAAAACACAGACATATTCACTCTTAACAAGTCAGACAGTCAACTTAGAAAACATTCCATAAAATTGAATTCGGCCCATTACATATTTTGAAATCGTCGCATCAATTCCAATACTTATTTTTGAAAGATGGTAAATGCAAAAGTAGCATAGGCCCACGTTTTCATTATTCTGAACTAATGAGGAATCATTTTTCTGCGAAATTCTATTGACTTATACGTAAATTACCACCAACTAACGTATCCACATTTGATGTCTAAATTATTACGTAAACTGTCATAATTTTCGATAGAACAGAAAAAAAAAAGGCATTACAAATAGGGGAGAAATTTACCACCCGTGAAATACATAAAAATTGTGGTATCTCGAAAATGTGTTAGCGGAAAATATAACTTGGTCTAAAAAAAAAATTTATTTTCAATTAAAGAAAGGGTATTTATTGATAAAAAATATTGTTTTTCTAGAGTACGGCAGAGATAATAATACAGAACGGCGTATTCAGTCAACTGTGTCAAAAAATGAAGTTGTTGCAGAAACAAGCTGGAGGAAAGCGAGGGCCTCCAACTAAAAAAACAAAAACGAGGATTTTAGAAAAATCTAGTTTTTTTTCTCAGTGGTTCCCGCAATTTTGCCTCGTTTTTTATTCGTCATCGTCGATATCCAAACCACAGAAGGTGGGTCACAGTTTATCTTGTAAAATTATATAGGTATTCAATGGGGAAGAAAATAAAATTTTTTAGCCAAATTAACGAGAGTACACTTTTATTCCTGCAATTCCTGCACCGAGGGGGGCTAGTCAGGCGATTTATATTCGAAACGATAGATTGTTATCCCAAAAATACAGAAAAAAATAGTCCTCCGTCAATTCGCCAAATTTTTCCAGAAGATTGGGTAAAACCGAAGAGCGTCGGCTCAAATATATGCGGTTTTTTCGCCCAATTTCCTTAGCCGCGGCGCAGGAGGGGCGATTTTTCGTCGCTTTTTTTGCGCAGGGTAAATGGATTCGGGAAAAAAATTTTGGGAGAATATCATCGTCAGGGAAATGGTCTATCGAGCAATTGTAGTCGGGCAACTGTCCTGAACAGGAATAATTTTCAGATATTATACGTAAGTAACATTTGTGCAATTTTTCCAACTATTACTAGGTGCGGGGAGCCAGATCTGAATCGGGAAAAATGAATGTCGAGATTTTTAAATCGTGGTGAATGATGAACAGTGGTCATTTTGAAACCCTCGAGTATCTCACGATTAGGACTAGCATAAATATACAAGTTTTGATGGCCAAATATGCCACTTTCTGTTTTTTTTTTTTTTTTTTTTTTGGGCAAAATTTGAGTATGTGGGCCACAATGCATCCTTCTACTGTCAACACGGAAGCTTTTTTCGATTACGTCCTCAACGCCACCGTCACAAGAAACAAACATCTGTGAAGGGAACGGAGCGAGGAGAGGAAGAAAAAGCGTTCGGATTTCAAAATATTTTCATGGACCGAAGTTTGTTTTAATTGAATTCGTAAAACCCCTTACGTGCTTAAATTATTCATGACTTCGGTAGTATAAAGATACGAGAATTGGTCTCAGCAATGGCTTAAATTCAAAACAAATCTCTTATACAGCTCTTCTCCTCGGTCATTCAACCGCCATCGAAACAGTCTAGCTATTACTGAAGTAAATTAGTTATCTACAGGGTGTTCAATGTGGAGTCACACATAATATCCCGGAGAATAATACACATACTTGTACGTTTGAATAATAAAAGAAAAATGAACTCGATTCAAAAAATATATAACCGCAATTATCATGACGTAAAGGCCTCGAAATGAGACATAGTTCGCAGACTTCAATTTTCAAATACAAAAATACTCGCACTGTAATTAGCCTTCAACAAATTCTGTTTTTCAACTTTTAAAAAATGCGTTCAAGTTAAAAATAAGATTTTTTTCGAATTATTCACTTTGATCCATAATTATATTGAGTGACGAAATATCTCAGCGCAGAGAAGGATCATAAAAACATGAAACAACGGAAAACAACCCTCGCAGCTCGAAAATAATAACCTCCAGATTCAATGTTACTAAAAAAAAGCTGCATGCGAACTAGCTTTTCTTCACATCATAACAAATACTAATTAATGTGACTCCGAGAAATTATTGTCTGTAACAACTCAGTACCCAAATGTTACCCAACACTACTTTTGAAAAAAAAAAAATTAATTCACCCCTGAAACTGAAAACATTTACTTCTCTAAAATTAAGCAAAATACTTCATTTTTTGGATTTCTTGCTTTTTGATAAGAAATCGTTTTCAATGGTCAAACTATCAGATACACCATCTCGTGAAGACTCCTTCTTCAAAAGCTGAAATGAGTGTGAGATAATTTCAAAAATACTGATGACCAGAACGAACAATTTCAAAGTAATTATCGAATTAATAAAAACACTACCAGTCGTGATTTCAGATTCGCGATTTCCTGCTTCAACTTATCTACTCTCTCAGTTTCTACATTTTTTCCATTCACCATCAAGTTACTCGTACTTATATCTTTTATTCAATTCTTGCATTAGTTATGTAAGTACCATTATAAACATTCTGCTCGATTCGTTGAATTGAACTTTTCAAGAACTGTAACGATATGAATTTTCAGACTTTCACAAAAATTCTGCAAATTTAAAGACAAATTACGTCTATCCACATAGTCCAAACCCGTCAAAATCTTACTTCATTATCTTGAGTAATCATCAATTTCTGTTTAGAACGAATTTCCTCGGCAATTAGATCATTCATTTCCTGCGCTTCAGAAAGCGAAGATTCTAAATCGGTGGTAATTGGCGAAAATTTCCTTAAACTTATCGGTCATATTATCAAACTCGGCTTCTTTGAGCTCAACCAAAGAACTTTCTTCTGTTTTCATGAATTGCAATTTACCTATAAACTCGGATTCCTGTGAGATTGACATTCATTTTTTTTTAGTAATATAACTTGACTAATTTTTCCGAGTATTTAGAGGCGAAAAATTCAGAATACGCACTTAGTGCCGCCAACATCAATTCTATAATTACTCGTATGAACGATCAATTAAGTAACTTGGAAGCAGACGGAAAAATATTCTATGATCAAAAACACACGAACATTATGGTTCAAGAATGAGCAGTGATTGATAGAAATGGCTTCGATACATTCAGCTTATCTCACTTTTTTACATTCTTTTCAAAACAGAATGGGCGCTGGTATTTGGAGATACATTATGTAGTTTATCTACATACTCTGTACTGCAAAAACCAAGACAATATAATATTGAAAACCAGGACAAAGAGCTACTTTCAATCAAGGTGTCCAAGTTCCTCCGCTCATTAGGCTACACTCAAGTTCACCTTTAGTGGGTAGCACAGAATTACATATAGGTAGAACCTGCACGAAAAATCATAAACGCAAAATCGACGTTCTATCGAAAATGTGGACATTATCTCTGAAAAAGTTATAGTTAATGTACATTCATAAGAGCTGAAAACACAGACATATTCACTCTTAACAAGTCAGACAGTCAACTTAGAAAACATTCCATAAAATTGAATTCGGCCCATTACATATTTTGAAATCGTCGCATCAATTCCAATACTTATTTTTGAAAGATGGTAAATGCAAAAGTAGCATAGGCCCACGTTTTCATTATTCTGAACTAATGAGGAATCATTTTTCTGCGAAATTCTATTGACTTATACGTAAATTACCACCAACTAACGTATCCACATTTGATGTCTAAATTATTACGTAAACTGTCATAATTTTCGATAGAACAGAAAAAAAAAAGGCATTACAAATAGGGGAGAAATTTACCACCCGTGAAATACATAAAAATTGTGGTATCTCGAAAATGTGTTAGCGGAAAATATAACTTGGTCTAAAAAAAAAATTTATTTTCAATTAAAGAAAGGGTATTTATTGATAAAAAATATTGTTTTTCTAGAGTACGGCAGAGATAATAATACAGAACGGCGTATTCAGTCAACTGTGTCAAAAAATGAAGTTGTTGCAGAAACAAGCTGGAGGAAAGCGAGGGCCTCCAACTAAAAAAACAAAAACGAGGATTTTAGAAAAATCTAGTTTTTTTTCTCAGTGGTTCCCGCAATTTTGCCTCGTTTTTTATTCGTCATCGTCGATATCCAAACCACAGAAGGTGGGTCACAGTTTATCTTGTAAAATTATATAGGTATTCAATGGGGAAGAAAATAAAATTTTTTAGCCAAATTAACGAGAGTACACTTTTATTCCTGCAATTCCTGCACCGAGGGGGGCTAGTCAGGCGATTTATATTCGAAACGATAGATTGTTATCCCAAAAATACAGAAAAAAATAGTCCTCCGTCAATTCGCCAAATTTTTCCAGAAGATTGGGTAAAACCGAAGAGCGTCGGCTCAAATATATGCGGTTTTTTCGCCCAATTTCCTTAGCCGCGGCGCAGGAGGGGCGATTTTTCGTCGCTTTTTTTGCGCAGGGTAAATGGATTCGGGAAAAAAATTTTGGGAGAATATCATCGTCAGGGAAATGGTCTATCGAGCAATTGTAGTCGGGCAACTGTCCTGAACAGGAATAATTTTCAGATATTATACGTAAGTAACATTTGTGCAATTTTTCCAACTATTACTAGGTGCGGGGAGCCAGATCTGAATCGGGAAAAATGAATGTCGAGATTTTTAAATCGTGGTGAATGATGAACAGTGGTCATTTTGAAACCCTCGAGTATCTCACGATTAGGACTAGCATAAATATACAAGTTTTGATGGCCAAATATGCCACTTTCTGTTTTTTTTTTTTTTTTTTTTTTTTTTGGGCAAAATTTGAGTATGTGGGCCACAATGCATCCTTCTACTGTCAACACGGAAGCTTTTTTCGATTACGTCCTCAACGCCACCGTCACAAGAAACAAACATCTGTGAAGGGAACGGAGCGAGGAGAGGAAGAAAAAGCGTTCGGATTTCAAAATATTTTCATGGACCGAAGTTTGTTTTAATTGAATTCGTAAAACCCCTTACGTGCTTAAATTATTCATGACTTCGGTAGTATAAAGATACGAGAATTGGTCTCAGCAATGGCTTAAATTCAAAACAAATCTCTTATACAGCTCTTCTCCTCGGTCATTCAACCGCCATCGAAACAGTCTAGCTATTACTGAAGTAAATTAGTTATCTACAGGGTGTTCAATGTGGAGTCACACATAATATCCCGGAGAATAATACACATACTTGTACGTTTGAATAATAAAAGAAAAATGAACTCGATTCAAAAAATATATAACCGCAATTATCATGACGTAAAGGCCTCGAAATGAGACATAGTTCGCAGACTTCAATTTTCAAATACAAAAATACTCGCACTGTAATTAGCCTTCAACAAATTCTGTTTTTCAACTTTTAAAAAATGCGTTCAAGTTAAAAATAAGATTTTTTTCGAATTATTCACTTTGATCCATAATTATATTGAGTGACGAAATATCTCAGCGCAGAGAAGGATCATAAAAACATGAAACAACGGAAAACAACCCTCGCAGCTCGAAAATAATAACCTCCAGATTCAATGTTACTAAAAAAAAGCTGCATGCGAACTAGCTTTTCTTCACATCATAACAAATACTAATTAATGTGACTCCGAGAAATTATTGTCTGTAACAACTCAGTACCCAAATGTTACCCAACACTACTTTTGAAAAAAAAAAAATTAATTCACCCCTGAAACTGAAAACATTTACTTCTCTAAAATTAAGCAAAATACTTCATTTTTTGGATTTCTTGCTTTTTGATAAGAAATCGTTTTCAATGGTCAAACTATCAGATACACCATCTCGTGAAGACTCCTTCTTCAAAAGCTGAAATGAGTGTGAGATAATTTCAAAAATACTGATGACCAGAACGAACAATTTCAAAGTAATTATCGAATTAATAAAAACACTACCAGTCGTGATTTCAGATTCGCGATTTCCTGCTTCAACTTATCTACTCTCTCAGTTTCTACATTTTTTCCATTCACCATCAAGTTACTCGTACTTATATCTTTTATTCAATTCTTGCATTAGTTATGTAAGTACCATTATAAACATTCTGCTCGATTCGTTGAATTGAACTTTTCAAGAACTGTAACGATATGAATTTTCAGACTTTCACAAAAATTCTGCAAATTTAAAGACAAATTACGTCTATCCACATAGTCCAAACCCGTCAAAATCTTACTTCATTATCTTGAGTAATCATCAATTTCTGTTTAGAACGAATTTCCTCGGCAATTAGATCATTCATTTCCTGCGCTTCAGAAAGCGAAGATTCTAAATCGGTGGTAATTGGCGAAAATTTCCTTAAACTTATCGGTCATATTATCAAACTCGGCTTCTTTGAGCTCAACCAAAGAACTTTCTTCTGTTTTCATGAATTGCAATTTACCTATAAACTCGGATTCCTGTGAGATTGACATTCATTTTTTTTTAGTAATATAACTTGACTAATTTTTCCGAGTATTTAGAGGCGAAAAATTCAGAATACGCACTTAGTGCCGCCAACATCAATTCTATAATTACTCGTATGAACGATCAATTAAGTAACTTGGAAGCAGACGGAAAAATATTCTATGATCAAAAACACACGAACATTATGGTTCAAGAATGAGCAGTGATTGATAGAAATGGCTTCGATACATTCAGCTTATCTCACTTTTTTACATTCTTTTCAAAACAGAATGGGCGCTGGTATTTGGAGATACATTATGTAGTTTATCTACATACTCTGTACTGCAAAAACCAAGACAATATAATATTGAAAACCAGGACAAAGAGCTACTTTCAATCAAGGTGTCCAAGTTCCTCCGCTCATTAGGCTACACTCAAGTTCACCTTTAGTGGGTAGCACAGAATTACATATAGGTAGAACCTGCACGAAAAATCATAAACGCAAAATCGACGTTCTATCGAAAATGTGGACATTATCTCTGAAAAAGTTATAGTTAATGTACATTCATAAGAGCTGAAAACACAGACATATTCACTCTTAACAAGTCAGACAGTCAACTTAGAAAACATTCCATAAAATTGAATTCGGCCCATTACATATTTTGAAATCGTCGCATCAATTCCAATACTTATTTTTGAAAGATGGTAAATGCAAAAGTAGCATAGGCCCACGTTTTCATTATTCTGAACTAATGAGGAATCATTTTTCTGCGAAATTCTATTGACTTATACGTAAATTACCACCAACTAACGTATCCACATTTGATGTCTAAATTATTACGTAAACTGTCATAATTTTCGATAGAACAGAAAAAAAAAAGGCATTACAAATAGGGGAGAAATTTACCACCCGTGAAATACATAAAAATTGTGGTATCTCGAAAATGTGTTAGCGGAAAATATAACTTGGTCTAAAAAAAAAATTTATTTTCAATTAAAGAAAGGGTATTTATTGATAAAAAATATTGTTTTTCTAGAGTACGGCAGAGATAATAATACAGAACGGCGTATTCAGTCAACTGTGTCAAAAAATGAAGTTGTTGCAGAAACAAGCTGGAGGAAAGCGAGGGCCTCCAACTAAAAAAACAAAAACGAGGATTTTAGAAAAATCTAGTTTTTTTTCTCAGTGGTTCCCGCAATTTTGCCTCGTTTTTTATTCGTCATCGTCGATATCCAAACCACAGAAGGTGGGTCACAGTTTATCTTGTAAAATTATATAGGTATTCAATGGGGAAGAAAATAAAATTTTTTAGCCAAATTAACGAGAGTACACTTTTATTCCTGCAATTCCTGCACCGAGGGGGGCTAGTCAGGCGATTTATATTCGAAACGATAGATTGTTATCCCAAAAATACAGAAAAAAATAGTCCTCCGTCAATTCGCCAAATTTTTCCAGAAGATTGGGTAAAACCGAAGAGCGTCGGCTCAAATATATGCGGTTTTTTCGCCCAATTTCCTTAGCCGCGGCGCAGGAGGGGCGATTTTTCGTCGCTTTTTTTGCGCAGGGTAAATGGATTCGGGAAAAAAATTTTGGGAGAATATCATCGTCAGGGAAATGGTCTATCGAGCAATTGTAGTCGGGCAACTGTCCTGAACAGGAATAATTTTCAGATATTATACGTAAGTAACATTTGTGCAATTTTTCCAACTATTACTAGGTGCGGGGAGCCAGATCTGAATCGGGAAAAATGAATGTCGAGATTTTTAAATCGTGGTGAATGATGAACAGTGGTCATTTTGAAACCCTCGAGTATCTCACGATTAGGACTAGCATAAATATACAAGTTTTGATGGCCAAATATGCCACTTTCTGTTTTTTTTTTTTTTTTTTTTTTTTTGGGCAAAATTTGAGTATGTGGGCCACAATGCATCCTTCTACTGTCAACACGGAAGCTTTTTTCGATTACGTCCTCAACGCCACCGTCACAAGAAACAAACATCTGTGAAGGGAACGGAGCGAGGAGAGGAAGAAAAAGCGTTCGGATTTCAAAATATTTTCATGGACCGAAGTTTGTTTTAATTGAATTCGTAAAACCCCTTACGTGCTTAAATTATTCATGACTTCGGTAGTATAAAGATACGAGAATTGGTCTCAGCAATGGCTTAAATTCAAAACAAATCTCTTATACAGCTCTTCTCCTCGGTCATTCAACCGCCATCGAAACAGTCTAGCTATTACTGAAGTAAATTAGTTATCTACAGGGTGTTCAATGTGGAGTCACACATAATATCCCGGAGAATAATACACATACTTGTACGTTTGAATAATAAAAGAAAAATGAACTCGATTCAAAAAATATATAACCGCAATTATCATGACGTAAAGGCCTCGAAATGAGACATAGTTCGCAGACTTCAATTTTCAAATACAAAAATACTCGCACTGTAATTAGCCTTCAACAAATTCTGTTTTTCAACTTTTAAAAAATGCGTTCAAGTTAAAAATAAGATTTTTTTCGAATTATTCACTTTGATCCATAATTATATTGAGTGACGAAATATCTCAGCGCAGAGAAGGATCATAAAAACATGAAACAACGGAAAACAACCCTCGCAGCTCGAAAATAATAACCTCCAGATTCAATGTTACTAAAAAAAAGCTGCATGCGAACTAGCTTTTCTTCACATCATAACAAATACTAATTAATGTGACTCCGAGAAATTATTGTCTGTAACAACTCAGTACCCAAATGTTACCCAACACTACTTTTGAAAAAAAAAAAATTAATTCACCCCTGAAACTGAAAACATTTACTTCTCTAAAATTAAGCAAAATACTTCATTTTTTGGATTTCTTGCTTTTTGATAAGAAATCGTTTTCAATGGTCAAACTATCAGATACACCATCTCGTGAAGACTCCTTCTTCAAAAGCTGAAATGAGTGTGAGATAATTTCAAAAATACTGATGACCAGAACGAACAATTTCAAAGTAATTATCGAATTAATAAAAACACTACCAGTCGTGATTTCAGATTCGCGATTTCCTGCTTCAACTTATCTACTCTCTCAGTTTCTACATTTTTTCCATTCACCATCAAGTTACTCGTACTTATATCTTTTATTCAATTCTTGCATTAGTTATGTAAGTACCATTATAAACATTCTGCTCGATTCGTTGAATTGAACTTTTCAAGAACTGTAACGATATGAATTTTCAGACTTTCACAAAAATTCTGCAAATTTAAAGACAAATTACGTCTATCCACATAGTCCAAACCCGTCAAAATCTTACTTCATTATCTTGAGTAATCATCAATTTCTGTTTAGAACGAATTTCCTCGGCAATTAGATCATTCATTTCCTGCGCTTCAGAAAGCGAAGATTCTAAATCGGTGGTAATTGGCGAAAATTTCCTTAAACTTATCGGTCATATTATCAAACTCGGCTTCTTTGAGCTCAACCAAAGAACTTTCTTCTGTTTTCATGAATTGCAATTTACCTATAAACTCGGATTCCTGTGAGATTGACATTCATTTTTTTTTAGTAATATAACTTGACTAATTTTTCCGAGTATTTAGAGGCGAAAAATTCAGAATACGCACTTAGTGCCGCCAACATCAATTCTATAATTACTCGTATGAACGATCAATTAAGTAACTTGGAAGCAGACGGAAAAATATTCTATGATCAAAAACACACGAACATTATGGTTCAAGAATGAGCAGTGATTGATAGAAATGGCTTCGATACATTCAGCTTATCTCACTTTTTTACATTCTTTTCAAAACAGAATGGGCGCTGGTATTTGGAGATACATTATGTAGTTTATCTACATACTCTGTACTGCAAAAACCAAGACAATATAATATTGAAAACCAGGACAAAGAGCTACTTTCAATCAAGGTGTCCAAGTTCCTCCGCTCATTAGGCTACACTCAAGTTCACCTTTAGTGGGTAGCACAGAATTACATATAGGTAGAACCTGCACGAAAAATCATAAACGCAAAATCGACGTTCTATCGAAAATGTGGACATTATCTCTGAAAAAGTTATAGTTAATGTACATTCATAAGAGCTGAAAACACAGACATATTCACTCTTAACAAGTCAGACAGTCAACTTAGAAAACATTCCATAAAATTGAATTCGGCCCATTACATATTTTGAAATCGTCGCATCAATTCCAATACTTATTTTTGAAAGATGGTAAATGCAAAAGTAGCATAGGCCCACGTTTTCATTATTCTGAACTAATGAGGAATCATTTTTCTGCGAAATTCTATTGACTTATACGTAAATTACCACCAACTAACGTATCCACATTTGATGTCTAAATTATTACGTAAACTGTCATAATTTTCGATAGAACAGAAAAAAAAAAGGCATTACAAATAGGGGAGAAATTTACCACCCGTGAAATACATAAAAATTGTGGTATCTCGAAAATGTGTTAGCGGAAAATATAACTTGGTCTAAAAAAAAAATTTATTTTCAATTAAAGAAAGGGTATTTATTGATAAAAAATATTGTTTTTCTAGAGTACGGCAGAGATAATAATACAGAACGGCGTATTCAGTCAACTGTGTCAAAAAATGAAGTTGTTGCAGAAACAAGCTGGAGGAAAGCGAGGGCCTCCAACTAAAAAAACAAAAACGAGGATTTTAGAAAAATCTAGTTTTTTTTCTCAGTGGTTCCCGCAATTTTGCCTCGTTTTTTATTCGTCATCGTCGATATCCAAACCACAGAAGGTGGGTCACAGTTTATCTTGTAAAATTATATAGGTATTCAATGGGGAAGAAAATAAAATTTTTTAGCCAAATTAACGAGAGTACACTTTTATTCCTGCAATTCCTGCACCGAGGGGGGCTAGTCAGGCGATTTATATTCGAAACGATAGATTGTTATCCCAAAAATACAGAAAAAAATAGTCCTCCGTCAATTCGCCAAATTTTTCCAGAAGATTGGGTAAAACCGAAGAGCGTCGGCTCAAATATATGCGGTTTTTTCGCCCAATTTCCTTAGCCGCGGCGCAGGAGGGGCGATTTTTCGTCGCTTTTTTTGCGCAGGGTAAATGGATTCGGGAAAAAAATTTTGGGAGAATATCATCGTCAGGGAAATGGTCTATCGAGCAATTGTAGTCGGGCAACTGTCCTGAACAGGAATAATTTTCAGATATTATACGTAAGTAACATTTGTGCAATTTTTCCAACTATTACTAGGTGCGGGGAGCCAGATCTGAATCGGGAAAAATGAATGTCGAGATTTTTAAATCGTGGTGAATGATGAACAGTGGTCATTTTGAAACCCTCGAGTATCTCACGATTAGGACTAGCATAAATATACAAGTTTTGATGGCCAAATATGCCACTTTCTGTTTTTTTTTTTTTTTTTTTTTTTTTTTGGGCAAAATTTGAGTATGTGGGCCACAATGCATCCTTCTACTGTCAACACGGAAGCTTTTTTCGATTACGTCCTCAACGCCACCGTCACAAGAAACAAACATCTGTGAAGGGAACGGAGCGAGGAGAGGAAGAAAAAGCGTTCGGATTTCAAAATATTTTCATGGACCGAAGTTTGTTTTAATTGAATTCGTAAAACCCCTTACGTGCTTAAATTATTCATGACTTCGGTAGTATAAAGATACGAGAATTGGTCTCAGCAATGGCTTAAATTCAAAACAAATCTCTTATACAGCTCTTCTCCTCGGTCATTCAACCGCCATCGAAACAGTCTAGCTATTACTGAAGTAAATTAGTTATCTACAGGGTGTTCAATGTGGAGTCACACATAATATCCCGGAGAATAATACACATACTTGTACGTTTGAATAATAAAAGAAAAATGAACTCGATTCAAAAAATATATAACCGCAATTATCATGACGTAAAGGCCTCGAAATGAGACATAGTTCGCAGACTTCAATTTTCAAATACAAAAATACTCGCACTGTAATTAGCCTTCAACAAATTCTGTTTTTCAACTTTTAAAAAATGCGTTCAAGTTAAAAATAAGATTTTTTTCGAATTATTCACTTTGATCCATAATTATATTGAGTGACGAAATATCTCAGCGCAGAGAAGGATCATAAAAACATGAAACAACGGAAAACAACCCTCGCAGCTCGAAAATAATAACCTCCAGATTCAATGTTACTAAAAAAAAGCTGCATGCGAACTAGCTTTTCTTCACATCATAACAAATACTAATTAATGTGACTCCGAGAAATTATTGTCTGTAACAACTCAGTACCCAAATGTTACCCAACACTACTTTTGAAAAAAAAAAAATTAATTCACCCCTGAAACTGAAAACATTTACTTCTCTAAAATTAAGCAAAATACTTCATTTTTTGGATTTCTTGCTTTTTGATAAGAAATCGTTTTCAATGGTCAAACTATCAGATACACCATCTCGTGAAGACTCCTTCTTCAAAAGCTGAAATGAGTGTGAGATAATTTCAAAAATACTGATGACCAGAACGAACAATTTCAAAGTAATTATCGAATTAATAAAAACACTACCAGTCGTGATTTCAGATTCGCGATTTCCTGCTTCAACTTATCTACTCTCTCAGTTTCTACATTTTTTCCATTCACCATCAAGTTACTCGTACTTATATCTTTTATTCAATTCTTGCATTAGTTATGTAAGTACCATTATAAACATTCTGCTCGATTCGTTGAATTGAACTTTTCAAGAACTGTAACGATATGAATTTTCAGACTTTCACAAAAATTCTGCAAATTTAAAGACAAATTACGTCTATCCACATAGTCCAAACCCGTCAAAATCTTACTTCATTATCTTGAGTAATCATCAATTTCTGTTTAGAACGAATTTCCTCGGCAATTAGATCATTCATTTCCTGCGCTTCAGAAAGCGAAGATTCTAAATCGGTGGTAATTGGCGAAAATTTCCTTAAACTTATCGGTCATATTATCAAACTCGGCTTCTTTGAGCTCAACCAAAGAACTTTCTTCTGTTTTCATGAATTGCAATTTACCTATAAACTCGGATTCCTGTGAGATTGACATTCATTTTTTTTTAGTAATATAACTTGACTAATTTTTCCGAGTATTTAGAGGCGAAAAATTCAGAATACGCACTTAGTGCCGCCAACATCAATTCTATAATTACTCGTATGAACGATCAATTAAGTAACTTGGAAGCAGACGGAAAAATATTCTATGATCAAAAACACACGAACATTATGGTTCAAGAATGAGCAGTGATTGATAGAAATGGCTTCGATACATTCAGCTTATCTCACTTTTTTACATTCTTTTCAAAACAGAATGGGCGCTGGTATTTGGAGATACATTATGTAGTTTATCTACATACTCTGTACTGCAAAAACCAAGACAATATAATATTGAAAACCAGGACAAAGAGCTACTTTCAATCAAGGTGTCCAAGTTCCTCCGCTCATTAGGCTACACTCAAGTTCACCTTTAGTGGGTAGCACAGAATTACATATAGGTAGAACCTGCACGAAAAATCATAAACGCAAAATCGACGTTCTATCGAAAATGTGGACATTATCTCTGAAAAAGTTATAGTTAATGTACATTCATAAGAGCTGAAAACACAGACATATTCACTCTTAACAAGTCAGACAGTCAACTTAGAAAACATTCCATAAAATTGAATTCGGCCCATTACATATTTTGAAATCGTCGCATCAATTCCAATACTTATTTTTGAAAGATGGTAAATGCAAAAGTAGCATAGGCCCACGTTTTCATTATTCTGAACTAATGAGGAATCATTTTTCTGCGAAATTCTATTGACTTATACGTAAATTACCACCAACTAACGTATCCACATTTGATGTCTAAATTATTACGTAAACTGTCATAATTTTCGATAGAACAGAAAAAAAAAAGGCATTACAAATAGGGGAGAAATTTACCACCCGTGAAATACATAAAAATTGTGGTATCTCGAAAATGTGTTAGCGGAAAATATAACTTGGTCTAAAAAAAAAATTTATTTTCAATTAAAGAAAGGGTATTTATTGATAAAAAATATTGTTTTTCTAGAGTACGGCAGAGATAATAATACAGAACGGCGTATTCAGTCAACTGTGTCAAAAAATGAAGTTGTTGCAGAAACAAGCTGGAGGAAAGCGAGGGCCTCCAACTAAAAAAACAAAAACGAGGATTTTAGAAAAATCTAGTTTTTTTTCTCAGTGGTTCCCGCAATTTTGCCTCGTTTTTTATTCGTCATCGTCGATATCCAAACCACAGAAGGTGGGTCACAGTTTATCTTGTAAAATTATATAGGTATTCAATGGGGAAGAAAATAAAATTTTTTAGCCAAATTAACGAGAGTACACTTTTATTCCTGCAATTCCTGCACCGAGGGGGGCTAGTCAGGCGATTTATATTCGAAACGATAGATTGTTATCCCAAAAATACAGAAAAAAATAGTCCTCCGTCAATTCGCCAAATTTTTCCAGAAGATTGGGTAAAACCGAAGAGCGTCGGCTCAAATATATGCGGTTTTTTCGCCCAATTTCCTTAGCCGCGGCGCAGGAGGGGCGATTTTTCGTCGCTTTTTTTGCGCAGGGTAAATGGATTCGGGAAAAAAATTTTGGGAGAATATCATCGTCAGGGAAATGGTCTGTCGAGCAATTGTATTCGGGCAACTGTCTTGAACAGGAATAATTTTCAGATATTATATGTAAATAATGATGAACAGTGGTCATTTTGAAACCCTCGAGTATCTCACGATTAGGACTAGCATAAATATACAAGTTTTGATGGCCAAATATGCCACTTTTTTTTTTTTGGGGGGGGGGGCAAAGAATTCAAGTTTCAACAAGTCGAATATTATGACGCAATAGTGAGCAACCATTCGGATTCGGATTAAAATAAAATCGTATTTATAAAATAAATGAATAGAAAGGAAAATTATTCATTCAATCCGAGATGATCCCATTCAAACCCCAACTACTACCAAACAACTCGAATGTTAACATCAAACCACTTTATGAGAAAGTAGAGTTTTTCCGAGTCTTTTAGGCCCTTAAAATTGAAAACCGAGCAATATGCACGTGAGTAGAGATTTCTTAAATGTCTTTCCAGTGTTAACATGAAAATAGTATTTCTGCTGCTGCCGCGTATGGACTTCTCAATGAAGGCACACAACGTGTAATTCAGCTAAAGCGTCAGTCAGACAACTCATAGTAAATATTACACGAGTGATAATGCGTTTTCGATACCAGCCAATGTGCAAAGCCAACCACCGCATACACTATATTCTACTTTTTTTTTTCTTTTTTTTTTGTGCAAAATGAAGGAGAGTGTGAGCTGAGACTTTTCAACCCCTCCGCGTATCTACGCTTTCATGCGAGAATGCGAAAAGAAAAAAAATACAAATATAGCCAATAAAACGAGTAATGCTGCCATCTTTTCTTTTTCTTTTTCATTTTCAATCCAAAACTACCCTTTCGCTTTACCGTCGAATCGCTTTCGAAAATGACTGCAAAATGAATCGCGGGAATATAGTCACAATAGATATAAAAAACGTCAACACAATCCTCATTTAAAGACTAGATTTTGATCCCATAGCCCACAGTCACGCTAGCAAAAAATGAACCCCCTGACAATGGGAAGGTAATGGCGAATACGACGGTTAAAGATGAAGGGGGGGGGGGAAAGGACTTTCTTAAAAAAAACGTAGGGGATCTAAAAAGTCTTGAAGCGGAATGCGCCTCGAGGGTACAGTTCAAGAATTCACCGACTCAAATTTCGAGAAAATACAGAAACGCAATAATTGAATTTAGTGAAACGATATTTTGATTCAAGAGGTCATATGTGTCTAATTACATTCTATTTATTGGGAAAAACGTTAGGAGAGGAATAACCGACTATTTTCGATAAAATAATAACCTCACGCAGGCTACATGGATGATTATTCAGCTCGTTTTGCATCGAGTCTATCAAGTTTTCTAAATTTTGAATGGCGTCTTCTGTTCTTATTTTGCGATATAATTCAGCAGCTTGGTGTAGTTTATCAACAGTTCTACGCAAAAAGAAAACACGTAATAGGCGCTCTCACTCAATCTCGAAATATGAAGATACTCGATTTAACATAATATACGAGTATTATCATTTTAAGTAGTAGTGAACGCACTTCATTTTCAGATCTTCCAGAATATTTTGTTGAACCAAAATTCACTTCTGATTTTATTTTTCTGTAATACATCCCGAGCACGTAATTCATTCAATTACAGTTTAATTTGTAACGTTCATTATCAAAAATAAAGTATGAAAAAGGGGTCGAAAAAGAAGAAATACTACGAGGCATCACTAACTGCAAGGGAATTTCATTCATCTTTGCTATAGCACTAGTTGCTTGTGCTGTACATTCTTCTTCGAGGGAATTAATTATCTTTTCTAAATTACACGAATAATATTGGTTCAAATGCAAATATACTGAAAAAAATTCAGGCAGTAGGTACTAACGATATAAATTGAAAAATATCGAAGATGGCAATTAAAGGACTACAATCATGAACAATGTCAACAGTAAACAATAAATTTCTTCACGTAGCAGTGAAAATCAACCCTCATGCACGTAACACTTCTTATTCAAATATTAAGAATATATTGTACGTACATACCTCCGGAACAAAATGAGAATCAGGATGTATCAAACGAAGAGAATTAGGGTGTGGCAGCTGGCCTCTCCGTGACTGGTTCGTTTGTGTGTGTAATTCACATTACTCAGCATCACAAAATGAAAAGATAAGTACCACAATTACACAATAACGACGACTAAGAAGGTTGAAAATAATGTGAAAAAGAGCACACAAACATAAAAGAAGAGAACACACGTGCAACAAACAAGTACAATTGGCTAACAACGCAATGCTTACGCATATGTTAGTAAGTTGTACCGATTTGAATTTTGAAGAACTACTAAAAATTAAAACAAGTACGTAAGAATTAATTTTGATTTTCTGTCGTTACTCAAAATGATGAATTGAGAATTATGAAATGAGACAACGAAACACGAACACGACAGTCGAAGACGATTGACGAACACAAACGACGCGACGAAAAATTGGTAACGCTAACTGAGAACTGCCAAACCAACAAAAACCAAAATGGCGACTATTCGTCGTCGTCGTTGTAGTAGTGGTAGGCCGCTTGCAATGCATGCAAGTAAAATCTTGAAGTCTCGAACAAAGAGCGGACTGGCAACGAAATTCAGTTCAACAGTTACACACAAACACAAGCACACAACGAACCCAGTCACTTATCCGTGGAAATAAGCTATGAGCAGAAATCGCACGCTGTCGCCATACACACACACACACACACACACACACACACACAAACGGTGGGCGACTGGGAGACTAGACGCTACAGCCGCGTATGTGCAGCCAAGACAACACATACCAAAACGCAGGCGTACGAAAGTCGAAGAAAATAACCGAACATAATCAAAAAAAAAAAACCAACCGTTTTTATCAGTGTAGCCAAATACGGCAGTTCATCTCCTGATACGATAGTTCAATTTTTTTAGTAGATCTTCATAATTGTGTATGAAACTGAGAATCAGATTAATGGCGATTGACGAACCAAACTTGAACCTCAAACTTACCGAGTAATTTTCAGAGAAACGAGAAACAATGTTGAGTAGAATGAACTGCAGTCGTTTTGAAAAAAAACACAAACTAATCGAGGCAAAATTGAACGCATTCTTCGATAGTAGCTTTTAAAATTTGCTTTTCAAGTAGCTTGAAATTGAAACAAACAACACGAGCGAAAAGACCACGATAACGCGCAATGCCACTGACGAGCCATATTGCCACAAACCGAAATTTGGAAGTTGGTCTTCAGTTCTGAGAACTGTTCAGCGTTCGCTTCACATCCTGCACTCCTTCTCACTCCGTTTGAAAAAACAAAAAAGAAACGTGAAACAGTATTCAATCCTATGTTTCATAATTTTCCATAACAAACGAATTTAGTCACTGCCGACCTCTGCTGAAAAAAAATTTACTTTACGTTAAGCTTTTGAAATAGCAGGGCTAAAAAAGTGAAAATCACACTGGATGCTTAAACGCTTCCAACGAAAAAAAAAACTTCGGCGTTGCCAGATTGCCAGATTGAGGATTTTAGTTGCATGTGTGTGTAGTGTGTATGCGTCACACGTTTTCGTGTGTAATGATTGCAGTTGTGTACTTGTAGTGTGTGCGAGCGAGAACAAGGAAAGATAACAAAAATCTAAGTACATAATATCAACCACGCGAAATTTTCGATGACCAATAGTATAGTTTACTTCACAATAATTATTTCAGTACTAATTTTTTTCCGGCAAGCATGTAAAAAATAACATCTGAAAAATAATAATATTCAAGTCCAAGTTCACGTTTGGAACAAACTAGAATATTGCTACATTTTACAAGATTGAAGTAAAATATATTTTCCATCCCAAGACCTTATAACCAAAATTCATTTTCGAATGAATATTACAATGAAGTCCACTGGGCTCCATCTACAAAATGAAATATGAGGCTATTCAATATTATGAAGTACCAAAAAAATTATTTTACTTGCACGATTGAAGTTCATATCGTTATTGATGAGGGTTGTTTTTCAACAGACAAGTCATACAATGGGATGATTCTGATTTTTGCAAAATTAACGGAGGCGCGAGAAAAATCTTGATTTCTGGGACACCACTAGGTACTTTTTGTATTAGTCGCGCCTTTTTACAATAATAAAATGAATATTTTCATTTTTTTTAAATCTAATCTTCTACATGCTTACCCTCCCCTCTCCCGCCATTCCATTCTGAGAAAAAATCTTGAATGTTGGACTTTGATACTAATCGTTTTACAAGTACATTTTCAATTTTTACTCTTGTTATAAAATTCAAAGTATCAAAGTGAAAAAGCCTCAAACTTGAAAAAAATCTTCAATGTTCAACTTTGATACTAATTGTATTGCAATTTTTATTTTCACTTCACTAAATTAAAATTTTTAGTCAGTTTTTTCAAGTCAAATTTAGGTCCTCTTGGTGAATGTAAATGTAATATTAATTCAGAAAAATTCTCACACAGCAAGCTTCGCTAGAAAAGCAGGTTTTCCAGTGGAACTTCAGGCGTTTCAATAACTACTAAACGTTTATGATTCAGGATTACGAAAACATTGGCTAAAAAACAATTTCAGGTCCATAGCCAGGGTGGGCAATATGGATCTACATCCCCCGTTTGACTCGTTTAGTCCCCGTTCATTAGAGTTACCCCCATTTAATGTATTGTAATTTTCCTCAAGTGTTTCTTCTCAAAATCGACTGCGAAATTCAAATTTTAGAATAAATTATTACTAAAAATACACCAAAAATGGCAAGAAATGAAAAAAAAAATTTGCACGCTACGCACGAGACTTGTTACTGTATTTAAAGCTGATTTTTTTTTTTTCGATCTGGCAACACTCGGACCCTTCGTAAGCCTCCAAGGAACGCCCTTCTTACGTAATATTCTAGCTACAGGTCTGAATGAATTTCAGTTTACTTACTAGTAATTTAGAATTTTCTTAATCAAGCCTTCACAGCTGGAAAAACAATTGAAATTCGAAGGAATCCGTCACATCACTCAGGCAATAAAGAACAGATCCTACCAAAGTACAATTTGACGTTTCATGTACACAATTTCAGGGCTTCCTCGGGTTGAATATAAGCATATAAGACAAACTATTCTCTCTTAGTCGACTTGATATGAGGTCTTTTCAGAAGGTAGAAAAAAACTATAGCCGGGAAGCCATTCGTAGTCTAGTTTCCAGAGTAATGAGAAAGTCAACAATTCACTCATTTAGCTTACATCAGCAGCAATGATTGTAGTCTCACATGCGAAATACGCCAGCTCCATTGAGATTTTGAAATTTTATGTAGCAGTTAGCATTAATGAAACCCTGAAGAGAAGCATGTGCGAGTGAGAGAACGATTCGATAACACTAAAAATTCAACATTTACATGACAGAACACGAGATAAATGAGTAGTTATTTGTCTCGATGACAATTTAATCTCACTCTCAACTTCATATTCAAATTTAAATAACTTCTCAACCCCGTAAACTTGAAAGATCATTACTGAGTAACCACACACGGAAAAAAAAATCAGAATCCACTATCAGCTGTAGCTGAAATACTTGATAAAATAGGTACTCGTCTTACGATTAGTTCATCTCTTCATCAGCAACCGAAGCAACCGAATGGAAAACGGAATTGAAAATCAATATATTGAAATTGCAGGCCAAAACCAAAATTACAACACAAAAAATGAGAAGATACAACCAGACAACGATACTACGACTTCCTAATGGAAGCAAAAATTAAAATTTCCACCAGAGTTAAAAACATGCGGTGATAAATTTCGGGTAAAGCAAATTTGTCTCAATCAGTAAGTTTTTTCCCTTGCAGAAACATAATTAACAATAAATTCAATTTTTATTTTTATTTTTTTTTTTTTGGGGGGGATGCCACCCAAAACAGCGCCCTGGCGTTAGCTACGGCCCTGAGACAATGGTCAATTTGTGAGATCTGATAAATTGAATACGAAAACAATCCACGATTAATTACCAACTAAGGACATTCTGGCTGTCACGAAGGATGAACTGCACGAAATGCAGAAAGATAATTTGAGCCCAATTAGAAACCAAGCTGGCATGCAAAAATTTAATACCACGATTCATCGAAGCTTTTTAGCCACAAATTAATAATATAGGTACCTACAGCAAAGAAATTTATAAATTCCATTGCAATGGAATTTAAATGCGAAAATTTTTAAAAACAACTGCATAAGCGCATACCTAATACAACAAAGTTTAAGAAATGGATTTTTGGTTTTTTCTACTCGTATTCGATCAAATCCAAAATACATAGTTCTTATACATTGTATTTTTAGGAAGACTTTCACCAGAAATATCAACGAAGATTCTGTATTGTTGACATTTTCCGACGTGAAGAGAAATGAGGTTAATTTTTGATTACAATATTCTGAGAAAGGAGAAGAGGAACGCGAACTGTAAGTAAATATTTTATACGGCGATGTCTCTACAACTCTCATATTCAAAACAGTAGTCTGGGATTCGTCTCTAATAAAGATCTCGTCCAGCGAAAATGAAATCTCTTCCGTGATCGAATCAAGCGGGGAAGAAGACTCGTCAAAAGTATAATTATTATTTATTAAATTGCGTATTTTTACAGAATCCAAATTCTGATCTATAACCTGGGAAAACTTGCCAGACATGGAACTCTATTCGGACCCTATCTCTGCGTCATCACAACTTTTGCTTGCAGAAACTTCACATTTGGCAGAAAAATTATACTCGGGCAAATTTAATAATTGCTGATTTGTACCACGGTGACGTTGTGGATATGAAAAATGCGGATACGTCACAGAGGGCAGCGCCAGTACTGGTATCAGGGGTGGGTACTAAACAGCTTATCCTAGGCGAGTAAGGCAAGGGTTGAAAGTACTGTGAAGATGGCTTCTGCTGAGATGATGACTCATCTGCCAAACTGTTGTTAAATTTTATAAGATCATCGATGGTTGGACCATCTTCTCTAACATATACACGTTTCTGTTCACCATTTCGAGGCGAAATTTGATTTTCGCAGTCCACACAATCTTCTAAACTAGCTACAGGTGTAAAATAACACGACTTATACTCTCGATGATTTTTTTGAGTCAAATTTAGGTCCTCTTGGTGAATGTAAATGTAATATTAATTCAGAAAAATTCTCACACAACAAGCTTCGCTAGAAAAGCAGGTTTTCCAGTGGAACTTCAGGCGTTTCAATAACTACTAAACGTTTATGATTCAGGATTACGAAAACATTGGCTAAATAACAAATTCAGGTCCATAGCCAGGGTGGGCAATATGGATCTAAATCCCCCGTTTGACTCGTTTAGTCCCCGTTCATTGAGTTGCCCCCATTTAATGTATTGTAATTTTCCTCAAGTGTTTCTTCTCAAAATCGACTGCGAAATTCAAATTTTAAAATAAATTATTACTAAAAATACACCAAAAATGGCAAGAAATGAAAAAAAAATTTTGCACGCTACGCACGAGACTTGTTACTGTATTTAAAGCTGATTTTTTTTTTTTCGATCTGGCAACACTCGGACCCTTCGTAAGCCTCCAAGGAACGCCCTTCTTACGTAATATTCTAGCTACAGGTCTGAATGAATTTCAGTTTACTAGTAATTTAGGATTTTCTTAATCAAGCCTTCACAGCTGGAAAAACAATTGAAATTCGAAGGAATCCGTCACATCACTCAGGCAATAAAGAACAGATCCTACCAAAGTACAATTTGACGTTTCATGTACACAATTTCAGGGCTTCCTCGGGTTGAATATAAGCATATAAGACAAACTATTCTCTCTTAGTCGACTTGATATGAGGTCTTTTCAGAAGGTAGAGAAAAACTATAGCCGGGAAGCCATTCGTAGTCTAGTTTCCAGAGTAATGAGAAAGTCAACAATTCACTCATTCAGCTTACATCAGCAGCAATGATTGTAGTCTCACATGCGAAATACGCCAGCTCCATTGAGATTTTGAAATTTTATGTAGCAGTTAGCATTAATGAAACCCTGAAGAGAAGCATGTGCGAGTGAGAGAACGATTCGATAACACTAAAAATTCAACATTTACATGACAGAACACGAGATAAATGAGTAGTTATTTGTCTCGATGACAATTTAATCTCACTCTCAACTTCATATTCAAATTTAAATAACTTCTCAACCCTATAAACTTGTTAGGAGAATGTAAAAACTACCGCTGTCGTTCTTGTAGGAATCAAGAGGAGGAATGGTCGCGGGATCCGTAAGAGAGAAGGATATTTTCCTTAAATAATCAACCGAGTAATAATTTAACGGTATAATAGTCTCTCTCTTTCGAGAGGTGAGACGCTGAATTAATGCAAAATGTAATATAGAGCTTTCAAAAAGTACGTTAAAAAATACGTCATACCAAGCTCGATGTCTTCTTCTCCTTCTCCACAACCCCAACCCCCCCCCACCCAACAAATATACAGCAAGACTTTTTCGCCTCGAATTTCGCCTTTTTTCCCGCTTCAACTAGGCAATTCGAAACTTCCTTGAGGGAAATCAAATTATATTTTTTCAGTATCATCAAGTTTTGGCGACTATTTCAAGTTTCTTTTTGGTTAAAAACATCAGAATAAGAACTGTTGCCTAGGAAAAGGTTGTATCTAACAGCATGGGTCTCGTACAATTAAAAAAAAAAAAAAAAAAAAAAAAAACGGTTTTGAAACGAAAACCTGATGAGCGGTCAGAATCGTACAATTTCACCAAGTTGGAAAAAAAAATCTACAGAGTGAGAGCACTTTGAGAAAATCAAATCAAAAGTTTACTTAATAAAAATACTTTTCTTGAACGTATTTCCCACTATAGTCAACTATATTTAAAAAGTAAAATGTAAGTAATGATTAATTACTTCGTACCAACAAAATAAGTGAAAAAAAGGACTTACGTGTGTTGTTTCTCATCTCGATAAACGGTTGCAGAAGAAACTTCCATGGAAAACGTCACGACCTTCATATGACATAAAACTCTATCCATTTCATCGATTAATAATCTGGCATATTATTCATGGGATAAAAACGAAATCTGTAATAAATTTTAAGACATTAGAATAGTGCTAAATGATTTTTGAATTAAGAAGCTGAGTTTCAAACTACTATAAGTCCAAAATTATGAAAATCGAGATAGTGACGCCATTTGATGGGGTCAAAGTACTACATGTTGAAGTTATTGGCTTAGCCATATCACGATTTTTCTCCTCAGTTTTCGGTGTCCACATTGTCAAAATATTCAAATTTAGATAGCGAATAACGCTACAGCCTTTTTATTTATTTACCAGTGTGAGTCTAAAAAACTATTTTGTATCATTCAGTAAATTCAATTTTTGTTAAATCAAAACCTATCTTTTGAAATAAAATTGCAAAAACATACAGTGCTGTCAGCTTTTAAAAATTAAACACTTAAAAACTGGATTTTAGCAAAGAAACTAATGCATCGTGCATGCCTTCAACAGTCCGTGAACTGACCATCATTTACTCTTCACACTTTCTAGTGACACTTACACTATCTTCCTTTCTTTTTCGAAATGTATTTTTGCCACAGATAAATTTATCTTGGCTCTACAAGAAAATTGCTGAGTTATAAGTTGCCCTCCGCTCGTTTTTTTTTTTTTTTTTTTTTTTTGTACTCTTACCTACTTGAAAATTTTTGGCCTCATTTTAACGCCCTTTCAACTTATTTGAGAAAAGAAGAAGAAAAGCTCTTCACACTTTCATCAGATGACTATAATTCATTTCAAAAATCAATTTTTACTCAATTAACTACGAAAGTAATTTACCTCATCTCGTCAGTTAAAAACCGGTCATAACACATAACTCTGAAATTAAATTCACGAACGAATCTGGCGAGCAAAGCTTTTAGAGACGAATAAAAGTTGACCCCTGTCTTGAATTCGGACATTGTAAACCTACAAAACAAATTCGACCACGACGAACAGACTACAGTTCTAAACACTAGACAGATCAGATGACGACGTCAATTTTTGTAATGAACTATTCGAAGTACCAGGTGGAGTCATAGACGACGTTATTTCCACAAGATCCCTAAATGAGTGGTTCATTCACTAAGAGTCAACCTGATAGGTATTCAAAATTCAAACAGCTGCACCATACAATTTTAGGTGTATAGGTGTTGCATTCTGACTATTTTTTAGACGCCTTTGATTAAAATAAATTGTGCTGTTTCAATCACTTGATATTACCAGAATGATTTGAGAAGCCCTGATTTGTGTCATACATGACGCCAGCCAATCTTTTGAGGCATGCTGTAAGATTGCGTCGTACAGGACGCCACCAGTTTTTTTCAGTAGTCGAGTAGAACATGGTTTTTCTCGTGTTTAAGGGATGAAACATTTCAAGCGATAATGGTAATAATGCCAAAAAATTCTGGCTGGGGATTTTTTCAATGAATAAGTGGGTATCACATTATACAAATACACGGGGAAAAAATCAGCTTGATCAGATAAGTAAAACTTTTCCAAGATAAATTTATAATAATATTTTCATTTTTGAGAAACTGCCATGTATTTGTAATTTCTAAAATGAAAATTTACCATAAAAAAATGTTTAATTACATAGGATTCAACTGATGTTTTCCATGTGTACCTATTTATATGATGGACACCCACAAATAACACACATCGATTTAGTTTTACCTTGTTTCGCGTTAACGACTAAGGCCGGACGGGTGATCAGACTGCTTGAATCTTTGTATTTTCCGCCAGGAATACTGCCACGACCGATGGGTTGTGTTCCATTTCCATTACCGTTCCCATTACTACCACCATTGGCTCCATTTTAACTAGCGTCACCGGCTGAAAAATATAAACAGAAAAATGTTAAAATTTGAGGGTCGGTACAGTGAAAAAATTGTGGCATAGTTGATAATATCATCTTTGTTTCACAGACGAATAGCTCAGTCGATGATCAAGTACGCATGTATTTTATTCGGAAATGCTCAAATATCAAAATAACCCCATAAAAATGAGGTACATCAAAGTCGATCATGAAAATAGTCTGTTCCAGTTAAAAAATTCCATCACGTCACAAATGCTCAAAATCATCCGAAGAAAGTCGGTTATCCAATTCAGAATATTTTTTTCTCTCATATTTCAAGATAATTTTAAGGAACCATATTTTGCCTTTTTTCCCGCTTCAACTAGGCAATTCGAAACTTCCTTGAGGGAAATCAAATTATATTTTTTCAGTATTATCAAATTTTGGCGACTATTTGAAGTTTCTTTTTGGTTAAAAACAACAGAATAAGAAATGTTTTCTAGGAGAAGGTTGTATCTAGCAGCATGGGTCTCGTACAATTTAAAAATAAAAAAAAATAAAAAATAAAAAAACTGTTTTGAAACGAAAACCTAATGAGCGGTCAGAATCGTACAATTTCACCGAGTTGGAAAAAAAAATCTACAGAGTGAGAGCACTTTGAGAAAATCAAATCAAAAGTTTACTTAATAAAAATACTTTTCTTGAACGTATTTCCCACTATAGTCAACTATATTTAAAAAGTAAAATGCAAGTAATGATTAATTACTTCGTAACAACAAAATAAGTGAAAAAAAAAGACTTACGTGTGTTGTTTAGAGCTTGGTGGATACAATTGGATCTAGGAAGAACTCAAATTTTAGAAAAAAGTGGACTTATCCTCTATTCTAACATATCACTGGTCAAATGATTCTCGCATATTCTATCAATTTTGGCTAATTTCAAAACATTTCTAGGAATTTACAATTTTTTTCAAATGACGACATATTTATTTATAGAAATAAATTTCATCACACTATTCCCGGCCCAAAATCGATGAATCTACTCGAAGATAAGGAATGAAAATCAATTTCATTCACGATAAAATATAGTAGTCTTAAACCAGAAATGCAAATTTTACTGATATCCTACAACTAGGTCTTCTTTTGTTCACATTTCGCTTGCCGTAGCATAAAAACACCTAATCCAGGCAACGATTTTTCAAGAAATGTATGTTGAAAAAAACTGATTTTTTTCCAACTGGAAATACTAAAAAGTGATTAACAATGAAATTTCAACGTCTTTACTTGTGACTTGTTGGACAATATTAAGATTTCGACCTTTTATTGTGGGATCTTAACATTTCATGATTAAAAAAAAGATCTTGGGACTTCATCGATAGTAGTGGTTATTATATAAACGATGAAAAAATCTTGAAATGATAAATCTTTCTTCAAAATTCAAAAATCGGTGAAGTATTTACAATTTTGGTTTTAAAAGTTTAGCTACACCATTTCTGGCAACATAATTCAATTCAAAATTAATCAAAGCAATTGGGAATCCCGTCAAAAAGATGAATGTTTCCTAATTACAAAAACTGACAGCCTTTCACGCAGCCAAAAAGACATTACGGTGAAATTACGTCACACATACACAAAAAGAGTAACTAGAATTTTTGCGAGGCCTTATGAAGAAGATCTGCTTAAAATTTCTACTTCGTTTCAACTGGAGCAAAACAAGAGCACACCTCCCACCCAAAAAAAAAGAGAAGATGACTGGAAAAAAAAAACAATAGGACATGAGAACGATCGAACAACCATAATGACTACGTAATATTTGAGAAAACTGACACGTCGTCAAGAAACAAGAATTAGGAAAGGATGAATAAGTGGAGGAGGTCGAGGTAGAGGAGAAAAGTTTTGGGCTGTAACGTGTTAGGAGAATGTAAAAACTACCGCTGTCGTTCTTGTAGGAATCAAGAGGAGGAATGGTCGCGGGATCCGTAAGAGAGAAGGATATTTTCCTTAAATAATCAACCGAGTAATAATTTAACGGTATAATAGTCTCTCTCTTTCGAGAGGTGAGACGCTGAATTAATGCAAAATGTAATATAGAGCTTTCAAAAAGTACGTTAAAAAATACGTCATACCAAGCTCGATGTCTTCTTCTCCTTCTCCACAACCCCAACCCCCCCCTCCCCCCAAATATACGGCAAGACTTTTTCGCCTCGAATTTCGCCTTTTTTCCCGCTTCAACTAGGCAATTCGAAACTTCCTTGAGGGAAATCAAATTATATTTTTTCAGTATCATCAAGTTTTGGCGACCATTTCAAGTTTCTTTTTGGTTAAAAACATCAGAATAAGAACTGTTGCCTAGGAAAAGGTTGTATCTAACAGCATGGGTCTCGTACAATTAAAAAAAAAAAAAAAAAAAAACGGTTTTGAAACGAAAACCTGATGAGCGGTCAGAATCGTACAATTTCACCAAGTTGGAAAAAAAAATCTACAGAGTGAGAGCACTTTGAGAAAATCAAATCAAAAGTTTACTTAATAAAAATACTTTTCTTGAACGTATTTCCCACTATAGTCAACTATATTTAAAAAGTAAAATGTAAGTAATGATTAATTACTTCGTACCAACAAAATAAGTGAAAAAAAGGACTTACGTGTGTTGTTTCTCATCTCGATAAACGGTTCCAGAAGAAACTTCCATGGAAAACGTCACGACCTTCATATGACATAAAACTCTATCCATTTCATCGATTAATAATCTGGCATAGTATTCATGGGATAAAAACGAAATCTGTAATAAATTTTAAGACATTAGAATAGTGCTAAATGATTTTTGAATTAAGAAGCTGAGTTTCAAACTACTATAAGTCCAAAATTATGAAAATCGAGATAGTGACGCCATTTGATGGGGTCAAAGTACTACATGTTGAAGTTATTGGCTTAGCCATATCACGATTTTTCTCCTCAGTTTTCGGTGTCCACATTGTCAAAATATTCAAATTTAGATAGCGAATAACGCTACGGCCTTTTTATTTATTTACCAGTGTGAGTCTAAAAAACTATTTTGTATCATTCAGTAAATTCAATTTTTGTTAAATCAAAACCTATCTTTTGAAATAAAATTGCAAAAACATACAGTGCTGTCAGCTTTTAAAAATTAAACACTTAAAAACTGGATTTTAGCAAAGAAACTAATGCATCGTGCATGCCTTCAACAGTCCGTGAACTGACCATCATTTACTCTTCACACTTTCTAGTGACACTTACACTATCTTCCTTTCTTTTTCGAAACGTAAATATTACGTTTTGAAAATAAAATATCAAAATTAATATGACTGCGCGAAACGTTTTCCGTAATTCGATCAGGTATACACTAGTGCAAGTAAGCATATAACCAATACCATATACTTACGTACCTTTTTCGGAAGTTTTAATCAACGAAGGTCGAGTAATGATAGAGCGAGGACGAAATAAAAATGAATCCGTATCTGCTATTCGATGAACTTGTGGCTGCGTTGTTGAAAGACTCCATTAGAATTCAAGTCATCACAGTCAACGGTTTGTCTGGGACCAGAATTCGACTGAAATTACAAAATAAATGTGAAGTAAAGTTTACCCAAGACTCTGAAGACATCCGAAAAACGAATTTACCAGTATATTTTGCACCAAACGATTTTTTTTCGCAGTTTCTCTTCGAGCGCTTTGATTTTTTGATTTGCTATTTCTAAGTCGTTTTGCACATCTGAAAAAGTATAAGTACATGATAGGTTCAAAATTATCAAGTAAAAATAGTTAAATTAAGAAATACGTAGAGCCAACCTGTTAGTTTTTTACTTCCAACTTCACGGTCGTTCTTAACCTTCACCATCAACGTTCAGTACGCAGATTCAAATTCAATGCAACGATCTTTCCAATGCTTCTTATCATCTGATGGTAATTCTTTTCCTGCGACATTTGGTAACTCCAAAAACTAAACGCACGACCAGTCATGTCCAACACAATCTCAGGCCTTAACCCGGCAAGAATCATCTGAAACATATTGCTATCAGAGAGGCAAGAAACTACTCAGACACTTCAAATGAAAATATGGAGACTGTTGTGCTTACGGACTTGAATTCTTCAGACGGGTTCATGTTATATCTTACAATGTCAAAATCCTTATTCAAATCTGCATTACACGCCGGAGATTTCCGTTCATGTTCGTTCCCGGTAAAGCCATGCTCATCGCAAAAAACGTGAGAGCAACTCATCGTTACCCAAGCATTTCAAGTCAAAACTTTCTTGAAATTACAGTGGAGATTCAACGAAAATTATCCTAAAAGAATTTGTAGAAATACCGAATAATTATTGAAAATATAATCTTCAAACTCGCTTTTCTCGAAGAATTTCCATCAGCGCGCTATGATTTTTTTTTGTTGTAACGAGCGTAATCAGAGGAATATTTTAGTACAAAAACAATCACCATTTCGTTACTGTCAGTTATTAAAGAATTGTACAATGATGGGGTAAAATTTCATTCCAAAATGAAGATTGAAAAACAGAGAAAATAAATCTTACCTTATTCTCATTCTCCGGACAAACAGAGAAGCCAGCCACGCCAAATTTCCAACTAAATCACTCAAAATCAAAAACTGCAAAATTCAATAAGTAACTTCAGGAAATAGGAAATTTAGAGAAGCCTGAACTGAACGCCATGAGGTCGAGGGCGTGCTTACTCTGACTGCGACAGATATAAGAAAACTTACAACGAACTATGCGGAATCAAAGATCTCATTCGGCCGATTTGAAGCTTCAAAATTCGAACTGACAATAGACGTTTAGAAAATTCAAAAAACATTGAAAATTAATAAGTAATAACCGTCATAAGTAATAACATTTGAACAAAAGAATTATAAGATGTGATCTGCGGATCAACCGATCAGCGAAATGCTTTCCAGATCCAGAATGAAAGCCACGAGGTGACGAAGTACCAGCCGGCAGCTGCGCCGCGTTGGCGCGTTGTACAATAAAACCGAAACGTAATGCGTAGAATCAATCTAATATCTAGCAAACGAAATGCCGCAGAAGGGTGAAAGGGAACGGACAAATCTACCACCTAAAGTCTACCACCGTACTACACCACTACACAGACACACGAAACTTATGAAATCAGCATTTCAGCAAATACTGTGACCACCAATCACATCACATCTATAATGACTGTTCGACGCTGTTGGAACCGTTCGAACGTACCGCGTATGCTATACCGCGTATGCTAACGCAAAGGCACAAACACAAAACACACACACACACACACACACACACACACACGCAACTACTCAGAACTACTCTGCAAATCTTTCTTTTGCTTGTTTCATTTTTTCGACGACGAAATTTTTTTCCTGGAATTACGACGAAAAACTCGTTAACGCGTTTAAAATACGCTTCTGTTGTGTGCGCGCGTGTGTGTGTGTGTGTGTGTGTGTGTGTGTTCGCTTCAGTCACACGCCTTCAACATGCAGGGCTTTGGTGAGCGTACAGTCAGGTAAAATATTGGAGGGAGCGGCAAATAAAATTTTTAGGAAGTCACGAATTTCGCCTCGATTCTAAAAAGATGGACCATTTTTTGAGGGCAATATTTTTCCTCAGAGCTCAAATAAAATTACACTTCAATTACTGAATTATTTATTAATTTGTGATTTTCATAGACAAATTTTGGTAATGACATCTTACTTCTCACTAAGCACTATAAGCACACATAAGATTAATTTGAAAATTCTCAAGTAAACTAAAAAACTTTCAAAAATAGAAGCTTTTTAAAACGGAAAGTTACAAGCAAAGTTTATCGCCCAAGCCCCCAAGTTACAGGTTTGATCAGCAATGTTACCTTTTGAAAAAAATTTTCATTTTTGGATCATCGGAAATTAGAATTATTTGAAATCTAAAAATATTCAAATTTCTTGTTGAAGATTGAGAAAGTTTCGCATGATTTTCTATAATTAGAAGAAAACAGGAAAAATAATGAAGATTAGATTTTAACGTATTCTTTGAATATTTTTTTGAAATGTATCACAAAAGTTTTCAAACTGGCAACACTGAATATGAATTGATAACATTGCACATGGTAAAAATATTTTCGAAACTTGGAACTTCTCGCTTGTTCTCGCTTCTTATACAGAATGTGTAATTTATAATGTGATCTTGATTTTTAGTTTTTATTTTTTAAAAAATGTACTTCTCAAACATAAATTCTTATTTAGTTTCAATTTGTTTACTTAGATAAATTATCCAAAATGGCTCATACATCTCTAGCAGAACAGCTACGAAAACTAGCTACTCCCCAGACGAATGTTTTGTTTCATCGAAAAACTCGTCCGTCTTTATTATTTGATCCCAGTGAAGCAGCAGAAATCGACAGAGTGACATTCTATGAAATAGGTATGATATTTTGAATTCCTTCGTGGAGTTCACTTGTATTTTCTGTTACGAAACTGTTCTCATGTTTAGGAATAAGTGGCTTGAACGAGCTGAAAGAAGTCAATGAAGTTTTCGAGGAATTCCGAACTAGTTTATTCGACGAATCTTCAAAGAACTTTGAAAGGGCTGTTGAAACGTTCGACGTTAACCACAAATTAAATAAAATTATAAAAAGATTCCTGTACCTAGCTTCGCCTTACTTTCTGCTAAAGCCCACTCAAAAAGCTTTCGAATGGTTAATTGTGAGGTACTTGTTATCTTATAGATTTATAAATTCCAACTTATTTGTTCCTTATTAACGAATATATTCCTACAGATTTCATATTCACGAATATAATACAAACGAACTTATCTGCTCTGCACTGCCGTATCATGGAACTCGTTTATTTGCCCGGCTTATTCAAGTTTTGGATTTAAAGAAATCGAATTCACAGTGGCAGTGGCTATACCCGTTGCAGAAAAAAGGTGTTCCTCTTTCGAAATCAGCTCTGTTCAATCATTGCGCTTCCGATGTTAATTTTTTGAAGATGATTTGTGACTTGACCGTTGATGCTGTGAAGGTAATTCTTTCATTTTCTCAAAAAAGTGATTAGTAATTTGATATTCATCTAGAACGCTTCGATTTTCAGATTTTCGAACCGAATGCATCAAAATTATCTACCCTTTTTGGATTCTACAGTACCACTGTCATTGGTACTATTCAAACTTTGAATGAAGTGACGGAACTTCATTTAACTCATATGTTACCTTCGATTTTTTTCGGATTATCCAGTGATTGCGTTGATTATTGTGCTTCTGCTTTCATGATTATTTCTTCAGTTCTTACTAAATCGAACTTTCAAGATCGACTTCGAAGTAAATTAACCGAGAAAATTGCAAAGGTTTGTTTTTAATGCATTGTACAAAGTTATCCTTTATATTTTAGCAAACCAACTTAAAATTCATTTCTTTCAGATCAAACACGTTCCTTTACAAAAATCGATGGTTCTTTTGTTGAACATAATGTACCAGTCAGAGAAAGTAGAAGAGGTTACTCTGTCACATAAAGCGATTAAAAGTTTAGCTGAGAATTCTGAGTGGTTTGTACCAGTCATGAAGACGTTTTTATCATCTGGAATTCATACAAATATTTTTTACCTTCTCCTCATCAGAGATGGTCTGAAATTAATCAATGAATGCGACGAAAATGAGCAAACTCTCTTTAGTTTTATTGAAAATTTGATAAACTCATGCAAATTGGATGATGCCTGCGCCGAAAAAATGATAAGGTTTGATGGAGTTTATTTTGTAAAATGCTTGGTCACTATCGCGCTGTTACTAATAATGATCATCTACATTACTTATTTCTTTATAGGATTGTAATCAACGAAGCTCGCAAAAAATGTCATAAAAAGTGTTGCGAACTGGTGAAAAGTTTAGAAAATCAATATCCTAATGCATGGGATGGTGTTGTAGCATCATTGTTCGAAGAAAATCAATATCCTAATTCATGGGATAGCGTTGTGGCATCATTATTTGAAAAAGAGCCCGATGAATCTTTGAGTTACGTCCTTGGTTTCACATCTGCCACCACCCAGATCGAAATTTTTCAAAAACTCAACCATCCAGTTGCAAGTATTCGAGCAGAAGCTATTAAAAATGTTGCAAATAATCCCGACTCATTCAAAGTAAATAATCCCTTCTCGATTATTTTTGATTAAAAAAAAAAAAGGTTTGCTTTTTTAAACCACATTTTCTCTGTTATTATAGATATCTTATATTGAAAGCAGTCTTCGTGCACGATGGAATGACGAAGATCCAAGTGTTATTGAAGCCATGTTTCTACTTCCCGAAAGTCTGAAACTTTATTCTGCTGAAACTTTTGAAAAACTTCTTCTCAGAAGTTGGATGGAATCCAAAGATAAATGGAATTCTTTGCTGTTTAAAATATTGGAGGCGTTGAAAGTTGATAGTGATTTCTCTTGCAATTCGACGAAATATTTAATCCTGCTTCTTCCATTTTTGATGTCTTCATCAAAAAAAGTGCGTGAAGTGATTTTGGACATAAATTTACCTCTTTTCGATGCAGTTAAAAGTAAGTTACCAAAAATTGATTTAAAGAAAATTTTAAAAAATGAGTTAATAATTTTTTTTTCTCCAAATCTTTCAATTTCATTTTATTATTATTTCCACTATTCTTTTATTTATTTTATTTTTCTAGAAAAAATTCAACGTAATCCCGACACTGCTGTTATTGATGCCATAAAAGGCTGCAAAAAGTTACCGTCAGTTGATGATTTGATCGAAGTATATCAATCCTTATCCCCTGTTGCAAATGTTCACATTTTCACATTCATCTTGCTGCTTAGCCTCCTGTACGAGAACTGTAATAATGAAGACAAAACAAAAATACTAACTTTCTTTTTCGATGATATTTTCCCCGTTCATTTTAAAGAAGTAAGACTTGGTCGTACTTATTTTATTTATTTCGAACTCTTTCTAATGATGAATGTTTTGAAATTGTTTAGGTGAAATGGAAACTCAATATAAAGTGGGACGATAAACGTCTCTGTGGTTATTATGTTCAAACTTCTCAGAAAATTCCTCTTGAAATTGCTTACAAATTTTTTGACACCATCATTCAGAAAACTAAAGTTGAAAATGAGTTCTTGTGCTCCAGTTGGTGTGATTTTACGGATCAAAATTTGAATTTAATTGCTCTGCTGTACAAGTATCTCAGTCAATGTTCTGAACTTGATGATGATAACGGCTGTCAGATCTTATTGTTACCATTAGTTGAGGTGAGATTTACATGTATGGCATTTAACGTAACAAAATTTCAAAACTTATTTTCCTAAATTTAATTTTCAAAACTTTTTTTTTCTACAGAAATTTTCGAAGACCTTACCGAGTCAGTTAGGTTTCTTGTGCAATATGTGTGTCATTCACCAACAAGAACCGAATATCCATTTACTGACTTTGAAAATGATGGAGCAATTTCTTAGCACGACCAAGGAGAGTTACTCCTCATGGGCATTCACCACAAAATCTTACAACATAATCGTTCCTACCCTGCTAATATCGTTGTACTCGACTGAGTCGTCGATTCGTAATCAGGTTATGGTGATTGTTGATAGACTAGCCCAGTCTATTGGATCTGCTCTCACTAAAGAAGTAACTTACGCGCAGTTTCTCAAATATCTGCATCAGTTTGCTCAAGAAATAGTTTTAGATCGAGATCAGTTACTGTCACGATTGTATGCATTTTTGACGCAAGATGACGACGTTCAATCGTTGCTGCCAGTAGCCGTTCGATGCTTCACAAAAATCTTCCACGACTTGTTTCTCGAATTTATCATCAACGAACGCACTCCTTTGCTAGTATCGGCCTCTCTCCTGCAGACCTTAGACTATCTCCGAGGCTCGACAGTTACTCGTAAATTGGCACCGCTGGCTTACCGAATTGTCAGTTCCAGCAACTATCCCAACGATGCAGGCAGTCAGATCGTACGCTGCTTCATTGACAAATTTAACGTAACTACGCTCGAAGTCCTCCTCAAAGACGAACAAGTGTTCGCGTTCATCGAGCACTGTGTGAAAAATTTTTCCTCCATTAAAATTCGTACGGAAAATGGTGTTACCAGTGTTGGTACTCTTATACTGCGGAAGTTTTCCGTCGATTTATTCGACTCAATGGACGTAACCATGCAGAAGTTTTTCTTGGATTTCGTGCTACAAGTGTGCTCGCATAACGACGCTAGTGATGTAGTACCCGCAGCTAACAGTTTCATGAAGAAAATCAACCTAAATTGCGAGCTCATTGAACCGTATTTTACCAACATGAAAATGTTGAATTTTTCAAAAACGAAGGTAAACAATTTTCATTGCAGTTATTGATTAGTACTCGCGTATTTTCTGATCATCAGTAGTCAGCGAAAAAAAGTCAGTAAGACGAAAATTTATGAAAATTTTAGGTTGGAATGTCGGGTCAAGATTATTATTCTGCTGGGCACCCTCATTGTTTTCTTTTCCCTTTTTCTTGATTAAAAAAAAAAAAAGTTGATATACTTTACACCATAATATTTTTTACACATTATAGTTTTTTTTTTTCTTGAAGAAAAAAATAGACAGTCAAAACTCGATGAAAAAATCCTTTCGACCTATTTTATTTTCTAAAATAAGTGAAGAGTATGGAAGGAAGATCATTTTTGATTCTATTTAATCTTTTATGATTTTTAAATGCGTCTCTTCAGATTTTCCCCGACTGTACGTTATTGTTTGAAATTTGTTCTAAAATCGTGCCTACTATATTTCAGAATTCGTCGGCTGTGCGTCGAAGTACCGACGACGAACCGAGTGTTTTGCGAAAGCCGGAGTGGAGGATGGGAATCGCATTATTGGAATTGATGCAAAATAAAAAGAAACTATATAACTGTCACCTAATCATTCCGTCGTTATTCGCGGTGCTTGAAAAATGTTGCGAGGTCGACGATTACTTGCCTATGGAGTACGCGAAGCAGGTGTGCCTTTCGTGTATACTGAATTGTTTGCAAAAAATGACCACCTCGAAGGACACCAAGCAACTGGAAGCCCTGTTCAACGTCGAATTAATCGTCAAGTGTATTCGTATGTCGCCGAACCCGCAAACGCATCATCATGCGTTGCTGCTATTGGCGCATGGGACCAGCTTCGCTCCTAATCAGGTGCTGCACAATATCATGGCGATATTCACGTTCATGGGTTCGTCGGTGCTGCGTCAGGACGATGCTTTTAGTTTGCAAATTATTTCGAATATTCTGGAAACGATAGTGCCCTTGCTCGTGAAGAGGGTGGACAGCCAGAAGCTATCGAAATCGGCTATCGTCAATGTCTTAAGAGTATTTGCGGCTACCATTCCAGACATACCAGACCATCGACGGATTCCGCTGCTGATGAAATTGATGAAAATTCTGCATAACGGCGAATACACGTACCTCCTGGCGATACTGTCGATGGCCAATTGTTCCAAGTCAACGGTTCCATCTAAATCGATGTCTGCGAAATGCGTGGAAGTGTTACAAGAACTTCTGCTGAAGTTTCCATCCCATATTTCGCTAACAACTGTACAAAAAGTTATTTCTTACGTCAGTGAATTACCTCATAATCTAGGTAGGGCTATTGTTTTTTCACATTCTTTGACGGAACTTTATAAATTTTATATATGCTTAATTTATTCTTCGTGCCATTCGCAGATGATAAAAGTATCAAATTAGAAGCAGAGAATAAGGATCTATTTGATTTGGAGAAACATTCGAATAAGGAATTATGTCACTTCAAATATTTGCTTTTGAACTTCACGGCCACTGTTGTTTCGGGGCAGAAATTCATAGAACAGGTGTGTGGTATTTTAATGAGCTAAAAATATTTGTTCGGGTTTGTTTATTCATCGTCCGTTTTCCTGAGTCCATTCTCCCAATAAGCCTTTTTCCCTTCACACAAATTTCTGTAAATGACAAATCCTAATTTTTTTCTTATTTTATTTGTTTATTGCTTTAGCTCTGTGGAAGAAATGGTTATTGCTTTATGTATAGCCGATTATTAATTTGTTTCAGATATCTGTACTAGAAATGGACGATTTACTGTCATACGAGTCACATTTCAAAGGCATCATTGAGCAGATTATACTTTACATCAGAGGAATTCTCGATTTTACGGCCACATCTAAAGTCGCATTTGCCAAGTACTGGAAAGTAATGATTTCGCTAGCTCTTGAAATTTTAAATAAGGTAATTAAAAATGTTGAATGTTTTAAAACTCGAAGAGCTAGTAGCTGTTCCTCAATTGGGAGCATTGAAATATAATAATTTATTTTATTTTTGCAGGTAAACGCCTTGTTAACGTGTGAAACATTTGTTATCGTCATCAAAGATCTGATTGAACACGACTGTCTTTTGGTACAACGAAAAAGTTTGGAATTGTTGAACTGGAGGTTACAAGCGGCCAAGGAAGGAACGCTCAAAGACGATTTCTCGCCAAAGAGCTTGACTTCTTTAATACCATCTCTGATGAAAATTATCAACACAGTTGCAGACGATGCTGACGACAATAATGTATCTCAGGACCTAAAACTAAACCAACAAACTGCGTTGATTTCTATAAAATTGTTGGTGAAGCATTGTAGTGCTTCTGGCTGTATTCAGCCATTCAAGCAGGTGAGTAGTTTCTTTAAACTTATCCACGCCGAATACCTGAAAAATTATACGCCTGTAAATAATTTTTACGTTTGGATTTTTTCCAGGTTTTATCTCGGTTAATTCATCTTCAGTCTGAAAATATGAACGAACACGTTTTAGCGTCTCTAATTCTGTGTGTGGCTGAATTAATGGCCAACCTGAGAGTTCAAGCTATTGACGGGCTGCCTAAATTCATTCCATCTCTGATATCATTATTTAAACCGTATCAAAATAAGTTAGTACTCAATTTCTACCACTTAGTTGTCTTTAGAAACCGTCCCAGTTGATATAATGCTAAACATTTTCATAATTTTCTTTACAGGGATGTTGCGCCGAACGACGTCATTCTCATTTGTATAATTACAGCCCTTCAGAAAATTGTCGAAACGTTGCCTAATTTCCTCAGTCCATATTTGGAGTCCATTTTATTCGAAATTTCTCGAATTACGATTTTACTGAGCGACAATAAATCCGAGAACAAATCAGAAGATAAACCATTTGGACTCGTCCATAAACTTAATCTCATCGAGTAATTATTTTTATAAATTAATTCAACGTATTTTTATGCCAGTCGTTAGTCGTTACCCCCTGGAATTTTTCTTCCCTATAGGAAGTAATTGAAACGCTTCTTCGAAGATTGATAAGTTACTCTTATTTCGAACTTTTTGGTTTTAACCTTTCATTTCATTTTTTTTTTTAAATTCAATTCTTTGGTACCTACTTGAAAAAGTTGACTGTCTCTCTTTTTAAATTTACTTTATTGGAAATCTAGTCCTAATTTCATTTGTCTACGAATTTTTCCAGCAAAACTACCGATAGATAAATTTTGTGCTCACTCAATTATTTCCATTGGTCTAATTATTTTGTCAAATCAAGAAACCATTTTCTAGAATTTGATGATTTTTTTTCAGACAAAAAATTGCTGCAGAAGTGCCATCCAGAGTTTTGTGGCCATCGATATCAGCTAGTTTTGTGCGGGCATGCGAAAGTCGAAATTTTAACTCGATAAAACCATTATTAAGCATTTTGGTCGCTAGTTTCCCCAGAAATTGTCAGATCTCGCCAGAATTAACGTCTATATTTCTATCAATGTTTGACTTCCGCTGCACAGCCAACTCAGCGACCAGCGACGATATTTGCTTAGTTGAAAATTACTGCATCGAAGCGCTGTGCAATATCGTTTTGAAATGTTCCGAATCCACTTTCCGACCATTTTACCATAAGCTTTATGAGTGGGGTGTTATTGCATCCAAAGATCAGCTGAAGCGTGATCGAATTCTCACCTACTACAAGTAAGAAAACGTGTTCTTCATCGATGCTTAGGTAGTGAATCGGATGTAACTTTAGTAAACCCTATTTTTATGTGTATCTAGAATACTGTGCTCGCTGTCAGAAAGTTTGAAAAGTATATTCGTGCTATTCGCTTCGAATTTCGTACGTAATGCCGTGGAATTATTGGATAAAGAAAATATTTCAAAAAGTGGACAGAACAAAAAAAAGTCGTACATCGATGACGCAGAAAAATGTGTATTACTAGTCGACTCGGTTTTGAAAACCCTACACAACGTATTTAAATATGATACTGTCAAATTTTTGACGAAAGATCGGTTCAATTTATTATTGGAACCTTTGGTTAATCAGGTATGTTCATTGTGAAATGCCAACTTGAAATTAAAACTATAGTTTTTTTTTCTATTGCTTCCTTTAATGTTTATTTTTTAGATTGAGAATACTGTAGGTGATTATAAATTACGAAGTGAAGAAATTATTATACCTTGTATCGCAAGATTTGGTGCTGCAACATCTGACGATTCTCTGTGGAAGCAATTTAATTATTTAGTTTTATTGAAAACGAGACATTCGTCGCCTGAAGTACGTTACTCTGTTCTGTACATATAATTAGAAGTATGCTATGCAAACAGCAGGCATTTAATATTGTGACTTGTTGCCCAGGTAAGGCTGACAGCTTTGGAAACGATATGCACCTTCGCCACTCACCTAGGCGATAATTTCTTACCATTTTTGCCCGAAAGCGTTCCATTCTTTGTCGAGTTATTGGAAGATGAGAATGAAATGGTTGAAAAACAATCTCATAAGGCTGTGCAAAGGCTGGAGCAGACGTTGAACGAATCTGTGCGAAGATATTTTTAAACGAGTACATTCTGATTTTGTAAATTATTTTTCATTGTTGAATATTGATGTGCATAAAAGTATTTTTCAATAGTTGAGAATGCATTTATAATTGTCGTTTAGTGAATAAAAATTATATCAGTAAAGGTCGAAGGAAATGTAAAACCTCATTTTGAATTTAGTAAGTTTATCTCGTCTCGATTCACTTTTGTCTTTTTCCTCTTTCCAACTGCATTTTCCTTCACGACGGGATCCTCTTCCGTTGTGTAACTTATCGATACCAAAATCGAAAATGTATCTTTCTATCACAGTTTTGTTTTCCTCACTTGGGCAGTTAACACTTCGCCCAGCCCCCCTGCCTCTCAGTCGGACCATCGATGACACACATGCTCAGTGTTCTCAAGTTTTTTTTCTCTCGTTATCCGTGATAAAACTTGCATGAAAATTCGATGAAAATTTAATCTAGTCTTTCATTTACATTAGAGTTGTTTCATGAAGAATTGAAGTTCGTTTCAGGGAACAGTTCAATGCTTTAATTTTTCAAGAGACACACGTGTGTCGCAGCCTCGTACGTTATTTTAATCGAAAAATGTAGTTGCAATTGTTCGAATTTTTCAATTACGGTTTTACCCTTTAATGAAACTTCACTCTTGATATCGTTGCTGCAAAATTATTTTACCAATGATAGATTTAGCTAGTTTTAATATTATTGAAAAAATTGGATCCGGTAGTTACTCGACTGTGTACAAAGCTCAGCCAAAGGTACTCATTTTCTGATACAACCTGTCCATATCATTATATTCTAAATACTCTTATATATTATTTATGAATTATAGTCTGGATTGAAAGAATATGTAGCAGTAAAAGTTGTGGAACAAGCTCGCTTATCTGCTCGTGGCAAAGATGACATTGTTACAGAAATCAAAGTTATGAGAATGCTGAAACATAAACACATCGTTGAAATGAAAGATTTCAAATGGGATGCAAGGTAAGACCTATTTTCTAACAGGCATGCATGAAATTTTTTAAACTAAGACTTCGTTGACTTACAGTAACATCTATATCATTATGGAGTACTGCGATGGAGGAGACCTCTCCACATTTATCAAGAAACGATGTAAACTGTCCGAAAAAATATGCCAGAAATTTCTGCAACAGCTTGCCCTTGGATTACAGTTCCTTCGTTCGCACAGTCTTAGTCACTTGGACTTGAAACCACAGAATCTACTATTAGTTACCAAACCGAAACTCTCTTTAAAAATTGGTGGTAGGTGCTCGTATTCGTGCACGCAGCGAATGGTAGTCGTAAAATATTTGAATACTGTTGTCGTTACAGATTTTGGATTCGCTCAGTTCCTAAATGATGATACGCAAAAGAATTCGATCAGAGGTTCTCCTCTATACATGGCTCCTGAGATGTTGCTGAATAAAACGTATGATGCGAAAGCTGATCTTTGGTCTGTCGGTGTGATTGCTTATGAATGCCTGTTCGGGAAAGCTCCGTACTCGTCTGGATCTTACGAAGAATTATGTATTAGGATTAGAGCTAAAGCACCTATTGTGGTTTGTTATGTTGATTTTATTTGAAGAGCTACATTGTAATACGGGCTAGATGCCAATTTTAACTGAAGAAGTAAGAACAAAAGATCAATTTCATCTCTCATTAGACCACACTTGAACAGAATAAGTGGATTTTAAGATATTTCTAATCGAATTCCTCACCATTTGTATTTGACAAATTTTTATTACTATATGAAAATTTTGGTTAAAGTAGCATACAATGTTACTTTTCCTTTATATTCGATATTTTTGAGTAGAATACTAGAAGCCCTTAATGTCTTTGAAAATTAATCGCAGAACTAGCCAGTTGAGTTAACGATCTGGTTTATCATTTTAGATACCAGATCATACTCGCTTGTCCGAAGAATGCAAAGATTTTCTACGTCGTTTATTACAACACGATCCGAAATCTAGAATGAACTACGAAGACTTTTTCCAGCACTCTTTTCTCAATTTAGAGTACGTACCCTCTGAGACTTCGTACAAGAAAGGCATGAAAATTCTCCGCGAAGCTGAGCATTTGGATAGATTCGGTCGAAATGTCGAGGCTTTCAATAAATATTGCGACGGCCTTCGATATTTATTTCCAGTTTACGATGGTAAAATATTTTTTCGAATGTTATTATGTAAATGTCTACTCGTGTTTTTATAAGTAATTATTTGTGAATCAGATGAAACTAATTGTGACAAAAAATCTGTGCTACGATCTCAAGTTTGTCGATATACTCAGAGGGCTGAGGAACTGAAATGCACGTTGTCTTTCAAGTCCGAAATCCAAAGCAAATCGTCTTCTTCGTCTTCATCATCTCCACTCGTGAAAGATCAAAAAAATAAATCATCTGGATCTTCGAATAGCTCGTCTGCAACCAGTGTCGATGAAGTTGATTGTGGTGCACCTTGTATGAGCAATGGTCAGAATAGCTCTCTCAGACAACTATGTAAGAATATTATTTTTATGTAATTTCATACTCACAGACTTGAGAGAATTTTGGTCAAAAACTCATTGATGCGAAAGGATTTTTTTGAAAATTTATTGAAACAATAAAAAAACCATTCGTTGCCAGATAAATCGTACCTAATCGAAAAGTTGGACTTGGTACTATGTTAGACTAGGTACATGCAAATTTTTACGTACGTCTGATAGATTTTAAAAATATTTTGTGGTCCTCTAAAGCCAGACCTTGTCTAACCATATGTCCCTCTTTTTTTTGTACTTACGAAAAATATGAAAAAATTAGATTCATCTCTCTTTAAATTCATTCGGATACTTTTACTTATTCTTGAAAATGTTGACGCAATATCTTGATACTTTTCTTGAAAAGTTCAACCCTAAAATTCTTGGTTTTTCAGTTTTATTATTTGAAAATTTTAATTTTCTCATCTTGGTTCACATTTTGAAAAACTACCCTATCGAAGTACTATTTAAAAGCGAAAACTAACCAGAAAAATGAATTCTATTTGTGAAAAATACTCTTCTCCAGTGGAATTTCTCTCGAGAATCTGATTGTATTGTTTATTGTAAAAATTACTCGAAATATTGAATTTCCTCAATAGTGTCAATGTGTTCACGTTCGCCAAACTTGAGCGCGGCGCTCGAAATAGCAATAAATGCCCAAATGTACCTGGCTGAAGGTAAATATGAGCTTGCATTGGAAAAGTTTCAAAGTAGTCTGGGCATTTTAATACCCGCCTTGCCTGAAGAACCGAACGGGAAGCGAAAAGAATTACTGTATCGTCAAGTAAGGAAACCCATGTTTCCCATTAAATCGCGGTTATTGTTCGAATTATTCCTCTATGATCATTATTTTAGATTCAAGAGTGGATGAAACAAGCTGAAAGTGCTAAGTCATTGCTGTCTGTGAAGCGAACTGACGAGAATCCTCACGCAGCTGATGACTATAAAGGTAAAAAAAAAAAATTTCGTAATTTCGTGCTTCTTAGATTCCTCAATACTAAAAGTTGAATAGTTTTTTTTTTTTGTTTTTTTTTCCATTGTTTTGTCAAAGCAGATGTAATCTTTTTGTTTTTATTTTGGAAGTTTGTTTTCGATTTTGCGTTTTTAGAAAATTTTTTTCGTAAGTTTAATTTTCTTACATTTTGCAGAAAGTTTGAAGCTACCACCTTTTTGTTCCTGTTTTTGGATTTTAATTTTCTTTCTTTCGCTTTTTTTTTTTTCTTTCTTACATTAAGTTTTTTATACCTACTCATTTTTTGCTGTAATAATACGAGTTCCTGTACTGTAACGTAGAACTTTCTCGAATTTGTCATGAAAAGTTTGTTTCATCGGCTTCATTTTTGTAAACTTGATAAGACTGCTAATGTACTAATAAAGCGGTGATTTTAGATATTATCTTTGGTAGTTTTTCAGTGAAAGTTATTATCATTTATTTATTTGTCTCACATAATATTCTTTTTATGACATCCGCTTTCAAGTAATCTTTGCTAATGGTAGAAAACTTACTCGGGCCTGTTAAAAGTGTTTTGCAAAGAAATGTTTCACTGTTTCGCAATAAAGAATCGTTCCACTGTTCCAATAAACAGTTTATCAAACATTTTATGAAGCCTCCAAAGCTGTAATTTATCAACCTGAATCAAGCAACTGCTGAAGAGTAAAATAAATAAGTCTAGAGAGAAAAGGATTAATTCTTGATATAAGTTGAAGTTGAATCGTCAGAGATTCTTCGATCTTTATTGGGCATTTGGAGCAAAATATAGAGAAGCTCGATTCGAGGTCCCATTTTGTCACTGGCTTTCAAAGTTACGAAAGTCATATGGGAATCCCATTTTATTTTTAAGTCGCCACATTAAAAACTTGCAGGAATTCAATGCAAGTTGGTACAAGAATTCCCTCCACCAAAAAAAAAGTCACTAATCTGTTCAAAAAATCAGTTTATCTTTCAGAAATGGACTTGAAAATTTTGTGCTACTGCGAAATTTAAATTAATTTCTATAATTAATTTGGCCGCCATTTTGTCCGACGCCCTATGTACAGCCAAGAATTTTTTCTTTCGGTAATCATTCTTCATTTTTCTTTGTTACAGAAGCTTGTGTTATTCAATAAGTAGAATGTTTCCCTTGCAACTTGATACCGATAGTTCTGATCTCACTCGAAGGTACCGTAAGTAACCTTTGACATGACCGGCTTTGTGATATTTTTCATTGAAATAAAGTTTTGTTTTGTGCTGCTCGATTATTTGTTTCCCAGCAACCAAAGGTTAAGGTGAACTTATTAATTTGCCAAATTGTCAGTCTCATTCGATTTTGTAAACTCACTCATACTGCAGCTTATTCACGAATCGATATTTCGTAAAAAATTATTCTGATCAAGTGGGCATATAATTTAGTTTGAACTTTAAACAGACTACATGAAAAGTAACTTTTTTTCTCTAAACTTATTTTCAGTTTGCATAAATCTCAGCATCGTTTTCATCAATGTAAAGATTAATAAAAACCAACCAAGGGTTTGAAAGATGATTTTCAATAAATTTTCATCAAATGGCGATAATTTTTTGAAAAAAAAATTGCACGTGAATTTTTAAAACATTTTTTTTAATAATACTGACGAATAAGTCTCAAATTACAAGGGCTATTTTATACAGACTTAATCATCTCACACAGTAATGAACAAAACGTGCCATTTCAGACTAGAGGAAATGACAAAAAAAAAAGTCTGAATATACGGCGATAAATGACGCCCTAAAATAAATGAAACCGACTTGAAATTCGTTCAGGTACAAAGAGAAAGAATACAGCGACAAAACTGGGAGTTTAAAGATAAAAGAAACAGAGAGAAGAAAAATCACATAAAAATATTTTCTAAATTACTTTCGTCAGTATACATACACTCGTCGACAAAACTTATTCGACTAAAAGAACATATTTATAACCTAGATTTGGAAAAGAACCGATAAAAGAGAAAAAACGAAAAAAAACACGTGAGAATATACCTTAAATTTACTCATACTTCCGTTGCTTGGAACGGAGAAAAGTCCGTTAAAAATAATCGTAATAATAAAGGTAAAGGAAATTCTTAAACGAACGTATAAAATGGGTGAAGGAAAAACTGTGACGAGGGACAAATTAATAAAAATCACAAAATTACATTCTTCGCACGAAACGGATTACAACGTCCGATTCGGTGCAAACACAATGGGAAAAAAAAAGAAGGTAAAATATCTAAAAATAAAAGGATCAAGAAAAAGAATACAGAGCACCATCCGGTTTTAAGAATAGAACCATCTGTTCTTGGTATCGAATTGCCAACTGGTTGGAACGTACTTGTTGTAATTGTGCACGATACCGTCTTTCACACGTTTGAACTGCGTTTTCCACTTGGTCGAGAACTTTTTAAAATTCTCCTTAAACTGCTCGGTCGTCGGCTTCGAACGCCGTTTTTCGTCTTTCGTCTTATTCTTACGCTCTTTAGAGGATGAGGAGGAAGACGAGGAAGACGACGACGACTGCTCCTCTCTCATGAACTGACGTTTGTACTCGCCGAATCGTTTACGAAATTTCTCGCGCGCCTGTCCCAGTTTCAGGATCCAATCGCCGCTGATGGTTGTTTCGTAGTACTGGCGCAGTTTGGCGCGCGCCTCGTTCATGTTGAAGAACCAGTCGCCGCTGATCGTTTTCGCTGGCGACTCTTCCTCGCCGTCACCGTCGACGGACGCAGGCGTCTTCGACGACGCATCCTCTTCGGCAGTCGTTTCATCGTTTTCGGCGGACGACGGTGGCTTATCGACTTCAGCGCCGGCATCTTGTTCGTCACCGACGAGCTTCTGTTCGGCCTCCATACGCTGCTCCGCATCCAGGCACAGCGTGTAGAAGTTCTCGAAATCGGCTTTGAACTTGCGGATCAGCGACTTGAACTCGGCGACCATTTTGAACGCTCTGGCGTCCGCTTTTTCGACGTTCGCCTGACTATCGGCGCCGCCGGACGGCGCATCCGTTTCGACGGCCGCATCCGCCGGACGCTGCTGGCGTTCGGCGCGCCAACAGGTTTTCTGCGGGGCGCCAGCGTCCTCCTTTCCGGCGTCGCCTTCGGCACGAGAAGCGCCGCCGCATTCGGCCGAATCCGACTCGGTGCAGAAATCCGATCGATAATGTTTGCTGAGATGGTCGCAGTCCTGGACGAACGCTGCGTCGGATGCGGCCGCCGACTGAACGGGGGCGGCATCCGGCGCAACGGCCGAACGCTCCTCAGCTGCCGGAACCAGGTCTTGGTACACTTTGCGGTAGAACACTTCGGCGTGCAGGTTCACCGAGATGAGGTCGTAGTGGTAGAAGATTACGTTCACCTTTCGATTGGCGTCGAGACAGGCGATCGGCAGCTTATCGTCGGCGATGGATAGATCGCACTGCGCAATTCGATCGGCGGCCTGCAGCAGCGATAGCATCGATTTGGGTAACAGCGACGGTTCCGGACTGTGCTGGAAGAAGTTGTGCACGTTCAGGATGTACACGTTGTCGCGCACCATTTCCATAAACTGGTACAACGCTTTGTTATTGGCCAGCAGGCGTCTGCCATCCTCGCGATAACGGTCGAAGAACAGCGTGATGGAAGCGAGGTCGCGTTTAAAGAATTCTATACAAAAAATCAGAAAAATGTCTTTAATCAACTCTTAACTGAGGATGCAGTGTAACTCTTTTGAGATGGCGACATGAATTTTGAACCAAAATATTTTCAAAAGTACTATAACACGTAAATATTAGATATTTGTGTAATTTATTTTCTCTGCGCAGAAGATACATCTTCCAAAACCTTATCAGTTTCTCGACTGTCAAAAAAATTAATTGAGATTTTTTATTTTCTTTCATATAGTTATTTGGCAGGCGAAAAAATTGAAGAAGTACCGGTCTCCATTTTACGAAATAGATAGCCATCAAAAAGTAAAATGAAATAAAAATATTTAAAAACAAAATAGTACCCATGTTCCTCGGCATTTCTTCGATTCTACTATTGAAATCTCGGACAATATGCACCATAAATTCTGAAAGAGAGTATTTACAATATTATAAAAGTGAAAATTATGATATCAATAATTCTAGCAGCCATTTACTTTTATTAAAAATTTTATAAAAATGGATCGTTTCCCATCAAAGCAAAATATTTTAGTTTAGCTGTTCAAATAATAACTTATCCCAACTTAATGATTCAATATTTGTTAGCTTTTCGTATGATTTTCAACAAAATAAAATAAAATTCACAAAAAAAAATTACTAACCACTAAAAAATACTAAAAATTTCCGTAAAAAGGTTTAAAATTAGAAACAGCTGTGTTTTCTACAACACTAGGTAAACTTTTCAAAATTTATTGCATCATTGATTCAGTTGATTAGAAGCTAAAATAATTTTTACTCCACAATTTTGATAAGATTTTTATCGTTTACGATAAAACAATAGAAAATTTCTTTCTTGGTTAGTATATTGGTAGGCAACAAAAAAAAAAAAATCAAACCAAGAAAATATATTTTTCTCCACTACAAAGAGTGACTCATCTTAATTATCATAAATTGCTTACCCATCGCAGCATCGTTAGCCTCTTCGACACTAGGTCTGGGAGGAGGACGACTGAATCCAGTATAAATAAAATCTGAAAACAAACAAAATACTCGATAATGATGAAATAGTTACTCGACTAAAATCATACAAAGATTTTGTTTTGAAATTCGAACCAGCGAAAATATCTTCTATAACGCCAAGAAATTCTTTCTTTACTAGGTACTTATCGTTTTAGTTGAAAGAAAAAAAATCGTGAATCACAATATAAGAATTTTTCACGACATTCGTTCAATGTCAGTCAAGGTGTTCTCAGAAACAAATAGAAGATATTCGCATAGCAGACGAAAATCAACAATTTCAGTATGTATTTAGACAAAGACCTACGCATCATCTACTTAATAAGCGAAATATTAATAAAACACTTTAATAATGATCTAAAAAATCTTTAGGAGACCTTATTACTTGTATACAATTATGCTTATGTTTTTGATAATTTGAGAAGAATCCTTTTGTTCTCATCATACAAATAACTGCTAAGCAAATTCAAGCGTATATTATCCTCAGTTTAGCTCTAATAATACGAGTACCTAGCTGAATTTTCCGCTGATAAAATTTTTTTTTCTCGAAAAAGTAAAAGCACAAAAAATATGAAGCGAAAGACTTCGTAGTAGTTTAGGTAATTCAATCCTTCAGAATTATTGAGTTTTGAAACAGTGTGAAAAAATGCATTTGAGCACTCATTTGGTTTCAAAATAATTGTTTACACCACGAAAATATGGATTCGATTACAAAGAAAAACGATGTTATCATGTTCTACAGCATGAATTAATTAAATTGTGTCCTTTGAAATTTGATACAAATAGAATAGTTGAAATAAACTTCTCCTGGAAATGAACTTTTATAAAAATTTGCAAAATTTCGAAATTCTCAGGACAGAATGAAGAATTGTCCACTATTTAAGTAAAATTTTGTTAGCACAGTAATTATTTTTACGAGAAAGACGATATTAATATTTTCTGACTCACCTCCTAAATAGAAGAGTAATACGAGACTAGCAAAAAGGGCGCCCACCAACAAACAATCGGTTATCCAGGGCCTTATATTAGTTTTGGAAGGTGGAATGCTGGACTCAACCAGAAGAGCTTCTTCAACTGGTCGCAGTTCCAAGGAGGGATCCGAATCTACTTCGTCAGACGTCTGCACATGCTTATTAGCCGTAATCAAACTCGTAGTCATCAATATATTCTGTCCATTTGCGTCGGTTTGAGAGTCTGAAAATTGCATCACGTGAACCTTGTACAATTTTCAATAAACTCAGAATACAAAGGGTCTAGCAGGATAAGATAGGTGAAATGACCTTTTTCGAATTTCGACCTGAAACTTGGGGGTCAGGTTGACCATGATGAAAAACTAATTCAGCCCAAATTTCAGCCCCCCACCTCAACTGCTTGCCCCCTGGGGAGTGAAAATGTGTTTTGGCCATTTTGAAGGTTTTTTGCCCATAACTTTTTTCATGATTGTTCATGTGATTTGAAATTTTCATAGTGGTTAGTCCTCTATGAGCTCTATCTACCACCGAAATTTCGCGGTTCCAGCTCCAATAGTTTTCCAGTAACTCCAGCTGGAAATTTTGGAGCTTTTTACCCTATGGAGTCTACAAGTTAAAATTTTCACTGATGATAGCTTATCTAGTCTACATTACACCCATATAATTTGTTTTCCAAAATTCAGGGTGGACAAGGTAGTTTTTTGGCATTGAAATATCAGTTTTTTCATATTTTCATAGTAAATCTCCCATTATATAACTACACCAAAAGCATTACTTGCACATCAGTGCACCAATTTCATTAAATGGTAGCTACTAAGCCTAATCTCCCACAAAGTGACAGTGCTATCATCAGTGAAAATTTTAACTTGTAGACTCCATAGGGTAAAAAGCTCCAAAATTTCCAGCTGGAGTTACTGGAAAACTATTGGAGCTGGAACCGCGAAATTTCGGTGGTAGATAGAGCTCATAGAGGACTAACCACTATGAAAATTTCAAATCACATGAACAATCATGAAAAAAGTTATGGGCAAAAAACTTTCAAAATGGCCAAAACACTTTTTCACTCCCCAGGGGGCAAGCAGTTAAGGTGGGGGGCTGAAATTTGGGCTGAATTAGTTTTTCATCATGGTCAACCTGACCCCCAAGTTTCAGGTCGAAATTCGAAAAAGGTCATTTCACCTATCTTATCCTGCTAGACCCTTTAATAGAACTCACCAATTTTTGTTAAAGCATAACAAGGTCTAGCAACTTCACGTTCAAGAATAACGATACTGTCGTCATCGCTGACATCATACTTTTCCATACTCTGGCTCACCAAATGCCAATCGTCAAGCACTCGATTAGATTTATCGTAATCTGAAGTGTCAAATTCACTGGGCGTCGTTGATTTAGGCACTTCATCAGACGAAATGACGTTCAAATCACCAGGCGAAACGACGTTTACGTCTGAGCTATCAGTTTCATAATCGATCATTTCCATAGCACTCACAATCATCATTTCATCTCCGATTTTCACATCAGATTGTACAGGGTCAGAGGTGGGATGGGTTTGCAAAAATTCGTAGTCGCAGCTTGAATCTGAACCATCATTAGCTGAGTTCTCAGATTCGGTACTAGTACTACCTTCGTCACTGGGCATCACAAAGTCATTCAGATCCATTGTTGCTGGGCACACTTCATTGACAGTGTTCTCGGGGTTCATCTTGGTGACTGAAAGGTTAACAAAAGTATGACATTGGTAACGAAGGACATAGGCCATACACCGTATGATATTCAGATTGATTAAACATGATATACGTTATAAAAAAAGAAAAATAATAATGGATTGCAAGCAATTATGAACTTACAAAAAGCAGCAAACAAATGATCAAAAGTCGAAAAATTCACAAAGAATATTTTTATACATTGATCCACAAATTTACATGGTAATTTTCCAGCACAGAGGGAAATTACACTTCGAAAGTAGACGAAATAATTTACGAGAACCTACTGATGAAAAATTTATCGACAAGGAAAATATTGAACTAATTTTGAAATTTTCAAGTTTTTACAAATTTTTAATTCGAATATTCGAATGGTGAGAAATGAGACGAGAGAAAAGAAAAATACACAAAGAGATAGAAGATGGAAAATCAAAATAAAAACATGGCACGGCACACTCCTGAAGAGAGGAAAACATAAACAATACAAATATAATGGACCTGCGGTGGAGTGGTGGTGTATTGGCTCCACCATGAGCAACAAAGACAGAATGACGCATTGACGTGAAGAGCAAGAAGAGAAAAACGAAAAAAAAATGAGACATGCTAATTGCTATCAACCTTAGCGCACTCTTTTGACATAAATATTTTTCTCGGTTTTGATTGGCTGAAAAGAAATTTTTTGTTTTGTTTTGATAGACAAGATACGAGATGATACAAGATAAGTGGCATGAATTAAATTTAAGAATATTACAAAAGTTCTTCGTTAGTGTGTAAGTTTCTGTAGTGTAGTGGTTATCACGTCCGCCTCACACGCGGAAGGTCCCCGGTTCGAGCCCGGGCAGAAACATTCATTTTCTTTCTTTTCACGATATTTTTTATTGTTTTCGTGAAACTTCTGCATTGTGAAAGATTATTTTGCCTTCATATTTTATTTTCTAATTTTAGTGCTTTTTCAGATATCGGCAAATAAAAGCGGCGCCGGATTCGAGGTATAAATTGACCAACAAATTTCATAATGGCTGCTCTGGAGAGTTTTGTCAATCGTATCCTTTTCATTTCTACTGTAATAGATGATATTGAATTAGCATTTTCGAATTTCAATACTGATTTCTCATATATGGAGGTTTCCTTAACCTCTTTTCAGATACCGTAGGTATTATAACAGCCGATGGCAGACACTTTGTTGTGAGTATCTTTTTCATCATACGAGGGTAGTGTTTTCTGGTTTTACGGATCGTTACCAATATAAACTTGATATTTTTCAGGGGACTCTGAAGGGATTTGATCAGACTTTGAACTTGATTTTGGATGACAGTCACGAAAGAGTGTACAGTGTAACTCAAGGAGTTCAGCAAGTCGTTCTTGGACTTCATATCATACGTGGAGATAATGTGTGAGTTTTTAATATTTCTGTCATTTCTAAGAACTGTACTAAATACTTGAACTATATTTCCAATGTCTTACCATTGACATTAACCGTGGTTCGCCGGTGTTTCTATTTTTGTCTACCGGCTACCCTAATAACCAAATAATAACAGCAAACAGCGTGAATATAGTAAGCAACGACGAGAAGTGTTCTTGGGTCCCTTAGATTCATACAAAAAGAGAGAGTATACTTGCAATTCTTTCCAAGTACTTATTTCATTTTTTTCACTACTTTCACTCAAAATTAGATAGACCTCTTCATTCTGTTTCGCATCTTGAAATTAGAGCAGGAATTTTTATTACTACTCGTAAGAAGCCAACCGAACGACAAATCCCTTGAAGAAATTCATCAGATTTTAGCAATATTTTCATTTTTTATAAATATTCGAACTTGTAAAATGACAAAAAAGTCATCTTTGTATTGATGTTCAGTAAAATGATGAGTATTCACAATTTCACTTGAAATCATTTAGGGCATCTTATATAAATACTTTTCTACCTATTTATCTCTTTTTTATTGCTCCTCAGAGTCATTGTTGGCGAAGTTGATGAAGCGATTGATTCTCGAATTGATTTCAGTAAAATACGAGCCGAGCCTTTACCATCGATTGTTCATTAATGTAAGGCATATTATTTTGTGAGTATTGTAAATTGAAATTGCCTCTTTTCTTTTCTATAAGCTCTTACGCATAAGATTATGTCAAAGAATTAATTTTTAATATAGTTGTTGAATTTTTAATGTTTTTAATATTTCTTAGAATGGTCGAGAAAATAATCCTTTAAGCCTAAAAATCAACCCTTAAAAAGTAATAGTAACCATGACACGGGTGAAATTATTTTTTTCTACTTTGCTAGTTGTTCAGGAATGTTTTTGATTAATTTACGCTTCAGCGTAGAACATTTTTCTAGAGAATCGTAAAAATGATTTCCGTAATAATTAATTTTTCTTCATGATTCGTATGAATTTATAGTAATTTCCGACTTATTGATCAAATTTTCTCTTCTGTAATTTGTGTGAACATTCTTCTCACCTTGCAGTAGATCTATTATGAAATTTTATTTTCGTACAAAAAGAAAACCATCACCAAAAAAAATGAATTTCTCAAACTTAAATATTTTCATGGGACTAAGAAAATGAATCAAGTTGTGTGATAACAGCAGTTTTAAATTTAACCGGTTTACAATAGGAGTATGTCTTGTCTTTTATTTTCGATGTTGAACTAATGAAATTAAATGTTCTCATTCGAAAACCTGATACTTTAACTTTTAAAAAAATTTCAATGTTTTATTCAAGCTTAAAGGTGAAGCAAAATACAAAGAACAATCCTATTGTAAGATGAGCTTTGAGAGAAAAAAAACAAGTTCATGGTTTTAAGAAAAAATATAGAACAAGAATTTTTTATTTGATTCCTAATCGAATAAAGTAAATAAAAGAATAATTACAAAATATCTTCGTTTTCAATAGAGTCTTTATTCTTCTTCTTGAATATCCTGAAAATGAAAGAATAAAGAATTAAAAATAATAAATACCAAATCTTTTACAAAAAAAAGGATGAGTCACATTTTTTGACCAATTCTAATAATTCTAAATGAATTAGCGTATTACTACTGAAGTTTTTTTTCTATTCTGCAAGATTTGCCAAAATTGGACTCGACCCATTTTTGCAAGAGACTGTTTATAAGCTAATGCTAGAAAAAAGTGTTTTTTATGTATATTCAACTCATCAAATAAAGATTCCTGGAGTTGTGAAAAATAGAAACGACTAAAGGAGGGCGGTATAACATCGGTAGCCTGATAATAACTTGCAACGTGACTTTCTTTTTTTTGAAAATCACTTTTTGATGACACTGGATTTGTAATTTCTCTGTGTATTTCAAAGCCCTACTGATTGGTCTGAGTTGGATGATATTTAAACCGCCGAAAATACAATTTTTTCTTGTTCACTACTTCGGAGAAAAATTTCTTCCTATGTACTGTAGAATTTTTTCTTAAAGCACAACATATTAACTTAAGTATGGCACTCCAATTAAAACGGAGCCCTTTTGTTGGCCAAATTCATGAAAAATAATTCAAGTAAATCTCTTTGTATCCAAATTTAATTTTCCATGATGGGAGAGAATTTGTGGAATCTGATACGAATAAAAGTAACTCCGACACACTCTATTTTCTACTTTCATTCCTTTCTCACCCTCCAAAAAATCTAATCGATTGTGTTTTTTCTAATATTGAAATTCTAGAATTGAAGTTAGTGTAGTAACGCAAATTTCTGCTTACTCTTTTATGTTTAAATCTCTCAGCATATCGCGACGAGCTTGTTCACGAATAGAATGTTTTGCCATCCTGTCATTTATTCTAAGAGAATTATGGCCTCCTAGAAATTGGAAGCTTTGTTTTCTTGTGGCTACGTGTCTCAGAGCATAATCCCAATTAGCGCCATTTTTCAAGTCATTCATGATACACAAACACTGAAAACACAAAAATATCATTGAAATAATAAAATCGAAAAAATACTGGAAATAAAGTATAGGAATTCGAAAAATGATTATGAGACATTTTTTTGTTCCAAAGACATATTGAACTAAACAGACTTTTAACTTTATTCTCACATTTTTTCATGGTTAATGAAACAGTCGAATTTTAGTATAAATTCATGCTATGTTGTAGAGCATAATTCTGTACCAGAATCCATCAAAAATAATTTTTTTGGCAAATAAAATTTCAAGTCCATTAGATGTACGAGAAACCGTATTCCTAAGTAAGCATAAGAAGGGTTTTTTCAATAGATTCAAATTACTTGGTTTATGGGTAGAAGTTTTGAACCTTGCGCCCAATTCAAATTTTTATCTAAAGGAAATTTGGCCGTACGTAATCCATCTCTTTGTGCTTTTGCTAGTGAAACTGGTTTATTGACTATTTCATCCACATAAGCTCCTGAAAAAATTCAATATATTTGCACATTCAAATTGAGATACATAACAAAATGATGAATAACTCGAAACGAATTGGAAAGTACCAATTATGTATATGCTGTCTCCATCATATTTTTCTAATTCTTCGTCGCAGTGAGGTGTCAAGTACACTAATTCTTTGGTCGGATATAAGTCTGTATAACTTTTTTCAGTCAAATTCAGCACAGAAAAGTCGTTTTCGGTTTGATGGAATAGTTTAGTTAAATGTTGTATTATCTTTCCCTCTGGATTCAAATTACAAAAAATTAAATTGAAAGGATTCTTATCGGCTCGATTAGACGACCACATATACAACATTTGACGAGCACATCCGTATATTTCAGACGGTTTCATATATTTTTCGTAACTACAATCGACTACTAGATCTGGGCCAAAATACATAGCCATGACTAAATCAAAATTATACTTCTGTTTCATGGTTTGTTTATACAAACGGTGAAATAAACTAGTTTCATGAAGTCCGTAGCTTATGGGTGAATTTGTGGTGACAGCTTCTCGAGGATTGCTTTCTTTCCATTCGCGATGCTTCTGAAGATCTTCCTGTCTCTCTTTCGAACGGGTGGCTTTACTTTCTTTTTTATTCTCTAGAAAATACAATTTGTTTAAATAACTTGAACGCGACTTATCACTTTTAAATTTTAAAAGTTTCCTCCACTGCGCAGCGGTTAAACATTTTGGAGCTACCAATCGTTGGGTTTGAATTTGCATGTTTAGCTCCGAAATTAGTACTTGAAGCGATTTTTTCTGGTCCAAATCATCTCCAGCGATATCGTCAATATCGACACTTGTAAATAGTTCATGAAAAGCTGGATTTTCTTCGAATTCTTCAAAAGTGTCTACATCATTACCCAATTTAGCATCATTTAAGGCACTACAAAATCGCTGCTGTTGAAGAACAGAAGGGTACTTTGAATGTTGACAAGAAATAAGTGTTTTTGGAACAGAAAATAATGAACGAGGGCACAAACGTAAAACTAGAAAACTCATTTTGAACTTTAAGAAACGATACTTGAACAATACATGAATTACTGAAGGAGTTTCAGTCTCGATGCTATTCCAATTCCAGAGATGTAAAAAAATTTGCACACGAATGTAGCTGGAGGTGGTGAATTCTTCAGCTATTGATCATCTTTCGTATAAATTATCGAATTATCTTCTTACTTAAAACGATGGTTGAAGAGAAGAAAACCTTCGAAGACATAAAAATTCAAAAAGTAAAAAGAAAAAACTCCAAACGAATTACAGAATATCCGACCGTATCATTACTATCACAGTTCACAGCATGTACAGTCTAACATGTTGGATTCATGATTTTTGATTACTATTTACTACGAGTACAATCCTCTCCTACACTTCTTTTACCATCATGTTCCTGTTCACCAACCTCCGTAGCATCCTATTTCTGAATTTCGGAAAGAAATTAGTGATGTCACAAAGCCGTGACTCATGTATACTTTTAACGCACAAATTTTGAAGAGGCCTGTTGGTCTAGGGGTATGATTCTCGCTTCGGGTGCGAGAGGTCCCGGGTTCAAATCCCGGACAGGCCCTTTTTTGAATTTTTTGTCATGGATTTTTTTTCCTCCAATTTTTCAATTATTACTATCTGGTTAGCATTTCTTCTTACATCAAAATTAAATTATTTTTATTTTTTTCCAGTAATCTTACAGCTTAGAATAGCTGCAATAGCCAATAGCATTTACACGGTATTACATTTTAGGACTTCTTCATCTGATCAACGAAGTCTTTCCTTTCTGTTTAGCAGACGAAAATTATGTGTAGTTAATCGGTTCCTAAAGAACTACGTATTTTTCATAAGTTACAATAAATTATTCTTCAAATCAGATTTTGCAACGTTATAATAAAACTTTTTACACAGCAATGTCACAAATTATTTATTCAGATTCCATATAATCTCGGAAAAAGAAGTAGAGAAATGATACAGAAACATTAGAAGATTCGCATTTGTTCGCTAATACGCGGAAAGATCATTACACCAAGAAGCCAAACGCATCGCTCTCTTGACAAAAAATCAAAAACAACGTAGAAAGAAGTTAACAGAAGTCAAAAACCGAATAAAAATGCCAAGTCGGTAAAACGTACAAAAAAGAAAGCGCAGAAGGGTACAGATAAATTGAAGTGACATTCGTAGAGTATGCTGTATGCATAAGATGACTATACTGATCAAACAGAACGAAGTTTAAGACATTCTTATTTTGATCAATGGATTTCGCTACCTCCAATAGGAATGTCGCAATATTTCATGTAAAATGACTTTCGCAACCATACTTTTGAATCACTCGTACCAATGTTTAATAATGGGGTCACGATTAAATTTAAAATTCTTCCAACATTCCACACCACCAACGGTATCTTTCGATTTGCGATTTTGTGAACGCTGAGTATTCCGCAATCTTTTTCGAGCAGATCGCGATAATTTTGAATCTACAGCAAACAACAGTAAGTATTAATCTTTTTTTCGGCTTGAGCAACTGATTTGCGACAAAACAAACTAGTTGTATTGTAAAACGGAACAAATCCAAACTATTTTTTCCGCCTCGCAAGAAAAAATGATCTATTTAATTTTGAAATTTGGAAAAACATAAAGCACTATACCGTACCAATATTTAGACTATCGAAATTCTGTTGTAATTCTTCAGTCGCCAAAATTTCGGAAGTGAAATAATTGAAGTAACCCACGGATCGGTCGAATTGTTGCGATACCTGCAATGAAAGAAAACAGAGCCAAATTATAAACAGACATTTAAGAATGCAACCCGATGGACTGAAGATTAACCCACTTTATTAACTTGCTGCTGTTTCCGTTTATCATTTTGATTTTGACACTTATTTTTAATTTTACCACAGAAATAATCAGCATCAGAACACGATTTATTACGAGATCTGTCAGTCTTTTTGTGTTTCAAAGCCACAGCACGTCTTTTTTTATCTTCAACCCAATTTATTATGCGTCTAAATCAGAAAAATAGCAGTTAATATGAAGAAATTACAGTTCTTTGTTTCTACTGTTTCACTAGGAAAGGTAATTTCTATACTAGAAAGGTATCTCTGCATGTTAGTCCATTAGATCAACGAACATTTCGACTTGTATGGATATAGAAAAGAATTGAGTAAACGAATGGAAAATTTTTACATGGCCACCTCAGCAGCTTACGAGAAAAGCTACTTGACGTCAGCCCCCATAAGCGAATATGCAAATGACAAATAGCATAAAACCAGAAAAAAATCAAGGATTTTGCTTCAACATTGCTACGTATTGCGGTAGAAAATAGGGTTCAGAAAAGTGATAATTTTATACAAGAGTTAATCGGATACTCAGGTGATCTAAAATCGCACAGTCTCAACATACGATGTAAGTACCATAAAACTAGATATAAACACCAAGAGAATAATTTAAAAAATTACAAGTAGAGGATCTGGGGTAAAGAACGCAGGTATTGACAAACTTCCAAAATGAAAAGCTAAACTCAAGACGCCCCAGAATAAGGAATCAATCTAGCATTACATTACAATAGCCTTTAAATATTTATAGTAAAATACGTATGTAATAAATAATAAAATATCTTACTTCATAAAGGGAATAACCATGTAGAAGTATCTCGGTTCGAAAGCTCGGGACTTATAAATAATATCTTTTTTCGATACAGGTAACTGTTCAATAGGAAACCATTTTGCTGCTTTAATTTCACATCGTGTTTGCGGTTCGAAAGTTATATTTCGATCAATACCGACAATGAAGTACAGCCGAATCAACTGGTCATGAATTGTTGACTCAACAAATTCATTTGCATCAATTAGGTGCGTAATGTCTATACCAGTTTCTTCAAATACCTACGAAAAAAACATCAAATTAACAAATCATTTGAGATTAGTTTTCAAAGTGACACATTATACGAACTTCTCTACAAGCACAGTCAACAGGATCTTCTTCCTCATTCATTTTTCCTTTAGGAAATCCCCATGAAGTAGCCATGTAACTCTGCACCAATAGGATGTGGGAAAGCGTTTCATCGAGTAAAACAGCGCCAAACGTGGGAACCATCAGCTTGTACTCTCGCCAATCATTGTAGATTTTATCCAAATTATTTTCATACTTCTTGAGAAAGGGTATATGCTGAAACAAACGTAACAAACGTGAAGCGCACATTACGAACACATGCCAGTAAAAGTACCAATGTTTTAGATGTTCGCTCATTACCTGAAATATGTAAAAGAAAAACTCTTTTAATTTGTAAGGTCTAAGATTCGTGTTTTGAACGCAGTAATAGTCCAAGTAGAACCAATGAGCAAGTTCAATTTGAAAAGATATTCGATTAAGACCAGATCTTTCGTGCTTAGGTATATTGATGATGAAACGACTACAAATTGAAGAAAATATGAATGAGAAAAATGGATGTATGCACTTTTGCAAGAAAGAAAGGACGTAAACATTACCTGCTCAAATCATCCAAAATATCTTCAGGTATTTTTGAATTACCTGCCATTTTTAACAAGATTTTCAAGTGCAGTCAGTTGACAAACATTGCACCTCTTCCGGTGATTTGATTTAAAACGAAAAGTCAGAAAAATTAAACGAATTACTTCAATTCTGCATTCAATTTCACATTTTGCGTTTCAAATAAAAATATTTCCGATCTCCGACTCGGGTCAGAAATACTTAACATTTTTATCACTCACATCACATCATTAAAAAACACACACACACACAATGAGGGTTCTTCAGGATAAACACTTGACTAATTACTCAGTTACTATTGGTTAGTTGTTCAAATAACGTTCGTTCATTCGAGTATTCAGTCACGTGTGCATCCTTTCTTATTTGGAACAGTCTACAATAAAGTTTTCAGTTTTCAAGAAGGCAACGCTGATTGATAAAAGAAAAGAGTATGAAGAGTGGTGACTGGAGAGTGGAAGGAAAAGGAAAAACAAAAACGTGGAAACGTGTATAGACGCTAGGTAAATCGAATATTGTACGAATTCTTTATATAATTTGATTTTTTAGCGAATTAAAAAATTGTAGAATATTAATAAGTAAACTTTCTAAATGTGTCATAACAAAATAAAGTATCAAGTAGTTTAAGTGCGTCCTTAAAATGCGTATAGATGCATGCTATTTCTGTTCCTCCAAAATGTATCCCGGCCATGGGATGCATTTTGTAAGAAACGACTGTAAAGTAAGTCATCTTTCAGTTCATTTCTCATTAATGATTATTTTTCTACTAATTTCTTTTTAATTGCTTACTCATTAGCTGAAGTAAATCTTTTCTTGATACTTGCGCTTTCTTTTTATTTTCTAATCATTGCTAAATTTTTCTCAGGTTTTCAAATTTTGTCGATCCAAATGTTTGAAAGCATTTAAGAAAAAGAAGAATCCAAGGAGAGTTAAATGGACCAAAGCGTATCGAAAAACCGTAGGAAAAGAATTGGCTGTAGATCCTTCCTTCGAATTCGAAAAACGTAGAAATGTTCCCGTCAAATACGACCGAGAATTTTGGCAAAAATCATGTAATTAATTTTTCACATTTATCTTACACTATGACTTGCATTTGTCCGATATTTTGTGTTCCTTGAAAGAATTATTCTACAAATTATTAATTGGCAATTGGAAATAATGAACATTTTTATTTACAGTGGAGGCGATAAAAAAAATTGAAGATATCAAGAGTAAACGACAGTCATCATTTGTTATGCGAAGATTAAGACAGGCAACAGCAATTGAGCAGCAAAGAGACAATCGAGAGGTCCAAATAAACAAGTCACTAATTCGAGCACCGGGTGCTAGTAAGTTGAATTCACTGCAGTCAATTTCAGACTTAAAAGTCGAAGTTTTCAGATAAGGAGTTATTCTGAATTTTACTTTTACCCTCTGAACTCAGTTTTTCAAAATAATTCCTCATTCTTTGAAGTGAAAACCTCGAGTACCAAAACGTATTAAATTAATTTGATTTGAAAACTTGAGCTAACATTATCTCGAAACTGTTGATTTTTATGCAGATCCTTCGGGTTCTCAGGTCCAAAGCCAATATTGTGATTTTGAGCTTTCGCTGTAATTTATGTTTGTTTCTCATGACGATGCCTAATGTTTATTTTCATCCGTAGATCTACCTTGGGAATTTTCTTCTGTTGAAGAGAATATCGAAAATGCCCTGGAAAAAGTTTCGTATAAAAGAAGCGATAAGAGAGTATCTATATCTGAAGAACCTTATGTTGAAGAAATTCACGAATCATCTGAAGAAGAAATGGAACTGATAGCCGAAGAAAATTAATGTGCTTAATGTCAAGTATTGTTTTCCAATTTTTAATGTCAATATTACATGCGTTACTCTTATACATACAGTTTTGTCTCTTAATAAAAGCGTGTAAAAAAGCTCGAGGGAGTCGATGTAGTTGGTTGGTAAATTGAATTTGTCTCTTGTATGAGTCCCTTGTAGTAAGTATACTACTTTATTAAGTATTTACCCTAAGCAAGCTTCATTTTAATGTTGGAGTTTATTTTTGTTGACTAAAATAGTCTGTAGGATTTTCATGGGATCCCACAATTATCGTGTTTTATTGTACTTTTTCGAGATGTTTTTCTCACTAAATTAAATTTTCATTTCAAAAAATTTATTTCAAAATTTTTGATTCGAACTAAAATGTCGGCATTTTCGCGTCGCTTCGAAAAATTCTAATTGACGATTCGAACATGAAATAGCCTTTATCGAAATAAAGAAGAAAAAAAAGAGAAGGAAAAACACACAAATGCGAGATAGTACACCGAAATCGAAAATCGTATGGAACGGTAGTCCTAGTGATAAACAAGGATATAGGGTAATAAATAGATTAAGATTCTCATCGATTTGATTCTTCAGTAGCGATTCGAAGGCGGTTGTTGCGGCGTAGAGAATTGTTGGCGAACAGCTGCTTGAGCCATGTTGGCAGCAGCGCCTCGCACGTGTTCGTTGCGCAAAAATTCGGTAGTAAATTCGGCTTGAGCCTTCGCAAAACTAGCTCCAGAGCTGCGATAAATGTTGTGAATCTGTCACAAAAGCAAACAAATTAGGTTTCGCTCTCTCAAAAACGTTTAAAAGAACATTCGATCGAAACATTACCCTGGTAATAAGATATAAATCAGCGCAGGCGGCCACACAAAATCCGATAGCCAATATAAGAGCCAATAGTCCACCGAATTTATTTCTTGCTCCTTCATTTCCCAAGATTGTCAAGGCTTTATACAGGCCACTGCGTGAAAATTGGGAATTAAAATAATGTTGTGAAAGTGTTCAAAAATTCACATAAAATATAATCAACTTACCAATATCCAGGAGAAAATCCAATTCCTTGGACAATAGTTAGAAGGAATTGGAAAAAGAATATGAAGAAGAAAATCATGAAATTGAAAGAACTGTCGTTCCTGAAAATTAAAAAGAATGGCAAAAAATTTGATAAGTACATTTTTTGAATGGAAAATCATACTGGAATTATAATTTTGATATCTGCATTCTAACTTTGTGAGAGGTTAGTTTCAACTATAGTCAGAATTAAAAGAATAAAGTTGATTAGAAAAATGTTCGAAACTGCAAAAAGTATTTTTTTTTAAAGATACGTTTACTATAGGTTGTGGAAAATAAATGACCAAAGGGACAGTATCCTCCAATTTTTCAAGAACAGGAAGGTACTTTTGCCATATTTCTAAGACTCAAATTTATGGGTTACATAATCTGATAGCAATTTCTAATTCTGGCATAAATTTTATAGGTGACTGCCAAATTTATAATAAACTTAATCGATTATAAACATGGGAACAGTACGATTTCTCACAAAAGGGGCTATAGCCAGCAAATATCATTGGTAAAGACAGACTTTGGTTCTTTGTTTCAGGTAAAAAAAAAGTCACCGATTATGAGTTTATCAGTTAATTTGGCCCAAAAAGTCACATGAAAATAATACGTTACGAATGATTGAAAGTCCTAAAGCACTGGCGGAAATAGGGGGGGGGGCTTGGGGGGGGCTAAGCCCCCCAAAATTAAAATTAGCCCCCCAAAAATTTTTGAAAAAAATTTTATTTACGATTTTTTTAGATTTATTCGGGGAGAGGGGAGGTAGGAACGTGTGAAAATTTTTTACAAACGTACAAACGACTAATCTTCATCGGGGCTATAGCCCTCCCCAAAATCCCGGGTCTATTTCCGCCAGTGCCTAAAGATTCACTTTTACGACTCTGAATCGTTTTATAGACCGCATAATCAAATTACATTCATTTTTCATCTTCGAGTGCACTTGAACTACGACCCATCCGCAAGGAAAGCTTGAAGTCAGTCATAAAAACCCGTATAATGTAAGAATAAATAACCAAGTGTATTTTTAATCCAAAGATTTTTTTTCGATTTTGATAACACCAATAAAGAATCATTTGAGAAAATTCATCAAATTACGTCACAATAATCAAAATTTTCAATGGTAATTAAAAATTAAACACCTTCAATACGAATGTTTGAAATTTTTTGGTAACTTTTTTCCTCAAAGATAAGAGGGTAGATACTTTCAAAAAAACAAAAACAAAAAAAAAAGAGCAAAATCTAATCAAAACAAATTCTACAACCCTGTCAAGTGGATTATGAAATTTATCGACCTTCTCATAAAATATTAAACTCATTCTACCTACGTACAGTTACACATCAAAATATTTGCAACAAGATTATAATAATCCAAAACCTGCAGATTATAATACGTTGAAAGTTCGACAGTAAATAATTATAGAAACTCGAGCGTAAATATTTTAAAAACCTAGTTGAACTGAAAATTTTGATGAATAATTGATAAAAAAAATTACGTTTACACAGTTAGTTTGAAGTAATTTGACAGAATTTTCAGAGTGAATGAGTCATCAATTGTTACGAATTTATTTCTGAAATTAATAAGTAAAATTAAAATTGTCATATCGACACTCCAAGTTTGTGAACACTTTTCCCTACATGGGATTCCCTAATTAGTTTCATTCTTTGAAAATGATCAAAATACACTCGGAAATTTCATTTAAATAAGTTACGAAACAAACTTGAAAGCTTTGTAGCCAGGACGAAACCAACATAGGAACGATAAAGGGATAAATAATCCACCATAAATTAATGACATGAGAATATCTGGTATTCCCGCTTTTTCCAAAGTGCCGAGTACGCCTAGTAAAACACAAAGTATAAAATTGCATACTAGCAAACCAGCGTGAACTGTAACACAAAATAGTATACGAGGTAAATAGTGTATGGCAATTATTAACAAGATGCTGCTGTTGCATTGACGAAAATAAAGATATCCTTACCCTGCCACAATTTGTAAAGCTGAGTGACAATAGTTTGAAATTCTGGTTGAATTTCAACGTTGATATCGAGGTAAAAGCAGGGCTGCCAACAACAATTTTCCGGTAGAGGCGGCCAGTTGTTCCTTCGAACTGTGAAGAAAAAATGTCTATGTATTTTCAATGAAAGTTCAAAGTTAATGCTAATTCAAAAATCGCACCATTAAACTCGTTTCTCCTGAGTTCTTCCTCTCGTCGTTCTAATTCGGCTGCTTTTCGATCCAATTCTTCTTGACGTTTCTATAATTGAAGGGAAAGAAAAAGAACTAATATTTATATTATAATACGAATTTTAAAATATGAACTTCGGAACGAAAAAGTAAAAACCCAACCTCAACTTATTAAAACAGATAATTTTTATCAATAATACTATGTACACAATACCCGTATTATGAAGCGAAGCGTTCTTTATCTCCGTTAATGATATCATTTTGACGTCGCGTCGGAAAAAACCTCTTTAACTACAATTTCTTAAACAATGATACGTCATTTATACGAATTGGTTTTCTACATATTACACATTTGTGCCTAAAATTATTTCATATCTTGAATTTTGAGGTTCAAGAAAACAGTTTGGAGCAAAATTTTTGAACCTATCGGAAACTGTACAGCCATCATTTAGATAAGTCATACAAAAGTTTCAACTTTTAATGAAATAAAATGCTACAAAATCTAAAACCTTCCGAACAAATCGATGATTCTCAAACTATTTTACCCTCTTTTCAACGTTCTCTTAAGAAACTTTTCACATAATCAAATTAACTTTTTTTCACCCGTAAATTCGGACGATATTAAGATACTCATAATGCTGACAGTCGTTTTGTTTGTACCTGTAATTCGGAAGTACTTAGAGGTGGTTGACTTTGCTGACTAAATTTTGTGTAAGGTGGAGGTGCCACGGATGATAGATCTTGCGAACTGGGGGCCATAACAGCGGGTCCAGCCCCAGGTGCATATTGTGGTGGGTTCGCCGCTCCACGAACCTATTGAGCAGACAAAATGTTACCAAGATTGTTAGTTGACGCAACAAACGTATGGTATCCAAATAAGAAATGTCAACTCAGTCAGCATACAATTGTTGATTTCTGCTGAGACGCAGGATCAAATGGGTTATAATCTTCAAGTCCAGCTTCGATATTAGAAGGTTTCTTGGTCATCTGCTGAACGGCAGGATCCTGAAAGCAACAACATGTGTCTTCATGTTAGACATTCGATAAAGTAATGGAAGTAAGATTAATCGTTAGAATAAGAAGTGTTACAACAGGCTAGAAGGGAAGAAATAACGTCGTGTATTAAGCATTTTCAACTTACCGAAAACGGATTATCGACTGTCGGTTCCCCGAATGGATTATCATCAAATGAAGACATTTTTCACGTTTATAGAGCAATGGTTTCGAATATTCAAGTTTGAAAGCAACGAATACACATATTAGTTAAAACTAATTCGAATGAACTAATAAGTTTCGATAATAAAACGAAATTAAAAAAACAATATGACGCATACGTATGTAGGTTACGTTTATCGATGGTGGAAATAGACCGAATGTTTTCCACAAAATGTTGTAAACATGGAAAAAATCGGATATCCAATTTTTGTACAAGACCGTGTTGAAAACATTTGTCGCAAAAATTTTGCATTATACGTTCCACTACGTTCCACACCCGAAAAATGTAAACCGTCCAACAATAACAATATTTCTTATCGAAACTGCTGGTACAGCTGCAAATTGCAATCCATACTCATTGATTGTGTATGACTGGAAGAATTATCACGATCATATCACGATCTTTCTTCGAAGTTCGAACTTGGCCGAAGCCAACTGGTAATTTTTTTCGGTTTTCAAATTTCAATTTTCTCTTTAAAAATTTTCTATTTACATAATAGTATTTCTGACTTGTTGATTGTAGTTTTACAACATAATTCAGGTTTATTCAAGTTATTACTCATTCAGAAATAAAAATTTGTTAAATATGTTCCATCTTCGTTGTCAATTTCTCTTCATCACGAAGTCTCCGTTGTGAAATTTCAGTTGAAAAGCTTTTACTGCCGGAATTGAAAATGAGCGGTCTGAAATTCCTCAAACCAGGTACGTCTCCTTGGCTGAGATTATGATCCATCTCTCCCTTATACTGTTACTGTATTTTTATTCATCTGCACTCAGCTTTATGATTTTCTTACATACTTGTGCGTTCTCTGCTTTCATAGCTGATGATGATTTCTCCTGGGAATGCGATCGTCCAGACGTTGATAGCTTGAACAACACTTCATTCGTATTCAATAGATATACTTCATTACCTCTGGATGAACAACGTAAACGTCTGCCAATTTATAACTACCGGAAAGCAGTTCTGTTTCTCCTAGAAAAGTATCAGACTCTTGTTCTTGTCGGGGACACTGGTTGTGGTAAAAGTACTCAAATCCCTCAGGTAAATTGCTAAAATACCAAAATTCATAGCTGTCAAACTTGCTTCTAACCGGTCTTTTTTTCTTTAGTATCTTTTAGAAGTAGGTTGGTGTGAAAACAATATGAAAATCGGTATAGCCGAACCCAGACGATTTTGTGCCACAACTCTTGCTCGACGAGTTGCAGAGGAACAAGGATGTAAAATTGGTACAACAGTTGGTTATTGCATTCGCTTTGATGATTGCCAAGATCCTAAATTAACTAAAGTTAAAGTTAGTATTATATTTAATTTCAAATTGAACTTGACCTCTTTTGTGCAACTCTCAAATTGTATCTTTTTTTTTTTTTTCAGTACATGACTGAAGGAATTTTAATTCGAGAAATGATGGCGGATCCTCTATTGCGTGAATATTCTGTTATAATCTTGGACGAAGTTCACGAAAGGAATATTTTAACCGATATATTAATGGGACTTTTAAAGAAAATCATGAGAGTAAGAAATTTATTCATTTTCCAATCATTTAAAATTTTGTATAAATCAACTTTTTAATTACTATATGTTATCTACAGAAAAGGAAGAAACTAAAACTTATAGTTATGTCAGCCACTGCAGATGCAGAATCCTTGAAAAATTTCTTTAATAACGAAAATGCTAAGTCTGATTCTGACTCTACCGCTACAATTTTACGAGTTGAAGGAAGACAATATCCGATAACAATTCATTATGTCAATGGTTCGTTATTTTCTATTAGGTATCATAAACGTTGTTGTTTTTCTCTTCATTCTAAATTTTACTAAAATAATTCAATTTACAGAACCTGTTCCTGATTATGTCACTGCAGTTGTTGAGTGCGTTGTGAAAATACACGAAACTGAACCGGAAGGTGATATTCTTGCTTTTTTAACTGGTTCGGAAGAGGTCGACACAGCTGTTTCTCAGATTAAAAATAACTTGAGTGAAAACGCAAAAGAAAATTGTCAGTTTTGATTCCATTTTAAATACGTAATTTAATTTTTTTCGTCTCATTTCTTAGTACTTTTTCTCAATGATATTTTTTACCTGTAGTGACAGCGATGGTTTTGCCCATGTATGGTGCTCTGCCAAATAAGGAGCAGTTGAAAGTATTTCGTCCAGCCCCAAGAGGTACGAGGAAGATTATTATTTCTACAAACATTGCTGAAACATCAATAACGATTACTGGAATTGTTTATGGTATAGAAGTTTTCTTTTTTCTTGTTTTTAACGATTTCATATTTTGATGTTGAAAAAAATTTTCCATTCAATACAGTTGTCGATTCTGGTTTCGTAAAGCTCCGTTGGTTTAATCCAAAAACTTACCAAGAAACTTTAGTTATAGTTCCAATATCTCAAGCTTCGGCTGAACAACGAGCTGGTCGAGCTGGTAGGATGAAAGCTGGAAAAGTTTATAGGTAACATTACCCATTCGTTTTCAGACAATAACTTGCTAACTCAGCTGTTTCTTAATTTTCTTCTATTTTCAGATTGTATCCAGAGGAAGAATTTGAGAAACTTCCTGCAGCTACACCACCTGAAATGTTTCGAACTGACCTTTCTGCTGCCGTTATACAGCTGAAAGCTTTAGGAATCGATAATGTTCTTAGATTTTCATTTCCATCGCCTCCTCCGGCTGAGAATTTAATGTTAGCTTTAGAATTACTGAACGCAATCGGTGCCATCGATGATGCTGGTCAGCTAACAAATCCACTGGGAACTACAATGGCGGAGTTTCCGTTGCCACCTCTTCATTCAAAAGTTCTAATCAGTGCAAGTGAGATTCGCTTTTAACCCACTACTCATGTTGGTTCTGCAGGTTTTTATTAGCATTATTGTGTTGCAGATCAGTTCGGATGTACTGATGAAATATCAAGCATTATAGCTATGCTCCAAGTCGATAATGTGTTCATCAAGCCATTTTCTGGTTCGAATGCCATCAAAGCAAGAGTCGAAAAGAGAAACTTTGAAGTGGAAGAGGGCGATTTAATCACTTTGCTCAATGTGTTTACTACTTTTGGAGAAAATATTGATAATGCCAAGTCGTGGTGTAATCGATATTTTATCAATTATAAAGCTTTACGAAGAGCCTGTGAAATAAAATCCCAAATTCTAAGGATGTTGGAGCGATTTGAAATTCCAATTTCTTCTTGCAATCGTAATTTTATTTATTTATTTATTTATTTATTTTTTTTTTCGAACTGAGGAATAGTTTGGCGAAGACTGAAAATTCAAAACGATGAATAATTTATACATTTTTTTTTACCGACTTGTATTTTTGAAGTCCGATTTATCGTGGAATTATGTATTCCGTCTTTTGCTCTTTCCTCAAACCGAATTAAAATATTTTAAAATTTCATACATGCCCAGTACTCATCATAAACGAATACATTTAATATCACTTGTTCAACTTTGAACCAAAAGCGTAAAATTTTCCTAGTCAAGTTTTTAGTCATTTATATTCCTTGGCGTTTTTCAAGTATTTTCATTAATTTTTGAGAAATCGAAACTTGCGATTTTTTATTCTCGTTGACTTTTTTGTTTGCAGGTAATGCTGAAATAATTTGCCGATGTTTAACCAGTGGTTTCTTCCCCAATGCAGCATATTTGCATTATTCTGGTGTTTATAAGACTGTTCGTGGCGATGAAGAATTGTATCTGCATTCCTCGTCTGTCTTGTATGGCTTACCTCCACCTTCATGGTAATTTAATCTACCTTGTTCTAATTTTGCTACATTTGGTCTTCACGTCGCAGGTGATTTTTAACAATTTTGTCTCTTTTCAGGCTATTGTTCTGTGAACTTGTTCATACCGATAAATTGTTTATGCGTGATGTTACCGTTATTCAATCATCCTGGTTGGAAGAACTGGCTTCAAATTTTTTTCATAAAACTCATTCTTATCTGTGATCATATGAGGTAATTGGCTGAAAACAGTTTTCACTATATTCCGTCACATGTTAGCGTGAATCATCATGCAGTTCATTTTGAAAGTCTGCTGAGTAAGAATTTTTCAAAAGTCGGTTGCAGTGCTACGAGGATGAATTTTAGATTATCCAGTTTTATTTGGGAGCAAACTGTTGTTTTGCTAATTTGTCCAAGTTGAAACTACGAGTTATAATTTGATTGTTGACTTGATGATTTTGTAGTCTTTACTAAAAGAAATTAAAATACATCTACATATTGACTAAAACCCTACTGATCTGTTTTTTCATGTTTTTAATAATAGCTTTATTTTTTTTTTTACGATCTTTTTCGATTTTTCTTGTGTGTCTGGTGAAAAGAGCTTTTTATGCATGAAAAACAGACATTCTTAAACTGATTTATTAGTCTGTGTAGAGATGGAACCGAAGGAAAAACAATTTGTCTCGAAGTTGAAAAAATCAACATTTTTTTTGTGAATTTAAATCTTGTGAAGTCCATTTAAATCATCTTTTTATATTGAATCTTCCTATATGATTATTTCAAATGTCATGGGCCTATTCAATTGAAAAATATAAATACTTAGGAGAATAGCCGAATACAATATATAATATATCTGCTATAATAATACTTTTGAAAAAATACAATGACAGTGAAGAATTTATAATGACGTATGAAATTTGTTTATTGCGGAGGTGCTTCTCTCGTAGAACTGGTAGGGTTGGATTCCACAGGTTCTGATCCGATATTGTGCCCTTTGACTGAAATACATGGTTGTGCCCAAAGAAGAACCAGATGCTTCGAATGAAACTGCTAGTCTTGAACTCAATTCCCAACTATCAATAAAAAACATGCTAAAAAATGAAGAAAACAAGAAAATTTTATAATTGGCAGCACTGATAAATCTGCCATTGCAAATCGAAGTTCCGTGCAGGTTCCGTGAATGAAAATTTTTTTGTGAATCGAACGAAGATGTATTTTGATAACGTGAATTGTTTTTGATTTTGAATTTTCATTTTTAAGCTCTGTAGCTTTCGTTTGAATTTTAAAAGTTGCTCTAGCTTTTGGAAAATTATTATGTACGTTTTCGAAATTGACAAAGTAACTAAATTCGCCATGTGTAACTATTCTCAGTATTCATAGTTTTTCATGTTTTGTATGAACCTTCAAAATCTCATTCCGTTAAGTAAGTACATCACTGAAAAATTACTATTTCATTCTGAACATTTTCTTGGTATTTTGATCTAATTCATCCGTCACATTTCTACGTTTTCTATTTGTTCTATTCGTACTCAATTCTCAATTTATTCTGTAGCTGACTCCTGAAATCAGCAACTTTCTATTTTGGTATATTATTTCATGTTATTAGTGTAGGTCCTTTGCGTATCTATTTGTTTGACGTTTTCTTATAGCATCAAAATCCAGTAATTCCTTTGTCCATAAGTATATTCGTCTCGATGTGTTGATACTGTAGTCTTTTTCAATTCCATATGTTTTCTAGGTCGTACTTAGAAATGGTCCTCGATGGACGAACGACAGATTGCCGATTATTTTGTCGTAGCTGGGCTACCTGAAGTGGAATCCGAAAGAAAAGAAGAGGATCCTGTTGGAACCCACTTAAAACAGTCTTACGATCTTGCTCCTATAACCGATCTCGCAGTGATATTTCCTACTTTGGGCGAGGGTATACCCGAAGGTTTCACTGTTATAAATACCACTCCTACAGGTAACGAATCATTACTAATTGCTATAAAAATTAAAAGCAGTTTTAATCGCGCTTAAATTACCTTTATAGGATTACTAGCAGATTTGAATCATGGAAGTTTACGAAGTCCGGAAGTCTACCTGTGTTACCGACGAGGAAAGGATAAACCTCCTTTGGTTGATATCGGGTAAGCCTTTATTGATAAATTTCTGTGCGGTAAAATTTATGAGGTACCCCTAATTTTATTATCATATTCTACACGTTTGATTTGAAACACTTCTCAAGTGTTGAGGCGTTGAAAATTTTATTACGAATCTCAAAATTGTTTCAAATTAACAAAATTATAATTTCGGTTGATCAAAATCAAACCCACCGACCAAATTCATTTTTGTGAACAGAGTAGTTCTTTGTTGCCGTGTATAAAGTGTTAATTTGAAATGAATGATTTCAAGTTCAGCAGCCTAAATTTTTTCTGTTTGTTGAATGTTCACTGAACTTGTTAATGGTTGTTAATATTTTATGTGAAGGCGTTAATATAGCAGTATAAATTGATGTATGAGATGAAAAAAAAATAAAAAAGAAGAACAAAAAAAAAGAATAAAAAGGTTATTGGTTGTAAAAGTAGTAGATGTGAAAGCGTAGCGGTTAATTAGCGTGACCTTGACAATTATATCTTTCAATATTCTCAATAATTTTGCATTAATATTTTCATCAAATTTAATAGCTGGTCTATTAAAGTCTGCTTATTTTCTCGCCCTGTCCATATTCTATGAGTGAATTTTTTTTCTATTTTTAATTTTGTGCAGCGCATTGCCCGTAAAAATTTCGACCAACTGGCGACTGTTTTGATTATGAATAAAACATGAATTTTTGATTAGCCTTTCAAATAAGATGACAATACGGGACTGCATAATTTACGATGTACATAGGCGATCTCGAAATTTCTATATTATTCTGTCTTTTTTAGAATTATGTACGAAGGCAAAGAGAGAATTTTGCCGGATTCGGAGATTCTACTCAACACACCGTTCGGTCGCTCTGCCAATGTAAACAATTCGTCTGCGAAGACGTACGTCACATACCGGCGAGCCAAACCTACGATGCCTTGTAACGCTTTGGTGGTTACCGATATTTGCGTAATTATTACGAGTAAAGGAGAGTCACCGCCGCACGCTTTTTGTATTATAAATAAAAATTTAAACAAGGGAATGGTAGGTAACATCGATGATAATATTATGCGGAGGGAATGACAGAAATGCTCACACGTTGCATTTACGATTTCAGGTTGGCTCGGATGTATTTTTATGTTATAAAAAGTCGATGAATCAAGCCCCTGCAATAACCTATAAACCAGGTACGTGTTTATTAAGTGAAGTTTGTATTTGGATTTCCTATCTTGCAGACATTAGAGCTGAAGTGTTGACGAGTTGGTGTTAATACGTAGTAGCGCAATCTTTCGAATAGTTAGTTCGAGTGAAAGTCGTGATCAAAATATTGAACGCAGATATTAGAAATGAGGAAATGAGTCATAGTGTATGCATAGTTTTTGTTGGAAGTCGGTAATACGTACATTTTTTACATAAACTTTGGCGTTAAGGTATCTATAGTTTATTTTGGCGTCGTTTTGAGAGTATTTCATCTTTAATATCCAATAAAAATCCAAAAAGTTGCTTTCTATAATTGTGATTCAAAGTAGCATTTTAAAGGCTGGTTATTGTACATTGCTGGGGTTAATAATTTCATCAGGATGAAAACATTTTTAATTGAAGCCCTCGGAAGTCTTGAGATGTAAGAGACATTTTTAACAAAATAGAGGAATTCCTATAAATGGAAAGTTAACACTGGTAAAAACCGTTATTGTGCATATTTATAGGATTTGGTTTACACTGCGCGAAAAGCAAAACAATCGACAGAAATAGCTTTTTCGCCATTCATTTTTTCAATTTAATTCCCTCCTAGTCGTTAACGTTTTTCTGAACCTTCTTATATTTTTACGTTTCAGCAATATTATCTCGATTTCCTACAATCGATAAGAAAAGCTTCCCGCTACCACCGTCCGTGCCTTTATTTTGTTTACCAATGGGCGCCACTCTCGAAGCGTGGCCTACGAAAGCTCAACAGCCGCCACCAGTATTTTCGACATTCGTGTTGACAGTCAGCGACGCAGCTCAAAAGGTATTGATTTTTTTTTTATTGCCGGAAATAACTGGAGTCAGGCTGTGGAAAATTTTTCATTCCTCTTTATTGATAGTTAACGTATGAAACACGTGAGTCGATTCTGAAACTGACGGGGAGAAATTTTCTTCCGAACATTATAAATTAAAAGAAAGTTGAAAACAATTTTCAATTACTTGGAAATAGAATTCAGTGTGAAGGTGGTTTCAAAAAGCTCCCTTTAAGATCAACTTTCATTACTCGAATTCACGTTTCGAATAATCGATCTAAGTTCGTAAAATTCTAATCGATTATAAGATCCATACATAGTATATGTTTGTTATATATTTCGCATGTTCAGTAATGGAAAGCAATTATTTCCCTCCTTTAGACAGGTCACCGAAGGCTATCGTAAGGTGCATTAATAAAATCGCCATAATAATTATCTTCATAGCTTTCCCGATTTATGATATTTAAAAAAAAATAAAATTGACGTTTCTTTTTTATTTCTTTCTAAACTCAAATATTATAAGGATTTAAAAAAAAAAAGAAGATACGCTCATATTTCGTAGGATAAAAAGCTATTGTTTGCCACTCTTTAAGGCTTCTCAATCATATTTAAAACATTAGTGACGAAGAACGAATGAATGAATCAGGTGAAAACATCTTAGTTTTGAAAAAATGAATGTAGAATAAAAATTATTTATTAAATAAAAAGTCAGATTCCATAAAGTGCCGAGTGTATTTTGGTGGTCAGAAATGATGAAAATGTGTTGTGCAATTTGTCGTCGAATTATGGTATGCGATGCCTTGTTCATAGTCATGCTCTATTGTTATTGTAAATAGTCTGGCAAATGTTGTAAATGCCTGAAAAATCTGATTTTTGAGTCAATTTTTGCTTCGTTTCTTTATTCTCCATTAATGGAAAATGTTCTCAAGATTTTTTGTTATGATAGTTTCATTCTTATTTCTGCTTTGTACGTTACTTAAAATAGTTTAACTCGGTGATTTTCATTTTGTCTTAGATTTATGGTTCCGCGGTTACGTTCTACGAGTCGTACGCAGAAGACAGGGTCACTGAGAAGCAAAAAAGGAAGCTGTGGAACGTTGAGGATGACGAATGCGATATAGAGAATATCCCCAAATCCGATGTCTCCTATCATGTCGTGAAATCAATTTGCCTGCTATCGCATTGGCCCTTCTTCGACGCGTTTGAAAAGTTTTTGTTATTTTTGTACAACATGTCACGCGAAGGCAGCCATAGTATTCCCATAGAAAAGTAAGCGATTCTCTATTTATTCGAATATCGTTTTTGTTGTTCGCTTTTTTCACACACATTTGGTACGATAAAAATAGCCGTTTCTGTTTCGTGTCTGTCGTATTGATTTTTCTTTAATATTTAATTTCTATTCTTGGTTTGAATGAAACTATTTTCGTTTCTTCGTATTCATATTCGTCGAAGACTTGATCGGCTTTAATAATTCATATTGGTTTTATTAATTTACGCCGACCTCGGATGCTAATTAATATTTTTACAAAGATTCATTAAGGGAGGTGCATTAGTCAGATGACTTCAAACACTTTATAAATCAATTTCAGCGAAGTTTCTTATCTCTGAAAAATTTTTTTTGACTTATTGTCGAGAATTTATTGATTTTTTGACTTTTTCGATGAATGCCTTTCCTCTGAGCATTTGCAAGATGCAATCCTGTTGAACCCGTGAAATTTTTCAGGCTGTCATTTCAAATATTCGAGTACCTAATCACCAACTCATATCTGTTTCTTTTCAGGTTCATTTTATATTTCATGGAAAATGTACCATTTCCTTCGGCTCAACGACCTAGAATATTAGTTCAATTGTCTCAGGTGGAAAGATTAATTCTTACCCAACCAGAAGATCTTCCCCTACCAAGAAGGTTCGAGTCTGAATTATTATTTTTATGTAACGATTTTGAATATTTGAATGAATTTTCGTTAATTTTCTGTTCCAGTGGTGCTGGTTTCCATCAAATGTTGATGAATTTAGGCCCTGATAATTGTTTGTTGTTATTGTTATGCGTGTTAACCGAACAAAAATTGTTGATACATTCTCTAAGGCCGGATGTGTTGACAGCAGTTGCAGAAGCTGTGTCTATGGTACAGTACTTACTATAAAAATCCAATTTTAGCTACGAATAACCTTCTGCCATTTTTTTGTAATGGGTTGATGATTTTTTCCTCTTTCAAATAACTCGAGATAAACGTTTAATAAATTTTGACTGAAACTTTTCGTACCTCGCTCGTCTTGTGTAATTTTTTATTTTTCGTTCTTATAGTTTACCAATTGATTTTAAATTAGTTTTTATTATTTGCAGATAATTTTTCCTTTTAAATGGCAGTGTCCGTACATACCGTTGTGTCCGCTAAGTTTAGCAGAAGTATTACACGCTCCAGTCCCGTTTCTAATTGGTGTTGATTCTCGTTTTTTCGATTTATACGATCCTCCCCCGGATGTTAATTGTGTTGATTTGGACACGAATAATATCACGCTGTAAGATTTCTTCAGTTGACTAAATCACGCGTTTCTTTGTTTGGTACTACCTAATAATTTCGTGAAAATGTTTTCTTATTGCAGATGCGAAGAAAAGAAATACCTCACCGCGAAACTACTTCCCAAAAAGGCAGCTAGAATCCTACGCAATAGTTTAGAGCTTACATATCAGAAATTGCATTCGTATTTGAACGATCTGCAACGTTATAATAGTAACAAGGATATGAATATCGACAAAGATTTTCAGTTGAAGAGAAAAGAAGTGAGTATTTTCAAAATCATTCATCCTCAAAAATTTTCTTTTCGTCGAGATTTTATTTTCCCCCATTCGTTTTTCTACAGAGCAATGTTATTTTCCTTCTTTTTTATTTATTCGTTTTATAGCAAATTCTTGAGCTTGAAATACAAGAAGCCTTTTTACGTTTTATGGTGTACATTTTGAGAGGTTATCGCAACTTTTTGCTGCCTATTATCAAAGCACCAACTGTGGGCGCCACCGATACAAACTCGTTATTTGATCTACAAAGTGAGTTATTTATCATTTTCTACTAAAGGGAACGCAGTACCAAGTGGACCCAGTCGCGAATTGACAACAGGTCCACTCTGTATCAAACTACGTCTTTGTATTTTTGAGTGCTGAAACAGAATATTGCGTCAAGTGGACCAGTCCACTTAGTACTAATTTCAATTCTGAATGGTCCATTTCGTATCAATAATAATTTGGTCAGTTTATGACAGTCCATTTGGTAGAAAAAGTGATTTTGAAGGTCCACATTGCATAAAAAATTATCCTAACAGTCAACTTTTTATTTAATACAAATATCTAGGTCCACTTTGCATGAATTCCAGTTTATAATGGTCCACTTGGTAGGAAAATCAGTTATAAAGGTCCAAATTGTATCAAAAATTATTTCAACTGGTCCACATTGTATTTAATTTGAGGTGTCCGAAGACACAACAAACAAAATCTCTGATTATATTCCTAAGTTGAGCAAGCAAGACAGAGAGTTAGTATAGGTACCCCTAAACGATTACTAGTTCTAGAATCCTAGCAAGGGAAGACCTAAGCTACAAAAAAAGAAGAGAGGAGAGTAAAAAGAAAAGAGGAGAAAAGAAATATTAAACCTGTTTTACATGACGAGAAAGATGAGACTCTGACTATATTGTATACTAACCTACATCGTTATTCCCCATATTGGAGGGGTAAATCAGTACCTCATACCTCCTACTTTACAAACAAGAAAAATAGAAGTACGAAATAAAGAGTACATACCAAACCAATATCAGCAAATCAAATAAAAATCACGAGAAATACTTCAATTTGATAGAAGATTCTACTTCAAAAACGACACGAGAAAAAAATAAAAGAGTCAAGAAAATAATGATTTCTGCTCCACAAAATTCTAAGTCCAAAAGACTATCTCAAAGATTTCAATGACTGATGTCAAACCAAATTTCAAAACGACGAGACTGCTCACAAGGCAAAAATCAAGTGAAGTTTCAACTGAACAACCCTCAGAACCAGAAACTCACTCTCAACCTCTTAATAATAATTGCACCCCACTCACATGCGCGCTCAGCTTGTCAGAGTGAGTAGACTTATAAAAACAAACTTACCACGAATAATTTCAAATTTCCCTAATTATAACGTTTGACAAGCTAGATAAAAAAAATGAAAATAAAATGAGCGTTTCTAAAATAATTTCGAAGTTGGCATATGAAGAGAAAAAAATTAAAAATAAAATAAATTTTGATGAACCCCTCTCTTCGGTTCCCTCAGATACCCCTCTCCCAATTTTGAAAATATTTTAGATCACAAAGGTTATAAAATGTCCAAAAGATTGAGAGGCTACCGAAAATGCCAATTTATGTCTGAAAGGATCGCAGCAATCGTTCCTAAAAAATCTTCAAGTCCAGAAAATGTGGACTCAAAACTTAAATATTACGTCCGAAAAATAAACGAAAATGAAAAATGTCGAAGAATAAGGAACAAAAAAATAAATATCTCCGAAAGACAAGAAAAACTGACAAACGCTTAAACCCAAAACATTTCATGCGCCGTATACACCTCTGGCAGTTTGAGCATCCAGACTGTCCGAGCTAACTCCGAAACGATAATCGCTGAGCCCAATTTGACGTCTATGAAGCCGTTCATGAGAAGCAATCAGTTCTTCAAGTACAGATTCTTTAGTCTCAAATTTCTTCAAATATCTACAAGATGCTCTCAAAAACAACACAGCTTCTTCCAACTCGTGAAAATGTTGGCACGCTCTTTTACCCCGACGACTTTTAGAAGCCAATTTGACTTTTAATTCACCGATTGTAAGATGCCGATATCCTTCTTTGATTCTTTCTCTTTCGTTGCCCGAGTCTAACAAACAACTTTCCATTTGGTAGCGGCCAAAATCGATTGCCGGACTATCACCATTTAATAGATCGTTTCCTATTTCTTCGATCTCCGCAGAAGGCTGTCGCCTTACTTCTCGTGCAGGATTAGCGATTACGCTGCCAGTTTTGCTTGGATCTGATTTGGTAATTACACCTTCTTCACCCATTTCTTCCGGGATCGGACTACAACTCCGATCGTTAGCTTCGAATGGCTCGGGTGATGGCGATCTCGGCTCTCGACCAAAAACAAAAATGAACAGAAAATTTTCTAAGTCCAAACGTTTGCGAGACAATTTTACAACGGTGTTGCTTCCACGAATGAACAAACTCAAGTGAAACGTTTAGCGTGTCGAGATATCCATCTCGATAGCTTTGATTGAACAACCAAGATAATTTTCAAGATTTGATCTACCCGAATTGATATCTTATATGATATGCGTTACCCTATATTCGCGTACTTACCCATTGTTGTAATATTTTCTGTTACTGATAGCTACAGTTGTAGCACCGATGTACGTGATATTTTCAAGATTTGACTCGATTTATTCCAATAAATTACAATAGAAACTCGAACTGTTATCATTTTCATTTCTTGTTTATATCTCCATCTTACTAACTTCGTACACTTCTAAACATGAAAATTACGAAATGAGAAAAACGTTTGTCGATTTTAACACATATAATTTGGCCTTCACAACCTAAAATGACGAACAATAACGATTATGATACGAAAACAAAATAAAATGAACAGAATGATGTATCACAGGACAGTAAAAAGAATGGACACTTCGCGTAAAAAAATTAAAAAGTGTGTACAAAAAAAATTAAACGTTTGCCGAGCTCGTAGCTGGACTAAGAAATAGAAAAAAAAAGAAAAATTTCTATCATGAAAATGAACGATTTTGTAAAAAAAAATTTACAAAGGATGGTTTCCATTTCCCATCCTTAACCCCGCATCTTAAATCGAAGCTGGTAATGTTTACGGATGAGATGTCCCATAGTATTCCGGAATGTTACCTCCATCAATCCTGGATTGATGGAGTGAATGTGTCGCTCGAGGAACTCCGAACCTATGATTATATGCTCCAGGGTGAAATCGGGTGTGTGGCCGACATGTGGCACAAGATATGCCGTCGTCACCAGTGGGTCCGCCAGATTGTCCACAAACGGAAACATAGTTAACCGATATTCTCTTTTTAACCCGAAAAACACAAACGGGGCACCATCGAGTACACAGTTAACGTTTGGGATAGCGTTTGTTCTCGAGCTGATGATATACGATGCATCACCAAACCATTTCTCGACTCTCTCGCCAAAAACATTTATCAGCACCGTCATCGATAAATGGATCATCGCTTTGCTCGGCATATTCTCATTTACACGCATTCAGATAATCACATCCCGCCTGTATTCTCAGAGTACCTGTAAGGCTTCCCATCCAAAATGAGTATTGTTTGGATATAAGGGCGCTATCGGTTCTAGGATCGGATCCATTTGAAAGTTTTGTTCAATTATCGGTGGCTGTAGCTGCGCATTTTGAGCGATTTCCTCAGCTAACACCTGTTCTGCCCAATTGTAGATGTTTTCCGGCCCGTTTGCTGCATTTTCCATTTCATCGATGGCTCTGTCGTAGATTGCATTTTCGATTTTGTTTTCGTCATCTACAGAATTCACAAACTTACAATTACCTATTGGTTCATGAAAGCGTTGATGAAATTTCTTTCTTAATATGTTTTCAAAGGTAACCTTACAATGACCGGGTTTGATCGAGTTCACATCTATCGTTTCAATTATTTTCAAAGTCCCAGATCGATTAACACTTTGATCTTTATTATTTTTGACTTCATTCATTCTGAAATCCCCCTTCTTCCCGATTTTAAAATTCGAAAGGTTTGATTTAGATTTATTATTTTCGAAAATTTGAGTATAAATTTCGTCTTGTTTTGATTTCGAACATGACCTAACTTTTTTGCTTTGAGCGATTCTACTAAGAACGGATTTGCAATGGTTAGGATTAGCTTTATTATTTACGAAACGTTTGGCAAAACCATTCGATTTGCGCAAGATACTCTTATTCTTACGTTTTTGACTCTTTACAATCTCAGGGTCGACTATGCTAACTAAATTAATGAAATTAACTCCTTTATCGTTTTCCGATTCGGTCGTATCGTCCTTGTCATATTCCTCGACATCCATTACCACTTCTTGTTGAAGTTCCGCTTCAAGGTTTGGTTGTTCTTCGATCATTACAATCGGCTGTTCCTGAGCCACAACGTTTTCAGCAACCACGTTTGGTTCGACAACCGGCTTCTCTACCGCAACATTCGCTTGAAGTATGGGATTTTGATTTCGAGCAATTGCAACGATATTCGGAATTGCAAGGTTTAAATGTCGTTTGATTTGCTCTCGTACTACGTCCTAAATTTAAAAATAGGTATTAATATTTTGGCAATAACAATAGGCACCAAAAATACCGTTTGTAGGAACATAGCGGTTATAAAAACGTTGATTGACATATATGACCAAGTTATTTCGCACAAAGTGTTATAAATCATGATTATTGTGTATCAGATGAACGAACAATTTACCTGTCGAGCCCCTCGACTGAAATCCATAGGCGTTTCTTGGACTCTGGCAGCCGCACTTTGCGCAGCTCTACGAACGTTCACCTTTTGTAACATAATAAACGTTTTTCAAATCAGAAATATTTCATCTGACTGAATGTATTAAAAGGAATGTAGCGATATGACTACATACTTCTACTCTGCAATTATCGTTTCGGGCTCGGAATCTCCCGCAACGAGCTTTGTAAGAAATAAGCTCTTCTTTCAACGTCTCTAACACTTCCTTTTTATTGTTTAGAGCGCGTATGGTGTCCTCGACCAGATCTTCTTCTAATTTGACGATTTAACTCGTCGGTCCCAATTTGGATTCTTCGATCGTTTGCACACAAGCGTTCAAGACTTCATGGCTACAATCGACTAACACATGACGGTTTTGGTTGACAAATTCACCATACGTTATGGGCAGCTCGAATGTAAAATACATCGCATATTGTTCTAACAGAATTTCGATATCAGAAACGTTCAACGTCAAAAAATTTATAATCGAGTCATATGAATTAAACTTACTTTGTCCATCTCTACAATGAAAGAGGTTACAGATCATCCTCTCCAAATTCTGTTCTTCGATAATTCCTTGACTACCTTCCGCCATCTCGAACGATTTCAAACAGAATCTACTTACGAAACAATTTCGAATATTTCCAATTACAAATTATGACTTCTTTAACGATTTTCTTTCAGAATTCCACATAAAATATCACAATTTTGCATATAAAACACAATTCAATGCTAGACGCCAACATTCAACCACGTTAGTCATCATCAAATGCGCATTTTCTCGGTAACAAAGAAAAAGTGGCGAGATCAACCACACTAAAATCGGTTTGCGTTTGTGGATTTTGTCTGTGACAAGACAAAGTATTTCGTCTGTGTTCGAATTTTTATTTCGTTTGTTTATCGTTCACGCGGTTTGCGTTGAGTGTGTGTCGACTTGACTGTTTCATCCTATACTCGTTGCTTGTGATCACATGTTTCACAGAATACATTGTATTCTGTTCACGAGTTCCAGATAACAAGACAATAGAGATCGTTTTTGTTATCGGTTTGGTTTCAGATGAAACTAGTTTTTTTCTACACTTCTTAGCAATTTTGTATTTTGGAGGATAATTGAAGGAGAATATTTTGGTAATAAATATATTTTTCTCAACTTCGAATTCTTTTATCGTAATACGAATTTCGCAACTTCAAGTAAGTACAGTCACGTTCAAAAGAAAACGTTTTTTGTTAATTAACCTTGTTAATTAAGAGTTTATTTTGACGGTTTCAACTTCTAGACTTTTTGTAGGTGACGGATGTGTCTCTCATATTGGTTTCCATCACCGTCTACTAATTGATGAGCGTTTTGTCCAAGTTCTTTGGAAATTGTGTACGGTCCTTTCCACTTGTGAAACAATTTTCCTGTTTGTCTCTTCGCGGCATTTGATAACTGGACAAATTTGGCAAGTACTTGGTCACCAATGGATAACTTCACAAAACGATTATTAAGTTTCAAATAAAATTTTCTACGTTGTTCTAAGACCTTTTTCGTGTTTTCTATCGCTTTTATCTCGATTTCAGCGAATTTGTTATCAGAAATGTCGATTAAATCTCCAGAAGCATCGAACGTTTTCTTCAGGAATAGGGTAATCGGAGCGTAACGATATGTTCAGTCTCGTTTAACCAGAGCTCGATTCTCAGAAAATGTTCATCCCATTTATGATGTTCTGATGGGCAATAAATTCTGAGACAGTCTCCTATGACTTTCATTCTCGTCTCTACTGGGTTACTCTGAGGTGTATAGACTGAAGTAAGTCTAATTCTGACACCTTTTTCATTCCAATACTGTTTCCATTTTGGAGACGTAAACGTTAGAGCTCGATCGGTTAAAATAACTTTTACTTTTCCGTATTCGGACATAAACTGATTTATGGCTTCACTACAATCATTCATAGCTGACTTAGCCACAGGGTACAATTTAGTGAACTTAGTAAATACGTCCATAATTACAATTAATTTCATATTTCCCTGATCAGTTCTCGTAACTGGTCGGAATATATCTACCGATATCATTTTGAGCGGTTCGTTCGCTTCTATCAACTTAAATTTACCTACAGGCGAATAATTTATCGCTTTGTTTTTGCGACAGGTCATGCAGTTCGGGCAGAAATTGATTACTTGATCCTTACATTTTGGCCAATCGAAATGACGGCGGATCACTTGTAATGTTTTCTGTACACCCGGATGAGAGTATCGATCGTGATAGAATTTTATGAAGTCAGCCCTTACAGAATTCTAGCATATATCAATTAGTGTATTAGTTTTATTATCGGTTTTAAATTTCACGTGCAACCTGGATTTGTTCTTTAGGTCAGCTGTATGGTCGCCTACAGCTGCCATTACTTGTTTCCTGAGCTGTCTTCATCGTCAGACTGTATACCATTTTCCGTGGTGTAACCATCAGTCTCATTTGGTATACCGGTTGCAGCTACAGCCTTCGAGCGTGTAAACGTACGTTTCAGTTTCTCTTTCTCCTCTTTTTGTTCTCAATGGGCGGTAGAGAATTCGTTTACAATTTTATGATCGGTTTTCTTTCATTCAATCCGGCTTAGAGCAACGTTCAAAGCTCTAGGACTATCAAAGTCCCTCTCTCTGAGTGAACAGACATAACTCATTAAGGCTTTCTGTGTCACATATACAAAATGATCTGCTGAACTAACTTCACATTCGATTAACTTCTTATTTATGATTTGCAGATAGGCATCAATATTTGTTACACCAACAGAGCTGCGAGTCCAGCTCAAGATATGATTGCATCGAGCTCTCTTGGCACTCTCTGACCACGCTACTCTGAGGAACCATTTCTTCATTATCGGATATGGCACCTTCATGGGCATTGTAGTGGATTGGCCATACAATTCTTCTTCAAAAATCTGCCTAAACAATACCCCTCTCAGGTATTCATCTTCTTTCATATGGTCAGTAAGACCTTCAAATTCATCGATTAGCTGTGGTGGTGAACGTGTATTGTTTTCTCGATATGGATCGATTTTGGACGAATCTAGAGCAGGTAGTTGAATATTTTACTGGTTTCTACTGTTTCCTCTAGATCAATTTAATTTCTTACTTCGTCTGGAGTATTCTTCGTCTGATTCTGAAGATTCAGAATCTTCTTCATTCAGATAATCACTCCATAATTCTTCTTTATCTGGTTCGTAGTCGTTGTCTGATAGATCGTGGCTTTACCTGGAACAATAGGAATTGTCTTTTCTTCTGTATGAACGGTTGTCACGATCATCATCTCGTTTACGTCTGTATTTTTTGTCATCTTCCAAGTGAGAGTATCTACGGCCTCGATATCCATCTCGACCTGGACGTCTTCTATCCGATTCTTATTCCCGGTCTCTTTCATCACGGTATCCACTTCTATTACCATCTCTATCTCTAGAACATCTGGTTTCATATTCGCTGTGTCGTCTATCCCTTCGTTCTTCAGTTTCACATCGCCTACCTGGTGGTGAAAAACGTTTACCGCGACCTTCCTCCTTTTCAGGTAGGTTGAATCGGGTGTCTCGATCTTGTTTACTAGGATCATTTCCGTCTCCTTCAACACAATCGGTATCAGTGTTTGCATCTCCGGGACATTTTATAATACTTGTTGATGCGGGAACTTTCAGATTTCCAGAGAAACTTTCAATACTGTATCCTACTGGTGGTCTATTACCTCTTGGTTAATCGTCACGATAATGATTCATGCTTTCAGAGTAGTATCTCGGATGGGTGGTGTTTCGTGTTTCACCTGGTGTTCGTATATTCTCAGCTTCTGGTGATTTCCACTAATTATACAGCAATTGCGAACGGTATCACAAACACTGCTAAAACACGACACAAAGTTTTTTTTTTTTTTTGTTTTAATATGTACGAGTGGACTGTAATTTAAAAAGGAACTGGAACTTACACGAATCCGGCCCGGAGGACAAAATGTTAGAGCACAAAGTGCTAATAAAATTCAACACACAAAAATGTGCATAAAAATGTGTAATGTAAACGCATGCATGAAAAAGAATGAATGACATGCGAGGTACGAGTGCATTGACGAGACAATACTGAAGAGAAAAAAAAGAGAAAAGAAAAATCTATCAAGCTTGGACGAGATAAGAGACGACCAACTTAACAATTAAAATAAAAACAAAATAACGAGCACTAGTAGAGGAACAGGATACTTCCATATATCTGCGCTGAGCTGCGCTGGTACTGTGAAGTTTGCTGTGTACGCGATAGACGATGCAGGAACAAATTCTGCATCCATGGATAGCTTGAAATCACCTACAGGCGACAAAACGACAAAACTGACAAACGATGACCATTTTATTGAATTTTTACCAACTCCGCCGATGAATGACGGCTGAGAGCGCTGAACTGCCAACTTGAACCTGCGCACAAACAGGTCGGACACCAGGGTGGGCTGTGAACAGCTATCAAGCAATACACGAGCTTTGCCAACGACACCATTCCAAGAAAAATGAATTATTGCGGACAGTAAAACGACAAACTTGTTAGGCAAATTGTTCAATCATGAATACGATTGCTTTTTGACTGATCTTGATTCCAAACTGTTTTGAGCACTACTCGAACTTTTTTCCGATTTTGCATTTTTATCCGTATACGATTTTTTCAACTCAAAATGCAAAAGAGAGCTATGACGACTACAAAAATTACAAACGAACTTTAATTTACAATCGCTTATACCATGACGCGAATCAAAACAAATTAAGCACAACCGATTTTTCTTAACGACTTTGTAACGATCTTGCGGAGATTTAGCTTTAAAATCGACACATTGATTTAAATAATGATTTTGCGCGCACAATACACATTTAGGCTTCCGCACTACTGTAGCCGAAAAAGATTTAAGATCACGATCTTGGGGGGGCTTTCTCGATTCTTTCGGCGCAGTTCCCAACTGGAACTTGGCTTCTTGTTGCCTCTCCTCCGCTGCAAACGCACGACATTGCAGAAATTTACTCAACTGCTCGAACTTAGGATAGGTATCAGCTCTGTTCTTGTTGAATTATGAATATTTTGTTCTCGTTACAGATTTTCTAAGATCTCGTGATAGATCGTATCAGAAGTTTTATTCGTTTTTAACCCGGACGCAGATGTTCATCAGATTCATTGAGGAACGTTCATTTGTTTCCGATTTGGACGCAGGATTAGCATTTTTCGACGAATGCGCGGAAAAGGTTTTTGTCTTCGAATACTCCACAAGTTCTTGTCTTGAAAATATTTTTCAACTTGTTCCTTTGTTCAGGTGGAACAAGACGAGGCAGATGTACATCTACTCGAATTGGACGAATCGCAGCAAAGTGAACGGACGGTATTTGTCTCACCGCCGGAACCAAATCCTGCTCCCGTTAATTCTGTCCAAAATTCAATTTATTCTTATCAAGTAGGTCTTTTTTTCTATTTTATTTATTTAATTTCAATAATCGTTCGACTTCTTTGCTTCATTTCATTTGAAGACATTTGAAGAATTACTCGTTGGGGTTTTTATTCATAGATTTGAATTTTTTTTTTTTTCAGAATGGATTTACCTTAAATCCGAAATTCTTCAATCAAAAAGGTATCAAAAATAATTTCTTGGATATCAGCGGCGTTGGTACATTGCCAGGTAGTCCTCTCGCTCGACGTACCAAGCACGAAGTGAAATCTGCTCAAAAACTAGCGCGTAAATATTCGTGCTCACCAGAGCTGTGGGCTAAATGCCTTTTAGGGACGTGTTACAGGTAAATTATTGAAGTTATTTGTCGCTACAGACTGTTTCTTGCTGCATTCGCTAATTTTTATCTATATTCTCACAGTTTATGGTTCATTCATTTACCGAGTTATGTGCTTTTCACTGAGCATCGAGTATCGTCTACCTTACGACTGGCGTACGAGCTGTTGGCTCGTATTCAAAAGACTGGACTTCATCCCACTGATGAGGTAGCCAATGTAATTTTCTAACCTTACTTTAGTATATAAGGCTGGACTGACTTAATTTGTGGGACTGTTGCGTAGGTTTGCTACAGAGTGATGATGCAACTGTGCGGCGTTTACAACCAACCCATGTTGGCTGTGAAATTATTATTCTTGATGAAACGTAGTGGCGTGCAACCAAACGCCATAACGTACGGTTTCTATAACCGAGCTGTGCTAGAATCAAAATGGCCATCTGATATGAGTAATTCCAGCCAACTTCTTTGGAATAAGTTGAGGTGAGTGTCGAAGCAGATTTCCTAACAATTCTGTACATTGAATATTAATGACTGTTTTGCAGTAAGAAGTAATGATCTGAGATTCAGTTTGATGATTTTGTAAGATTTTCGAACAATGGTAGAGTCCATATAATTATTTTTATTTTTATTTTTAAAGGAACGTTATTCACGCAACTGCGTTACTTCGCAAAATGGGCCAGGAAGCCGGCAGACGTAGATCGTCGTTGCAAATAGAAGAAGCAAGTTTGGTTGATGGGCTGGTCCACCTGAAGGAAGGAGGATTGCACGACTCTAAACACGCAAATTTACTATTTGGCACCGGTAAGTGTCAGTCGAAAATGAATCAATAGATTTTAACGTATCAACGACTTCTTGTAGAGTTAGAATGTAATTTAGGTTGTGGGAAATGGGTTAAATAAGTGTTCTGGAAACTAGCTTCCACCCACGCACTAGCCGAGTAGAATTAGACTTTCCCAGTAATTAAGAATTTGCGGAGTTACCGATTTATGAACGTCTGTAGTTACCAGTACCCGAATAGTTTGCAATTATTTTGATTATCATGCTATTACAGAGCTGTGCATATGGTTTCATTTTTTCAGTCAATATAACTGCAAGCTAGCATAATATTATATGTTCGAAAATTGTGTGCCATTATCAACACATGGCTTATAATGGTGCTCTGAGAAATGTTTTTCTAATGATTTTGACATTTACATTAGTCAGTATGCCAACTCAGTTTTTATCAATATTCAGTTCGATTATGCTGATCTCTAAAGTGGAGACGTGAATTTTTAGCTCATTTAAAACTTGATTAAGTCATGGCAAAAGCATAATAATATTTTTAGCAGGTTTTCCTAGAAAACCAGCTCTTTGTTTTATTTTTCAACCCTGATTTGCTCTAAATAAAGATTTAATATCAAAATTGTTTTTTCCAAAACGCAATTAAAAATCATCTCACCCATTTGACTCGATAATTGGTTCTAAAGAGCATATGCGAGATGGTTTGGTCTTGCTATGGCCCAAATTTCATACAGAAATACACTGGCCAACTCTAGACCGGTTTTTTTTTTTCAAAAATTTTTCTTGGACTGATGCCATTTGGAAATAACGCATCTCAAGTTGCTCAGAAGCTTTATAAAAAAACTAATTTTTATCCTTTAGCCAATGTATGTGGACAAAACATGACTTTTAAAATTATATCGAATAAGCATTTCGATTCATTTTTTCTTTCACTGCCTGGGAGTTTGAATTTTGCTGCAAAAATGCACAACTATATTCTGAATTTAAAATCAGTTTGCAACTCCGCCATTTATTTTGTATCACTTCAATCATGCCTCCAAACACTTATTGATAGCTTTTTATTAGTTCGCTACTGCTTCGATGTAAATTAGTGCTTATATTCTGTTCTGTTGCTTCGTGTAAATAACGTAGGAACCGAATGCAGCCGAGTAGATTGTAGTAGTAGCACTTCAGAAAATGTGAGTGAAGTCGAGAATGTCGACTCGAACTCACCAGTCATGGAACGAGTTACCAAGATTGATTTTAATGATGTGGCCAACGAACCTTTGCTTTCTTTGAACGAGGATGCACCGTCGCACAGTGAGTATATTTTAGTAAATGGTGGCTCTAGATTACTTCGGTTGTCATAAAAATAGGTTTTGAATGTTGATGAAGTAGTTTAGGCGACGTAGTTAGCAACGAAAGTTCAAATGCCTGGAATCTTTTTTCTTTCGGTCCCCATTGAGGTTTTTACGACTGAATATTTTTTCTATTTCTATGAAGCCAAAAGTGCAGATGAGAAAATTTGCTTTTGTTATTTCATTTTATTATCGTTACTTACTCAATTTTTTTTTTTAATTTTAGGAACCATTGGTCGACGATCCAGCGCTATTACATCCAGAGACATCGCCACGTTCAATCGTTTTTGCTCTAGAATGGGCAGCATTGTGAAAACTACAGGTTTACCATTTCGCAATCAACATTCAACTATTAAGCCGCAACCTTGTACGTCTAATTTGGGCGTTCTCATTCAAATATTTTTGCCTTCTCAGATTTAATTATGCAAATTTTATTATAGATGAAAGCAGTGCTGGATTATTGATGACAGGTGGCGTAGTGATTTCGAATTTTTCAGAAAATGACGTAAAAATTTCCATACTGGATAAAACCTCTTCTGTTTATAGTTCACCGCCTCGAATTCGTTCAAATATGAGGTAAATTTGTGTCAGAATCTCCATCAGTATTGCAGTGATGAGAATGTTTTCTGTTCATGACTCAGTGATTATGATTTACTATCAGAAGTTTCAAACGTACTCGTATCTAAATTTTTCTTCTTTTTTTCTTTTCAGAGGTAAAAGAACACGAAGTGGATCGTGTTCAGAGTTTGTTCCTAATTCGCCTAAAAGCGGCCGACCTTACCATAACTACTACCCAAACCCTAACAATAATGTTAAAACTACTAATCACGAATCGTCCGATTGCTACCAACTACTAGTTAGGTAAGTGATTAAATCTGTATATAGTCGTGTTTAAATTTTACTCGATAATTTTAACGATTTATCGCACGTTTTGTTTTCAGGTCTGAAAGTTTTGCAAACGACGCACAAATATTGAAAAATTTGCAGGAAATCAAGCAGCAGAAAGCGGCTAACTTGGTGAGTGGTGAGAACAATGGTGCTAAATCTGCAAATACTAAATCACTTGTCAGCTTGTCGTTACTCAATCATCCTATTAATAAGCAAGGATTCGCACGAAAGAACAACACCGGATTGCAAAAGCTGCAGGAGTATCCTGCGTCTGAAAGTCAAAACTCGTCCGCCGAAACTTTACCAAGTTCTGGAACAGGTATGAATCATCCATTACTCGTTATTAAAAATAATAATTTGCAAATATCAGATCCGGACTGATTCTTCGTAAAAGTGCATAGTTATTATACTCGACGAAACGTGGATTCAAATTTTCTTTGAGAATTTGTCAGAGATGTTTTGAAACTGTTTTGACTAAACAGACATTGTTTTCTTTCCGTTTCTCCAAGAATCTGTTTAGTATTTTCTACGTGGCATTAATGTTTGGTGCTCGATTTGAAAACCTATTTTATTTTTGGTAGTTACAAATTTTACAAAAATTAAAATTTTACAGTTTTCAAAAATTTTGTTAAGAAAATGCGAGTACGAGTAGCCAAAATACATTAACGAACAACAACTCTACACTTTTTGGTTTTCCACTAGTTTTTTTTTTTTTTTTTTTTTCATTCATTAAGGTTTCCAGCTTTTTTTTCTTCAATTCCAATTTGTAGCGAAAACAATGGTCACTGGTATTTTTCAAACTCCTTGACTTTTTTTTTTTTTTCCAAAACAAGAATTTTCAACAATTTGAGTTGGCGTCAACAGCGCTGCTGCGTTTAATTTTCTTGTGACTCACGAGATTCATTAATTTACAGAGAGCATGGACGATCTGCTAGTAAACTGTCCGAACCTGCTGAAGCGTCCGATCAACAACAAAGTGCTGGCCTCGTTGGGCGCCAAATTCGGCGGCAAAGTGAGCGGCGGCGGCACAGATTTGCCCATCCGCAAGACATCCGTCTGCTCGCTGGACGAGATGCGCCGCAGGGAAGAGAACGAGTCGCTGAACCGCGTGCTCAGCTCGCCGTCGCTCAAGAGTCCGGTGCGGACGCCGGTCACCGAAAACGATCCGCTGGGCGCGCTCTGCCTGGCAAAATCGTTGGAAGCGCCGCCGGACTCGACGGCCGGCGAAGGCGGCCTGGTCGGCCTTAAGAAGTTACCGAGTATGGAGGGCGTGCGCAACATCTCCTCGGAGATAGAGCTCGACTGCAAGGGCACGCCGATACTGTTCGAGCGGCGCAAAGAGAAGTGGGACGTGAAACGTCGCAGCAGCGCTGGCGCGCTGCATCGTTCGTTGAGCGGCGGCATGGAGCGGACGGAGAACGGCGTCAAAGAAGTCGTCGACGGCGAGGAGGACGACGAAACCGACAGCCGGCTCAAGGAATTGGACGCGGCGGCCGGAGAGACAACCGTCTTGCGCGCCTCCACACTGCCGGCCGACGATCGCAGCAGCAGCCAGAGCGGCGTCAGCAGCGGCGACCATGGAAGTCCATTCAGAACCGGACTGGGCAACTTCAAGCTGCCGTTTAGGTGAGTGCGCAATACGTACTGCCGGATGTACGCATTTAGCCGGTGTAGCATTTTGGTAGTTCGTTATGTCTGAAAGTATTTTTTGCTCTTTTCAATTTTGGCTGGTAACGTTTGGTTGGCGTGTGCGATTCATGTGTGGCATGTAGTCGAGTTGCGAAACGGAATCGCTCGATAGTCGGTTCCTTTTATTTGGAGAAAAGTTCCGTCCTTTTAGGACTTTTTCAAAAAAGTTCTCGAAATGGTTGCTCTATTTGAAAAAAATGGCGAATTAGTTTTTTTTAATCAGCCGTTCTCTTTGCCCCTAAAACTCAAAAACTCACACCCGTAGAACTGGACTTCTGTTTGGGTTCTGCTCTTTTAGAACTCGCTCGAGAAGCAAGTTCCGAGTTGAGAGTTTTTGTTTGTTTGTTCATTTCGCCTTTTCGTTTTTAATTCCATTTATCTCGGATACTTGGATATTTGTTCGTTCTGTTTGATGAAACGTATTTGAGAAAAGTTCTCCAGAACTCAATTTCGAGGTTTGTTTTGAATTTTATCAGAACTCGGATCAAACCTTGAAAGTTCTAGTGTCGCACTTTTTTTTTTTTTTACAAATGCAACAAACTTAGTCCACGAAAAGTGGACTAAAAATGGCCTTGAAAAGGAAAGGAATCGAACAGTACAGGACTTTCGGGTGGGGGTAGAGTCTATAGACTTTATATCTTACCCCCCTTTTGCTAACCTCTAGTGGATTATTGTGGATTAAAACTGGGTTTTTACGTACAACTGAAATATGATTTTTCAAAAAATTGTTCCGAACAAAAGTTGTTCCTCGTCAAATTTCGTCAAATTTTTATTTTTAGAATTTCTTCGTAATATTTTCGTCGAGAACGAAGATAGAAACCACTACTTTCTTAACTTTGAAATATACGTCATAATTCTGTTAATAACTCGTTAGAGTTTGATTTATTAAAAAAATGTTCCTCCTGCTCCACAAAGAGGGGTGAAATATATTTCGAAGAGATAATGTCAGGTTAAAATATTTCGGGATACTTAGAATAAAAATTTTCGAAAAAATTGCATCACGTACTTATGGAATTGTACCTTCAGTTATTTTTAGGGCCGTCAATTTCCTGACCTTAGTGTTACCTCCATTCAGTTCTCCGAATGAATTTTTTATTTTCGTAAATTTAATGTAAAATAAATTTTATTCGAAGCATTTTTTCATAAATCAATAAATTAGCGAGTTATTAGAAAAATTATGATGTACCGTACATTTTATTGTTTGGAACTCTGTTTTTAGTTCCTAATGAAGATACAAAAAATGATGTGGAAATTTGACGAAGAATAACTTTCGAATAGTAATTTTTAATATATCTAATTTCACTTTTCCAAGAGATACTATTTTCACATATAAACCTTTGCATTGGAGCCTTTGCAAAAATCTGCTATTATCCATCTCACTGTTTATAGTACTCACGTATTTTAACTTGCGGTCGATTATTCCTTTATGTATGAAATTATCTTGTGAGTTGTGTGTTTCCTCAAGCTCTTTTTCGCACCGTTTAAGCGAGGAGAAGGTAAGTGCGTGAACGTTTTTTTATTATTGCTCACTTCGGCCATGCTAGATTAATGATACTTGCAATTGGTTGCTTTTTATTGTCAGGTTTGTTTATAATTTTGTGTTGGAAAAAATTTGTTTTCAACATGATTTACGTAATTTTGAATTGACCCTTTTCATCTATTGCGATCGAAATTCAAGGTACTATTGAAGAGTTGCGCTGAAGAATCAAGATGGTCAAATTTTACAACTTTGCTAAAAACATCTTCAAAATAATATTTTGTAGGAAATATTCTTTAACTATCTAAGAACAATGGCTGAACTTTCTTTTTAGTTCCACTCGATCTTGTTTTTGGTACCTATATTTTATAATTTTTACCGAGCCGAGGACTAATAGTATTAGTAAAAAATTGTATTTTCTTAACGAGATTTTTCTGGGTTATAGAAATCGTGTTTTTTGTATTGCTGTTGACACTTTGGTATTAGTTTTAGAATTTCATAACAGTTGGATTTCTTGTATCGAATTGCGCTACATTTTTATTAGAATTTGTTTTCAAATATTAGTAAAAAAAAAAATGTTGGACTGGGGTTTTCTTGAAACTAATATTTCAGTTCTTTTTATCGGCTAAAAAATCGGAGATTTCTGTCTACAAAACTAGAGCATGCAAACACGTAAAAATATAAAAAATTGTAATTTTTACTTTTATTTCAACCAGCAAAAATTTTATGGGCTGGGCTATTATTTTGCGCTTCGGATTTTCGCTTGCTTCCTCATGGAGGTTCAAAGTTTGTCAGACTATAAGTTCAAAGCCTACCAAGTACCAAAACAATTATTTGCCAATTTTTTAAGCGTTAATGATATTTTGCTGCTTGTTAATGCTAAATCAACCGAAAAAATGGGTTTTATTTTTTGTTTTTTTGGGACTTAGCCAGTTATGGACTTGGGCCAGCTATTTGGTACGGCTTCTCGAAAAAAGGTTTCTGATTCGCGACTCGACTTGTGAGAACTAAACCTTTAATTTTTTTTGCGTATTATTTATTTTTCTTTGAGCTTTTTCGTAGTCTTTAGTCGTATCAGCTTGTTTCCTTATTGGCTCTTATTTGTTTTTTGTTTGTTTTTATCGCCCTTTTTCCTCTGCTACTGCAGTCGATACTCACCCTCCAGATTCAGTTTACGTAAACCAGACTCGGGTATTCGTTTTACCGCGGACATGATCAATAGTGCGATCACCAATTTCAGGTAGTTACATGTTGCATTGTGTGTTTGTGTTCACTACCTTTTACGTAAATAGCTTCGTATGCTACTTTTTTTTTTGGTCGTTCGAATTCGAGTACTCGTTAGACTGACTGTGAAATTTTCATTTGGTCTTGTTTTTATCGCTGTTTCAGTCCGAGCAGTTTAACGTCGAAGAAATCGAACGAAATATTGCTGGGTGGCTTGCACAGCTTGAAAAATGCAGCCTCGACGATGGCGAAAAAAATCGACGAGTTCAAAGAGGCGATTTCTGCTACTCCACTCAAAGATGGGTATGAAATTATCCTAATTTTTCAATGAAAAACCAAAATAAAATGTTCACGTTGAAAAATATAGGAGAAAAAAATGTATAAAATGGAAAAATATTAGACTTTTATGTTATGTACCCGTATAAAATAAAAAAAATGTAAATAAACAAAAAGAATATTCCTGAATGAAAAAAAAAAATCAAAATCAGAAGAAAAAAATATCAATAACTTAGAAGAAAAATCGAAATTTAGAAAAAGTGAAATAGAAAAAAAAAATATTTTGGAAAAATCAAAATCAAGCTCTCCCGTGGAAGACCGAGAAAAAAAGCTTCCAAGAAAAATGCAGTTCTGACTTCGGCTATTTTTCATTTGATTTGTTTATTCGTTTTTCATTTCGTTTCATATTTTTGAATATCCATGCGATTTTGTTTTTCTTATTTTCGTTTTCTTTTCATTTTGGCGTCTTAATTTGTTTCTTCCTTTTTAATTTCAATTTTATTTCAATCAAAAAAAATGTTTTTATCAAAAAATATACAATTTTAGTTTTTTTTTAAATTTCCCTTCAACTTTCAATTTTATTCTCTTCGTGGTTTTTTTATTCGTTTTTTTTGTGCGCTTTTGTTTTATTTCGATTTATTATTTTTCAGTTTTTTTATTTTTTTCCCCCGATTATTTTTCTGCTTTTGTTCTCCTTTTTAAAACTAATTGTCACTTTATTTAGTGCTCCAATCATTTTCTCCTTCAAGTTATTTTACACAATGGGTGAGTCCGACATGCACCAAATGGAGTTTTCTTATGGTGCGTGTGAAACTGATTCACCCAGTGTATCTTTGATGCTGCCCATTGAAACACTGTTGAAGATGAACATTTTATAAAATAAATAAAATGTATTACAAAATTGTTCCCGAAGCTCTAAACAAAAATTGAAAATGTTTAGATAGTGAAACTTTGGTTTTATTGAATTAATTTTTTTCTCATGTCTTTATTTGTTATAATAATTTGTTAATATGAAGGTTCAAAGTACTTTTCCTTAGTTACTCATGTATTTAAAAAATAATAATTCCACGTGTTTGTGTATTTTTGTGCAGCATGTGGGAGGGTCAGTTTTACGACGAAGATACCAATGAAACCCTTAGTGTTCACAATGGTGTGGCCAGTCTGGGAAATGAGGAAGCGTCAGTCAGACGAAAAATATCTAACGAATTCTCGCCATCTTCTGTAACTCAGCAATGGGATTCTTGGGGAGCCAATTTAATGGAATTTTTCAGCGACGGCAGTCGAAAAGGCAGCACGTCGAATTTACAACCATTAGGTAAGTTCAAAAACTATGCATAAAATTATAATTTTGTCAGTTTGTCGGAAAAGTTTCTACAGATGAGAAATTAGGGCTAACGAAGAGATTTATTTGGTTTTCATTTATTCGTAAAAAATCAAAATACCTTCGTACACGTACGTCTGTTTATTAATTTTTGCTTTTTCACATGTTTCTGCAGGTGAAAACTCGCCATCTTCTTCCCAGCAATCATTGGCTTTATTGAGTGAGCGGTTGTATCCAAAAGTGAATCGTGATAGCCGCATACCCGTTGCTATCGAGCTTATCATGACGACGTGTTCAAAATGCCACCACTGTTGCTCATTAATCTACGATGAAGAAATTATGTCTGGCTGGTTACCCGAGGATTCTAATCTTAATACTAAGTAATAATTCGAAAACTACTTTTTAACGGTGATGGGTGACAATTGCTTGTTGCAAATTTTTTCTTTCCTAGAAGTCACCATTTGGATGCGAAATGTTGTTACTGAGACGTTTTATTTGCGGTACAGGGGAATCTTAATGCCATTGAAAATAATTTTTCTACACATAATCCTTCTTAGCTACCATAAATTGGAAGTTTTCCCTTATTCATCGATTTGAAGAAAAAAAATTTTTTTTCGTTTTTCTCCTTATGAAAATATTCAAGTTTTTGCAATTTCAATATAATGTTTGTTTTGTTCCCCTCCGAGCAAAAATCTCTGGATTAAAAATTTTGGCTGTGTTTGCTTTTTGGAAGATCTGTTGGTAGCTGAAATTTTTATTGAAAGATTGACAAACTTTTTGATGAATCTGTCGATGTACCCTGCGAATCATGCGATTTCTGGTTATAAATTTTTCAAGCTTTTATTTGTTGATGATTTTATTCACTTATTTATTTATTTATTTATTTTAGCCTCCGCTGTACTAATCAGTAATTTCTTTACAGGTGTCCGTTCTGTGATAAAGCAACCGTACCATTTTTATACGTTACTGTGTTAGACTATCGAAGTAGTTCTGAAATTTCTTCACGTTTTACCAGCCAAGAAAGTGTTACCTCATCCCTCGAACGAGTTCGGCGTAAAAGTTCATTCAATAGGCTCAACACCTCTGGTAACTCTATCGGTAAGCTATTTTTTTTCAGTTTTCTCAAACTCGATGAATAAATTTTGCCAAACTGATAAAATGTTATTTGACAAGACAGAAACTTTTGTCGTAGCCGTATGAAATCTTCTGTACAAGTTGTCGAATTATTTTCTGAAGAAATGTTAAATTTTTTCTTAAATTTTAAAATTATTCCCTTCTTAGGATCTGTTGATTTTCGTTTTTACTAAATTTAAGCCTTGGTTTTGTAGGAGGAAGCCGTGCATCTGTCGACTCATCAGCCGTCGATGACGACCAAAAATCAAAAAACGTTCATACCTTAGAACCGATCATTGTACCTTATTTGAATCCGTTGGTTCTGCGCAAAGAATTAGAATCGATATTGAACGCGGAAGGTGATACGAGCTTAATGCGGTCGTCTTTCGTCGACGAGCATCCCATTATTTATTGGAATATGGTGAGTAATCTCTTGAGATTATGCCAGTTGTAAGTCTGTGGGTAACAATAAATTTGATTTTTTTGTTGCAAAAAAAAATTGAAAAATTAGTTTATCAAAATAATTATTTCTAATTGGAAAAAAGAAAATCAATCAACTTAATAAAATAATTTTTACAATGATATCTAGCTAGCCAGGGAGTAAAACAGCTCGAGTCAAAAATTTATGAGTATTCGAATTCTGCTTACAATTTCTTTTTTAATTTGAAAAACTTTTCAAATGGCGCAATTTTCTAAAACTTTGAAAATTTCTTTCGAAAAATTCGATCTTTGACTTATGTTATTGCTCTTTTTAATTGATGTCTAATTTATTTTTGGTCGGATTTAGGTTTGGGTATTCGAACGTATCAAGTCGACATCGCACGTCGTCAGTTTGTGTCTTCAGGCGAATTGCGTTATTGGCAGCCGAGATATTTCATCGTTCCACCCGTCGTGGGCAGAGTGCGACCACAGGAATGTGCTCGTTCGAACATTATGGGATAATCCCATATTGTACGAAGAGGTATGCGCAATAATTACTTCGACCATCTTACTCTTATATTCCTCATTTCCGAGGTCCGAAAGAGAAAGGGACCCAAGGGTTAAAAGTAGAATAGCTTCTGTTTAGCTTTTTTAGTGTAGAATTGAATAAGTATAGAATAACAATCCATGCTCAGTTTTACCAATTAATGTGAACAAAATTTGCCTCGAGTCGTGTAAAGTTGAAAAAAATACCATTATTGAAAAACAAAATTTTTTGTAGTTCAACTTGCTGAAAAAGCTACTTGAAGTAGAAGCGGACAGATGTATTGTAAAGGAAATTTGACGCAGACTTCGATTTTATCGTTAGTTTCTCCAAATAATGTACTCGTAATTAGATGGGGCTCAAAAATCATTCAAAAATCTGGTATTTTCAAATTTTTATCATCGACATTATCATCAAAACGGCGAGTTTTCTCAGAATTTTCACCTTAATTCTGAACTATCTTAGAAGTACTGTGAAGATGTAAAATTGATAATTTTTTTTTTTTTTTGCCTCTCGTAAAATTTGCCTCATTTCTCTTCATACTTCGTCGAGTCTTTTTTTATTTCAATAAATTTAAAATTGTGCGAATGACCAAATAGTACAGTTTTTTCTTCGACTTCACGTAATTTATTTGTTTTTACAGGTGGGATACCCGATGCACGTATTGTGGAATAAAACTGACAAAGAAAGCGATTTGCTCAGCGCTCTGCTTACGGATAATACTACAATTCCTAAAACGTCGGTGACACGTTTTTAGTCTACTATGGTTTCTGTTACGAACGCATCAGTGATAAAAATTATTGTTATTTTGCAGCCTTATGGAGCGGGTTATATCTGGCATTCAAAGCAGCGACTTGTCTGATCCAATCAAACGTGTAGCCGCGGAAAGACTGAAATTGAAGAGCCACGGAGTGAATCACAATTACTCGCTGTATCGCGATATCCTTTTCCTGGCTTTTGTTGCGATAGGAAGGGAGAATATTGATCAAAGTATGCTAATTTTTTCGAAGTTACTAATAACTGCCTGAAGACTGAAGACAGATTTGATTCTAGAACGTGAAAATAAATATGAAAGCCGTAGAGCTTCAGCTAAAAACATATTATTAAATTCCTCTTACAGCCTGTGGATATTTTGAAAATATTTCAAGAGATAATATTCATAAAAAATATTTAAAATGCAGTGAAAATATTTTGGGTATTTCGTCACTTACAAAGCTTTTTGGAAAATTTCCCTAATTCGTTTTCAACTGGGGGAAAAACACCTAAATGTATTTAAAAAAATAAATTGAAAATATTGTGGTAGGGATTTTTTGAAAATAACTAATTCTGAAAACATTATGGCGTCCATAAAAATGTTCCAACAATTTTGAAAATAATTTTAAAATTGTAGTCAGTAATTTTTCAAAATTGAATATGTAATTGGGCTTATTATTAATTAAATTTATAAAATGATTATACAATTAATTTCTGTAGCAATTTACTTCTCCTTCTTTAAAATGCCAGTAAGTTCATATTTTTCGCTGTTTATTAATAATATCGTGATTTATAATTTCAGGTGCCTTTGATAGAGAATACCTAGCCGCATTTGACGGTTTAACGCCAGCGGAACGTGATTCGAAAATGTTCTTACGTTGTGACAATCCGAATCTGAATACGACAGTGTACTTCAGACATTATTTTAGAGAATTAGAATTGTAAAAGTTTTGTTCTACGCTGCGTTGTCTCCCCCTATTTTTTTTTTTTTTTTTGTTTCATGTCTTGTGTATTTTAAGATTAAGCAAATTCAACAGTACGTATAGCCAAATTGGCAGCAGTTTCAACTGTCATTTACTTAACAAAAAAAAAAAAAAGTACCTATAAATATTCTGGAAATAAAACGTTTGTTAGTATTATAAATACGTAAGGTGAGAATTATTTCAGTACATGTATTATTTTTGTTTTTACCATTTTTTTTTTTTTTTTTCAAATTCTTAATCGCAAAAATATCCTTATCTGTTATTTTTATATTTCTTGATGAAAAATATAAAAAAAAAATATTTTATTCCAGTTGTTCTTTTTAAACTTTTAGTTTTTTTATTTAGTACCCGAGATGATGTGAAAAATGAATTACTTATTTCTAATTTCATCGGATTTCACTCTGTCTTAGATTTTTCAAATGAGAAACAGAAGAACTAAAATAATATACATATTTATTTCAAAGGAGAAAAATTATTTTATAACAAATAAAACAATATAAAAATTGCCGGTCGATTTTGAAGCGAGAAATATATTCATATTTAAAATAAATATTGAAAGGAAAGAAAAAATAGAACATGAATTAATACTTTGAACAGAGAGGTATTTTGTAGAAAGACGAAAAAAAAAAATATACAAAAGATTGTAGCTTTCGAACATGAGTTTAAAATTGACGGAAAAAATTTGTACGTAACTGAATAAAGTTTTAAATAATTGAAATACATCTGAAAAATGGGTACGTTAAAATAAGCGATTATTTATGGCCGAACTTGACATAAATGACTTCGATAATTACTTCGCTGATGAGATCATTAAAAACGATTAAGGTGACTCATATCCCTGAATATTTTTCTTACTTTAAAAACGATGAAAATTGTTTCAAGTAATTTTTAAATAGTCATCGGAGACGATTTGAAAATGGTGAGTCAAGGGTGCGCCATCGTTGAGTCATTTTCAAAAAGTGACTGCCATTCAACATGATTATTAAAGGTTTTCGAGGCATGATTTTTTCGACTTTTCAAAACGAACATTCAGAGTTGGTTCAACGATTCCGAAATTCACCGAGATCATCGGAAATCTTTTCCACACATATCACAATAAGAGATCCTTTACTGCGATACAAGATTACCGAAAATCGCCATTAATAATACATAAAACCATAAGGAGAGATTATGATTATTTTCTAAATAATTTTAAAAGAATTAAGAATAAAAGATTATTTTAAAAACGTGGAAAAACACCTTCGTGATTATCTCTCGGGTTGAATATTGCACTAGTTTTTAGATTCAGTTAACATGAAATTCAAACTTTGTCAGTTTACTCAACATTAACACACGTATAATTTTAGTAAACAAATTCTTCATTTTTAAGGTTTCAAGTACTTAGTTAAAATAAATCAGGAGAAAAAATGAACCTAAAAATATTGTAAGTATTCTAGATGTGACCACTGGAATGGACGAGATAAAATAAAAAACCAAAATTTCAATTCGTGAAATAGTTGAAGGTCAAATTCGAGAAAGATATTCTCACATGCAAATATATTTTGATTAAAAAAAAATTCTAATATTTTCATAATAATATTACTAATTTTACTATCATATATTATTTTCAAAATATTAGTTTGTAATGAATAAAAATTTGGGAGTGCTATTAGAGGTGATTTTTCTATCAAAAAAGTCCTTTTTTTTTTTTTGTAAACTTTTTTCCCCAAAAATAAGAATAAATCAATTCAGGTTAGCAGTTAGAGAAGTGGAGGTAAAGGCGAAAAATTAAATTCAGAACATTTTTTTTCCCCCACAAATTGATTACGTAAAAATGAAAATGGGGTATGCTCGTTCGTATTATAGTTGCACTACATTAATAATAAATAAATTGAAATTGAATTGAAAATTTTGATGGTAAATAAACTGAGGAACTTTGACCCCATTCTTCCTTCGATAACAGATCCAAATTTTTTGCCAAAATGAAAATATTTCGTTTTTACCAGCCTTTTAAGTGTTTTCGTTTTTAAATTCAAAATTCTGGGCAATTTACGTATTTTTTGTGTAGTGCAAGAAGTATTCGGTATATATTTACGGCAAATTTAAGAATATTTAAAATTCTGAAGATCAATCAAGTTATTGTTATACAGAGAAAATAACCTTTGGATGCAATTTGGTATGAGATAAGTACAATATTCTAAATCGTGTCTACCTCGAAAAGTGTTATTCCAGGTTTTTGTAATTCTAGTCTTACCACATTACATTACATACACACGAGGGCACACACAGTCTGCTAGATGGAAGAGCAAAACATAAACACAGTCAACAATTCTGAAGAGAAACTATACAACGTCGATTAATGTAATCGGAAGACATGTTTTGTTAGTAAATACACGTATTTACAGCAGAAAAAAGAGAAAGAGAAAAAATTGAAAAGATAATAACACAAAATAAAATTCAAAATTTTCACTTAATTTATCTTAACGAATACAAATGCATAGAATTCACTATTGTTAAAAGTAACTGGCACGATGAAATCATTTTGTATTATGTTTAGAAGATTTACTATCTGTTAAACATGGTAAAAAATGGAGCCAATCAAATATATTTTTTTAAATGTCTACATAAATTGAAGTATAAAGGCGAAATGTGGGTTCCATAAAGCTTACACAAGGTAGCTTAAGTAGTTTTCTGGGTTTATGTTTCTAACAAAAACCTGTTAAAAGTCTGTTTTCAAGTTCCAAATTGAGTACATTGCAGCTCAACAGAGTTTTCACTTAGACAGGTCCAAGTGGGCTTGTTTGTCCTCAAATTACAATTACCTTCTACAAATGGACCAAACTATCGGTCAATCTGACCAAAAGCATAAGTCATTCCACACTCCAATGATATTTGAAACACACAATCTTGGAATACAACAATAGTGAGACCACCTACGAAAGCTAGCACCTTCAAAAATTAAACCAATTTGGACTTTAGAAAGATTCTCCTAAACGTTATCCTCGATATTAGGGTCAGAAACTTGATTGCACAAATGAATGATCCATTATTCCTTGGTCCTTGAATCTTACACACAGTAATATTTACATCGAAGAGAGACAAAAAAAGGTCATACAAAAAAAAAAGAGAGAAAATAATAAATGGTATTATGATATGTACCTTCAAAGTAATCGTCATCGATAAAAGTCGTTGTTATAACAAAGTGCATCGCAACAATTTACGATGAGGTCGTCGTTTGTGTTTGACATTCTTCTCTTTGTCTCTGCGTATTTCACGTACCAGAGTATAAAAGGCATCGTCGACACCCATTCGGGTTTTGGCTGAGGTTTCCACACAAGGTATTCCATACTGTCGAGCCAGCTCGCGAGCGTCAGTCATTTGCACTGTCCATGGCTGCAGATCACATTTATTACCCACCAACACCATCGGCACATCTTCCGCATCTTTGACCCGTTTTATTTGTTCTCTGTAAGTAGAAATGTCTTCGAACGACTTGGCATTATTCACGGCGAAGACAAGGAGGAAACCTTCGCCAGTGCGCATATACTGGTCTCTCATAGCACTGTACTCCTCCTGGCCTGCGGTATCCAGTATATCCAACAAGCAGGTTTCACCGTCGATCACCACTTGCTTGCGGTAGGAGTCTTCGATGGTCGGATCATACTCGTCCACAAAATGATTTTGAATAAGTTGAATAGTTAGTGCGCTCTTACCTACGCCACCGGCGCCCACTACTACTAATTTATATTCGGTCATAGCTGCCCTTTGTCAAATCTTTCTCATCGTTGAACGTAGCGAGAAGTGCGAAGAAACACGGCGAAGTATTTGGCAGCTCGATGGATCTTCGAATGATGGTTGATTGATAACGAGTAACACTAATCTCAACGCTCACTAATGGTGTCCACGTACTTTGCAAAAGTGTAATATCCGCTTGGAACCGTGGAAACAACGAAATACACGAATTATGTAGTGGAAAAGAAGCGTTTGTACGAATCACATCGAAAAATTCGAAAATCGAATGATATGATAATTTCAATTTGTTTCGTTTGCAAGCATGAGCACACGAAAATGCGAAATCCTTCGACTTGTTGAAGCAAAGTATAAAATGGAAGAGGCAAATCATATAGGCCAACTTCTCTAAAATTCGCTATCCAGAGCGCCCAAAGTTGAAAATAACAATCAATCAGTGTATCTACTATCTACATATAAAAATTTCTTCACTTCAGTGTTACCTCTTGATAAGCTTTGGGCTTTTGTTTGTGTACGTGTGCATAATGCATATGTGTGGGTAAACTTAATTTTTATCAAACTCTTAAAGCATGCTCCTTGCTTGTCCGTCGTATAGAATTTAGTTTGATCAAGTTTTAAAAAAATATTTTTGAAAGTTTCTTGAAAAATAATCTCTTGATGAGTTTTTAAAAATAGAAACAACTCATTGAGTTCACTATTTCAGTTAATTCTGTTTAGTAGTTTGAGGATTGTTCCTTATAGTTCGTGTTAATGAATAATGGTAAGTCAGAAGTCAATCATGTTTTTCGTTCTATCGACTATCCCGCCTTGTTACTGCAGCATCAAGTGTCTATTAACTTTTTGTTGAATTACTCCATCCTTATATTTCTTCGAAATGATTTAAAATTCTGAAAGTCTCCTTCATTCACCTTCACTACCCTCCTAATAGAAGTTTACACCGGTATCCTTGGCTCTTTTTAACTCTTGGCAATTCACTAATGTGTGTTTTTTTCTAGGTTTTGTTTTGCCCAAAACAAATTTGAACGTTGGATTGGAGATCAATTTTTTTACGTGGCAAGTTTTGACAGGCACTGAACGTCTTCGATCAACTGATTATCGTAACGTACTGACGGTATTGTCTGTATTTCATCACAACTCGAGATGTAAGTATGTATTATGAAAATCAAGAATAATTCAGTGACGCTGCTCTTGCGCTCATATTCATTGTTAAAATTGAGTGTACTTAAAAAAAATGAGCTGCGAGTAGGGATTAAATTATTTCTAATTGTACAAATAAAAGCCCTCAATCCTCATTTATTATTTTTCACGTTTGACATATTTCCTTATTGAGATCATGACGAATTGATTTTTACAAAAATTGTGAAAAAGTAATTTTAGGGTAACGACACGAAAAATCGTGGGAAAGAAAATTGAAATGTCAAAAAAATTTTACATCTATTATAACAATCCACTCGTCTACGTCTAGTCTTGGATTTTTGTTAATAGTCTTATGCGGTGCATCAGTTTTTCAGAGTGAACCATTCCAACCCGAAACTGCTTTCCTGAAAATAAATATCATGAACCCAACCGCATGAAACTATTTTCATTTGTATTTTATCGTTACCAATTACCTACCAGTCATGGAAGACGATAAATCACGATCACGATCTCTAGATCCGAGTGACGATCCTCGATTTCGGATAACTCCAATCCAGCAAATGGCTGCTGCATGTTCCGGTGGCTTATTGACATCAATTTTACGTAAGTCGTAAGAAAATAATTTAGTTTTTCATTTTCTTATCAAAATTTTAATGAGACAAATTTCATCTCCAGTTACTCCATTGGATGTTGTGAAAGTACGACTTCAAGCTCAACAGAAGAACAGCGAAATCGTTAGAAAATGTTTTTTATACTGTAACGGATTAATGGATCATCTATGCCCCTGCATTACGTCCAATGAACAACCCAACATTCGTTCATTATGGTACTCAAAACGTGGACAATTTTCTGGAACCTTGGTAAGATCAGTACTAGTTTTTCCTCTAATTCACTGATTCATGGATGTTCACTTTTCGCATTTTTATCGTAGGATGCTTTTCTTAAAATAACTCGATACGAAGGTATTACTTCACTTTGGAGTGGACTCAGCCCGACGTTGATTCTCGCCTTACCTACAACCGTCATATATTTTGTGTCTTACGAACAGTTAAGAAGTCGTTTAAAAAACTTCTATCTAAATCGTAATTCTTTTTACACGAATAACGTCGACAATTTCGCGCATCAACCAGCTTGGATACCTTTAGTTGCCGGTTGCACTGCTCGAACGTGGTCTGTGATGGCGGTTAGTCCTTTAGAATTGATAAGAATTAAAATGCAATCCGAAAGAATGAGTTATTTTGGTGAGTTTCAATAGTTACCCATTTTATCTGTGCGTCGTAAAACTTTTTCACTATTCATCTTTTGCATTTTCAGAGATGCACAAAGCTTTAGAAACATTACTTTGTCAACAAGGTGTTAAAGGCTTGTGGAAAGGAGTAGTGCCTACTTTGTTACGTGACGTACCTTTTTCTGGTAAGTTTCAGTAGAATATTTCAAATTATTTTCACTTAATAGTCGATGAAAGCGAGTTGAGAACTATAATTCATTTATGTTTCATAGGAATTTATTGGGTTACGTATGAGAAATTCAAATCACGAACCAATCGAGATGGCTCTTCCTTTATTTATAGTTTTCTGGGTGGAAGCATAAGCGGAGCTGTAAGTAATTTAATTGTTTTACCATGTACGTTATTTCTGATTATTGAGAAAAAACGTTTGTTTTTCTTAGATCGCTGCTACTGTAACAACTCCGTTCGACGTTGTGAAGACCTTGTATCAAATAGAATTAGGCAGTAATAATATTCCTCCAGGTAAAATCTTAAATCTTGATCAAAAGTTTTCTCAGGTGATACTTGTCCTCAGTTCCGTCTTAGTTCTCATACGCTTTTATATTGTTTTGTAAAGCTATACTCTTAGCATACGGTTCATTGCTTCTGTATGTGGTACTTCAAAAAGTACCATCCCCCACCAAAAAAACTGTATCAATCTTCAATCTTCTCGAGTTTTTAGATATCATACTTCTAATTTTTCTAATGTATTGAATTATTGCATGAGAAAATCTTTAAATAAATCACTTAATGCCAAATTTTAAAGGGAAAAAAATCATCAATTGAAGCGCTTCATTGTTTAATGGACTGAGTGCCAAAAACTGAACTTACGTAAACACATAAAAATATAATGAAACGAGTAAGAGTACTTATTGACTGATAAAAATTACCATTTTTCGAATAAAGTGAAAAAAATACATTTATAAAGGTTGATGCGGCGAATCGCATCCAACATTTTCATTTAAAAGTCATTTTTTCAACGATGGCACTTAATCCTCTATAGCTTTACAATGCAGCTCTTCACTTTTATGTTATGTAAGAGTAATAAAATACTTCTAATTTGGAATGGATTTTGCATTGTTTATTCATGTTGATGTGAAAAATCTCAACTTATAATTACTGAATTTCGGGGTTGCTATAAAGAAAAAAAAACTAATTGTGGACAATTAATTTCTTGAAAAAGAGATCCCAAAAACGCCACGTCAATAAATGACGAAAAAATTGTTTTTTTGTATTTGTTTTTTTTTTTTTTGGGTACAAATTCTTATAAAATTTGATTTTTGTCGTCAATTTTTTGATAAAACATTCGAAAACTAGAAAAATTGAAAACGCCAATAAACGCTGACTTCATAAACCACAAAAACTGTCATTTTTACACGTTGTTTTATATTTTGTTTTGCACAGATCAAAACGCGAGAGTTTGGCAGACGATAAGAGACCTGTACGTAACCAAAGGACTACCAGGATTGTTCTCCGGTTTGCTACCGCGTTTAATAAAAGTTGTTCCTGCTTGTGCTATTATGGTTGCCACTTTCGAATATGGTAAACATTACTTTCACCAACAAAATTTCCATGTTTATACCGAGGCTTCACAAACAGAACTCACACAATCAAAGCAGTGATTATAAACCCAAATATGAGGTGACATTTGCTATTCTGTAAGTATTGCAGAATCGTTGGGATACCAAAAAACTTACGAGTTTACTTTTTCTATTTTGTTACCGAGTAAATTTTTTTTTTTTGTTCTTTGCGATTAAGGAAAGAGAATTTTGCTCTAAAATTAGATTGTCAGTAGTGATTATCTATCAGTTGAAGTATTATATTTGTTTTATCATTTCAAAACGATAAAAATATAGGACATTGCAGACTTGCTAAGTTGTTTTTTTCAATTTACGTATCCGAACAGTTGTTCGCTTCTAATAGAATGACTCAATTACCTGCTAGAAATGTAATATTGAAATGTAATTTCGATTGACCGCTAAAACTGAAGTAATTAGGTACTCGTGTATTTAGAGATTGTTTCTAAACTACTCTACTAAGACCATAAGAAATGAAGAAAATGAAAAAAAGTAATGGCGGAAAACGAATGAAATAAAAAAATTTTAATAGTATTGATGGTCTGGAGCAAAAAAACGCCATCTACAGTTTTGCTAGTTTTTCATTTTTTTATTCATTCTTTCCACAAAGTTGAGTTTTACGAAAAACAAAAATATTGGAAAACTAATTCATTTTTAATAGCCATTTAAGTCTTGGTCGTGCAGAACACCTATGAAGTAATATGGTTGAAAAATTCATTTTTCGTTACAGGTTCAAAAATTAAGGAAAAACTCTACAATATTAAAGTAACGATTTTCAAAAAATTGTAATAAATTTTCAGACAAAATTTAAAATAATAATTGCATAATTTACTTGTATAATATCATGAACACCTATGGCACGTATGTGCTATAAAAATATAAATAGAAAAAAAATCTACCAATAGCTATAAAAATAACATTTTTCAAAAAATTAAAAATAACAATTGCCAAATTCAGGTATATAATAACATGAACACCTACAAGACACGTAAGTGCTATGAAAATTAAAAATTTTGAACCCTTGTATAAATCATCGTTAACGTGATATACTTGTATTTTATTGAATCAACTTATTTCGTATCTATAAAACTTTTAGTTGACAAATTTCCTCAAACATGGTTACGGTGCTATGCTCTCTTTTCCAATTTGTGGCACAAAAAAGGATACAGTTTCTTCCAGATTTCGTTCGAACTTTCTCCTTGGAAAGTCTCTAAAACACCTTTTGCTTTGAAAAATTCTATCACAGGATTTGCATTAGTGGCATACGTATTCAGTCTATTTTGAACTACTGCTGGTTTATCATCTTCACGTTGAACAAGTTTTTCATTGGTTATATCGTCTAGACCTGGTACTTTGGGATCATTGAAACCAATATTGTAGACACGTCCACTTGGTTCGTGAATCCACCTGCTTTTCAGTCTGTCAATAATCACATTAAATGGCACGACCAAATTGATGACCAAAGTAATATCTACACTTTCAGCGAGTTTTTGAGCTTGTGGTAATGTTCTCGGATACCCATCCAATAGCCAAGACTCCTTATACTGCGTGAGTTCATTTTGTATTAAAGTATTCATTACCTCATCGGGAACCAACATCCCAGACGACACATACGAGCTGACAGTTTTACCCAGATCAGTTTTATTGGCGATATTACTTCGCAGAATATCACCACTGGAAATGTGCTTTATGACGAAGTTTTTGATAATTCTGTCGGAAATTGTGCCTTTACCCGAACCTGGAGCTCCCAATATTATACTTCGTACGTGGTTCATGATTTCACCAGGCTATACAGTAAAAAGAAAAAGAGTAAAATAAAATATTGAACTTATACGAAACTTTCAGTTGAGAACATGATAATATGTGAAGATCAATTTTTAATATTAGGAATTGAAACACTTTCCTGCAAAGAATTCATTTTTTTAAGAACGACATAATTAAATTTCAAAGTACTTTGCATAACTGCCTATTTTATATGTTACTTTTTATTGTAATCTAATTTACTATAGGAGCTGAAATTGTTGAAAAATTCGTACAGATATGCGTTTTATGCCAGCTGATGCTGATGTTCAGATTTTTTTATGAAGACCAATTTAAAACAAATGAAATCTATTTATTTCAATCAAAATCCTACAATTATTCTAGATCGTACAGAATGGGTCATCTGACAAATGAGAACTTTCGGGAGAGTAATTATTAATCTATTGATAATACGATAGAAATTGAAGAGTATCCCAGTCAAGGATATTTTCTTAGCGTCATACTATTAGCTTACAGTAATACTCAATTATTATCTACAATATGTAATATTTGAAACCAAAACAAATATAGAGGAATGAACAATTCATAGTTTACCTGGTGGATGAAAGCTTCTCTACCAAGTCGGTTTGAAATCACTGTTTGAAATATGATCTTTAATAACGGAGGGTAAGAAATTAATTTAATTACAGTATAATTAGATACACTTATTTATTCTCAGTATCAGTTTTTCAAGTTCATGAAAGTTCAAGTTAATATGGGACCATTATATTGGATAATCTGTGTATGGGACCGAAGGACTGAAGTCTAAAAGTCTAAACACTAAATTGATAAGAACAAGCAACAATTTCTTTTCAACAGTTTTCTTTCATGTTTTGCTTATGGCTACACTGTTTTATTACGCGCATGCGCATAACGTGAAGTTGCCGTCGTCGGTTTCTTCCTCTTTTTTGGTTATCATTCAATTCAGAGTTGTATAAAGTTTGATTCAATTCATTTCAAATCAAATCATCAACAAAAAAAAATGTCGAAAGGTTTTTCCGATTTTTGCGTTAAATATTTAAATCCTTCAACTTTCAATGCATTGAAAATTATTTATTCATCATTCTAAAATTGTTATTGCTGGACAGGTAACAATGGCATTTTAGTTTTAACTTGTTCAACTCCTTGTTGTTTTGTCGGAGATAAAAATATATTGTTCAGAAGGGATTCGCCGAAGCACACGAACAAGGAATTTCGTTTTTTCTCAGGTTAGTCCGCATTATTTCACTATAATTATTACCAAGTCATCGATTAAGTTTATTTTCCAATAGTTTCATGAGCAGGCCAAAGTTTGGAATACCTTGAAAAGATTTCAGTCGATGCAGCTTCAACATAAAATGGCTACTAATCGCGCCCATCAGCAGCAGAGAGCAGGAATGAACCCGTATTTGTATCAACATCAGATGCAAGTAAGAAGCATTTTGATTACTATTTTAGATTATGAATTATAAAAACATTTCATATTCTGTTTCAAAACATTCGTTATTTTACTACATTGTTTTGTATTAGAATATCCTGAGATTAATGAAAACCTTCCAATTATAATTAAATATATTTTCAATTTTCATTTTATGAATGATTCTATTTTCATCAGTTTCGTATTTCTATCATGATATTAACCGTGTATTTGTGTTTCAGCCAGGACCTATGCGTTCAAGTATGGTTCCAAATACCATGTCATATCCACAGTCTATGGGAGCTCCTCTGGGCTCCACTAATTACGGGTCAGCCGGTATGTACAGTACACCATCTGTAGCTCCACATATGCAGCCTGCTCCTGCTAGAGTATGTAATGTCAGCAATGAAGCGCAGATTATATCGAGCTCACCTGTTACGCATGCAAACGTAGTTTTCAGAAAATTACCATTTTTCAAGCTGAAGCATCAAATTCTAAAGCCAATCATATTAAGTGAGTTCATTCGAAATCACTGGTCTTCATAATTTACTGGAATATGGTGAATCTTCATACCATTTGTATTTCAGCTGCTAATAGTGTAATGACGATACCACCGAATGTGCGAACCACCGCAACTCATGAGTTTAGTCTGTCATTCGTTTTGACATGTGATATGGCTTCAGATTTGGCGATGTTTCGTGACATGACCAAAAACGAATATACTATGCAGGTATTGTTGGCGTTTTTATCTTTAATTCTCACTGAAATGATACTGTATTGTCTATTTCATCTATTTTTTGATATTTTAGGCTCAGATTCGAATTACTGCGACAGATAATACCACTCCTGTTACTGAATATGATGATTTTCTTCCATTGGGTCTAATGATACGAGTAAACGGTCGTCAGTGTAATACTTTACCGGTAGAATTTCGTGCAAATCATTAGACTAAATTTAATAACTTGTTCGAGTTAACAGATCGAAATACAATTACGGTTTGTTTATTTTTCAGCCTTGTAGTCCTAGCACTAGACAAGGTGTTGAATCTAGGAGAGTACCGAGACCTATTAATATTACTCCGTTAGTGAGAATGTCGCCGATGAATGCTAATAATATAATTATTAATTGGGCCCATGAAAATGGTAGACCTTTCGTAGTAACACTGAATATTGTGGAGAAATTATCAGCTGAATTCCTTTTAAACAAGTTGAAGGAAAGACAAACTATATCTGTCGACGTTACTAAACTTACAAGTTAGTATTATAAACGTGTTTTATTTACCGTATTTTGAGATGGGAGCTAAGATAACAGGAAGTCACCAATTGAGATACCTGTCACCCTCTTTGAGGTCGTAGACTGTGAAGAATCTTGAAACACCCGATACTGTATTTTTTAATTACCTTTTTTTCTGAACAGTCTATGTTTTTAATTGGAGTTTTATTCTATAATTTGAGGAGGAAAAATTTTTTTCTTGCCTGGCTGTTGAATTTTCAATCGAATAAAAGTAATCCTGCCCCTTTTACAACTATTAAACTTTCGTCCTATAAAACACTATAAACCTTCAGATCTTATTTTTTCTTATATTGAGATAATATTTGATTTCGTTAAATAAAGTTCCTCCATTGTAATTTTTCTTTCAAAGATTCATGTCGAATTTCCTTTTGAAACCTTCTTATAATTTTTGACTGATTTGTTTACAGTTCGACAACAATACAAACGTGTAATCGACGATGATAATGATGCAACTGAAAATGCTGATGACGATGACATCGCGACTACTATAGTTCGAGTTTCATTGCAGTGTCCACTCGTCAAATTTCGTATGCAGTATCCGGCTAAAGGGAGGAACTGTGGCCATTTACAATGTTTCGATGGTTCTGCTTATATCAGTTTGAATGAGAAAAAGCCAATGTGGATGTGTCCAGTCTGTAGTCGTCCGTTATACTACGATGATTTGGTTCTTGATCAGTTAGTATCTGTTCAGTATCGATATTCTGTGAAAAATCATTAGATTTAATTTACTTTTTGACGTTTGCAGATATTTTATGGATGTCTTGCGTAGCGATCAGTTATCGGACGATTGTCAAGAAGTGCAGTTATTCGTTGATGGTACCTGGAAAAGCTACGATGAGGAGAAAGCTTCCGAGAATAACGATAACGGCAAAAATCAGTCTAATTCTCCGAGTACTTCTCCCGGTCCCAACGTAATTTGCTTATTTCAGATATTTTTGCTCATCTAAACAAATTTATCGGTGCTTAAATCTTGTAAATTTGTTTTTTCAGACATCAATTATCACTCCCGCAGATTCATCTGATGATACTGGTAAGTTGAAAAAGGAGTCTAATTTGTCGATGGACTTGTATTTTTCTTTTATAGAGCTCTGAAAGGGTTGATTTGATTTCTTGTTGGATTCACTTTCGAATGTAAAAAACGACAAAAATATTATTTTTTCGAAGAAGTTTTTCATTTGAATCCTTTTCATTTTACTTGTTTATTGATTTTTGTGTGACATTACTCGAGTATTTTGTCTTTGTAAAAATTTATCCATTTCTAGTATGCAATTCCCTTCTCTCACCAAAAATGATAATATTTTTTTCGAAATTTGTGGAGCAGTTTTTTACCAATGCGCCTCTAAAAATTAGCTAGATTTGGTCATCACACCTATTAACTCATTTTTTGTTTTTGTTGTTGTTTTTTTTAAACTACCATAATTATTGATTTATTGACCCTGAAGGTATTTGAAATAATTTTTGTTTGAGATACCTCATGAAACATATTTTTTTCAACAATCAAAATCTGACTTCTACTGTTTTATCAAAGTTTTTTCGTGAAATAAGGGTTTGGAGTAATAAAATTTATTTATTTTTTCTCTGTGTGAATACATAATTTTCCGAGAACATAGTTGGATATTTTTTCTAAAATAATCTAAAACTGTCATTTTTTGGCAAAGAACAAATAAAATGCCATTTTTATTTTGTAAAAAAATTACTCAAGTTGAAGAGTAGTTAATTTTGATAGTAAATTACGACTAACATGATTTTAATAGATTCAAATGAAGTCAAGGTTTTACTATTAAGAAAATTCAAGAATAATATTACCCAATATCCCATCTGAACGATAAAATTTTTCCCGATTCATTCGTTTTCCCAGAAAATGTTATCTTTCAAATGTTATTTCTTGAAACAATTTTTCCAATTCAAAAATTTTCTCTGCCGCGAAGCTGCTCGATCTAAAAATCAACGATAGCAGTTCAATTTTATAATCAAACCGCTCTCATTTTGTTTCAGTCGATCGCAAGGAAGTCACTGTTCCACAGACATCAACTACTGAAGGCGGAAACAATGCCGCAGACCCAGTTGTAGATCTAACCGAAGACGATGATGTCACCGAGAGTGCAACCGAAGGCGAACAGGCCGCAGCCAATATCGAAGAACGACGAGATTCAAATTCTTCATCGTCGTTGACTCCCGCCCCTCAGTCCGAAGATAACGAGAAAGGTACAAATAGGTATAACTCTTCAACTCGGAACTCGGAGTTATACCCTAATTTCATCGAGTGAAGGTTGAATTTCGAAAAACACTCGTTAACTTTGTGCGTTTTTGTTCTACAGCCTCTAACGAAGTTAGTTCGATGGATGTGTCGCCGCCCGAATCCTCACCCACGGACACTGTGGCGTCTGTGATTTCATCGGCAGTCGAAGAGGCGATGAATTTGCCAATCATATCATTGGATAGCCCTGTGCCTTCGCCACCCTCATTTCCTGCCAGTACTACACCTGCCTTAGCTGGTTTGAATATCGGTAAGATTTTAATTTGCTTTTTAATTTTTTTTTTTTCGTCTCAACGAAGACTGTTTCACATAATTCCACCGCATGAATTCATTGTTGTTGGGCATGACTAAATCATGACTACATTGTAATAATATATAGTGTGATTGATAACTAACTGATTAGTTTATAAATCATAGTCATGTCTAAATTGGTCGTCCAGTCAGAGTTAGTCATTTAATTGTTAGTCATAGAAGATATTAGTCGTAATTTTTATGACTAATGATTGATAAATTAATCACGAATAATTTAATCATGGGTCATGAATTATTTTATTTATATTATTTTGTGCTGTAAAACCTAGACCTGGGATTTTGCGTGCAAAATAATTCATTATTTACACTGGACATAAAACGCGTGAGTAAAAGGTGTAATAAATTGTAAAATATAAAATTGATGGGTGTGTAAATGAGGTAAATGAGGTATTACACAGTCTAGTCAATTAGTTAGTCACAGTCATGTTTAAGAAAAGTATGACTGATGGTGTCAAATAATTATGATTTATGTAAATCATGATCAAAATTAGTCATGAAAATATGAATGACTAAACTTCAATCATGATTAAATTTTTCGAATTAGTTTTAAATAATCTTAGTCGTGATTAATGCGATTAAAAATGATATTTATTCATTTGATGTAGTCGTGACTGAATTAGTCTTTTTGTATGAGTTAATGGCTCACTCAAAATGACTGAACGTTTAGTCGTGACTGTCCAATCATGACTAATTTAATCATTTTTCACTCAACACTGCCATGAATTTAGTCTACAACAAAGGAATAATAAGTTGCAATATTTTCATCAATTTATTTATAACGTCCAGGTGTCTTTCTTGTTTTATTTCAGAAGACTCGTGAATATGTTGCATCGGTGAAAAAAATGCCGAATAAACATAATGTCTTGTTCAGTTTTTAAAGTTAGGATGCCTGTTCGTCCAGTTACATTCATTTCTTTGAGACTGATTTTGTAAATATTAATAATTTTATGTTCGAGAAGATGTTCGCGAATTATCGAGGTATTTATTTTATAATTTTTTTTTACGCTTTTGGGATTTTGTATTTTATATTTTCATGCTCCGTCGATTTACGAGCACCTATTAGGTTGCTGTTAGTCGTTGAAGAAAAAAGTAAGAAGCGTAAGTTTACGCCAGAATCGTTATGATTTCCTTCTTCATGCTGCTTTGTATTCGTAGAATTCACTATTGCTACCGTTATAAACGTTCGATTGAAACAGACAACTTGTAAAATAACGTTCTCGTGATTGTGAACCAAATTTTTTTCAAAAATATTCGAATCAAATATTAAAAGAATCTTTAAAATCCTCTACTTTCGACTTTGTTTGTTCACTGGGTTGGGTATCCTAAAATTCCATTTTTTTTCCCTATCAAACTGGACAATTATTTCGGATCTTCTTTTTCCCTTATAACATCCCGTATTTTAATTTTTTAATTATTCAAGATCGAGATCAACTTGAGAAAATTCTTTGGTTGAATCAGAGCAGCATTTCGTGAAATTTAATCGGATTATGTTTAATGGATGAAGGAGTTAAAGTAAATTTTTTCTTGTTTTCCGAGTTGGTACGAAAAATGGAAAAAAATTACGAGGTGTGCATTAATGTATTAACGCCCATTTCGTATTTCATGTTTTCATCTACTGATGGAAAGGTATATTGATGAGTTTTGAGTTTGGTATCGAATCATATTATAGTCCATTATGAAGTCTTATAAATACAGTTCTTGTCGAATTGGGATAAATCCTTTAAGAGATTGCTAAAATCCTGACTTTTCCTTCTCTCTCTGTAAAATTCGAACTTAGCCCATCATACAATGTACTTTTTCATTTACTAACACAGATGTACTAAGTAAATATTTTTGGTGGGTGGCAAGCTTGAATTATACCATTGTCAGTTAATTTCAAAAGTGAGTAGTTCAATTACTAATTGGAAAAGGATTTTAAATATAACTATCTTCCTTCTAAGACAGTTGGGTTTGTTTGGTTAAATAAACACGGAAGAAAGATTTTCCTCTCATTTTTGTCCTAGCTTCTCTGAATAATTGGTCAAGATTTTTTTTTAAGGTTAAAAATTTATTTCCAATAATCGAGTCATTTTTAGCCGAGAAAAATATCGATAACATAAATTTCTTCTCGAATATAAAACCTATGAGCAAATGATATTATGTACGTATTAAGTACCGATTCATGATTTTTTTTTTTTTTGTTTCCTAGTTGGAAATGAAACTTCTTTTTATTAGTATCTACGATTAGAAAAGTAATAATTTTGCAATTGCCTTGCATTTTTAAATGCTGAAATTTAATTTTTATTATCGTAAATTGAACTCAAAATGAGTGTAGAAGTGGAGCAAAGCAAACGGATATAAAAATAAAACTTTCGTATTGAAAATTGAAAAAAAAAAGAAAAGAAAAAAAAAGTTAATGATAATTATTTACGCGCGGAAAGCATTAGTAAAAGAAAAATATGACGAAAGAATTTAAAGAGAGAAAAAAAAAAGAAGGAAAAACGTGCTCGTAGCTATAATTTATAAATGCACAGTTTCAAATTATTCGCTGGAATAGTCGAATTTTTTTTTTTTACTCTTACTAGACCAGCTTTTATGTACTCCAGAATGAATCGATGTAGTTTAAGGTCGAATAACAGGTTACGACGTTATTTGAGGACAATCTTTCGACAGCCCCGTGACTTTAATAGATTACCTATCTTTCGATGGGCGTTATGAATATCTACTGTATAAGTACATGGAAGTACGCTGCCGAAAAGAGAAAAAAAAACGAACATGAGAGCAAAGAGAGGCGAAATGTTAGTGTCATTAACGGAATGCGGAAGGAAATTGTTTCGCTTTAATTATTATAAGTAGTTTGTGTTTTTACCCTTCTCTTCGAATCGCCTTGTTTGAAGACGAGAATTTCCAAATTGTGAGTGGAATTAATCTCACGCGTCATTTTCGGCTGGATTTATTTACTCGCAACCAAATCGAAGAAATCTTTCACATCCTGTGAATTTTTTAAATTTTTTGAGAATAGCAATAATGAATAGAGCATCCCCCATACATTTCAAAAATATTTTACCGTAATTTTAATAAATTCAATATGCTTATGGGGTATACCTTTTTTTTTTAAGAAGCCAATATATGATTGTCACATAGCTTTTACTTGTTGGTATTCTTTAGGAAGATTTTATCCCAAAATTCGTGACCTTGAAAAATTAACACTTGTCAGAAGTTCAAGTTTACACTTTCACTTGTCCATGCACGCATCGCTCTGAAAGGTGTAAATCAGTTTATTTTCAGCTAGTGGCATGGTAAAACGGTGCTTAATTTCATTATTCTACACAAATATTTTTACATTGGCACGTTCTGCTCTTATTTCCATTCGTAGAAAGCTGCAAGTAGAATGGACGGTGTAAAAATAAACCACTACCTATGTTTACTGAAAATATTCAAATTACCGTACCTAGGTAGCTATTAGAGTAGCTCGTTGAAATTTATAGTCTGATGTTTTAAAGCGAGACTAAAAATTGTTGAAAAAATAATAATATGATGAATTTTCGAAACGTGCGAGTTGGTATCTCATTTTAATTTTAAACACGTGTGTTGTCGAGTTCCTATACTAAACCTTTTGCTCGCATGATTCAATAGTACGCCTTGTTCATTTTTGTTTTACTGATTCTTCATCTGCGATTGTGAACGAATTCGTTTCGTACCTATCGAATCTCCTTACTACGTAGACGTAATATATTTGAATAATGGTAGTTATTATAGAAAATTCATAGCTTATTGGATAGTCGATAATTCTTATTTTTATTCTGCTGGATTATTTATGAGATTGTTTTTTGGTGGGCTATAGACAACTTTACTTTAAATATACTTACCTGTAATTTATTATGGGCGTTTAGTAAATTTATACCTTAGTGCTAAAAGGTCCTATGTCTATTTTAAAAAATTTACGAGGTGTGAGAAAAAGTATTACTTTATGTAGCATGGGATTAGAAAAATCTATTTCACTCGTGAGTTAACAGGCCCGTACCGTCTATGCGGGCAAACAAGGCATTGCCTTTCCTAACGAAAATGTTGCCCTCCGTAGAATTTTGCGCCGAAAAACAAAAAAAAAAAACAACGAAATCACCCCTCAATTACAAAAATTTCGAAAAAATTCGTCACAATTTATAAAAATCCAAAAAGAGAGCCAAAATTCTTAAAAATCCGTTTTTTTCCCGGATTTTTAGAAATTTTGGCGATTTTTTTCTTCAAATTTCTAGAAATTTTGGCTCTTTTTATCGCGTTTTTGGAATTTCTGCTCTTTTTTTCGGATTTTCCGGTATTTTGGTTCTTTTCGACTTTTTAGGAATTTTGGCTCTGTTTTTCGGTTGTAGGGATTTTGACACTTTTTTTCGGATTTTTTGGAATTTTAGCTTTTTTTTTTCGGATTTCTTGGCACTTCGGCTCTTTTTTTTCTGATTTTTAAAAATTTTTGTAATTTTTTTCGAATTTTGCTCGTCCTACCTGACGAAGGCTTCACGGTAGGGAGTAGGGACCTGTGAGTTTCATATTTTGAACGGCCTGTTAGCACTGGTCGGTATTAAGTAACTGTAACTTATGTTATTGTGGCTCATGTTCCCGACGAGAAATGTTTGAGAAATCCTTTTGGTTTGATTTTTATAAATGTGTCATACCCAGATACGTGCTAGTCAACATGTATGATATGCCTGTAATCTTATTGAAGTAAATCCTCTTTCGCCTTTATTGCCATACATCCATAAATTATTTGCTTTGAAGAGGAATTTTTCTTTAATCCGACGATAAAATTTAATTTTCTTTCTCGACATGTATATGGCGCCAGTGACCAGTTATCTACTCGTTCTTGCTACTGTTTGTTGAAATTCGCCAAAAGTCTGTTTTTATCCAATTAAAATATTTTTACAAGCTTCAACTAATGGACTAGGTGCATGAACTTGGTAAACCCACTTCTGCGCCAAACGTAACATTATCTAAAGGAGAGCCTCTATCCTCTACACTTTCACCGTGCGTCCTTGTACGTTGACTCGCATAGCAGCCGCAGCACAGTCTTGAACTTGGACTCGAAAACGACCTGCAACTTTTCGCATCGTCATTTGAGTGAGAGAAAACGCACGTGACCAGGATATTCGTGTCGATCCATCACTTCCGCACTCCTGAAAAAAGTCATACATCGGAGAGCTTAATCTGGGTCGACTAAATCGAAATTATATGCCTTGAAAAATTCTTAGTTACACTCCCTGCGGCCTTTTCAAATGATACCCTCTTAACCACCACAAGCCGAAAATGAAATCTGGTTTTTTCAACTCACCGAAAGTCAATGGGAATTTTTGAAGTTCTGTGAAAAGTGAGATATTTTATTTGGAGATTATAGTGATTTAGTAAAAAAAAAACAAGAAAAACTACCTGTTTTTTCTTGCCCAGGTTGCATTCTATAAATCTAAAGAGGATAAAGGGACTTTTAGTTCATTAGTTTGGAGGATCAAGTGACCTAAATATCAGATTGACACAATTTTTTGGGGTAGAAAATGCTCGATTTTCTGGAATTTTTCAGAAAACTTAATATTACCTAATTTCGAAATTTCGACTTTTCTCGTCAAAATCAACTTTTCAACTTATAAATTTCAAAAACCTTTATCACGCCCCATTTTGGAGATTTTTCTTGAACCTTTAAATTTTCTATTCATTACCGAATAAAAAATTTAAAACTAATCAATCGGACCTCGCAGCCGAAAATATGATTTCTCAGATTTTGTCACGAATGTCTATTATTAAATTTTAAGTACTTATTTTAAAATTTGAGTTTATTTTGAAACTACACCCTCGAGGGCTTGGCTTTTCGAGGGAATACCAGCCAAATTAAGCAAAAGGGAAATTTGTTACTTGGTTTAGACAGGACTTTAAATTACGAAAATTACTGCAAAACTTTGAATTAAAATCAAAACCTAAGTGAGAAGACGTCTATAAAGACGCATGTTTTCTATTACTTGTGGCATATTTTGAAACAGGTCCATTCTTCGATACACAAATTTTCTAATGTTTTATGGCTCCGAGAGAGTAATTATCTTTGCTCGATTCGATTTACTTGCGCATATAATGCATATTCACATTAATATTTTGGAGAGAAAAAAATTAGACTACGTCAGTCTAAGTACCATCTTAGTGTGAGGATATTTTCATTTTTATTGGAGCACGTTTTGGATGCTTATACCCGGTTTTTACCGTTACCCTTGCACTGTGCATGTGATTGGGTGTGTTAGTGTGTACTTATTTTTCTTTTTACGATAATTTAATCCACCGAAATTCGTACCTTATAATTTAAAAGCGTGAATATCTAACATTCTACTTCCCGAAAAAAAAAAAAAAACCGTTCCTTACTCACCAAAACTAGTCAACAAAAATAAAATGGGCCGCAGTATGTACTTGAACAGGTATCTACAGTACCTAACTATACTTACATCTGCTATAAACTTTTTTCAAGTAGGTACTGCAAATACGCCATTCGTTCATCTTGTCTAGCTGTCTCTCATTTATATTTTTCATTAGTGTAAGTTATACGATGGTAGATGAACTTTGATCTCGAATATACATTTCTAGCTCATTACTCGATAATGAGAGTGGCGATCAGATTTATTTGGGTTAGGTTAATTTTTTTTTCTCAATTGCAAGCCATCTAGCCGGAATATGGAGCAGGTGTTCTGTAGGCGAAAATTTGGTGCTTTGTGGAGTGAGAACGAATGACCTCCGAAGTACGAAAGAGTCGATAGGGGAGGTTGGAGAGGTCCGTCCGTTAAAATTTCTATCTGGCAGCTGGTCCAGTTACTCTGCCCCAGCTAATTTGTATGAATCTCAGCATCTATAATCATCGAGGATGTACAGATTATGTGCCGATGTGGTGTGATGATAGACATAATGCAAGCAGAAATCAAGTGACAGGTTTTTTGGTAGAATGCAGAATATACATAGGACGTGAATTTAGAAAATGACATTTATTAGGGGGTTGGTTTCTATGAAATTGCATATTTAAGATGAATTCTTTTTAGATGATGAGTTGAAAAATTTAGTACTTACATTCATTTACATCCTTTTACTTTTTTTTACATTCTTTTACATTCATTTACATTCATTTGCATCATTTTACATTCTTTTATATTCTGTTAAATTCTTTTACACTCATTGCATCCTTTTACGTTCATTTACCCTCTAGCACACAATAAAAGCTTACCCAAAACTACGACATTTTAAATCTTGAAATAAAATTAAACAAAAAATGGAAAGAAAAAAATTTGCCTGTAAATTATACATACATATAGGTACGTCATCTATTTTTCATTCTGACAATAATCTGAACTTGACCATGTAGAAAAGCACTCAATGAACTCGTGTTCATTGCTTTCTGATGTCTCACACATGAAATCGACTAGGTCAGGAAACGGTCAGCCATTCTAGGATCTAAGCGAGAAAATAAATTTAAAAAGTCGTAAATGCGAATGACTAGCAAATTACGATACTATATTGGAATTTTATCTCTCCGCCGATTTTTAGTGAGAATCCTCCAGTTCCAGGCATTATTTCATCGTTTATAGTGCCCAATAAATTTATAATATTATATTTTTGAAATATTCGTCAGCTCTGAGAATTAATTATAATTATCTTCGTCCATAAATATGACAAAACTTGGATTTTTTTTTTTCAAATCGGAGAAAGAAAACAATAAAACCGCCGGTTGATTGAAACCTTTTGTAGAAAAGTTTATATTTTTATTTTTTATCGTATTTTCGCAGTTTATTGTAGAGCCAGGTTGTTTCATCGTAAAAATCGTAACTTCCAGCAGGTTTGCTCATATTTAAAAATGATTTTACAGTGCCAATCGGTAGGGTGGTTCCTGAGAAATGAGCAATTCAGATTAAAAATATAAGAACGTCACGAATCAATTTTTTATTTCTCCGCTGAATAACGGCTTTGCATTTTTCAATAAATAAAACTCTTTGACACGGTGGAGTTGGAAATTGATGTCTACAATAATAGAAATTTCATTAAAATAAAATTCTACAGATACCTATAACGTACCACGAGCCCAACACACGTCGAGTTAGAAATAAAATGATAGACCCAAATCTCAAATAAATTCCATATTTCTGTGAATTTTAAATTAAAACTTTGAAATAAATTGAAAACAAAACAAAATCTTTGAAATTTTTTCCTTGTATCTGCCTTCCATCGCCATTAAAATGATAGTCTGTAGATTAATCCTTGACTGAGCGAGAGGATCAATGAAATAATATTTCGAGAATATCTTGGGTATTGATGTATTGGCTGACAAATGAGAGGCTAAGGTCTTCGTCAGGTAGGTAGAGCAACCCAGATTTGTGGCAAAAAAAAAAAAGAATATTTTTCTGTTTTCAGTAGCATTTTTCTAAGGAGGAGCGAAGGTGAGATTGACGAATAAAATCCAAATTCTCGTAATACCCCTTTCATTTAATGGAAATAACGAAGCTCCTATTTAAAAAGGGTAAATTTTTTGATTTTTTCCTCAGCAGTGTAAACTTTTTGTTAAGTAATTGAAAGGTTAGTTGTGTGTATCCCCTTTTTTGGGTGAGGGAGAAGACAACTTGGAATAAATTTTGTTACCAAAAAAAATGATTTAATAAAACTTTCAGACACATTACATCGCCAGCTCAAGTCCAAAACTAGAAACTGAAATTAATTATTAATTAACGAATGAACGAATTTTTCTATTCTATTTAACCTGAAGACAGCGTTGCCAACCCTAATTGCTAAAAATCCCTGTTTCTTGTAAAAAAAATCCATGGAGATGAAAAATATCCCGGAAACCGGTTTTTTCGTTGAAAATTCAAATTCTACCACTAAAAAAAGCTTATGGCCTGTGGAATTTTAATTGGAAAAATTGGAATTCACAAGGATGTAAAATATTTGTAATGATAATACATGTATTTCTTATTTGAATAATACTTAATTTGGAAACTGAGGAAAAATACTTGAAAATCCCTAAAATCTCAAAATTTCTTAAAAATCGCTGAAATCCTTGGTTTTACTAGTGAAAATTTTCATGACTAAAAAATCCCCGATTTCAGGGATTAATCCCTGCAGTTAGCATCCCTGCTTGAAGGGCAGCGTTTAAAAAGAATAATTTCAGTAATTTACAGGAGAGGTAATAAATTAATAAAATAAGTTATGCTCTTTGTCGTTTAACAGAAATTGACAGCATATTATAATCTTAGTTTGGATTCAGTTTCTTTATCAAACTGTTCTGTGATTTGTCATATTTTTCAAACATTTAAAAATTCTTTGCTGACTTAAGTTTTGACTTTGTGCTTCTAGATACATATTCTCAAAGGATATCTGCAGGCTATCCATTTTAGGAAATATATAAATTTTACTAGAAGTAAATTTTAGCGGGCTGTACAAATTGGTATTTATTAAAATCAGAATGTCACCGAAGTTGTTTATTTTGAGAACATGTCTGTGAAAGTTTTATTTCTCCTGAAATTCGCGAATTATCCTTGTTTTCCTAGCTTTTCTCTAAGTGGAGGCATTCCAAACTCATAACCACGGCTCTGTAGCTGGAGAAGTGTAATTCATTTCATACTCGACCATGCACGTAAACATATTTAAGCTCTACCTGTTGACCCGAGATGCACATAATTCGGATGAGCTGTCAGTTCATAATGGACACCAACGTCATCCGGCACGTATAGGTGGCATAAGACATGTAATTTAATACAAAGTGAAAAACTTATATATAAATTTTTTTTTGCCAACTAATGCTGGATCGTATAATGCGGTTCCGAAGGTCGTCATTGTAGCCCTCTTATTCCATCGACATTGTGGCTGCAGCCTTACAGAGAGGTAAAATAGCCGGGTCTCTTCCTGTTGGAATGTGTACTCGAATACCTGGTCAGGGTTCAGCCAAATGACTGCAGTGCCTACTCTTTGGCGCTAATTACAGAGTCTATCAATAACAGGCGTCACGAATCGCCTATCTTACTCGATGAAGGGAGAAAAAAAAGCTAGCGGGATTCGTGTCCTTGATAATCAACAGCAAGGTTACAAATCGGCCAGCTTTGGTCTTCGCATCTTTTTTTCTTCTTCATTTTTTCCGGTCACTCGTCGCATTAGCCATTCGTCAGAGGGTCAAGTGTGAGGAGAGAGAGAGAGGAGAGTAATTCGAAAGAGAATTGAAGAAGCGATGTTTAAATCTGTAGAAAATATGTGTACCATAATAGAGGGGTAATAAACAAACGACGATAATAATAATAATCGTCTGTAATCGAATTAAAAATACGACTGGCAAATTGAAAAAAATACACTCCCCGCCCCCCTTCAAGGACATCGACTCGAGGGTCGAATCTAATTATTTTTTGTAAAGACTCGTTGCTCTTTTTTTTATGCTAGCTTCGGAATCGTGTTGCACATCAAGTACACCTTAGAAGAAAGGTGAAAATTTCACACTGCACTCTACCGATGCAAGGGTTGCAGATTGCAGGTGTGTTAGACAAGAAATATGCCATGTATTTTTTCAATTAAATTATAGTGTTGATATCCTGACAGCTTTCCCATCACTTTGAGAACGTGTTGTAAAAAGATTTTAGAAAAGATAAAAGAAGTTCGATTACTTGAGGGGATACATATTGTTGTGGTTTACTGTTATTTCCGTGAATATACCTAAGGTGCAACTTCTTTTTTTATTTTTCTAATCAATTTCTTATGTCTCTAATCATACAGGATCAAGTAAAGGGAGGTGGAAATATTCAATTTCAACTTCTATAAGTAAGGTTGTTTATTGAATGAAATTGAAGATATTCTTGATTCAGAATAGTGAAAGAGGATAATCAACCAACTAATTTTGGTGGACTTTGGCATCTAACGATGGAGTTGGCAATTAATACTCGATTGATCGCCGAAAAATAATCGAAATTATCGATTATCTAATTCAACTAGGTACGTTTTGAAAAAAAGTAGATTTTTGTTTATCTAAAAAAGCCCGTACATTTTTTACCCTCAGCTATTAGTCAGAAAAATGTGATTTTCGAAAATAATTTCTTCATTTTCAGAAAACTTGGATAAAACACTCATTTTTAATTGGAGGAAAATCAGATGAAATAACAAAGGTTTTACTCTAAACAGACTAATTTTTCTATTTTTTTTGGTGGTGGGTGGGGGGAAGGTGAGAGGAGACTTCGATATTGATTTTTTTTACAAGTTTTCATTTTTCGAGTGTCTTAAGCCTTTTTAAGGATTTAAGAAAGATATTCGAGTATTTTGAAATTCTTTAAATTAATTCCTAATCTTTTTTCTGTTCGGGAAGAGGAGACTAATTAATTTTGGGAAATTGTCTTTTGGAAGAATCTTTTGAACATTTCCAAAGGTTTCAGAAAATCGCAATTTTTCACTTTCATTAAAATCTCTTTTCGTTGAGGTGAAACGAGTAAATAATTTTATTGATTTTAGGAAAAATTATTTCGGGCAATTCTCTATTTTTAATTTTTTTTTTCCGAGTGCGGCAGGGGACAAATTTCTTTTATTAATGCTGAGAAAATTTCTCTTTTCGCGATTGTCTTAAGAATTTTTAAGAATCTTAAAACAATTTTTTACTGGATATTTTGGAAAATTTTTTCAATTTAAATAAAATGTTAATGTAATTAAATTTTTTTGCTGGGGAAAAAGGTTCTTTTATTGATTTTAAGATAATTTCTCAATTCGTTTATGTCTCTGGCATTTTCAAAGGCTGTAGATATATTTTCAATAACACTTCTGAGGGAAGCTTGTTTGGGTCTTTATCTACCCAATACAATTTTTACTAAGAGACATCGACCTGCAATTATTTATGGAAAAAAAAAAAAAAAAAAAAAAAACTAAATCATAGGATCACGCTGGATATCATTTCTAATGATTTAAAGAATGTTAATATTTAGTTTAAAATAATTACGTATCAGTATATTTTCCTCCTGACCAAAAGAGGAGATTGAACTTTTCGAATAATTTTTACCTCAGCTATACGGGGAAATAGATTTCATGACCCCGTTGCAAAATAAAATAATGACTTTATTAGACTGGTTTATTTAACTGATTCACAGTTAGAAACCATCATTGAAGGAATCACGTAACATAGAACAACAATGTCATTAGAATGGTCATTCACCTTGGTATCTGATTACTATAAACATTTTACCTTAACACGAGAAACTAATAGAATCTAGTTGTACTTAAACGCAAACTAATGCCAATTTTTCTTTTCCAATTTCTACAGCATCCTGACAAAGAAAGCGAAATTTCTCAAACGTAAACAATCTATTCGACTGGTCAACACGTTACAATTTTGATAACACGAAAAACAAGTAAAAAAAAAAAAATTGACTGGTAATTATTTTGAAAAACTGGTTCTCTAACTGTGTACAGTTTTTTTTTTTTTTTTTTTTTTTTAATTGCGAATAATCCTCTGTATGGGTTCGCCCTTCTCATCTATATTTGCTTGCAAAAAATTACGAAATATTTTAATAAACTTTTAAAATCAACCTATTCATATTCTCCACTTCCCATCATCATTCATAGTCATTCATATAGTTGAATAAGAAAAAAAATTAACTAACATTCTGTACATTTTAGTACGCCTCTTATCATTTGCAATTTACAAAAAAAAAAAAAATGGCCAGTTCTTAAACTTAATTTTTTTCCAGTTCGCCCATTTAATAATCTTTGGCGATTTTAATTTTTTTATTCGTTCGATGGGTTTTGGTTTAAAATAAATTAAATTCGTGCTTATCTTTTTAGCAGACGTTGAATATTTTTACGTGCATTGACCCAAGTTGATATCTTTGGTGAAAAGTTGTTAGATGAGCAATTGTATTTTTTTTTTGTTTTGAGACTGTTAAAGTGGGTGGTGTATACTATGTTCGAAAATTACAGCAGGTATCATTATACGGTGAGGTAGGCAATCTTAAATTGTTCGCTATTCTTGGCAAGCTGATTGTGGAATTTTCCATAGAAATTGCGTATCTAATAGAAAGAATTAATTTAAGAGCAATGAAAAAGTTTTTTGTTTAGCCGCTGGAACAGAAATTAATTGTTTTAGACTCTTATAATGAAATGTACTATAAGGGCAGTGATAGTTGGTAAGCTATAAATGGTTTATGGTGGTATGTATATGTATTAGAGGTATATGGACCATTCTGATTAAACGTAATTGAGGGGAGAATCTTGCCCTATAATAAGATGTGATCTATGAAATTGTACCTCAAATGGGAAAAATCATTTTCGACCTGATATTTGCTTCTAATATAGGAACGTTTTGTGAGCATTTTACAAACAAGATGTAAAAGTTGACTGAGATATGACAATTTGAGTTTCTGAATTTAAAAAATTCTACTTTTGAAAAACATCAAGTTTAAAGTTTGAATTTGGACCATATTTTTCATAGCTAATTAGAAAGAAATTCCTGCTAGCTCCTCCATATTGTAACAAAATTTCATATGTGCTATGACCAAAGAAATGAAAAACATTAGGAAATTAAATAATATACTTTTTCATTCCAGTTAGGAAAAATTAGATTGCATGTTTCAAGTTCAATACCCTGAACGTTATGTTTGTCGTTGGTCAATTGTTTTTTTTAGTCATCTTTATATTATGCGTTAATGAAAACCACAAACTAAGTAGGCAGTGGCACCGGTATCTGCCTAAATATTGAGAATCCAACCTGAAAAATTAACGAGTTTTCATTCGAACATTTCTTTACAGCGATTTCTGATTTGGGTTGTTTAGAAGGTCGAAGTAAAAACTAAAGAATTATTGTGTGTTTAGTCTAGTAGCTTACTGAGATCAACGTCCCTTGGGGTGGGGTGGGAGGTTCATATAGTCAAAATATTTTTTTTTTCTATTTTTCTCCTCACCCTTGAAGTTTCTTATGCAATTTCCTTTGACTCTGGGGAGTTTGAAACCCCCAATCGTTCCCCCTCTTTACTAACTATAGATTCTGAATAAAGGCTCCCAATTTTATGGCAATGGTTTTTGTTATGCCATTGCACAGATGGAGAATCGGAAATTGAACATGATTCGTGTAAATATAAAATCAAGTTAACTGAATGTTAGACTCATTAAAAATAGCGCATCATTTTATTCCGGTTCCTTTTTCAGAGATAAGAAAAACGAAAACATGAATTGCCTGCAAGAAGGCCATTAAGAAGCGAATGATTTTTTTTATGCTTGGGCCTATAATGAAAAAGACGATTTTGTTGCTACTTTTCTCCCTTTGTGCTTCCTCTTTAATGATTTGTAGGAACTGGCAATTTTTGCTAGGTATTGCTTTAAGCTAAGTATATAGAGAGATGATGAAGAAGAAGGTAGATGATGAGTACAGAGGGGAAAAAAATGATAACTACCTTGAAAAGAATGTCCAAAAAACGAGCCACTGGTGATGTAACACTGCCTCGAAACGTTTTCATCACGACCACATTTCTGCTCGATTCTCGTCACGATTTTTCACATGCCATTTATGAAATACCAGCAAAATAGGAGAAAAATTCAGAAGTCATCTAATGGTACCTATTTCTAATTTTCCTCTATATTTACTCTTGTTGCGTGTTGTTCTGTATGAGATCATCGTCAGTGAATCATTGGTAGTCCATAATATCGTGATGCTGTAGAACTGCATATAAACTGCAGTAATTCAAATAGAGGGGGTCGTATGTGGTCCCAATTTTAAGGTCTTTAAAAACTAGACTCGCATCAATCCGCAAAACAAGCCGAATGTTTGAGAAAAAATTGGAAGACAAAACTTTTGAGATTTAATAAATTACATTACTTCGAGGCTTGATTTTCAAATCATACAAATTTTACAGTCTGACCCATCAGTGAACTTTGGGGGTTGACGGGGGTGCTTATACGTATGTGCGTAATTTTTTACACGTGTAAAAAACACTCGATGAAATGATGAATAAAAAGAAAAAAAAATGCAAAGATTATCAGAGGTTGGTACACAATTAAAACTCTTCGAACGGGTTTGGGAGCTAATATTGATTATCTGTGGCGTGATTTCAGCATTGGGGTGGCTTAGCTCACTCAGTCCTTTTCAAAGTCCTCCTATGAACTAAGATTTATATTTCTCTAAATTGAAAATTTGATTGACTAACTGATTTTCAATTTAAATACCTCAATTTGAGTATTCTCCTATAATAAATATTTTAGATTACTACAACAAGCTTACTTTTTTTTTAAATTATACTTAGCCATAACTGAGCTACAGTTTAATCATTGAGTTCTAAAAAGAGATTTCAGTTATAATTCTTCGAGAGGCTTTTTCTTCTGGCTCCAGTCACACTATTCATCAACGTCATTCACTTTGCTCACTCCAATCACATAAATTAATCATTAGTTTGCTTCACATAATTATTTATTACATTTGAAAAAAGTTTTTATTGTTTACTTTTGATGGATTCTATCAAACAGATAAGCTAAGATCTCGAACTTCTGCTACCAGAAAACTTTTTACTTCATCAGGACGTCTATCTTTTTTTTTTTTTTTCTTTTCTTTTGGGTTCGTCACGCAGGTTTTCGTTCGAAAATCTGCTAAAAATAGAGGTATTTTCAATCTAGATTTTTTTTAAAAATTTTCAAAACTATAATTCAATAAGACTAATTTAAATTATCAATATAATGATGGGTTGGAGTGGGATATACCTGCTTTTACTACTCTTTGGTTTTTGATTTTGCGGTTTTCTAGTTCATATAAGTCATCTTTGGAGCATTTTTCTTTACAGTTACATCTTCTCGCTCCAAGTATTCCCTCAAGAAAAAAAGAAATAGGAAAAAAAAAAAAAACCAACTTAAATGTTATTTGTGATTTGTAATGCGTATATGTAGCTTACAAAGAGTGTACTGCTATTATTTGGCCCCAAAACGTTATTAACTCCAGAATGGGTGGATGTAAATCACCTCGTATACGCCCCCTTCATGTCGCTTAGGTGGTCAACCTCAGTCCATCTCTAATAGACCTATGTACTTTTTTCCATTTTTTTTTTCTCTATGCTCGACTTCGCCAACTGTTCATTATGTAATATCTTCGCATTCTAATTATAGAAAAAAATTCGTGCAAAGGAAAAATGCTTGTACATTGCGTTCCTCTTCTAAGCACCCCTTCATCATCTTCTTCGCCACCGTATCGTCCTTTTTTTTTTTTTTTTTTTTTTACTTCCGCGTAAATTAACGTTTGTAAAGCCAATTTTAATGGTACATAAGACGAACTATCAACTCTGCTATTATAATTGATTAAGAGCAAGCCAGGGCCATTGACCGTTACTTATTTGCTCTTCATCTTCTTTTTCTTACCGTCTTTCTTTTCCTTACTTGATCTTCTTTCTAATATTTTTGCTGTTTAATGTAAATCGAAGCTGAAGAAGAAAGAAAAACAGTGCCGAAATGAAAGAAAAGTTTATTCAATTCTTCCTCTGCATTTGCATGAGCTTTTGCAATGCGAGGGATCCTTAGAGACAAACATTTTTGATGGGCCAAACGAGAGTCACAAATGGGATGGGCTACTTGAAAAATGGCATGCTGAGATTCTATATGGGCTATGCAAGGAGTGGATTAGGAGAGTGATTTGATAGTTTTCAAGTGAAAGAGTTTTTTTCTCGCTTAATTTCGCATCAGTTGATCTGAAATTTCCATAATCTGTTGTCCAAAAATGTCTTCAGGGAGGCCTGGTTGCAAAATTTTGATTATCAATTTCGTGCATGGTCATGCCAAAAAATGTCAATTTTTACAGCCCCCTGGAATTAATTTCAAGAAGTTTCAAAATTTCTTAATCAAGTCTCTCAGGAAACATATCATTTGACAACAGATTGTCAGAATTTCAGATCAATGGGTGAAAAATTGAGAGAGAAAAAAGAATTCTTACGAACGTCTTTTTCTAACGTTTGGAAACTACACCCTAAATGATAGCAAATAAAGTGACTGTGTATGAATGAAAACAGTTTGGCACGTGTGCGATGGAATGGGCATACAAAAATGGTGTGCAAAAAATAACAAAGCTCTTCGCGGTGGAAACGGTAGGGTCAAAGAGAATTTGTAGCTATGTGTTGGTACATTTCATTTCATCGTTTACTCGTATATGGCTTATTGTTTTATTTTCCTTTCTTTAAGGGTGCTTCATGGCTTTAGGGTGATGAGATCTTGTAGACTGATGGAAGTAGAAAGACACCTTTTCAAGTCTCAAGTATACTGCAGCTTTTGTGATGAAGCCAGAATGCAAGCTTCTTTTTTTATCTGCCAAATGATTGACATCGTATAGTTTCATTCCTCCCAACTAAACTCGAAGCTCTTATTCTACTTTGACCTTTATACAATTTTAAATAAAAACTTATACTATTAAAAGAAAAATTACTAAAAAAGGTCTCTCTGGAGGCTATGCGTGAATCTCTTAATAAGATAAAACAATAAAAACTAGACTTGTGACCTAAACGTAGAAAATGATATTTTTATATTAATATTTTAAATACCTCGAAGGTACTACTGCAGTGGCTCCTACAGCATTTTTGTCTATATCATGGCGTCAGACCTTTACGTCCTGCGATTCTAATCTCAATCTGGTAGATTCAAGATAACATGTTTTTTAACTTTTTATCTTCACAGAGCTGAGAGAATAATATAATCTAAGAAAGTGGACTTAGAGTATTCGTGCATGGGGTTCGTTTTAATATACCCAACTTCTCATCCCATCAAGTAACTCGACTTTACATGTCAGACATATAGTCACTTTTATATCACGCTAAAGGCAGATGCAACTTTTTTTCACCTAAGTTTCTGTATTTTGTACCTTTTTTTCTTTTACATATATATTCATTTTTTTTTAACGGGAGTATCCGACTAGGAAGAAATTCTTTCAGCGGTTTTGTATTTTAAAAATAGAAAAAAATTACGATTCCGTTGTGCGCCACGGAAAACCAATTGACCGGGAATGCTATAATAGGAAATTGGAATTTCCCTTTAGGCTACATTATACGAGTTCATTCGTCCAAGTACTTGTCCGTCTTCGTTTTTTTTTTTTCCCCACTATTTTATGTATATATTGTAAAGGCGATAGTCTGTTGGAGTAAAAAAAATATACGCTACATATAGCTTCACATATACTATCTCCTCGTACCTATAATTTTTCCTCGCCAGTTGCTTAATCTCTTTATTGCAATCACAAGTAATTAAATTATACGCATTTTTATACTCGACTTGATAACGTATTCTTTCACTTTACTCATTCTCTTTGGCTCTTTTTTATATCCGCAAATGGAGCTTTTCTTATAACCAAAAGAGACGTCATTGAAGAGGCGAAAATCGATTCGATTGATGGAAAATATGAGGCTTTCGTGTCTGTTCTGTACGGTGCGGGTCCTTATTTTTGATTGTTTTATTTACCTCCCACTCCGCAGAAATCAGAATTGTCACTTTTCATTTAAAAATTACATTAAAATTTCAGCCCTTTAGGTTGGAAGGAATTGGTGTCTCAAGAGGGTTGGAAATTCGTACAGGTAAATATTAGAATTATGTTAATTTGTATTAATCAGCATTACTTAGAATTAAAACCCATTGAAGTGATCATAAAATAGGTAGTGGGAGGGGGTGTTTTTTCAATAAAATAAACTATTATTATCGATTATCATAAAAATATTTGAAATATCGATAATATTGATATCGCGATTCAAGATGTTGGAGAGGGTCTGGACTTACCCTTGATGAGGTTACCAAAAAATCACTAAACTTATATTTGAGCTGAAAAGTTATACTTATCTCTCATTATAAGTAGCAGAAATAAAAATATGAACCATTTCGAAAAGAAAAACTTCCCTTACTCTAACCCCCCCCCCTCGTATAGGTTTGAAAATTTCAATTTTTCCTATAAATTTCTGATAAAGAGTGCTTTGAGGCAAGGTTTTTCTTTTAGTATGAAAGGTAGAACTCGATAGAATTTTTTCCATGAAAAGGAACTATTTGTGGGAGGGATAAGAGTGGGAATCGCAAAAAAGAAATAAAACGTAAGTTTCACTCAGTTATTTTTACATTTTTCATGATATAATGCATGAAACATAACTGCAATAATACAGTATGGTAATGAAAATTAGAAAATTGAAAACAATTAACGAACCACCAAGAAAATTAATTAAAATATTAATTTGCCTTACATTCTCGATAGTGATATCGATTATCGATTTTCAACTTCGTGTTGAATTTCCGAATTTCCTCTCGTATAACGAAAACAAAAATGTTAATATATTTAAAAAATGATCATGAATAAAGACCATCCTACTATTCTGTCAAACTTCTCAATTTTCTATTTGTATTCATATTCTGAAGTTAAATTGAACCAAAGTAGAGCAAATCTAATGAAAAGGTCAAGCCATAGCATTTTAATCTTTAGCGTTGTTTTCCAAGAATTTCAAGGATCTGGAGGGTGTGTGGAAAGATGTCTGAATGAAATAAAAGATCAAACTTCAAGCTGGTCATGTGGAGAATTTTGAAAAATTACAACTCTTGAGACAGAGATGCTTTATTACTATCTGCTACCGTACAAGTGTTCAATAAAATTTAGACTACCTTCATTTCTTTTACAATAAGTACGTGTATTTGAGGATAAGGACGACTAAGATCAAATCTGAAACCTTCGGTAATAATCTTGTAGTAACATCAAATTTTCTAGAGTAAGTAAATGAGAAGTTGGTTGTCTGATAATTTATATGCCAATAACTTTTGCCTATCTTTCTTACTGAGTTGGGTCGTAAAATAATTTTCTTTTACTACCAACGAATGGTCATGGTCACTGGTCAGTTTAATTAATATGGAAGCAATCAATTTCTTGGCTTCGCGATTATGAGAGACGATTAAAATCCATTAACATTACTTTCAATAGTATCTGATCGTTATACACCTATGCCTTCATCCATCATCAATTACTCTATAAACCCAATTTTACAAACAGGACAACTGTCTGTTCCTCACACTCGCCTTTTTTTTTTGCTCTTACAAATGAAAATTACGTAAAATAATATTAAAGATCCTTTTATGACCTTTTTCTCTGTATTTTTACTGCGTTTTTTTTTTAGTATTTTCTTGAGATTTTAGTATGCGAAAGATTTAGATATTTTGGCCATCTTTCTCGAGTTCTTGAGAAAAAATGAAAATCAATTAAGATTTAAAGAAAAATCTAGTGACTCTTATACATGTTTACTGATACGTAGACTATAAGATATGAAACTGTAGACGTTTGTTTTACCTTTGACATTGACTAAAAATTTAGTCGATGACCTTTGAAAATATAGTGCGTGCAAAAATTCGACACCCTTTTTATTGATTTGTTTTTTTCCATGGATAAATGTGCATCATTTATAAAGACAACCTTTGTTCTTCAATAAAATTATTTGATTTTAGTCATCTCAAAACTATAATACATGTTAGCTTTTGAAATTTGAAAAAATATTTTTTAGTTACCTCAACTGCAAAGTGGCCGAATCAACATTTCATGCAAAATCTAGTTATAATTCATTACCCTCGTAAACAAATTTTGCCGACAAATTTTTCCTGTGCAACTTACACTGTTGTTTATCAAACTTAGTATCATAATCTGATTAGTATTCGCGAGTGTAACATTTCTTTCGGACGAGGAAAATTTAGAAAAAAGTGAAGGCAGATGAATAAAAATGACCGGCTCTCACACTTTTTTCTAAAGATTATATCGAAGCGGGAAGGAAAAAGAAACGAGCACTAAATTTCCGTTTGGGTTCTTGACCTAAAAAAAAAAAAAGTGCTGAAAATTTAACCTGTTTTTCGAAATGGCAGACGAATTTTTTGCACATTCGGATGAGTAATCGTGATATGGAGTTGGTTTATTACGCATCTGTGGTCATAAAATGTAAAAACTGACTGCAGTTTGCACTAGAAATAGGTTGAAGGCATGTCTGACACAATTTGCATTAAGTGAAATGGATTTGAGTGATAGTAGACCTACCGAATTCATCATATTTTACATTTGTCAGCACTTTCCAAATGTCTAGATGGAAAAAGTTGGGTAAACAAAATTTTTACAACGACCATTAAATTCATATTATCACCTGTTGCTTTATAAAAACCAAATACATAATGCAAAAGAGAATTTTTCCACTGCATGTCAAATGTATTTTGATCCACATTATGCTCTCAGGAGATACTTGAAGCAGTCTGAGATGGTACTAATGATGTACCCATCACATACGAGTAATAGTAGTTTGAAGTAAGCAGTGGCGGAACTAAGGAGGTCAGGGAAGGTGACAGCCCCTTCAGAAAAAATTTTGGCCCTATAAAAATGTTTTCCAAAATGAACCAAGAACCAGTAGAATAAGAAAATCATCAAAAAAGAACAAACTGGAGTATGGATTTTTTTAATTTTTATATTTTTCAATGATTTTTCTTGCCTCCCTAACCACCCCTAAGAAAAGTGGTTCTGCCACTGAAAGTTAGTCTTAAATCTAGGTCTGAGGTAACAGAATCGATCTTTTTGTCGACATCCTCGTCATTCTTTATTGTAGCTTCGTAAAATGTTTCTGAGTATTTTGTTACTTCTCTGTGCTGAGAGAAATTTCAATAGGTAGTACTTTTTACTACTCGTATTTTAGAATAAGAAAACTGGGTCAAAAATCATGTTTATTAAAATTGATTTTTCAAGGTTAAAAAGTTATGTGATTTGAATAGCTTTTGGTGTTTTAGAAATGTTTCTTGAATTCCAACATTATATAAGAAACCTGAAAATAGCTTCAAAGTATACCAAAAGCTATACCGAAAACATAAGTTTTTTGCCTTCTAAAAAATGACTAGTATAAAACATTATTTTTGACTTACATTGTTGTTCCCTGATATGCTAAATTAATCTTAGATAGTATTGAAAATTTAATTCGGACCAGACATTTTGACATTTTAAGGTACACTTTACCCTTAAAAAGAGGTGCCGAATCCTTCTAATGAGAGAAAAGTACATGATTGTTTTTTATCGAGGTAACAGAAATTATTATCTTGTAGTAGTAAATTCTTATATACGATAATAAAATGTACTACAAAGATAGTATATTTTACTATTTTTTTAGCCATTTCTACTACAATTTTGAGTTGTCCCAGTTTTCTTATTCTAAAATAGTAAAAAGTACCTACTATTGAAATTTCTCTCATTGAAGAGAAGGACCAAAATACCCAGAAAATTTTTATGAAGCTACAATAAAGAATGACGAAGATGTCGACAAAAAGATCGATAAGACTCGACGTATGATATATCATCATTATGCGATGAGGATCTCGAATCAATTCACGCGTGCCAGCCACTCTCCCATAATGCAGCCATAAAAAAGGCGTTCCTATTTCCGAATTTTTGACGATGACATCGGGTGACTGAGAGGTCTCGTAAAAAAATTGCTCGTAAGCAATAAATTTTTTGATAACGAATCCGTTATAATAGTAGAAACGTGTCTGTGAGCCATGATTGATCAATCGATCGACTATTTTTGATTTTTTTCTCCTCTCGATGCCAGATCTTATATTATCCAGCAATCCAGTAAATAAAGACTGCTGAACGCAAAAAACGTAGACAACTTTCGATCAGCTGATTTCAGATGACAAATTATTAAATTTTCAATAAGGCTATTAATTTTTAAATGCTTGTCATTTAACGACTCCGATTAATATTTTTTTAGACGATATAGGTTACCGGTAATTTCTCTTTTAACTGGTTCAATGGCAAGGATGAAACTGTATACCACTATAACCCAAAATATCTTCCTGGCATAATGTGCTGCTCGAGTGAAATTTGAGCAACTTTCATATTAAAATCTAACTTTCAATGAGTAGTGAATTATCGTTGGTCTAAACTAAACTAACCGCCGAACTTGGCTAAAACAAGAGGCGAGAGGGATGAAAAAGTTTTTGCTCATTACAAACGAATTACGAGTATTTTATTCATTTGATGAAGTTGGACAAAAATGGACGAAGTTGGATGTTACGAAAAAATAATGTACTTATCAAAAAAAAAAAAAAGTTTACCAATATGAAAAAATTATAGTAAACCATGTGTATTTGAGCTCTGATATGATCAGCCAGGGTGTTTGCTTTCTTGTAATTTTTTTGCTTTCTCCAATTCTGAGCTCTTGTATTGAATAATATGAAGGGTTAGAAAACTTACCTTCAGGCACTATATTTTCTTCTGGTTGTATGTACTTGATAAGGTGATGGGGAGGGTTAAGTTTTTCCTCTCTCCACATCACAGCTAAAAATTCCTATTGCATTTATTAAAAATGGGAATTTTCTGTCGAAGGGGGAGAATGAATATATCTGTGGCGAAACTCTAAGCCAAAGTGGCACTAAAAATAATGAATAAAAAATTAAAGCTTCAATAATTCAAGTTTTGATTTTTTTTTTTAAATTGATGGGCTCATTATTTAAAGCAAAGACATATGAGTGGTTCAATAGTTTTTCAATAAAACAAAACATTTTTTCTTCCTGTTTTCCCCACTCCAATTATTTTTAGTAGCTAATTTCAAAGTTTTAAGGGGTGGGGGTTCAGAATTCTTTAAGAGGGGTCCGTGATCTTTCTTGTGTACCCGTTAGTTGTGCCACTGCACTGACGAAGAGACCTTGGGGTTTATCAAATGTTACGAAATTCCTCTCTACATACTAACTCATTCTTGGAAAACAATTTTGCATTCGACTTGTATCGACCTACATAATAATTCGAAGAATTTCATTCATGAGATCAAATCACATCGATGACCAACAAAAACCCCCGAATAGCCTTCGGCCTTTCCAGCAATCCCAAATTCGGAGAACTGAAATATTCTTTAAAAAAAAGTAACTCTGTGCAAATAGAAAAAAAAAAAATGGCCACGACCCCCTTCGAGAAACCGCCATCTGAAAATCCGTTATATGCATCCCGATCGCAACCGTAAAATAGAAAATAATTTGGAAAAACATTTATTCTCGACCAAGTTCATGTTTTTAAAAACTGCACGATACTTATCTCTTGCTTGATTATGTGGTAGAGCTTTTTTAATACTTCCGGAGATGCAACTTCGTGCCATTAAAATAAATCACAGCGCGTAAACAAAAAATAAAAACTATAAAATGCCTATTAGTTAACATCGTAAAAAGTATTAATCTAAAAAAAATTTTTTACTATGCTATAATTTACTATCGTATTACCTATATTTAAAAATTTTACCTTTCATTACCGCGTCGACATTTTACAAACAAAAATATGCCTTTAGCTGCGCTATAATTCATGTCCTAACTTTTTCTTCTTTTTCGCCAGCGTCGTTTATGAAAATTAGATTTTTTTAGCAGGTTTTCATCAGAAAAACCTGCTTATATCAAAGCGGACGTTGGGGTGGGGTGAGACGAAGACAGTTTCTTACACATTTTTCTGCAATTTTGAGTATCAAAAAATTGAATTTCATATATTTGTGTGTATGTACCTAAAGACCCTATGCAGGCCCGTAATTCGAGGTGTTATGGGGGGCTGAGCCTTCTTTGACCAGTTTAAGCCTCCCTTCGTTAAGCTACCCTTTCGATTTTCTAATATTATTCCAGTGTTGTTCCATAAAATGAACAAAAAAAAAAATCAAATACAAATTATTTTTACAAACAAAAAACACTAGAAAAAGTGAAAAAAAAATCTAAAATAAGTTTTGTGCACCTTTCTGTCTGATTTTATCTTGGTGTTTTTTTAGTGTCTCTTTTTGAGATACTTTTTCAATATTTAGTACTTCTTTTCGTCCTGAAAACTGTGGTACCCATAGTGAGCCCCTATAAAGCCCCCTTACAAAATATCCTGGCTACGGGCCTGACTCTATGAAACTTAGTCATAGGAAGCCTGCTTGAGGAATGTTTATAAAAATAATGTCATCAGACAAAATAGTATTTTTAAAAATTCTTGAAAATTATGTTTTTCTAACCAATAGCTGGTGTGAAAAAATTTTAACTGAATTTTTCCATTAGAATTTGTAAATGTAACATTGATTGAATATTTTCTTTTAAAAACAGATGTTGCGCAGTATGTTCAAAAATTTCAGGGATTTCTTTGAAAAAAAAAAAAATTAAGAAGGCAGTTTTGGGAAATTTTATGTCTTATAGACTTCTCTATACAACTTATTTTTCTACATAGTCCATACACAGTGTTTACAGTGTTGTAAAATTTTTTCAAAGGCCCTTTAAAAGTCTTCTTCAAAATTAGTCCTTGAAAGTTGATGTCACATGTCCTTTAATAAATGCCTGTATAAAGAAAATATGAGTTTTACAATTGTGACGAAAATAATTCACAAATTTGTTAAACGCTGCACTGAACCAGTCACAGTTCCTAACCAGCAAAAACGGAGATAGGGTTATGAGGCACAGAGCAATGACTAAAATTTCATAAATGCCATTTTGTGGTACAATATGTACTTCAAATTTGATATATTTGGCGGTAGCTTTTGGTATGAAAAATAAATGTTAAAAGTTGAGCTAATTAATTGAGAAGTTGACTTACAAGGGGTACAAAAATGTGTCAATAACTGTATGTGTATGTGACAGAACGTGTAATTTCGAACCAATTGGGATATAATTTAGTAGTCAGTTGTGTATAAAATATCAAAACGCATTGCTATGATGCAAAATTAGTTGAGGGGTTGCTTTTTAAGAGATAGCTGCATAATGAAAACCTGCTTTTCTAGAGTTGCATGCTGCATTAGAGTTTTTTTTTTTACTCTTTCACCCGTATCAATTGTGTGGGGCCAAAGTTTTCTTGCAGCTCTTTTGCATTTTGAAGAATTAAAAAACAAAGAGAAAATGGAAAAACGTGTAGATGCATCGATAATATATTACCGGTTCAAATTCTACCTACGATAATTATGTACGCGGGGTGCAAATCTGTATTTGATAATCTGTGCAGGCACCATTGAAAAAGGCAAAAAATAAAAAAAACTGAAGAATGAAGAGGAAGTGAAAAAAAGAACTGGCGAACACGTGTTAATTCATTCGAGACCATCGATATATTAATTTTTTTCCGGACTTATGGCAATTACGTAATCGAATTTACATTTTAAAAACATTAACCCCATTTGGGTGTTTTTTACCCTAGACCTGCATGGGTGGGTATATGGCTGTCATGAATCAGTGCTTTCGATTCGAGTTTGGAGGTCCATCGTCTTGGCCGCCATTTAATTGCATTTAACGAACGATATCGATATTTTAATTCAACTCTGCACCACATACCTGTACTGTGTTCGGAGAGATGGCGAAGTAGAGGACATTTCACTTTCGACCAACAAACCATTAGGTAGGTGAATGCACAAGTGGTCGTATCTGCTTGCATGCGAGGTCAAAAGAGCACACCTTCGATGAACGAAGTGACATAAATTGCCAACAAATTGTCGTTCGAAAATGCATTTTATTCAAGTTTTGGTGACTGCGTGTGAGCGTGCCAGAAATTTTTCAGTTTGGAGGTAAAGTTAGATATTTTGAGAGGAAAAAAGTAGTAATTTAAACCTACGAGTTGGTTAAATAGTGCTTATGAAATTTATATTTTACAGGAATATGAAAATATTAGTTTCCTATCTGATGATTCAATTGCAAATTTTTATTTTTAGAATTCCAAAGAGCTCGTTGGATTACTTATAAAATAATATCCAAACTTTTTAAATCTAATAAATTCAGTGGCGGAACCAGCCTTTTTTTTTAGGGAGGGCCAAAGGGGCCAAGAAAAATCATTCGAAAATTTCAACGTCCAAAAAATTGATACTGAAGCTGACTTTTCATTATTTTTCAATAATTTCTTATTTCTACTAGTTTTTAATTCATTTCGAAAAATGCCCACCCCGTAGTTCCCCCACTAAATAAATTTTTCCCAAAATGAGTTCATTTTAATGAACAGTGGTATTATACAAAAAGAGAATAAGTCCACTTTTTTCAAAAATTGAATCCTTTCAAGGTTCAACTGTATACACCAAGCCCTACTTACAGTAAAAATATTATATCCCAAAATACAAAAATGCAACCATCACTGAGTAAATAGACTTTAAAGTTGAGGTGCTGCATAAGAAGGTAATGAGACATAAAGGTGTTTTTTGTTCTCCTGTAAAATTTGAAAAAATGGACTTATTCATTTTTTTGCAAAGCACTGTTCTAATGTTTTTGCATCTTATGTCATCAATGACTAAAGTTATTTTCCAAAAAAATCTTTAAATATTATGATTTCTTTTGCATTCATTATAATTATTTACTCTCCTTCGCTCGCTTCCATTCTAAGTAATTTTTCCACATTTTCATCTGTTTTATGGACGTTTCTGGAATAAGCTTGTGCAGCATTGCTGTACTTCAGAGAGGATTGAACTTAGTCAATGTGAGGAACTATACCTTCATTTCATCTTCTTATATTCGTTCTGTCTTGATTTTTATTTGGTTCCTGTGCAAAAATCAACTGCAGCTGTAAAAAATTGTTTCGAAGAACATTCAATACAATTTTTTCCCCCTGCAATTATTATTTTTTCCTTTTAAAGGTCAGCCTACTTTAAAACTAGCAAAACCAAACGTTTCCGGTAACATTGATCTCTTACTGACCAATGAAAGTGATCAGGCTCTAACTGCGATTACAAAAAACGTCTCTTTTTTTTCTTTCACGGTAGCTGAGTTTTATGGTCAACCACCCGGCAAAATGAAGAAGTAAAGCTGAAGATGGTATGCATTAGGGTTGAATAACATGCCGATAACTTTAAAAATCTGCATAAAAAAAACCATACGAAAACAATGACTTATTAACAACCAACGTATAGACCTAATACTATACATTCTATGGTAATATTTATCTAAATTTGTGTGACTGCACACGCGTATAAAGCAATGCCATTGAAAATATGGAGGTAAAAAAATCGTCTTTGACGAAATTAAAATTTTTCTTGCACGAATGATTCTGAAAAAGGCGTTCCTCAAGTTTAGTTTGATTAAAATGAAACAAAACAAAAAAATAATAAAATAGATAGAAAAAAATTGATCTATCTAATCGATGTTGCAAACGATTATATGGACAAAGGATGACCAAAGTATCTACCGAAGTAATTGTTTCATGGAAAAGCGAGTTTGGTGCAATTCATTGACCGCTGCTTCTGGTGGGATGTACGAAATTGAAGTTTTTTCCTTCTTTTTTCCATTTACTAACCTTCGGAATATGTGGAGATTCGCTTTCCTCGATCTTCTGCCTTTTTGTCACCGTTTTTGTCGCGCGAAGAATTAAAATAAAACAAAAAAAAAGTTTTATCGTTCAAGCGAACATCCATTCATATCGTTGGACTAATTTTAAAACCTAACAAGTCCCAAAAAATTAACACCCAATATTTTTTTGCTTAAATGATGTTTGTACCTGCGGTAATGCTCGATCAGTCAAGAAATGGGTGATCATTTTTTTGGGACTCGGCAGGTTATGGACTTATGGACTTATCGCTGTCAAGTCTGAAGATTTTTCTTACAAAATTGTAAGATTTTCAACTGTTCTTAAGATTTTAAAGAAGACGACCAAAATTTCAAGATTTTTTGCATAATTGAAAGCAAGAAAGCAAATAAAAGAAAGTCTTCACTTTGAAAAATGTGTTTTGAGAGGATTTTTCAATTTTTCTAGAAATTCTAGATTTTTCAAGTTAGGATTTAAAGATTTTTCGAGTGGATCACTTGGCAACACTGTTTTAAAATTGGGCAGGCGATTACTCGTAGTATGCTGGCAAAAAAATAATCTGGTCATCATTTTCAGGGATATTTGGTCGGACAAATGAAGAGCTATACCCATAGATACACTGTAAAATGGGCCAAGTTGGCTAAGTGCCTCAAACGAATTTTTGAATAAGTTCAAAATAACACTTTCCTGAGTCATTACTAGCCCATACTTTATTAGAATAAGGCAAGTTGAAAATATTTTATGGTGTAAGAAAAGGGATTTTAAAGTGAAATGGCATTTTATTAGAACGCTAGAGATCAAAATTTGTGAATTTGGAGTTTGGCATCAATGAATTTTACTAGTATAATTCTAAATAACAAGGATTTTATCACCGTACAATTGAAATGATTATAAAAACCTTATCAAAATCATAGCTGATCTGAGAAAAACACATTTCCTTCCAAAGGTGCTGCGTGTAAGTGGTTTGACTTGGAAGATTTTCATTTTCAGAATCTTAACACTTGGACTTACGAGGTTTCTAATATATAGATTTTAGACTTTCTTGACCAATTTGAATTTTTGTTCTTACGAGGTTTTCATTCATGGCTGTAATCCAAAGGGGGGCTATGGCAATGCTTCCAAGCAGTCATTTGCTTCATTAAGGAAAAATTTCTCTCTGTAACATGGTTGAGGGGGTCTTTTTTGCACCACCTGTGAATTTGATCTGCTCCCGGCTCCCTCTAAGCATTTTTCTCCAGCAACGTCCCTTCATGAATGCATTTTACCATAATATCATGTACTTTTCTGCAGTAATACTGTCCTAGATGATGCATTTCTTTTAGCCCGATTCTTATCTCAATCGCAAAATCCATTTCGTTCCAATATTGTACGCCTCATTTCTCCTGCCCTCCTTTCCTCCTCGCCCAAATGTAGTGTTTCTCGAAAGACTTTCGTCTTTGTAGCAAAGTGCATTACGTTGTTCGTGGATTCTTGCATCTCCCTGATATGTGTGCCTGTCTAATCGATTTATCGTGTTAGATGTTTTTTCACAAGTTCATTTCTTACGGTCATCGTCATTCTATTTTTAGCAAAAGAAGATACTTTTTGTGTCAACCAGTCTAAAAATAATATGAAAGATAAGAAGAAGAAGAAAAAGGTGAGATGCTGGTAGTCGAATCACACCGGAACATTTTCTCGTTCGACTGAAATGCGATATCTACCTAATTTTCTTCCTTTTATTTTTTTTTTTTTTCAATATATACCATTGGTATGAGGAATTTTACATAAAACTAGGTACCTGTGGTGATCTTATGCACATGTTAGTAAATTATTGCACGAAGCCACGAGGTTATTTTTCATTTTTTTTCTCTTTATCGACCAGCTATACATATTTTCCCGAGTATTCACCATGAAGCTTGAAGCATAAAGTATTTTAGTATGTATTCACCTCTTTCAATAATTTTGCCATAAAATATCTCAATTATTTGATCACTTTTGCCGGCGAAGCGAAAATCTTGAACCTTGTAAATTATTTTAACGTGTATGATTTAATTTATTTTCCATTAAAATAAAATATTTCTTAAAAATTAATCTCGACCCAAGTTTTACAGGTCTCAGTGCTACAAAGACTAGAAAAATTCTTTAAGTGAATTTAAAAGTCACAAAGCTGTACATTTTTCTAGCAAAATGTAGAGCACTGTGACTTTTTAGAATTAGTTCTTCAAGTCTGAGGACTACAAATTTGGTTGAAAAATTTTTTTTCAAATAGTTTCAGAGGTCTTAAAGCTAAAACATGCGCTGAAAAATATTTTCGAAGAAGTTTCATAGGTCCTACGACTAAAAACATTGTTGGAAAATTTTTTGAAGTACTTTCAGAAGAGTCCACAGAGAAAGGCTGTACCGAAAAGATTTTTTTATAATAGTTTTGAAGGTCTTAGAAGGAAAGGCTGTGCTGGAAATATTTATTGAATTATACGTAGTTTGAATGGTCTTGGGAGCTGAAGAATGTGCTGGAAAAATTTTCAAAATAAATTTTGAAAAACAGCTAGAAAAATTTTTTGACGTCTTAGTGGAATGTAAACCCTGCTCAAAAAGTTTTTTAAATTAGTTTTGGAGGTCTCAGGGCTGCAAACATCGTTGGAAAAATTCTTTGAAATACCTCTAGAAGTGTCGCCGATGGAAGCTTTGCGAAAATAATTTTTTAGAGTAGTTCAAGAGGTTTCAGTGTTACAAAAGTTGTTGGAAAATTTTTTTAGAGTAGTCTTAGAGGTCTCGATGCTGAAAACTTGGTTGCAAAAATTTTTCGAAGCAGATTTAAAAGTCTTAACTTATTTTCCTAACCTGAAGGTAAACTTTGCCCAGTGACGCACCCAGAAATTTGCTGAGGGAGAGGCTGAATCTTAAACTGATCCTCAAAAAACATGAAAAATCTGACTTATTTTTTTATTTCGCCTTTTGTCGATGAAATTTGACGCTTATGAGGGGCCTTTCCTAGCCCCTTGGGTTCGCCACTGCCTCTGTATCATATAGTCCATCGACTGCGACCCGGTTTGAAAGTATGTTTTTTCAAATTTTGTTTAAATAGAGATCATTGAGTCATCAGATCTGCATTTCGTTTTTACAATAAATTATATTCGAAAGGGCTTTACTCGAAAGTTGATGAGAATTTAATCGAAAGCCAAAGCTCTATTTGTTCCACGTGTCCGATGTTTTACTCTCTGCTTTTCACCAATCGCTTTCGTCGTGATTCGCTTCGTTTGTAGGTGGAGATGAAGCCCAAGAAGCATGATTCTAGTCAATACTATGCATTGTCCAGTCCCCTACTGTCGGTCAGGCTGTAAATACGAAAGCCATTAGCGCTTCGAACGCTAATTACCCGAGCTAGGTGCAAGCAGCATCCGTCCATTATTACGATTTTTCTCAAGCACCGCCACCTAGAAGTTATTGGCACGAAGGTACCTGGCATTGACATTCGTCGTGGCTGTTTGCTGGATGCAACTTCATCGAAAAATGTTAGAAGCTGCAAGGCTGAGAGGGGTTCGCAGCGAGCCAGAGTAACCTAACTCGATCGCATGCATATACATTTTAAACACACAAACCCATTTTTATAGTCATTTTTATAGCAAACATCGGACTTTGAGCATTCGTAGAGCTGCACCGCTGTGAAATAAAGTGTCGAGCCTCGGTAAATGAACCGTAATCGTATATACGTGCGTGAGTATGCATGTGTGCGCAGGTGGAGTGAGGCAGAGTGGCAGATACAAGTGGAGGAAAAAAAAATCCACCTCGTGATCGTTGAACTCGGATATACACTTCGGGATGAGTGAGGCCAAGATGGTGTTTTTTTTCTGCCCTTTGTTATATATCCTCGACCGTTGCAGTCCGAAAAGAAAGATGTGGAAAAAAATCGAAATTCCGACGTTTTTTCCTTTTCCTTTTTCTGTTTTCCTAACGCCTTTTTTCTTCATTGTTGTGATTTCTTAGTTTTTTGCTCTTTTTTTTTAACATATTATATCTTTTTTCATAGGGTGTTCTGCAACTATTGCTTTATTTTTTCCCAGAATGCGTACATTGAGAGAAATTTCAATAGTAATTTTTTTAGGTATTTTAGGATAGGAAAACTGGGACAATTTAAAATTTTAGTAGAAATTGCTTTCAAAAATAGTAATAGTAAAATATGTTATCTGAGATAGTAAAGAGTACTATAAATATTCGAATATTTACAATAAATAGTAATTTGCTCAACTATGATGAGAAAAATTACTATTCCGTTTATATGCTGTACATTTTTCTCAGTGTAAGATAGCCGGTAGAGGTAAAAAGTAGTGCTGTCGGATTTTATTTTTGGAATTGGGTACCCAATTCTTGAAAACACGGTTTCGATTTCAATAATCGATTCTAAGAAACGGGTATGGAATCGACTTTTAGAATCGGGTACCCGTCAAATCGACTCTCAGAATCGGCTAAAGTAGAATAGATTCTAATTTTTTAACAATGTGTGTAACTACAATGGACTCTTTTTTTTTTTTTAGTTACACCATTTCAAGCAAGTTTGAAAGATTTTCCTCTTCTTTCCAACTTTGAAGTCCATTTTCGATGGTTTCATTTTGGGGCTTGATATTTCTACTATAAATTTTAAGTTTGATAATCGATTGAATATCAAGTCCTAAATAAGACTTGATTTTATAATTTGTTTCTGAGAATCGAGTCTGTGACTAGGTTACAAGTAACTCGATTCTAAAAATTTTCACTTCAGGGTAACATCAAAATCGGGTACCCGAGTAGGTACTCTTTTTTTTTTTTTACAGCAGCAGTAAAATACTGAGAGCTTGTCGACTAAAACAAAGTTGTGTAAAAGTAAGATTTTTTGAAGCGAAAAAGTGCTATGTCCATTTTTAGCAGGTTTTCTTTCGAAAACCTATCTATATGATCTCAGGAGACCCAATACAAAATATGACAATAGCTTTTATTACATCGACAAGACAGCAATAATTACTATAGTGGCATCGTAAAAACTTATGGCTTTTGAATCGACTTAGGGTTGAATAAAAGCTAAAAAAGAGCTGGTTTTCTTACGAAAACCTGCTAAAAAATGGCGGAAGTTCAAAACAATGTGAACTACTGGCTATCTCTTTACATTTATCATGCCAGCTTTTGATTCTGACTTCACCTACCTATATTTCCTCGAAATAACATTAATTGAAGAATATCCACCTAATGAGCAATAAAATATTCTAAGATTCGGGTGGTGTAATAAATTACCAAACTGTGGTTTTTAAAGGTCTGCTCATCAACTACGGAACACCCTGTATCTACGCCCAGGAATCCAATACTCTCGGTATCATTCGATAAGGCGGTTTAATATTTCTTAACTTTTTTTTCTCTTTCATGTATTTCCATTCTGCAGTTCACCTATTTTATAGTAAAACCGACAGCATAACGTTGCAGGTTGCTGGTATTCGCATTTACGTGCCGAGAATTCACTCACTCAAGAGACCGAGTCGGGCTGAACACAAAAAAGGAGGAAATTCAAAATACACGTTGTGAATGATGAGGTAGAAAAAAGTCTTAGGCGTAGCCATGCTGGTGTTTTATGTCAGTGACTTAGCCAGGGTGGCAATTTTTTTTATAACGAAGAATGTCAAGTATTTCAATTTTTCGATTTTTAAGTACTTTCGGACGTTATTTCAGTCAAGCTATGAGACAGTGTTATGAAAAATTTTCTTAAGAGCACATTTAAGACAATTTCCAGCTGCATTTTTGGGTAAAAACTGTAGTTATTTATAATCTCTTATTGCTGGCCTTTAGAGGTCAAATGGTATAAGTGAGATTTTAAAGAAATTTTAAACATGCATAAAAATTGGTATCAATCGAAGTCAACTCTTTTTTTGTTGGGATTCCTCATTCATCTATTTTATTTAAAATATCCACCCCAACTTAGAAAAGCTGAAACTAAAATTTTTAAAAGTTTTGAATTTTAATTGGCTCAGGCTGTTAATGCCATTTTGAAGCATTTTTTGATTTCCACTGGAAAAAGTGGCCAAGTGTTTATTTAGTTCGAATTTCAATTATTTGACAAAGACAATTCCTTTTCCTAATTCACCTTCGTGTATTTTGTTTAGAATTATTTAATATTTAGGGGAAGGCTATCTTCGTGCAGGGTTTAGCCCTCAGCCACGTTTTCCTTGCTTTTTCCATTGAAAATATAATTAATTATACCTATAAAACAGGTGCTAATATAAAAATAAACTTAATACGAGTATGGATGCGAATGACGAGTGAATTTGAAAACATATTCCATACGAATTTTTAGACGAATATCGAATGGAAAACCGGTGCTTAGATGACGAATTCGGCATTGTGCATGACTGATTTGTGTGTTTATTTGGCGGAGTAGGTGCTAAAGCAACGGATTAAGTCATGATGTTGACCTACAGACGCTTCAAAACGTCGAATTCATTCAAACATCTTCAAAGGTCATTGTCGGATGTAGGTAAATAGGCTGTAGATTTTCCATTCGATGCATTTTGCATACAAATTTATTTGGCCTGCGGTTCACGGCGTGGATAAGAATTAAAAAAAAATGCGAGATGAGTTTTTCACGTTCTGGGTCCTCTTCACTCTGACCAGGAAACTGTTTACATGGTTTTTATACTGACCTTCCAAAATTGTCATAATTTTAGCTTCCACTGTAAATATCAGAAAATAAATTCACGAATGGAAGATTTAACAGAGGGCCAATAATCATTACTCAATAAATATTTATATAACATGTAAGTAAATATGGAAGAGTAATACTCTTATTCAATATATTTATTTAAAGAAAGTATTACCACAGACTACAAACCTTAAATTAAGTCCAACCATTGACTAAAATCCTTAAATTAAGTACATTCATTATTTCAAATCATTAAATCAAGTCTAAACACCGACTAAAATGTCTACTCAAGTCCAAAATATTGTCTAAAAATTTCGAGTATGTCCAATTATTGACTAAAAATAATTATTTGAGTTCAACAATTGACTGGAAACTTGAAATTAAGTACAGCCTTTAATTAAAATCATGAAATTAAGTTCGAAAGTTGATTAAAAATTAATTCAAACATTGACGGAAAAGTTCAACTAGTCCAACTCAGAAATTTCAAATAAGTCCAAATATTGACTGAAAACTTAAAATTCAGGAGCACCATTAACTAAAATCTTGAGAATAGTTAAGGATTGAAATTTTAAATTTTTAGAAATTGTAGTGGAAGGAGGGATTGAGTTGAATCGAAAAATGCAATCTTTTCAAAAAGTGTTTATGTCAACATAGACCGTTTTTGAATGTCACAGATCAATAATTGTTTTTGAAAATGGCTCAATTCGTATAGAAACAATGATAAATACAATTGAAACATCGATAATTACTAATTTTTACTTTCTTAATGTTATTTTTGGATTTCCAATAAGAGCTTATGCAGAATTGGGCCTTCCTTTTTATGTACCTTGAGTGTAGTTCAAAGATATACGTAGATACCTGTTAAATGGATCCCTTTCAATTTTCCCGAAAGGTGCAGTGGTCTCAGAAAATTTAAACGTGGCTGGAAGAATAATATAGAATTATAAAATCAATCATTTTTGCAGACAAACAATAATTTCAAAGAAATTTTGGCTCCTCTCTGCCTTCTTCTGTGGAAATGTGAGACAGATTTTGCTCGTCAGTAGTTCTGCATCCAGTACTTTTGCAAACCATCCGCATTCTTCGACAATATGCTATCATTTTTCAGTTCCTCTTGTAAAATTATTAATATCTACTATAATTTGATTTTTACCTATTTGACGCACTCGATTTTTTTTTTCAACCTCTTATTAGGCAATTCCCAGAAAATGTAGATTGGATTCTCGGATAAATACCAATTATTTTACGTTTTTCTAAGTTCACATTCAAGTTTAGGTCTCAGCTGGTCATCACAATCTGTTCGTAGCTTACCCCTTACGATCGATTACAATGGAATTCTACAAGCCAAAAGCCTGTTTACAACGTGTTTTTCTTTTGTTTTTTGTGTACTTGTTTCCTTTTTTTTTTTTTTTCGTCTACGATTTTTCAACTCGATAAAAGTGTGTTCGACGTTAGAAGCTGTGAACGCCCCAAGATCTGCGTGTTTCAAGGGGGCAGGGGGTAGGTGACAAAACCTTCAGGCTATGATAAAATCTTCTTTTTTTTCCAACAAGATACGCCGCCCAATTCAAGTATAAGAATTCTAACGGAAAATAATGCAGGCACAATAAGGAAATATTTTGCTCAAAAGTGTTTTTACTTTATCATTACTCGTCGGCTATTGATATTAAAATTTTTTTTTTTTCATTTTTAGCAGGTTTTCGATAGAAAACTTTATACTAATTTCGACTGCCGAGATTAGGTGTCTTTTTCATTTCATGGTCTACAAATTTCAAAAATAACATCTGGTGATTTCAAATAATTTCTTTACTTTGATCGTTTCTGCATGGGTAGGGAGGAGGGGCTTGAAGTAGAAAAATTGTGAATTTCAAAGTATAACGAGTAAAATACTCGACCGATTGTTGAGAATTATGCCTTCCAAACTCGAAGTCAATCTGTCATTAGCTTTGTCTGGAAGCAGCGTTGCCAACCCAAATTGTTGAAAATCCCTGTTTGGAATCGAAAAAAAACCTGAAGGTGGTAGGTGAAAAAAAATACTAAATTTTGTCATCCCTGGCCTCCCTCCAATAAAAGTTATTTACGTTACTGCTGCCGCACCACAACGCAATAACTGTGCAGGTTTTTCAAAAACCTGCTTTTTTTGGAGGGTTTACTACGCTAGAGTTTTTTACTTTATCATTTACTCATCAGCTATTGATATGTGAAGGTTTTTCTTTCATTTTTTAATATCTATTTTATCTTAGCACTTGCAGCACCCATGTTTTGGTCGGAGTTTGGTCAGGATCGTGTGGGAAAAAAAGGTCAAATGAAACGAGTTATACATTTTCGCGTCGACAAAAAAAGTTGGAAAAAAAAATTCGATAATTCAGGAAAGAATATCTTCGGCTGGAGAGAAGTAATTAAAATAAAACAGCCGTTAGTTTAACAGACGTTTCTGAGGATACGACATAATTCTTGTAAAAAGGTGCGCAATAAAGACTCTTCTTACAGGGGTGGAGGAGTGGATAGGCGTCGATAAATATCTAATAAGGTCGCTATTTATTTAGTCGACTGGAAATAAGATGCTTGATTAGTCGTGTGTGAGCAGAGATGGTCTTTTACATGCGGGTAGACAAGTTGTGGAAATACACGCAGCTCACCAATAGGTCAGGAGTTCGGATTGCAATTGGGATACTTTTGTAGGTAGGGATGGATTTACACGATGAAAAGCTTTTTTGATTTTTTTTTTCAGCTCTGCCACACACGGTGGTGCTTTGTACTCAATGGAATTGACCTTACACCAGTGGGGCTAGTTTCATTTGAGTAATTAAATGAAATTAACACAATATTAAAGGTGAATTGAGGAAACTAACAAGAAAAACCAAGAATACAAAATGGTCATTAAAATGTCTATATACTTGAAAATACATCGGAGTCAAACTGTGGGAAAGGATTAAATTCTCACGAATAATTCCTCTAATAATATGAGATATCATTTAAAATATAGCTTCCAATAGTTTTTGGTGCATATTATTGAGAGTTATGGGGGCAAAATGGGTACCACGCTTCCACAGTATCTAGAAAAAAGTCATCTATTCAGTTCTCCTTAAAACTTGACTTTTGACATTGAAAATGTTCAACTTTTCCTTCCTAAGGGGTAAACTATGTTTTTTTTCATTTTCAAACTTGAATTCACCATAGCGAATTTTCATTCTAGAAAACTCTTGGTCTGAAAATGACAAGTGTCACCTCCTCTTTCATTTTAAAGCAAAATCTCAAATATTGCTTTGCAGACTACAGGTTTGGTTTCTCGCAACGCACGTCTTATAATTCTTAGACAGAAAACAAAATGGTTTGATTATTCTAGAGTAACTTTTTGTTATTTTAATTTGAATCAAAATGGACTGAAGTACAAGTACCTTGCTGCAGTATTGAGAGATAGAATTTTATTTTCAATTTATTGCTGAAGGCAGACTAAATGAAAATAGTGCATTTGGTGGCCTTGAGGTATGACTTTCTGGAAATTGATGGACAGGTCGATAGACTTGAAAAAACGACGCAAAACGCAAAATAATTGGTATTTATCCGAGAATCGAATCTGTATTTCTAAGAATCTTCTAATAAGAGGTTAAAAAAGAACGTACACCTGTATTAGTTTACGACTGACTTATGGTAGACATCAATTTTGAGGCCAAAAATCTTGGCATTGCACACTGTTTAAGAATGCGGATGGTGAAAAGATGAGCTCACAATTTCGTATGCCAGTGCTATGTAATGATTCAATCAAATGTGTGACTATATGGTTATCGACTTTATCGATGAACTTTTTTATGTCTTTGTTGATTCTCCAGCACGACTGCAATTTGATTTCCAATTTTCTAAACATACTAACTGGACGTTTGAACCATCGACGCCTGTGGCTGACTCACACTCTGGAAATTCTTTCCAAAATTCGCAATTTTTTCAACACAAAACATGCCTATGATTCAATTTTCTACGAAACACTTTGATTTCGTCCCTATAATTAACACTTCTCGGCGAAAAGTAATCATTGCAAATCTTTTCCGCTACATTGGAGTCATTCAACTCTAGAAGAAATTTCACCACATTTATATAAACAGGGTCTTGTGGCAGGTACAAGACTGGACGAAGGTAAAATTTTTCACGCAAAGAATTTTTTCATGATTTTGTTGTAATTTGTCTATCATTAACCTCATCAAAATGTCAAATAGATAACTTGTTCAACAGGTGTGCTAGTCAACCGTGAAGAAGGATCAGGTTTGTAGTTGTATAAATTTTAGCCATAAATTTCAATCATAAAGAAGGCGCACGTAGGCTTGAATTAAAATATCCTATGTCCATACAGGAAGTTGCTGGTGGAGAAAGATGTTTAGGATGACCATTTTGTTGTGATACGAATATTCTAAACTTCGTCTCAAGTGTCCACTTTATTCGAGTATAGCTTTGTGATTGAATATAGTCATAAAATTGAAGTTCTACCAACTTTTATCCATCGAAAACCTGCTTTTCTAGCGGGGCTCACTGCGCTAGAATTTTATTTGTTTTCATCTGCATTTAAGGAAGATTCTGTTTAATTTAGCATCGAAGGTACTTTGTCCAATCATAATTCGAGGAATCAACGTGTCATCTTTTTTTTATTTCACTATCTATATTAGGGTACCAGAATATATATTTTTCACCTAAAATCGAGGACCATATATGCTATAATTGGTCGATAAGTTTTTGCAACCAGTCACAACCACAACAAAGATGGACGACGAGTAAGGAATAATATGTATTGGTTTACGTCAGTTTCTTGACCTCAAAGTCGTTGTGTTGGATGGTAGAAAAAGACTGAAAGACGAATTATGTAACCGGTCAGTGCATAGCATTTATTCTTCATTTTCCTCGTTACATTATACCTGTATTTACTTCTCATTGCGTGCTGCTTTTTCCACTGCTCTTCCATTTTTCTAGAGCTCACTGGCCACTCTCTGTCTCTTTCCCCAGTACAAGTGAAACTACAATGAACAAATGTAAAAAAAAAATCTTTAATTGTCGTGCTGCTATTGAAATTTTCCTCTGTGGGAGAATCGTGTGTAATAATTAGGGGCGCCGTTATAATAAAATGGCAAGCTCACGTCATCTGCTAATTGTGCCCTTCGATTATGTATAGCTATATATAGTCTTATAATCGTTTAGGATTCTTACTGTGGACGGATGCTTTGAAGTTTTCGATTTTTTGCCGCCAGTTTATGGTTTATTCGATTTTGGAGATAAATTTTGGAATGATGTAATTTCAAGTAAGGTTGTCTGTTTGTGTAAAATTATGGGGCCCATACTTCCTGGTTGAAATGAATGGGCTTTCGAGTTACTACTTTTAATGTAAAATCTATTCGAAGCTCAGTTAGTTAATATATTAATTTTATTAACTGAAGTTTGTACCTATAGTTCCAAAAATTTATAATGATGTCTGCGGAATATAGAAGTGGAAATAAGAGAATACAAAATGAAATAACATTTAAGGCATTATGAAGTCGCTTCAATTGCTTATAGTTTTCAAAAAAAAAGTGATTCGAATTTTGTTACAGACCATGTTTTTAAAAGAAAATAAAAGTTACTATTCATTTCTTAGTCACTAAATTCAAAATCCCAACCAATTCTTCTGAAATTATGGCAAAGTGTTGTCAAAAGATACCTCTCAGTGGATCGTTTATAGCGGAATTTTAAATTTTAAATCAGTTTTCAAGTTATGATGGAATGCTGAGATATCCCTTTTTTTAAATAACATTATTAGAATAACTTGAATTAAATTTTTTTTAGTCCATCTTTTTCTCCTTTTTTTTTTTTTCAGACGCAATATCTACTCACTAGGTCTGTGCCCAATAATGCTCCGAGGTCTTTTTAGGGCGAGAATTATTGTCAAATCTTGATTTAAAAAATTTATTAATTTGAGACGAATTAACGTAAAGGGTCACTCGAAAATTGTGAAATAATTTTAACAGATTTTTATAAGACTATAATTTCGTAACAATGACTAGTTGAGAAATTTTAGAGGAAACCTTTTATATTTATTTTTGAAAATTATATTTCATTGTTATTAAAAAAAAAAAAAAAAAAAAAGATTTAAGATCGAAATAAATTTTCCAAAATTCTCCCCAAGGATTTTGAGAAGATTTTTTGTAGGTCTAAGTATATTGAGCCAACTGACTCTTCTTTTGGTTAAATGTAATTTTCTTATCTTACTTGTCTGACCAAAATTTTTATTCTATTCTTGTTTAGTCTTACTTTGATTTCTCTTTCAGTTTTCTGTTTTATCCATTCAACTTTGACATTCTTCGTTGTAAAAAATAACATTGCCACCTTATGAATATTTTTTAGAACGTTTCCCCTTTTCTCCCCTTCATCTGACTCTCTTCCAACGCCATTCTCGATGCCCTCAAGCTGAATATTAGGGTGGCAATAAGTGTTAAAATATCTTTCGTTTCCACCGTTTATAGAATTTCCAATTTAGCCAAAAATGCGCACGGCATAATCATATCCCTTCAATTCTGAACATCTTAATTACAGAGAACGTTCGCGATTTCTCACAGACGAATAAGAAGGCGTTGCTTAGAGCAATTTATTAGTACTTTTTTTTTTGCACACTTCACACCCAAAAACTGCATTCAATTTCCGAACATTCGGTTTTCTCTCACGTTCTTAATATCTCCACCCTCTTGTTCCTCTTTAAACCGATATATTTCACAACTGCTTTTCGATATTAACGTACCCAGCCCCCTACAAATAGTTCTCCGTTAGTTTTTCGCCAGATGTAGAAATGACCCCAGGGAGAGGGGGGCTCATTCCTGTGCGATATTACTTTTCCTTATCGAAAATCGTTCAACGTTAATTAGCGAAAAAAACTCTGGCGTAGCGAACTTCGCTGAAAAAGCAGGTTTTTAAATTTAAAAAAATTGGAGAAGAAAAGAGGAAAAAGCAAATTAGGAAAAAGTACAAAACAAATATACTTTCGAAAGGAAAGCCTCGAAAACCACAATGTATTATTTCCTCACAAAATCATTATAAAACACTATTTTTAAATTAGACTGTATAATTATAAGTGATTGATGAGTAAACCAATGAAGAATTTGTTTACAAATATTTTTTTCTGTAAATAACCCATAGAGTTCACAACTACCTCCCCACCCTTACAACTTATTTTAGTGAAATGAAAAAGTTCTAATTTTCTATACTCGTAAAACTTGAAATAGGTCCAGCTGCAAAAATAGGTACCTACTTATCTTCGAAAACCTGCTAAAATGGAGACAAGATCGAGTAGGGCTGGAGAAGAAAAAGGGTGCGCCCCCCCATTATGTCGGTGTGTTTGAATGACCGAGGCTATCGAAAAAATCGCTAATCGAATTGGAAACAGTGCTGCTGGTGTGCTGAAACCGCAAAATGCGAGAAAAAAAAATGGCGAGACGGAGGAAAATTGCCATAAGTTAGAGAGTTCATTCTACGGTTTTAGCCATCGGCTGTTGTACACACAGATTCGTGCACACAATACCAAACACCAACCCCCTCATTTATCACGTTCTATGCCCCCTTCCATCATGACAGCCAAGTGCACTGTGCTCCACAGTCGCATATACAACAGCATTAGCTCCTCTTTCTAACTTTTCGCCATGTCTTTAGCCCCCCTTGGCCGCCCGCGTATTCTTTAAACTTTTCTCATTTTACTTGTTGGCGTACTTTGCGCCCATTACGAAAATTATTGCATAGGTTCGGGTTCGGTCCGGTGCATTGTGGCACCTCTTTACGCATATGCCACGGTTTGCAGCCTCAGCTATCTCTCTCTTCGTCTGCTGCACTGCTTTCTGCACGACTCTCTCTGTCTGCATTTCGCTTATCTGGCGTCGTCGTCATTGTATCATCAGTCACCCTGGCTGGGAAAAAGCGGCGAGAAATGAAAAGAAGGGCGAATGCACGTCCGAATGGGAAAAGTTAGAAGAAGAAGCTGCTGCCAGTATTTTCAACGACTGCTGCACTTTTCAGCGTTCCAAAATAAGGTAGATTAATTTTTGTTGGCTAGATTTTACATTATTTTATTTTATTTTGTTTTACTTTATTTCATCTCGCATAGATATAACTGGATGACTAAATTAGTCACGACTAACTTCATTAGAGGAAATAGCTTTTTTTTGGGCAGGACAGGGGAGCCGAGAAAAATTATCAAAAAATGTTAACATCCAAAAACTTGATACTGAAGTTGATTTTTTTGTTTTTATAATTTCTTTTTCTGGTTTTCAATTTATCTCGGGAACATTTTTGGGTGGACCAGAAATTTTCTTGAGGTGGGCCGGAAACCACCCTGCCCCCCCCCCCCTTAGTTCCGCCACTGACTAAATTAATTATGCGATTTATAATTCAATCAGTTAGTTATCAATAGAAATTGATATTATTATTATTTAATATTTTATAGAGTTTTAGTCATGGTTGATTTTGATTTTGATTTAATTATCAACTTGGTCACGATTTAGTCGTGTCCCAACACTGATTTGACTATAATGATCTAGATTGAAAGACATATTAAAAATCCGAAAAAAAACATAGAATTCGTAAAAATCCAAAAAAAAAGAGTCAAAATTTAAAATAATTCGAAAAAAGGAGCCAAAATCCCTAAAAATACGAAAAAAAAGAGCCAAAATCCGTATAGTTCCGAAAAAAAGAGTGAAAATTTTTAAAAATCCGAAAAAAACGGATTTTTAGGGGGTTTTGGCTTTTTTTTCCGGATTTTTAGGACTTTTGGCAATTTATCAAATTTCTTTGATTTTATTTGCTCTTTTTTTCGGATTTTAGGATTTCATGCGATTTGTTTCGAATTTCTAGGAGTTTTGACTCTTTTTTCGGATTTCTAAGAATTTTGGCTCGTTTTTTCGGAGTTTTAGGGATTTTGGCTTTTTTTTTCTACAGGAATTTAGACTATTTTTTTTTAGATTATTAGAAAGTTTGGCGATTTTTTTCTGATTTTTACGAATTGAGGGGTTATTTCGTTGTTTTTTGTTTTTCGGGACAAAATTTTGTGGAGGGCAAAATTTTCTTTAGGTAGGTCAATGCCCTGTTTGCCCGCATGGGCAGTACGGGACTGCATTGATAAGGTATTACGATCCAGCCGAATGGTTCTGAAAAAAAATTTAAAAAAAAACAGCTAAAAACCTAAACCTATAATATTCGAGAAATAATTATTTCTTAAGCCAGACGAAGACTAAAAAGTTAGCATCTTCATCATTGAATTTTAATTACATATTTAGTTTTTTTGACAGATCACGTAATCTTTATTTTTCATTTCCATTGTAATAAAAACGGAGAAAAGGGGAATAAACGTGCGTTTTCTTTTCTCAATGAAACGTATGACTCATTGATCGAATGAGTTTTAAAATAAAATAAAACGTCAACGGATTGGCTCTTCAGAATAGGCTCATACCCGAGAATAAAATTTAATTACAAGAAATAAATGAAAAATTATTTATAAATTCCGAAACTAAATAGAGGAATATAAATCAAGATTTAAAATACGATAGGAGACAGGTAATGTTTAAAATAGGAACCGGGGCTAATAATTTTTAGTCGAAATTATAATAATATTGACGATGCCTAATTAAGAGATTGATGTGAGTTAGAATTTGAATGTTTTTATGTATGTTTTCTAACTTTAGGGGATGAGTATCGTAGTTAAGTTTGTGATTCATCAAAGATGATTCATGAGGCTAATTAGTTTTGACGTGTTTAAACATGTTTAATGTATCTAAGACTGATAAATTTTCAACAAATTTTCAATTTCTAGGGTATAAATTTTGAATTTACAAATTCAAATTTCAAAAAACAAAGTGTAAGGAATTCATGCTGAATCCTATTGTTGAGGAAGATTTATCATGAATAATATTAGTCGTGACTAATGTGATTGAAAATAATATTTAATCATCTGATTTAGTGACGACTGAATTATAGTCTTTTTTGTGCGAGTTTAATGACTAATTCAAAATTAGTCCCGACTGTCAATCATGACTAATTTAATTATTTTTTGCCCAACACTTGGTCAAATCGAGAATATTTTCGTGATATGAGAAGCTAATGATGAACTAAGAGCTATTTTAACAGAAAATTTTTCTGCAGAGAAACAGAAAAGTATAATCTTACCCATAAATCCCAAAAAAGGTTTGCCTAAATTCGACCATAACAGAAATTGGGTTCACTAAACCTCACAAAAAACTCAGCTTATGGTTTGGGAAGGTCAATTCCGCTTTTCAAGCGATTTCAACACGAAATTTCATGCCGATATTAGAATGAAGTTTGTTTATCAGAATCTCCATTAATTTTGTATAATTAAAAAAACAATCTTCGCCCGCCGTTAGAAAAACACAACAATTTCTTTCCAATATTCTATATCAAAGAATTAAGGTATACGGTATCATTTCGTGTATTGCTAATTGCATACTACGTCTATAACCGGCGATTCAAAATGTTGACTCATAGAATTAGCAGAAGATGAAAATAATTTCGCTAAATTGTAGACTGCAGAATGAGAAAAATGAGATTATTATTTTGAAGTGAAAAACACAACTATTATTCTTGTACAGATTCTTTAATTTGAAAGCTTTCGCAGAAATTGTCGACATGTTTGTATTACGTACGTGGGAAATAATGAAGATAGAAAGCTTTTCTTAGAATAAAAATCTGGATATCATTCAGCTCGATATACTGCAATTTTCCAGAAATGTGGTTTGAATTAGGAAAACATGATTTTTATCCTTCTCCCTTCTTCACAGCAAATATTTGGTAGCTGTTTCTATCTTCCAACAGTCTTGAATTTGAAAAAAAAAAAAACACGTAAGTTTTCGTAGATAAGACTAGAATCAAGGCACAATGCACCCAATAAGTATTTTCGTAATTGTCATGTAACAAAAATAACACTTTTAGAACTCGAATAGTTTTGTGTTTGAAATAAGTTTTACAAATTTTCTTCTTCAATTTTTTAAATGCTCTTAAAATGCTTCGTAGATATCCCAACAAGATTTTATTACTATTCAGAAATTTAAAAAATTGTTTGAATAATTTTAAAATTCTCTTATAAATATTTTTTCCTCTATTAACAAAGAAAATTGACAAAATTAATTCAAAGGTAAAAGAAAATTAATTCCTTCCATTTTTCTTGTAAATTTTCTTGGCCCAGATTTTTCATACATAGCCGAGAAAAATTCTCTACACGGATTTAAAAAACAGAAAATTGAAATGTAATTTGAAATTGATCAGTAATTTTCAGTTTAATCATGAAGATTATTGTGTCAAGTGTCGCAGGTAATGAGTAGGCACGCACAAAAGTAATTCTTCATCAAATTTACAAATATATTTTTCTAAATACTTCATCTTAACCACATTCCAAGTTGGTTCATGTATGTTTTTTCAAAACTAATGCAATGTGTCTCCCAAAACTGTGATTAATTTAAGTGCCATAAAATATTAGAAATTATTGTCAGACATGTCATTTTATTCGAGAGCTTTAGAAACCAGTGTACAGCAGTGTGAACAGTAGGTACAGCCCATATCAACTTTGCTCGACGAGGTTTGAAAGTAAAAATAGGATTATCCAATAATGAAGAAAGATGACAGGCAATGATGAATTAATTCTAGTATTTATCAAAGAGGGATTTACTTTCCTCTCTCCTGCTTTTGCCAAAAAAAGAGAAAAATCTAACTTCTTTTTGAACACGTCATCTCGATTGTTTGTGAGCAAATGGAAGTATGAAGCAGATTCGATTCGTAGATTACACAAAGGGTGTGAAATGCAGAAGGAAATTTTTGCGACCTTACTTTCGCCCACACAAAATAAGGGTGCAACTTATATGAGGGTAGTTTCCGCACTCGTCTCTTTTTCACTCCCCATCTCTTTTACTCTTACTTTTGGACACTTTTTTCTGTCTCCTTTTTTTTTTCGTCTGACATTGAAAAAGAAAAGTACGACCGTGAAATGCTGTTTTCATTCGGTCCTTCCTGGCAGCAGAAATTTCTTTCATATAAACTGGAGAAAAAAAACGGATTATAGAAAGAGATGGCATGTGTTTTGATGTTGTGGGTACGTATTTCGATTCGTTGCATTGCTGGTGCGTGTCGTGCTACAGAAATATTTGTCAAGAATTGGAAAAGTGGTTATTCTACTTGAAAAGTAAGTGTGATTTTGGTTGATTCGTATTTTTCTAACTTCAGAACATCGAAAAGGTTATTTAGGTAAGTACTCTTTTGGTGAAATTAACGTGACGGTTTCCAAATAACTTTCAGTATGCCTCAAACTGGCAGTTACATTTTAAGACTAATTGTGAAATTTGTTTTTACAAAATATTAGATTTCATGTTCTAAATTCAAGGTAAGTAAGTGACTAAACATAGGGTACATTCTGAATATGGGGTGTAACAGTCTAATTTTATTGATAAAAAACGTATAAAAAGTTTTAAAAATATTGGGTGGTTTTGTCTATCGAATAAAATATTAAGTTACCTACTGATATTTTAAAAACATTTTGAAGTAACTCAGAAAATAAAAGTTCAGATTTTCACGTTATTCGAGTTTTTTTTTTTTTCAATTCCTACCTAAGTTTGACCAGATGACTGTTGGAAAATAAAAGTTATTTGACTAAACCATGAATAAAGACCGTATCTGTTTGTCTGTGAACTCAAACTCCTGCTTAGAGTTCATTTTTCACATTTTTTATTAATTTGAATAAAGTGTGCCTAATGGAGTAACATGACTATGAAAAAGGAAATACATATATAATGGCCCCTTGTCACCCTTTGATTATTAGGACTTAGCTTAAGTAGCTGCTATATCAGATTAGTCTCTTTCACATGAACTCTATTCATGAATAGGTTGTATGGCAGTGAAGGATATATTTTTTTAAGATCCTTTTTCAATTATCATTTGTAAAAATACTACATAGTATGATTATGAAGGCTGAGAAGTATCTTTATTTTTAAGGAAAATCTTGAAATAAAATAATTTTCTTCTGAAAAGTTGTTCCTCCTCTTCGATTTATATTTTTACAAAGTTGTTCTCTAAAGAATATTTCGTAAACTTAGATTATTCGTACTTTGAGCAGTGGTGCACACGTATTTTGAAATAGGTGGTGCAAGATCACTTGTGGGGCCCTTTTCAGCAAAGAGGCCCCCTCCTAATTTTGTTCATTTCAATTTTTTCAACTTATTTGGTTGTAAGGGGGGATCAAAATTCTCATCTGATAGGACCCCTAAATTGTGAGGCCCGGTGCGATCGCACCACTTAACCCCCTAAGTGGGTATCACTGATTTTGAGTGTAATTTTAACATAAATGACAATTTGTATAACAAAAATAATTAAAAACCATGAAATTTATTTTTCCATCGACAGACAGATTTGTTTTAGAATGCAACACAAAAAAATTTAGCTCAACGTAAATACAAACTGGAAATTCACTGCGAAATATGATTGCAAAAATCCAATTCACCGTGTGTTTCATATTTTGGTCACATGCAGAAAAAAAAATCGTCATACATGGCATAACTGGTTTAAATTTGAACAGATGTCAAAAAGCTAATCCTTTTTTTATTGTTTTCTTTCATAGTCCAGGTTATACCAAATAGCTGTCATAAATCTTGCGAATAATTCGGTACAGACGTCATCCTATGACTTCAAAGTTGAAATGCAGCTAAGCCTTGAGGAAAATATGATGTAATAGATTTTTTTTTCTATGACCACACACACTCGTGGATACTGATTTTTATAGTGACCATTTTAGCTGCACATTTTTACAAAGGCTAAAAACGAATTTTTAAAAATACGACAATTTGTGAGGCAAGAAAAAGGGGAAGGGATACGGATGATGGATGCCGAAAAGCGAATGCAACTATTTTTTTTTTTTTCTACGTGTGGTAAGTCCGGTTTTATAAAGTCGAGCTCATCCCAGAAGAGGTAGTAGCAACCAGAACAGCCACACAGCTTCTTATAGACACATATACTTATTTCCTAAGTTCTTGCTCCTTTTTTTATCTGCATCTCTTTCTGCTCAGTCTTAGTGTGTTTTTTTTTTATACCAAACACTGCTTGTGATTTTCTGTCTCTCTCTATCACTTCATCTTTGGCTGCGCTTCCATCTTCCAACTGGAGAGCAATCGCGATTTATTTTCGATCTGCGGTAGTGTTCGGTCATAATTTGGTGTGCGGATTCGTGTATTTAATAAAACACTCGAAAAATTATTTTTCATTTTTTTCAAAAGTTTACAAAGTTCGACGAAAAATTTTTATTTTACGTGTTTTTTTCTGGTTCGTTAATATTTTATTAATTTTTTTTTTTGTCAAAAATTCCATCGGTGCACTCACCTTAACATACATTTTTTTTATTGTCCTAACCATTTCCTCGTTATCTAATTCTCCTTAATCGTTTGTTTATACGGACTCGGTTTTTCCAGCAGTCGAGTTTTTAATTTTTTTTTCGTCTAATGATTTTGATTTGTTACTCTATTTGATACGGTCAATTTTTTTGTAGTAAACGGATTTTTTTCGCACGCATTTACTGATCTTTCGTAATACTATCGGGTAAGTTTGTTTTACAATTATCATGGTGAGAGTGTTTTACAGATTAATTAACCCAGAATGTTTGAACTTGACCTTTGAGTGACGATAGGTCTGTTTTCAGGATTGAAAAATATCAATTATTCGGAATTTATTCTAAATATTTCGAGAGAAATTGGACTTAATAAGTTACACCCATCACGGAGTTGAAAGACAGTTCTTAAGTATAAAGTTTTATTGATCAAATTCCTGCCAACTTCCAAAAAACGATCTTTCATTTTTTGGCTAAGTTAGGATTAGTGAGTAGGTAATAGACACCAAAATATCAGGAGCCCGAAAAATTGTGTGATAAATTTTGAGACTTAGCAGATTTTGGACTTGAGCCGGTGATATCATATTGTGAAATAATTTTAACTATTTAAAAGAAGACTTCGTTGGTTAATATGAATGAAAAAATGATATTTTCTCCCATCCGACCACACTGAAAAAAATTGGTTGCAATTTTCACTATTTTGTGTTGGAAAATAGGTGCAATTTCAGATTAATTTAAGATATTCTCAACATTTGTTGTAGAACTTTCTACTAATTATTTTCTATTTTTTTAAAGTAATTTCTGCCATAAATTTTGTATGGTTTCTGTTTTCCAATTCGAAGTAGTGAAAATGACTATTGAAATTTTTTTCAGTGCACACACCAGTTTTGATCACAATCATGTAAATTTGTGAATATGTTTAGCTTGAGGAAGGCTACACTTAATGATGATTGTAGATTTTCAAATTACTTTGAAAATTTAACAAAATCACTTGTATCTACCAATTATGATGAAATTATGGTCTATTCCATTAGAAAATTAGAAAGTTTTTTACCATTTCGAAGAATTACTCAGTAAAATTGGGTATAGAATTGGTATTAAAAAAAAATCGAAATTCGGTATCTCTTTACTATTTTACTTGAAATGCTCAAAAGTCAATGTTATGACCATGTAGTATATTTAAAATAAAATAGATTGGATTTGGTTAGAACTGACTATGAGTATATTGTTGACTTCTAAATTGGAGGAAACGACATCAACATCACAGGGAGATAAGATATTCTCCATTCCATGATTTTGGAATGATGCAATAGATTATTTATGTGCTGTACAGACTGAAATTTTGGATTATGTTGGCAGGGTAATGGCACATTCGCTAATAATCAAGTATTGTGAAGGTAATATTTCTTCAAAGTTCAAGTTCTATTCTAAATGATGCAATAATGGGTATTAAGATACACTTGTGGCTTGACAAGAATGAAATAGAGTTTTAATTGGTACTTTATGGAGGCAAGAGGTCTAGAAAAAAAAAAATTGCCATTATATAAGTTTCTAAAATTTAATTCCTCTCCCCAACCCACCCCTCTAACGTTTTAATAAATTTATTGATTAAATATTCATCAAATCGTAATTTTGTGACTCGTTTTTTCCACTGTCTTTATTTTTGGTTTACTTTTTTAAAACAAAATTGGGGATGGAGGGAAAATTTATTTAAAGAAAGTAGGTTACGCTATTGATTAAAGATAAGAGATGAATTAAAGTGACCCGAAAAATGTATTCTTTCTAAATAAATTGCTTTTGACTGTCGATTTGATGAACCGGTTTCAGTGTTAGTGATATCGTGTTGTAGCTGAAAATGTGAGAAATTCAGAAGACTATAATACATAAAGGGTAGAGAGGAGGAAGTGTAGTTCACAGTAATCTTTTCGAATGTTTACAAGTTAATTGAATCACGAAATAACTGAAGTTTGAAGGAAGACATGAGAAGAGGAAGAAAAATGTGCTCTATGTTGGCGTGCGAAATTCGAAGATGACCAAGCATTAAATTTCTATTTCATCTTTCTACACCTAGGCATCCTAAAACCGTTGAGAATACTCTTTTATATTTTCAGCCGTATGACGTTTCTTTTTTTTGGGTGTCCATGATCGAAAACTCATCAACGTCGTAATTTAATTTTTTTCTCAAATGAAACAAGCACTCAATTTTATTTTTGCCAAACACTTAAGGTAATTTTCAAATGCAATTTTTTTTTTGACACGAGAAATACGTATTTTGTAGACTGACTTGAGTAAACTACGTTTCCTCGTTCATGTTCAATAGTCGTGTAATGACCATTAAAAAAAAAAAAAAATAGAAGGGAGCATTTTCTTTCATGCAGGATTTCTTTTTTTTCATCACTTGAATTAAGTTTATTAGTCGAAAGAACAATAAAAGAGAATTAAAACGTGCCAACCGTTGCCTTCAAAAGATAACAGTTTTATTCGTGAAATATTTCGCCAATATTTTGAGGTATTAGCTGTATAGTAAATATAAAAAGCAGGTGTTTCAACAGTGGCAATTTTAATCTATTATTAGCTAAATTGCCGCATTACGTCATTATGAAGTACTCACGAATGTGTCTCCCATAAAAAGAATTTACTTCTTGATCACAAATTTTCGACGAACGCATGAAAAACAAATAAACACGAATGTATAAAGTCACCAAAAGTGATAAGCCTCGGGCTGTATAAAATCATTTTATGCATTGACCAAGTTGTGTAAATATTCTGGCTCACTAAAACATATGTAGGTAATTAATGTTTTTGTTGGGTAGCAAGTCTGCTGGCACTATTGCTTTTGTTTTGTTTTTAAATAATAAGAGGCTTACTTGAGATTGGCACTTATTAAGATGAAAAGGCTGAAAACTCAGCTAGTTTACATTAAAATTAGTTGAGTTGCTAGCTGAGTGTTGGCTACATGAAAGGAACATCGTCTTTGATAAAATCTGTCACACAAAGTATAGCTTTTTTAAAAATTTTTAAATCGAAGCCTTTCATTTATCAGTAAAATTTTTAATTTAAAACAACTTCATCACTACTTGCAGCTTTTTCTACTGATGCATGTAGTCCTGACCTTTAATCGGTAAGAAGTTACATTTGAAAAATTTACAGAATAATCTTTTCACTTCAAAAGTCACATGTGTGAAAAATTACATATAGGTACGTCAATATACATCTGTCTATTACAGGTGACATACCAATGTAAAAAATTACTCAAGAGCAAAAAATGTGTCAGCTCAGCCCAGTGCTATGGGATTTGAAGTAAAAGTTTTTTTTTCTCTCCTGTAAAATTTTAAAAAGTGGACTAATCCCCTACTTGCTTAGCAATGTATTTATACCAGGGGTGCCGTGAAGGCATGATCTTGAGGAGCAACTCCTCCTTGACGATTCTGGGGGGGCCAATTTTTTTCAAATTTAAAAAAGAATTTTAAAGATAATCGAATACCAAAAATTTTTTCTCGCACCTTTGGGGGGGGGGTAGGGTTGTCATCATTTCTATTTGACCTGAAGGGGGGCACTCCTCGTAAGCCTTGGGGGATCACAGCACCCCTGATTTATACAAATAAATTTTTTCACACTTGAATACAACTTTGGCAAAACGAAAAATGCATTATTTTTAATCATTCTTGATTTACCAATATCAGGTCGAAACAGTTTAGCACGTTTGACACACATTGTTTGGCCATATCAATTGATGGCGCCGTGCGAAAAAGTCTTATCTCCATTTTTCGTTGGTTTTGACATTTTGGTACTTATCTTTGGATAAGTAATTTTATACTCTATTAATTAAAAATCAGTATGTTCATCACCGAATAATAATTTTTAAATAAAATAGACTTATAAAAACTTTCCTTTATCCCAACTTTTGAATTTTCATAGTGCAAAAATTCACCAGGTGGTGGAGATAAGTGGTTACATGATTTTTATGGTTCGTGAAAATTCAAATAGATACATCGATTTTCATCTTGTTTCTCTTCGTTTTTCGTCTTATTTCCAAATATTTTCTCAGCGAATGTCGCTAATAAGATTTTAGAGAGTTGAGAGAATAATAACGAAACTACAAAATTTTGTTTTATGGCAGCAGTTACAAACCTTCTTTTCGCTCTCCTTCAAAATATTGAGTAAAATGGAGATACGACTTTTTTGCACTGTGCCATCGATAGATATACACTTGTGAATTTTTACCCAAACTCCGTGTTTGTTTGTTTGATTGGGGGAAAATGTTGCAAGTACTATTTGAGCTGGACGAAGGAGTTATAAAAGGTCCAAGCATGGATCTTGGATGCCATCCGGCTATAAAATTGGTGGTCATCTGGCTATCACTGTCCTTCAATAAAGCAACCGATCACGAAACTGTGCAAAGGAGACGGGGAGACGGGTAACTGACGGAGGCAGTCGGGAGACAGAAAAGGCTGCTCGAACCAGTTTGCAACACTGAGGCTGGGTAACTCGACGAAAGAATCAGCACGAACGTGTTCGCAGCATATTCGATATCCGCGGGTTTTTTAATTGAAATTACAAAAAATCCGTTATTTTTAATCATTTGGTCGGCGTCGTCGTTCAGAGGCGGAGAATATGGGGACGAGAGGGCACCGAGGTGGAAGACGACTTTATAACCGACAAAACGATATTTTCGTGCCTCAGCTATGTCCGTCCTCAGCCGATCATCGATTTACAAAAGGACGCGCTTATCGTCGCGCCGTTACCTTTCTTTTGAAATTAATTATTTCGTGTCGCACTAATTAACCTTAAAACTTGACTTTTCATCTGTCTCCCGACTAATGTCTCTCATTTTAAGACTTAAACGAGTCACTAGGAGCTGGAATTTCACTCTTCTTCAAGTTATGCCAGACATCAACTTTGGAGGTAATTTCGAATTGGCGAATACACGAGCGCAGCATGCTATACTAGACAAATAGGCTTTCTTAGATGCATAAGAATTCACTTTTTTTTCTCTTCTCAGGTGAGGACGGGGAGAATAAATTGTGTTTCCCATTTTCTGTATACATAGAAATATATATTACACAACTTCTTTAACTGTAAAATCAAATATCAAGGTAGTAAATGAGGCTTTCTCGCAGTGGTGGAACTAGCTTTTTTTTAGGGTGGGCCGGGGGGGGGGGGGGGCAGAGAATAATTATCAAAAAATGTCAACATCCAAAAACTTGATACTGAAGTAGATTTTTTGTTATTAAAGATAAATTCTTTTTACTAAACATTTAGTCAAAATTTTGTATGTTCGTGTGTGTCCAATATTATCATAATAATGACGTGTGTCGACACAAAGATTTTCTTGGCTCCCAAAGTGAGCTATAAATTGAGTTTACAAATTGAGCTTACAAATTGAGCTATAGAAATTGACCTGATAAAAGGAATTCAGTATTTCATGTAAAACATGAAAAGTTATTCTTCAAGTTTGGTTTGAAAATTTTTTTTCTCTAGAAAAGTTAATGAATCCTTTTTTTTTATACTCGTATAATTGATGTAAAAGAGAATTCATCTTCGCCATCACGACTCTTCGTGAAGGTTACAGCTTACAGCTACGTATTTTTCTATCATTTCCTTTTTTTTCCCCATGGTTTTCAGTTTATTTCGGGAAAATTTTTGGGTGGGCCAGAAATTTTTTAGGTAAACTGGAGCCCACTCTTATCACCCATTAGTTCCAATACTGCTTTCTCATTTATGAATTTTATTTTTGCGGGTGAAAGTGGTGGTATATTTTTTATATCAGATGGTAGAGCTTGAAATTTCCTTCCCAATAATACCAAAATGTAAAAACAGTGGGAGAACGGAGATACGACTTTTTTGCACTGTGCCATCGATTTATAATACAGTAGTAACATTTATTTCAGTATTCAGTCTTATCAGTTATCCCATCAAGGCACTAATTTGCAATACAACTATTTCGTCATAAAATAAATTTGTCTAGACAATCAGAAGCCTACCATCAGACATTTTAGATCTTTCTCATTTTCTATTTATTCAGTTGAATTATTGAGTAGTCTCTCTCTTTTTATTACAGAACTCGAGTAAATCTTCGCAGAAGCTTTTTTTTCTTCTGTTTTTACAGACAGAGTACACCGATGAGTTATGCTAATTCCTAGAACACAATAATTCTTTGCAGTTTACACACATTCGTCCAGACATGTTTCTCATTCTTTGTTCTAATCAGTAGGTTAAACCCATCGGCCAATAGGTGGACGTTGTATTGTCCGCTCGATTTAACAAAAATTTCAAGAAAGGTTATTTACACCACCGTAAAATCGTGCGGTTTTCATCATTCATTTTTTCCCACCTTCTTTCTATTTTCTTTTGTAACTGCGAACCACACTGCTTAAGGTTTTTTATTTGCTCGCCTGTCGCCGTCGGTAAATTTGCTCATTGCTCTCTGCCTACTAACAATACAGTACCTTCTTCAACAGATACGAGCAAGAAAGGGAATATCTTAATCGCATTTCTACCTCGACTTACATTGATTCTCGTAAGATGCAGTGTAAAATTACTGACACTGTCTTCTCACAAAAAAATGAAAATATGTAAAGGTTGCTCATAAATGCCCACAGAATATTGATCTCGATGTAGATTCTTATTTTGAGTTTATTTTCATCTGAGATTTTTATAGCAGATTTTTATTTTTTTAAATCTTTAAAATAGCTGTAACCATTCACGAAGAGTCGTGAAGGCAAATATGAATTTTCTTTAACATCAATTGATTATAATATGAAAAAGGTTCGTCAAATTTTCTTGAGAAAAAAATATTTTCAAATCAAACTTGAAGCATAGGTAGGTACAACTTTTCATGTTTTACATAAAATACTGAATTCAGTTTGTCAGTTCAATATGTAGCTCCATTTGTGGCTAAATTTGTAGCTAAATTTGTAAGTTCAATTTGTAAGAATAATTTGTAGACCGAGTTGGAAGCTCGATTTCTAGCTCGATTGGTCAATTTATAAGCTTAATTTGTAAGCTCAATTCTTAGGTAAATTTTTAAGCTCAATTTGGGAGCAAAAAAATGCTTCTTCCGGACAGACGTCATCATATATGATAACATTGGACACACAAGGACAGGCACAAAATTGACTAAAATTCTCATTGAGCTTATGTATGATGACGTCATCAAACTTACATATGCTTGATGACGTCATCATATGTTAACATTGGACACACACGGACACACAAAATTTCGACTAAACGTCTAGTAAAAAGAATTCATCTTTAATATGCTATTGGGTTGTCCACTGAATGAAATCTCAAGTTTTAGACCGTTTGAATTTATCCCAAAATGAGTCTTCATGCTTTTGCAGCTAAGGCAATCTCTGACTGTTGCTGTCTTCTAAATAATCCCATCAATTGTTCAATTTAGACTTTTTAGCAGAACATCCTGTATAAGGACTAGACTAGATTCGGGTATAAAAATTTTATAACAGTCTTTACAGTTGCATTAAATGTTCGAATTGGAGGGTTTTTCAAGTTAAAAAAAAAATAGCCATTACACATACGGGTCCCTTTGGCCATTGCATGCCGCTGATATCTAAATTTTATTACCTTCCCATGTATTTCCTTTTAGCTTTTTTCTTTTCTCTCACCTTCGATTGGTTTATAATATGGTAAGTATTGTGAATACCGTTAGTGTTCTGCTTTTTTTTTAATACTTTTTTTTTCCAATTTTACTCTCTCGCACTCAAGCTTGGATTTATTGGGGTTACCTATGTGTGTGTAATTGATGCTGAAAGGTGTACAAGATACGCTCTTTTATGTGTGGTTTTTCTATGTAGAAGTTGACGTTAATATGTGCCATGTACTCGAGTGGCCAGTGTAATTTGGTAGGATAGGTCAAGAATGTCGTCGAGATTTTGTTCTACATCTTTTATCCTCATGTTCGCCTAGGTAAGGTTGTGATTTTTTATTTTTAAGTGAATAAAATAATGCTTGGACAGAATCATGGTGCCATAGTCAAAGTAAAATAGTGGTGTGTTGTATGAGTCATGTATTAATATGTTGGTTTTTAACTGATAAAGGTGTTCGATCATGACTAATTAAATGACAAAAATAGTAGGTCGATTGAATATTTATTTGACTAAGAAAGTGGAGAGACTAATGTATATTATGTGGGTCAGAATGTCAGACAATCTGTGTCTGGCAAAAATAGTGTTTTTAAACTGCGGTCGTATGTTACGCTATAACATACTCCACAACTATTATATTAGACAGTTTAAGCTGAGATAAGTTAATTTTTTACAGAGGGTTCGTCATTTTCCCCCTTATTTTTACCCAAATCACTTAACTATGTTTTTTTTTCTTTGCTTTCAGGTAAGTGATTCATTTTGATTCGAAGATTTTCAAACAGCTTACTTATGCTTTGATTGTCAATTCATAATCTTTATGGAACCAGGTAAGATTTTCCTGTTATAAATTGGGAAATTGAATGGAAATAGTCACTCAACTAAACTATATTTTTCATTAAGTAGAAGGTAGTTCACCCCTAGAAATAGAAGTAAGAAATGTAATTTTTTTTAAATGCTGAATATGAGTCTGCTTCAGTTTTGAATCTGATCGTCAGTGTCTAATAAGGTGATTCTTATTTTGAGGTTTTGAAATTCTTTTGCTCCGATCTTGCAGAATGGTTCTATTATATGAACCAAAAAAAAAAAAAAAAAAAAATAGCAACAAACATTTCAGCTCCGTGTGCCTCTAGAGGGTTGAAAATTCATAAATAGGTATAAAATTTTACTTCATTATCAGCTTGGCATAGAAATATGTCTTCTATCAATTGAATTAAGTTCCTTGAAGCATTTAAATATCTATTTAAAAGTGGTTTGAATCATTTGACTCATTGCTATAACTCAATGAGGTGATGAGAAAATAAGTGGATGGCATTTGAGAGGGTTTGAACATATTCTTAGGGTAACTAAAAATCGCTATTTTCGTTTGTTGAAAAATTACATTTATTTATAAGTGGATGTCATTAGAAAATGAATGATTTTTTGAAGAAAGATTTCCCTTACTCCAATTCCCCCTCCCACTGTCACTTTGAAAATTTCAATTATGCCATGATGTTCAATAACGAAAGACTTGGAAGCACCACTTCCATTTTAGTGAGCAGTATGAAACTTGAATAGAGTTTTTCTTTCATGAAACGAATTTATGGAACAAAGGAAAACTACAAAAAAAAAAAAACAATTGTCACTGTATGTAAATAAGGACCACCTCAGTGGCCAATGAAAGGCCTGCATAACTTTTATAACTTTTATAGTGAAATGTCAAGTTCTCAGTTATACATTTGCGTGACACTGAAACTAGTGCCTGCCAATATCATGTACCCAGATCCAATAAATAAAATCGGGCTAACCTAGGTTTACTGTGAATCAGGTTTTCATATACACGCATAGTCCAACATAAGATAAACGAAACCACCGGAACGTATTTTTCTTCTGCTTTTCTTTTGACTCGCCTCTTTTCCCTAGTAAATCCCGCTATTTCTACAAATCGAACATCGAACAAACTATATATGTATTATGTAGACAAAAAAATATGTACAAGTAGTCTAAACAGGTTGTAGACTTTAGCTGCGAGTTATACAAGTACCGGCTTAATAACAAAAGGTAAAGACCGCTATTCTCCCACGCACCCAACTGCAAAGTGTATAAATAGGTACCCTTATTTTTTTAAGTCTTCGTCTTTCCCCGCCACCCTTTTTAATTTTACCACTTTCTGGCACCTTCGTGATTTCGCACTAAATCAAAATTCCAACGACTGTTTCATAATGGCAGTTAAGAGGGTTGTGATTATGGAAACCGGTTGCTATGGGAAAAGAAAATGAGTATACAAAAAATACAACTGCAGAATTTAACCTCGAATGTGCGAAGAATGATTTGTGAGATGGGTACTAGGTCGCTGTATTTTTGGTGGATTAGTGCAACGAGAAGCAAAAAAAAAAAAATTGGTATTCGTTGCCAAGTGGAACAAAATGAAAAGACATAGCAGGTGTGGAGGAGCGAGCAAACCAGAAATAGTGGTCAGTGAATTTTTTTTATCTGGCTCATCTGTAAACGTGACTATCGCAAACCACATAACTATTTTAAAACAGCTGGTTAAGATTTATTATGTCTCATTCACTCGGTGTTGGTCACACCATTGTCTTTGATGTTAGTCATTTGTGTGGTTGTTGTGTCTTTCAACCTTTCCAAATGCTGTTTCTTACAGGCGGTAATATTGACATTTTTGCACTTCTTTTTCAAGGGTTTTCCTTTATGTTTGATATACTTAGTGATATATTTTGTGGGTTATAAATTGCCATTTTCCAGGAAAAATTCAAAATAGCGACAATTTTGGTGATTTTATTTGTGAAAATCCAACATTTTTGTGGAATCACCCGTGTACCAAATCATACTTTTGGTAAAAATATCGTGTCTCAAAATGACACCAATGCTTGGAAAATAGACTTCTCTAACGAATTGATTGAGCTAGCTGAGCTAAACAAAATATCAATTAAGCTGGCATAGAATAAGCCAAAAACCGAAGCTAAACAATGATAAAACTGAGCTATCGCGATATAAACTGAATTTATAAAACTGCAAACAAAGCTATTGCAACAAATACAAACTAAGCTGATAAGAACTGAAACTGAAGCTAAGCTACTTTTAGATGATGGAACTGCAAACTGAGCTACTCCAAACCAACGTACTTGAAAATTGATCTTTAACATCTGTAGTGATGATAATGGCAATGCTGATACAAACAAATCATAGCTGAACTTTTGAAGCGATTGATCACTCACTCACAATAAAAAACATTCATTAAACGCATTTGAGAGCATCTGGGCCCATAATCTTTGGAATATAATACTCGTAACTTCACATTTTAATAGCTTTTTATTACAGAACTGAACTTTTAAATGAAACAAAAAACTACAACATTTTATGATAGTAAAATTAAGCTTATCAAATACAACAAAAACAGTGCTGTTATTTACAATTTTTATAACGTTTAAGCAGGGTTTATACGTGCCGTTAACGTTTTCACAAAGCCGAAAACAAATTCCCAAAGAAATCATCCTATTTATACCGTCCGTTAAAATTTATTGGAATGGGACTGTATTAAAACATTGAAAAAATTTCAAACATGAAGCAATACATAGAAGATAAAAAACAAACATTTCTTATCACAGAGTAAAAACATGTTTCATACTCTTTCCATTATCATTTTCCATAAAAGATGGATTAATCCATCTTTTATGGAAAGTGAAAACGGCTTTGGGAATGTGAAAAAGTTTAGTGCTCGTATGAACAGCAGCATTGCGTTCCATTGATTCATCTTTTTTAGGGAATTTGTTTTCGGCTTTGTGAAAACGTTAACGGCATGTTAAACCCTGCTTTAAGGCAGGTTTATACGCGCCGTTAATGTTTTCACAAAGCCGAAAACAAATTCCCTCATTATCAAAATGAAACTGTCATAATTATTTATACCGTCCGTTAAAATTTATTGGAATGGGACTGTATTAAAACATTGAAAAAATTTCAAACATGAAGCAATATATAGAAGATAAAAAACAAACATTTCTTACCACAGAGTAAAAACATGTTTCATACTCTTTCCATTATCGTTTTCCAAAAGATGGATTAATCCATCTTTTATGGAAAGTGAAAATGGCTTTGGGTATGTGAAAAAGTTTTAGTGCTCATACGAGTATGAACAGCAGCATTGCGTTCCATTGATTCATCTTTTAAGGGAATTAGTTTTCAGCTTTCTCAAAACGTTAAGGGCGCGTATAAACCCGCCTTTAAACACCAACGTCAACAGTCCTCTTGTAATTGGGTCTATGTCTGTCGAATATCTTCTTTTTAGCAGGTTTTTTTCCATAAATTGTCTGAAAACGGCGGAATATATTAGCATAATATTTTTTTTTATTGCAAGAGAGCCCTTTTTAGTTAGAAGGTACTTCATAAGAAGGTTGTTTTTGAAATTAAAATGCTTACGTCAACTTGAGGCATAAAAACATTTATGATTAATGGATGAAAAAAATCAGTACTAGATACACTATAATCGTAAATACGAGAAAGCCAGCAAACTATATTATTCTTTCTTAGATTGGTGTTATGAACATTGCTTGAATGACTCAGATGCGTTAGGATGCGCATGCGCAGAATCACATTTTTCGAAATATACGTAGCACGTTTTGGCATTAAGGTATCGATATTATTGTAATTTCATTGGAATGATTAATTCTGGAGGAAAAACTATCAAAGGAAAAGTACATCAAAAACTGAAGTAGATCTATACTTCCAAGAAAGTTGCTGACTTGTATCACAAATTTATGCTCATTTTTCTACAACTGGACATGCGCACCCCCAACTGTCACTGAGTTGTTAAAAAAAACAACAATAGGTTCGTCCTGTTTGTAAAAAATTTCCACTCTTTTAACACTTCTTCAAAAAAAGTTCTCAAAATGGTTGTTCTATTTGAAATAGTGAGGAAATATTTCTTTATGGTTATACCAAGCTGTTCTTTTTGCCACTATAGAACTCAGACCCGGGAACTTAAGTTCTGGTCAAGTTCTGCATTTAGGTTCTGATTTCTCGATTTTAATTGAAAACTATTTTTTACGAGTCAGTTTTCAGTAAATATTCGAGTTGTAGAGGCTGAATGGGGGGTAAAATTCAAAAACTCGAGTCATAGAGGTCTTTTTTCTCCAGCTGCGTTCGATTTATAGAGATTTGAACTTGGAGTTATGAAGATAGTTTTTTACAGGTGACCAATGGAAATGTGCTGGGAAATGATAATCTACTCGAGTTACAGAGATTTTAGAGTTGCAGAAGCTGGACTTATCGAGGTTCGGCTATATTTTCTATGTATTTATCTTAGATTACGAGATTTGTGCTTTGTTTTTGACGAGGTGTGGATGAGAAAAGTCTTCTAGAACTCAGTTTCGAGCTTCATTGTTGTTTTGAATTTAAATTAGACCTTGACAAAACATTGAAAGTTCTAGTGTCACCTTTTTTTTTAAAATTAATAGAGAGACGTTAGTACGTTGTGTATAATAATTTACTTGGATTCCATTTATATCGTCCGGATGGAATTGAAAGTCAGAATCGGCACCAGTGTAAAATGGATACATTACAGCACCTCTAACTTTGGAATGTTCTAAACCTAAAGAATGGCCAAACTCGTGGACTGCCACGCGGAATAAATTTATGTCTGTTGAAATAAAAATGAAAGAACTTGATATAAGTTGAACAGTTTACAAATAAATTTCTCAGAGTATCAAAGGCACTCACTTTGACTTGATATTTTAACTGTCCATATTTCATCATCATCAAAATGAACATCCCCACCATCCGCTGGGAAATAGGCATGTGCCAATATTCCTCCTGGTCCATCAAACGGATCTTCATCACCATGATCGCCAGATTCGAAACTAATCTCAATATCTGCCTGAAAATTATATTCCTTATTAGAATTTTTGAGTACTTTTATCGAATACCTACACTATGCATAGGTGAAATACTTACTTGCTTGCGAGAAGTTTTTTGTACAAAACTGAGAGGACTGACTTCTGACCATGCATCAAATGCTTTCTTAACATCTTTGTCGGTTTTCGATTTTTTTAATCCAGATGGATATTTTGTTATTCTATAGGTTATTTTTAACTCTGGCCATTTACTGCCTGAAATAAAATATTATTTAGACCAAATTAAATTTGTTTTCAAGCGTACAGTGGTATCATAGTCTGGAGCCCAATATAAATAATAATATAAAATTTGAGCAACTTTCGTTCAGGACAGCATTTTGAAAAAGAACTTTCGAAGGACCTTTGAAAGGCTTACTATTCGAATTGCTCCAAGCAGTAGGAAAGGAGGAACTGGAATGGATTGTAGGTATGTAAAAGCTTAAAATATAGTCTATACAAAAATTTTCTCAAAATGCCTTTCTATTGTTTTCATAAGAAGTTCTCGAACTTTTTTTAACTCGAGTATTTTGTGATTAATTTTACCATGGAGGACATATCTTCTGAATCGAGAGTGTTCAACAGGCTTCGGATTTCTTTTATCTTTAACTCCACATCTTGGCATTTTCATCATCCTGACGGTATCATTGTTCAGTTCACCTGAAACAAAAGTGAAGTCAGTTGTAAATAAATGAATCAGTTTCTGCATAGCAGTTGAAAAATGTTTGTACTCGTATATTTATCTTACCTGTTACTTTTAATCCAGCAAAGTCTTGAAATTCACGAATACCTTCTTCGAATGTAGTATTATGCGAACGCATGTAGCCGAATTTTGATAAATATTTCTGTAAAAATGTTGTTCTTTTGAATAAATAGAAAAACATAACAAAACGTTCAACATTTATTTATTACAGTATAGGCATAGGAAATAAAATTATCTGTTTGAAGATTTTCAGAAAAAATTTGAAAAAAATATTTAACCGGAAGATGTTCTCTCATAAGCCTATATATTATTTAGATAGAGCCATATTGACTGTTAGTTGGTACGACTGTACGTCAGTTTATTTTTTTCAAATAAATAAATGTATCCTTAGCTGTTCAGTTCATATATATAACCTACCGTGGCATCATCAACTTGAGATGTTTGTCCGAATGATGCGTTACATGCGATAAATTCAGTGGTCAGTATCAATAAACAAATAATTCTGAAAATCATGATTCACTCGGTGGAGAGTATCTCTTCTATAAAGTCACCAAGTTTTGAAAACGATGCTGTGGATAGCAAGAAAAATAATTTATTCATGGTAAAATGTAGGCATGAGCAGGGGGCTGCAAAGTCAGCTGAAATGTGAAAATTAAAAGCCGAATCGTTCCATTTTTACTTTTAAACGCCAAAAACCCAATGTTACAAAGAAAAAATTTTCAAGCCAAAAGCTCGAGCTTAATGTTTTTTCACTTTTTTCAACTTTTTTTTCTATTCATAAGTTGAAAAATTGAGGCAGAAATTATTAAGCTGAAACTGCTGAAAGCTAAAGTTTTAATTTTAGCTTTTCAGCCCTGGGCATGAGTAAATGTAAAAAGTGGATGAAAAATTAATTAAGAATAAAAAAAGCATGCACAGGTCTATTGCCTTAAAAAAATGATACCCAATTCAAGGACTTGATAAAATCTTGATCTATTCGCACGAATACAGATTTTATAAATTGAGAGGCTCATTTTGATTAGTCCAAAAACATTATTTTTCATTTTCATGGGGCTATTATAGTCACTGATTGATATTCTTCTAACAAACTACTGATACCAGCAAAGTTATAAAGTAAAACTTGAGCTCAAATTGTGTAACTCTCTGCAAAGCCATTAGCCAATATTACTTTTTTTAAACGAAAATTGCTGGCCCAAGTCCAAAACCTGCATCAGTCCAAAAAAAAAACGATCATCCAATTTCTCGCCCTTGTTTGCGAAAAAATGGGTGAAAATTATTTTTGGACTTGAAGTTTTCAGCCCTGGAACAGCGAAAATTAATTTATGCTAACTTACCCAGAACAGAGTAAGCGTCACAGAGGGTGGTTAATTTTTTTGTACAAGCCAATACAAATTATTCACATGTGTTCTCGAGTTGGTAAGAAAATCGACATCCTACTGTTTTTGAATTTTTCGTGCAATATGCATAAATTAGTTTTATTCGACAGTTTTCACTCGAATTGAAAAATATTTATACAGGCTAAACTTATGAACACAAATTAAAAATTTTTATTGCAAAAACCGCCACCCACGTCTACAAAGTAAAACCAAACATTATTTTGGGAAGAGTCCACAGCCTGAGCCACTCCCTAGAACAGCTACGATATTCCGCGATAAAGTTTGACCCCTTAATTTGAAATTTGAGTCAGAAGAAATTTTGCTAAAAATTTTAGTTCGGACAGATATTTAAAAAAAAATTTATAAGAAATTTAAATAATAAAAGTCGAACTCACCTTTATGAGGATTGGGAGTACCTGATTAACAAGTTGAATGACTGATTAAATATCTGAAAACTATCACTAATAGTTATGGGAAAAAGTTCAATTTATTGATTGAGATGAATTAAGTAAGAAACACTGATCTATTGGACTATAAAAATAATTAAGGATCCTTTGAACATGTTGGGTGTAGCTGTTCTACAAATGTATTTTTGAGATCGAGAACCGGTTTTATTATCGTCTATCTATTTTTGTGACGTTGATATTTTAATTTGACTCGTCGTTGCATCGAATGCAACCTACCAAAATTCAGTATTCGTTTTGTCGTCGTTACCTACAAACAGTTTAATGTACTTATATGTCGATTTAAAATAAGTAAAGGAATCATATGCAAATTAGTTTCATTTCTACCGAAATAAGTTTCTGAACAGAACACATAAAATTATGTAAGTTCGTAATAAATACAAGAGATAGAATTATTATCTGACTAAATATTTACACCGGTTTGCAAAGTTGTTTGCTCTCTTATAAAGCATAGTATTCCTTTATGTAGGTCTTACCAGAATTTACGCTCAATTTTTTATCACTATTTTTTACCTGACGTAGTCATTCCATCTCACAATTTAATCGTTTTGGGAGAAAACCCGTGATTCGATGATTTACCAGATTTTTACAATTTCCGTTACTATACCTAAGTATTCTTTTGAAATTTTAGTGATTTTTTATTAATTTTCTCTTTATTATTCGAATAGAAGATAGGATATTTATGTATTATGGCTATAGGAACACTTTTAATTCTTGTTTTAAAATTTTTCAAGATTTTGTTTTGAGAATACAAAGTAAATAACTATATATGAAAGAAACAACTGTCAGTTGTTTTTTTTATCAGTCTGTTTAAATTTGATTATTACTAAAAGGCTGCAATCCCAAACTTTTTTTTTAGCAGGCAAAAATTCGTAGCGAAAACTATGGTTACATGGATTTTTCGTACCTGCGGGGATTTTCGTGTTCAAATAGGGATTTTTAACAATTTGGGTTGGCAAAATTGCTGAGACGTACTTGGAATATCTCTTTTAAAAATGAAAGCATTTCATTATCACGTTTCTCAGGGGTACTGAAGGGTGACTAGATCACCTCAGTGTATTTAATTGTGTGTTTGAAGTTGATATCATTTTAAGGGTCTTTGCTCAAAATGTTTAAAAATTTCGTAGCACCTGTAAGAAGTACTAAACTATTTCAAAGCTGAATGCATGTAACTATGAGCCTTACTCTTCAAATGACCTCCTTTCGTGCTGATGTACTCATAAGTTTTCTATCTCTCCTATATCTCACCTTCTTTCCATTGACGATACTGATCTACCAAAAGAGCTAGCGAATCGATGCACAATTGGATAAGATTCTTTCATGCGTGCGTAAGGCGAGGAAGGGGAATAAAACGGGGCGAGGGGAAGCGAGCAAAACCTCTTGTATAAACGAATTAAAAAACACGTTGTTTCGTTAACATAATACTGTAATAACAATAATAATATAACAATAATAGCGGTAATAATGGACGAAGATGGCATAAACGAAGAAGAAAGAGATGGAAATAGTGCGATAATTATCGTCGAATAAAGTGTAACGGGAAAGATGCCGCGAGTTAATGACCTTCGCGCTTCTGCACTTTTATGGCAGCTCCATCTGCAGTCAGTGTTTTGCTTTTCTTTTCTCTCTTCCTTTCAACGCCATATTATCTGCTCACTCGTCGTGCCTGCATTTCGTAATCTCTCGATACGATTATGAGGAAACGAAAGCGAAAGATGAGGATAAGAGTGAGATAAGTCAAAGCAAAGTGGTATAGATAACTTTTACAAGTGCAAGAACTTCCATTAAGCTGTGTAATGGTGGAAATGACACAAATTCTGTCTGAGCCTTTGCGCGTATTACCGATTCGTCAATAATTGCAATGTAATGCAAAAAGAGTGATGTGTTTGAACTTACAATTCAAAAATGAATAAGTTGTTTAGAATTGAATGTCACACAAAAGAAGTAAGGGGCGCATATCTCTATTTGCCATAGGGGTGAAGCAAGGAGAGTTCAAATATTTGCAACATAACAGTATCCACGAATTTTGAATCTTTAGAGTCTTGTACTTTTACCCCTATGGGAGATAGAGACATGCGCCCATTTGTTTTTTTTTTTAAAGAAAATTTTAAACAACTTTTATATCAACTTTTTTTTTATATCTTCGGTATTTATTGCAGCGTTCAGCTTTAAAAACCAATATAAACATATTAAAATATTCAAAAAATGGAAAATCTTTGAAGCCCTCTAGCTCCACCCTTGTGGGAGATGAAAACTTATGCACACTGTGTTTTTGTCGTAAATTGGATAAGCAATAACTTTTATTTGACATTTTGTTTCAAATTCCCATTAGTTTTTGAATTATAATCTCGAACACAGCCTTCGTTTTGCGTACACTTAAAATATTTAAAATAATATTGGTACTGATGAATTGGTACTGTGTGCAGTGCATCATGGAGTATTTATTTTCACTCAACAGGTTTTGGGTCATTTTCTTATCTGAGTTTTTTCACTGGAGTCATAGGAAAATCTACACGTTGCGAGGTAACTTATGTATCACTTATTAAATCAGTAGACTGCAAATTGCTTTTATAAAATTTTAGATATCATGGAGTAAAAGTCGTAGCTATCCTTAAATATATGATAAACACAAAATGAGGTTTTTAGACTCGTTTGAAAAATTCAGTATGGGAATCGGCTGCGTGATTAACGGGACTCGTACCTGAGACACCCACTCTTTTTATGTAAGGCTATGCGCAATCGATAAATCACCAACAGGTACAGAAAAATGCATTTTCCAAACCGCAAGATGAAAGCAAAGATAAAGAAGAGGGACAGCCAGTGCTGTGAAAAAGGTAGCCGTCGTGTATTCGAAATCACCCCTCCAACAACTTTTCATCTTCATCGCCAGCATCATCTTTTTTACAACCGGTGCAAACCAGTTGTGTGTATGCTCGTCCGTTATTCGGTTCTCGTCTTCGTCTGGTTGCATTCTGAATTCTGTGCGGCGACGTTGACGATCACGAAGATTAGTTGTCGGACAAGAACCCCCTGCCCCTTGGGTCCTCCCTCCAAACAGTGGTTATCGTCCACTTCCTCGTATTACGAAGGGGCACATTCCAGCGATTCGCGATTCTGGAACGTATAGCAATATGCGAATTCTGTAAATGGCTCAGCCTGAAGGCATGTATAATTTATTACACTGGGGATCGTTTTTTAATTTGACGGATTGAGGCTATGGGCTAGACTGCCAGAAAAATCAACGTAAATTATCAAAGTAACGGAAAGCTGGAGGTGATTTATTTTAATAATCATGCGAGTGGCTGGAAAAAGGGCTACAGATAGGGGAAAGCAGGGCAAAAGGAACCACCCTTGTTTACATTTCATAGAATTATTTTACCCAACTGATAACATTGCAAGATGATAGCAAATCCAAATGCACTATCTTTTGAAAGGAAAAAAAAGTGCACTGAGAGAAAACTGCATATTATTAAATTCTAATATCTACAAACTAATTTGAGGACAATTCAGGTTTCATATGAAACTAATAGAAAAATATTAAAAACTAATACAAAATATTAATCTCGATCATTTTGGAATTATTAATCTGTATGTTTATTGATTTATTTACGAATAAAATTGAATATTTTTTGAGGATATACGAATTAAACTTTTGTAGGAAATATGGATTAAATTGCCCAATGATGAAAGGTCAGCATTGGATTATTAATAAGCAGGTTTTTTAGGTGGAAACCTGATTATAAGTGAATAAATGAAGAAAATTTGGAAAAATTTGCTATTTTCAAAGAAACACTAAATTCGACCAGAAACATACCAAGCCAAGAGCATAGAAATCGTGAAAAAATTAATTTTATTTCAATTATTGTATATCGATTTTAGGTCACGAATCACCAACTGTGCCCACTGCTCATTAGATTTATAAGTAAGCAGGTCAGTTTTCTTCTGACAAGCTCAAGAATATTAATTTTCTTAAATTCGACGTTTTCAATCCCACATAATATGCAGCTATAACCGAAATTCCTCTCCACTTGTCTGTCATAAACTTCATTTAAAACCTTCCTGTCTGGTTGAAGTGGATAAGTTCAACTATGAAAACCCTCTGATTGATGTTCTAGCAGTTGGCAAAAAAAAAAAAAATGGCTCATCGTAGAAAACAAAAAACGAAGAAAAAAAAACGCAGAATCCCACTTCATTTCCTCCTTCCCCTCGGGTCTAATATGCACCTTTCATATTTGACTGCGGATCAGAAGAAGGTATTCACGATATCGTGATTAGGAATCCGGTTACTTGGAAGATTACCTGTAAATATAAGCGCTGTTGGTATATTTGGCTGGGGGCTACTTAAGCGCATCGTCTCCAACTCGAGTGCATGAGAGAGACAGAGGCATAAACCAAGAGATTGGAATGCGAAAAACGCGAATCGATAACCGAGCAGATGAAGTGTATGGTTTTTTCTCTCATTTTTTTATTTATTTATCTTCTTCAGTTTGTATATATGGCCCCTCTTGCTCTTTCTTCACGTCGATCTGGATTCTCGCACACTCGGTCAACGGGTCAAGATATGGCTGCCACAATGAGAACCAAATTGTGGGTATGAGTGCATAATTGATGCCAAAAGTTTTCATTTATTTAAATGTTCGTACAGGTATAGCTCTACGAACAGGTTCAGCTTGAGGAGGGAAATACTTAGCACATTTTTTTTAGAAGTAAGAATTTGTGGAAATTCATTTAGCAAAGGATCTTGCAATGAGACCCAATTAAAAAAAAAAACCGTGAATTCTAGGCACTATAACTATATTTCTGTTAAGAGACCTGAATTTGGCTTAGTTTGAAAGAAATAATCCTATTCTATCTGATAAGATGTGGTAGGAAGCTATTTTGTTTAGGATTTCTTCCCGAAAATCCAAAATTCCATCCTTTTCTTCTCCCCCATCCGGTACCTGGGCAAAAGGAATCCTACCTGACCTTTTAATTTTTAGCAGGTTTTCGATAGAAGCAATGTCTTTCATATTTCTTTCTTTCTTTGTAGTACGTAAGGTGGGGAAGGGGGTAGGCCAATCGTAAATTTCAATTTTGAAGACTAATTACAGAAGAAATTACGAGACAAATCCAGCTGAAATTTTAACCGTACGTTAATTGAAGTCTTGGAAGTTCACCATCCAAACAAGTCAATTCGTTCGTTAATTTTGGGAAAAAGTCATTTTGAAAGTTGAAAGTGGATTTTTCTTTGCAACACGAGATAGGAAGAACTATCAAACCAATCAGGCTGAAATTCGCACCAAAGATCAATCTTGACTTCGTGACGATCGATTATGCAGTTCTCCAGAAATCAGCAAAAATGTCACCAAAAACCGATGAATTTTGATCAGTTTTCAAAAGAACGGATTCCTTCGACTTCTGACGGATTTTTTTTAACGTTGGAAAATTGGGAAACCGGTCCCCAACAATTTCTTGAATTTGAAAAATTTTTTTGTTGTATTTCTCGGCAGCCATTTACAAAATGATCGTTGGGAAATGATTTTTTTATGGTTTTTTGCTTTCAAAAAATCGGGTAAACTGTCCCTATGTTTTTTACAGAATCCTAAAACACAAAAATGTGGCTCATGACACCCCCTGTCCTATCAATCGAAAAGCTGCTTAGAATTTTTCAGTTGTATATCACATACGAGTAATAGGTATTAAGTTTTCCCTTTCAACTGTCAATTTTGAGATGTAGTGTTTTTTATTTTTTTAAAACGACAACTTCAATGAATTGCCTTTTGATGAAGGATTTGGAAATACATTTCGATAAATAAACGAATTGGTACTCCGTACGTAGCAATTAATGTTGAAAATCAAAATCTAAAATAATGTCTTTTCATCTGCAAGTTTTACATAAAGGTGGAGAATATTACAGGTTCGGTGCTTGTAGTGAGAAAATTCTAAATACACTCATCAGAATGCTGTTCAATTAAAACAGCCCTCCTTCGTTGAAATCCGTGATCAATTTTTCTTTCTTCGTATTTGAGATACTGCACATGAACCTTATAGGTTTCTGGTACGTGACTGACGATTTTGTTTCTTAGCTGCGACTGCACAGTGCACATGAGAGATGATTCGTCGAATTAAAGTCAAGCAGCGAGACAGGTAGGTATACAAGTGTAATAAGACACGGTTTGTTTTCGATGGATGGAAGGGGTGATGGCGGAGGGGAAAAATACGTTTCATGGAATTTGATGGCAATAATTTTTTAGAACCTACACACACGCGAATGTCAATAAAACCGTATTTTCTTTTTTCTTTCGGCAAAAGAAAAATGATGATTCAATCAAGGTCGTCTGGATGGTGAGCATTAGAGATTTCATGCGTATAAGGTGCATGTACCAACAATTCGACCAATTAGTGAAGATGGTACTAAAGATTTCGTATGTTTTCTTATATTGAATTGGTTTTAATGAAAAATGAAACTAATAGAGGAGTGTGTGGTAGTTATGGAGCATTGGCTTCTACAGGTCAACGATAGCTTTGATATGAACTTGAACATTTATGACTAACAAAATAGCTAATGCATGCAGCATATAGGTGCAGTATGAAGAGTTGTGCTAAGATAAGCTAAATCTACATCAGTAAGTTTTTTATAGATTTCTTCAAAAAGTTTTGAAGATGGTTAAAATGCTACGAATAAATCGAGATAAGATTATACCAACATAAGCTATTCTATGGAATAAAGAATTCTAATTTAAGACCAGTGATTTTTCAAATGTAAAAATACAGGATACGTAAGTTGCAATATTAATTTCTCCTCCCAAAACATTCAGGAAACAATTTTTCACAAATACCAAAGAGAAATTTTTCTTAGAAAGCTCAATTATATTTAAAAACACTAAAAATTTCCACGATTGCTATGATTTTTTTCTCTAACAAGGGTAAAAACGTATTTGAGGACTCGAAACTCATACGAAGTAACAGAAATTTCTATCCCTAAAAACTTGTAAAAAAAGGACGAGTTATCCAAAATATCAATTTTTGGAAGGTGAGATCAAGGTCAAATCTTTATTGTCTCATTTGTAGCATCATAATTTACAAAATACTATTCTGTTGATCAACTTTTTTTGAATTAATGCCTTCAAAATAACATATGACTGAAAATTGCTGATGTCAATCTACATAAAATTGTTTGTGTAAGTCCATAATAAGTTACAAAAAAATCAAGACTATTTTTCTGCACTCAAATGACTTTTTGGGATAATGCTAAAGCCATTTAAAAATTTTCATTCAAATATTTTTGGGACTTAGCAGGTTCTGAACTTGAGCTAGCGATGTTGGGATATGTTTTAGTTGTTTTGCAAAGTTTGCGAGTACAAATTTGAAGTTAGGAGGTTGACTTAATTATTATGCTTCACTTATTCAATATTTTTTGTCGATATCATTTTTACAGTTATTCCGAGAGCTGACATTCTTAGTTAATTGTGGGATATGCCACTCAAAAAAATCGACCACAAAAAAAATTTGATTTTTTTAGTGAGGTTAGAGTTTTCATAAAGTCACCATACTCAAACTTTTATAGCAAAAACTTAATTTTATTATACGGTACTGAAAACCAATAATTCTGACCCAAACTTTGTTTTTTCGGAATTTTTTCATACGAAATGATAAAATTTATCAGATTTTATTCCAGCTAAATAAATAAAAAAACAGGTTTCCATTTTTTGTAACTTATGTGTAACAGGTTTTGGACTTATGCCGGCGATTTTCCTGTGTTTATTTCAGGCATCAAATCATACCAACTGTGTTGTATTCTCAGTTCAATAGCTTTGATAGTGAAAACCTATTATTTTTTAATGAAATGGAGACGTTCGAGTCATTTATGAGAAAAAATGTCGACTTTTTACTACGAAGATGATTCTTATAATTCGAATGGAAGTATCAGACTGTTCAAAAATTACACGCTTTCCTCTTCCGCTTTGTGGCTATGACCTGAGCAACTTACATAATTTGACTTTGACTTTTTTTTCTTCTCATTCTCCATTTCTCCCGTTAATCTCGACCTTCGCATTGTACGTTAAAAAACAGAAAACGTCTTATTTCTTTGCTCTTTTTTTTTTTTTTTTTCGTATCGTGCATTAATTACGCACGTTTTATTCACTTTTGTTTCGATATTTTTCTTACATTTATTACAAGACGATGAAAGAATTACGACTCGGTTCCTTGAATGACTTCAACGACATTTATGCGAGAGAAAAGCAAAAAAAAAAAAAAAAAAGCTTTGGCGAAAGACTTCACTTCAAATAAAAACTAAAGATACCTTCGTCTTTCAGTATACCTGACAGGTGGTTTCGAGATTTTCGGTCGTAAAGATGGATTTTATTAGCTTGTACACACGGAGTCAGTGAAGCAAATTACTTGCTAAAACGTTAATTATATGAGTTTTTATTTAAATGGGGTACTTACAAAGCAATAAATTGTAAAACGTTCAATAGAAACAGAAACTTTTTTCTTTCTGATCGATTTGTAGATTTTTAAAAGAGTAACTCATGGGAGTTTCAAAAGAAAGCTGTCAAGATGACCCAAAATGTTTTTTTTTTTCAAAGAAACTGGTAACTTTTCTGTAATATAATAATATAGAAAAATCAATAATTTTTATTCTCAAATTTTAAAGTCTTTCTCTTGAAAATCATTTCTTAATACTAAAAATTTCTATAACATCCAATTTGTGAGATAGAGAGATGCTCTTCGGACCACTGGATTCGTTATTGTACAAAAATATTAAAAAATTAATAATTTTGATCCCCGGGCCTTCACTCGAAGAAATGATTTCTCAGATTTTGTCTTATAGTATGATCGCAATCGCCCCCCGAGGGGCACGCAAGGTATGAACGCTTGTAAAAACTTTTTTACTCAATTTTGAGAGTAAATTTAAAATTTGAAATTTTGAAAAACAAAATTGTTGTTGTTCAACAAACAAACCGACTCGATAGATAATTGGTCTCATTCAAAAAAAAAAAATTAATAACAGCATGTTTCATGCTCAGCTAACTTGGGAACCAGTGATGAAAGTTTTAGAAAAAAAAAGTAGTTTTAGGGAAAAACGCTTCAAATTTCTGTTTCTATAAATTCTAGAAAATTTAATATTATTTATAAAAGAAAAAAACAAAAAGCTTTGTGCTAATCTGATATTTAGTCACTATAGATCTCCCAGACTAAAGTACTAAAAGCTTCTCGTCTTGTCTTTGTGCTACCTGAGCAAGAAGAAAAAAAATTACTAAAGGAGTGTTGTTAGAAATTAATTATTTCCAACATGGTTTTGCTGGATAGCACAATAATTTAGTTCCCTATAGCTGGCAACACTGCCAAGGAAAAGGTAAAATTTAGATTCAGTTAAATCTTGTTGTTTTCTTTCTTTCACAATTCTCCTCATTCTTTATCATCATCATCATCATCATCATCATCATTTTCCAAGAACAATAGTGTTTACTTGTGCCACTCTGTGACTGGTACTCAGTTCGACTCATCTCGTTCCTCAACTCGATTCCTCTCGTTCATGTTTTTTTTCTCAGTTCATTCTGTCAGTTCTCTTCCAACCGCGGATGGAGCAACATCAAAGTTTATACTCGGTGCATTTTTCTAGTATTTCTCGTCATTTTTAATTTGTATTGTGCATATTTTTTGTTATTCCTTTAATTTTCCTTTTCTCAATTGAAAATGTTCATTTCAATTTTTTTTTATTTTTCTTAATTTTATGTGTGAATCCTGATCGATTCCTGACAAGTATTGAATATTCCACATTTCACTTTACTTTTTCAGAAGTAGGTAGGTGTAAATACGAGTAATATAATTGGCTACTCATGAGGTTTTAAAATGTTTTTTAAACTACATATAGAAACAATTTCTATGAAAATTGAAAAACAAACAATTTCGACCTTTAGCTTACCTTGAGTAATTTTGAAAAAGAAAAAAATTTTTACCTAAAAGTATATTTTCTCTGATTTTTTCACAAGTATAAAATTTCAACTTTTTATAAAATCTCTTTTGGAGCTCGCATTAAGCTTGAATGAAATACGACTGAAAAACCTGATACATAAATAATTGTATTAAGTGGTAAGTCTGCTAGCGCCACCATTAAGATATAAATTATCAGCCATAAAAGTGAACACTCTTGTGGTCACAGTTGAATGACTTCAGATTGCTGCTTACTCGCGATGGAGGTATTGCAGGTAGGTGTTAGTAACCTAGTTGAACGTTTATTTCCTCTCACCTCTCCACCAGTTCGACTTTAATACTTTGTATAAAATGTATTGCCCGATAATTGGTGTGTTTATATTTCATTGGTAAGTTCCTTTCTTTTTTTTTCTTTTTTTGGTAAATTGCCAGCTCATTACGTTGTCTTTCATTCGCACACCGCCTTCTTCCTTTTTTCCCTTCAACCTTTCTCATTCAATCGACAACAAATAATCGTTCGACGACACATACCTTTTTTTTTTTCACTCTCACACCACATGCCATCTAAAAAAAAAATTTATCTATCGATTTGAATGGGGAGTACGTCTAGAACCCAATTGGTTTAGTACTTCAGTGCAATGAATCACACGCATACCTCTTGACAGCTTCGGTTTTTGAAAAAATGGCAATCAGAAAGGCTTAAGGCCTGTGAAATAGTGTTTTTTTTTTTTTGTTGCATAAATATGAAAGAAATATGGTTAAATTGATTTTTCATTGTTTTTAAATTTATAATAAAAGTGCTTAGAAGGTTAGGAGTCTAACATTTTAAATATACCTACAGATCTGAGTCTGAGAACCAGAGTGATTCGAGTTAAATTTTTCAGTTTTGAGATACTCGTAGTTTCAAAACATACCTTTTTTGAAATATTTTTGGATGCTTATGGTTACCATTTTTAACATAAAAGTGAACTCTGAGTTCTCAGGATGTAAGTGCGCAGTAAATTACATCGAAAATTGTCAAAATCCAATCATCACTAAACTCAGAATAGGGTCATTCTGGTTTTTAAGCTCAGATATAAATATACGTGCATATAATTCTTCGTTCCACCAATCAACTTTCCATTCATGGGCGTTTCTTCATTTTATTAAGTGTCGCACCCCTTGGCATCTAAATAGTTCAATAAATCAAAGATACTCAGACTACTGAAATTTATTTTTAGCTTGTCTGATACTTAAGCTACTGAATATAAGATTTATCCTTATTAAAAATTTTGGACGTAGATAGAAATATTCAAAATTCCACCTTGATAGTGTCCTTGAGACAATGAAAGCTCAAGTAATCACTTATTGTCAGAAAGTGGGTCAATGACATCTGAATAAAAATAAAATTGTCATTTTTTTCTCTCGATATTCCTCAATAATTTTTTATTTCCACTTCTAAATTTTAATTTCTCATGACAATAAAGAGTGATCAAGCGCAAAATCATATCCTTGAAAAATTATTAATCATCAAAAGTCAGTTATTTACGTACGTTTGTATTCATCTGTTCAACAAATACATTTTTCACACGAGATTATTGGTGCTTCAAAAATGAAGATACAATGAAATGAAAAAAAAAAAAAAGAAACAAGAGAATAATGTAAATTTAATTTTATAATACATTGTATTTTAGTCAGTACGGGTATAAAATCTCTTTAACGAAAGTTACGAATCAAAAAAACATGAAATTTTTTGGAGACTTGAACGCTCGAGTAGCGTCTATGTCGATATTTCATCGTCAACGTTTCGTACAAAGTTCTAAATTACAAACCAGTTTTATGACATGGACATGATGAAAAGTATAAAAGGGTGCAATTTTCTATTTTTATATTTGAAATTCGCATAAACTAGCCTCACGAGGCATTCCTTGAAGTGTATAAAGCTGAGCACTGGGGCGAAAATTCACCAATAATTTGACTCTCGATATAAATATCATGTTTTTTTGAAATTCGGACAAATCCTATTTGAATGATGAATGAAAAGTTGATCCAATTTTTTGTCGCTAATGTGCTACAAGTCCTTTGCCAAATTTTACCTCAGCTGGAGAAACGTGTTCTTTTAAAATTTTTTTCTCAGAAATGAATTACCTACATTCTCAGTTCAGATATAGCAGAATAATTGCAAAAAATTAGCGTTTTTAGACAACCGAAATATAATTTTCATATTTATTTACTTACTTATTTATTTATTATTATATTTTCATTCATTTATTTATTTAAATACATAATATTCTCTCATTTTTGTAAATTTTAAATTGTGCGTTTGCAAAATTCTTGATAGTTTGGTGAAGATGACGTTTAAAATTTCAAGGAACCTGACATAAATTTTTTTTTGTAGAAAGAACAAAGTTCATAACCAGAATTACCAACAAAAATCACTCCCATATATCTCTGATTCAAATAAAACCCCTACTCAATCCTCGAAAAAATTAATAACCATTTTTTTTCTAGTTGATTTAGCCTTAGCAAATACCAAAATATCATTTGAGCTCAAAAAATTGAGTTATAATATTTTTTTTTTTGGACTTGGCCGGTATCGAGTTTTCCACCAATTTTATTTTTAAATTAATTATTTTTCGTCACCTTACAGCTACATTTTAAGCTTTTTTTGCAATAATTTATACATGGGACATTTTATGAAAAAATACTCGAATAAAAAACTTTTTACAACTTTTTGTATCAAACATTTTCTTCTGTCTGTCATAGGAGCAGAAGTAGAGTGCCCCAAAGAAATGGGCACGTTTATTCCATTGAAGTTTAAAATAAAATTTATTGAATTGGTGATTAAAACTCGTCTCATTTACATTTATTCGAAAAATATTCAAAATATACCTACGTAAGTTGATTGAAAAATTTATTTTAAAAAAAGAAATCTAAAACCTGCTGTGACAAAATAACAAAAAGTTTGAAAAATGTTGGAAATGTTTCCTGGTTTTTGCCATTCATATGGTAATTTATGCCCTATATATCCATGAGTGAAAGAAAATTGTGAAATTGACCCGAATTAAATTGTATTTTCTTGTTTTTAATTTTCCTATTTACGAGTAGAATTATAGAAGAAGCAAAATTACAAGTCACCTAATCCACTAAATGTTTCAATAAGACTTGCAGTGAAATTTCAAATGACTTATCTTGACACCACCCTGTACGCAATTTATCACTTGAGAGTAATATAGCAAATAAATGCGAATATCCGCTGATCGATGATAAGAATTTGTCTTCTCTCAGCAGCCTATCAGTATATCAGCGTTTATAATTTACTGGCACATGTCGACAACACGTATGCGATAAATTTCTTTCATCTTCACGCTTCTCTGGTAACCTTCGATTGCTCTCTCCAAACAGGTTGTTACCTGTTCATTGGCTGCCAGACTTCCATATCATCATTGTATGGTATGTAAGGTTGACTTTTTGTAGGTAAAACAATAAACGATGCGAAGCTAACGGATCATCGTAGTACAGGTTTTTTTTTTACTTTTTTTTTTTAAGTTACTCTTATTCTTTTTCTGTTACAAGGAAAGGAATTTCATCGTCTGACAAAGAAGGAAGAATGAACGAAAAAACTTCTAGTTAATTAAGAACGATGTTATAATATGGAAGAATTCACATTTTTACCATAGTAGTTGACTAGGTGAAGTTATAATAGAAATGTTGAGAACCTATATTTTACGATTTCGTTAACTAAGCTACGAGTAGTATAACTTTTCCTGTCGTATAAATGCAAAATCTAAATGTATCTAATAGAGGATTTTATTGAAAATCCTTTAAAATGTTGACATCAATTTTTATGATCCGCAAGATACAGAATTGCTAAGCAGAGCTGCGTCAGAGTCCTATATTGTTTGAGAGTTGCTTTACTGTCCATTGTGGAAAAACTCGATCCTTTTGTCCCAAGAGTCGTACCCTATAGAGAACCCAAACCTGCCACGAATTTCAATATTTTTCAAATAGAAAAAGAACTACATATATATATATACACGAGAAAAATTCTGAAACTAAGAATAACTTTTTTGATATCTTCTCGAATTGATATACGAAATGTTTTCTAATGTTTAGTAAGAAACTATAAACTTTAATTTCAGTTGAAGTCGACTTGATAGTGATTTCCTTAAAAACCTAGATCTATAATTATAATTTCCTGCGAAATTTTTTTTGCTCAGTCTAACTTTATCAAACAAGACAATTAGGTAATTGAGTATTTAAAAAAAAAAAGAAAATTTCTTTTGAGCATATCAAAACTTTTATGTAGTAAGCACCTGTCCACATAATGCATAGAAAGATTTTATTCTTGTGATTGATTGATTGGAACTGTGAAATAAGTACGTAGATATCCCTCGAAACCATCATTTATTCCACCATTTCATCAAACTTTCATAAAAATTGTCACTCATAGCTCGAGAAGAGTTTATTATAACGAGGTAATTGAACAAAAATGGATTTTTCATTATTTGTAACGCAAATTGCATATGCGTTCGCCGTAAATTTGCATTTTTTCACGTTCACTATTTTCGAAGTTAATTGAACAAGTTTTTCAACTACTTTACGCAGATTATTCCTCCTCAAGAGAGGGATGGTCCTAGAAAGCCGAGTAATGAATTTTGAATCAGTGAATATGTATAGTTAATATATTTACTACACTTTACAAAGAAAAACTTGAAAATGCAAAATCATTTTTCGTAACGAATTAAATGCAGAAAAAATAAATGTGAGATAATCATAAAAGCTACTATTTCAAAAAATTAACCTTTTTTTGGCTGATCTATCATTATTAAACCTCAAAGTATCATTTCAGCGTAAAAAAATTTTTTTGGAACTTGAAGGGTTTTGGATTTTGATGATTCTAAGAAAAAATCTTTTTCACCCGAAGTTATAATATGTTTACTAGAATTTCGTCACATGTACTAACTATTTATGGCAGTCACGAGGAAGGCCATTTCTAGGTGTCCAGTAATTCACTGAAAAATCGAACAGAGAAAAATTGAAACTTTTTTTTCTCCCATTTATTCGATTTTCCACGTGAAAAGTAAAACATGACGTTTGAAACGAAGCAAAACGATAAAATTGGTGTCGCCGGCTAATTTTCTTTCCAGCACAGGTGCTATAAAAATGGCATAAAATTTTCGAATGTCTAAATATACAACTTTATCGTCACGTTCTAGATTAAATTTTATTATTATTCTTTCGGCTAGCATTCCCACGAGATTTTCGTACTTGCCTTTTTTTTTTTTTTTACTCCTCTTTAAACTCCCACAAGCACCTAAATTCTAGTCGTAGACTAAAGTGTTATCTTAATTGCGAATAATTCGGATCATCTTTAAATTGCGTCGATACACTCGCACATATTGTGGTGTGTGAGGAAATAAACCGCAATAATACTTTTTAATGATACAATTATTCTAAAAAGAAAATTTGTAATTTGAATTTTTTTCTAAGAAAACAAATCGCTACCGGAAACCGCAAAATTCGTTTTTGCATTTGAAAGAAGCGTGAGAAATTAGTCTGACTCAACTAGTTCGATGTACCACGTTTTTCTTTTCTAGCTGGACTAATTAAAGAAACTGAATTCTCTAGCTAAATAATGACCTATGGACAATGGTGGGTGCATTTGAAGAGGTGTAGGTACTCTCTCGTCCAAATTGTGGTCGTATACACGTATAGCTTCACTGATATGAATTTGATGCAACATTGTCCAACTTTTGCACGTAACTCTTTTCACTAAGTTTTTTTCTCTGCAGTTTTATTCAGCTTAGTGACTTCCTCTAAAGGCTAACCAATAGTTACCTGGAGTAACATTAAATTCTGTGTTATACCCAGTGACGCATGCAGTAATTTGCTGAAGGAGCGGCTGAGTCTTGATTCTAAAAAGTAGATACAAATACTGCAAAAATTTTTTCATACAGCTTTTTTTGATTGAATTCGATGGCTAAAGGAGCTTAAGCTCCCTTAGCTCCTCTTACGTGCGCCACTGGCTGTGAAGCGAAATTATAAAATTTCACCAGAGGAACTTTTGGAAGACCTCTTTTTCTTACAAACTGGTGAAAATTTTAGACCATTCGGTACAAAATTTATAGTCATAACAAGTACCTCTCTCCGGCAGTGAAAATATCAAATTTTACCAAATTTTCGTCAATTAGTTGATGGAAAACAAGTTAATTAATCGGTACGTTACTGATTTTGTGTTTGCAGGATTCGGTATCCGACGGGTAATGCGTGAAGAGCACCGATGCGCCGCCATGAGGAAGAGCAATATTGGTCGAAGAAGAGGAAACGACGTTTACGAATATGGAGTCGTTACGATGGCTGCCGTTGTCGTCGTCTTTCATCTTTGCCTTGATGTCACCTCAGCTGGTATGGAAAATTTTCTTTCTAACCGCCTCCAGCTTCGTGGCTGCTTCGCAAAATGTAATAATACTTAATAAATTAAACAGCGGGTTAGGTGAGGTGAAAATCTGCCAGAATACCGTTTGTCGCCTTCTCATCGTTCAGACTAAATGTCAAGACAAAGGAAAAAGTATATAGCTAAACCGAAAGGCTATACCGTTACGGTACATGCGTGTTAAATACCACAGTTTGTGTAAAATCAACATATTTTTGATTATTACTCTCGGAATTTTACTTTCAATCATTTCTCCTGACGTTTTACGGTACTTTCTGTTCTCTGCTCATCTTCTTTTCCATATGTTGTTTTATTCCATCTGGCTCTTTCCATCCTTTTTTTTTTTTAATCTTACATAATTTAGCGAGTACATCTCAATAAAATTTTCGAACAGGTTCATAACCTTGGCAAACTAGTTACGTGCTCCCTGCGTCAAAATTATAGACCTAAACTAATCTTTTATTGACATTGAATGCCAATGGTCATGGATCACTCACTGGTTTATGTTGTCAGTGAAATGTCAGTTTCTCTTCTCTACAACATTTCCTTTAATGGAAACCAGAAGTCAATATTTTATTTTATTTATTTTTAGAAGTCGCTATAAGAAAATTTAAAACATAATACGATGATGTGATTTAGTCCCATGTTAAGGGTAAATGAATTATTCAGAAGAAAATTCGAATATTGAATTGTAGAGTATAAAGTAGGAGAAAAACTTGCACCATAATGTCACCTAAAGAATTCGTACAGTGTGTCAACAATTTAATTTTTTTTTCTGTTACAGCTCCAGCAGCTTATGATAGTTTGTTACCACAATCCGGCGAAATAGCCGAATATTTTTCTAATAACGAATGTAAGTAATTTTATATAATTTTTATATAATATTCCCTTAATAAAATGAACTCGTTGATTTTCAAATGTTCAAAAAGGCTCCTAAAATGATTTTCTTTTACGAGCCAAGTACACTTGTCGATTCGCTGCTAAAAATTCAAAAGAAATAACCCAACTCAAAATTCGTGGCTTTTTTTGCGTTTTGCAAACTAAACGATACTCAATTTATATGAGGTTACTTAAAATCTAATTGCTTAAAAAAAATAAATCATCAATATTCTAGAAAGAGTGATTTATATAGTTAAAGTTGTAGCTTTACTTTTTTTGTTTTCTTTAGATCTGGAGAGAAACTCTTGCAAATTGTAGATTTTTTTGTAATTTTTTTGCTAGCTCACGTTTTAGTAATTACAAAATGACGAAAAAAAAAAAAATCGTGCACTAGTTTATGGCTTAAAATTTGTGAAAAGTTTGCCAATTAAATTAAAAATCATTGTTTCTCGTGTTAGTAATTTAAGTACATGACTTTTTTGTTGAATTATTTTAAAATGGCTCTTTGTTTGAAGTCCATTTAATTTGACTAAATTTTTTCTCTTTGTTAGCAGATATCTCCGGATGTTACTATAACTTTCAACGTTATGAAGAAGGAGATCGTATCGTTACAAATGAGCCATGTTTGAATTGCACCTGTCACAATAGGATGCTGATGTGTTACTTGAGAGTATGCCCGTTCACCAAAGCCATAGGACAAGACTGCACTATCGAGAAGAAACCGGATCAATGCTGTCCTATTATAACGTGTCCGGAAGGTACGTTCAAAAATTCGTAACAATACCCGAGCAATGGTGTATATGTGACAATGTACGAGTCTATACTCTGTACTTCTGTATGCTATGGTACATGGCAAAAAATTTCATCTTGTATTATGTACCTACGAAGAGAGCATCCCGCAGTTCTTTCATTCTCTGGAAGCAGCAAACACTCGAAACTAACTGCCATTTTTTACTCGCCTCTCTTTTACAAGTGTCTCAAGTTGAAGAATTTTTGTGAACCATTTAAATGAATAAAATATAATGGCTACAATTCAGTTGTCAAATTCATAGACAGCAACTAATGCAGTGCTCTTGTGCCAGAGCAACATACGAGAAAAAGCAGAAAAATAAAATAAATGGCGGATATTTCTAAAAAATGGATGAAATTTTATTTTTGTTTCGAGTCTATTGGCTGATATTTTACCACAATCTTTAACATGCACAGGTAGAATTTGAAATCAATTTTTTTTAGGTAATGTAAGTCTTCGGAAATTTTCAAGGCCCTCATCCGCCCTCCTTCCAAGTTATATCCGCATAAAAAGGAGCAAAAACCAAAATGATAATATTTTATAAAGGATTCTCAAAAAGTTGATGAAAAATTTTCCATTTTTATTTCCTTCTTACTGAGTAGTGGAAATGACTTATGTATACTCTGGTACAAATTTGCGAGAAACAAAAAATAAATGTAGCATTCAAATTTTCTTGCTCATAAATTATCTGTTTCAGATGTTATTAAAAATGTTATGCAATTTTGGTTGCGATTTTGTAATTTTAAAATCAAATTTTCTATTTATAATTGTCGCTCTTATAATATGTTCTATAATGTCGTTAAAAATTAAGGCTACTAGAAAATGTTTAAGTAAATAAAACAAAATTCTTGGATACATTTTACTTGAATCCAGAGATTAAGATTATGAGTCTTATTTCAACATTATTTCACAGTTCAACCAAATTATCTGTCACATAAAAGTACCATGTTTTATTTTTAAGCTATTTTCAAAACCATTTCCAAAATTTGTTCTCTGTTTTCAGTTCCTGTAAAATTGTTGACCAGTTCAACGACCTCATCGCCCATACCCACTACCCAAACAACAGAAGTTGGATTCCATGATAATTACGGTTGTTCGATAGATGATTCATTTTATGCAGATGGAGCTCAGGTAAGATTCAAAATAACTACAAATGGGGTGGAAATGTCTCACACGAGTGTCAAATTATAATTTTGTCTCTCATGCAAAAACAAAAATAACTGAAATTAAAGAAAGGAAGACATATGTTCTAGTTTCATTGTGTCTCTTATATTTTTATTTTAGCTATTAGACATTTTACAAGAATTTTACATTTTATAAATATTTATTTGTACAATAGGTTCCATCAGATCCGAGAAAACCATGCGAGCTCTGTTATTGCATTCGTAATCGAACAGCATGCGTTATGCAAGAATGCACGTTGCATGTAGAAGGATGCAAACCTGTCTACCAAGATGGAATTTGTTGCCCAGTACGATACGATTGTGGTAATTGTTAATAATTATTTCTAACATACTTTTAGGAACTCTTTCAACTCGTTTCAAGCTTATTCTTATTGTCTTTTCATTTTTATTTCAAAAAAGTCGGAATTTAGCTGAATCATGCATCTCCACGAATAGATTTTAATTGCCATATTATTTTACATAATTTCCCTTTTAAAAAAATTTTCGAAAAAGGTTTTACGAGTATCTTGTAACATTTGATGCCTTACTTTTTTCTCTCTAATGGTCTATAGATATTTTACATTTTTATAACACAGATGTATAAAATGAGAGGGCTAAATGAGTAGCTTACTATTTATTTTATGTTTAAAAATGAAAGATTGCTCAGCTCCTCATGCATATGCTGGCAAAAAAGCATGTCGCAGGCCTGGGCAAGAAACAATGCAGAATTTTTCGCTTCTATCTTCCCAATTTTGAATTTAATTTAAATTTACAGTATGCTTTTGCAAATAGAGAAAAAGCTATTTCTTGGATCTTGTATTTTGTGAAGTCAGTTTCTGGCCTTCTTTAAATACATATTATTCGTCATACTTACTTATAAAATTAATATTTGCCAAATCTTTGGACTCCAGTGTTTGCACTGCAGTTTCTGTTCTCTGAGTAGATATAAATTTCAAATTTATTTTTCAAAGGTACCCCTCTACCATCTTTATACAGTTACTATCCACATTTCACAATATTCAAACTTCTGATTCCCCCTCACCCAATTAACGTCAATTCTTATGCTCAGAATACTTTTTCATTAAAGAAACTCCAACTTCTCATTGTTTGCCAATAAGCTAGAACTGTAGTAATTTCATTATCGATTCTCTGTTTTAGATTATGAAAAAGAAATCATGAGCACCCCTCGGCTGCAAACCAGCGGAGGTGTAATTAAATCGACGACGTACGCCTCAGTCATCGACTGCCAATACGGAAATCAGTCCTACTCCGACGGAGAGTTGATTACAACGGATAAGCCTTGCGAGCATTGCTATTGTATGCGAGGAGACATTGTGTGTGCAGTGCAAGACTGCGGGGAGCCACTTCGAGGAAAAGACTGCGTGCCCACCATGCCGCCACCCGAGAAATGCTGTCCTAGTTCCTACGATTGTAGTAAGTTATAAATTTAAATTGAAACTTTCGCATATAGCTCGTATTTGAATAGTTAAAACGTTCGCTTAAGTAGGAGCTTCTTCAAATAACATACTTTACAGTGAAAGTAATTTTGGCGGTTTTCCACTTTTTTTTTTGTAATTAAATTTTGAGAATTAGGAAATTGATAAAAAGCTAATCTTTTCTAGGAAAATACTTGACATTTCCTAGTAGATCAGAATAAAAAAATTTAGCCTGGCACATATGGGTGATTCTACAGAAATGTTGGATTTTCATAAATGAAATTACAAAATTTTTTGCCACTATTTAGAATTTTTTCTCGGATATGTCAGTTAATAACCCACAAAATACGTACGTATATCACTAACAGCAGATATACAGAGATACCCTTAAGATAGAATTCTGAAAATTTCACTGTTACTGCCCATAAGAAATAGTTTTTGGACAGGTCGAAATATTTAACAATCACAAAAATTATTCATGTTTAACTGTTCATAGCATATCTTAGGGCTCAAAAAAACTTTTGGTACCTTGATATAATTATTCTTTATGATCCCTACTACAAATCTGAATGGTGTTTTGGCCTTTTCTAATAATATAAAGGCCGTTTACAAGGCTTTTACAGTGACCGGGTCAAAAAACATTGCGATTGACTTTGCTATTTTTCATCACAAATGTGTTTATGGATTCCCTGAATACTGCAAATAGAGGCAAGTTACCCTTGAACATGTTTTAAAGGGGTCAATAACGATTCAGGAAAAAAATTAGCTCTTTTTGTCATAATTATAGCTGATCAAAAATAACATATTCTGCATAAAATTTATAAAAGGCTTCAACAGTTTGAGTACTATTTTCACCAAAATCAATTTTCCGAAAGAAACGTAGGTAAAGGATATGATACCGTACGTTAGCAAGTTGAAAAATTTGCTCCAATTTGACAAAAAAATTATATTTTGTATAGAACTGAAGCATGTACCTATTCACAAACCTGGGTATTAATACAATATTTTTTTCCACAGCTAATGACACTTCATCAACCGCCGAAAGTGTTACCAAAGAATCAAATATATTCAGTACCGAAGCAACAACAATTTTTGAAAAGTCCACATCATATGCTATTCCCTCCTCTTCTGTCCTGACCCCAGATGAAATCTACACAAAATTGGGCGAAAAAAGTCCACAATTGACGAACTCATCCAAGCCAGCCTCCACATCCGTTGTTCATTCGCCTGAAGGCATTCAGATGGATTCGAACAATGTAGATATTGGAGATAACTTCCCCACCACCATATCAGAAAATCCTGCTACCCTCAGCCAGTCTACATCTCGCACTTCATTACCAGTTGAACGACTAACGACAGCTGGCGAAATTCATACCACATATTTTGAAAAGCACCCATCATATGGCGAACCACAAACCACAATTATTATTGGAGATGTTCCAACAACTACTTCACCTGATGTAAGTAGTATTGGAACAAAAGAAACTTCAAGCCCAAGTTCTTCTCACAAACCAGCTGAACCATCTGGGTCTACCTCCAGTGATGATTCTGCCACTACTCAAGGCTACACTAAGTTGACTGAAACAACAAAGTATTATTCTAATGAAGTTTCAGAACAAGAAACTGTTACTCTCTCTCCTGAAAAGCCCACTGAAAAGCCCACTGAAAAGCCCACTGAAAATCATCCTAGTAGTAACGAAATTCTTGACAATGGACAAGTAACCAGCAAACCAAATGAGGTTGAGCAGAAACTGCCTGAAGATACCATCACAAATGTGCCATCCGACTCGAGTCCAGGAGTGACCACTGAAGTCAACGAGTATTCGACAAATGTAATCCACAAAATTGACTCAACGACTCATAATGCAGTCACTGAAACAAAAAATACCATCGCTGACAAAAACACTCAGCCACTTGGAGATGGAGCTGAGCAACCAACACAGAATACCATTCAGGATTCTTCGGATGGAGCAGCTGATAGTGCAGGTCAGACTGAAACTTCATCAGCCAATGGTAATAATGCTGAAGAACCTACTACTCATTATGCTGATTTCTCTTCGATTGGTACTAAAGAACCTGCTTCAAATACCATCTCCCACCTGCCAACAAGTGTCGATTACAGCACAGAATCGCATTCTGGGTTTTCCTCTTACTCTCCTGAAACAGCTTCTGCAGACAATAGCAATTCACAATCAGAAACCACCTCTCCAGAAGTTGCATCGCAAGATCAATCTTCACAAACCACAATCACCAACTTGATCTCAGATTCTACAAACCCTCCAATTGTCCCTTCTTCTGGTACCTCCGGAGCTGATCAAGTCTCCTACTCTCAACTCCCTCAAACCACCCTCCACCCCCTCCACCATTCAGCAGACCGGTTTGACACTCCTGAATCTCAAACAAATTTTATACAGCCAAGTGCTGATGGAGTATCACCTTTAGAAACTACTACCCACCATGCTCCCTCTGTGGCGCAAGATCTCCCAGCTTCATCACAAGTCAAAGATCCAGAGATTGCTGATGGAGCTGATAATTCGGTGCCATATACCAAACAACCAACTGCTGAAACCACTCATCAAGCTGCTTCATCAGTACATGAGACCACCATAACTTATTCGTCTCCAGCTAATGCTGCTCCCACGTCTACTGAAGCAAGTGAAGGGTCAACCTCTTCTCCACTGTCAACTCTTGATGGATCAGCAACTATTCCAGGAGAGGGTAGCTGCTTGGTAGATGGTATCACCTATCCAAATGCATCCATTATTGAGTCTTCAAATCCGTGCCATTCCAAGTGTGTCTGTTTAAGCAGCATACCCACATGTACATTGATCTCCTGTAGCCCACCTCCAAGTGATCCAAAATGTATGCCAGTGCAGATTAAACCAGAATCTTGCTGTCCAGCTTATGTTTGCCGTAAGTAAAGAGAATTTAAATACATAGTTTTTGGGCGAGTTGTCTTAACACCTATTTTCCTAGTTATTCCTCTTCATTTTGAATTTGAAGACATTTAAAGAAATTTAAAAGTAACCGACTATTTATGATGAAAAAAAAAAGATTCGGTATCGAAGTTGTTATATTGTAGAAATTATTACAAAAATAATAATACTCATTACCCATGATTACTAAAAGTTTTACAATTACAATAATATTGGGAATATCAATTTTAAATCTTGAATTTACTTCGTTTTTTACAATTAATAAAAGTACTGTAGTAGGTATAATTTTTTACTACTTACTTCTTACAATAAAGTCATGTAGCTATTATGACCTTGACCACTCTTATAGAATATTCAAAATTATAAAAATAATACTAGCTTAACAAATATTTGCTATTTATTTAAATCGATGCCATTTAGGTGACTGAATAGCCATTCACAGGTACCCCCCCTCCCCACTTATTTCATTTCAAATCACACGTTTATTCTTCAGTGACTATTGGGAATCTATCAACTGTATTTTTGACTTGAAGAAAAAATACAACATTGAAATAATCAATATTATATTAACTCTGTTATAGATGGCGACGAAACATCAGCTGCTGTAACGTCCATACCCAGTCACAGCCACATTGCGCAAAATGAATTTGAAGCTTCACCTACAACTAAGCAGTCAGACTTGACAACAACCAGTGAAATAGCTTTCACACAATCTGAAAGCATAGAAAATTCTTTGGATACCCGCGAAAAACCTACATCCATGTTGCCTTCTAGTGGTCCAGCTGAGTTGCCATCTACATCAACTTCCACTCAAACTTCAGAGCCTATTGTTTCAAATGATTCTTATGAGACACCAGCTCTCACTTCTCATGAAGGGTCTCCTGATACTTCTCACGATGACAATGAGATCTCAAATGACGTGTATCTTGGCACAGAAGCCCCAGCAATACCACCAGCTAGTGATTCTCAACTGAAAAACACTTCTCATCCTACACCCTTGTCCAGTAATGCTGGTTCTGCTGCGCAACCAGCAGACTCCATAACTGAAAAGGTTAGTATTGACGATGATTTAGCGCATGTCACTACTGAATCAGTCAACAACAATGAAGGTTACACAACCACTGATGGAGCAAGTTCATTATCTCAACAAGAGTACACTCAGTCAGTAACCCACAGTCAATCATCGACAGAGTATCCATCTGAAACGACAACTCCAAATAAAGATACGTCAGAAAGCAATGAAATTGCTGCTTCGCCTGAATATGAAAAAGAAAGTGTAACTACACCAGAAGCAGTACCGGCAGCTAGTGATTCACCAGACGTACCAATTACTTCATTACCAGCAGCAGAAACCACTGTCCAATCAAATTCAGTATCAGAGGAGACTTCAACATCTATATCAACTCCTAGCAGCAGCGAGTACTATGAAATAAAAACGACCACAAATGAACCTTACCAAAATTTGCAAGGTGAAGTAACCTCCTCGCCCTCTGCTGAGCCCAGTCATGACATTTATTCCACATCTAGTGAATCTTCTACCGCTATAGTTGATGATTCTGATTCTATAATCACTGCTCCCCCAGAACCAGCACCTAATTCTAGTGAACAAACTGAAGGTTCCTCTGGTATATATCAAACAACAATAAAACCCGAGTCAGAAAACCCACCTGTTGAAACAACTACCAGCGGTTCCTATGACCACTCTGAAGATGCTGGTCTTCAGACCACAATTGTAAATGAATATTCAACGGATGTGCCATCTGAAGAGCCTTCAACTGCTTCTTCAGCCATAGAAAACAAATTCCAAGAGAAATTCTCCACTTCGGCGCCACCTTCTGAAACTGAAGCTTATCAGTCAGTTGCCACAGGTTCGGCAACACCAGCTTCAGCCTCAAGTAATTTGTCATCAGAAAGTCCAGCAGGAGGTGCTGAGACAACTGTCTATACCGAGGAGGAAGTAACCACCAAACAGTCAGAGCAGTCTAGCTATTCATCAACCAGTCAGTCTGATGTAGCCTCTTCGACATTAATTTACTACTCTACGACCTCGCCGTCACAAGCAGCCACCACAGAGCACGAAGTTACCGAAATAAACACTCAACCTGCTTTGGTGGCTGGCTCTTCAGAAACTACCCCAGCACCGGAATATGCGGATATAAAAACGACATTGGCATCAGCACTGCCTGATGGCTCTGCAGATTCTATTACAACTGCAGTTCCAACATCAGAAGCTGGTTCTGTCCAATCTAGCGAACAGTCAGCATCACCTGTAGCCACTACCACTAGCACCGAAAAAGATGTTCCAACAACGCTACCTGCATCCCAGAGCAGTTTCTGGTCTAACGTTTCTGAAAAAGTGGCCACATTATTGAATCAGACAACCACGGAGTCGCCTTCCTCCACCTCTGTCACCTACCCACCTATCCAACATTCGACTTGGACACGGAAACCAGTTAACGAAGAAGTCACGTCGGAGCCAAATTACTATCCACAGCCACCAATGTATCCACCAGGCATTGAGAATGGCAACGTCGATGGGCCACCAGTTGAGGAATATGACGAGGAGAACGGAGCCTTTGGTCCAGGCACCTGTCGATATGCTGGCAAGGTGTATGTGTCTGCACAGCAAATACCCAGAGATGACCCTTGCGATTTCTGCTTCTGCTTCCGCAGCGACATAATTTGCCTGCAGCAGAGCTGTCCGCCTCCAATTCACGGATGTCGCCAGGAGCCAATAGAAGGTTTCTGCTGTCCAAGATATGAATGTCCAGTCAACACATATGGCTTGCATAATACCACTACCACCACAACCACAACCACATCATCGTCGAGGCCACCAAGATCTCCTGCTGCACGCAGAACCGGTTGTATGATTTATGGTCACCTCTACGATGTGGGAGAATCGATTCCTATAGCTTCAGGACCTTGCTTGGAATGCCTGTAAGTCGATTAGTAACTAAGTTACCTTAGGTTCGTTTTATTAGTAAAAAAAAAAATGACACTTGAATTTTTAAGGTTTTGTAGAATTCTGAGAAAATTTCAAACCAACAACAGAACTCAAAATTTTGAGTTCTAAAACAATTTTCTCATCAAAAAGAATGCGGAAATTTATTTATTTTTATTTTTTTACTTTTAGATGCGGCTCTGATGGCAGAATGAAATGTGATCCAAAAGTTTGTAGTCCTGAACCACATGTACAACAAGCATTTGCTGAATCTGAGTGAGAATTTTCCTGTGAAAGAAGCTGAATAATATTCCTAGCTGCAGTTGTAATAAAGTCAAACTAGAGAGTGACATGTACCCAAACATGTTTCGAATCATTTTGATTCGAATAGTCTACCAACTGGGTAAAAATGTAGAAACATAAAAGATGGAGTGCTTACAAAGAATTTTTATACATTATTTAATTTTAATCGACTCAAGTAAAAAATCGATGCCATTGAATGCTCAAATTCTCGCACTGTGATGCGATTCATTTATGCATTTAATAGAGATACAATTTTACGCTTTTTTTATATATGTACTAAAATATAGTTTTATTTATTTATTTTCACTTGTTTTTGATCCCCTATCTCCCTTCCTTTTTTCCTTTCTTAACTTACTTTTTTGAATGAAATTTGAAAATATTGCTAATTTTGTTTCCTGCCCAATCTGAGCTTTTTTCTTTCCCTTCAGACAAAATCTATGCCTTAATATTAAAAATTTCAATTCGAGAAAGTTTATCAAAAATTTTTCAATTTGATGTTTTTATTATTTATTTTTTTGTTAAATGCGGTCAGTAATTTCATTTCATAATTCTTTGTAGAAGAAGAAAAAAGTTACAGTTTTGTTTATAAGGTGTTTTTTCTTTTAATTTTATTTATTTTGTATCGTCCTTCCTAAGTCGAGTTATGAATCAATTTTTTTATTATAATTATTGTTTAATTTTATACAAAATCTCGATTGTTCGATTAGTAGAAAGTGTTCTTTCTTGCCTTTTCTCTGGTTTCAGAGAAAATTAGTTTTATTTTAGTATCATTTTTTAATCATTTCTGCTTCTTGAACGTCGAGATTTGATATGAATGTGTGAGTGTGTATTTCTCTTCCTTTTAGATTTTGATACTAATTATTTATTTTTTCTTTGTGTATAAAAGATTGATGGAAAATATTGTAAATAAGAAATAAAAACAAAAAATTTATGATTTCTCCATTGCATTCCACAACGCTACGCTGTTACGCGATTTAATTGTGATTTAAAATAATTTCAGATTTTTTTTTTTTTACTTTTATATTTTTATTTGTCTGCAGTAGTTTTCGTTCGAACGATTGTCAAATTTTGAATAAACTGAATTTTTTTAAATGCTTCATTTGTATTGGGTACCTACTCGATAGTCTTTTATTTTTCGTCCCTATAATTGATCAGCTGAAATATCAAAGTGCTAAACTTGTAGGATATTTGGATGGATTGTTCTCTCACAACCGAACCTATTTCTTTTCAAAAAGCTAATACTTAGCATCTTTCAGAAACAGTTTCGAGAAAAAAGCAGTTAAGGACTTCACTTCCATGAAGACCTAATATTACACTTTTTCCGTTTTGAGAAAAATTTAGAAAACTATAAACTTTGCATTTGATAATAAAATTTCATACATTTTAGAACTATTATAAATAGTCGAAGATTTTTCTTTGGAAAAAACAATTTAATTTAAAAATACAAAATTATCAACGTAAATATCACTGAGGTTATTCCAATGGCGAACTTTTTATGGAATGACAAATTGACGGTTTAAAAATTTTTTAAAAATTGTTAAGTAGGTACGATAAAATATATAAGTATACTGGACTAAAAATCACATTTTGTATAAGGGTATGAAAACTGAAGGAAAAGTTGACAAAATTTTTAAAAATCAGTGTTTGGCATGGTAACCCATGACATAATGTTTTTATTAGAATTCAGTCGGCCCCAAATCCAGTGTGCTCAGCAGGACGATCGATGCGATACAAAACTTTACCTGGAGAAAAATACGCCAAGTATTCAACATCATCGGGGGTGGTGTCGTAGTGGTAATGGCCCCCTTCAGTTTGGCTAAAACCATGAAAATGCTGCACTCGAAGTGCGAGTCCCTGTAAAATAAATATAAAGAATTAATAAAATTGTGAATTCTGAAAGAAATTTTATCAATAGTACTAAGAAAATCTAATATCAAGGATTTAAAAAATATTTTTATCTATCTTTTACAATCGTATTATTCATCTCTCATAGATTTCTTGTATAATGTTAGTAATGTTAGTAGAGAAATTTACTAACTGGATCTTTAGTGACAAATGTCCCAACAACACTCAAAGGTGCCAGCATCTCGTAAAATTGCAACCATTTGTTCAATTCCTCATCAGTATTTAGTGGAGTAGAGGAGAAATCTGGCATCACATGGAATTTTGCTTTGCCTTTAGCAATAACAAATACACCACCAAATCCTGCAGAAATAAAACTAATTATAATAAATGAATAGTATAAATTAAAAATGCAGTATAGCCAATGAATAAAAAATAGTAGGCACTAAAATAAATAAAAACCTAAATTTACCAAACACTTTATCAGGAAATGCAGTTAAAATAGCTTCTCTGACGGTACTGATAAAATCTAATTTCCCAGTTCGTTTTTTACAATGTACTTTAATAACCTGAAAATTTGCAATTTGATAGCATAATTTAATTAGAAAACCCAATAGGAATGGGCAGAGATTCTTATGGCCAGCCCCAGCCAATTTTTAATTTTACTTTAACCATTTGATTTATTACCTTCCCAGATTCACCTCGACTGGTGTAAGCATTGAGTAGTAAACAATATCGTGACTCCTCTGAAGGTGTTATAATAAGTTTCACTTTTCCATCGTCTGTTTTTGCAAGTCTCGATAACGGAGTGATTACTTTTTTAGCATCGACAATAGCATTCACGATATACTACGGAAACAATATAGCAATATTAATTAAAATAATTTTTATTTAATATTGGAAAACCAAAATATTATGTCATTTACTTCACAATTAGATTGTACGAATGGCCATGGACCAGCACCAGCTGCAATAACGAACGATTTATCATCGCCAACTACTTTTGGAAAATCTCGTAAATCGTAAATTTTATCACGCTGTACAAGTGGTAGCAAAAATGCAGGTCCTCCGACTTCTATAACAGATTCGTTTCCTCCAAAACCTAGAAATCAAGTAAAATCTTGTGAAATATTTTAATAACTTGAAAATAAATACTACATATTCTCTGACCTTATCAATTAATGATTGTCAAGTATTTCCATAAAAACAATGAAGATAGATAGTAATGGCGTTAAAACTATAAAAGACTTTCTGAGAGCCCCAGATCTCCTATCGGATAATGAAAACCTGTAGTAAAAAAAGTCAGTTTTGACTGACTTACAATCACTGTACAATTCAAAGACTCAGAATCTAAAGTCTTCAACATTTGCTTAAAATAAAATTTCTAAGGATTTCTATGGATTCTGATATAAGAAATTCATTCATTTTTCAGTGCACGAAGAAAAAATTCTGAATGGACGAATTTTAGCATATCAAAATGCCATCAAGACTAGCTTCATTCGCCTAAAGTTACATAGTTGAGCTTGTTTTTTCATCTGTGATGTCCTATCAGATATATTATGTAGCCTACTCGTATACCTATGCTGTTTATTAGATAGGTAATTCATTCCAAGAATCTTTTTGAAAAACTTCATCTCACCTTTAGCAGCCAAATGAAACGGAGCTTGGGTCAAATCTGGACAATCGACAACTTCTGCACACACTTCTTTAAAGTTATCGCATAATTTGGAATTGAGAACTGAAAGAACAGAAATAAAATTATGACAAATTAAAGAAATTCATCTCCTGCAAATGAAAAATTTAGTGAAACATTTGGTAACGAAAAAAATTTTCATATTTGTAAGTAGGAAAAAAATTGACTTTCAGGACTGTAATGAGTTAATAACCTACTTTAGAGCCAAAATACCTGAAATTCCGAGAAAATGAGCCAAAATACCGGAAAATCGGCGGAAAAGGGCAAAAATACCCAAATATTCGAGAAAAAGAGTCAAAGCAATGTTTTTCTTGAGTTTTTGGGTCTTTTTGCTCTTTTTTTCGGATTCTTAGGTATTTTGGTTGTATTTCTCAAATATTTGGGTATTTCAGCCCTTTTGTGTATTTTTTAATAGTTTTATACACTAATTTTCAATTGTCATAGAATTTGATAATTACACATAAAAATAGTGCTATTTTTTCGCAGCTCAATAATGTCTTTTAAAATACTATTTCAAGAATATTGATTTCTTAAATTATTTTACTTTAATCGTCATGGGAGATCATTAGAAATAATTTTAAAATTAATTATATTAATATTTAGTAGTTTCACAGAGCCTCGTGTTTTCAATTTTATCAAATTTACCTAACTACTATTCGATTAGAAATTTTATCAAGAATAATATAGTTCGTAAAGAATAACAGAGTCTGAGCTTTGACGTGCATTTTTTTTTATTCGAAAAATTAATTTTATACATTTTTAAACTTCAAGTGACTATAAATATACACTCGGAGGAAACATATTAAAAATTATTATGCGGTATACTAACTTTGGGACAATCAAGGTTTTATGTGAAAAATTAATTATATATGTGAAGCACACTTATTTTAAACATATTCTAATTTTCAATATTTTGTATCAATTCATAATATTTTTTACTAATATTGTTAATAAAATATTAATTCTTAAGTTTGTATTCAGATATTAAAACTATTCAATTATACAGTTTTTCTCAATATAGCTAGGATGATGGCAAATCTATTAATGATCAATCAAACATCAAATTCTGTGCTAGTAGGAGTTCTATAGCTGCCTAAATCATATTTTTGTCACGACTTAACCTTCACCCGAAGAATCCTCTTCCCTTTCACGGGTATCCGTTCGCCTTCGTCGTTTAAAATGATAAGAAAATTAGGCTAACGTTAGACTTTGAAACCTTATTACCAGAATTTCGATGAAAACAATTATTTTACATAATATTTATACCAACAAATAACTCATCTGCTGTATCTGCAGTTTGCATCTAGTATTTATATTCAATCGTTAATGAGATTTAAAATACGAAATCAATTTTATTCACAGCCTGAATAATTGACTTTCTGATTTTCGTCTATTTTATTATTCAACGCCATTCGAGAAATTATCAATAATTGGCCAAAGTTATGAATTAATCTTACCTTTGGCAACTTCTTCTAAATTTGGTGTATCCAAAGTTTTCTTCTCAACGGATAATTTTGTGATGTCTAACGGAACTGTTGCCATTATTAAAGCGAATTCGAAACTAACTGATAAAACCTTGCTCGACTCGCTGAACGAAACGACCGAATGAGAGAACTAATTCTCTGATATCGTGAAATAACCAGAATATTTTTTCCTTCTTTCTTTCACAAGTACAAAATTTCATTCCATTTCATTTTTTCGTAACCTCATACAGATAAAAAAACAATTAAAAATTTCGCTAGAAGTTCATGTAGGAACATATGCAGTGCACACGACACGATTTTACTCGTATGTTTATGTGTGGTTTACCTACCAGTGCTCCACATTAATGCTTTCTAAATTCCATTCATTAGGTTACATTGAGCAACTAGCAGCGATCGATGAAGTATAATGCCATAATAATAATAATACGTTGTGTAAAAATCTATGTAAAAATGCTACCTATCAAAGCAAAAATCGGGTTTTCACTAGACTTGTAAAGAGTTTAAAATTGTGTAAAAAATTACACGTCAGTAAAATGTTTTTTAAAGCGTGTAATGTTTTTTACATTTTTCAACTTGATTGACATTTTTATTTAATGCTTTGTTTGCGAATCCCTATTTGGCTCTGATGTGTGATTTTTAACTCATGTTAGTTACAATGAAAATAATTTGGTTTTTGTCACTTCAAAATTAACGCTAAGTAGATTGTACAAACTAATGAAAAGAAATGAGAAAACAATTAAAAAAATAAATGAAATAAAATAAAAATAAATGTTGGAACATATCTGAAATAATATAATAAAAAAAAGAGGCCAACTTTTGCCTAGTTCTGCAAACTTATGCCAAATTTAGCGAATTTTTGCCAAGTTTTGTCAACTTTTACCAACTTATGAACAATTTTACAAACATTTGTAGTGCAGTTACACATTCTTCCTACAGAGCACGAATTTCTGCCTCGCATTCCCAATAATGAAAAAATTCAGAACCATTATTATAAGAACAAAAATAAAAAACTTTCATTCTCTGTAGAATTCAAGATGAAATAATGTCAGAAAATATTTATGTATAGCCCCGGCCGTCACCTTAAAGGACCATATATTAAAGATTCCTAGTTCTCTAATGTTATATAATATTTTATGAGTCACATACCAAATTTTCCACCAGCTTACATACTCGAACTTTGGCTAAATTGGGACATCTAGACGACAATTGAGACATCTGAACGAAAATTGAGACATATGGCCGAAAAATGAGACATCCAGCCGAAAAATGAGACATCCAGCCGAAAATTGAGACAACTGGCCGAAAAATGAGACATCCAGCCGAAAAATGAGACATCCAGCCGAAAATTGAGACATCCAGCCGAAAATTGAGACATCCAGCCGAAAAATGAGACATCCAGCCGAAAATTGAGACAACTGGCCAAAAAATGAGACATCCAGCCGAAAATTGAGACAACTAGACGAAAATTGAGACATCCAGCGTAAAATTGAGAATACTGGCCGAAAAATGAGACATCCAGCCGAAAAATGAGACATCCAGCCGAAAATTGAGACATCCAGCCGAAAATTGAGACATCCAGCCGAAAAATGAGACATCCAGCCGAAAATTGAGACAACCAGCCGAAAAATGAGACATCCAGCCGAAAAATGAGACATCCAGCCGAAAATTGAGACATCCAGCCGAAAATTGAGACATCCAGCCGAAAATTGAGACATCCAGCCGAAAAATGAGACATCCAGCCGAAAAATGAGACATCCAGCCGAAAATTGAGACATCCAGCCGAAAATTGAGACATCCAGCCGAAAAATGAGACATCCAGCCGAAAAATGAGACAACCAGCCGAAAAATGAGACATCCAGCCGAAAAATGAGACATCCAGCCGAAAATTGAGACAACCAGCCGAAAAATGAGACATCCAGCCGAAAATTGAGACAACCAGCCGAAAAATGAGACATCCAGCCGAAAAATGAGACAACCAGCCGAAAAATGAGACATCCAGCCGAAAAATGAGACAACCAGCCGAAAAATGAGACATCCAGCCGAAAAATGAGACATCCAGCCGAAAATTGAGACATCCAGCCGAAAAATGAGACATCCAGCCGAAAAATGAGACATCCAGCCGAAAATTGAGACAACCAGCCGAAAAATGAGACATCCAGCCGAAAAATGAGACATCCAGCCGAAAATTGAGACATCCAGCCGAAAATTGAGACATCCAGCCGAAAATTGAGACATCCAGCCGAAAAATGAGACAACCAGCCGAAAAATGAGACATCCAGCCGAAAAATGAGACAACCAGCCGAAAAATGAGACATCCAGCCGAAAAATGAGACAACCAGCCGAAAAATGAGACATCCAGCCGAAAAATGAGACATCCAGCCGAAAAATGAGACATCCAGCCGAAAAATGAGACATCCAGCCGAAAAATGAGACATCCAGCCGAAAAATGAGACATCCAGCCGAAAAATGAGACATCCAGCCGAAAATTGAGACAACCAGCCGAAAAATGAGACATCCAGCCGAAAAATGAGACAACCAGCCGAAAAATGAGACATCCAGCCGAAAAATGAGACATCCAGCCGAAAATTGAGACAACCAGCCGAAAAATGAGACATCCAGCCGAAAAATGAGACATCCAGCCGAAAATTGAGACAACCAGCCGAAAAATGAGACATCCAGCCGAAAAATGAGACAACCAGCCGAAAAATGAGACATCCAGCCGAAAAATGAGACATCCAGCCGAAAAATGAGACATCCAGCCGAAAAATGAGACATCCAGCCGAAAAATGAGTAAACTTTTAAGATATTTGGATGGATTGTTTTCTCACAACTGAACCTATTTCTTTTCAAAAAGTAAATAGTACCTATCTTTCAAAAACAGTTTCGAGAAAAAAGCAATTAAGGACTTCACTTCCATGAAGACCTAATATTGCACTTTTCCCGTTATGAGAAAAATGTAGAAAACTATAAACTTTGCATTTGATAATAAAATTTCATACATTTTAGAACTAAGTAGGTATAATAAATAGTCGAAGACTTTTCTTCGGAGAAAACAATTTAATTTAAAAATACAAAATTATCAACGTAAATATCACTAAGGTTATTCCAGTGGCGAACTTTTTATGGAGTGACAAATTGACGGTTTAAAAATTCTTTAAAATTTGAGAAGTACGATAAAACAAAAAATCACATATGAAAACTGAAGGAAAAGTTGACAAAATTTTTAAAAATCAGTGTTCGGCATGGTAACCCATGACATAATGTTTTTATTAGAATTCAGTCGGCCCCAAATCCAATGTGCTCAGCAGGACGATCGATGCGATACAAAACTTTACCTGGAGAAAAATACGCCAAGTATTCAACATCATCGGGGGTGGTGTCGTAGTGGTAATGGCCCCCTTCAGTTTGGCTAAAACCATGAAAATGCTGCACTCGAAGTCCGAGTCCCTGTAAAATAAATATAAAGAATCAATAAAATGGTGAATTCTGAAATAAATTTTATCAATAGTACTAAGAAAATCTAATATGAAGGATTTAAAAAATATTTTTATCTATCTTTTACAATCGTATTATTCATCTCTCATAGATTATAAAATTAGTTGGGCTAGTAGGATATTTACTCATTACTTTTAAGATGCATCGATTGGATTTTTTTTTCAATGGTCCGATTTAAAATTAAAACCGCTGCATCGCAACGAAAACCTGCTGAAAATATAAAATAACGCTGAAATTTCAGACTGTACGGATCGGGCTGAAATTTGGATGGTAGATTACTTAGGAAAGATGGAGCACATATTGCTATATGTGGAGGAAATTCAAAAATATTCCAATTTCAATGATTTCTTATATAATGTTAGTAATGTTAGGAGAGAAATTTACTAACTGGATCTTTAGTGACAAATGTCCCAACAACACTCAAAGGTGCCAGCATCTCGTAAAACTGCAACCAATTGTTCAATTCCTCATCAGTATTTAGTGGAGTAGAGGAGAAATCTTGCATCACATGGAATTTTGCTTTGCCTTTAGCAATAACAAATACACCACCAAATCCTGCAGAAATAAAACTAATTATAATAAATGAATAGTACAAATTAAAAATGCAGTATAGCCAATGAATAAAATATAGTTGGCACTAAAATAAATAAAAGTCTAAATTTACCAAAGACTTTATCAGGAAATGCAGCTAAAATAGCTTCTCTGATGGTACTGATAAAATCTAATTTCCCAGTTCGTTTTTTGCAATGTACTTTAATAACCTGAAAATTTGCAATTTGATAGCATAATTTAATTAGAAAACCCAATAGGAATGGGCAGAGATTCTTATGGCCAGCCCCAGCCAATTTTTAATTTTACTTTAATCCTTTGATTTATTACCTTTCCAGATTCACCTCGACTGGTGTAAGCATTGAGTAGTAAACAATATCGCGACTCCTCTGAAGGTGTTATAATAAGTTTCACTTTTCCAGCGTCTGTTTTTATAATTCTCGATAACGGAGTGATAACTTTTTTAGCATCGACAATAACATTCACGATATACTACGGAAACAATATAGCAATATTAATTAAAATAATTTTTTTTTAATTTTGGAAAACCAAAATATTGTGTCATTTACTTCACAACAAGTTTTTACAAATGGCCATGGACCAGCACCAGCTGCAATAACGAACGATTTATCATCGCCGACTACTTTTGGAAAATCTCGTAAATCGTAAATTTTGTCACGCTGTGCAAGTGGTTGTACAAATGCATGTCCTCCGACTTCTATAATAGATTCGTTTCCTCCAAAACCTAGAAATCAAGTACAATCTTGTGAAAAAATTTTATCAAAATGCCATCAAGACTAGCTTCATTCGCCTAAAGTTACATAGTTGAGCTTGTTTTTTCATCTGTGATGTCCTATCAGATGTATTATGTAGCCTACTCGTATACCTATGCTGTTTATTAGATAGGTAATTCATTCCAAGAATCTTTTTGAAAAACTTCATCTCACCTTTAGCAGCCAAATGAAACGGAGCTTGGGTCAAATCTGGACAATCGACAACTTCTGCACACACTTCTTTAAAGTTATCGCATAATTTGGAATTGAGAACTGAAAGAACAGAAATAAAATTATGACAAATTAAAGAAATTCATCTCCTGCAAATGAAAAATTTAGTGAAACATTTGGTAACGAAAATAATTTTCTTATTGTTGAAAAAAATAAAAAATATTTGTAAGAAGGAAAAAATTGACTTTTAGGACTATAATAAGTTAATTACCTTCTTTAGAGCCAAAATACCTGAAATTCCGAGAAAATGAGCCAAAATACCTGAAAATCGGCGGAAAAAGGGCAAAAATATCCAAATATTTGAGAAAGAGCCAAAATACCGAAAAATTTGAGAAAATGAGCCGAAATACCTGAAATCGACGGAAAAAGGGCAAAAATACCCAAATATTCGAGAATAAGAGCCAAAATACCGGTAGATTTGAGCAAAAGAGCCAAAACACTGTTTTCTCATGGGTTTTTGGGTCTTCTTGCTTTTTTTTTTTTCGGATTTTTAGGTATTTTGGTAGTATTTCTCGAATATTTGGGTATTTCAGCCCTTTTTCTTAAATATTTTGGCATTTTTGTTCTTTTTCTCGTAACTTCAGGTATTTTGGCTCATTTCCGCGAATTTGCAGTTATTTTGGCTTTTTTTCGTGCATGTTTATGTATTTCGGCTTTTTTCTCGGATTTGAAGGTATTTTGGCTCATTTTCTCAGAATTTCAGGCATTTTGGCTCATTTTTTCGAATTTAGAGAAATTATCAACTATTGACCAAAGTTATGAATTAATCTCACCTTTGGCAACTTCTTCTAAATTTGGTGTATCCAAAGTTTTCTTCTCAACGGATAATTTTGTGATGTCTAACGGATCTGTTGCCATTATTGAAGCGAATTCGAAACTAAGTCTAAGTGATAAAACCTTGCTCGACTCGTTGAACGAAACAACCGAATGAGAGAACTAATTCTCTGATCGTGAAATAACCAGAATATTTTTCCCTTCTTTCTTTCACAAGTACAAAATTTCATTCCATTTTATTTTTTTGTAACCTCATACAGATAAAAAACCATTAAAAATTTTGCTAGAACTTCATGTAGGAACATTCGTATGTTTATCTGTGGTTTACCTACCAGTGCTCCACATCAGAGGCCTGCATGGGTACCCATTTTTCAAGTACACCCATACCTGCAGGCACAAAAAAAAACAAGTAACTTGTTACTTGCAGGTACCCAAACTTCAACAGGTACAGGTTATTTAGGGTTTGGGTGTATTTGGGTATTGGGTGTTACTAAAAAAAACAGGTACTAGAATTTTAGCAGATATGGGTAACTTTGGGTAGGGGAGATTAATAAAAAAACAAGTACCTGAATTTTAACACTTATAGTTACTTTAGGGTATGGGTGTTTTTGGGTAGGGGAGGTTAATAAAAAAACCCAAAATCTTTTTTAAAGCGTGTAATGTTTTTTACATACTTCAACTTGATTGACATTTTTATTTAATGCTTTGTTTGCGAACCCCTATTTGGCTCTGATGTGTACTTTTTAACTCATGTTAGTTACAATGAAAATAATTTGATTTTTGTCACCTCAAAATTAACACTAAGTAGATTGTACAAACTAATGAAAAGAGATGAGAAAATATTAAAAAGAATAAATGAAATAAAATTAAAATAAATGTTGGCACATAACTGAAATAAAATAATAAAAAAAAGAGGCCAACTTTTGCCTAGTTCTGCCAACTTATGCCAAGTTTAGCAAATTTTTGCCAAGTTTTGTCAACTTTTACCAACTTTTGAACAATTTTACAAACTTTTGTAGTGCAGTTACACATTCTTCCTACAGAGCACGAATTTCTGCCTCGCATTCCCAATAATGAAAAAATTCAGAACCAATATTATAAAAACGAAAATAAAAAACTTTCATTCTCTGTAGAATTCAAGATAAAATAATGTCAGAAAATATTTATGTATACCCCCGGCCGTCTCCTTAAAGGACCGTATATTCAAGATCCTTAGTTCTCTAATGTTAAATACAAAATTGTATGAGACACATACCAAATTTATCCCCAGCCTACATACTCGAAACTTTGGCTAAATTGGGACATCTAGACGAAAATTGAGACATCTGAACGAAAATAGAGATACTAGTAACAAGACGAAAGATGGGACAACTAAACGAAAATTGGGACATCTGGACGAAAATTGAGAATGCTGGACGAAAAATGAGACAACTAGACGAAAAATGAGACAACTAGACGAAAAATGAGACAACTAGACGAAAAATGAGACAACTAGACGAAAATTAGGACATCTAGACGAAAATTGGGACAGCTGAACGAAAAATGAGACAGCTGGACGGAAAATGAGACAACTGAACGAAAATTGAGACATTTGGGCGAAAATTGACTTATGAATTTAGTTCACGTGTACCTAAATGTCCTCGATTTTTGAGAATTTGTATCGAAAATGTTTAGGTACGTGGGGACTATATTCAAAAATATTTGAAAATGGAATACGTGTAGGTAGCACGTAAACTAAATTCGCAATTTCTCAAAAATCGAGAACGTGTAGGTGCACGCAGTGGCGCACACGTATTTTGAAATAGGTTCTGCAAGATCACTTGTGGGGCCCTTTTCTGCAAAATGACCCCCTCATAATTATGTTCACGTCGATGTTTTTCAACATATTTTGTAGTAAAGGGCGGTCAAAATTCCCATCTAATGGGGCCCCTAAATTGTGAGTCCCGGTGCGACCGCACCACTTAAACCCCGAGGTGAGAGCCACTGACAAGAATGAAAAACAAAAGGGTACCATTTATCAACAAGACAAAAATAGGTCAAAATCGGAAATTAAAGTTTTCAACAGACCAGGAATTTTTTTACACTGCAATTTAAAAATTTCACAAGCTGAAAAAAAATCAAACAGGAAAAAAAATTTTTTTACATGATGAGAATGTTTTGCACGTCAAAAAAAAACTTGAATGACAAATAAAATAATGAATGGGAAATTAATTTATGAAACCGGCTATTCTTTCACGTCAAAAGGTACACTCACGTCAAAGTTCACATATAAAAAATATTTAGTCACAATAAAAAATAATTGATTGATCAATAATGCTCGTTTTGCTTTTGTGGGATGTCCTTGTTTGCGTTTTTGGCCCAATGGGACAGTTTTGGCTCTGGAGGGTGGAGCAATTAACTTCAGGCAAATTAGCATACCCAAAGTGTGCTTGCAGCTAGCATTTTTCAGGAAATATGGGCAAGTACAGTGGGAGTCTTTTATGTCATTTTTGTTGATGGCGATGGTCCACAAGCCATAGTTATATTTTTGAAAATCATCAAATGTTTCCCACTCTCCTTCCTTTGCTAAGAATGTGGAAAGCAGTTTTTCAGTCATTGGGTATGTCATGGTTGATGAAGTTGTGAAAAACTGTGTACAACCCTCAAATTTTCATATCCATCGGACACAAAAATTAAAGTTTTAAATAATCTGTCAATTAATTTTTTTCCTGTTCCCCCTTGAATATTTTTCCCGTTATTTTAACCCAAATAGTCGTGCAAGAGAAATCAGTTAAATAAAATAAATTTGCCGTGCGTTAAGATTATTTTTCCAATAAAATTTACCGTTCAAAACTATTATTTTCGTCGTGCCATTAAAGATTCCCCAAAACATAATATCGAAAGAAGGAAAAATAAAATGACAGCATTAATACCGAATAAGAATTTATTTGAACAACAATATAACACTCATCGCATTATCAAAACAAACAATGCAGGCACAATAAAATAAAATTGGTTAAGTGAAAATTATACATATCGCTGTTTATAACAGTGTATGTATTTTTAATGTGGTATAATAGCTTCTGGTACGGGTGAAGTCAATCAGAAAAAAACAAAAAAGAAAAAAAGGAAGAAATGAAACAAATTAGAAATATATGAGTAGGTAGGTATAAGTACCTACATTAATCAATACATCTAAAAGAATTAGGAGGAACGTTAATCAGCTAATCCATTCATCGAAACGATAAAATTTTTTAGCCACTTACAAACAATTGGTTCATTTTCTTCACTAGCATTACACATACGAAAAATTCTGTATAAAATGGAAAATTTTAAAAATGTTGTACGGTGTTTGGGTTTGAAATTACGATTTTTTGCAAATCGCATCACTGGTCGAAGACGTCTTTGGATGCTGGCACTGGCAGCATGAAAAACTAGAAGATAAAGATCTGGAAGTGTGTTCTTTTAACGAAGACGATGACGTGCCTGGTACAGTGGCCTTTGAACAAATAAGATTTTTCATCCTTAAAATCCTTTTAAATCTATTAATAAGATTTTAGCAAATAAGCAGAGACCTAGAGAACTTGACACACTGCGAAAATTTTCATTAAAAATCATTTTTATAGCAACTATGAGTGGATTTACTGGAGGAGGCATAGTCAGAAGTAAAATTTCCCTCAGCCACAGAGAGAATTCATATTCTTGATGGGGAAGAGGAAAGATGTGAGAACATATTTTCTGTCAATAAAACTGCTCCCCTTAGAGAAGACAGAAAAAATCTTAAATAATTGCCTTAAAAAGAAGCAGAAATCTCATGAATTTGCTGCGCATAATAAACTCGGAAGATCCGAATATCGGCTTTGTTAAGACACCAAAGCAAAATTTGAAACATACAAAAAGCTTAGCTGTGGCACACTGAAATTCAGACAAGCAAAAAAAAGTATGTTGAACCAAAAATTATATTTTTCGACCTCATAGCTGTTGATTTAGGATTTTCAAATTGTTTCTTATTTCCTCCACCAGGAAATTTTTGGACAGGATTGTCCAAAATTTCTTATAAGCTTTCGACTTATGCAATGTTGGGTAAATTTATATGTTAATAACAAAAGATAACAGCAATTATCCATATTATACTAGAAAATTGAAATAGATCAACTAATTTTTGTTAATTTGTGGTAATTCATGCGATTAATAGCCCCCCAAAAAAAGATGATGAAAATGTTTTAACGAGCATGTGTTATGAAAATTCCTTTTTAGGAGAACTTACTTGTCTCTTCTTCACTTTTTCTGGCTTTTTACTCTTTTGTGATGAGGTTGGCTGAGTGAACTCTGATCTTTCTTCATCCAACTCTTTACATTCTGATTTACCTTAGAATTCAAATAAAAGCAGGTGCTATAAGTAACAGCCCAAAAAAATATTATAAAGGCTCATTTATTGGGAAGGAGGTGGGAAAATCTAAATGCATTGGGATGTTGAATTCGTTTCGCCCATTGATGAAATTTGTATACAAATTTTGAAATAATTGTTAAACTCTTTGTACATAGTATTACTTTCCTGAAAGCAATTTTTTTTTCAATTCGAACTATGAGTATGACTGCTGTAGTTGGTGAATTCGACTTCTCTTTCAAAAGTTTAATTCTGTACAAGGCATCTGATTACAGAATCGTTGAAAAGCACATGGTATGTTTGACTGTTTTTTATTTATATTGAAAAATAACAGGTGAATATTTATGAACTCACTTCTAGGTTGTAAGCCCAATCTTTTTTTCATCCGCTCGCTTTTGCTGTGCTCGTATTCGTGAACTGAGGACGGATATGAACATTGTCCTAGAGCAAAATATAGTTACAATCGAGTGCGGCTCAAAAATATATATTATTTTAAAATTGAATGTTAAAACAGAGGATATGATGAATGGAATGATAAAAAAATCGATGTCAGAGTATACAAACATGAAGATTTGGAATAAAAAAAGAAAAAAATAAACTTGAGGGAAGTGTCTAGAAAGAAGGCCTTAGGATGCAGGGAGATGAAAAATCAGTTTAGAGACAGATATTGGTGAGTTTTGAGATCAGCATCAATATCTAGCATTTCGCAACCCACTACTCTTCTTAATAAAATTCTCTTTAATTCAGATTATTTTATTTTTATTTTATTTTATTTTACAGTCTTAGAGTCGTTGTACAAAAAATCGATAACTTTTGTGTTTTTTGTCGTAATACAGATTATAGTATAGACTAATTAAAATTTCAAGTTTTTTCAAAAAGAAAATTTCAATCAGCATTAATCTGACCAGTTTTGAAGACAGAGAGCTGCAGTTTGCAGTAATGTAATTGAATTTTCTATTAAAATAGCTTGAACCAGTGTTTCGGACCCTCCAAAACCGTGAAGCCCATTTTTTTATGTAGCCCAAATGAATTCTGCTCGAATTGGGGGAATTAATATAATAATTTAATGCTACGTATGACGAAGGTAAGATTTGCTTTAAATGACCTGATATTTCATAAAATTCCTATAATTTGCCAATAACATACATATATGTCACGTATGCTGTAAGTATATTCCTCACGTCATACTTTCAGTTAAGGCCTTTGTTGTAAATTAGACTGAATCTAATTAGCATTCGAGCAATAATCGCGTGAATCAGGTGAAAAATTATGATAAAAACCAACCACACCTACCTTTCTTATAACCCCCAGGGAAAAACGGTGGTCTCGCCCCAGGGGAAACGGATGATATCCAACAATAAATGATGAAATCGTACCAACACAGTATTGAAAAATGCACTAGATATTATACGTCTACGCTTATTAAAATCATCGCACTATACAAATTCAAGCGTTTAATTCCATCGGTAAGAAAAATGTAGAAAAAATTAAAACACACGCGATCACATAGCCGTCGATAAATTCGAAGACTAAATGGGGTGGCCTGAAAAACTACCCCATCAGTATTTTCCATTTAGTTTGGATTTTGCGCCGAATTTAGACTTTACCTCTTCTCCTTCTACCAGAACATCATTTCCTCTAGCTATACACGCAGCCAACCACCCCTTTCATCCCTTGTGCTAAACACACCCCACCTTTGAGATGAGTACAGTGAAAAACAATTTCACAATGACCAACGATGCAAAGAAATAGAAATGTGTTTTTTTTTTCCTTCGCAGCTATTTTTCTTATTTTTAGCATCGACCTTTTTTTTCTCGAGTTTTTGGTTTTTCATGGGTAACAAAGAAGAATGGCGTTCGAGGAAAAGAATTAATTTTTATGACACGCCGACTGGTAACAAGGGGGTGAGAAATGGCCAACGATGGCGATCCGAATAATAGTACCATTATTAAAAACGTTGCGTAAATTTTACTAAGAAAATTCGACGCATTTTTCATAAAATGAAGATGTTACTCTTTTTTTTTTATAACCTGAAAACTTCGTATTTTAGATACGATATTAAGAACATGGATATTTTTACGTAGGATGGTGGTTTCTTTGTCTCGAAATTTGGTAATGTGATGGAAAATAAAGTGGAAGAAGTAAATTAGACGAGACATCGAATCGATTAAATTATGCACCAGCATTAAGGAAAATCCCATTTAGTTCAAGTAGATATTACCCTTCAAAAGGCATTTAACAACAAAATACGAATTTTTTTTTTAATAATATTCTGTTCATTTCATCCAATATTCTTGACATTTTATTTCCATAATTTGAATTTTTTCATTTTCCAATTGTTAAACTATTGGTAAATTATGTAAATATTATAGCCCCTCACTTTACATCATTTTTTCTTCTAGCAAATGCCTTGATTACCGTTTTGTCCTTGAAACCAAGAAGCTCTCATGAGCTATATAAGCCATCAACTCAACTTTTATCAGTTTAGTTTTATATACTTTTTCACTGTACGGAGTACCAAGTGCCATAAAAATTATCAGATTATTACAGCCATAAAGTTATTGAACAATTGAAAAACAAAAAAAAAAGAAGAAAAAACACTTCATTTTAATGACTGAACAACGAAGAAGTTTATTATAAGTAGGTACGCATACTTACTATACTTGATAGATAATTGTTATTTATAAACATGAATAATAGTTACAGCTGCTTTCTTCCATTAGTGAAAATATAATACTTTTTATCTTCGTGTGTAAAAAATTTTAAGCCCCAAGTGGGTAATGTATATTATTTGGAAAATTTTAAATTTAAATAATTATAGGCTAGAAGAAGAGAAGTTAACATTAAAATTTCTTCAGCTTGCCTGCAAGAATTACAATTAAATCGGGTTCAAAAAAATACTAAAATGCAATAAAAAAGTATAATAATAAGTAATCAATCGAAAATTGACTTTTGAAAACTAAACATCACGTTATACATTCAAAAAACAATACTTCGTAAATTTTAGAAACATTTGAAGTTGTAAATGTGTTTATGAACAACAATGAGGAAAACTTCGAAAGGGTCTCAATAATTTTCCAGATTTTTCCCGAATATGTCCAAGATCATTTCCAATTTCCTTGTTCATTTGCACACGAATTCCAATTCAAAGCCATTTTGTGACTTTTCAATTGCTTCTCAGCATAATTCGAATTCCAAATTGGTGTGTATCGAATGATTAGCCTTTGTATTTTTGATTTTCAAAACTCAACCAATGACGCGAAATTTACACATGATCAAGTAGCAGAGCGAAAATTAAAAGCTGCTTCACTAGGATGAGCAAATTTATCAAGATCATTTGCAGAAGAGCTTTTATATTTTCAGTCATCATCGTCATAAACAATCTGTCGTTGTAAATGATAGAAAGAAAAAAAAATAAACACCTACGAAGTTGCAAAAAGGTAAAAACGTAGGAATGCGAAATGAAAAATAACGACAAATTCGTATCGCCAACATCTTCCCCTTCAAAAGTTTGAGCTCTTTTATTTTGAACTATACAAAATACACTTACGTGCACCATAAACCATGACTAACGAGAATAACGCCACTCGCATCAAGGCCATGCTAAAATGCTATTAATCAAGCAAATGATAGCTGAAAATTATTGTCAAAACAGCAGAAACACTTCCTTTGCGTGCTAACATTCAGTTCTAAATTCATTTCCACAATAGCTTAATCGATTTTCTTCCTTTTCTTTGCGATTAAGCCAACAATAAAAACATCAATTTGACAATAACAAATCCTAGACAAATTTTCGGCAATAAATTCATTTCTTGAGTCTTACAGGAAAATTGCGGATCTCATTATAAAATGTAAAACAATGTCTGAAAATAAATCAGAATAATGAATCATCAAGTGCTTTCTTAGATGATACCTTTTTATTGGAGCAATCTAATTTTACACAAGTGGTATTTATCCCTATTACTAAGAGTATATTAGCCATAATTTATTGCTGACCTTCGTAAATAGGCAGAAAAGAGAAGATGCCCTAAATTTTGTAAATTTTATGACTTGCTCCGGTGAATCGCTAGCAAAGTAATTTTTAACTGTCTTTTTTCTACACTTCAGACCATAAAGCGAGTTAATGGGCTGCTTTTTTTTAAGAACTTTGTACTTTTCATTCCTCAAGATGAGGACTAATTGTGATTAATTTTGGCTACCTCGACCTCAAAGGTATCATCCAGGTTTCTACGAAATTGTTTTATTATTTTTAAAGTAATTTTTATTGAACTTTTGTTGTTTTGTTCCATTGTTTATTACTTATTTCAAAAATTGATTAAAAAAATTTTCGGCCCATCTCTTTGTATTTTCGCAATAGACTCAAGACTCAGCTCCTATCTTACAGAATTTCTGGGTGAGCTACTGAACGCAACATTAAAGAAGTTCCCCACTCACAATAATAGAGCAATTATCTTCAATCTAAAAAATAAGTAGGTGCCGAGTATATTGTATTAAAATCACTCCATAATTATGATATAATAATTTTTTTTTCAATTTTAATGCCAATAGGTAACAATCAAAACTTTAGTATAACTATTCTTGAATTGATACTGAATATTTAAATTCATTGAAGAATAAAAATTTTTCACACGATGATACGAGATGAATTTAGATGAAATTATAAAACAATCGACAAAAAAAAATTGCTCAACTAATTTTAAAAATAATTGTATTAAATAAACATTATTATTATTATTATTAGCTCTGTTCGGACGCTACCAGGACTGGTAATTTTGGGCCAGTACTGGTCGAAATATGCCAGGAAGCTGTTCGGACGCTTTTCCTGGTAAACAATTAGTCTGTTCGGACGCTACCAGGAAGGTTACAGGAAACAGTTCCTGGTAAAAATTCGCCAGGAGTTTAAACGTCCTGGTAACGGACCAGGAAAAATTGTTTCACCTTAAATTCGTTTATCTTGAAAATTTTCATTACTTATCAGTGTGGGTATTTTGACTATTGTCAAAGGTTTTATGAATAAAATCAAAAAGTTGACTAATTTCGTTAATTAATAATCAAATATGCAAGAAAGTATTTTGTATTTATGGGAAACATTGAAGACGTTACTTTGTTCGATTTTTAGTATATTCTAGAAAAGAAGAGTAAGATATTTTTATTCTTCACAAATATTTGAAAAAAATTTTGCTTGGTTAATTTGGTAGAGAGTGTTGAATTTGCCAGGAAGCTGTTCGGACGCTTTCATTTTCCTGGCCTGTACTTGGGCCAGTTTACAGACCAGGAAAACTGTAATTACAGGTTTCCTTGTAGCGTCCGAACAGAGCTATTATTTAAAAAATTAAAAGACAGGCACACATAATCTCCAAACGAATAATGTTTATTTTTTCCAAGAATCGAATTCTACAAAGTTTCTCTTAGATGCCAACAAAATGATCGGAATAGACTTTAAAAATTTTCATAATGATTTAGATGTTCATTAACCAACACAAACTCGAATTAATTAATTTCCAGTCTGCTCAAAATACGAGGAATAAAGGTACAAATTGAGATGAAAAAGTGGTACTCAATGGGCTATGCTGGATAAACAATGCCACCATTAATGCTCATGAAAAGTAGAGAAAAAAGTTAATTTAGATTTTACAATCTTCGAGTTTCAGCCGGCCATTTTGTTTGTTACGTCAGTAAACATTTCATTAAAGTCGATGAGCAAAATAAGGGATGAAGAAAGAAAGTAAATAAAGGTTTCTCTTTCGGAATTAACGACAGCAAAATAAGACAGTTTAACGACTCTCGTCGCTGATTTGTAGTCCATTAATTTCAGTTTCCCTAACAAACCATCAATTTTCATTTAGTTGGAAAATTGATCGTAGTCGAGTTTTTCTCGACTGATTTACACATTCAGCACTCAGCAGTCAGCAAGAAGAAAAATAAGGCCAGTGTTTTTTCAGGTTCGCAATTTCGATAATGTTTTTTTTCGTTGACATCTTTTTCGATTCTCGAGTAATGCGAATTTTTGAATTTTTCTTAAGCAATTTATGGCATAATATAATCAAAGGTTGGCTGAGGTTTTGGTCATTTTAGTAGTTCAAGGTTCGTGCATTCACTCGACGTGCAACAGGATCCTCTGAAAAAATTATAGCAAAACCAGCTAAAATTAATATTTTTATAATCGAATTAGCTTTAACAGAGAGGGTCTTTGCGAATATTTCTTCATGAAATTTGGATCGTAGCGAAATCAAACCTTTCTTCACCGATGCTCGTTCGAACTATTTGTAAATCGCAAAATTGAACTGATGAACGGGAGTTTGAAATTCGAGAATCAAAGGCTTAACTCTGGGGGCTAATTTCAGTTCTGAAAGCGCATAACCTCCCGGTCACTACCTATGATAAAAATATACAAGGGAGAAGAGCCATAGCAGTTCAATTCTGAATTCCAGCAAACTCAGTTTTGTTTTTGTAAACCCTTTTGGTGATTTTTTCGACAAACTCCCACTACTACCAAGCGTATGAATCCAGTTTTGAAATGACGATTTTAATAAAATGCCACTAAATCGACAGAAGGGGAATATTTGAGAATATTATTACATATTCGTGGTGCATAAAGGTGAGTATTTTCAAAATGCACAGGCAATGCAGAGTGGAACGTGAAACTTCAACATTTCAAAATAAATAAAATTCTCCAGTTGGGGAGCAACGTTTTTACTATTTTACTGGATAAGGTTGCCTAGTTACTTTAGTCATCAACTCATTAATGCACCCTGAAATAGATTTTTTGTAGGAAATTCATTCGTTTCGTTCGTCGTACTGAGTGAGAAACAAGCATGGAGAAGGAAATATTGTCTATCTTGAAGCACTTTGGCTGGGATGAAAGTTTTCATATTCCAGTTGCAAATGAGAAAAATAAACTTCTAGAATGTCGGGTAAAAGACTTTATTTTAAAGAACTTGAAACGTTTTAAAATTTCAACCCAAAAGTCTATCATAATTAACCAAGTTGATTTGAATACAGGTTGAAGAAATCCTAAATAAAAAAACCCAAGCTACGTCCTTGCTGGCAGACTTAACTAATGACTGGAATGCGATACAAAATTACTACCACGATATTACGGAACAAAGATCTCAAAATGAGGCAAGTAGCTTGTGGTCTGAGGAGCCCGCAAAGAATATTACAAGTAAAACAAGTTATTGGTTTAGAGAATGATTTTTTCAAACATTTCTCCAAGTGTCCTCACAGTGGTTACATGAATTTCATATCTTTGAACTAGAGCTGCGTGATTTAATTTTTGGAATCGAGTACCCGATTCTGAGAAAAAGGGCCGATTTCAGGGAGTTTTTGATTTGAGGAATCGATTCCAAGAGCTGGGTATGGAATTGGGGTATAGAATTGACTTTTAGAATTAGGTATCTGTGGAGTCATTCTAATTTCTCAACAATATGAGCAACTATACGCATTCTTTGTTTTATTACACTATTTCAAGTCAGTTTGAAAAGTTTTCGTCTTTTTTTTCCAACTTTGATTCTACTTTCTCAGGGTTAGTTGCATTTTGGGACTTGTTATTTTTACTGTAAATTAAGTCTCGTGAACATCTGAAACTCAAAATAACGTAAGTTTTGAAAAAGTGAACTTATCCTCTTCTTACACACTACTATATTCAAATATATTGTTATTAAAAAACAGAAATGAGAGAATAATTATTGACCTTTGTAATCTGAGAGAAATTGAACGAGTATAAACGTCTTTTTTCTTTAATAAATTGATATGAGAATTTCATCACATTAGACAATTTTCTCCTTAAAAATTTTTTTAGGAAGATGGATTCATTTTTTCCTTCTGTTATTAACATTTTCCAATTGGAATCGATTCTATGAATGTGGATATTCGATATAGAGACCTATAAGCCAGACTTGATTCTAAAATTCAATTCTCAGAATTTAGTCTGAGAGTCGGTTACCTACATGAAACTCTATTGAGAAAACTTTTGATTCCAGTTAATAATATGAGAATCGGGTATACGGTTCTTTTTACAGCACTATCTTCAACCTACAGCCTTTTTATTCCAAAAGCTAAAAACCTACACAAGCAGTTACCCCAAACATATCTCTGAAGCTAACATTTTCAATTTGATAAAATAAGTACTGATTATTATAATTCTCTTCATACTCGTCAGTTAACTTCTTTCGTTTATTTTGTAGAAAATTATACTCGACTATAAGAAACAAATAGATGTAGAGCAAAAAATCAATGATGAACTTCAATATGAAAACAACCGACTATCAAGTGAATCAGAAGAATTAACCACAACGAGGAAAACACTAATAGAAGATAATAGATGCAAACAAGTATGAAATAAATTTTCCTGCAATGAAAACTTAAGATAACAAAAAATTGAATTCTTTCTTTTATTAACACATGTTTCTCGCAGACTCAACTAGAAAAGTTATGTTTACGAAGTAAGACTGTACGTGAAAATATAAATTGGTTTCAAGAAATTGAGAAATACTGGAATGAATGCGCCAGTAAAGAAAATAGAAATGTCAACATTTTAGAAGAATTCAATAGTGCCGATGATGTGGAATTTAAAGTAAGTTTGGCTCTAATGGGTGTGAAGGAGATTTTTCCTCTCTTTGTGTTCAACTATAAGCACGACTTAAACAATATGGGTAATTCTAAATTTTACTCGCTGTATTCAGAAATTGGAGCTAAAAAGAGTACAATTGGTATCCGAGGCGATGGAGTACGAGAACATTCTCAATAATAAACGTGATTCTGCAATAGCCATACAAAATGATTTGGAAAAAACTGCCAAAATGATCAACAACTTGCAAAAAGAAAGAAGCTGGTTACTGGATCAGTGGAAGAGTACTGGCCGAATACTTAAACTGAGAAGCGATGGCATCGACGAAATCATACGAGTATTCTAAAATTTCTAAAATACGTAAAAAATCAAAAAGTTAAGTGTTAGATAAAATGAAAAAACAGAAAAGTTCATCACTTTTTGAAGAATTTTTTTTTTTTACTCGAAATACTGAGAACAAACAGAATTGAAAAGTTTTTTTTATATGGTTGAACTTGACTTATTTTAGGAAATAAACATTCTCAAAGAGGTCACACGAAACGATGAAAGTAAGATGCTGGATTATAAAAAGTTTTACAAAGAACAAATTCGAAATAATATGGAATTAGACATGGAAGTCGGATGTATTTTGAGAAGTACCTACAAGCAGCATATACAACATGAGAAAACATCTCAAGAAGTGGAACACAAAATGGATGAAGTCAGTTGCTAAAAATATTTTCACTAACAATAATTTAGCTGATTTTTAATAAAATAATAATAAAATGAAAATGTGAAGGATTATTTGCTTTGGGTTATTCTTTTGAAAAAAAATTTATTTTTCAAACTATTGTTTTATTTCTCAGGAGTCTGCGAAGCGTCGAGAATTAATGGTGCTTGGACAAGCAGTGGATCAAAGTCGAATAAATAATGGTATAACTAGGAGGAAAATCAATAGCTTAAAAGAGAAAATTGAAGAATTGATGTCGAATAAGGAAAATCTGAAAAATAAATTCAACAGTGTGAAAGATCGCTCAATATCACTTTGTGATCGAATAAAGCAACTGGAAAATATTTTCACGGTAGGAAGCAAATTAATTATTCGTAATAATCATAATAATAATCATCTTTATTATTATAATTACGTGCCTTACTACCAACCACCCATTTTAGAGAGTGAAGCTTAGAAAATGTTATTTCCTATTTTAAAAAATCTATTCGAGCAGTACTTCGTACTATCTAAAATCCTCATCTAAGCTACGAAAGTGGTCCGAATTTCCATTTTATATTCATATTCTGTAGAAATTCTCAAAAATTTAATAACTATTTAAATGCCTTTCAACGATTTCTTCTTCTAAAGAATTAAAGATTATGCATGAGTAAGTAATTATAATAAAATTATCATAATTTTATTTCCATATGATTTTCCAATCACACAGAATCAAAGGAAAGAATACCATTTGTTTCTACAAGAAAAGCAGAAACTAACCTCATCTGTCAGAATGAATGAACACAAAATCAACCAGACAAAAGATCAACTGAAAATGGTCGATGACGAACTGAAACATCTCACCAACCTCTTTTTGAAATTGAAAAAAAATCTCAGACAACAACGAACCGAGAAAGAGAGAAAAAATGAAATACTTGCAGACATTGTAATTTTATATTTTATCCTCAGCCTCACGAAATACACACGTTTCTATTCGCAAAATCATTCGACAATTTGTTTTTCTTCTTTCCAGAAACAAAAAATTGGCAAAGTGAAAGCAGAAATCGATTTCATGAAAGGTGAAAAATGTTTTGAATTGAAAGGAGAAAAGGAAAAACGAATAACAGAATTATCGAGTGGGTTGGAAAATAAGAGGAAAGCTTTGGACTCGGTTCTCCGTGACGTGAATTTATGCAATGTAAGTGTAATTCTAATTTTATGAGAAAAATATTAGCTCTGATAATTTTTATAAGATCCAAATAAATTTTTTGGTCAATAGTTGGCCTGATCAAGTCCAAAAAAATTATCAAACGTTCTTCTAATTCGATACGAATTTTCAAATCAATAAAAAATTTATTGTAATCTAATGAACACTTTTTACGTTCAAATGATGTTTTGTCATCTTCTGATGCTAAATCACAGCTAAAAAAATTCAATTTTCATTTGACCCGGCGGCTGTATTATAGTCGAATAAAAAATATAAGCTGTAAAAAAATAAGAGGGTAGCAACGTCAAAATGTAATAAAAATTTGTTTCCATGTAGAGTGAAGTAAAGAAGCTGAACAGAGAAATTAATTTACTCTCAGAATTAGCAGATGCATTGAGTAAAGAAAAATGTAATTTGAAACTTATGATTGATGCAGGTAAAATTTGATTTATTAATCAGGTAAGTAGTAGTCGATTCCCTCCCTCTCTCCTTCACTCACTCCCCCAAAAAAATCAAAGCTGGAAATAGAAATACAATGACAAAAAATTTATTAAATCAGAAGTAAAGGGCAAGAAATTGAGAAGTATAAGAAGGTATCAACTAAAACAGACTAAAATTGTCTTTCCTTCATTTACAGGAGAAAAAACTTTAATAAAACTCATTGAAAATAATAAAGGAAAGGAAGTAACGGAAAACAAATTAAGACTAAAGGCCAACCAGCTAGAAAATATCGTCAGCCAAAATAATGGGCATGTGCAATTATTGGAGAAGCAGAAGATAGATATGGAAACGGTAAGACAGCATTTTCTTCGAAATGCCCATCTCTAATGGATTCTGAAAATACCTATTTGAGGTAAACATAATTCATTCGGTTTCTGATAAAATTCCATCAAGTGAAAGAATAATATTGGAAAATATTTTTCAAGAAACTTGTTGACATTTCATCACCTGGTTATAATTCTGGCCGTATGTTAGGTCCACAATGTGAACAAAAATTAACGCGTGACTCGAAAACGGTATTTTTGGTCTCAAGACTTGATTGATGAACACAAATTTTCATTTTAGTCTTTGCAAGAACGTTTACTCGAAGTTCAAAGTTCTACGAATGTATTGAAAATTCGTAAAAAAGCTTTGCAAGAAGAAATATCGACTCTACACCGAAATATAGATCGTGTCAGTAACCACATGAATCAACTTTTGAAAAAGTAAGTTTCAATAAGAAATTTAATTTGTTATTGTAATTTATTGATCGTGATTGAGGCTATAAAGATTTCTAAAAAAACTAGTCTAATCCCAACTCCAACAATGCTAACTGACCAGATACGAGTATCAATAAGCAGATTTTCGCTTTGAAAACCTGATAAAAATAATGCGTTGATGGGAGAAAAAAGGTAATGTTTTTTTAAAATATACTATTCAAAACTTAAAATATGGCAAAACTCAGCCAAAATTCCTAAAGATCCGAATAAAATCGCCAAGATCACTAAAAATTCGAATAAAATCGCCAAAATTTCTAAACATTCGACAAAATTACCAGAATTCCTCAAAATCCGGAAAAAAGAGCCAAAACCCCGAACAATCTGAAAAAAATCGCCAGAATTCCTAAAAATCAGAAAAAAGAGCCAAAATCCCTTGAAATCCGAAAAGATCGCCGAAATTTCTGAAAATCCGAAAAACAGAACCAAAATTCCTAGAAATCACTCTTTTTTTGAATTTGTAGGAATTTTGGCAATTTTTTTTTTGAAATTCAGCATAAGCTATTTTAAAAGGGAAAAGAAATTAAAACAACGATAATGAAATCATTTTCCAGTGTTGTCAACCTATACAAATTTCACAAAATACTATAAAAGTAAAAAAAAATCGAAATTTGTCAAATTACCATCAGAGTATCAAAGAACTCTAGTTTATGGTGTGGCAGTAGCTCATATCTCATTCGACAATTATACGTAGAGTAATAAAATAGTAGTCGGTTTTTTGGAGAACCTCCTAATAATTTTCTGTATAATTTGTAGGTATGAAATTGTAATCAACAGTTTAGAAAAAGATGATATGGGCCAACCTTTAACAATTTCTAACTATAAAGTAGAGGTAAGTGAAAAGTTGGTTGACAGTTGACACAATTATATTTACTCTAATAAGGGGCAAAGATGGAAAAGGTTCCATTTCTGTAGTCACTATACCTACACCTAGAAAAAATTCGTCAAAATTATGCTGTCATTTCGATTTAGGAGAACAATACTGAAGTTCGAAGTCAAAAAAATTTCATAACAAAATATAAATATGCACAAAAACTGGCTCTCAACTAGGTCAACGTCCCATTTTCATGCACACCTATTTTATTAAAAGTGCCTCACTAACACCCTTTGGCTTTTAAAAGCCTCAATGACTATAAGTGATCATTTTACGAATTAAAATAGAATTATTCCAATTTTCCAGCTAGTTAAAACAAGGTTCTTTTTGCTGGAAAGGGGTGATGATTTGGATGAAAAAATTAGCAAAGCTGAAAAAGAGATTAAAGCCATGGAAAATACGTTATTACTTGTGGACGTTACCAATAGTTCGTTAAAGAAACTCAACACAATTGTCGATGAAAATGGTGAGTTTGCATTCAAAATTGGGAAAAGCATCGAGAGTTACTTCACCATATAGTTTGTATTCTCTCCGAAAAGTTTACAAGCACTCAAATATGCTGATAAGTTATTTCAACTTCTGGTCAACTTTTATTTGCATTATTTTGATAACCCACATATAACTTTTTTCAAGAGACTGAATACTTTCAAGGTTGATGCAATCCGCGTGAATTCTTAATCTAAAAATATTTCACCGATTTATTTATACAGGACCGGAGTGGGAAGAAAAAGAAAAGCTGGAAAATGAATACGAAGAGCTTTGTGTTCAATTGAAACACCAGAAAAAATTGATTCCAGAAATAAGAGAAATAGTAGAGGTACGAATTTTTCTGTCGCAAAAGGTTCTTTAAAACTAAAGAATTGTGAATCGTAAAGACTTAAAAATTTGCTTTTTTACAATCATTCAGTCGTTAAAAAGGAACGTGGCCGAAAAAAATGGTGCCCAACAGGAGATATTGAAATTGAAAAACGAAAAAGAGATGTTGGTATCACAACTGGAACGTGACTTACAGCATCAGAAGGCCAAATTGGAACGAGTGAAAAACAGACTACACAATCAGAGGACACGTTTGAAGTCGATGAAGCAATTACATTCGTTGGAGGCAAGTATTTTTTGCAGTTTTTCGACAGAAAACTATTTGTGCCCACCCCCTGGGTCGTTGTGACTAAAAGTGTAAGGTGTATAAAGTAATAGAGGATGATTCATTTTAAACGCAACCATATTACTTTCAACTACGAAGAATCAAACCAGCACATGTATACCTAATACGAAATCTACCCGGTACAGTCTTATAAAAGAGTGAAAATTAAGGAGAATACATTAGTGTGTGTTATTTTGATGAAGTACATCATAAAGATAAAATAGTCAAGCAAATCGCCACACTGATTGCAGAATCATATTTTACATCGATAAGGAAAGGAGCTAGAGGTATGTGTATCCGACAGATCAATGCCCTTAGAGCATTGAAGTAACTGGTGCACAAATTACGTGTCGTTCACGAGGATTTTCTAATTTTGAATTGCATTTTGATCAGATCACACTGTGAGTGCGAACAAATTAAAAAGTTACTCGGCTAAAATAAAGAAATTGAATTCTCTTGTTGCAGCGAGGATTCCACCTCAAAGAGCTACAAAACATCAACAAAACAGCTCTCGCTCAAATCACAGAATTAATTACCGCCAATAATTGCCTATCCACGCCTGTAAACACTTACTTAACAGAAAAAGGAATCAGTTTGCCGGTTTCAGCCTCATCAAAGAAAGTTTCCTTATAATAAACTTCACTTTATTTTCTATACTCTAATAAATCTAATAATAGTTGATAATTAATAAAAATTGGCTTCTTTAATTTGATCTCAAATATTCGCTTGAATTTTATTGCAATATTTTTTATTTTCGTAGTTTCAATTAAAATACATTATTTTCATCCTTCTCTAAAAATAAATTTCTTCCTGACTCGATTTATTTGTGAATTGACTGATTGAAGACTTAACGAATCTGCCTTATCTTAAACGGAAATGTACCAAATTTACTCACTGAGTTTATTATTCATTATTATCATTATTTATTTTTTTATCCAAGTATTTATTTATTCATTTTTCACATAATTTTCTTCCATCTTAATTAAAGCTTAGTTAAATACGAGTAATTTAAATCAATTAACTTGGAATTTCTGTTAAAAAAATGAATTTGATAAATAAAAAAAGGACAGTATGAAAAAATAGCCTTTCAGAATTATAACAACATGAACCTGTCGATAAAACTAAAATTTAAAAGGGTTAACAGCTTACAGCTAGAAGGTGATTACATTCGTATCCCTGGAAACGATGCAACAAACAAATTCTCTTCGAGTACAAGCACCTGTTCAGAGCTATAGGTAACCCTTCTTTGTCAATTTCTCTCCCTCTTTTCATTTCAGGTTTTAATTTTTTTAGCTTCAGTACCTGTGCTGTGAGCTCAAGAAAGTTAAAATACTACTAAAATAAATAAAATGTAATTTTTGAGAATTTGCAAAATTTTCATTCACCAGAATAGGTAAGTATTTGGTTGATTTTTTTAATTCATAATTTCACATTTTAGGGTTTGTTCGGAGTAATTATGTATTCATAACGAATATTGAGAACTCGTGTGATTTTATTTTCAAGTGGGAAGACTTCCGCTTCTCATTAGTCAGGTGACTTTTCTTCTTTTTAATTGTACACCGGTCCTAATTGATAGGGAGAAGCCGATACTGAATATGTTGAAATAAATCATTCGCGTGTGACGAATCCTTACAACTCCATGACTCACAAAACAGCCATCGGGGGTTATTAATCATAATAAACTAAGCAGACAAATTACTAATCACTTATCGAAAACATTAAAAAACTGAATAATCTTCGATGCAAATTACTCATTTTTCACTTCAAATTAAATAGCGAATACTTTTGAAAAACGTGTAAGCCGCATGTATTATGTATTCTATTTGATCGTAGTAAGGGTATGTAGAGAGTACTTAAGAAAAATATGGGAAAAAATATAATAAAATAACACCCGGATTCGATTAAAAGAGTCAATATGAAGACACATTATTAACCTACCTAAAAATCAGAAACTAGATTTACAGAAAACAGCGGTTTCATTTTTCATAATAAGCACCCTGCATAGCCAGAAAAAAAAAATCAAAGGAAACCCTTCATCTTGTCAGACTAATGTTTCCCAAATAGAACTTACTAAGTCTCCTAGCAACTTGGAAGTTTGTATTTGCCTTAATAATGAAGTTAGTTTTCTCAAACACACTTTGACGTAAAATTTGAAATCAGATTCCTGTGACATACTGTTTTCTGATAGTTATATGTATAGTTACTTCTTCGTGAGGCATTTTTCCTTCAATAAACTGTTGATAAGTTTTTAGTTTAGAAAAATATCAACATTTTAAATCCGGGAAAGTTTTTCAGAAAGTTTATACTTACAAATCATGTCATTGTTAATTTCTAAGAATACTATTCTCAAGAAATTTCAAGTTTTTAGTGACAAAAGATTACTAAAAATAAAGGTAACAAATATTGCATAAATAATTACATAAATTTTCTACTTTCTATTCTATTTTCAGGCAAAATAATTGAATCGGGAGTCGTACGTCTCAACTAAGCTCAACGAAAATATGATTCAATTTTTCAGATATAGGTAGTTCACAGAGTTAAAAATATCATGAATGTGAGTTTCAGCTAACTTAAAAAAATCTAATTTAATTTTTTCATCACCCAAGTACAGTAATTGCATGCTTCTATTCACGGCTTTTTTTTTTAGTATTTACCAAAAAAATATGGCTCACTGATGCTTCCCCTTTTTATTATTGTAAGCCGTATCTCTGTACAGTTTACCGGTTATCAAGATCTTCACTTTCATTCAGGAAGATCGTTCGTATATTCTTTAAAAGTTTATAGCGTATTTACTTTACCCCATATTTTCATTTTATTAAACCTCAGTAAGTCCATAACTCTATCCTTGACTTTTTCAGAAATTGATGAAAATTGAACAACCGCATGGTCTGGGTTACATTAATATATGTTGGCAACGAGGCAGTGGCGGTTATTTAGCCACTACAGGCACCGACCATTCGGTGGCAATCTTCAATCGCAGTGGTAAACTGATAGAACGACTTTCCTTACCCGGGTAAATACTTTAGAGATATTTTACCACGATTAACAGAAGTATTTTCATAAATAATTTAATACAAAAAGAGGTGAAAAGCAGGCGCATATTGATCGAAATAACCTGTTCGTAAGAATCTTTCAATAAAAAGCTTATTGATAGGGTATAACTTATGCGTACAGAATGTGTGTCGATTTCGGTTGGGATCGAGATGGCGATAGTTTGGCCATAATTACTATAAATTCGACAACTTTATTTCTATGGGACTCGAATACACATCGCAAACATCAACTGGACAGCGGGCTTCGAGATCCGCTCAGTTGCGTTTTATGGTCCCAAAATGGGCACACACTGGCGATCGCAACAGCCAAAGGAAACGTTTGCATTTACAATCACGCAACCAGCAGGTAAATGATACCAGAAATTTGTCTTTTATTTGAATATAGTCTTTTGCCACAAAAAAAACCCAAGTCCAATTCTACAAGCGAGCATTTTATGGAAATGTGAAAAAAATCTTTCCGCTTTAAATTCTCTTTAAAATTGGTCAGAGAATGTGACTTACCGCCTTTTTGCAGAACATTGTCAGGTTACTCTAAAATTTACCGACTCTTTTTAAATTTTTTCCAGACGTATACCAATTTTAGGCAAACATTCGAAAGCAATTATCTGTGGCAAGTGGAACACGGAAAATTTACTGGCTCTAGGGTCAGAAGATCGAACTATTTCTATCAGCAATATTGAAGGAGACACGATGAAAATAATAATTCTTAGAGCTGAGCCATCGTTAATATCATTTTCTGAAATGAAGTCCGATGAAAGATACCCGGGAGAAAACACGGTAATTTATTTTTTCTAGCCCATATCCGGCCAGTATCTTCTTTCACAGAAAATATATCTCAACTCTCATGCCATACTGTTTTTCAAGGTCAGCGTTATTGTGGGTAAAAGAACTTTATTTCTATTCAATCTTCATGAACCCGAAAATCCGGTAGAGCTAGGTTTTCAAACTTCGTATGGCAATATCGTGTCGTATGAGTGGTAAGAATGCAATTAAAATCCGATCAATAATGGCTAGTATATTTTTATAGACACCAAGAAATACATATATCATTCCAAAACGCATCAAGTCGTGGACATCTTTCTCATTAGGGACCTGCACACTCGTGATTTGAACAGTTGGGGAGTGAAACAAAACAGGCTCCTCTTGCATAGATCCTCAACTATGAGTCTGTTTTTCATCGAGTTATCTCTAATAGTTGAGAAGGAAAACAGTTTTTAGTCTCTCCGGAGGAATCACTTTTTTTTCCTACTTAATGCGTTTTAGAAAGTTACTGCACTTATTATGAGAAGGATAATATATTTTTTTTTTACAAAAATGAAAAATTGTGGAATGAAAACATTACTTAGCTATTTTGTTCTCACGTAAAACTTTGTTTTGGGCACTCAGCCCGTCATAGAAATAGTAGCTCTTCAAATATCCGTATGATTTGCAGGTTTGGTGATGGCTACATTTTAATAGGATTTTCAGAAGGTTATCTCATCTCAATATCAACTCATGTGAAGGAAATAGGAAACGAAATATTTCAGTCTAAAAATCATCGCGAAAAACTCACAGACATAGCAGTATCGAGAGCTATTGGAAGAGTGGCTTCTAGCGGAGATAACAAGTAAATAATTACAATATTCGAAATTCGCGCGGAAAAATGAATAATTCAAATTCTGAAAATGTTCATAGCATAAAGGTGCATGAATTTGGTACTTCGCCAGAAACCGTAGCCGTGGTGCACGTAGAAGACGACGAAGTAATTGAGAAATTAGCTTGGAGTGAAGACGGACAACTGCTGGCAGCAGCTACTGGCTACGGTTCCGTATTTGTCTTCTTGTCAAAACTACCAATGCTTGCATCAGCCAATACCAATTTCATTTGTGTTTTGACAACTCTGTCACAAGTTACAATTTACTTATTCACAACAGACAGAGTAATTTTTTTTCTTTTATCTTTCTACTCGTAACAATTCATTCGTCTGAAGATACTCCAATAATATTTATAAAAAGAAAATAAAGGGCTTATTTTTGGCTGTCATCAGTTCAAGTACACATTCTCAGTCCAGTGATAAAAAAAGATAACTTCTCTCAAACGTTCTTCATCAGTATCCAAAATTTCAGAACAATCGAAAGTTAATTTTTTTGAAAAGTATACTCAAAGGGTTTCCCTTACTCCAAACTCGAGGTAAGTGAGACCCATCGCGATTCTATCTTTGTAAATGGAAATGAATGAAAATAATCATTCCTCAAAAAATATTTATTCATTAAGGATACTGACCATAAAGACAAACTATCACACATTTCATGATGAATTATATGAAGATAAAAACAAAGAATCACTTTGACTCGCGGAGTATTGCACACACTCCAGGCAAAATGTTAACACAGATAGCGTTTCTCTCAGCCTTTTTTCTTTCACTTCTGGCCCGGTTGACCTTATCAAGAAAAATTTAAAGTGCTAAATTACATAAAAATGTTTTTACCATTCCAGAATGAACAACGGGCAAGTGTTTCACTGGAAACAGACATGGAACCAAGTTTTCTATCCATTGGCCCTTCCCATTTGGCAGTTGGAATGAATAATCGTGCTTGGTTCTACGATTTAAGTGATAATAATCCTGAACTAAGCGATGCTAGAGCCAAGTCTTCACTGCGACCTCCTAAATTGTTATTTGATAAAGAATATTTGGGAAATATCAGCAGCATCTGCCTCAATACCGAGTATGCCTCTGTACTTTTTGAAGGACGAATTTTTTTGCATCAGGTAAGAAAAAGAAGAAACAGAAAACTACCAGCTTTTACAAACATAACATGGTTCCATTTCTTGCTTACAGATTGATATGGGAAACTCGAACGTAACGGATAATAACGAAGTGAAACTTTTTCCAAATGAAAATGAATCTTGCAAAATTACCAGTCATTGGTTAACCAACGAGTTTTTGATTTTTGCAACCGATGTAATAATTAAATGGTAGTGGAAAAAATTAAAATAAAAAATAAATTATTTCCTGATGCTTATGCATGATTTTAGGCTGGCAACATTCAATACTTTTGTTTAGAAGAATGGCAAACTGCAATCCAGTACCAACACAATGATGGCATTAAATCAATACACCCAAATCCTGATGGCATGAAATGTTTGTTTATCGATTATAAAAACGAAGGATATCTTTACAATCCTGTAAGTTTTTTTTTTTTAATTCTTTTAAAACTATAGCGAGGAGCTTCAATTACTAATTGTGAGCATTTTTCTTTAGGTAAATGATACTGCCACACAAATACCTCAATTTCCAGCTGGAGCAGTGGGTGGTTTATGGGAAATGATGCCTTCAGATGGACACATTTTCATTGTTTATGATTCAAAAATAATATACATTTACGTTTATGTCAGAGATTCGATCAATGGTAAAGAATAATAATTGATTATTAAATTATTTAAAGAAAACACACGTTTCAAAAATAAACTTTTATAACCCTGGGATGAGATTATTAACAGAGTTGTTGGCCATTTGTTATAAATATATTACGTAAATAAGCAGTAAGCACCCTTATCAACCCACTCAATTTACAAACTCAAAAACAGAAACCAAAAATAAATACAAAATAATAAAAAAATGCAAATAAATTTTCAAACATAGAGCCGAAAGCAGTTAAACGTATCCTTAATATTTTTCAACGCAGAAAAAAAAACCTGAAGGTGGATTTTCTTCTAAAGAAAATTTCTGCACACGAGCTCAAAGACAAAATATTATTAGACCAATACGCATTGAAAATTAGTAAATGAGATGGATCATGTTAAAAAAAAAATATTTCATGTTTTTTAATCGATGGAAGCAATTTTAAGCGAGCATTTTTTACTTTTGCAGGAATAGAAATTCGAGTACTTGGCGAATCAAAATTACCCAGTTTATGCATTCCTCTATTATTATACAATGGAGAACTATTTTACGAAACATCAAATGGTAAAATATCTCATTTACTTCTCAGTACGCATCAAGTCTCTGCATCCCTTGTGAAAAAAGATCAAAATTCCAGTTTAGAGGAGAGTTTCAAGAAACTTTTGCAACTGTTGAGGTAAAACATTCGTGGCATTAAAATTAATTCAAGTAAAATCATCTTCACATGGAATACGCGGAAAAATTTTACAGATACTCTGAGGCTTGGAATTTGTGCCGTGTAATGGATTCTAAAGAATGTTGGCTACAACTTGCCGTCGCTGCTCTCACAAATTTGAATGTAGAAAAGGGTAAAAATGGCAACCAAACTTAGACCCACTCGGAGAGATGAAAAAGCCCTACTAAAAATAAACATTGTTCGATTCCAGCTACCGAAGTCTACAGCCACATTGGCGATATTGGCATGGTTCAGTCACTGAAAAGTCTGAAATACATTGAAGATAAGAATCTAATAGCTGGACATATTTGCAAATTTCTAGGAAACTTTGACAGAGCCCAAGTTTGCATCATTATATAATCATATTTTCTCAACCAATAAAAAAATATGTATACCAGTAAACTTGACTTTTTTTAAAGGAATTATACATGGAATCAGATCAACCAGTAGAGGCATTAAATATGAGACAAGATATTTTGCAATGGGACTTAGCATTACAGCTGGCCAAAAGTTTGGCCCCTCAACAGATACCTTACATCTGCAAAGAATATGGACAGCAATTAGAATTAATGTAATCAAATTATAAAATTCCGCTCTTCTTGACTTTTTTTGGTGGAACTTTCAATTTAATATGTATTTTTGCAGGGGACGACCGGCAGAAGCTCTAGCATACTACGAAAAAGGTTTTCAAGGAGGTTTCGAAGAGAAACATACTCTGGCTTGCGAGGCAGGCATTGCAAGAACATCGATATTGTGTGGCGATTATGCTACAGGACTGAAAATAGTAATGGGACCAAATTCTACAAGACAGCTGCTGAATGACTGCGCGGAATTATTGAATAACGCAAAAGTAAGTTTTTGGAATGAGAAAATTGATAAATCGTCGAATGTGAAAAGATTCATAGCCCAGAAGGAAAATTAGTTTTAAAAGTAGAGGAAAAAAAAAAAGAAGAAAAAATGATACAACAGATTTTATGCCTGGAATCAGGAGCGTGCAAGAGCTTTGGGCGCCTCCGCAGAGACGTGTTTTGGTGCCTCTTTTTCGTTAGTTAGTGCCCCATTCCTCCTCTCCTCCTTCCCAGCAATCATTCTGACGCCCTAATTTTTCCTTCGTTGCCCCAATTTTTTCCTTGTAATTACTTTGGTTCCTCCACGAACTGCGAAGACTATTTACGTCTCGCATTTACCTATTTGGCAAAACTTGGCAAAAGTTGGAATGTGCTGATGGTTGGTGGTACAAGGAATCTATGGTAGAAAGTCTCGGCCCCCACTACTGGCTGAAAGTTGACGTTTTTCAGTTATAACTCGAAAACTATGCTAGATATCAATTCTGAAGTTCAGTAAAACTTTATTCTGAATTGAATTTCGTATTGGTTAAAAAAAAAAGACCTCAGTTGGTGTCATAGAAGGGCAGAAAACGAGGACATAAATTACTGTAGGTCTAATTTCCATTAAGTTTTGAATTATTGGAGAAAAACACTTGTAAAGTATTATTTTTCAACATTTCAGATCCATTTTCAATCTTCATTTACTGCACTTCTATGGCTCCAAATTAGGTAATTTCTTTTTCTTTATCTATGGGAAATTTGCTACAAATTAAAGGTTTACTAAGCTTCAAAATGAATATCTGGCATGGTTTTCGAGTTATAATTGAAAAACATCAATTTTCAATACGTACGAGGCCCTCGAGTGGAAGCACAGGGGGAGAGAGCCGAGGATAAAAAAATCATTCATAAAACTACCATCACCAAAAGTATATTCAGTGCACTTCCTTTTCGATAAAATAATATTGTAGCAGATAAAAATATCAGTCAAATAAGTGTGTTTCATAGACACAATGCATGCTCTAAAATACACGTCAATCGTGAGATGACTCAGATGAAATTTTTTGAAATTATATTACATTTTATACATCCTATCGTGATACTAATTCGTAGAAATAAATAAACCTGATAATGATGAACAACTTTCTCATCTTTTCATAATCAATGCCTAATATGAACGCATAAATTAGGAGGGCGAGAGAAGAGGAAGATGAGAAAAAATGGTATCCAGTTGAGGTCATTAGCTCACCAAACGAGAGTATAAAAACAAAATTAAATTTCTCTCACAAAACACTAAAAACTCCAAAATATATCGGGCATTTAAATATTAACAGACAGCTAAGGCCAGAATTTAGTAGAAATAGTTCAACTTTTCTTTAACACGTAGATTATATTTTGAAATAGAGCAAGCACGAGCCCTCCCATGCTCAGTATATCCCAACACTGATACAATGTTCCTCGTGTTGATGATAGAAAAATCAAGAAAATTTGAGTTTACAAAACATTTTACACCAGGAATGAACATGCACTTTTTCCATGAAAATTTCATTCTAGAAACTCAATGAAGCCGCACAATTATACGAAATGGCAGAAAATTTCAATCAAGCTGCTCAGTGTTACATACGTTTGAAAAATTGGACCAAGATTAATTTAATTCTATCCCAAGTTACGTCGACTAAAATTCACGCACAATTTGCTAAAGTAAGACAAACCTCAATGAATTTCATTATAATGTAGATTTCACCATACCCAAGAAAGCAAAATTAAATATTTCTCAATTTAGGCGATGGAAGCTATTGGAAACTATCGGAGAGCCGTGAATGCTTATGAACTAGCTCGAGACTATGGCAATGTAATACGAATAACTTTAGACCGACTGAACGATGCTCAAGAAGCAGTTCGAATAGTTCAGGAAACCAGAAGTATAGAGGGAGCAAAAATGGTGGCCAAGTAAGAGTTTTTACAAGCAAATATTTAATCGAGCTGGGGATAACCCAATTTGTGTCCATTTGGCAAAGGCTCACTTTTTTGGCATTTTTATTATCTGAAATACATTTTATAAACCTCTTATCAATTCTTTATGCCTTTGAGAGCAGATGAAAAATTATGAAACTGAAGGGTTAGTTTGAAAATCTTTAGTCACTGATGACACAAACTTCAAAATCATGAATAAAATATTTTATGAACGTGAATATCTCCTAATTCAAAGTCCTCAGACATTTTCAGAAAGAAGGTGATTTTGTATCAGCCGTCAAGTTCCTCATCATGTCTGCTTGTTACGAAGATGCATTTAAATTAGCCTCAAACCACGATCAGTTGCAGCTGTATGGTGATTTATTAGTCGACGAAATGATAGATGGTGAAGTTCAAAATCAATTCATAATTTTAGCAACGCATTTCGAATCCAAAAATAATTCGCTATTAGCTGGAAAATATTATTACCATGGCAAACAATATCGAAAAGTAAGAATAAAAATTATCGATAGAAATACATCAATCCAAGACTACAAACTGCTTCATTTAAGAAGTGCATGACGTCACAAGGATCTAACAAACGAGACCGAATTTTCATTTTTCTCCAATATAACGTCACGCAGATCTTAAATGAAAGAGACTACAATATAATTGACGGGATTTCTCGACAGGCTATCAATAACTTATTGGCCGCAGCAAAGAAAAACCCTGAGAATGAAGAAGCACTTTCAATAGCTATAGATGTGGTGGCTGCATCAGAAGATGATATTCTCACCAATCAAGTGATAGAGCTATTGCTGGGTGAGATGGATGGCGAAACTCGAGTGAGAAATTAGATCGAGTCAAAAACTAATTTTTACCATGATTACCTCAGATAATAATTTTTTTGTTGACATTATAGGATCCAAAATATGTGTTTCGACTGTACATGGCTAAAAAACAATATTTGGAGGCTGCCAAATCTGCAATTATTATTGCTGGAGAGGAGCAAATTAATGGTAAATCCACACAAATCGAACAATAAATCTTGAAAATATGATGATAGAAATTTTGCATTTCAGGTAACTACAAACAGGCTCACGATATTTTATTCACTATGTGCAGTGAACTGACAACGAATGACTTGAAAATAAGCAACGAAATGATGTTCAGTCTCATGCTATTACATTCTTATATTTTGGTAAGACTACACGTGAAGCGTGGGGACCACGTGAAAGCGGCAGCATTGTTGATAAGAGTAGCAGATAATATTTCTAAATTTCCAGCTCGTAAGTCACTTATTCATTACTTAGTAATTAAACTATAACAGCGAAATAATTTTGTTAATTTGATTAACAATATTATCCACAATACATTGACAACTCATTTGCTCCATATTTCACTAGAAAAAATAATTTCACGAGAATTGAATGCAACAATTAATGATACATGAGTATTTCAAAACACTTAATCCCTCGAGCCAATTACTTCACCTTGTTTTCAACCAACAAAATTCCTTCGATGAGCGACAAATTTTTGCAAAATTTCATAAAAGTACAGTCAATCTCAATAAAGACATCTAACATCAAAATTTTTGAACTGAACTAAAATCAGGGGCGCTACATATTCAAAAACAGCTCAACTTATTGGGCAGAAGATCTTTCTGCTATGATTATAAAATAAACGAATTTTCTTTACATCAACAACATAATATTTCCAATAGTAGAATTTTTTCATTATTTGCAGACGCAGTACCCATTCTAACATCTACAGTCATCGAATGCCACCGAGCTAACATGAAACTAAGTGCTTTCAAATTTGCTTCAATGTTGATGAAACCAGACTACAAACATCGGGTTTGTATGGCTGAGCCAAAAAACTATCTCACTCGAATAATTCCATCAATGAAAATTATTGAGAATTTCAAATTTAGATGGATGAAAAGTACAAAAAGAAAATCGAAGGAATAATTCGGAAAGCTCCAAGAGGCGATCAGCTAAGCGATGAAATCAGACTTGATCAAACACCATGTCCAGTTTGTGATAGATTATTACCGTGCGTCCAATTAATATGCCCAAACTGTCAAACAAATTTACCTTTCTGCATAGCTACTGTAAGAACTTTGAATTTTTTCACCTTTCCGTCGTGCAATCCTACATTTAAAATCTTTACAGGGCTGGCATGTAACGAAAGAAAATATAACGGCATGTCCTAGTTGCCAATTCCCAGCCATATATTCAGAACTTATCAGGTAAGAAAGCTTCAAATTTTTCACTATTCTGGACTTGAGAATCAGAAGAATCCAAGTCGAAATTTAGCAGTGAGGAGACTACTATCGATTTACTTTACATGTACTTTCATCTCATGAACTTAATGTTGTGAAATATCATTGTCTTTAAAATGAAAACCATGAGTATCCGATACAAGAGAAATGAGTGTATTCTGAAATTTTCAACTACAAATAAGTTGAAACTAAAAATTGGGACTCTTCAGATTTTCAAACTCAGAATTATTTTGTAAAAATTAACTGAACTATCCATTACGATCATTTTAGCTTATTAGATTCCAACAATGGATGTCCAATGTGTAATGAGAGCATAAACAAATCAGATCTCGTTATTCTTCGAGACTTGCAGCAATATATACCCAAATAAGTTACTTAAGAGAATCGAAGACTTAAGATTTACATTTAGCTCATTAGAAGATTTGTTCAAGTCTTACCTTGAATTCAGCTACAGAAAATTGACAGTTTCCAGATTACGATCTTTGAAAAAGATGTGCGTTGAAGGTTTATTTGAAGAATTGAAGAAAGACGTTATGGTCGTCGTGTTTTCATCAACATTATCTTCATCGTCACTCCTAGAAAACATGAAAAAATAATTTAAATAAAATATTAATATTTTTTTTCTTTTTAAATACATTATTTAAATGAGTCATCACAATATTTTCTCGTATTGTACAATTTTTTTTTCACAGAAATTAATTTAGGAAAAACATTACAATCAAATGTTCATGAAGAACAGACTATTCGTGCGAAAATTTGGTTTAAAAAAAATGATTGCTTTTCAATTGTTTTTCAAAAATCAGTTTTAAAAAGTGAATTGCTACCTGAAGGAAAATAATATGTAACAATGTAGAGAGAAAAATTGTAGATGAAAGGATTTTTAAGAAAAAGTAACTTACCATTCAACAGGTGCAGCATTTTCCTTTAAAATTACATCAGCTGTAGACCAACTGAATCGAACAATTTTGGGGAATCCAAACACATGATCCATATTTTCAGCAAGAAATGTTTTAGTTACGGGATCTGTAAAAAATATTCAATTCATTGCATAAAACTACGAAATAATTGCTACGAACAAATGAATGCTCTAATAAACATAGGATTTGAAAAAATTGAGAATTATTTTATACCAACAGAATTAAGGATTCACAATGAAAAAAATTGAATCGACTCCATTAAATAAGTATTTTTTTCTATAAAAATTAGATTAATTTTTTTGAAATAAAAATACTGATCTTGGAATTCATATCTGATCAAGAATTCCATGAAACAGTGAAAATTGTCATAACGAATCAAAAAGGCAACTTGAAATAAAATCCATAACATGTACCTCCAGGATATCCACTGCCCCATCCGTTTTCTTGATTTATTTTCACTTTTTCTGAGAAATTCCAATTTTTTAACGTCAAATCTCGAATCACTTTGGCACATATACTAGCAGCACTGACAATCGGATAAATAGCATCAGCTTTTTTTGATACTTTAATACTGATGTTGGGAAATATTTTTGATAATTTTTCCTGTAAAATGAAAATAAGTCGTCAGAAAACATTTATAATTAATGCAAAAACAACAACGTTAAATTTATACAAACTTCATATTTCTCAGGAGGACCAACAGTATCAACATATACTTCACAAACATTAACGCCTTTACTTTGCAGTAATTTGATTAATGCGATGGCTGATCCGTGAGAAATTTCATTCAATGAATATTTTTGTCTGTAAATAAGGAATGAAACGTTATAAAATGTAGGTACGTGAAGATCAGCTGAATATAAAAAAATACCAAAAAAAATCCTTCAAATTGTGTTTATTATCTGCCCCATTATAAACGTTTCAGAAATAAACTTCACACGGTTAAATTTATGGTAGCTTTGAAAATAACGATTGATCGAAAATTATTAAGAACAGCACAAAATTACCTTCTTAACATACAATTACTGATGTGCATAGGTGAAATTATATCAACAGCCCATCCACAATGTTCGGTTTCACCACAAAGACGAGTGAAAATATATTCACGTTTTTCTTCAGTCAAGCTTTTCGAATCAGCACAGCCAAGTTTCTTTAATGTATCATCGTTAGATTTAACGCAATATGAAATTCCATAAACCATCGGACCTAAAAGAATGATTTTACGATAAGGTCCATAATTCAGAGAACAAGTTAACAACAAATTATTACTAACCGAGAACAGGTCCACGTCCAGCTTCATCAATTCCAACGATACATTCTTCTGATTTACAAAGAGAAGGCACAGGTGACTGAAAGACTACACGATCTCTGACATTTTCCAGGTGAGTTCTGAAAGCCTGCAAAGGTTGTGTCAGATCTTCCAGTATAATTGAAGTACTACCTTCAGAAGTCATTATCAAGCGTTAACTAAAATTAAACAAACATGAAGTTGAATTTCTTTCAATATACACACGAGAAACGGTGACTATTTTATTGTTTTTAGTATAAATAATAATTTAATTTTTGGTTATTCGATATTCAGAATTCCAGAAACATTTCAACATCACATCACAATTGTTCGCGGTATTTTAACTATATTTTTTTGAAAACTGATAAGAATGAATCTTGACCTTGATAATAATATGGAAATAACGATCAATCTGAAGGACAACTTTATATTTTTGTGGACTAGAAACAGCAGTAAAATCGTTGGAATAGAAATCCCAAAGTATTATTTGAATATTGAAAATTCGAAAATTTCAAAAAGTTCGAAATTCTCAAAAAAATAAGAAGAAAATACCGTCATTTGCCAATGGCGGACACCTTCCCAATGGCGGTCACCTTCTTTTTCATTTTTGTATATTAATTAGTGTTTAAACCATGAAACTGATGATGTCACATGGTAGCTGTTACCCATGGTAATGCGTTGAATCCTGGTTGAATCACTCAAGTAAATTTTTGCTCCATCCAATAGAAATATTTGGCCATTAATTATGTTCTTGTCAATTAAAATATTCAATTTCGTAATTATTGCAAAGTAAAAGATTAGATAGTAAACATTTTTAAAACTGATAATATCTATTCCTGTGATTATTAAATAATGTTCCTTCAAAGCATCAATGATCCTAAACCATTACAAACATTGAATTTTACAGTTTTAGAATTATTTCATCTGTTTCAAACGTTTTTTCGAGGGTGTCCGCCATTGGCATAAAAGAAATATCAATTTTCCAATGGCGGACACCAGTGTCCGCCATTGGAAAATTCAGTCTGTTCGAAGGTTTCCAGTGGCGGACACTTGCTTTTATGCACAACTTGAGGCTGGAATAAATCCTATACCTACCATAAACCCAAGGTATGAAGCCAAAGGATGACTGCCATGCCTTGTGACATCATTGAGTTTAATTGGATTTGTTTTTTTTTTTGTTCATTTAATTATTTGAAAAATGAATATATCTACACAAATGTGCATGGTAAAATGTTTTCAATTTGTTTTTTATCCATTTGTCTCTATAAGTGGATGTGTGGAGGGGAGTTGAGCCCCGGAATGGACAGAGGGTGAAGCCCCTTACTAGTCAACATCATAATTGAAAAATATAATAACAATTATTCACGTTTTTTTCTACATTACAAACATTTTTCTAGGTGTCCGCCATTGGTGTGTCTCCTACTGGAAAAATGAAAATTTTGATGTCCGCCATAGGCAAAATTTAGATAGTTGGGAAAAATGATAGGGTGTAATATGTGTACGGGTTACGGGGGCCAAAAGGGGAGAAGTTTTTAGAAGAAGGTGGGGCAAATATTCAAGGCATCAAGCAAAATAATTGAAGCATTTTTCAGCAAGCTATAAAAAAATTAAGGAAAAAAATGCCTTAAGGTGTCCGCCATTGGCAAATGACAATTTTTCTTTTCATTGACTTGAAAGAATTAATTTAAAACGAAAAATTTCATAAAAATTAATGAAATAAGACAAATTTTAAAAGAAAAAAACAATTCCGAAAATCTTTGTCTTTTGTTTCTTTTTCTGAATTATACTCATTTTGTAAGATCAATTTGTTACTTAACTTGTAGCTCAATTTCTAAGCTCATTTTGTAAGTTTATTTTTTAAGCTCAATTAGGGAGCAAAAAAAAAGCTTCGTCCAGACAGACGTCTTCATACGATAACATTGGACACACACGGACACAAAATTTTGACTAAACGTCTAGAAGGAAGAATTCATCTCTAATGTGATAACGTCATCGTACCCTCCATGTTAGACCTAGGTATGATGACGTCATCATACGTAGGTATACCATTAAGGAATCACGGACAGACAAAATTTTTACTAAAGGTCTGGTAGCTGGTACAAAGAATTCATCTTTAATATCCTTATTACAAAGAAAGATTTCCATCAAAATTTTGAGAAAATGAACGTGTGTATCTGATTGCAAATCATGACGGTTTTTACACCAGGCAATTCGAAACTTTAAACCAATGAAAAAATTATCCTATTGCAGGCAATCATTAACAGTTCACTTGAAAATATCAGGTATTCGTTTATTATATTCATCCCAAGGAGGAAACCGTACACTGTCAAACAAAAGTAAGTAGGCTACTCTTATCTAAAAAATGTTGAAAAAACCAGAGCCAATATAAAATTATTTTTGACAAACATATTATTATGACTTCAAATTTATTTAAAAATTTCAAAAAGAACCCAGAGTTCATAAGCAAAAAAAACAAAAGGTTATCAAAAAGAAGTAAATAAATTCTGCTAAAAGTATACGTGATTAATTGCCGAGAGAGATAAAAGAATACTTATATTAACGGGAATTGTAAAAATCGGGTAAATCATCGAATCACGTGTTTTCCCCCAAAATGATTAAATTGTGAGATGGAATGACTACGTCATAAAAAAAATAGTGATTAACAATTGAGCGTAAATTCTGGTAAGACCTACATAAAGGAATACCATGCTTTATAAGACAGTTAACAACTTTGCGAACCGGTGTATATATTTGGTCAGATAATAATTCTTTCTCTTCTCTTTATGACGAACTTATATAATTTTATGTGTTCGAACTGGTTCCTTAATTATTTTTATAGTCCAATAGATCAGTGTTTCTTACTTAATTCATCTCAATCAATATATTGAACTTTTTCCCATAACTATTAGTGATAGTTTTCAGATATTTAATCAGTCATTCAACTTGTTAAGCAGGTACTCCCAATCCTCATAAAGGTGAGTTCGATTTTTATTTTTTTAATTTCTTATAAATTTTTTTTTAAATATCTGTCCGAACTAAAATTTTTAGCAAAATTTCTTCTGACTCAAATTTCAAATTAAGGGGTCCAACTTTATCGCGGAAGATCGTAGCTGTTCTAGGGAGTGGCTCAGGCTGTGGACTTTTCCCAAAATAATATTTGGTTTTACTTTCTAGACGTGAGTGGCGGTTTTTGCAATAAAAATTTTTAATTTGTGTTCATAAGTTTAGCCTGTATAAATATTTTTCAATTCGAGTGAAAACTGTCGAATAAAACTAATTTATGCATATTGCACGAAAAATTCAAAAACAGTAGGATGTCGATTTTCTTACCAACTCGAGAACACATGTGAATAATTTGTATTAGCTTGTACAAAAAAATTAACCATCCTCTGTGACGCTTACTCTGTTCCTGGTAAGTTAGTATAAATTAATTTTCGCTGTTCCAGGGCTAAAAATTTTAAGTCCAAAAATAGTTTTCTCCCATTTTTTCGCAAACAAGAGCAAGAAATTGGGTGATAGTTTTTTTTTTTTTTTGACTTATGCATGTTTTGGACTTGAGCCAGCAATTTGCGTTTAAAAAAAGTAATATTGGCTAATGGCTTTGCAGAGAGTTACACAATTTGAGCTCAAGTTTTACTTTATAACTTTGCTGGTATCAGTAGTTTGTTAGAAGAATATCAATCAGTGACTATAATAGCCCCATGAAAATGAAAAATAATGTTTTTGGACTAATCTAAATGAGGCTCTCAATTTATAAAATCTGTATTCGTGCGAATAGATCAAGATTTTATCAAGTCCTTGAATTGGGTATCCTTTATTTAAGGCAATAGACCTGTGCATGCTTTTTTCTTCGAAATTCATTTTTCATCCAATTTTTACATTTACTCATGCCCAGGGCTGCAAAGCTAAAATTAAAACTCTAGCTTTCAGCAGTTTCAGCTCATTATGCCCATGATTTTTAATTTCTGCTTCAATTTTTCAACTTTTGAATTGGAAAAAAAGTTGAAAAAAGTGAAAAAAATCCAAAAATATTAAGCTTGTGCTTTTAGCTTGAAAATTTTTTCAATTGAACTTTGGGTTTTAGACTTTTAAAAGTAAAAAAGGAACGATTCGGCTTTTTATTTTCACATTTCAGTTGACTTTGCAGCCCTGCTCATGCCTAATTTTTACCATAAATAAATGATTTTTCTTGCTTTCCACAGCATCGTTTTCAAAACTTGGTGACTTTATAGAAGAGAAATTCTCGACCGAGTGAATCATGATTTCCAGAATTATTTGTTTATTGATACTCGTACTGACCACTGAATTTATCCCATGTAAGGCATCATTCGGACAAACATCTCAAGTTGATGATGCCACGGTAGGCTATATATGAACTGAACAGCTAAGGATACATTTATTTATTTGAAAAAAATAAACTGACGTACAGTCGTACAAACTAACAGTCAATATGGCTCAATCTAAATAATATATAGGCTTATGAGAGAACATCTTCCGGTTAAATATTTTTTTCAAAGTTTTTCTGAAAATCTTTCAACAGATAATTTTATTTCCTATGACTACATGCTGTAATAAATAAATGTTTAACGTTTTGTCGTATTTTTCTATTCATTTTAAATAACAAAATTTTTACAGAAATATTTATCAAAATTCGGCTACATGCGACAATATGATCCTCGATTGGGTTCTCTTTCGCATGATACGACATTCAAAGAAGGTATTCGTGAATTTCAAGACTTTGCTGGATTAAAAGTAACAGGTAAGACAAATAAACAAACACTTTCAAACTGCTAAGCAGAAACTGATTCATTTATTTACAACTGACTTCACTTTTGTTTCAGGTGAACTGAACAATGATACCGTCAGGATGATGAAAATGCCAAGATGTGGAGTTAAAGATAAAAGAAATCCGAAGCCTGTTGAACACTCTCGATTCAGAAGATATGTCCTCCATGGTAAAATTAATCACAAAATACTCGAGTTAAAAAAAGTTCGAGAACTTCTTATGAAAACAATAGAAAGGCATTTTGAGAAAATTTTTGTATAGATTATATTTTAAGCTTTTACATACCTACAATCCATTCCAGTTTCTCCTTTCTTACTGCTTCGAGCAATTCGAATAGTAAGCCTTCAAAGGTCCTTCGAAATTTCTTTTTCAAAATGCTGTCTTGAACGGAAGTTGCTCAAATTTTATGTTATTATTTATATTGAGCTCCAGACTATGATACCACTGTACGCTTGAAAATAAATTTAATTTGGTCTAAATAATATTTTATTTCAGGCAGTAAATGGCCAGAGTTAAAAATAACCTACAGAATAACAAAATATCCATCTGGATTAGGAGAATCGGAAACCGATGGAGATGTTAAGAAAGCATTTGATGCATGGTCAGAAGTCAGTCCTCTCAGTTTTGTACGAAAAACTTATGGCAAGGTAAGTATTTCACCTATGCATAGTGTAGGTATTCGATAAAAGTACTCAAAAATTCTAATAAGGAATATAATTTTCAGGCAGATATTGAGATTAGATTCGAATCTGGCGATCATGGTGATGAAGATCCGTTTGATGGACGAGGAGGAACATTGGCACATGCCAATTTCCCAGCATATGGTGGGGATGTTCATTTTGATGATGATGAAATATGGACAGTTAAAATATCAAGACGGAGTAAGTGCCTTTGATACTCTGAGAAATTTATTTATAAACTGTTCAACTTATATCAAGTCCTTTCATTTTTATTTCAACAGGCACAAATTTATTCCGCGTAGCAGTCCACGAGTTTGGCCATTCTTTAGGTTTAGAACATTCCAAAGTAAGAGGTGCTGTAATGTATCCATTTTACACTGGTGCCGATTCTGACTTTCAATTCCATCCGGACGATATAGATGGAATCCAAGTAAATTATAATACACAACGTACTAACGTCTTTCTATTAATTGTAAAAAAAGGTGACACTTGAACTTTAAATGTTTTGTCAAGGTCTAATTTAAATTCAAAACAACAATGAAGCTCGAAACTGAGTTCTAGAGGACTTTTCTCATCTACACCTCGTCAAAAACAAGCACAAATCTCGTAATCTAAGATAAATACATAGAAAATATTGGCGGACCTCGATAAGTCCAACTTCTGCAACTCTAAAATCTCTGTAACTCGAAGAGATTATCATTTCCCTGGACATTTTCATTGGCCACCTATAAAAAACTATCTTCATAACTCCAAGTTCGAATCTCTATAAATCGAACTCAGCTGGAGAAAAAAGACCTCTATGACTCGAGTTTTTGAATTTTACCCCCCATTCAGCCTCTACAACTCGAATATTTACTGAAAACTGACTCGTAAAAAATAGTTTTCAATTAAAATCGAGAAATAAGAACCTAAATGCAGAACTTGACTAGAACTTAAGTTCTCGGGTCTGAGTTCTATAGAGGCAAAAAAAAACAGCTCGGTATAACCATAAAGAAATATTTCCACACTATTTCAAATAGAACAACCATATTGAGAACTTTTTTTGAAAAAGTGCTTAAAGAGTGGAATTTTTTTACAAACAGAACGAACCTATTGTTGTTTTTTTTTAACAACTCAGAGACAGTTGGGGGTGCGCATATCCAGTTGTAGAAAAATGAGCATAAATTTGTGACACGAGTCAGCAACTTTCTTAGAAGTATAGATCTACTTCAGTTTTTGATGTACTTTTCCTTTGATAGTTTTTCCTCCAGAATTAATCATTCCAATGAAATTACAATAATATCGATACCTTAATGCCAAAACGTGCTACGTATATTTCTAAAAATGTGATTCTGCGCATGCGCATCCCTACGACATCTGAGTCATTCAACCAATGTTCACAACACCAATCTAGGAAAGAACATAGTTTGCTGGCTTTCTCTTATTTACGATTATAATGTACCTAGTACTGATTTCTTTCATCCATTAATCATAAATGTTTTTATGCCTCAAGTTGACGTAAACATATTTTAATTTCAAAAACAACCTTCTTATGATAGGATCTTTTAACTAAAAAGGGCTCTCTTGAAATAAAAAAAAAATATTATGCTAATATATTCCGCCGTTTTCAGACAATTTATGGAGAAAAAGAAAAAGATTCGACAGACATAGACCCAATTACAAGAAGACGTACTACCACAGAATCTTCTCGATACCCAGATACCAGTGGCTCTGACAACGATTTATGCAGAGATGGAAAATTTGATGCAATTTTCTCATCTTCACATGGTTCTTTATATATACTCAAAGGTAAAGAAATTCATGCTTACCTGTTTCAAATTTCACACCCTCTTCTCACTATATTCTTAAAATTTATAGGATCCTCTTACTGGCTGCTTGGAAAAGAAGGATTAATCCCTGGCTATCCGAAACCAATATCAGAAAAATGGATTGGCCTACCGTCAAATATCGACGCAGCATTCAGCAGTTTGAATGGAAGAACGTATTTTTTCAAAGGCTCAAAGTATTGGAGATTTAGTGGTGGAACTCTTGATACAGGTTACCCCAATGAAATCAGTGATGGCTTTGGAGGCATCCCCAGTAATATTGATGCAGCAATGTGGGCGCATCATTTGAATAAAGGTTTCTTTTTCAAAGGTAAACATTTATCTTATAATCGAAAATAGATAATTATCTAAAGTAACTAAATTTTTATAAATCAAAAATATCAAATGGTTTCAGGAGACAAATACTGGGTGTTTGATGCTGATTCAGAAGACAAACTGTCTGTGAAAAGCTCATACCCAAAATCAATAACAAATTTCAAAGGTATTCCAAGCAATTTGGACGATGTTCTGCTTTTAGCAGGAAAAGTATTTTTCTTCAAAAATGGCGAGTATTATAGGGTCAGCGATTACACTTTGGAATTCGAAGTAAGATTTAGAAAATTTTAATATTAACCTATTTATATTGATTATCAACGAAATTAAAAAACTGAACCTTTTTTTATTAAATAAGTTTTCTGGCAAAAATTATTGTCAGAATAAATCATAGAAGACCTTGCACTTCCATAACCTGCAAATCAACAATTTTAAATTTCAAGAAAATTATGAAAAATATCGTAAAAAAAGTAAGTACCTAATTTTTTTTTTCAACATTTCAGGAATCCATCCTATCGCCTTTAACAAGAAATGCAAGAATATCACTCTTCCAGTGTTTCTAGTCAATTATTGGGCTGTTTGAAAAAGAATTTAGAGAATGAAAGTATTAACAATTTTTCACAGCAGCTTTTATTCTTTCACCATTACTTTTATAACAGCAAAATTGAAGGGAGAAGAAAAGACAAGAAAAGTATTTATTTATTAACGAATCGCCATTAATTTGCTCAGTTTTGTTACATGTTGTGTTAATTTTGGAAGTTTTGTTACTTTTATGACCTACAGACTATAAGTATACTTAGATAATATGCGTCACATTCATATTCACATTTGTAAATAATATGAAAATGTGTTGAACCCTCAATGTGTAGAAATAAAATAATGATTTAAAACTACGAAGAGTACTTTATTCAAACAAATTTTTGATTGTACCTGACTTGTATGGGTATTGTGTAAAAATCTCTTGACACTGTGATATAAATTAGGAATTTATATACGTTTTACGAAATAAACTATTTTTATACCCTTTAGGGCATGGTTCTTATTGTTTCTCGATAACTAAGAGTAGGCTTTTAAAATAATAATACACTCGTGCATCATTAACATTTATTTAATATGCTATGTCCGCATATTGTACTCGTAATTCGTTCTTTGACAATATACGTATTTGCTCAATAAATGAACCACGATATGCACGAAGGGTGTACGCCCACTTCTTCAAATTTCACATGAGAGGAAAAAAATATTTTTTGGGTATTTCTCATATAACCTTCTTATGTAGCACCTCCACTTTGAAGTCTATTTTCCAAGCATTGGTGTCATTTTGAGACACGATATTTTTACCAAAAGTATGATTTGGTATACGAATGATTCCACAAAAATGTTTTATTTTCAGAAATAAAATCACCAAAATGGTCGCCATTTTGAATTTTTCCCCGAAAATGGCAGTTTATAACCCACAAAATATATCACTATATCAAACATAAAGGAAAACCCTTGAAAAAGAAGTACAAAAATGTCAACATTACCGCCTATAGGAAATAGCATTTGGAAAGGTTGAAAGACACAACAACCACACAAATGACTTACATTCAACTGTTCATAGCATAGCTTGGGGCTCATGAAAACTTTTGGAACCTCCACGAAATTATTACAAATCTTAATGGTGTCTTGACTTTTTCTAGAACTATAAATCAACTATTTAAAACCTTTTACAATGGACATGTCCAAGGATATTGTGATTGACTTTCGTTATTTTTTACCGCAAATGTGTGGATATGGACTCCAAATAACTTGGCCATTTTTTGGATTCTCAAGTTTATCATAAAACTCATTTTTGGCCGGTTGAAAATAGGACAGGTCGAAAGACAAGATAGAATCACCCACACACGATAGAATTTTGAAAGAATTCAATTTTCAAAAAAAGTGGACTTATCCCCTTCTTGCATACGTATCACATGGTCGTATGGAACTGATGCAGGACAGACCACTGAACTCTACTAGAAACACTGGAACGCTTACGCTCCATAAGACCAATAGAAATTTACCCGATGGTATGGTGTAGAAAGAGACCACAAATGGAAAAAAGAGCACATATCTTTGTTCAACGCAATACGTTCATAGGCAGCTGATGAGTTTTTCTCATTAATTTTTTAATTACCTCAACTTCTACTCAACTTAAAAAGTTGAAACAGGTCTCATTTGAAAGAGGAAGCTTTGGAAAATGTGTTGATATGAAACACGTCTAAATTTGGCCATTTTAATGGATTTGTTTTGGGAAAATACATTTTAAATCTTCAATTAATGATTAATTTTTTTTACAATGACTTAGAGATGAGCAGATTTTTGTGTATTGGTAGAAAAAGTATTTGGCAGAAGAGAGTGCCATTTACACATAAATATCTTTCAAACACACAATCATGATCACCTAGTTGCCTTTCATACACCGAGCAATCGATAACTGATGTGAGATAAAAACAGATTCAATGAAAAAACCTGTCAGTGAAATAATCTGCAGTGAGATAGCCAGTCGGTGAAATGCTTATCGGTGAATAGGCCGGTCGGTGAAATGTCTGCGGTGGAGTGTCCGTTGATGAAAAGACAGTCGATAAAATATCCTAGACCCAAAAATTTTAAATGACATTTTCAAGCATTAAATTTGCATAATTTCATATTTATTTCAAATCTATAAAAGATCCATTGGAAGTAAAATTCTTGTATATACTGATCATAATATAAAAGGTATAGAGTAATTTTAATATTGGACCAACTTAAAAGTGCAGGACAGAATATTTATGTCATGCAGTTACTTACTTATGAAAACTGACATCCTTGTTTACATCACTGGATGCAAAGCAACCATAAGCGCAGCAAAAATTTGGCATTATAGTTTAAATCAGAAGAATTGCATTTATTCATCCACTGAAATATATGAACTGAATATGACAAGAAGAGTAAACAATGGTCAATTCGGACGTTTTTCATGTCAACACAATCACCAAAGCTTCCTCTTTCAAATGAGACCTGTTTCAACTTTTTAAGTTGAGTAGAAGTTGAGATAATTAAAAAATTAATGAGAAAAACTCATCAGCCGGGTGTGAACGTAATGCATTGAACAAAGATACGAGTATGTGCTCTTTTTTCCATTTGTTGTCTCTTTCTACACCATACCGTCGGGTAAATTTCTATTGGTCTTATGGAGCGTAAGCGTTCCAATGTTTCTAATAGAGTTCAGTGGTTAGACCTAGGTATGATGACGTCATCATACGTAGGTATACCATTAAGGAATCACGGACAGACAAAATTTTCACTAAAGGTCTGGTAGCTGGTACAAAGAATTCATCTTTAATATCCTTATTACAAAGAAAGATTTCCATCAAAATTTTAGAAAATTAACTTGTGTATCTGATTGCAAATCATGACGGTTTTTCCACCAGGCAATTCGAAACTTTAAACTAATGAAAAAATTATCCTATTGCAGGGAATCATTAACAGTTCACTTGAAAATATCAGGTATTCGTTTGTTATATTCATCCCAAGGAGGAAACCGTAGACTGTCAAACAAAAGTAAGTAGGCTACTCTTATCTAAAAATGTTGAAAAAACCAGAGCCAATATAAAATTATTTTTGACAAACATATTATTATAACTTCAAATTTATTTAAAAATTTCAAAAAGAATCCAGAGTTCATTGGCAAAAAAAAAAAAAAGCTTATCAAAAAGAAGTAAATAAATTCTGTTAAACGTATACGTGATTAATTGCCGAGAAAGATAAATGAATACTTATATTAACGGAAATTGTAAAAATCGGGTAAATCATCGAATCACGTGTTTTCCCCCAAAATGATTAAATTGTAAAATGGAATGACTACGTCATGTAAAAAATAGTGATCAAAAATTGAGCGTAAATTCTGGTGAGACCTATATAAAGGAATACCATGCTTTATAAGACAGTAAACGACTTTGCGAACCGGTGTATATATTTGGTCAGATAATAATTCTTTCTCTTCTCTTTATGACGAACTTATAAAAATTTATGTGCTCGAACTGGTTCCTTAATTATTTTTATAGTCCAATAGATCAGTGTTTCTTACTTAATTCATCTCAATCAATATATTGAACTTTTTCCCATAACTATTAGTGATAGTTTTCAGATATTTAATCAGTCATTCAACTTGTTAAGCAGGTACTCCCAATCCTCATAAAGGTGAGTTCGACTTTTATTTTTTTAATTTCTTATAATTTTTTTTTTAAATTTCTGTCCGAACTAAAATTTTTAGCAAAATTTCTTCTGACATAAATTTCAAATTAAGGGGTCAAACTTTATCGCGGAAGATCGTAGCTGTTCTATGGAGTGGCTCAGGCTGTGGACTTTTCCCAAAATAATGTTTGGTTTTACTTTCTAGACGTGGGTGGCGGTTTTTGCAATAAAAATTTGTAATTTGTGTTCATAAGTTTAGCTTGTATAAATATTTTTCAATTCGAGTAAAAACTGTCGAATAAAACTAATTTATGCATATTGCACGAAAAATTCAAAAACAGTAGGATGTCGATTTTCTTACCAACTCGAGAACGCATGTGAATAATTTGTATTAGCTTGTACAAAAAAATTAACCACCCTCTGTGACGCTTACTCTGTTCTGGGTAAGTTAGTATAAATTAATTTTCGCTGCTCCAGGGCTGAAAATTTCAAGTCCAAAAATAGTTTTCACCCACTTTTTCGCAAACAAGGGCAAGAAACTGGGTGATAGAATTTATTTTTTTTTGACTTATGCATGTTTTGGACTTGAGCCAGCAATTTGCGTTTAAAAAAAGTAATATTGGCTAATGGCTTTGCAGAGAGTTACACAATTTGAGCTCAAGTTTTACTTTATAACTTTGCTGGTATCAGTAGTTTTTTAGAAGAATATCAATCAGTGACTATAATAGCCCCATGAAAATGAAAAATAATGTTTTTGGACTAATCAAAATGAGGCTCTCAATTTATAAAATCTGTATTCGTGCGAATAGATCAAGATTTTATCAAGTCCTTGAATTGGGTATCCTTTATTTAAGGCAATAGACCTGTGCATGCTTTTTTCTTCCAAATTCATTTTTCATCCAATTTTTACATTTACTCATACCCAGGGCTGCAAAGCTAAAATTAAAACTTTAGCTTTCAGCAGTTTCAGCTCATTATTCCTGTGATTTTTAATTTCTGCTTCAATTTTTCAATTTTTGAATTGGAAAAAAAATTGAAAAAAGTGAATAAAATCCAAAAATATTAAGCTTGTGCTTTTAGCTTGAAAATTTTTTCAATTGAACTTTGGGTTTTTGAATTTAAAAGTAAAGAAGGAACGATTCGGCTTTTAATTTTCGCATTTCAGTTGACTTTGCAGCCCTGCTCATGCCTAATTTTTACCATAAATAAATGATTTTTCTTGCTTTCCACAGCATCGTTTTCAAAACTTGGTGACTTTATAGAAGAGAAACTCTCCACCGAGTGAATCATGATTTCCAGAATTATTTGGTTATTGATACTCGTACAGACCCATGAATTTATCGCATGTAAGGCATTATTCGGAAAAACATCTCAAGTTGATGATGCAACGGTAGGCTATATATATGAACTGAACAGCTAAGGATACATTTATTTATTTGAAAAAAATAAACTGACGTACAGTCGTACCAACTAACAGTCAATATGACTCTATCAAAATAATATATAGGCTTTTGAGAGAACATCTTTCGGTTAAATATTTTTTTGAAATTTTTTCTGAAAATCTTTAAGCAGATAATTTTATTTCCTATGACTACATACTGTAATAAATAAATGTTTAACGTTTTGTCGTATTTTTCTATTCATTCTAAATAACAAAATTTTTACAGAAATATTTATCAAAATTCGGCTACATGCGACAATACGAGTATGATCCTCAATTGGGTTCTCTTTCCCATGATATGACATTCAAAGAAGGTATTTGTGAATTTCAAGACTTTGCTGGATTAAAAGTAACAGGTAAGACCAATAAACAAATATTTTCCAACTGCTAAGCAGAAACTGGTTCATTTATTTACAACTGACTTCACTTTTGTTTCAGGTGAACTGAACAATGATACCGTCAGGATGATGAAAATGCCAAGATGTGGAGTTAAAGATAAAAGAAATCCGAAGCCTGTTGAACACTCTCGATTCAGAAGATATGTCCTCCATGGTAAAATTAATCACAAAATACTCGAGTTAAAAAAAGTTCGAGAACTTCTTATGAAAACAATAGAAAAGCATTTCGAGAAAATTTTTGTATAGATTATATTTTAAGCTTTTACATACCTACAATCCATTCCAGTTTCTCCTTTCTTACTGCTTCGAGCAATTCGAATAGTAAGCCTTCAAAGGTCCTTCGAAAGTTCTTTTTCAAAATGCTGTCTTGAACGAAAGTTGCTCAAATTTTATATTATTATTTATATTGAGCTTCAGACTATGATACCACTGTACGCTTGAAAATAAATTTAATTTGGTCTAAATAATATTTTATTTCAGGCAGTAAATGGCCATGGTCAAGAATAACCTACAGAATAACAAAATATCCATGTGGATTAAGAAAATCGAAAACCGACGAAGAAATTAAGAAAGCATTTGATGCATGGTCAGAAGTCATTCCTCTCAGTTTTGTACGAAAAACTTATGGCAGGGTAAGTATTTCACCTATGCATAGGGTAGGTATTCGATAAAAGTACTCAAAAATTCTAATAAGGAATATAAATTTCAGGCAAATATTGAGATTAGATTCGAATCTGGCGATCATGGTGATGAAGAACCGTTTGATGGACCAGGAGGAATATTGGCACATGCCTATTTCCCAGCCGATGGTGGGGATGTTCATTTTGATGATGATGAAATATGGACAGTTAAAATGTCAGATGGAGGTAAGTGCCTTTGATACTCTGAGAAATTTATTTGTGAACTGTTCAACTTATATCATGTCCTTTCATTTTTATTTCAACAGGCATAAATTTATTCCGCGTAGCAGTCCACGAGATTGGCCATTCTTTAGGTTTAGATCATTCCAAAGTAAGAGGTGCTGTAATGTATCCATTTTACACTGGTGCCGATTCTAACTTTCAATTCCATCCGGACGATATACATGGAATCCAAGTAAATTATAATACACAACGTACTAACGTCTTTCTATTAATTGTAAAAAAAGGTGACACTAGAACTTTCAATGTTTTGTCAACGTCTAATTTAAATTCAAAACAACAACGGAGCTCGAAACTCAGTTCTAGAGGACTTTTCTCATCTACACCTCGTAAAAAACAAAGCACAAATCTCGTAATCTAAGATAAATACATAGATAATATAGCCGAACCTCGATAAGTCCAACTTCTGCAACTCTAAAATCTCTGTAACTCGAAGAGATTATCATTTTCCTGCACATTTCCATTGGCCACCTATAAAAAACCATCTTCATAACTCAAAGTTCAAATCTCTATAAATCGAACTCAGCTGGAGAAAAAAGACCTCTATGACTCGAGTTTTTGAATTTTACCTCCCATTCAGCCTCTACAACTTGAATATGTACTGAAAACTGACTCGTAAAAAATAGTTTTCAATTAAAATCGAGAAATCAGAACCTAAATGCAGAACTTGACCAGAACTTAAGTTCTCGGGTCTGAGTTCTATAGTGGCAAAAAGAACAGCTCGATATAACCATAAAGAAATATTTCCACACTATTTCAAATAGAACAACCATTTTGAGAACTTTTTTTGAAAAAGTGCTAAAAGAGTGGAATTTTTTTACAAACAGAACGAACCTATTGTTTTTTTTTTTTAACAACTCAGAGACAGTTGGGGGTGCGCATGTCCAGTTGTAGAAAAATGAGCATAAATTTGTGACACGAGTCAGCAACTTTCTTGGAAGTATAGATCTACTTCAGTTTTAGATGTACTTTTCCTTTGATAGTTTTTCCTCCAGAATTAACCATTCCAATGAAATTACAATAATATCGATACCTTAATGCCAAAACGTGCTACGTATATTTCGAAAAATGTGATTCTGCGCACGCGCATCCCAACGACATCTGAGTCATTCAAGCAATGTTCACAACACCAATCTAGGAAAGAACATAGTTTGCTGGCTTTCTCGTATTTACGATTATAATGTACCTAGTACTGATTTTTTTCATCCATTAATCATAAATTTTTTTATGCCTCAAGTTGACGTAAACATTTTAATTTCAAATACAACCTTCTTATGATAGGATCTTCTAACTAAAAAGGGCTCTCTTGAAATCAAAAAAAAAATTATGCTGATATATTCCGCCGTTTTCAGACAATTTATGGGGAAAAAGAAAAAGATTCGACAGACATAGACCCAATTACAAGAAGACGTACTACGACAAAATCTTCTCGATACTCAGATACCAGTGGCTCTGACAACGATTTATGCAAAGATGGAAAATTTGATGCAATTTTCTCATCTTCACATGGTTCTTTATATATACTTAAAGGTAAAGAAATTCATGCTTACCTGTTTCAAATTTCACACACTCTTCTCACTATATTCTTAAAATTTATAGGATCCTCTTACTGGCTGCTTGGAAAAGAAGGATTAATCCCTGGCTATCCGAAACCAATATCAGAAAAATGGATTGGCCTGCCGTCAAATATCGACACAGCATTCAGCAGTTTGAATGGAAGAACGTATTTTTTCAAAGGCTCAAAGTATTGGAGATTTAGTGGTGAAACTCTTGATACAGGATACCCCAATGAAATCAGTGATGGCTTTGAAGGCATCCCCAGTAATATTGATGCAGCAATGTGGGCGCATCGTTTGAATAAAGGTTTCTTTTTCAAAGGTAAACATTTATCTTATAATCAAAAATAGATAATTATCTAAAGTAACTAAATTTTTATAAATCAAAAATATCAAATGGTTTCAGGAGACAAATACTGGGTGTTTGATGCTGATTCAGAGGACAAACTGTCTGTGAAAAGCTCATACCCAAAATCAATAACAAATTTCAAAGGTATTCCAAGCAATTTGGATGATGTTCTGCTTTTAGCAGGAAAAGTATTTTTCTTCAAAAATGGCGAGTATTATAGGGTCAGCGATTACACTTTGGAATTCGAAGTAAGATTCAGAAAATTTGAATACTAACCTATTTACGAGTATATTGATTATCAACAAAATTAAAAAACTAAACCTTTTATTATTAAATAAGTTTTCTGGCAAAAATTATTGTCAGAATAAATCATAGAAGACCTTGCACTTCCATAACCTGCAAACAACAATTTTCAAATTCAAGAAAATTATGAAAAATATCGTAAAAAAGTAAGTACCTAATTTTTTTTTTCAACATTTCAGGAGTCCATCCTATCGCCTTTACGAAAAAATGCAAGAATATCACTTTTCCAGTGTTTCTAGTCAATTATTGGGCTGTTTGAAAAAGAATTTCAAGAATGAAACTATTAACAGTTTTTCACAGCAGCTTTTATTCTTTCACCATTAATTTTATAACAGCAAAATTGAAGGGAGAAAAAAAGACAAGAAAATTATTTATTTATTAACGAATCGCCATTAATTTGCTCAGTTTTGTTACACGTTGTGTTAATTTTGGAATTTTTTTTACTTTTATGACCAACAGACTATAAGTATACTTAGATAATTATGCGTCACATTTATATTCACATTTTTAAATAATATGAAAATGTGTTGAACCCTCAATGTGTAGAATTAAAATAATGATTTAAAACTACGAAGAGTACTTTATTCAAACAAATTTTTGATTGTACCTGACTTGTATGGGTATTGTGTAAAAATCTCTTGACACTGTGATATAAATTAGGAATTTATATACGTTTTACCAAATAAACTATTTTTATACCCCTTTGGGCATGGTTTTTATTGTTTCTCAATAACTAAGAATAGGCTTTTAAAATAATAATATACTCGTGCATCATTTATTAAATATGCTATGTCCGCCTATAGTAATTCGTTCTTTGACAATAGACGTATTTGCTCAATAAATGAACCACGATATGCACGAAGAGTGTACGCCCACTTCTTCAAATTTCACATGAGAGCAAAAAAATATATTTTGGGTATTTCTCATATACCTAACCTTCTTATGTAGCACCTCCACTTTGAAGTCTATTTTCCAAGCATTGTGTCATTTTGAGACACGATATTTTTACCAAAAGTATGATTTGGTATACGAATGATTCCACAAAAATGTTTGATTTTCAGAAATAAAATCACCAAAATGGTCGCCATTTTGAATTTTTCCCCGAAAATGGCAGTTTATAACCCACAAAATATATCACTATATCAAACATAAAGGAAAACCCTTGAAAAAGAAGTACAAAACTGTCAACATTACCGCCTATAGGAAATAGCATTTGGAAAGGTTGAAAGACACAACAACCACACAAATGACTTACATTCAACTGTTCATAGCATAGCTTGGGGCTCATGAAAACTTTTGAAACCTCCACGAAATTATTACAAATCTTAATTGTGTCTTGACTTTTTCTACAACTATAAATCGACTGTTTTAAAACCTTTTACAATGGACATGTCCAAGGATATTGTGATTGACTTTCGTTATTTTTTGCCGCAAATGTGTGTATATGGACCCCCAAATACCTTGGCCATTTTTTGGATTCTCAAGTTTATCATAAAACTCATTTTTGGCCGGTTGAAAATAGGACAGGTCGAAAGACAAGATAGAATCACCCACACAGGATAGAATTTTGAAAGAATTCAATTTTCGAAAAAAGTGGACTGATCCCCTTCTTGCATACGTATCACATGCTAGTATGGAACTGATGCAGGACAGACCACTGAACTCTATTAGAAACACTGGAACGCTTACGCTCCATAAGACCAATAGAAATTTACCCGATGGTATGGTGTAGAAAGAGACAACAAATGGAAAAAAGAGCACATATCTTTGTTCAACGCATTACATTCATAGGCAGCTCATGAGTGTTTCTCATTAACTTTTTAATTATCTCAACTTCTACTCAACTTAAAAAGTTGAAACAGGTTTCATTTGAAAGAGGACGCTTTGGAGAATATGTTGATATGAAACCTGTCTAAATTTGGCCATTTTAATGGATTTGTTTTGGGAAAATACATTTTAAATCTTCAATTAATGATTAATTTTTTTTACAATGACTTAGAGATGAACAGTTTTTCGTGTATTGGTAGAAACAGTATTTGGCAGAAGAGAGTGCCTAGATACACTTTATCAACTTATCAATTATTTCAGAAACAGAACTTTCCTTTTTCTAACGATACCAAATTCAGCTTTCTACATTAAGTAGAAGCTGAATCATCACAAAAATAAAAAATAATATTTTTTTTGACGATCTAAAGATGAAAAAAAAACGAGAAATTGAAAATTATCAAATCTCAATCTAAACTCATGAAGGGTAGGGGAGGGTTGGGTAATGGGAACCACTGGGCAATAGGAACCACCTCCATTACTTCCCTACTAACTGTCCAACAAAAACCGCAATACTGGCGTTAATAGTGCTTTAGGTCCGCCACACTTTGCAGCAAAAAATGTTTTCGGTGCCCGATTTTTTTTTTGTATGAATGAACTCTATATGTGTCTGTTTAATTCGTTAAAACGAAAAAATTCAAACCAAAATCATTTTTTTCTGGGAATAGATGGAAATGCGCGCTACGTCTTGTTTTATTCCAGATTTTATCACTTTGCCATGTTGATTAAATGTTTTTTCATTTACTTTGTTTTAAACTTGATAACAATATAATTTTGCAGCCATCTATTTCCGGGCAATGGGAACCGGGCAATGGGAACCAATGATTAATTTGAATTATGAATTTGTATTTTTGTAATTGCACACTGATGCGACCCACTGGTAAAATTATAGGTCACATCAGTGTCACAAAAGTCACATTTCTCCTCAACATGTGCATCACATTGCAGATTTTTGCAGATTGGGAAGTTATTTCTGTCATAAAAACAGAAAATTAAACATGGTTCCTATTGCCCAGGGACCTGGTTCCTATTGCTCGGGCATTTTAGAAATAGTTCAAAAAAGGAAGGCTTAGAATATTTAATTTTCAGAGTGAAAAAATGTCTCGTATAGCCTACTACTGTATGTTAATAGATAGAGGAGGGTTTTTTATTTAAAATGAAATCAAATTTAGGTTTCTAAGTATAATAGTTCCTGAAATACACATTTTTAACCAACAACGGTTCCTATTGTCCGGGTAACTAGTTCCTATTGCCCGGGCATTTTAGAAATAGTTCAAAATAGGAAGGGTTAGAATATTAAATTTTCATAGTAAAAAAAGTCTCCTATAGCCTACTACTATATGTTGATGGAAAGAGGAGGGTTTTTTCTTTAAAATGAAACCAAATTCAGGTTTCTAAGTACAATATTTGCTGAAACACAAGATTAGAAAAAAAATTGGTTCCTATTGCCCGACCCTCCCCTATGCTTTACTAGACGCCCAAACTCCACAATTCGACTTCACGAATATCTCATGAGAGGAACTTCCGAGGATGAAACATGGAAAAATATGAATCTAACTTCTCGATTAGCTCAACCAATACAAAATTTAGGGTTTTTTTTAAAATCAAACTGTCCGATAAAACGATATTAAAAAAAAACAAATTTCATAAAATGGGGAAAATTTTTCTTTCAGGAAAATATGACGATTAGCGGATGGGTTTCATTGAATGAAAATAAAAATATTACATTTTATCAACCATTTCCAGGAACTTATTAATGATTCAAGGTTTTTTCCTCAAGAGCAAAAATTACTACTACTTCAGCTTTCTCAACCTTTCTGACCTTCCCTTCTATTTTTTTTCACACACACAGTTTCCCAATTTTGTAGAAATATTATTTGTTGGGGGAAAAAATTTTGGGAGCCGACCATTTCACCGACTGATTTTTCACCGACCGACGTTTCACCGAAAAATTTCACCAACCGAACATTTCACCGACGGTACCCTTCACCGAGGGGATTATTCACTGATAGGAGTTTCACCGAGTGGTCTTTTCACCAAAGTACCTAAAAAAGTTGAATGTCCACTCACAACTTTCCTCAGACTCAAAATATTTGAGTGGTCAAAGTCTCAAATGAAAAGTCTTGATCCACTAAGAGTTCTTAGAGCAAAACAAATTCCTTACCTCAATTAGAACCTGAAATATTGGAGTTTGAGTGGTGGAAAAGCTTGGAAAAAGCATGAATTTTGAGTATAACTTGAGTAAGGTCAGAGTTAAGTGAATTCCAATGCGTGATGACATATTTACACATAAATATCTTTCAAACACACAATCACGATCACCTAGTTGCCTTTCATACACCAGGCAATCGATAACTGATGTGATATAAAAACAGATTCAATGAAAAAACCTGTCGGTGAAATAATCTGCGGTGAAATAGCCAGTCGGTGAAATGCTTATTGGTGAATAGGCTAGTTGGTGAAATGTCTGCGGTGGAGTGTCCGTTGATGAAGAGACAGTCGACAAAATGTCCTAGACCCAAAAATTTTGAATGAGATTTTCAAGCATTAAATTTGCATAATTTCACATTTATTTCGAATCTATAAAAGATCCATTGGAAGTAAAATTCTTGTGTATAATGATCGTAATATATAAGGTATAGAGTAATTTTAATATTGATCCAACTTAAAAGTGCAGGACAGAATATTTATGTCATGCAGTTACTTACTTATGAAAACTTACATCCTTGTTTACATCACTGGATGCAGAGCAACCATAAGCGCAGCAAAAATTTAGCATTATAGTTTAAATCAGAAGAATTACATTTATTCAACCACTGAAATATATGAACTGAATATGACAAGAAGAGTAAACAATGGCCAATTCGGACGTTTTTCATGTCAACACAATCTCCAAAGCTTCCTGTTTCAAATGAGACCTGTGTCAACTTTTTAAGTTGAGTAGAAGTTGAGATAATTATAAATTAATGAGAAAAACTCATCAGCCGCCTATGAACGTAATGCGTTGAAGAAAGATATGCGCTCTTTTTTTCCATTTTTTGTCTCTTTCTACACCATACCGTCGGGTAAATTTCTATTGGTCTTATGGAGCGTAAGCGTTCTAGTGTTTCCAATAGAGTTCAGTGGTTAGACCTAGGTATGATGGGGTCATCATATGTAGGTATACTATTAAGGAATCACGGACAGACAAAATTTTCACTAAAGGTCTGGTAGCTGGTACAAAGAATTCATCTTTAATATCCTTATTACAAAGAAAGATTTCCATCAAAGGGTCTAGCAGGATAAGATAGGTGAAATGACCATTTTCGAATTTCGACCTGAAACTTGGGGGTCAGGTCGACCATAATGAAAAACTAATTCAGCCCAAATTTCAGCCCCCCACCTCAACTGGTTACCCCCTGGGGAGTGAAAATGTGTTTGGCCATTTTGAAGGTTTTTTGCCAATAACTTTTTTCATAATTGTTCATTTTATTTGAAATTTTTATGATAGTTAGTCCTTCATGAGCTCTATCCACCACCAAAATTTCGCGGTTCCAGCTTTAGTAGTTTTCCAGTAACACCAGCTGGAAATTTTGGAGCTTTTTACCCTATGGAGTCTACAAGTTGAAATTTTCACTGATGATAGCTTATCTAGTCTACATTACACCCATATAATTATATAATTTGTTTTCCAAAATTCAGGGTGGACAAGGTAGTTTTTTGGCATTGAAATATCAGTTTTTTCATATTTTCATAGTAAATCTCCCATTATATAACTAAACCAAAGGCATTACTTGCACATCAGTGCACCAATTCCACTAAATGGTAGCTACTAAGCCTAATCTCCCACAAAGTGACAGTACAAGTACCAGGTGGCGTCATGGTGTCATATATGACGCCATTTGAAATTTTGAGATGGACTTCTCCAAGGACCAATATTTTGAGAACCACTGACTTGTGTCATACAATGCCACCTGGTCCTTTGAGGTTATTCTTGTGGTGTCATATATGACGCCACCTGTTACTTTGAGTAATCTAGTGAAACCTGGTTTTTCTAGTGTTAGAGAATGATTCTTTGTCCTCCTATAAGTTATTAATACTATTCCTCTGTTTGATTGCACCTACACATACATAGCTTAAGATACACATACATAGCTTAAGATATCTCAATATGCTATTTTTTAAATGACATATGTTGCTCTTGTTTGGCCCATCCGAAAAATTGTTCTGGTTACTAGAGTGGTCCTTATTTATAGAAGGAAAAAATTTTTTTTTGCAATTTCTGCTCCCACCCCCCAGATTTGTTCCATTTCATGAAAAATAAATTCCATTAAAATTTCAGCCCCCTAGCTTGAAATTAAGTGGTGACTTAAGGGGGTTGAAAATTCATATATGCAAATACTGGCATTATTTCACATTATCATCTATATCACATAGAAATAGACATAAAACATGCATTTTCTCCTTCAACTTATTAGTCAAATGAAGTGAGATGCATAGAAAATAGATCTGTGGGATTTGAGAGGGTTTGGACCTACCCTTGAGATAACTAAAAAATCACTATAATATGTCTTTTTGTCAAAAAAATGTTTTTCTCATTATGAATGGCAGAAATGAAAATAACCCCCCTCCCATTCATCCGTTGACATCCAAGTATTATAGTTTTCAAAACCACCCCTCATGAGTAGAGAATATACTTATTACAGAATTTACTCAATATTTTCATTATTTTCATTTCAATGCCAAAAAACTACCTTGTCCACCCTGAATTTTGGAAAACAAATTATATAATTATATGGGTGTAATGTAGACTAGATAAGCTATCATCAGTGAAAATTTCAACTTGTAGACTCCATAGGGTAAAAAGCTCCAAAATTTCCAGCTGGTGTTACTGGAAAACTACTGAAGCTGGAACCGCGAAATTTTAATGGTGGATAGAGCTCATGAAGGACTAACTATCATAACAATTTCAAATAAAATGAACAATAATGAGAAAAGTTATGGGCAAAAAACCTTCAAAATGGCCAAACACATTTTCACTCCCCAGGGGGTAACCAGTTGAGGTGGGGGGCTGAAATTTGGGCTGAATTAGTTTTTCATCATGGTCAACCTGACCCCCAAGTTTCAGGTCGAAATTCGAAAATGGTCATTTCACTTATCTTATCCTGCTAGACCCTTTTGAGAAAATGAACGTGTGTATCTGATTGCAAATCATGACGGTTTTTCCACCAGGCAATTCGAAACTTTAAACCAATGAAAAAATTATCCTATTGCAGGCAATCATTAACAGTTCACTTGAAAATATCAGGTATTCGTTTGTTATATTCATCCCAAGGAGGAAACCGTAGATTGTCAAACAAAAGTAAGTAGGCAACTCTTATCTAAAAAATGTTGAAAAAACCAGAGTCAATATAAAATTATTTCTGACAAACATATTATTATGACTTAAAATTTATTTAAAAATTTCAAAAAGAATCCAGAGTTTAATGGCAAAAAAAAAAAGCTTATCAAAAAGAAATAAATAAATTCTGTTAAACGTATACGTGATTAATTGCCGAGAGAGATAAAAGAATACTTATATTAACGGAAATTGTAAAAATCGGGTAAATCATCGATCACGAGTTTTCCCCCAAAATGATTAAATTGTGAGATGGAATGACTACGTCATGTAAAAAATAGTGATCAAAAATAGAGCGTAAATTCTGGTAAGACCTATATAAAGGAATACCATGCTTTATAAGACAGTAAACGACTTTGCGAACCGGTGTATATATTTGGTCAGATAATAATTCTTTCTCTTTTCTTTATGACGAACTTATTTAATTTTATGTGTTCGAACTGGTTCCTTAATTATTTTTATAGTCCAATAGATCAGTGTTTCTTACTTAATTCATCTCAATCAATATATTGAACTTTTTCCCATAACTATTAGTGATAGTTTTCAGAAATTTAATCAGTCATTCAACTTGTTAATCAGGTACTCCCAATCCTCATAAAGGTGAGTTCGACTTTTATTTTTTTAATTTCTTATAAGTACATTTCTTTTTAAATATCTGTCCGAACTAAAATTTTTAGCAAAATTTCTTCTGACATAAATTTCAAATTAAGGGGTCAAACTTTATCGCGGAAGATCGTAGCTGTTCTATGGAGTGGCTCAGGCTGTGGACTTTTCCCAAAATAATGTTTTGATTTACTTTCTAGACGTGGGTGGCGGTTTTTGCAATAAAAATTTTTAATTTGTGTTCATAAGTTTAGCCTGTATAAATATTTTTCAATTCGAGTGAAAACTGTCGAATAAAACTAATTTATGCATGTTGCACGAAAAATTCAAAAACAGTAGGATGTCGATTTTCTTACCAACTCGAGAACACATTTGAATAATTTGTATTAGCTTGTACAAAAAAATTAACCACCCTCTGTGACGCTTACTCTGTTCTGGGTAAGTTAGTATAAATTAATTTTCGCTGTTCCAGGGCTGAAAATTTTAAGTCCAAAAATAGTTTTCACCCATTTTTTCGCAAACAAGGGCAAGAAATTGGGTGATAGTTTTTTTTTTTTGACTTATGCATGTTTTGGACTTGGGCCACCAATTTGCGTTTAAAAAAAGTAATATTGGCTAATGGCTTTGCAGAGAGTTACACAATTTGTGCTCAAGTTTTACTTTATAACTTTGCTGGTATCATTAGTTTGTTAGAAGAATATCAATCAGTGACTATAATAGCCCCATGAAAATGAATAATTATGTTTTTGGACTAATGAAAATGAGCCTCTCAATTTATAAAATCTGTATTCCTGCGAATAGATCAAGATTTTATCAAGTCCTTGAATTGGGTATCCTTTATTTAAGGCAATAGACCTGTGCATGCTTTTTTCTTCGAAATTCATTTTTCATCCAATTTTTACATTTACTCATGCCCAGGGCTGCAAAGCTAAAATTAAAACTTTAGCTTTCAGCAGTTTCAGCTCATTATGCCTATGATTTTTAATTTCTGCTTCAATTTTTCAACTTTTGAATTGGAAAAAAAGTTAAAAAAATCCAAAAATATTAAGCTTGTGCCTTTAGCTTGAAAATTTATTCAATTGAACTTTGGGTTATTGACTTTTAAAACTAAAAAAGGAACGATTCGGCTTTTAATTTTCGCATTTCAGTTGACTTTGCAGCCCTGCTCATGCCTAATTTTTACCATAAATAAATGATTTCTCTTGCTTTCCACAGCATCGTTTTCAAAACTTGGTGACTTTATAGAAGAGAAACTCTCCACCGAGTGAATCATGATTTCCAGAATTATTTGTTTATTGATACTCGTACTGACGACCACTCAATTTATCGCATGTAAGGCATTATTCGGACAAACATCTCAAGTTGATGATGCCACGGTAGGCTATATATATGAAGTGAACAGCTAAGGATACATTTATTTATTTGAAGAAAATAAACTGACGTACAGTCGTATCAAATAACAGTCAATATGGCTCTATCTAAATAATATATAGGCTTATGAGAGAACATCTTCCGGTTAAATATTTTTTTCAAATTTTTTTTGAAAATCTTTCAACAGATAATTTTATTTCCTATGACTACATACTGTAATAAATAAATGTTTAACGTTTTGTCGTATTTTTCTATTTATTCTAAATAACAAAATTTTTACAGAAATATTTATCAAAATTCGGCTACATGCGACAATATAATCCTAAATTGGATTCTCTTTCGCATGAAACTACATTCAAAGAAGGTATTCGTGAATTACAGGACTTTGCTGGATTAAAAGTAACAGGTAAGACAAATATACAAACATTTTCTAACTGCTAAGCAGAAACTGATTCATTTATTTACAACTGACTTCACTTTTGTTTCAGGTGAACTGAACAAAGAGACCATCAAGATGTTGAAAATGCCAAGATGTGGAGTTAAAGATAAAAGAAATCCGAAGCCTGTTGAACACTCTCGATTCAGAAGATATGTCCTCGATGGTAAAATTAATCACAAAATACTCGAGTTAAAAAAAGTTCGAGAACTTCTTATGAAAACAATAGAAAGGCATTTTGAGAAAATTTTTGTATAGATTATATTTTAAGCTTTTACATACCTACAATCCATTCCAGTTTCTCCTTTCCTACTGTTTCGAGCAATTCGAATTGTAAGCCTTCAAAGGTCCTTCGAAAGTTCTTTTTCAAAATGCTATCTTGAACGAAATTTGCTCAAATTTTATATTATTATTTATATTGGGCTCCAGACTATGATACCACTGTACGCTTGAAAACAAATTTAATTTGGTCTAAATAATATTTTATTTCAGGCAGTAAATGGCCACAGTTAAATATAACCTACAGAATAACAAAATATCCATCTGGATTAGGAGAATCGGAAACCGATGGAGATGTTAAGAAAGCATTTGATGCATGGTCAGAAGTCAGTCCTCTCAATTTTGTACGAATAACTAGTGGCAAGGTAAGTATTTCACTTACGCATAGTGTAGGTATTCGATAGAAGTACTCAAAAATTCTAATAAGGAATATAATTTTCAGGCAGATATTGAGATTAGATTCGAATCTGGCAAACATGGTGATGTACAACCGTTTGATGGACCAGAAGGATTATTGGCACATGCCACATCCCGAAAGGATGGTGGGTGGGTTCATTTTGATGACGATGAAATATGGACAGTTAAAATGTCAGATGGAGGTAAGTGCCTTTGATACTCTGAGAAATTTATTTGTAAACTGTTAAACTTATATCATGTCCTTTCATTTTTATTTCAACAGGCAAAAATTTATTCCGCGTGGCAGTCCACGAGATTGGCCATTCTTTAGGTTTAGACCATTCCGAAGTAAGTGGTGCTGTAATGAATGAACGTTACACTGGTGCCGATTCTGACTTTCAATTCCATCCGGACGATATAGAAGGAATCCAAGTAAATTATTATACACAACGTAATAACGTCTTTCTATTAATTGTAAAAAAAGGTGACACTAGAACTTTCAATGTTTTGTCAAAGTCTAATTTAAATTCAAAACAACAACGGAGCTCGAAACTGAGTTCTAGAGGACTTTTCTCATCTACACCTCGTCAAAAACAAAGCACATTATCTCGTAATCTAAGATAAATACATAGAAAATATAGGCGAACCTCGATAAGTCCAACTTCTGCAACTCTAAAATCTCTGTAACTCGAAGAGATTATCATTTTCCTGCACATTTCCATTGGCCACCTACGAGTATAAAAAATCATCTTCATAACTCCAAGTTCGAATCTCTATAAATCGAACTCAGCTGGAGAAAAAAGACCTCTATGACTCGAGTTTTTGAATTTTACCTCCCATTCAGCCTCTACATCTTGAATATTTACTGAAAACTGACTCGTAAAAAATAGTTTTCAATTAAAATCGAGAAATCAGAACCTAAATGCAGAACTTGACCGGAACTCAAGTTCTCGGGTCTGAGTTCTATAGTGGCAAAAAGAACAGCTCGGTATAACCATAAAGAAATATTTCCACACTATTTCAAATAGAACAACCATATTGAGAACTTTTTTTGAAAAAGTGCTAAAAGAGTGGAATTTTTTTACAAACAGAACGAACCTATTGTTGTTTTTTTTAACAACTCAGAGACAGTTGGGGGTGCGCATGTCCAGTTGTAGAAAAATGAGCATAAATTTGTGACACGAGTCAGCAACTTTCTTAACTACTTCAGTTTTGGATGTACTTTTCCTTTGATAGTTTTTCCTCCAGAATTAACCATTCCAATGAAATTACAATAATATCGATACCTTAATGCCAAAACGTGCTACGTATATTTTGGAAAATGTGATTCTGCGCATGCGCATCCTAACGCATCTGAGTCATTCAAGCAATGTTCACAACACCAATCTAGGAAAGAATATAGTTTGCTGGCTTTCTCGTATTTACGATTATAGTGTACCTAGTACTGATTTTTTTCATCCATTAATCATAAATGTTTTTATGCCTCAAGTTGACGTAAGTATTTTAATTTCAAAAACAAGCTTCTTATAATAGGATCTTCTAACTAAAAAGAGCTCTCTTGCTATCAAAAAAAATATTATGATAACATATTCCGCCGTTTTCAGAAAATTTATGGAAGAAAAGGAAAAGATTCGACCAGTGGCTCTGACAACGATTTATGCAAAGATGGAAAATTTGATGCAATTTTCTCATCTTCGCATGATTCTTTATATATACTCAAAGGTAAAGAAATTCATGCTTACCTGTTTCAAATTTCACACACTCTTCTCACTATATTCTTAAAATTTATAGGATCCTCTTACTGGCTAGTTGGAAAAGAAGGATTAATCCCTGGCTATCCGAAACCAATATCAGAAAAATGGATTGGCCTGCCATCAAATATCGACGCAGCATTCAGCAGCGGTTTGAATGGAACAACGTATTTTTTCAAAAGTTCAAAGTATTGGAGATTTAGTGGTGGAACTCTTGATACAGGTTACCCCAAAGAAATCAGTGATGGCTTTGAAGGCATCCCCAGTAATATTGATGCAGCAATGTGGTCGCATCGTTTGAATAAAGGTTTCTTTTTCAAAGGTAAACATTTATCTTATAATCAAAAATAGATAATCATCTAAAGTAACTAAATTTTTATAAATCAAAAATATCAAATGGTTTCAGGAGACGAATACTGGGTGTTTGATGCTGATTCAGAAGACAAACCGTCTGTGAAAAGCTCATACCCAAAATCAATAACAAATTTCGAAGGTATTCCAAGCAATTTGGACGATGTTCTGCTTTTTGCAGGAGAAGTATATTTCTTCAAAAATGGCGAGTCTTATGATATCAGCGGTTACAATCTGAAATACGAAGTAAGATTTAGAAAATTTGAGTATTAACCTATTTATATTGATTATCAACAAAATTAAAAAACTAAACCTTTTTTTATCAAATAATTTTTCTGGCAAAAATTATTGTCAGAATAAATCATAGAAGACCTTGCACTTCCATAACCTGCAAATCAACAATTTTCAATTTCAAGAAAATTATGAAAAATATCATAAAAAAGTAAGTAAGTACCTAATTTTTTTTTTCAACATTTCAGGAATCCAACCTATCGCCTTTACGAACAAATGCAAGAATATCACTCTTCCGGTGTTTCTAGTTAATTATTGGGCTGTTTGAAAAAGAATTTCAAGAATGAAACTATTAACAGTTTTTCACAGCAGCTTTTATTCTTTCACCATTACTTTTATAACAGCAAAATTGAAGGGAGAAGAAAAGACAAGAAAATTATTCATTTATTAACGAATCGCCATTAATTTGCTCAGTTTTGTTACACGTTGTGTTAATTTAGGAAGTTTTGTTACTTTTATGACCAACAGACTATAAGTATACTTAGATAATATGCGTCACATTCATATTCACATTTGTAAATAATATGAAAATGTATTGAACCCTCAATGTGTAGAATTAAAATAATGATTTAAAACTACGAAGAGTACTTTATTCAAACAAATTTTTGATTGTACCTGACTTGTATGGGTATTGTGTAAAAATCTCTTGACACTGTGATATAAATTAGGAATTTATGTACGTTTTACCCAATAAACTATTTTTTTACCCCTTTGGGCATGGTTTTTATTGTTTCTCGATAACTAAGAATAGGCTTTTAAAATAATAATATACTCGCGCATCATTTATTTAATATGCTATGTCCGCATATGGTAATTCATTCTTCGACAATATACATATTTGCTCAATGAATGAACCACGATATGCACGAAGGGTATACGCCCACTTCTTCAAATTTCACATGAGAGCAAAAAAATATATTTTGGGTATTTCTCATACAACCTTCTTATGTAGTACCTCCACTTTGAAGTCTATTTTCCAAGCATTGGTGTCATTTTGAGACGCGATATTTTTACCAAAAGTATGATTTGGTATACGAATGATTCCACAAAAATGTTTGATTTTCAGAAATAAAATCACCAAAATGATCGCCATTTTGAATTTTTCCCGGAAAATGGCAGTTTATAACCCACAAAATGTATCACTATATCAAACATAAAGGAAAACCCTTGAAAAAGAAGTGCAAAAATGTCAACATTACCGCCTATAGGAAATAGCATTTGGAAAGGTTGAAAGACACAACAACCACACAAATGACTTAGATTCAACTGTTCATAGCATAGCTTGGGGCTCATGAAAACTTTTGGAACCTCCACGAAATTATTACAAATCTTAATTGTGTCTTGACTTTTTCTACAACTATAAATCGACTGTTTTAAAACCTTTTACAATGGACATTTCCAAGGATATTGAGATTGACTTTCGTTATTTTTTGCCGCAAATGTGTGGATATGGACCCCAAATACCTTGGCCATTTTTTGGATTCTCAAGTTTATCATAAAACTCATTTTTGGCCGGTTGAAAATAGGACAGGTCGAAAGACAAGATAGAATCACCCACACAGGATAGAATTTTGAAAGAATTCAATTTTCGAAAAAAGTGGACTGATCCCCTTCTTGCATACGTATCACATGCTCGTATGGAACTGATGCAGGACAGACAATTCAATAACCCGGTATTCAATTCACTCGACTAAGTATCAGACTTTTGAATTAAGTCTACTCCAGTGTTGAGAATGTGATCAGCATGTTAAGAAAAAATGAGCCTAAAGTTCGAAAAAAAAAGAAATATGATTATTAAAAACAAAAATTGAAAAAAAAATTAAACATGATTGCGATTGCACACGCGGCACCGAACTGATTTATGATTTCGCAAAGATACCTACCTAATTAAAGAAGAATTTAATCGTTCTCAACGGAAATTAAAAGTAAAAAAATTACCAATTATTTTTTTCTTCAGAATAGATAACAATATATCGGATGTAGTAAATTTTTAAGAAGTAGGTACCGATAGACCTGTATATTCTCATTGACTTTGAATTTCCAATGAATAATTCTCTGTCGTAAATATAAATCAATATTTTCAAATTTTCCAATCAAATTCCGAGAAAAAAGTTCAAAATCTTTCGGAAAAGAAACAACAACGATAATTCGATTATCAAGTTGATAGATAACTTACGTTAGTATATGAACTGGGAAATTCAAATACTAAAAACAAAGGCCTTATTCATTATTAAAAAATTATAAAAATATAAGAACGAGAAAAATTGTGAAAGTACTTCATTCACTACTAAAAGTCTGTTCTATTAACGTGTATAAAATCTGTAAGCCATAATTCATAAAATCTCACAAGTTCTGTCAACAGATTGAAGAAAAATTCCTAAATTGTACGAAGGTGAGTTACTTTGAGGTGTCCGAAGCCACCACAAACAAAAATCTCAGATTATTACTACCACGATCTAATAAAGCACAAGACAGCAAGAGTTAGTTTAGATACTCCTAAAACGATATAATTCCGAAAATCCTAGCAAAGGAAAACCTAAGCTACATGAGAGGAAAATTTAGAGGAGGGAAATAAAAAAAGAAAGAGAAGTTTTCAACACCGTTTTACATGACGAGAGGGATATACAAACGTTAACTGTACATCACACCTAACCTATATCGTTATTCCCCATATTAGGACTGGCAAACTAGCACCTCATACCTCCTACCTTACAAGAAAATAGAAAATAAAGATGAAAGTACATACCAATACAAAATTCAAACAGAACGTTTATTGACCGGATAACTTCGATGACACCAAAAATAAATCTTCACAAATAAAAAATCTCAAAATTCAAAATAAAAAATAAAGTCACGGATTTCAATATCAAAACGAAAATCAAAGAAAAGAAGATTCTACTTCTGACAACAAGAATAACTGGCAACGAAAATAACGATTTCGCAAATGCACAAGAAAATCAAAATTCAAAAAAATTATAAGTTCAAAACCGATTTCAAAATTCTAAAAACCGAATATCAACCGAGAAAAATGACAAAGTTGCTTTCAAATCGACAATCGAAAATCAAGTGAAGTTCAACTGAACAACCCTCAGGAACATAATTTCACTCAAACCGATTCTTACAACGTTCTTGCACCCCACTCACATGCGCGCTCAGCTTGCCAGAGTGAGTAGACTTTCCGAAACAAAACTTACCATAAATAATTTCGAGATTTCCCTAATTACAACCGTTTTGGCAAGCTTCAAAAAAAAATAAAAATAAAGAGAGCGTTTCTAAAATAATTTCGAAGTTGGCATATGAAAAATAAAAAAATAAAAAATAAATCGAATTTAGTTGAACCCCCTCTCTTCGGTTCCCTCAACTTATAATGTTATTTCCATTTTATACATTTTTTTTTATTTTTTATTTTATACTTATTTGTACTCGTAAATATTTTCTTTTGCTTATTTTCTTCTTTAAGTTGAATTGAATTGAAGTATATAGCCTATAAACTGAGGAAGGAAGTGAGATTAAATCTTCGGATCAACTTTGAAACAAGATTAGGCCCTTCACATTAGAATCCTTAATGGGCTCTTAGTGAACATTTTTACTGGCTAGGTCGACAGCGGATCATAATGGGGTTAAGTATATAGTCCATTAAACAGTACGTATAACAACATACGATTTTTACTTTCAAACATATTACAATGTTCTTCAAGGATAGATTTATTCTCCGTAACACTGCACCACATTGGCCATACCTTGGGTTTGCTTCATACAGAAGACGGAAATTCTGTAATATTTCCATTTTATCGAATCTACGACACAATAACTTCCAACGACACACGAAGAATTCAAACTAAGGATTCGAACGTTGTTATGATCAGAAGTGAAAAGTTATAACCAGTTAGTTTCTTACTTGGTTGATTTTTTTTTTTTTTTTTTTTTCAGAAAATTTATGGTAAAAAATTATGAGGCTTTTGATTAGAAATCAAGTGGTATCTGATCATTCAATTGGTTATAACGACTACCTATACGAGTATGTTCAAGTGATAAAAATATAAAATCATTAAAAAAGTAACAAATCGTTCGTTAATTCTAATCATGTCAAAAATTTCTAGAAATTCTGAACTCAACACACCATGAGAAGTCTGAAGTATAATAATTAAATAGAGGCAAAAAGAAGTCTAATTTCATTGCTTCAATTTTGGATAATGAGATTGGAATTTTTGTACACCAACTATTTTTTAATTCTTTAATAGAAAATTGCGGGAATACTTCCATTTTTGCACTTCATCTCCAGCAGTCACCTGTCATTTGCTATCGCGAAAATTAAACAAGTTGAATTTTTTGTTTTCTTTATCGTCGCTCCATCCTGTGTTTTTCAGTAAACAGGAAACCGCAACCGCCAATAGCAAAGTTGAAATTTTCTCTAGCCATTTTCTTCCTCATTGCTGTCACAGGCATTTCTAAGTGAATAAGCCAGAAAATCGATCACCAGAACAGACATTTTTTTCGTGGATTCATTTTCGAATCCACGGGACATGAGAAATCTTTTGCAAATTCCTTTTGATTTGCCAACTGGCCATTGACTCGAACCATTGCCGGAGCATGACTGTCAGTTTGCACCATTAAGTTTAAATACGAAGGTGTATATTTAGCGCACCAAGCATTCGCAGAGCTAATCCAAAAGAGCTGCTCTGGTGTATAATTAAGCCCTGGTAGTTTTTTTTCTTTTTCGTGAGTAGACTGCCACACTTTGTAAGCTCTATAAGCATTTTTAATGCCTTCGTTATCCGCTAAATTTTCGCCTAGTGTGAGGTAGCCATTAACCTGAAAAAAAATGCTACAAGTTTTACAAAATTCGTTGATTTTTCAAAATAATTTGGTACATACCTACTATAGGTGTACTCACATACTCATCAATTTCATCCAGATAATAATCACTGTATTGATCTACGAAACATTTTATCCTATCTTTATATTTCATTTCTGTCTCTGGTTGCCACCAGTTCTTTAAATTACCATTTTTATCAAAATGACTCCCCTGGAAAAATGAAAATAAACTTAATGCCTATCTAAATTCTGCTCTGCAGTCTTAGATTTTAAAGTAAATTTGAAAATTGACTCTATGTAGAGGGCATTCTTTCAAAATATTATTTATAGATAGAATTTGAAAAATGAATTACATAATTGTCAAACGCATGTGACAGCTCGTGTCCAGTAACATAGCCAATTGTTCCAAAATTCAAATAATTTGGACGGTTAACAGAATAAAACAGGTTCTGTAAGATAGCAGCTGGAATAACTGTAATCAATGAAAAATAAGAAATATTTAACAAGTAAAAAATCATACAAACTCGGAGAAATTTATAAAAGCTTTCAAATAAGAGGTTTGAAGTTTTTATATTTTTTATAAATCTTACCTATCGTGTTTTCTGTAGGAACATAAAATGCATTTATCGAAACTGGGCTTATGCTGTGTGAAACTTTATTTTGTGAGGCTTGGCGAAGTCGAGAAATTTCCTGATCGTAAATAAATTTCGACAAATTCAAGTACGACTCATAATGGTTGGTCACATCGATGTGGACCTTTGGGAAATACGATAAATTAAATACTACCGTCGAACGGGGTGACTTTACATTCAAGGGGCGACTTTACCCACTTCGTTTTAGCCCAATAAATAAATTGCCAGGCAAAAATTAAAACCAAAATACGATTTGGATCGAAGCAGGTAGAAGAAGGAAAAGAAAAAAAAGATCGCCGCCCCTACCTCACTTCACCCAGTAACAGAACAAGAAAATAAAGCGGCGATATGGTTTTTTCCTTTTTTCTTATTCATCTTTCTTTTTTAACCACAGACACTCAAAATATTAAGTTCGGTTTCATACGGTTGAAGTTGGTACTTGACTAGTTTCTTTTCAATCGTATGTCTGAGTACAAGCATCCTCAAATTTTGCCTCCCCACCCATCAATAACCCGTCAATTACAAATTGATGGGTAAAGTCGCCCCATTGAGGGGTGACTTTACACAAATTTTTTGAAAAATCATAAAAAATAGAAGGAAGGCTGCAAACTCAAACTTTTTTTTACAATTGTGTTGAGAAATGTTAGACCTAAATTTTAAAACCAAATTCATTTCAATAGCTTCAAAATTGGGAGAGTTATTAAAGGACAAAGTTGAAAAACATAAAAAAAGTGTGTAAAGTCGCCCCATTCGACGGTATTATGCAAAAACAAAAGAAATCATACATAAATGATAAGCTCCTGAGATTTATAAACAGTTATATTAATTTTTCGTTTCCATAGAAATTCAATTGCGTCAGTCAATTTCACTATCAGAATAAAGCTTTAGCAAACTCATCAACTCCTTTTTAAGACTTTGCTCATCTATAGCTATTACCTTCTTGGAGGAAAATTAGTTCGACTTAAAACGTAAAATAATTTCCAGTAAAAAATTGAAAAAATAAGTGCGAGCTAAAAGCTCCCAAAAAGACCTTTGCATCCGAAATTCGCCTAGGAAGGGGACCGACTCTTAAATTTATCCCAAAAAACCGAAACTCGGCGAAAAATCCTTAACAAGTATCTTCTCTTTTTCAATTTTCTAACGAATTTTCGATGGCTAAGACAAAAACTTCAGCCGCCCATGTGGTGCCGAGTATAGCGTCGCGTATTTACGGCGAATCAATTATGCAATTTGCAGTACACGTCTTCCGATCGTCTTTTTGAATTTTGATACGAGAATTCCGTAGCGAACGAGTGTAGCACAAAGAATAAAAATGATGTAATTGTCGTTTTGAACACCTAGGGAAAATTTTCCAGCGGGGCAAGAGGGGGCATAGCCACCTTGGGCCACGCTAATTACTTATTAAAATCATGTAATTTTTTTTTGTAATTCTCAGATGACATGGCTTTCTTCTATTCAGGTGGCGGGGACTTTACCACAGACTGGAGTTTGTCCTAATAAATTATCTCTGGACTTGAAAAATTTTCTACTTCATTCGAAGAACAGAAGAAAAGAACATTAAATGACACTTACATTTTTATACGCTTTTATCATATCTTTATCTCGATGTAATAATTGATCCGAATAACCGACAAAGGTGGCGACGGCATCCAGTTTATCTATAGCATGTTCCCTAGAATATTATTTCGACGAGAGCATAATTTTTAGTAGATTTTCCAAAAAAAAAAACCTACAATTGCAATTGTTTAATTTCAAATTTCGATTGGAAATCAACTTACTTAGTTATATTATCGATCCACGATGAATGCAATAAACTTTTTTTTACTTCTCCTTGAATTTGACGAACCAATTCTTGAACACCTTGTCTACTGTCCTCATTGAAGTACTTTTCAACATACCTCGACCCAATTACTTCGGAAAAACTAAAAAATATAATCTATAATCATTTAAATTTCAATAAGCCAGTTATCTAACCAGAAAAAAAATGTCACTAATGATATTTAATTTTTTTTTAAATGAATTATTATACTACTTTTGCAACTTATCAACTTCTTACATTAAAATAATGAACTCATATGTTACCAGTTGTGTGTTCGAGAAGTGCATACTTTTGCTCGTGGCTCCATTTCAACAGCAAACATGATATTTAGTGAAAAGAAAATGCTTCGCCATATTAAGTAGTTTACAATCACCCTAGAAATAAATAATTCAAGTCTGTCTATAACTATTAAATTCGTTGAGTCAGTACAGAGTGATCCATTTAAAACGCAACCTTATATATATATTTGCTCAACTATGAAGGGTCACAACAGCACATATTATATAATGCAAAACTTACTATAGGCACACCCTTATAAAAGTGTGAGAAGTAAAGAAAATGTGTTAATGTCTGTATTCACATATCAAAGTGATACTCCAGTGTGAATTATGTTAAGTGCATTATAATCTTTAATCACTAAAAGAGAACAAATAGTCCAGAAAATGGCAACACTGATTGATGAATCACCATTTATACGTCACATCGGTAAGGAACCATCCAAATTTTGCTTTTGCTTTTGCTTGAACCAATCATACGAAGAAATTTTATTTTTGATAACTCTTTTTTCATCTTGATTAGTTGTAAAAAAAAAGCAAAAATAAAAGCAACAGTACATCGTGAACGGTCCCAAATAAGAGTCAAGAGAGAATATGTGCATCTTATGGCTCTGTGCGACAAGCCTTGAAGCACTGAAACAACTGGTATGTAAGTTACAGGTATCATGCACGAGGATTTTATATTTTCGGGTTGCGTATTTAATGGACCACCCTGTATGCATCTATTTCACAAATTGAATTCTCGGCATTGTTCCAAAGTTCTTTAAATTTTCATATTACCTACATAAGTCAATTAGAACCCGTATCAACATATTCTGAACGAATTAGATTTATACTAGAATACAATTCGAATTTAGTTATGACAAATACAGTTTAGTACCTTTCAGGAGTTTCCTTCAGTAAGCGTTCCAGTTCAACCATAAATTTTGGAAATATGACTGTAGTTTTTTCAGAATCGCTCAGTTTAACCCCCACTCCGATTAATGCCTGCAATAACTGACTCCAGTTAATCATGGGATACCTCTGTTTCAGCTTTTTCATTGTCAGTATTTCGAGGGAAAGTAAGTCCTCAGCCTGTACTACCAGAGGGGAAATCTAAACACATAGAGACAAGAGATTTATATTATATCACCTTATACATCAAAGTATATGCTTCAGCTTAATCAAAGAGAAAGTTCATACTCTCGCTAATTGAACCTCGAAATAAAATATATTTTCAATTTCCTTTAAACTCTCAGTGACTGTTGGTTTTAAATGACCTGATGACAAAGCCTCGAATTCTACACCAATTAGCATCATAAATTCGAAATACTTTTTTGCTGTTGGATCAACGGGACCTTGTTGTAAAATGGTTGTTGGTAAAGGCAGTGTAGGAGGAATTATCTGCAAATGAAAATTACCTCCGTTTATATTAGCCTATTTGAAAAAATTCCCACGACAAAATAATATTCCCCATAAAAATCCTTTATTTTCAGTTCCCGGGTGAATAATCACTTATCAAAGTTTTGTATAAGCAGTCAGCCAATAAAACGTACCGCAATAAGAATTTCTGAATTATTCCGAGGATTGATTAAGACAGTAATTGAAACCATGTAATCCGGAAAGAAACCTAAATTTCGAGTTTTGCGCATCACCTCAAGCCACGAAGTACTTTTATTAACTTCAGTCAGCGGCCATTTTCCCAGTTGCGATAATTTCTCGTATATTGGTCGAACACCAACCGTCTTCGCAGTGTCTGAAAAGTGTAAAAATTTTAAATTTGTGACATTTGAGAAATGCCAGAGCACATGAAAAAATACAATCCCAACAATATGGCCAAGAGTTAAATAAATATAACACCAACCATCTGAAATACACGACCGATAGAAATTGTATGCCATTTCTAGTGGAGGAAAATCCGAACTAGATCCTCCGGTTATAATGCTCTTTAGCTGACCGTAGGTTATTCGTCGTATTTCATCAAATGATCCAACACCCACTCTGATAGCTCTTTTACGATAACTGCCGCATGCGAATTCATAAAAATCTTCGCAGGGGTCTACGTCTAAGTTCATATTTTGGCTAAATGTTTGAGCTGCAATTGAAAAATAATACTTTCAATTATGCAGAAAATCATAGATAAAATTCACCTACTTTCCTGACCTTGCCCCTATGTGTTTCTTAGAATCTATTCAACACGTGCTTCTTCCAATAATCCATAAATTCACCTTTCATTTTACGAAACTTCGAATGCCTATGCATTGAAAAAAACATTTTTTTGGTGGAAGGGGTAGTGGGTCAGTGACTTATATATCTGTCATTGGTTAAACTTTATTCACTCCACAGGAGGTTGGGGTATCATTTTTAATACTACCATGGAATTTTCTTCACTAACGTAGGAATTCCATAATAATGGTACAGGAAAATTGTTCACCATTGAACTAAAATTTACAGACAAAATGGTGTAAGAAGCTGGGTAGGTAATCATTGTATGTAATGAATGAAGTTAATAGCCACGAATCAAAAAAAAAAATTTCAATTCAGCATTTCTAGTTATTGAGAGGCAAAGCCATCACAGAATTTAAGCATTATCTATTTGGAGAATTGTTTTAGTATCTATTTGAAGAGATCAATATAGTCGTCTTTAGATCTAATCTTGATAAGCGAACTAGAGGTAAAGTTATTAGAACTTTGTTCATTTGGAATGTAAAAGCACTCATTGAACAGTGATTTGCAAGAAGAAAGTAAGCCTAATATTTATAGGATCTACTGAAATTTTGACTAAAAATGCCAAAAAAAACTAGTAATTACTCTTTATATTTTAGATTAATCTATTTCTCTCATATTTCACTAAAGGAACACGTCCAATTAAGTCAGTTGGTCGTAAATTTATTTCAAACACTTACCAATCTCAAGACATTCGTCAGTAGTACAAGTGGTATCATCATTTTTTACTTGTATTTTCTCTCGAAAAGGTGTACCTAAAGACATGTTCAGGTAAAAATTGATATTAGGTAACTCATTTAATACTTTATTACCAGCTGGTGTTTACTTACTTTGAATACTATTGAATATAATAAAAGAGATTATACCCATTACAAGGGTATTCCGGCGAGTCGTTGACATTTTCAAATAATTTTCACGAATGATTTGCATAAATAATTTTCATTGATAAATGCATGTTTTATATTTCTTCCTTAAGCACTTGATAATAATTTGAAGAAAAAAAATCATAACGTAGTTTGTACTTTTACATTTTAACAAAACAGCAAATGAACAAATTTCACTTACACTGAATTCAAAGTAGGCTCAACAACGTTTTCTATTTTCTGTAGCAGAGAACAAAAGTTAATTTTTCAATCAATCGTAACAATAAGGTTTTTTTTTCTGATGCATTGTTTCTAATTCATTGTGAATACACAACTTAAGAAAGTGAATGGTGACAATTATGCAATTCATTAACTTAGTTGCTTAAATAAACTGATTTACCTATCCAAGCTTTATTACTCCCTGCAGTAAATCTCTCGTCACCCGAGGATATGAATATTTTTAAGAAAGATCTTGCTACCAGCTTGCACTCTGATTATAATTTATTGTGAAAAGTTATTAAAAAATAGCTAAAAGATGCGCGTGGATTTATTTAAAAGTACACAAAAAACTTAAAATTTTGCACCGATAGGTTTAGATTTTTTGTGAATTATTGTAAGCTTTGTATTTATGACAGTAACATCTGCTCAGCGCCATAACTTGCACTTTTTCAGTGGATTCATCTTTGAATTGCCTGGGCAACGAAAATCGCGACTGAATTCTTTTATGTTAGCCAAGAGAGCATTTATTCGAGGTTTTGCTGGAGTATGACTGCCATTTTCCAGAAGATAGGTCATTCCTTGCGCCGAAAACTCAGAGCACCACATTGTTGCTGCACTAATCCAAAACATTTGCTGGTTGGTGTATGACAATTTTGAAAGGTTTTTTTCAGTTCCTCCGTTTAACCAAGAATTATAAGCATAATACGCTGACTTGATACCTTCATAGTCGGCCATATTCTCGTCCAAAGTACGACTTCCATTAACCTTCAACATAAGATTATTTCAGAGAGTAGAATGTAAATTTAAAAAATGGCCGAAAATGTTTTTTTTTTTTAATATAGAGCTGAGTGTAAAACACAAAATACTGTCAATACGATCCTATATGAAATTCTTGAATAAGGATACGAATAAGGATGTGAATAATGCAAATAAGAATGAGAATATGATTGTCAACTAAACGTCTCTTTCGAAGTATTCATCATTAATATAACTGATTCGTGCTGATTATTTGATCTGAAAGGAATTAAGCAAGAGTTGAAAAACGTATTTCTATTGAAAACGAGACTAGAACCTGCGCGGTGTAGGTATATACATAGTTTTTTCAACCTAAAATTGGCAAATTAATATCAAAGGATAGAATTACTGATTCATATTTTACTATTTTCTTGGTTCCACATACTCGCTCTAAGTTACCACTAGCAGAGTATTGGCCATAATGCTGAATCAAACATTCTTTCTTCTCGTTGTATTTGTTCTTTGTCATCACTGTCGACCAGTCTTGTTTTTTCCCCTGAGAACTATATTTGTAATTCTGTAAAAATATAATATCTTTCAAGTGATAATTAGCTATTATTTGTAAAATTTAAGATAGATACGTGACTTTTGTGGGCTCGTGTGGATGGGCAGTTACATTCTAACCCACTTCTGTCTGTAGTGATGAAGCTCTTATATGAATACATTTTTAAAAACTTTTCTAGTTCATCAATTTCCATAATTTAAAATCTGAGTTAAGACGACAAATATTTGAAAATCCTGCGGAAAACTTTTTCTTAAAGAAATAAATAAAAAGTGAATACAAAAGTATCCAATAAAGTGTACCTAAATTTTTAGAAAAATTTCATTCCAATTTATAAAAAATTGTGTACCCATGCAAATATATTTGTAAAGCTTATACTACTTGAAAATATCAAAGTAAACATTTTTAGCCCAACTTTCATTTCACTCGCATTTTTTCTTTATTCCTATGTTTTGAGGAAGATAAGAAATAGTATCTTATCTCTAAATTTTATCCCTTATCTCAATTAATTTTTCATCTATTTTTCCAAAATAGTTGATATTTCCTTGCATCCGTACATAAAAATAGGCAAGCACATAACAAAAGACAATTACGTGAGCATCGAATGCATGCGAAAATTCGTGACCAATCATAAATCCAACAAATCCGTAATTGAGGTAATTGGGTCTATTTTCCGAATAAAACATTCCTTGCATAGCGCCTGCTTTAATAACTGTAAGAAAACATTGACTCAGCATAAATCACAAAAAGTCAGCACTATAAGTAGAAATGTGCAACCAGGAGTTGCAAACTTGGAGAACTAGTTGCATTTTCAAACTTTATTTGAAAAAATTTTTGAATTTTAGCTAGCAACGCACAATTAGGAACACAATTATGACTTACAAATATAATTTTCCTGCGGCATGTACTGGCCATTGACCTCGAATACATTCATTGGATCCACAACCTTTACGAGGGTTGAATTTCGTAAAGATGAAAATACCAGATCCAGCTCCATTTTGAACACACTGAGCGTTGCTTCAAAATAATTTTTTGAGTTTATTTGAAACTGCGCCCAAGAGAAACAGTGTCCAATTATTAAAAATTTTCAGCGAAATCGGTGCTGACCTAATTTTATACTTTCAATTGTGGTACCCTTTCTGAAAATGACCAAAAATTAACCTCCAGTGGCCAATGTATGAGGTTTCATAACACAGCCATAAGAATGGTCAAGTTTAAAATGACAACACAAAACATTACTATAATGAACCTTTGGAGTTGATCATTTTAAAAATCGAACAATAAAGAGATACAGGCTTTCAGGCTTGAATCCTAGAAAGCCTTAATCCTCAAATACAGCTCTGGGGCCTAGTCGACCCCACATGACTTTTTTCATGATCTAACTTTCAATACGATTATTAAAGACTAGAACAAATTCAAGAGGTTCAGCCTTTTGAGAAATAGTCTACACCCCCTAGGGGTCCCCTGCTAAAAGTGAGTTTCATGTAGAATATTTTGAGATATGGGGTTTATCAGACCCCAGAGCTGTAACAATGTGAGCAAAATTTTTATTATAAAAATTTAGATTTTATTTCATATCAATGATTCAATACATGACTGTGATAACATGAATAAAATCTACAAAACGAAAGGAAAAAATTGAAACTAATTTGAGATCTCAATAGTAAAGTTTTATTTTATATGTTTGTACCAGCCGGGACACAACACAATATAGTAAGTAGGTAACATTAAGATATCAATTCTTATGCATTCCTCATTAAGATCTATAAAATCCATCATCTTTTGAAAAATATATTTATTATTAAGAATCATCAAAATTATTAATCACCTCGATCTATTAGGCATTTATTGGGAATGCTCTGAATTTTATTCAATTTCTTAATGTTAGCTGTTGATATACCTCAATACGTCATTATCATCCTTACTTTCTTATATACGTTATTATAAAAACTATCAGACTCCATTTGTTCATTTGAGTAACCAATAATCACTTTAATATGATCTAATTTTTCCAGTGCGTGTTTCCTAAATGAAAAAAAAATGAAGATTCAAGTTACCAATTTAAAATAAAATAATTTAAATAAGTCTTAGGTGGACTTTGGTAGGAAGAGCTATTCCTCCCTAAGCTAAAACTAGCCTCTTCAAAGAAAATTAAATAAGCCCCCTCCCACGTTTCAAAGAAAACTGCTAAAATTTTGATTTATTTTTACTAAAATCAGACATGTAGGTGAATGTTTTTCTTTTTACACTTCTAGTTTTTTCAAGAGATGTAAGAACAATTTTTAGCACTGTCCACCAAATATATTTTAAAAAATCCGCCAATGAATGAGATACCAATTTGACTATTGTTTAAATAAAAAATCTATAGTTCCACTGAACAAGATTCTGTGTTCAGTTCCAAAGGCTTAAATAGGATAATTAGAACCGATATTTCTTACTTTGATCTCCAATCCAGCCAGACACTGTTTAATATGTTTTTATACAACTCAAATTTTACTCTTTGAGCCATATCACCAACATGGTTTCTTCGATCTTCTTGAAAATATTTGTGAATGTATCTTGTAGCTAACACTCCAGTAAACCTTTTAAAAATCATTAAAAAGTGTAAGGTCAGAGGCAGTGCAATTAGATAATGGTCCATAAACTCGTCGAATGTTTCAATAAAAAAAGTATTTCACAAAAAATATCGAACAAACTCAAATATTTTAAAATTGATACTGTAGCTTACCCACATTTGCTGCTGAAAAAATCACTTACTTCTCACTGGTAGTTATAAGACAAAATTTTTCTCTAGGCGTCTGTTGCAGATAGTCAATGAGTCTAACTGAAAATGCAATAGCTCGCCCAATCACGTATTCATTAATGAGTCTGTTGAAAGATTTCCAACTTTATATTCAAATTGCGTAAGGTGGTCCAAAATGACCAGTACTTTTATTCCCAGGAACTCTCAATTATTTTTGTCCAAATTTTTGAAAACATCTGACTAAGGACTTGAGTATTCTCTGCGCCATAACTAACAAGTAGTCCAACATAATTAAAAATACCTTCTTGGCAATACAGGCAGAAAATGTTGCACTAGCTCAACATGCTTCTGGATTTTTCAAAGTCCTCTCTCTTCAACGCTAAAGTCTTTTCTTTTTTTTATGAGTGTGGAAATTTTGGAGGATATAATGAAAAAGCTCTTACAAAATATGTCTGTACGAGCAGCCTAATTGAGCTGCCAACTTGAAATTTCTACCAGTTGTGCGCAATTACAATCCTTTGGGCTATAACATGATATAGTCGAAAATTAAAAACAAATAAATTCAGGGCCCCTGAGTAAAAAAGTCAGATAATTTTCGACCACCCTTTGTACATCCCTTAAAAAAGTAGTAAAAATGTAGATTACCAACTTTTTCGACTTTTTCTTGAGTAGTTTATTCAGTGGAACCATAAATTCCGGGAGAATGGCAACTTTATCTGATCTGGATATCGGAACAACTGGTCCAGCTAATGCTTGGATGGCTTGGGTCCATTTTACCGAAGAATATCGCTTTTCCAGGGTTTTCAAGTCAACAATTTTGAATTTGAAAGGGCCATCTAGTGATGAGACTATCTATCAGTGCAGGGTAGTTATTTACTGATATTTCTCGAACTGAGTCTAAAAATGGTACCAGCAGATATTAACGCATACAATCGAATGGTATAGTTACTCTTTGTCCTCAGGTGAACTCAAAAAGCAACACCCAAGAGTTAGGCAGAAGGGCGACTTTGGCTGCATCACCATTCACCCCTCTATCATCGATTTACCTCCGTTAGTACCTGCAGGTACCATAACAGTGAGAATTTACTTTAGCTAGTTCCACTTCAAGCTGAACATATTCTCCAAGTTTTTTCCTCAAAAGCGCATCTTTTGCACGACTCGCTGAAAGTCTATTGAACTGCTTTGTGATATTCAACCATGCGTTGAAATAACTTTTCACTTCGGCATTAGACAGGCCTTTTTGGAGTACTTCAGGATCAAAACCAAATTTCGGAGGCATAAGCTATTTGTAGTTATACGGAGGCAGAAAGAAAAATCAAGATTTAGCAGGGAAAATAAATTAGATAATGTAGTAAAAGTAGACATTTTAATTTTGTCTGTTTGAATTTAAATATTCAAAAACCCCTAAATGAAACCTAATTGATCAAAAAAAAAATCTAAACAGTCAGGAAATATTTTTTCCAGATCTACTATGCTAGCTGAAAATATTCGAATAAAAACCTGCAACAACATCTTAGAAGGATTGTGTGGATGCTTATCAACGACTGCGCGAAAAATGTAACTCGCTCCAAATCCAATATTTCGAAGCATTTTGAGAGTTTCAATCCATGAGTGATTTTTCGTCCATTTCGTAAAAGGCCAACCATCAAATGACGACATTTTTTGATGAATAAGCTTGATTCGATTTTTGGGTAGTATAACTGAAATGAAAATAAATTTAGTCAAACTCATAATTAAACGAGCTCTAGATTAATATTAGCAAAGTTTTTGATTTACCTAAATTTTGAACTAAAATAAAAATATCTTACTTTCCCTCAAACTTTATTTTCATAAAAAAATTCGAGAAATCATACAAATTCTAACTTTTTTCAATTTATTAGAAAATTTTTCAAAATAATTTTCATTTTTATATTAAGAAGTTTTTAGCAAATAGTGTTATACATATTTGTAGTGATAAAACTTATCCATAAAAAAAAATTAAATCTGACCTTAGCATGAAAAATTTTGGCTTGTCTGAAAAATTTTTTCTTACTCCTCTCTCCTCCTCTAAATCAATAAAATGAAATGTATATAATATGTCAAAAAACACATTTCAAGTTATCAGCCCATAAGTAAAAACATTTTGAACACAAGTTTTTGCCCCCCCCCCCTCCACCTCCGGCATGAACTTATAAGCCATTTTATCCAAAAACGATAAGAAATTCCGTCTCCGTTCAGGGTGACCCAAATTTTTTAAAACTATAGTCACTTATAGATTCTTATGAGACAAGTATTCACAAAAAAGTGTAAAAATTTTTACTCTATTTCTTCAGGCAGAAACTTCATTTTGAAATTTTTAATAGCCAAGATGACTTCTTCCCTGAGGACCATCAGAAATTGGTAAATAGATGTAAAATGTTATGCCTCCATCTTTAATTTTCAACTCAATGTCCTGAAGGACGAAAATGGCCATACATTTTTTGCTATTTTGAAAAATATTTTGTCTTTAAAAAATTGGGGAAACTAAAAGTTTATCAAAACAAGTTGTGGTATATCATTTTACACTTTCACATTCTACAACACCTTTTGGTCCCTATGTCAGTGCCACAAAGGTCAAAAAATACCAACATCAAATACCTAATCATCCAACTGCATCACATTTAAACAACCATTTGAGTAATTTTTGTTTCTTGTTCTAGTGACAATCACTTTTTGTGACAATATGTAGCTACTTTTTTTTTGAGAATTTAAAAATTATATTCGACCAACTTGAATGATAACAGCTTTGTGAAAATTTTTTCAGAAAAAATAATTTCTCACCCACTCAACTACAAATGAACGACTTGAAATCATAAAAAATCTTCTAATACGTGGTCTACCTTGAATGATGAATGAATCGCATAAACAATGGCAAAGAAAGTTTATTCTTTTATAAATTCTTTAGCAGAAATAAAATCATTGGTTATACCTCAAACATGCACTCGCAGGCAGAACCCCCCTCCCCCACAAAAAAAATGTATGAATTTCTCCACATAAGAAGTAAAACCTCACTTTGTTTTGATCATGCCTACCACATTTTTCCAACTTGGAACTATCATGAACAGAAATTTATATTTTCAAACATTTTTTTCTCGTACTAGCACTAAGGACATTGCTTTTAAAATCACTACAAAATTATATGAAAAAATTCGTTTTACCGGTTTTTTTCATTTTTTTTTCAAAAACCAATACCAACCATCTTGCTTGCAGATATTAAAATATTGTGCGGCCAGTCTCAAGGGTTTGTTTTCAGATGAAGCGTGAGTTAAAATATCGCGCAACTGTTTCATGATTTGGTCCTCTACAATAATGAAAATGTCCGCATTTTTCCTCGTCTTTCCTTCGCTGGTTTTTGGAGGTTTAAAATGACCACAAGTAAATTGATAAAAGTCGTCGCAAGGGTTAATACTAGTATCCATATTACTAGTAATGAACGAGGCTGAAAACATTAGACATTTTTTAGAATTGCAAATTTTTCAAAGCATAAGAGATATATACCTGCTCTAATTCATAGATCTCAAAATAGCAATTATGAAACCTACCACCGATCGACCACCTTTTTGAAAATACAAAAATCAATCTCTGAATCACAAAAAATGTATTTTTAACTAATCTATGAATTTTTTAAAACATTTAAAGCGACTTAAAATTTTTTCCAGTAATGTTTCCAGCACTGAGAGCTTTTAACTTGTGTCAAAATCATTCTTCCAGAAAAATTTTCATTCCTAACAACTCTAAATTTCTTTGGACAGTTTTTCCAGTCAAGTTACCGGAACTGAGAGCTTTGAAACGGCGTCAAAAAATGTTTTCAACAAAATTTTAATTACCAAGTCCTCTATAGCTACTTAAAAAATTTTTCCAGTCAACTTTTCAGTATTGAGAACTTTGAAATTGCGTCAAAAAATTTTCCAAACAAAATTTTCATTTGTACAACCTTTAAAGCTAATAGAAATTTTTCCAGCAAATTTTCTGGCACTGAGAACTGAGAAACCGTGTCTAAAAATTTTTCTAGTAAAATTTTCATCAAATTTCTTACCTGCTTCATTGCATTCTTTGGTCACACAAACTTGTGCAGAGGCGTATGAAACATCTGAAAAAATGAAACACAACAAAACTAGTCTGAAAAACATGAATGCCTCAGGAAATTTAAAATTCAAAAACAAAAGACGCACGCTGAGCCAAGAAAATCTGCATGAAGATCATAAATTTCAAAATTTGGAAGAATTTTTCTAAATACATTGTCATAATAACCAGGAAAAGAAAAACTGCAATTTAAAAGTATTTGAAAAATGCAAGTTAATCAATAATAATGAAACATCGAGACGATGTGTTGTAGATTTAATCACTATTCGATATGAACTTTATCGATCACTTTAATGGTCATAAATAGACGTTAAGTTATTTTAATGGCTAACTTACAAGATCAATAGAAGCAATACCTACAGTATAGTAAAATTTCTCTGCATTCAACAAGGGCACTTGAAAGCAACATTCCGAAAATCTACATTTTCCATCTTTCTCTGAGGGAAGATTTTTTTCTCTGACAATTTTCCAAACACCAAATACATTTACTTCTTTAATACAAAGCTATTCTATATAAATCTCACAGATCCCGGAGCACCTACCTATTCTCAGAATTCCTCACATTTAACTAAACATGATACAAAGTTAAAACTATCTCAAGTTAAAGAATAAACGAGCCAAAACACGAACATACATTAAGAACGCCAAAAACGTACGATTAAAATTTTTATTCAGTCAATTAGTAAAAACTTGATGCATCTTGATTATTAATAAGTATCAAAAATCAACAAATATACGATAGGCACTATGGCACATTAAACGTACGAGTAAAATACTAAAGTAGTGATGGGTCATCAACGAAATATAAAAAACAAAAACTTAATATAATCAACTAGTAAGTAATTTAAGTTTGAGTTGAACTATATATATAAATTTTAAAATGATTAAGATAAATACTGTGAGTATTTTACAATGATTATGACTACAATTAAGTAAAATGAACGTCAACAAACTCCTCCACATTCTCAAATAATTTCTTATTATTAAGTAAAACCATCGTTACATTTACACCTCTCAAAAAATGCTATCTTCACATTTAGGAAGACGAAATTGGCCAATACCTGCAGCACATTTTCGTCTCTCAACCATCAGAATTTCAAGTTCATCGGTTAAGAACCATCATAAAGATGGTATATTATTAAGTTTCGAAGTTTAAAAATAACAATAATCCTATTAAGATACCTCTTCCAACTAGCATAAATAACCTGAAATGTGTTCATTTATTTATTCATACACTAGCATCCCTCCTCCCAAAAGGCGATCGATGGTCCGAATTATAGACAAGGATCGGTATACCACAAAAAAAAAATCTTAATTATATGAATCGTTCAAATGGAAAAGGGGGAAACGGGAAATAAAAAAATCAAAACATTCGAATATACACATATACAGGTAGAGTCGTTGGAGACTGGCACCAAGACAGACACAATGGGTCAGCTGATGAAAGCCAAGCTCACATTTGAGTTGGGACCTGAAACATAATTATCATAAAACAATCACTATCGGTTGAAATAATATTTGATTTATGTTATCAGAGGTTAAAAAGAGGTATACTAAACCATAAACTCGAACTTTGCAATTTAACATAACAAATTTCACGACAGAGATGTCTCTGAATGAAAATTTAATGAAAAGAATGATATTTTTGCACAATTCAAATCACAAATTTTTCGAGCTTTGTTTTCCAACTAACTACGAAAAATAAGTCCAATAAAAGAATTCTCGAGTTTTAAACAAAGCTAATTAATTAATTATATTCGTAAGCTATTACGTTAAAACTACGCTTACATTTTAGTTATGAAAATTTTTTTTTAGCATTCTACGAATCACAGAAGTTCGCAATTAACTTCATCCCAGCCTTCAGCGAATGTCAATTTTCAAGTACCCATGTTAAACCTGTGGCGAGTAATAAATATATTTTCGTACATTTGCATATTCTTCTGCCAATATACGCGTTCAAACGAATAATAATTCACGTATTTTATTTACATCACAAAATGGCTTCTCTTTCCAACCCGTGCTGGTGTAGCGAGAGAATAGATTTTTTCACTCGCAGCGCGTTTGGCCTCGCCTTTGGGCTCTCGTAGAAACATTCGCGCAAAATTTGCATAAATGCTTTCAACGTTTTCTGAAATAATACAAAAATATAAATGAATATTATTCTATTGTAAAATTCGTAAAAATATTAAATAGCCTAGTCTCGCTAGTTATTAATAACTTGACAAAATATTTATTCGACAAGATTCTAAAATACTTACATTATCTTCCCATCGCAGAGGAATACCTTCCACTGTCGTGCAACGTCTATGTACCAGAAAAAAAGGTTATAATGCAGACTAATGATTTTTTTAAAGAAAAATACATCAATGAATGACGAACTTACTGGCAAATCTCATGCAGTACCAATCCCAATGAGTAAATGTCAGCCATTTTAAACGCTTCGAACGAATCTAATTTTATGGTTCCGTTTACAATTTCTGGAGCCATATATCTAGGCGTTCCTTGGGTTATATCCGGTTCAACGACTGTATCTTCGCCAACACTACATAAATCAAAAAAAATTGACAGACAATATGAAGGATGTGACATAACTTTTCGAACACTATCTATCAAACACTAAACAGTTAATGCTATAATTTACTTTTTTCTTAACGATGACAAGGTCAGAGTCCCTTGGAAAACGGATTTCGAATTCTACTTAAAGGAAAATGGCAGTTTAAAAAATACGAAAAACCTGGTCCATTCGCATAATTTTGAAACTTTGCATTTGTAGACTCAAAACGACTGTTTCCCTCTTTATTCTTTAGTTTTTGAAATGGATACGTCTCATAAAATTACAGCTATTCGAAACAACATATTTATTGAAGATGAATTCTTTTGTACTGGACGTTCCTGTTTCAAACATAATGGCCTTAAATTTGTCCCACCATAACATAATGTCCCATTTTTTCGTATTTGATGACGTCATCATACCCAATTATTACATAGTAAACACTGATGATGACGTCATTATATCCAGATAGAACATAGGAACCGCAGATGGTGACGTCATCATACCTAGATACAACATCTTGTCCTTCCTTGATGACGTCACAGATGATGACGTCACACAGTTAAAAAGCGGTTGATGACGTCATCATACACTCTTTGAAGATGAATTGAAGAAGAATGATGACGTCATTATATCCAGATAGAACATAGGAACCTCAGATGGTGACGTCATCATACCTAGATACAACATTTTGCCCTTCCTTGATGACGTCATCAAAAGATGACGTCATCAACCGCTTTTTAACTGTGTGACGTCATCATCTGTGACGTCATCAAGGAAGGGCAAAATGTTGTATCTAGGTATGATGACGTCACCATCTGCGGTTCCTATGTTAAAAAGTGGTTGATGACGTCATCATACACTCTTTGAAGATGAATTGAAGAAGAATTTTGAAGATGAATTCTTTTGTACTGGGTGTTCCTGTTTCAAACATAATGTCCCACCATAACATAATGTCCCATTTTGTTTGTACTTGATGACGTCATCATACCCAATTATTACATAGTAAACACAGATGATGATGTCATTATATCCAGATAGAACATAGGAACCGCAGATGGTGACGTCATCATACCTAGATACAACATCTTGTCCTTCCTTGATGACGTCACAGATGATGACGTCACACAGTTAAAAAGCGGTTGATGACGTCATCATACACTCTTTGAAGATGAATTGAAGAAGAATGATGACGTCATTATATCCAGATAGAACGTAGTAACCTCAGATGGTGACGTCATCATACATATATATAACATTCTGTCATTCTTTGATGACGTCACAAATGATGACGTCATAGAGTTAAAACAGTTATTGAAGATGAATTGTTTTGTTTTTATAAGAAACATTTTTGGATACTTTTTATAATCTCCTGTTGTAAAAGAGAATTCATCTTTCGCCTTCACGAAACTTCAGTGAAGGCTGCAGCTATTTTTTTTTCTTAATGGGCACTGGTAATAAGATCATTACACCCAGCGTTGAGTAATTTTAATTAATAAGTATAATTTTAATTTGGACTAACGTCGGTAATGGTCTACTCTACATGACACATGATATCAATGTCTAAGCATTATATATTTAACACAACAAATTTGCTTTATTGAGGTTTAGCTGGTCTCCAACCGCCAACCTTTCGGTTAATCAGCGAAGCACCGAACCTTAACGTCACCTGAGCCCCCGAAAGAGGTTTCGTGAAAATCTACACTGAGCTTTGATTCATAATAAAATGTAAATTTTAGGTTCTGTGTATATTTCTTCACGCAAAACCTAATAATAACTTGAGTGAAATTATCGAGTACCACATAAATAAACAAAGTTTTGGCTGAAATAATTTCTAATAAGTCAAAAGGAAATCCAATAACCGAACTGTGCATCTTTCTTCCTGTTCCTTTTCATTCTTTAGTAAAGAAGTCGCATAAAAAATTTAAAGTCAATTTTGAAACATGATTTTTGTAAGAAGAATGGACGGTGATTTCAATTTCAAAGCTAACAGGGAGAAACTGAGTTAAATTTTCAACCAATTTAACAACTAGGTAGAAGAAATAATAATTTTTTCTACAGAAGATCAATTTAAAATGATTGTAATTTACCTGATGGGCATGATTGCGATTTCAAAATTAGATATGACGCACTCTTTGCTATTACTAACGAGGAAATTTTTCGATGTAATATCACGATGGGCAACTGGTGGAAGTTTAGTCGTTCCGAAAATTTCTGTATGCAAATACGCTATGGCAGTAGCAGCCGATTCCACCAATTTCAGAAAGTCGGAGACGTTTAGACTGGTTTTATCTAGATAATCGTGCAAAGATCCCAGTGGATGATAATCGGTGTATATTGCTCTTAGTCCAGATTCCAATATATCCGAAGTAATGTATCCTAAAAATGAAAATTGAAGATTATTCACTATAACTAGGGGTGAAAAGATTTTGAAAACATATCGTAATAAATAAAAGTCTTATTTATTAGAAATGGCATTATTAAGCCTGAGTTTTTAATTAATCCAAGGTTATGTATCGAGTTCTACTGGGAACATCTCATCCATTAAATTAATATGGAATACGCGACAAATACCGACCTAATACATTCTTGTGCTGTAATAAAGCAGTTTCATAAATTCTCTTTTCTTGAAGCCAACGTTTTTCTTCGCTAGTTGAAAATATTTTTTCTGCAATTTTAGAAGCGTTCCAACTGCCAACATTCACCTCGGTGAATCGACCACGTCCCAAGCAATAACTGCGAATGAACTGTCGACCAATTGTGGTTTGAACCTACAGTACATATGAATTATTATAATACATCCTCTCATAATTGTGTTCCTTAAAATAAATAAATAAATTTGAAATTTTACGCAAGTGTACTACCCATTATATGAAAGGGTTGACCCCATTTCGACCAGGGACTGGATCAATTAAGCTTCATAAAAACAGACTTTATCGTTTGGAAAGATCAAAAATTTCGATTAAAGCGATTTCAATAGAAAACTACATACCGATTTCCACGGGGCGAGCCACAAAAAACAGCTCTTAGAAAATTTGTCAGAATATACAAATTGGAATTTTTTTATTTAAAAAAATCTCAATTTGAGTGACCATAAGTTCGTTATCCAAGAATTTAGAGATTTATGTTTTCATCCAAGATAATCAAAATGTTTAAAAAATATTCATTAGATCAAAAATCACCATTTTATGAAAATGAAGACGCTAAATCTCTCATAATTCATACACAATCATTAACTGAAAGGTAAGCGTTCATACGCTCGTTAATCCTGATTACCAACAATAAATGTATAGCTTACTAATAACGGATTTCCAGCGCCAGAACCGGTGGACGAAGTTAAGTCGTACATAAAATTAGGCAGCTTTTGCGGTTTACTATTGCACGGTTTTATGAAGCCTTTTCGAGATGCTTTTTGTTTTGGAAGCCTGTAAATAAAAGAGAATTCAGTACGATTCGTAAACTGAATACACAATTTCTGGAAAAATGCTCACTTGAAAAACAAAATCAAGACGTAAAGAGCCAAGAAAATGAAAGCCAAAAATATTGTGACCAACATTGCCCAACAGAGAATATTGGTTTGGATCAACGAATTCGTCGGTTGAATGAAACTACGTGATTTCAGTTCAGGTTTCAAGTCTTTGTTGCACATGTCGGTGAAATTGCAACAAGCCACCGACATCAAGTTCTTTGCAGGTACTAGATCGCCTTTGCACTGCAGAAGAGCGTTGTCATATTCTGAAATGCAGCCGAATGAGCGAATACTTTCGAAAGTATCCTCTTCTTTGTTATACTCTTCATGGATGGCACTAAAACACTGTCCTCCGGGCTTCAATAAACATTTGTCGTTTTCGTCATCGGCAGGTCCAGCACAGGGATTACAGTAGCATAACATACTGCCAGAAAATACGTCGATAGAAGTAGGAAATTAACGATACGAAGATCCAGCAATTCTACAAGAATTAGAATGCAATAAACAGTTAGCTGAGATTACGACCGTGCGGAAGATATTCTAGGATGAAATCTATGAAGTGAATCAATCAAATAAGATATTTACACATACCTTGTGGAAATCAAACGAAAAATACATGAAATTAAATGAAATGAACAGCGAACTGAGCGAACACTTCTAAGATTTTAATCAAATATTATTTTTTATCAAATTGATCAAAAAATGGACACAACACGCATAAACAGTGTTACCACATCAAGCATCCAATACTTCGGTCAATTTGAGAAACACTTTAATACGTGTTCTATTCTGAAGTTCGGATTTTTGAAAAGCCTCATTTTAGTCATTTATAATAATGTCGTTTTGGTTTTGTTAAAAATTAATCCAAACATATAGCGCAAAGAAAAAGTAATCAAAAATAAAATTGCTCTTTAACGCATGAAACTATTGTAAACCAATTTATTTGGAGAAGTTCTTTAAAGCTAAAAAAAAAATTCCTAGTTATGAAAGGACCATTTTTACCCACAGTGTAGAGTAGTTTAAAACTTTAGCTCATCTTTCGATTTTGAAATTTTGAAAATGCAACAACCTACAACTGATCATAATAATATTCGAAACTAACTTTTAAAGCTAATTAGTAACAGTTAATGCGACAAAAATGAACACTATACAAGAATATAAATCGATTATTTTGTTGAAAATGGTTTACAGTTACATTGTTTTCTTTTTTTAAATGATAAGCTCGTCCACGTAGGATAAAATTTTCTATTAAAAATGACTAACCGGTTCATTGATATAAAAAACAATATGTATAAAATAATTGACAACCGGGCGATTATGAAATTCCTTCTATTATTTTCCTCATAATACTGAGATGATTATTGAAATATACAAGGAAAAATAGACGGGTAATACATACAGATATAGAAAAGAAAATACAGGGCGAGAAAATAGAAAATTGAGAGTACGACTTTCTACACGCGAAAAAATTATTCGTCGACGAATACATCATACCTACCTAACATACTCGTAATACGATAAAAATTAAAAACCACAAAATAAGTACGAAAAAAATATGTAAGGAACATGAAAACAAATTATTCACTTTAAAAAAAAGTAAAGGTAACTCGAATGAGTTGAACGAGTTGAAATTTCGACCATCTTCTCAACGAGCCTTATTCGTTTCTTCGTGATCTTCCTCTGGCTGGTTCAGCCTTTAATGCGGAGATGCGTTCGACAAATGCTCATGGTCGTGAGAATGGCTTTCGCATTCTTCAGAATGTTTGTGTTTGTGGCCACCTAAATAAATGCGAAGCAAATTAATTCGTTCGTTAATTGCGTCCTTAGAAAATGCAGCGAATGGGTGGGGGGGGTAATTGGGAACTGAAGGGGCAGAAGTTTGCACTTTAATATAAAGCAACAAAACAAAAGGTAAACAAAAAATAATCGCTCTTCAATTTTAAAAAATGTTTTTTTTTCAAATTTACGAACAGTACCAAAAAAAAATGTAAAAAAAATATAGCCATCAACTTTCAGAATAAAATATTTCATTTTCCTACCAGCAAATTTATTCAAAAACTTATGACTATAATTTTTACCAGTTAAATTTTAAAAATATTTCAATTTCGGGCATTCACCAAACCTACTATAGGTAAGAACCAAAAATATTTTCATTCATTTTCAAGAAGTTGGTCAATGAAAAAGCAAAACACTCACCCATCAACTCGAGGAAAACCATAAATAAAAATCCCGATAGGATAAATAGTAATTTCAGTATGCTGGATTTTGATTGATTTGTTTGACCTCGATGGTGGTGATCATGATGGTGTTGGTTGTTGTTCAGCACCTCGAAAAATATTACGTATAAAATGGTACCAGCAGCCAAACCCTGCAACGAGCTGACAAGAATCAAATGAAATTGCGAAGTTTCGGCCATGCCCAGTGTCATCAATGTTCCCCACAGAACACCTAAACAAAAAACATTCGAAATATAATTTAAAGTAAATACCACGATAATTATGAAATAAGGACAAACACCAATATTAAAAAAAAGAAAAAAAAAAGTTATTCTATTATCGATTTTATAAAATTCTTCACAGGGAATTCGAGTTTTCTATTCATTTCAGCTAAGAATTATAAAAACTATGAAAAAAATACAGTTGAAATAAAGGCTTAGTATCAAATAATGACACGTGCCAGCCATCTAATTACATACTGACAACTCCATTTGACCAATCAGTGTGCTTCATGTTGGTGGTGCGCTGTCATTATTATTCGAGAAAATCAAAGCAAAGAACATGAGTAATCCTCAATTCATTACTGTGTTATAATGCTCATACAGAAAACCCCCCCTCGTGAAAAACGGAGGCGTATTTATCTGTTTTTGAAACTAAGCTCTTTTTTTTTCAGTAGTAGAGCTAAAATAAGTTTTCGATCAATTTTTTCACGAGTTTAAAATAAAATATATGTAAGTTTTCAATATTCTTCAATCAAAATATCCTGTAAAGAGGGGACGGGGAAATAGGGAAAACAAATAAAAAATGTTACTTATATGACATTATTTCTCCTCAAAAATTTTCTGGAGGAATGAAGATACACAATACAATTAGTTTACTACGATGTTATTTCACACAGAAACATGGTAAACTATACTTTCTATTTTTTTTTCTTTCAATTTCTTAAACACAATTCATCGAATTTGAAGTTTATCTGATCTAATTGTTGAGATAAGTGATCAATAAATAAGTGCACACACCGAGGTGACTAAATAATTGCCTTAAGTTACAAATATGTACCCAAGTTCAACTTGAAATTTGTTTTCTTATTCACTTTGAATTACAGAATTCAGAGAATATCCGTCAATGCTGAAGCCAGAGAGCTTCTTCTGGTCCCAATTTAAAACTATTTTCAAGTCATGTATGAATTCGGTCTTCACTCAATTTCGAAAACAAAGGACTCTTTCTACATGGATGGTCACAATAATTTTATCAAGTATATTATTACATATTTATGTAAGCATTCGTGCATGGGAACGACTTGTTCATTTATTTCGCAAATAAAAATATTTTCGTCTTCAAAAAAGTAACGAAACGATGAAGTAATCGCGGATTAGATTGTTTATCAAAAAATTGTATAAAAACCAAAAAATGACACAACATCAACGGGTCAATACGGTAAACATTAAAAAATATAATGTTGTCTGGAAAAACTGTTCAGTCAGCATAATTTCTCATTCTTTTTTTCAAGGTTCGTTAGCAACATAATATTATAGGAATGGTTACGAGTTCTTTTTTTGTTATTTATATAATACGAGTAATATTTTTTCAATATATTCCTGCCACGTGTCTAATATAAAGAAGAGGCAATTAGATGTTTTGACACTCAGCGGTTCTCCAATGTTCGACAGTATCGGAAAAATAAATGTTTCTCACATATTTATGATTTTGTCCGATATTAGGCACTTATGTGCTGACGAATTAGACTTACATAAATATTAAGACAGCAGCAAAAAAAAAAGAAAAATGAATAAAAATCATTATTCACAATTTACGCTATTAAACCAACGATAAATTACTCGATAACTTTTCAACTATTTCCCTATTTCTTAGAAAAATGAAAATTGTCCAGTTTTTATAAAAAATTCAAACGAGACCACAGATTGAACCAAAGTTTTTCTTAGAGGAGATTTATTTTGGATCACTTTGATACGAAATAAAAATATTATTCATTTTCGAAATCAGCATTTTGCTTACATTGTATCAATAATCAAGTAAGAACCTTTATTTTTTCTACATCATCATAAGTGTAGCGATCATAGCGAATTCTAAATTTGTGGATTAAATTGCATTCCACGATATGAATAAAAATTTCAGATTACTGAATACTATATAATTTACAATTAGTATTCCCACGGAATTAATTACCTTGCAGTTACGTAGGTATGTAGAGAAGAATATGGGGAGTTACACTCATTCGTCCCACCGATAAGGTAGGATCCCAAGAATTTGCACCATTTGTCGTCTCAGCTGTTTATCAATAAAAGTACCTTGATAAAAATTTTATTCAAGCGCAGACGGTGCGACTGTGCAAAGTGAAGAATGAATACAACTCAAAATTAGTACTACCAAGAATCTAACCATTAATTGAAAAAAAGCTATTCCAGTAAAACATACGAGTAGGCACAGTGGATATTATATTGGCTTATGGCAACTTATAATTTTCTATAGGAAGCCAGAAGTCTCGTACACCTTCTTTTACGCAGCCTTAAAACTCATTTTTCAATGCCATATGTCGTCTTGATTAATTAATTCTGCTATTTTCCTAACTAGGGGACTAAAATATTCGTGGATTTTTTTTCTCATAAAATTCAACTATTCCGCAGGGTAGGAGATGAAAAACTCGAAACTTCAAAATAATGAGCACCCTACTATACATCATGAAATATTTTTCAAGGTTGAAAACTTTGTCTTGAACTATACTCGAACCTGGATTACTCGGTTTGTAAACCAACATTCTCGCCTCTCCATCACTCCGTCACTTTTCGCGCATAAGATATCAATTTGAGCCACTCACCAGCCGGCGACACGAGAGCGTAAAAGGTCATATAAACGACGACCGCGATCACAGATGGGCAGCTGGTAACCAACTCGATGCCGACGCACAGCAAAATGGTGCACTCGTGGACGGAGACGGCGAAGAACAGGTACCACACGCTATCAGGGTCCAGGGCCAGCCCGATGGCCATACCCTCCATCACGGAGTGAAAGGAGAGCGCCGACACCAGCAGAATGTTTTTCAGGGTGTGCACTCGCCGCTTTTTGGTATTATTGTTGCACTCGCCTAGCGCCAGGCCCTCCTTCATCATCGGATCCACTTCGGGGACGAATCTGACGTCGGCGACGGGCCCGCCAGAGGCGCCGTTCGCGGCGCAGTTCTCAGCCGCCAGGTCGGCAGACATGGGCGACATTTCGCGCGCCCCACGAGGCACACCTATCGACGTCTCTTCGCAAACTTTGGCCGGAATAAGGGCGTCCGCTTTGTCTAGCTGCTGATGCGAGCTGGGGCTGCGATGGTGAGCGACGTGCTTCACTGACTCCTCGATCACGAACACGATGAAGAAGCCGGCGCACACCAGCGTCTCGGCATACGGGAACACATATTTGTGGTTCAACGCATCCACCAAATGTTCGCGCACTTCCGGCAGCATGTGCAGGAAACACGTGGCCAGCAACAAGCCGCCGCTGAAATCCATGCTGTAGCCGACCCATTTCTCCACCTGAAATAACGAAACCAAAAAAAAAAAAAAACCGTTAAGAAACAGAAATTTGAATTCGAAAAAATTGTTCAGCTAAACAAGAAAAAGGGTATTTGCAAAATTTAAAATCACGGATTAAACCTGCTTTTTTAATTATCACATACTTCGACCAAGTCAATAATCAGAGGACATTCAAAATAACATACGGATCAACTGAATAATGTTGTAATTGTAAACAAATTTTAGAAAATGAAGAAGTCTGACTAATTGTTAAATATACTCGACTCGAGTAAGGAGCTCCAACATTGGAAAATTTAATATGAACATAGGGCTACTAAATGTGAGGGTTCAGATTTAACTTTTTCAACCTTCATCAGGAGCATCCTTTTCGAAATTGGGAAAAAATGCCAAGTAGTATCGATTTTAACATCAAATTTGGCAGATGAAAGCTCAGCTAGTACTTGGCAAGAGTAACCATCAATATGAGCTTCATTACAAATAAATAAAAAACAGCGCCATCCCCAGTCCCTACAAATGAAACAAACACATCCCTCCCACCCCTTCCAACCATTCATTTCAGAGGACTTCTCAAAGGTAATTCTAGAGACGGTCCTTGAGATTTTTACACAATATTTTTTATAATTCCGGCTCAAAATCCCGAATCAGTTTTCCCGAATGATTTTTTCTTCAAATGGACTTTTCCCCGTACACCTTTTTCGCGGATATTTTTCCCCAAATGGACTTTTCCCCGAATTTAGTAATGATAGCTCATGGGGCCTCTTCTTTCTTACACATCCTCACAAATAATTTTACCCCAGCCCTACCCCACCACCACGTTTTCCATCAATGCTGTGGAAGCAGCACGCTGAAGCCATGGCTGAAAGTCACAAAACAAATAATATAAGTGAAGGATGGCACAACCGGTTCCTACTCTCAAAAGTGGGTTCCCGAATTGCGCATCTTGTCCATTCGGGGCAAAGGTACTCGGGGAAAAATATTCAGGAAAAATTATTCGAGGAATCCATTCGGGAAATTAGATTCGGGAACCTTTTTTATAGTATAAATACGAAATTTCCTCAATTTATGCGACAATTTAAGTCTAATTTTACAGCACAATGCTGCGATGCAGCAATAAAACATGTGAAATGACCCTAAAAATGTTTGAAAAAGATCAATTTAATGTTTTTTTTTTCTAAATCCAGATATCATGGCACGCTAATTTTTTGTTCATACCTATTTAATTTAGTTCTCAATCAACTCATTACCTGATGAGAATTTTAAATACGTAATATTTTTACTCGATAATGCGCTGCTTATCAATGCTACGAAGTATGATGACCGATGATAAAAAAAGTTAATGCATTTGAATAAGTACCTACACGCGTTTTATTTGAATTTATAGTTCCTATGGCTACCAGTTATAATTCTATGAATTGAAAAATGAAATTTTCCCAGCCGGAATAAATGCAACCTACTTATCAACAAAAAAATGTGACTAATTTCACAAAACATTCTCATGTGCTGGACAAAAATCTTACCTTAAGCATAGTTCTAGGAAAGGCGACAAGAAAAATTACGCACCTGAAGTTTTTTTTAGACGCTGAATTATTCATAAAATTACATCCAATTTTCAAGGGATAAAAATTGAAGGGAAAATGGATTTTTCATTATTGTGAAATAATTCAAGTACAGCATGATCCAAAAAGACTTGTCATATTAGCCTTCCAATAACAACCATATTTACCTGACTGAATTGAAAAAACCCATCGTAATATTTCTCGCTTCTAATTTATTATAAATACTAAAATAAGTCCCAGCAGTTATGCCGAGATTCTTTGAAGACATAAGTATTAAAATATGTATTACAAAATTATTCCAAAAAATGTTTTCGATGCAAAAAAAAATAGGACTTCATAGTTTTTGCATTTATAAACAGCTAGTAGTCACATTGTCGGGGAAAAATATAACGAATTAAAACACGATTCTACCTCTCTCTCTTTCTTGGTTTCCATCAAGCTAAGTAATTGATACACTTTAAACTAGGAATCGGTCAACAAAAAACTTCAGCACGACCTTCCACACATAATTTTTTTCATCTACTCAACAGAAATTAACAGCTTGAAACAGCAATAGAAATTTTAAAACAATCAATTTCAATTATGTTTTATAATTAATTCGACGAATAAAAACAATTGTTAACGACGAGCCCTGAACAATAAAAATGAGAAAATAATTAATTAATCGGAACAATAGTTACAGACAAACTGCTGTTAGTTAGGAGAGATCGATTATATTTTTTAGCTTCGGTCGAAGCCTCAAGAGGTCAAAACGTCTTTCGATAAAATTTGAACAGTCGATTTCCATTAATTCTGTTCAAGAGATAGAAAAAAATTCTCTCGTCAACAATTTTTCACTCTAAACTTACATCTGATAAATCAGAATTACTATACCTACCAAAAAAAAAACTAACCATTGCATTTATGGTAAAACGTTTCTGTGAAAGGCGATTGAACTCGGTAGCTCGAATTTTGAACAATATTGTTTGAAAATTATAGAGGAGCTAGGAAAGAAAAATATTCAAAAACATAACTAAAAATTTATATACTGCCTGTACTCCATTTGTCTTAAGGAAGAGGTGTCGAAACAAAATTATACACAAAATTTTACATTTTTTTGTCAAATAACATTTTTTTTTTTAAATAAAATTATGAGGGCAGGTAAATCAGTTAGCCTGAAATGTAGAATTTAGAATGAAGAGATCAGAATCAAAAATCTCATTTTCCAAAAACTTACGTTTTGAGAATAATGCGAAAAACTATTTTATTTTTGGCCAAACTCTATTTTTAAGGGCAAATTTCAATGGGGCTAACGGATAAGCGAAATGAAACACTGCGACCCTGCAACTTCGTAAAGCGTAGATTTTTAAACCAAAATCCATTACAAAAACATTTTTTTTTTTTTACAAATACTTCTCTTGATTCTGAGCTCTTCAGATACTGGTGATATTTTGATTTTCTCAAAATGTTACAGAAGCGTCTCTACAGAACATTCGTCAAATTATTTCGGGATATAGGTACTGAACTTTCAATCTTGAATAATTTCATAAAAATATAGCTAAAGTGTCCAAAAAGTGAAGATTATACTTACAACCTGTCATAAAATAAGAAATTGAAAGTACGCATTATAAACTACGTCGAAAATAGTCATTATTTCATGATCACCAAGTTTTTACTGGGTTTTTTCTAGTCCTCTGACTTGAAAATTTTTTCAAATTTTAGTATTCTTTCGCTGAATAAACTATGAACCACACATCGAAAAATCTTTACTTTGCAACTTAACTCGAGCAGTCTTAAAACTAGGTCAGAACTTACATAAGAATGTAATAAAAATAAAGGCCATTCTTTCAACAAAATTAATGTTCAATATAATACGAGTAAAATAATAAATTGTATTTTTTGTGAGCATTTCGGCAAAGAATTTCACTTTATTTATGTTCAGAATTTTCTCTTCACTGGGCGTGATTTCGAAATATTGCTTAAAAAAATTAAAATCCGATTTTGAGGACTTCGAATACGTAACACACAATACTCTCACTTCTACCTCCTTCCTTTTGAAAACATTATGGAACAGAATACGTAAGTTAAAGGATATTTAGAATATAAAACAATATCCGACTGTCATGAAAAATCTTTTAGACGAAAAAGTTCACTGACTTAATTTCGGGGGGCTATTCAACCTCACCTTGTCTTTCGCTGCCTTCTAGTTTGAACATTTTAGAAGCAACATGCCTAGATGCAAATTTCACATTTTTTACAAGTTGGCGGGTAACTTCACGTATTCGAACAATCGTACAGGCGTCAAGTTTTCTTTTTCACTTACAACTGGCATAATTCGGATTAATTTCAAAATATATTAATCTCACCTGTACTTTACTGACGGTGCCCAGTCCACGTTTTCGTTTGAATTTTCTAGATACAAGCAATGGACATAAGCCAGAGGCCAATCTGCAGACTGTAAGAAGTAAAAGTACCCAGAGCTTTGAAAGGTAAGTAGTGCTCATATCGAATTTCTGAAATCATAGCAACAAAACCTTATTGGTATTTTTAGACGAAGAAACGAAAGCGACGAAGCTTTTTTTGATAACTCGTTCATCGTGACAAATTTTTCATAGTTTCGGTAACACACAACAAATAAAATTCTGTTCAGCGAACGATTTCGATTTCTAATTATTTTCACGGGAAAAAATTAGATTTGCACTAAGCCGGATGGCGGATAACCTTCAGTTCTGCAGGATATCATCGAATTTTTTTAATTTGGTTATTGCCCCTTCATTAGTCATACCTCCGTCGGCTGGTTGAAATTCGAGTAAAAAAGTCATCACTTCAACACCAACTTACCAAGACCAAGATGGATAATCAAGGAACTCCGTGAAATTCGAATCCAAATATGGAGACTCCTGTACAAATACGAAAGCACCAAACACGAAAATGATACTGAAAAATAATTTCCACGTTAATTTCCAATTTCTACCAGGTGTAATCTATAAATCCAGTTGCGTCCTTTGTAACCTTCTCGTGATTTGCGGAACCACCTTGTACTCAACGATGAACTACGCCATGCAATGATGCCATGACGGGTAATTTCTTCAGAAAAGAGTTCTATTATAAGAGTGAGTTGTACAATTATGTGACTTAAGCTAGATTTAATTAAATCTAGATTTAACCTTAAACTTGGTTTAACATTTTTTGTGTTGTACAATTCACCAACCTCACGGATTTAGTTAAACCACCCATGAGTATGCATGAGGATGAATTAACCAATAAAATTATCAGCTGGTTCCTAAAAATCACCAACATTTTTCAACTCATTATACACTACTCAACATTTTTCAACTCATTAAAATGTACTGAAATCAAACTATGTGATTCTTAAAGTATTTTTCACGCTGAATTCAATGGTGATCTTCATTTTTCTTCATCAGGTCCCAATCGCGAGTAATTTCGTTGTTTTTGTGCAAAATGATCAACATTAGTCATTTAGAAAAAAGGAAATATCATCATGAAAAAAACGCTACAAGTTCATAAAAGTGGGATTATTTACTTCGTCAATGATTGAATTAACAGTGGGAAACCTTATTTTATTCTTAATCATCAATTGTTTCGTTGTAATCATCAATTGTTTCATTGAGATCATCATAGGATTTATGTTAACACTGTTTTCATCAACCATTTAATGTATTCAGGTATTAGAATAGCTGATTACAACGAAACAATGAAGATTAAGGATAAAATTAGGTTTCCTATTGTTAGTTCAATCATTGACAAAGTAAATAAACCCACTTTTATGAACTTGTTGCGTTTTTTTCATGATGATATTTCCTTTTTTCCAAATGACTAATGTTGATCATTTTGCACAAAAACAACGAAATTACTCTCGATTGGGACCTGATGAAGAAAAATAAAGATCACCATTGAATTCAGCGTGAAAAATACTTTAAGAATCACATAGTTTGATTTCAGTACATTTTTCTGTGTTGAATAGTGTTATTAATTCTTTGAGAAGGTTTCAAAGCTGTGGGCAGAGATGGTGAAAACAGTTTTGAGGCAATCTCTCTATTCTGTGTACACAGAAAGTCAACTTTTTCTTCAGTCACCAAATTAGAATAATATGTAATTCAAAATTAATTTCAATTTCAATTCCAAACCAAAAGTTATTGTTCAAATTCAAACATTTGCTATGGAGGGGATAAAATTTAGTTAAATCTGGACTTAAAACCCCAAAATCGGGGGATTAAAGTTAATACTTGATTTTGTCTTAAAACAGTATTGTACAACACGCACAGCGGCTTAAATCTGGACTTAAGTCAAGGACACGACTTAAGTCACTGTGGTACAACTCACTCTCGTTAATATAACGTTATTTAACGTCGTTTAACAACGTGGATTTATTTCATATTTGAGTTTCAACGAAAGAAATCGCATCCACTGATCACTGATCTGCCTCTGCAAAGTTGTATGAAATATACAAGACGTTCACCTCGCGATCAAGTTGAGCATTTAGCAAGTAGAGGGGATAGTGTTCGGAATGTAAAACTCGTGTAAACGAAGAAATTGTTGTATGTGTGTTTGTGGTAGAAAAATTTTCCTGTTCCTACGCTCCAAGTGGTGTAAGTTGGAATAAGCCAATTTTGTTCAACGATATTCACATTTCTGATTTCACACACATGAATGACACAAGTCCGCTTTTCTTGAAGTAATGACGTCACGGTAAAGTTTTTTTTTTTATAATCAGCATTTGCTTTTGTGTTTTAGAATTTAAGTTTTTCCTTTTTCAAACGTTTTTACTTTTTTGGTTAAAATTGTCGATTAAAAATTCAGTCAGTTCTACTTAAATAATGTATCAAATCAACCCGTCATTCAACACCAACTAAATGTACATTGTACATAATCAATTATTCCAAGAAAATGTCGAAAACATGTAGTTTGTGGCCTCGTACTTAGTGTTCTCTCCTAGAAGATATTCGTTCACATTAATTTTTCTCTTCAAGTCAGAAATTTAAGACACTAAAACTCTTCGGTAAGTGAAAGTCGAACTGCTCATAAGATCATTCATTTAGCTTTGACGGTCGTCGTTAAGATTACTGTCGTATTCATGTATCTCATCCTTTTCTTTTACTATCAAACCTCTGTTTTGCCTGTCACAAGAGTAGACTACAGACATGAAAAAAGTTGCTTTAGATGAGAATGTAAACTATTGATTTGTAAAAACATACTCTAACTTTACTCTGAAAGTAATTATGAAATTAATTTCTAAAAGATCTTTGGATTCGAATGAAGAAAGGGAGTAAGACATTGATAAATTTGTGGTCATTTTAGCTCGAAGCTAAGAAAATTTTTTTCCAGCTTGTGGTTAAGTAAATCGGTGTTTTGAAATATTTGGAGAAGGTAAGAATGTCTTTTCATTGTTGTTAAGAAAGTAGTTGAGGAATCGAAAGGAAATCATAGAAAAGTGTTGAAACTGTTTTTTCAACGTACTTTTACGTAGCATCTGGGAAAGTATCATGTAATTACTCAGCATAAAAGCTACTCTATTGTACTCGAAATTGTGAGGGGGCAAAATGAACTTTTATTTTAAATGAATTTTGTTTCCATGAAAACATTCAAAATTTTCAGTAATCTTTTCTGATAAATCCTGTACTACTCAAGTAATTTTCAAGTATTTATAATTGAATTGTTTTTCAAATTTTTTGAATTTCAGCTCAACATTCCGATTTTATTCTACTCCATCATGTGAAATAATTCGTCAGTTGGGGTATTGTACTGTGGAAGAAACTTGTAATTAATGAAGAGTATAATTCTTTTAAACTCTGCCATTTAAGTTGCAGGTACGAGTAATATTTTTGATCTATTTTTTTAATTTGTAAAATGAATTTGAAGTTTCGAACATAATTTTAAAAATGCTTGATATCTAAATTGTCGAAGTCATAATGGTTGAACTTTTTCAGTCTTACCATAGCTTTAAATTTAATGAATGACTTTTCGGAATCTTTTGCTATTTACCAACAAAATTAATAACCTTACCTACTTCAATGAAGCCATTCGATGCAAAGATTTTTCAATGGATCTATACAAATCGCAATTACCTGTCTCACCCTTCTGATTCGAGAAAATTATCCGAGCCTTTTTAATTTTGAAAATTACATTTCTTGTTTGACCATTTTGAAAGTTTTGACGATTTTTCTTTGTTTTTAAAACTGTAGGAATGGATGGTATACGAGCATTGGATATTATTTCTCTTCTCCAAGATCGGATCGCCATTCTCACTAGTGGTCGTGATCGACGCGGAGCATTACTTCTATCCTTTCCATCTACACCACGTCGAGAACGTGCCAAACCCGATGATTACCGCCGACTTATCGAATATCTTGTGGCAGTACCAACGTAAATTCAAATAATAAGCAAAGAAAAACTGATAGCCTTATTGTATTGAACTATTTAATTGAAGTTTTCTGTTGTTTTTCTTTTTTAGGAAAGAAAACAAAGATATGGGCTTTACAGTCGTTATCGATATGCGTGGTTCGACGTGGGGTTTTGTGAAACCTATATTAAAAGTTTTACAGGAGCATTTCTCTTCGCTCATACAAATAGCTCATATAATTAAACCCGATAATTTTTGGCAGAAACAACGAACTTCATTAGCTAGTCATAAATATAAATTTGAAGTAAGTATCTCACGCGTTTAGAGATGCATCGTTTGTATGCGCTTCTAAAATTAATTTTTCCAATTTTTATATTACAGACGAATTTAATAAGTATTGATTCACTTCCTAAAGTAATTGATCCAAATCAGTTGACGGCCGACTTTGATGGTCGTCTCGAATATGATCATTCCCACTGGATCGAAGGAAGAATGGTGAGTTGAATTTTATCTAATTCTGATAAAAATTAGTCTTGCAATTGATATAAATTATCCACTATTGAACGTGACTTCATTTGCTGATTACGAATAAACGAATTTTCTTTCACTGTCCAGCATTTAGAGGAATTTTTGTGGCAAGCCGCGGACCTATTGGACAGGCTGGATGATTTACAAGAAGATTTGAATCGAAATGACTTTGGTGATGATGCCAATGCGGCTAAAGTAGCTTTGGATATGCACGCAGAAATGAAGAAGAAAATTTTCAAAATACCGGTCGAAGATGTCGAATCTACAGGAAAAAAACTTGTCCAAAAGTGAGACGAAATTGATATTTGTCAGTCGCTTTCCATGTTCAAGATCTAATCAACTTATCATTATTTTTAGTTACTCAAGCCAGCATGGCACCTCAGGTTCGACATCAATAAATTTTGACTTTCACGCAGCTATTCCACAAATCCTACAAAATTTAGAAACCATACGCACATCACATAAGCAAGTATTACAATCGTGGAATCATAAAAAAGTGAAACTAGATCAGTGTTTCCAGTTGAGATTATTCGAACAAGACTGTGAAAAGGTAAAGAAATTACTTCGGGTTGGAGGAAATGCATCGAACTTATTAAATTATTCGAGTTTCTATATTTTTCAGATGTTTGATTGGATATGTAGAAATCGCGAGATATTTCTCATGAATTATATTGAAATAGGTGATACGTTTAAGGCAGCTAAAATCCTGCAAGATGAACACAGTCACTTCACTATCAATTCTATGGTAAATATCTTTGCACTATTTTCAACCGATTTCTTCGACTCGAGTCCACTACAGTTAATTTTATGCTTGCAGAACGTATATGTCAACATAAATAGAATTTTAACCGTTGCTCAACGAATGATAGATACTGGTCACTACGCCTTGCAGCACATTCGTGTCGTAGCCGACAAATTAGATAAAGCGTGGAAAGAATTTATTGCTGGATTAGACGAACGCACAGCTGTACTATCACTTTCAGTATTATTCCATCATAAAGCCGAACAAGTAAGTAGCTTGATTTAACATCTCACTTGAACTGTTTGCCATTCGCAAAGCCAGACTGTCGCAGAATTTTTCGGACTTAAATGTCTTTCAATATTATAAAATAAGAATAGTAAGATAGAATAAAATTCGATAATTGATTTTGAATATTTTGTTTACAGTACGTAGAAAATGTTCCTGTTTGGAAACAAGCTTGCGATAATTATACAACAACCAATGAAATACGAATCATGGAAACAGCTATACGCCAGCATCAAAATTTATACGAAGTTATTTGCCAAGCGTATAGTGAGGTGAGATGCTACATTATATATTCATTTGAGAATGAGCTCGGCAAAAATTAATATTTTTACTATATTTTTTAGGTCCACAGTACCAGCAAAAAATTACTCTATCAACTTGATCACTTGGTCCAAGTTTGTAATCAATCTTCCAATGAATATCATTTGTTCTACAAACCGGTAAGTCTATTTTTCCAATCAAAGTTTTGAGTAACTTGCGAAAGAAAATTATTCTAAAAGATAGATGTCTTTACAGGATGGTGGATCAGATTCATCGTCTAGTGGTGGTCGGGCCAATCGTAGCAACCCAGCTTCCGATTATTCGGAAGGAGCCAGTCATGTTTTGGCTATTATACATCAAATTCTAAATCACCATCGTGCTTTAGAGCACCGATGGCACCGGAAGAAAATTAAATTGCATCAAAGATTGGCTCTGCGTCTATTTCAAGAAGACGTTAAACAAGTACGTAGAAAATTCCAGTTTATTACTTTCTTTGTACTAGACGAAGATGTTTTCATCTGCACATCTCTGAATCTGATTTTATTAAAACAATCGAATGATCTAAAATTAACAAATGAATTTTCATGCAAAAAACTCTCTGCCAGTATTTCAAAACAGGCCCGTAGTTAACGCCAGGGTAGCCAAGTGTAGGCTCACCTCTGGCTGACATTTTCCAAAACAGAAAAAAAATCAAAATATTAGTCACTTTTAGCACTGGCTTTCGGCAAGGAAAAAAACCTACTGATTAGTAAAAATTAGCCCTGCCTAAAATATCGTAAGCCCAAGCTCTCACACGTGTTTAGCTACGGGCCTGTTTCAAAACATTAATTACGTTCGTTATAATCAGTATTGAAGGTTTATGAAGATGACTTACATAAGCATGATAAAATTGTAGATATTTATAACGGAAGATGGAGAAAAATATTGTTTCGTAATTTAATTCGTATGCGACGCAGGTAGAGTAGCTATTTTTAAAATGTTATTTTCCTCCTCCCGTTCAGGTCCTAGACTGGTTATCAAACCACGGTGAAGTGTTCCTGCGGAAAAATATTGGCGTTGGAAGAACGCTTCAAAAAGCTCGTGTTTATCAAAAAAGTCACGAACATTTTGAAAATGTTGTGAAGGTAAGTTACGTTAGCTGGCATTTCTGACTTCGATTTCAATTTTTCATTTTTAATAATTACTTTTTTATACTTTAGAATACATATTCCAACGCAGAAAAATTATTAGCAGCTGCAGAAGAGTTAGCTCAAACTGGCGAATGCAATGTGGATGACATTTATTCAGTAGCCCATGAACTGGAAACTCACGTTACCGCCTTTGCCAGTCAAGTGCAACTTCGACGTCGTCGACTAGACTTAGCCGTCCAGTTTTATACTCACGAAAATCAGGTCAGAGAACATTTATTTATATTTTTTACTGTAGGAATTGCCAAAGCAAGTATTGGCCATTTTCGCGATTCTTGATTTGTTTTGAAAGATATTCTGTATCATTTTTATTAAATCACGCATAGACAGACGTAAAATTTACTGTTGCAATGCCTCCTCCTCCTTCTCCCACTACCAGCCAAAAAAATTAATTCAACTATTTAAATAAAAGAAGTTACCAAAATTTCCTTCTTAAGCCGTTTTGAAGAACATTTGAAAAAATTCATTTACCAATAAAAAAAATGTTATGTATTTTGATGAAGATGAATCAAATTTTTTTTTAAACGAATCGAGCTCGATTAATCATACAGATAGGTCTTATAATTTGTACAGATCATGAAACCGATTTAATTTTGTATTGTTATTGTTACTTATTTGTCCACTTTTAGCGTATTTTTGTTGACACATTCAACTTACGTTTTTTCTGCATTCTAGCAGAGCCTAATTAAAATCTGATGTTATTTATCTTTTATTATTAAGTTTTTGTCATTCGAATTCCTCAGTTTAGTTCTTCAACTTTGAGGTGTTATGCCTACTTCGTTTCTTTTTTTCCTGTTGGGTTTTCATTAATTAACCATGGATTTCTCAATTTCCTGTCGAGTAATTTAGTTTACCTTATTATACGTAATATTACAGAAAGTACGCCGATAAAAGTTGCCAAAAGGTGTTATTTTAGTGTTTTTTCCTACCTAGCTTTCTTAGTTGTGGACTATAAATTTAACGATTTAAACGTTGAACTTAATTCGATTCTGAACCTGTCTATCCTTCGTTTTTATGATTTCCCAAATTATGAGTTGTATGCCACTTTTGTCAACTGCCATAAAAAGTTGAATTAGAAATTATGCTACTCGTAGGTTAGGTTTTTTCGCCAATTACTCATACTGTCCCAAATGTCACTTTCTTTCGTAGCAAATGGAGTAAAAAAAAATATTTACTCGTAAATGGTGTTCGAATAGAATGTGAAATCTTCTGTAAAAACTTGAAAAATTGCCGATATAAGCGAAAGTGTTCCTGTGTTCCTCCAATAGTACATTATTTCTTGATTTTTCGCTCTTCAATTTACATATTTTTGTGTTCAGAACATTTAATTTCGAAGACGGAAAATATTTTATAGTGGGAGCAATTTTAATTTTTACAAAGACCAATTAACTATACAGCTGGTTTTTTTACTCTTTTCTTTCTATTGTTTCGTACTAGAAGATGGCGTCTATACCAGAAAGATGTTAGAAAGAGTACTCGAAACTGCTTCCAGTGTTTTAGATTTCTGTTTGTCCGTAATTACTACTTGCAAGGCGAATATATTTTAGTCGAATGACATCATCAGTGCCTACTTAGTATGCTCATCTCGTTCGTATAACCACTTTCCGGCGAAAGCGTAGTCCTCTTAATTGACGGTGCGCTGGGGGGAAATTCAATGACACGCATAATGCAATGGGATTTTGATTATTATTTTTAAAAATGCAAATGTTTAATTTATTTATACCTATCGGTGGCAGGTATTGTGAGCACAATAGCGGTCACGTTTTACGACTATTCTGCTTATCGACAGTTTATGGCATCGCTTTATAGTGTGCTGGCTGGAGAGGAAAGAACAAATACTGCATTTTCTTGGATTTCGCATTCTTGGTAGTTGAAGTTGAAAAGTTCAACGCATTTGCTCTAGTTTCTCGAAATTGAAATCGTGTTTGTTGCTCATTGCCTCATCGAATTGTGAAGGTGATGGGAAAATATGCGGAAGTCTAATTTTTTTTACAACGTGAATTACGTCTGATTTTGGTGTCGCGTGTACTTGAAAATTCCTTGTGGTCATATTATTGAGAAAATCTTCGAGAATTAACTACTTAGTGAGAGTGATTTTTTTAAATTTTTTAATAATGATAAAAGTTATCACATCGGTTGATTTTTGAATTTCACGAATTCGGCGTCTGTAAACAAGCTGTTGAAAAATTAACTCTGGTGTGTTAATTTTTTACTTTGTGTTTCATTCTAAATGACTGTATTCTTGGTACTTTGGCTCAAGAATTTCATCATAATAATAATATATTTTATTTAGTTCAGTTCGGATACGAAAAATGATTGAAAATTTAAAAATTTAGTTAAGTCTTGCTGAGCCTGCTTAACTGCCTGCATTTTTATTATTTATTTAATCAAACAATTTTATTTGAATTTTTTCCAATCTTAGTGATTCTCAAAGTATACTTTATGTGATCGAAATATTTTTCTCGTAATTCGTATAAGTGAAAGAGTCATATAATTTGTCGCCTTGTTGTGATAGATTTTCCTGCTAGGACTTACTTCGGTTTAACTATTCTGCTATTCTCAGTTATGTAAAATTTCTTTTGTTCATGTACTCGTATGGACAGCCTCATCTTTCTGAAAATTCTTTCAGTTTTATGCTATATTCCCTACCTCTGAGCGAAGTCACTCGAATTGTTCAATGTCAGTGATATTTATTTATAATTTATCCACAGAATCATAAATAGAATGCAAGTTGATTTTAATAAGTTTGAAATAATGCTAGAGCGACAGGGCCTTAATTTTCAAGTGTTTCCCTCCATGTTTTATTGATTAATTAATCTGTTCTTCGTAAAAATGTCTAATTTACAATTTTACACTTTCAGCTGGAAAATTGGCTGGACGAATTGCGAGCCGAAAAAGATTGCTCAGACGAATTAGCAGACTCTCCCGAAGCAGCCGAACAACAATTGGAGCAGTGTGCCAACCACAGGGACTCATCGCTGAGCATATGTCTCAATACAATCATGGAAGGCGAAACGCTTCTGCAAGAACTGAGGTGAGTCATTATTTTGTAAATTCTTACGTTAGTTCATTATAGTCAGTGTATAATTATTTTCTCTCAAACTTTCGATAATTAATGACGTACAGTATTCTAAAGTTTTTGTGGTGAGCGATTGAAAGCTTCAGACAACGCTGTAAAATTAGGAAAATTTTTCGCGTAATGCATCCGAATACCGAATAAATCATTTTCACATTTATAATTTTTGTCCCTGCGATAATTCATTAGCTCTGGGGGAAAAGATTTATGCCTCTAACATTCTGTCTTCGAAAAGTTGATGTTAATGAAAAGTTTTGCTTGGACTTGAAATTATTTTAGTTTTTAACCTACATTTAACTAATCTTTTTCATAGACTTTGATTAAAAAAAAAAAATACGTGGATCAGAAACCATGAACCGATGGACTACTATACTACTCTATATGTCCAATTATCTACCTAAAACCTAAAAATGTAGCTGAAAATTAAAATTTACGTGTACTTTGGACAAGTCTCTTCGCCCCCGCTCCGGAAACCAGTGTGTATCTTTCAAACCTATCCTCCCATGGAAATCCTTTACTCGTATCAATAATTGATAAATTATGACTTAGCTACGATTCAGCGGATGTTTCTTGAGAAATTAAATGAAAGAAATCTTATCACGTCGTATAATGTCGTCGTTAAATTCCGTCGGCTGTTCTCCCTAAGAACTATGAAATCATATTAGGTTTCTGTTATTCTTGTGAAAAAATTGGCCCGACTAAATAGACAATTAAATTAATAATTCTGTTACCGTCTTTGTAATATGACGTTGGGTTATTTTGATAAATGGAGATGCATGTGCAATAGTTCGAATCTACTCCATCAAATCACAATTACTAATCTTTGTTAAATAGATGTTTGCAATAAAATGTTTCGACTGGTCTACTTTCAACAAAAGACATTATTGTTTAACTGATCTAGTTCTGAGTGAATTGTGTAAATTCATCTAATTTCGATAAGTATTGCGTAGCTCTTTCGTGAAGAAAAAAAAGAAAATAAAAACACTGTTTAACTGTTTTACTATGGAAAAAATTAATATTCAAATTTATTCATCATTTTTTCTTCTAGAAATATTGGTTTAACAGCCGAAATTGATTCTACGGGATCAATAGCTGCTATAGAAGCTGCTATTGATCGATTGAACAAACAACGAAATGAACTGGAAGAATTGTGGGCCATGCGAAAAATGAAACTCGATCTCTACCTAAGGCTTCGTGTTTTTGAGCGAGATGCTTTGGAAGTGAGTTGAATGCTAATTTACTTCGATACGATTTTTCTGAATTTCGCTTGTAAAATATATTTGCCTTACGCGTTTACTTTTTGCTCCACAGGTTTCATCACGCATCGAAGCTTGGTCTAGAAGTCTAGAGAAAGTAGAAAATGTCGTTGATGTATCGCAAGCTGAGCAGTCGTTGCAAATTCACTCGGAAACAGTTTCGCGTTTTCGAAATAATTTATTCCAAGTCATGCAACAAGGCGAGCAACTTGCACAGGTAATGAAAATCACCTCATCTGTAATTTCTGTGTAATCTTTTTCTTTTGGATTATAATTTTTTATCTCGATTGTAGGTGCTGCAAAATTCAGATATGTGTTTGATGGCTGATAATCAGTATCCTGCGTCCAATCGTATCAAGGTACTACTCGATTACCTTCACGAACATAAGATGAATTTGGAAAATCTCGCCGAAAAGAGGCGCACCAAATTAGAGCAGTGTGTCCAGTTGACGCAGTTTCGCATCGATGCTAACCAAGTGAGTTGAATGAGACAAACAGTATTTTTTTTTTTTTTTTGAGTAAATGAATTAATAAAATTTTTAAAATAAAAAACTAAAAGAATTAATTTTAATCTGAGGAAATCTGTTGTTCAATTTTTAAAAACTTCAGGCTTTTTCCGTGTGGATCTAAAAATTAATTATAATAGGCTGAGCTGTTGGAGTAATTCAACTTGAGCTTTTTCACTTGAACTGTCTCATGGCACAACTCATTATGTGTGATGAGATAATAAATCGATAGAGACGCTTAGAAGCCACGGGATGTAAGCGACATTTTTATCAAAATATAATAATGAATAAGAAATGCTTTTCATCAGTGTGAATTAACTATATCTAGGTTTTGTTGAAAATGTCACTTACACCATTTGGCCTCTAAGCGCCTCAGTTTTAATGTATAAATTTGACATGGTTTTTTCCCCCCTTTTTTTACAGGTCATTAGCTGGGTTGGCAGTGGCGAATCCATGTTGTTGGCTAGTTTTAGGATTCCGAAATGTCTGGAAGAGGCCGAACAGTTGAAAAAAGAGCACGAACAGTTTCAAGAGGATATAGAGGTCTGCGTTCTTAATCGTTTTGAACTTTATAATGTTTAGATCGTGTACAATAATTTGTTCGTGTTGCAGAGAACTCATACGGCGGCCGTACAAATAAAACACCGTGCCGAATCACTGATTAGCATGAATCATTTTGATCTGAGTAGCATACGCGATATTGCTCAGGAGGTTACCAAACGATGGCAACAGCTGGTGACCTGTACCGAAGAACGCCATAAACTCGTAACTGCCAGCGTTAATTTCTATAAAACTGCTGAGCAAGTATGCATCGGCTCGATAATGTTTTCAACAATGTTTAAAACGTCATTACGGTTCGAGTGCAGATAATAATGTTGTCGCATTTTCAGGTGTGCTCTGTGTTGGACAGTCTTGAAAGGGAATACAAACGCGATGAAGACTGGTGCAAAGGTAAAAGTACCAGTGATAAAATAACGCAGCTCATCACGAAACACCAGGAACAGAAAGAAGCATTTTTGAAGGCTTGTACGTTGGCTCGTCGAACAGCTGAAACATTTTTGAAGTATACTAGTCGTAGTCTGCAGTACTATAACTATCCTCAAGATACAAGTTCGGAAACGAATGTCAAAGGTAAGGAATGAAAATTGTTTTAATCTGTTACAAAAAGCACCTACTCGGATTTTCATTGCTGAAAAGTACAAATCGATCGAATAATTAGGTGTGAAATTAATTCAAATTTTTAGTCCTCCCGATATTGAGGGTTCTCCCAGACGAATTGTGCTACTCTTGTGAATGTTTTCTTTTTTCAAAGCAGAAAATAGAAATACACCCAAAACAAGTCCTTGTACTCGGTGTTATTCATTTGTGAGTTAAAATTTACCCGAGTGATACTAATGTCAAATTTTTGATTGGTAGTGATACTCGACAAGCTGCTAAATCAAGAAAATAAAGTTCTCGCCAACTGGAGTAAACGAAAGAAACGATTTGACGAATGCCAGCAATTTATTCTATTCGAAAAATCAGCTCAACAAACTTTAGAATGGATTCACGAGATCGGTGAAAATTATTTAAATACTCATGTCAGCGTTGGTTCTACCAGAGTAAGTACATTTTGTTTCGGATTTTTAAAATGATTCATGAGTACGTTTACGATGAAAAATTTTTTATTCGAATCAATGGCATTTTGTGGTTCGTAACAAAATACACGGGAGGTTACCCGTTACATAAAAGTAGGTACGCTTATAATAAGTGAAACTGAACTGGTTTTTTTATGAAAATCACTCAGATACTACGAGTTCTACCCCGTGTATACCAGTGAGATGGGTTATATTTGGGAGAGGGGGGTTAATAATTCACATGTTAGACGTACGTTTTACGCAGAGGAAAGGAATTCGTTAACATGATAAATATGAGATCATCGGTTCGAAGGTGAAGAGAGAGATGACTAAAGGTCTTAGAAACATTTATCTTAAAAAATATGTTCTTTACGAATCGGTTCAATTTAATGAAACTTCCTATATTCTTTACTGATGAAGTGAGTCTTATCTTAATCTTATTTCTGAGAAATTATGTACTGGTCACTCATTTACGTTAAAGTTCGGTAATTTATTTATAGGAGGCCTTTTTTTTTGTAATTTCCATTGGAACTAAATATTCACTCATTAAGATTAATTATTTCATTATATTTAGCTATGGAAATACCAAAACAGAAAAGGCGAAGTTTTGCTTTTGATTTCCCTACTTTTTATTTTACTCGCTACCTAAAAACGTCAGAAAAAGGTTGGTCCTTGATAAACTAATTTCTATTGTCGCTGTATACCCGATACAATCTACGATAACAGATAGTTGAAAAATCCTTTACATCTATAAGTCTTGCCCTACCTAAGTTTCCAGCTGGATGAGATTTCTTTGCTCTTTTGCTAAGCCGACAGTCACGTGGAGCGTTTTATCTTTGACATGTTCCGCCCCCATCTGCAATTGTACAAAATGTTCGCATATGTCTCGAATGCGTTTTATATTTACTAGGATTTTTCTTTTTCATTCGTGCAGGAGGAAACGGAACGTCTCCTCAACGAGCACAACGAATTCAAATCCACTGCCAACGAAACAAGAGAGCGCGTAAAATTATTAATACAGCTTTCCGAAAGTGTCGTTGAAAAAGGACACGCTCACGCTTCGACCATCAAACAATGGGTTTCGAATATTGATAAGGCGTACAAGAATTTCAATTCTCGAATGGACAAATACAGGTTAGCTTATCTAAAACGTGTATTTTAGTATACGAAAATAGTAACATTCGATTATTAGAGATTACACCACTCTAAAATTATATATTCACTACTTTTTTCAAATTTTTTTCTTCCTGTTTTTTTATGACAAATTTCTCAACAAGTAAAATGTTGAAGGATTATATGAACGCTTGTTTTTCGCTTAAATTCTACACGTCGATGTATTTCAGAATACAACTCGAACAGAATTTAGGGATTGAGCAAAAGTTACCTTTAAAATCAGCCACTCTGTCCACGGACTCGAACGCCGATCTCAAACAACTGAAGGAGTCGACGACAAGCAAACTCAAAGATTTAAATGAAGAAAAACGTAAATCGGCTCGACGAAAAGAGTACGTGAAACTAAAATATTTTTCGTGAATTATCCCACCAAAATAATATAAGTCGTGTTGATGTAACCAGCATGTGACTCGTATTAGTTGAGGAACTTGGCTCAAAAATAGCTGAGAAGAAACTTTCTGGGATTCTCTGGTCATAGTAATGAATTGAATTTATTAATTTTTTTAAATGAGTAACTGAATCGGTCTGGGTATAAATAATTGATTCAAAAATACACAGCCTCCATCAACCGAAAAGTATGCAGACTATCATACGTGAATGTAACTTGGGTTGCTCTGTCTGCAGTTGCTCGATGGTGAACTCGCTAATCGACCATCAATAATCATTTTAAATAAAATCTCCGAGTTATATTCCATCATTAGCGAATTATTGTCTTTTTGTCTTATCATCCTTTCTTGCTCCAGAGGAAGTTGAAAATTTCTTTCTTTTTTTCAATGATATTTATTTACTTTGAAGAATGCGGATCTTACTAAAATAACGAGTAAAATGTTTCATTGGAAATTTCGGTGTAGATTAAAATAATAATTTACTCATTTTATCGCAGGTTCATTATGGCAGAACTACTCCAAACTGAACGCACGTACGTTAAAGATTTGGAAACATGTATTAAAGTATTTTTGGACGAGTTGAGAACGCATCCGTACGTTCCTCTGGGCATTCAAAATCAAGAGGATATTATATTTTCGAATATCGAAGATATTCGCGACTTCCATCGTGACGTGTTCCTTAAAGAGTTGGAGAAATACGAAACGATGCCTGAAGATGTGGGACATTGCTTCGTGACTTGGGTGAGTAGTAAGGCGCGGTCCCTAATTTTTAAGTTTTGAATTTTGTACCTCCCACCTGCAGAATGATTATTTGTCACGGGAGAGGAAAAAAATCCGCAAAAATTTCAGCCTTCCAAGTTGAAAAGAAGTGGCGCCTCACTCAGTCGGTTATCTTATTTGCTTCAAATTCGAATGAATTGTCTGCAGGCCGTGAAATTTGACATGTACGTCGAATACTGCAAGAACAAACCCGGGTCGAATTCGTTGCTTGTGCAGCATGGTGGCTCATTTTTCGAGGAAATGCGTAAGAAACATAAAGTAGAGCATCCCATCGCCGCCTACCTCATAAAACCGGTCCAAAGGATTACGAAATATCAACTATTACTCAAAGACTTACAGTCGTGCTGTGAAGAAGGGCAGGGTGAAATTAAAGTAAATACTTATTTTATTTGATTTTCGGTCGAGCTTGCGTCGTGGTTCTTTAGTACTAAATACGACTTGTCACCCGCAGGAAGGCTTAGAAGTAATGTTGAATGTACCAAAGAAAGCGAACGACGCGTTGCATCTGTCGATGCTAGAAGGCTGTGATATTAGCATTAAAGAATTGGGCGAGGTTATTCTACAAGACTCGTTACACGTTTTAGATTTTAAACAGTTGATTAAGAAAAATCGAGAACGTCATTGTTTCCTGTTCGAATTATACTTAGTGTTTAGTAAAGAAATCAAAGACTCTTCCGGCCGAGTGAAATACATTTACAAGAGCAAATTAATGGTACGTATTTTCGATTTGTTTCCGTATTCGATGAGAAGTTTCTCTTCTGCTTTACAATTTCAATGTCCATCGACTGTAATTAATGGATTTTTTGGATGCCTGCCATGAATGATATTAGAAAAAATTAATTTACGACTCGATAAAAATAGGTCGAAGTGAAAGTTTGCTATCTTCAATTTTTGTTTTTACAATTTTTACTAATTTATACGTCAGTGAAGAGAACAGATGAAAAGGAAGAAAAATATTCTGTAAATATTTTTTCCATTCTAAATTTTAAAAGTATTCGCTGCGAACTTTTGAAACGATTTTAAAAATACTTTTACGAGTACTTCTTACTTCATAAGTATTTTATGCGAGTTGTCAATGAATTGATCATTTTAAACAGAATATTGTTCAAATATTAATTTTAAATGTTTGAATTTTAGAATTTTAGTCCGATTTGAGATCGTTGTTTTTTTTCTCAAATTTAATTACTTGTCATTGCATCGATTCTAGCAGTGAATTTGTTTTTTCAACTCTCCGCTACTATTATTTTGTTTTTTTCTATCTGATCTCTGAGAACATTTCCTGATCTTATAATATTCTCCAATAATTAAACAGAAATCTTTCATTTACTATCATAAGTTAATTTTTTGTTTTCTATCAGTATGGTGCTCGTAATAATTATTCGTTTTTTGTTGCAGACTTCAGAACTTGGCGTCACCGAACATATCGAAGGTGACGAGTGCAAGTTCGCAGTGTGGACTGGTAGAGCACCGATTTCCGATCTCAGAATTATACTAAAGGTTGGTGTTTGCTTTGAACGTTGCTTGATTATTTTGCATTCTAAGCGTAACGGAATTCAATTATTTGAATTATGTTATACGAGTATTTTCCAAGTTTTATTTGCAAAAATTTTTTTCACAATTTTGTATTAGTCGCCCGCTTTCCCACTGGTACTTTCTGGTGACTAGCGAGTAGCCTCATTGCATATAATGATGAAAAAATATAAGAATCTTTATCCCATTCTTGCCTATCAATGTTCATAAAAGTATTCAATTACTCAATAAACCGGAGAGGGAAGGGGTAGGGGATCGGCAGAAAATTTATTATAAATAGCCCGTATACTAAAATGAGCCTTCTTCATTTCGTTCTGTCCCGATTTTAGAAAGATCTCGAGCCAAGTCAAAAAAAAAGTTATTTTCTCCTCACCTATTTATTTTGAAATCGCTGAAGCTCCTCCCTTAGATGATGAATTCAGCCCTAAAATATTGAAATAATTTTATTAATTGATCTATTTTTCATCTATGCCCCCTCGCCTTAACAGGTAAATACTTTCATTGGCATATTTTGAGTATGGCGGAAAAAAAACACATTTTTTTGAAACCGAAAAAAAAAATCAATTTATTCAATTCAACTCGGAGAATCTTTCAACTACAAATTATAGAACCGCGTTCAAACATGTAGCTTTATACTTTCGCCAAGAATTATTGAATTTAATTAGTGCGGTGTCAGTGACATGCTTTCGTATATTTTGTTCTGAAAGAGTCTGTCACAGAAATCATTTAAATTTTTATTACTGCTTTTCTCTATGTTCCAAGTTTCAAATTTTTTTACACGACGTGAAGGAAATCATTCGTTACTCTGCTAGAACAGGAAAAAAAAAGACGTTTCAATATTATTGTATGCACGACCATCACCCCATTTCACCCATGTTTGCTCTAATTTTTTTGCAATTTTGAAGAAATTCGTATAACGATGTTCCAAAAATTTGTATGGTTTTTCAATTTTACGACTGGATGCGAAGTTTTTATGACACGTATTACTCGTCAAGTTTGCGCAACTTCTAATAAAAGTTGGCAATCGAAAAATTTCTGATTTGAAGTCGACGTTCCCTCGATTAGATAATCAAATATTATTAAAAACTACTCGTCGACAGGGCTCCGGATGTTATCGTGTCCTGTCTGATTCATAACTGATATTGTTTTATTTTTAATTTAATTTTTTTTTTCTCATTCTCGTTCGCCCCACTTCATCGGTTGCTTTCGATAAGAATTTATTGTACGAACGCGGATTTTTTTATTTGTCTAGGCAAACACGCTCGAAAGTAAACAATTATGGGTGAAAAAGTTGCGAGAAGCGATTCAAGAAACTTACTTCAGTAGCGCGTTACCATTGAATATGCCGAAAAGTCCTGCCAAATTGAAGTGCAACAGTTCAAGGTCTAGTCGGTGAGTACGCATAATGATGTAATAGACATTATCGTTCGTAGAAAAAGTTTACCAGAGGAAATAGTGGGAGGCTGTATGATGGATGTGCGTATCCTTCAAAATGTGTACTTCCTGACGGCGTCGGAAATTTCTAATTTATTCAGTTAGCTCGAATGAAATCGGCGATAGTTGAAGGAGTGTGTTTAGATGGAGCCGCTTTTTAATGCCCTACATAATTTACAATTCGTTTTCCACGGTTACAGGGATTTGGATGATTCGAACTCGATCTACGAAAGCGTGGAAACTCTGGACGAAGGATCGTTGGCTTCTTTCGGCTCCGGGAATACAACCGACTCGGATAAAGTGAGTGGTTTTCTTGAGCTCGTGAGCTTTTTATTGATACTTATAGCTACCTTTAAGGTTGGCTCAGTTTTGAACGCTTGATGGGCATGGACTGAATCGTTGTTCGTTTCATGATCTCCAAATTCCTAAATTCCTTACCCGCTTTTTCACGTCTCTTTATTATTGGCGTGTATTTAATTACGAGTATTTATTAATTCATCCATGTTGATCGCCCCAGTTTGGGTTGGCAAGCTGGCATCAACGAATACTCATTGAAACAAACAGAAATTCCAAGTACCACCGTTTGCCTAAATTTGAAATTAAAGGGGCTCTAATGCTATGCAGTTCAAAAAATTCATTATTTTAGAGACCTTCTAAACATTTGGCTTGAAATTATTTTTTTATGGCAAGTAGGGGCAGATGAGAGATGGCCTGATCTCAATGACATAGTATATCCAACTGGCAGACGGCAGTGTGTGTAGTTCAGACGAGTGCCAGGTGAGCCACTTAGTTACTCCCTCCATAATGTGTACATTGTGGAGAAGGCAGCATGAGAGTGAGTGTGCATGATGATACTTAATGAGTGAGTGTGAGTATGCACGTATGGTAGAGTGGCTGCATAACTAAAGGCACTTTATGTGTATCCCTACTGTGGTATTTGAACTTTTTTGCCTCAACTTGAAAGTGAAAAGTCTGTAATTACTCGTATATTTTTTTTAATGAAGCCTGTTTGAAAAACTGAACCTTTACAATATTCATGATTATTGTAGCCCCTTCGATTTCGAATTTTAGCAAAACGTTTAATGGAAATTCGTATCAATTCTACTGACTTTTATCTATTATTAATTTTTCGAATGATTTCAAACGTAAGTAACTTTCTGAAATGAAGCTTGCTGAATTACCGAATTATTTTCAATTTATACTCGTTGCATTGCAGCCTGTAAAATTTTCATTTTCAACAAAAAGACCAAAAGTCTTGATAAAAGCACTACTATTTTGTGAATAAGTCAAATCCATCATATCAAAGTAAAAAAAATTTGCCTTCAGATGAGCCTATTGGACTTTTCTACCTTGAAAATTTAAAATTTTGTTAAGCTACAGCGTTTCAAATATAACTTTTTTTTTTTAATAGTGGCTTTAAAGTTTGCTGAAGTCTGTTAAAGATTAACTATAATTTATATTTTATGTCACCAAAATTCGTACAATTACATAAGTTTGGATTCCTCTGGTCAAGGCGAATACAATGGAAGGAGTTTGGGGTGGAAATTGAGATTAGTGGGTTAAGCCACTTGAAAATTGAACGCAATAATTTTGACCAAAACCTCGGTTTTTTTGCAATCCCAAAAAATGGTGATCACGAAGTGTTCATTATTAAATAAGAACGCCAAATTTAGTTCACTTCTGTCCACCGACGGGTGAATTTTCATTTGAAAATTATATAACCTGTTTTAGTTTTGATTAACTACTTTTACCTGCTAAATAAAATCACTGGTAAGATTATAATTTTTCAATGAATATCTGAGAATCGTCGACTCACTTTTGTTCTCACCCCTAATATTACTTCCGCTATTAATGAGAAAGTATTATGACTCTTTCTTATAACATGATTTAAATTTCCTAATTGGAGGACATGATCTCACCAACTTCGCATCAATTCGGTTGAATCTTTGACATGAACGAGTAAAATTTTTCAGTGTGTAAATTTTATTTTAACATTGAAACGCTAAAAATGGTAACGTTGTGAATTGAATGCCGTGAAAGAAAAAAATGTCATTCCTTTATTAATTGAAATCATTTAATATTATTTTTGAACCAGTTTCTGTTTGAGAAAATGTGCAAAATTAGTTTAAAAAATTTAAAGTGCAAGTTGCCGAAAATAAATTTTTCATTTCTGAAAAAATGGTCCAGAATGTATCATCTGAAAGCTCTTGTAAGAAGAAAATCTTTTTATTAAAATAAGGTCATTTCGCTTTAATTTTCTCCTCCATTTTGTTAAAGCTATTCTGTCTATCCAAAAATATGATATGATTTATCACGATGAAAATGGTTGCCATATTTGCATATTTGCATGGCGAATTTATAAAACTTGGTTTTAATCGATAAATTTGTGTGGGTTGTTTGACTATAACTTCAGTTTGTTGAGTTGGAAAAGTGAAATTACATTGCGGAAAGAGGCGAAGATTTTACATCACTTTACTTGCTACGTTAATTGTTTTTTTACAAATTACCCGTTTCACAAACACACCTACCTCTTTAATCAATTTTCTGTAATATTATGTATTAATTAAGTAGTTTTTGAAAATTCGTTTTTCAATTTTTGGAAAATTGTGGGAAAAAACTGTTCGCCTCGCGTTCGAAGAATGATTTCCTCCATTACTCATTTCTTGCACGCTATCTAGTACGTAAAAATTATGATAAAAAGAAAATACAGGGGATTCCATGTTTGTACTCGTTATCATTGATCGATTGGTTTTTTTTTTATTTCTATTTCTTCCTCTTACTGATATATTTTCTAATTGTACATGATAATGCGAATTAACGTAAATTAGTCATCATTATTTTAATTTTTGCTGATGCTGATGATTGACATCAGACAAATTCATCGAATAATTCGATAATCGGCCTAGTTGTTTCATATCCGATCACAATCAGGTAAATTATAAAATTTACCCCCTTCATGAAGGTAAATTATAATGAAAATATTTCTAACAAAGTGTGCTACCTACATTACAAGAGCAGGTTTTGATTATCTATGACTATATTTTGGTATGCCTTCGATCTTATTGGGATAAGTAATTGAATTGGCTATTATAAGAAAATCTACTTCTAGGGGTTTACATTGTGTGCCACGTAATATCACTTTATACTACCGGATTCTGAATTTAGGTCTCAGAAAATTACGTCTTATTCTAAGACTAATGCTTGACAAATTTGTATCGAACTATCCCTTCATCGTCTGATTTAAGTCTACTCAGCTAGCTATTTTTCAACCAAAATTGGAAATTACCTTCAGCGTTGCCAACCGCTGGGATTAATCCCCGAAACCAGCGAATTTTTACTGTCTTGGAAAATGTCTGGGATAAAAGTAAGGATTTTTTTTTTTTGGTATTTCAGAAATTCCTAGAATTTTTTTGGAATTTTGAAGATTTTAGAAATTTTTCAGAGATATTAGATGTTTTTTAAGGATTTTCTCTACATTTTCAAATTATTTTTCCAATAAGAGATGATACATTATGTATTATATTATATTTATTGGTTGGTTGGGTATTTTATTCTTGTAATGTTTGTTGCTTCAAATTTTTCAAATTAAAATATTGAAATTCTACGACCTCAAGTCTTTACAGGTCAATTTTTTTTTTAGCGGCGTAAACAAGTTTAACGAAAAAACCGGTTGTAGAAATTTTTTTGTCTTAAAGCAGGGATTTTTGACAATTTAAGGTTGGCAACGCTGTCACTTGATGAAGTCAGCCCTTTCAAGTTTCAAGTATAACACATTTAACACTAGTGTTACTTGGTTCGTCCGTAAAAAGTATCATGTATTGAGTACTCACGTAAGCATTTTCCATCCGAACACTACAAAAATGGGGCTAGAAGAAAATGAAGGTATTTTTCATCCTATAAATATTTTATCGTACATGTATTATTGTATATTCTGCCTCCAGAAAGTTTTGTTTACCTTCATTTTCTCTAAACTCCGAATGAATGAATTATGCTCTTCTACGGCTCTCATCTATATTTAACGGATACAGTCGATAGTGTTTGAAAAAATATTATTCTCATTCAAACGGTCACATTTGCGTTTGCAGGTAATCGACAAAGCTGTGGTGCTAAACGATTTTTACGCTAAACCCGGCACAGATCAGTTGACTGTGCAAAAAGGCTTACAGGTGGACGTTTTAGAAGTGCACTGTGCCGGAAAACCAGATTATTCGCTGATCCGTGTGCCGCAGTTAGGTTTGGATTCGCCTATCGAGGGTATTGTTCCAATGGCTGCCCTGAAAATTTCTCAACCGAATACGAAAACAAATGCCTCCTCTTTGCCAGCTTCGCCGGAAGTAGACGGTGGTGTGTAAATTCACGTTTTCGAAAAGTGGCGCTTAAACGTTTTCGATTAATTTTTCTTACCAGATCTAATTTCGTTAATTTGTTTGTTTGTTTGTTTTTTTTTTTTTCCTTTAGACGACAGTAATCCAACGAGTAAGAAACGTGTCGGGTAAGTGTACTTTTGTTTTTTTTCATAATTATAAAATGTATTTTTTTCGAAAGAAAATGGCAAAATAAACCGTAGGTACATATTTCTTAGAAAATTTATCTGAATCCCCTATCAGTAGTAAGGGGGCTACTTGAGGACACGAGCATTTCCCGTTGAGAGGAGGCACCTTCCCAACGGGAAATTACTGCTCATTTGCCGCTCAAGGCAACAGCGGTGATCGTGATCACCTCCGTTGATGGATAGCCCCATCCTACTCTTTCATTTACGCCCTTATGTACCCCGGTGTTCCGGCGTACAGTTTCCGTTGGCAGAAGCCAACGTCATGCCCTCCCTATCACCGCCCTTATGTACCCCGGCTCTACCGGGGTACAGTTCCGTTGGCTGAAGCCAACCTCTGGGTATAATGTATATGGGCTCCCGGACATGTGAATATGCTCGTGAAAATATGGCTATTTTCTGGCTGAAAATCATCCGCCGATCAGTACTCCGATGATTGGCGTTCCACTTACTGTTGAGAGGTGTACTTACCCAACGGGAAATGTTCAGCCGAGCACCGCTCCTCAGGAAAATTAAGGTTAGTACCTTCATTTTTTCTTGATTTTCATGTATTTTCGAGATTTTTAGATATAATGGCGTAGTTATATGATATTATTATCACCCCACCCTTTTTTCTATTGGTGGGGCTTGTTGAGGACAAAAACCGGTTTTTGAGAGAATATGGCGTAATTATGTGAAATTACGATTACCCCCACCATTTTTTCTATTGGTGGGGCTTGTTGAGGACAAAAACAGGTTTTTTGAAAGAATATGGCTGAATTATGTGAAGTTATGAAATTTTGTTAAAAATATTTTCACTTGTTAATTTTTCTATTTTTGCCAATTGTGTGATTTTTTCAAAGACATTTTCGAGAAATATTATTTATTTTTTCTCGAGACTGTACTTTTTTGTCAAAAAATCTAAACTTTGTCAAAAATTATTTCACTAGAAATATTTTTCACTTTGGATGATAAGATTATTATGAGAGTGATGAAATTTTGTCAAAAATATTTTCACTCGTTAATTTTTCTATTTTTGCCAATTGTGTGATTTTTTCAAAGGCAGTTTTCGAGAAATATTATTTATTTTTTCTCGAGACTGTACTTTTTGTCAAAAAATCTAAACTTTGTCAAAAATGATTTCACTAGAAATATTTTTCACTTTGGATGATAAGATGATTATGAAAGTGATGTAATTTTGTCAAAAGTTAGTTTTCGAGTAAATAATTTTATTTTTTCTCGAGACTGTACTTTTGCCTAAATCATCAGATATAATTTTTATTATTATAATGTAAATGAAGATAGAAGTTAGAAGAGAGTTTTCGAGAAGATAATTCTTTATTTTTTATCCGGACTGTACTAAGGTAAAAAAGGTGATTTTCGAGTATAATTTTTACTTTGTTAAAAATAATATTCGTCATCCCCTTTTCACCATTAGAGAGTATAGATGAATAATATACTTGTATGTGGCAGCAAACTGTTCCTCTCCAGCTGAGTATTCTTCTGTTGACTGAGGTTATAACCTTACATACTAATACAAACACCCGAAGGCAACCTTTTTGCTACCTGAGCCCACGCATTGCTAATGAGGTTTACCTTTTTGCAAAGAAGTGTGATTGAATGGAAAAGTTTGTTGACAGCTAAGTTTTTGCCAATAAAATATATTTTCGAGAATAATTTCTGTCTTAGTGAAAAATATTTTGAGATGATTTTTCTCTAGACTGTACATTTCTCGTAAATTATTATTATTTTCATGTAAATGAAGATATGATGCAATAAATAAGATTTCGAGAATAATTTCTGTCTTAGTGAAAAATATTTTTGAGATGATAATTTTTTCTCCAGACTGTACATATTCTCGTAAATTATTATTATTTTATGGGGATGATGATATGATGCAATAAGTAAGATTTCGAGAATAATTTCTGTCTTGATGAAAAATAATTTGGGGATGATAATTTTTCTCCAGACTGTACATATTCTCGTAAATTGTTATTATTTTCATGTAAATGAAGATATGATGCAATAAGTAAGATTATTTCGAGAATAATTTCTGTCTTAGTGAAAAATAATTTTGGAATGATTTTTCTCCAGACTGTACATATTCTCGTGTATTATTAGAGAATACTTTTTTACCTTGCGAGTATAGAAGAATATACAAGGCAGATGTTGCCAAATTTCTGCCTTTTAAGGCACATATACAGATACATATGCCTGAGGCTATTTTTGCTACCTGAGCCGATGCATTGCTAATGAGGTATACCTTTTTTGCAATGATGCGAGATTCTTGACAAAATAAGTTTTGCCAATAAAATATATTTTCGAGAATAATTTCTGTCTTAGTGAAAAAATCTTAGTTTTGAAGAGATGATTTTTTCTCGAGACTGTACTTATTTCTCCAGTATTATTTTATATTTTTATGTAAATGAAGATATGATGCAATATGTAAGATTTTGAGAATAATTTCTGTCTTAGTGAAAAAATTCTAATTTGATGATGATTTTTTCTCTTGACTGTACATATTCTCGTAAATTATTATTATTATTATTATTATTATTATTATTATGTGAATGAAGATATGTTTGAGAAGTAAGATTTTTGAGAGTAATTTCTGTCTTAGTGAAAAATATTTTTGAGATGACGATTTTTCTCTAGACTGTACCACTCAGGCTCCAGCAGTTATTAAAGGAGAAATACTACATCCTTTTTGAATGAAAGGAAAAAGATATTTTATTTGTTACGCTGCGGGTCACATAGAGTGACGCAATGTTGCGGTCTTATCACACCGATTTTAGTATAGGTTTACTTTCTCAGAATACATAATGATACATGTTAGTATGCAGGTTTCATCCAAATTCGGCTCCATGTTTTGTAGATTTATCTCAGAGTTTTTCAGGTCTGAAAAGGCACACATATAAGTGCGCGAATAACTTTTGCTTTTAGAAATAGATGGTGGGGTAACATTTTGAACAAACAAATGTAAATTAAAAACAAGGATGTTAGAGAGCCTGTTAGTAGCTATCAGAATGTCTGGTTGTGTAAACGGTTCAACTAACGGTTTGTCCTCTTTGGAGGCAACTGGTGAGCAGAGATTTTCATTTGGGAAGATTAGCAAGGTTACCAGTTTAGCCTCTTCAGTTTTGGAAGCGGAATATCCATCTGTTTCACAAGATGCAGTTGGATTGTCAGCAACCAACTCCGGAGAGGTTAAAACAGTATTCTGTGAGGTAAATTCTGTTGTAAAAGAGGGTACAGTCAAACCATTGTCTGAAGGTGAGGAAGAGGAGGTTGAGTGGACCGTCCTGGCTTTGAGTGATAACTTTGTTGTCACTCAAAGCGAGGACGATCCGCTCAACCCCTGTTCTCATGAACTATCTGACTATGGTTTGGATGTTAATGTTGAAGAGCTACGCAAGTTTGATGAGAGGCTTAGCGGTAGTGGTAGGAGACGCGGTAGACCTGCTCTCTACCCCCGCGGCCAGTCACCCTGGCTTCGCCGTTCGGTTCGTCCAGCTGGTCGTCCCCGCATTTACCCTGTGGGGAAACGACCAGTGTACATCCGAACAGGTAGACCAGCGGGGCGGCCACGGAAGGAGAGTAGGTTACTGAGGCAGTATAGCTCTGATGAGTCTTATGCATCATCATCATCTTGAATACTTTTATTTTATCCAAGAAAAATTTTATTCATGAAGGAAAAAGATTTTACCGAAGAATGTTAATTTTACTAGAGAAATATAATACTTTTCATCAGAAAGGTAAATGTACGAGTTATGAGGCCGATGGATCTTTTATTTTATGCGGGATAAAAACGAGGAACGTATTCCGGCCGATATTATTAATTTATTAATTTCTTTCAGGATTTTTTTTGATAAAACGGTCCTTTTAAGGACCACCATTATTAAAGTCCCTAGCGGCATGAATTAAAAAAGGTGATTTTCGAGTATATTTTTTACTTTTGTTAAAAATATATTCGTCATTACCTTTTCACCATTGGAGTATAGATGAAGAATATACCTGTATGTGGCTGTAAACTATTCAGTTGTATGAGGTTACAACCTCACACAAATACATATGCCAGAGGCTATTCTTCAGCTACCTGAACCCTGGCTTACCTTTTAGCGATGATGCGAGAATGATGACAAAATATATTTTCGAGAATAATTTCTGTCAGTGAAAAATAATTTGAGATGATAATTTTTCTCCAGACTGTACATATTCTCGTAAATTATTATTATTATTTTATGTGAATGAAGGTATGATGCAATAAGTAAGATTTCGAGAATAATTTCTGTCTTGATGAAAAATAATTTGGGGATGATTTTTCTCCAGACTGTACTTATTTCTCAAGAATATAAGGTTAACTTCAGACACAAGGTAACTCACTCAGAATCCCACTTATTATACTCATACTCCGAGTCAGATTCAGAATCTGACTTATCAGATGGGTCCGAATCTTGGAAAGTTTCAAAATTAATACCTCTGATCCAGTCATGACCAACCTGTTCAGCATCCTCGTTACACTTGATGAATTTTTTTATAGCCTCACCTGTCAAAACATATTCCATTATCACAAAACGTTTATGATCACGTGATACCTCATTCACATGATCTATTACTTCACGTTTCATACCGAAACTTTTCACAATGAAAAATTCTGTACTATAAAGATAATTCATCAACTTCCTCATCAACTTATCAGTTACTGTGTTGTCACAGGGAAAAAAATAATTTTCCACATATGAGTGTTTGTAATGTGTGTATTCGATTTCCAAATATTTCACATCCATGGTTATATGTGTGAACAGTATGACGATGGATAATGAAATGTGAATTTGATTCATTAATCAGGCTATTTATAGCATCCTTCGTATGTAAAAATCCTTATTTCAAGAGGGGTGGGGGTGAAGGGGAGGGGGTAAAAGAATACAATTTAAAGAAACGATGTTAATTAAAACATCGTTATACATATACAGATACTCCTGCACCAAAAGTGGCGATTTTGGCCTTGGAAAAATACGTTAAAATGTAAATTAACTTGTATATTTCCCGCCAAAAGTAAGGTACCAAAAAGTGGCGATTTTAACCTTGAAAAAAACCGTTAAATAACCGTCATTTTCAAACCAGCCAATGCTGTAAGTTATATTTTCGGAGGGAAAAATATATCGCCTCTATTGGGCAGTTTGAATTGTAACGGACTTTTTTGGCAGTTAAAATGTAAATTAACTTGTATATTTTTGCGCCAAAACTGTTGTAGCTAAAAGTGGCGATTTTGGCCTTGAAAAAATACGTTAATATGTTAATTACAAGGGGTAAGACCGAGGCGAAGGGGTAAGGGGTGGGGAGGGGGGAGAGGGGGGTAACACTGGGACGAGACTTGGGGAGGGGGAGGGGGGAGGGGGGTGTGAAGGGAGGGGGTGAAAGAATACAATTAAAGAAACGATGTTAATTAAAACATCGTTATACATATACAGATACTCCAGCACCAAAAAGTGGCGATTTTAACCTTGGAAAAATACGTTAAAATGTAAATGAAGCTGCAGAATTCGTGCACCAAAAAGTGGCGATTTTAACCTTGGAAAAATACGTTAAAATGTAAATGAAGCTGCAGAATTCGTGCACCAAAAAGTGGCGATTTTAACCTTGGAAAAATACGTTAAAATGTAAATGAAGCTGCAGAATTCGTGCACCAAAAAGTGGCGATTTTAACCTTGGAAAAATACGTTAAAATGTAAATGAAGCTGCAGAATTCGTGCACCAAAAAGTGGCGATTTTAACCTTGGAAAAATACGTTAAAATGTAAATGAAGCTGCAGAATTCGTGCACCAAAAAGTGGCGATTTTAACCTTGGAAAAATACGTTAAAATGTAAATGAAGCTGCAGAATTCGTGCACCAAAAAGTGGCGATTTTAACCTTGAAAAAAACCGTTAAATAACAGCCGTTTTTCAAACGAGCCAATGCTGTAAGTTATATTTTCGGAGGGAAAAATATATCGCCTCTATTGGGCAGTTTGAATTGTAACGGTTTTTAACGGTCTTTTTTGGCAGTTAAAATGTAAATTAACTTGTATATTTTCCCGCCAAAACTAAGGTACCAAAAAGTGGCGATTTTAACCTTGAGAAAAACCGTTAAATAACTGCCGTTTTTCAAACCAGCCAATGCTGTAAGTTATATTTTCGGAGGGAAAAATATATCGCCTCTATTGGGCAGTTTGAATTGTAACGGACTTTTTTGGCAGTTAAAATGTAAATTAACTTGTATATTTTTGCGCCAAAACTGTTGTAGCTAAAAGTGGCGATTTTGGCCTTGAAAAAATACGTTAATATGTTAATTACAAGGGGGCTAAGACCCTGGCGGAGGGGTAAGGGGTGGGGAGGGGGGAGAGGGGGGTAACACTCGGACGAGACTTGGGGTGGGGGGAGGGGGAGGGGGTGTGGAGGGGAGGGGGTGAAAGAATACAATTAAAGAAATGATGTTATTAAAACATCATTATACATATACACGTAGATACTACAGCACAGAAAGCCAACCAATGAGCATCCTTATATTTTTCTGGGGGTAAAATAGTATCTGGAGGGATGATTTCTACCCCCACACAAATCCGAGGATTTCGAAGGGTATAAAATGAGCTGTTAGAGAGTATATTCATCACTTGCTCTCAGGTTTAGATACCTTCAGTGTTTATCACTGAATCCTGAGATAGCTATTTATTGTTATATTTTGCTGTTGCTATTCAGTTTTTGCTGTTGCTATTCAGTATTTTGCTGTTTCGAGTTATTTTATTCGGTTTTTATTCAGTATTTCGCTGTTTCGAGTTATTTTATTCAGTTTTTACACAGTATTTACGTGTTATTTATTATAACACATTTATTTATTTATTTATCAGTTTTCTCTCGTTTGTTCCAGTAATTATTCCGAGTAAGTACATAAAATTAATTTATTTTACACGTCATTATTAATCATTTTCAAATAACAAATGACGTATTGTAGTACATTCTGAATATCATTTTGGTTATTTCTTCTAAACATAATTTCTGTAAGAAGTATGTAGTTGGTAGAGAAGTGACGTAATAATTTTTTCAGATTAATCTTTCTCAAATTGAAAACATTTTGAAAATGGAGGTCAAAACAGCTAATGAATTCAAAAATGGTATTCAATTCAGAAAATATCTGGAAGATTTATTATTGAGTCTGAATCCTGTTCTTCCTGATGATGAAATGGAGCGTAAGAATACGATGACAGCTTTGGATGTATTGACTGAGTGCGCATTTCCCTCAAAAAAAATTATCCCTATTATATCCGCACACCATTTAGACCCGCCTAGACATAAGAGTAATATTAAACAACCTGAACAGTTGTCTCACATTCAGTTAGAATACATGACGAGACAACCAACCAGACCATGTAGAGTGGATATGCCGAGTAACAACACAGTTGTATGTAGTGGTGATGATTCGTTAGCGATCCTGTTGAAGGATCTCAGCCTCTCAGATGATGACTTTGATATAGATTATGATAAGATAAATTTTAATGATAAAATATCGTTTAATGTAAATTGGGATGAGGTGTTAAATGAAATGTCTTTATCATCGGGTGATTCGCAAATGACAAATAAAACTGAAGAATCCGATATACCTGCTAACTTATATCCTAACAAACCTACACAAACAGCCATCTTAAATAGTGTAGCTTGCAATACTGAATTATTACAATCTACTACATTTAAGGATACAGTGTTTGTGCCTGCTAACTGTATGACTCCTAATATCTTCGGTAATGTGTCTACTATAAACCTGTTTACACCTGATGATGCTGATACAACATTTGTTACTAGTAATATACATAATCCATTCCCTACTATCCCTGATGATTTACTAACACCTTGTATTTTAACAAAACATCATGAAGGTGTACAGCCTAAGACACCCGAACCTAAAAAACGTAAACGGGTTATAAAAAAACCTGTTCAACGTAGAGCTCTCTATACTGAAGTTGATTTATCCTCATCATCATCCAACTCTTCTTGGCCTACTAATGCAGCGGAAAATATAACCCCCACAGAGTCTCAACAAAATATCAAAAAATGTAGAAATGTCAAAACAGTTCATCAGAAGGAGATGATGTTGGGAAATATTTTTCCTTTCAGGTATGATTTCTGGCCTCGTGTATCAAAAAATAAAAAACAGGTCAAGAAAACAAAACCTGTTCCTACTTATGAAAGACGTTTAGGATCAATTTTCCCTTTTAAAAAGTCTCTATTCAGCTCTTTCACATCTGTAAATAAACAATTACAGAAAGCTGTCATACCTTATACCAACCCTGTGACATGTAGAAGTAATAGACAGAGTCTAAATAGTATAAGGATTCCAGCGGTCTTTATAGAAGAATTTTTTAATCAAATGTTACCGCTTTATAAAACACCGCAGCTGCGTGATAATGCGCTGACAGAGTTTGCAAATATTTTATTTGATTGTTACACCTCTCTCGAACAAAATCACGAGCCGATAAGTGACACCCGTATTACCCAGATATATAACTCTCCTAAAACACTATTTCTGACGTATCCTCATTCTTTTATACCTGAACTATGCTATCAGAGTTACATATACCTATTAAACCCTCTATTGGTCAACAGAGAATGGGTGGAAATGTTTTCGGTGATCGCGGGTGAACATATGTATAATAATGCATATGACGTTAAAAGAACACCGAATACATCCCTCCTTCTCAAATGTGCCTTTGATAATGATAGACTAGTGAAGAAAGACAGTCCTAGACAAAATGTTCAAAAAGGGTGGAAAAAATTCTTACATAAATCAAATATAAATACCTCGCAGAGATATAAATATTTACTAATGTAAGATGATTTTTGTCCAGACTGAGGTAATTTGTACATTATGTATAGAGTACTGTGTAGTAGTAGCTATATCAATTTCAGGAAAAAATATGGTGTCAGATTGGTGTTGCAGTTCGAAATGTTTCAAAATACCCCAAATACATGTAGACGGATTAGCATGTGGAAAATGTCGTTCATATAATTATTGTATTTGCGCATGCGTAATATTTCAAAGGTCCATGATAGAAAAAACCAACTCCGAATGGTGTTGGTCATTTAAGAATACTGAAAAACTAAAAATTCTGTGCAAGTGTGAAACAAATAGAGACAATATTATGACGTACGATAGTTTGTCAACAGTTGATGAAAATAAGTGTTGTTGGTTGAAGACGTTTGGTCCCTCTCTAAAGACATGGCATCCCTACCAGTTAATAAGAGTATACCCGGGCAAATTAAGAAATAGGTCAGGGTATTTCATTATGTACAGGGATGGCGGTTTACCCGGGCAATTCTATGTAACTGATACGTACTTTGAGAGAAATATACATCCATCCGGCAGGTCATTCTCTTTAGAAACCTTTAACAACGAGATCAAATTCTTTGTATATTTAGGTAAAGGTGTTTTCGAAATTCAGAGATCATAATCGGGTGTTATTTTTCAGAACAAATGGCTCAAAAAGGTGAAAACAATCAAAACCGGATTAATGATCCAGCTAGTCTACAGTGTATAGCTATGTGTAAAATAAGCGCTTCTGTAGGTTTCTATGAAAATTTATGCTCGTTGAAAGGCATTTTACCACCTATTATGGTAAAATGGTTTCACCAGCATTATAATGATTTGGTTAAACTAAGGAAACAGGCTATTAGCAAAAGATGCAAAATTATATATCCGCCGCAACTTACAGTCTTTAGTGACACAAAAATACGTTATCCCGCAATATATGACTACGTTACATACATTGAAGAGTATATACACACCGATGTACCTATTATGAGGTTTGGCTTATATCACAGATACTGTAGATATTGTTGGCAACAAAATGTTTCAAAATTTTTGTCTAAAGAGAAAAAATATAAAATAATTGTACAATCTAAATTTATGTATTCTACACCGTTTACCGTAAAGATTAAACCTGAAGACTGTTTATGCGAACGTTGTAATTTAACATATTTTAACATTCATCCTAAGTACAATGTGATAAAGCACAGTAAGATGTATAGAGATGTGAAGGCAAAATATGGTCTAGACTAACGGGTTTGTGGGTTTTTTCAGGAAAATCATGACGAGTTATTCGAGTTATTCGAGATATTCGTACCGCCTGACCTACGAAACGGTTCAAAAATGTTACGAAATGTTTACAAAATCATCAGTTCCTCTGTTCAGTTCTTCGCAAATTAGACAGTTTAAACGTCAACTTGCTAGGTCTCAATTTCACAAACATCATGATATATGTTTGGACAAACTGATTGTAGAACTGAGATTTTACAAAAATATCGAAATTTTGAATGATATTTTACCTTATGATATTATTAAACAACTGGAAAGACGTTATTTGATATGTTTGAGGATGTCAAAAAACACTATGCGTAGTAATTATGTACTCCCGCCACATATCAATGCCTTTCATACGGATGACAGTTTGAAAATATCTTTATTGGTTGAGTATTTTATATGCGAAGAGTATGTAGGATCTAGCGTTGTGGGCCGCCTTTATTGCAGATACTGTATGAATGCACATATACACATGTTTTTACCCAAAGATGATAGCGTTAAGGTACACCGCGAGTCTACAGAAATATATTACGATATGAGTAAAATTAACCGCAGAACTGTAGCTTATTCGTTAATTTGTAGCAGGTGTCATTTGAAAATATTCAGGCTCAGCGATGAATTTTCAAATAAAAATTACACTAAAATAGTTGCAGATATTAAGGGGCGTTACACTTTAGATTAAGGTTTAAGGATTACCCGCCAGTAACAGTTCGAGTCTTATCTTTTTCTGTTTTCAGAGCACCGTGTTGATATAACTATGGCTGCGAAATATTTGGAAATTACATACCGTCATTATTCTTTTCCGCATAGTTATAGTTATTATTATCCTTGCGATAAAACTGTAACACACGAACTAGTTACTCAGTTGTCTCGTTATATGAGAGACATGGCTTTTCATAGTGTAACTTGTTTTGATATGACTTTAGAAGCAGTAAATCTGGCTATACGCATGAATGATATATTAGGATACGAAAGATTTGAAATAATAGATCAAATTTTAACTGCTGAGGTTTTGAGGAGATTTATTCGTTATGACGGTGCCGGTGATGTGAGTTTTGATAGTATAGGATCTATAGATTTTAAAAAATACAGTGTGACACGAAATTAATCTAACAATTCAGATCAGGAATAACCTAGAACCCATCACGAGGGGCAAAGTGCCTTTCGCGAGGGGCAGCTTGCCTTTCGTGAAGGGCAAAGTGCCTTTCGCGAGGGGCAGCTTGCCTTTCGCGAAGGGCACTATGCCTTTCACGAGGGGCACTTTGCCCCTCGTGAAGGGCACTTTGCCTTTCACGAGGGGCAGCTTACCTTTCAAATACTTATAAATGCCTTTCATTTCCTTTTTGTAAAAGTATGTTAAATTCATATTTTACTTAATATATTGCATCATTTTATGTTACAGAGATTGGTTAATCTCATCTTGGGAAAATGAATGACAATAAATCTATCCCTCGTTCCGATTATTCAATAGTGCACACCACCGCTAAAAGCGTGGTTTCAAATACATATTCTTACTTAGCCTTTAAAAGGCGGGAACATACCATACCTTACAAAGTAATGGAATACATCGAACAACATTACAGCGATTTGAAATTAGAAATCAGACATAACAAAAATGCTATGTTCAGAGAGAATTTACCTCCCGAATTCCGGGCAGTTCATCTTGAAATTAAATATAAATTGAAGATGAATGGTGTTATCTATAAAGAATATAGTAATGATAAGAGTTGGTCCGTCAAAAATGTTTTCTGTCGCCACTGTTGGGATGTTTGTCAAAGTCAGTTTGAGTATATTACCGGTATCGTAGTAGAGATATCCGTTAATCCACACCTAGACGTACTCGGTTGCGAAATGTGTGTTTGGCCTATAGACTATGTATGTAACCGTTGTGACGAGGTTGTTTTTGAGATCGTAGAAAGCCAGCCTTTATTCTTTAGGAAAAGGTGTGAATGCCCCCTCTGCATCAAAGCGGATAGTAATACATAGGTGTCACTTTGTAAAAAACTTTAGTTTTAGTTTCTTAAATACGTATAAAAATTATACTTATTATATTTCATCATTTTTATGTTACAGAGATTCGTTAATCTCATCTTGGAAAAATGCTCGATGATAAATCTTTATTATACATAGCTGGTAAAAATGTAGTTGCAATTTTATACTCTTACGCTGCAATTGAAAAGATGAAAGGTACCTTACCGTTAACTGTAATAGAGTACCTTTTGAAAAATTACAGCATTTTCAAATCAGAAAACCGTTATAGTATAAATTCGCGGATGAGGTTAAATATGCCTGAAGGGTTAGATGAAATTGATTTTGATACAGCATATTCTATAAATGTGGAGGGTGTTGTTTGTAAAGAATATGGTAAGGATATGAGTTGGTCTGCCACAACGTTATTTTGTCACAAATGTTGGAGTATTTGTAAAGACCAATTCGAATGTAACAAAGATGTCACTGTAAAGTTAACGTATAATCCGGAATCAAAAATGTATGAAGGTTTTGAAATGTACTATTGGCCTATCAATCACGTGTGTATCCGATGTGAAAAAATAGTTTTTGAGATAGAATGGAAAGCAACATCAGGATCAACAAATGGTTGTTACTGCTACAGTTGTAATCTAAACGGTATGTCTGACGAAGTATTTTGTGTGTAGGGTAGGAAGTTCATTTTATGAAAAATAATATTTTACTTATAAAAACATACTTCACCAATATTAGTTCATTTTATGAAAAATAATATTTTACTTATAAAAACATACTTCACCAATATTAGTTCATTTTATGAAAAATAATATTTTACTTATAAAAACATACTTCACCAATATTAGTTCATTTTATGAAAAATAATATTTTACTTATAAAAACATACTTCACCAATATTAGTTCATTTTATGAAAAATAATATTTTACTTATAAAAACATACTTCACCAATTTCTAAACATAGCTGCACAGCCAAATCAGTTTGTAAAGGCCTACCTTTTCTAATATATGTAATATCATTTACATTCAACTGTCTACCGAGTATGATGTTTGTATGGTGAGTTAGTGCAGTTATAATAACCCACAGGGTACAGAGATTATCTGTATTTCTTATCTGTAGGATGCACCTTTTTGTGTGCTTGTCTTTTTTAAATTTACCACGTGTATGGTAAATAAAGAGTCTGTCATTACTACTATAAACTTGGAAAATTTGTAACATAAATGATCGTTTGGAGATTTGATTATCTCATGATCGTCTTTATGTTTTTCTATTTTCTTCTACCCTTATCTAAGTAGGAGACTGAACCATATACTAAAACATGTCTAATTATGAAAAATGCCTTGCGCGAGGGGCAGCTTGCCTTTCGTGAAGGGCAGCTCGCCTTTCGTGAAGGGCACTTTACACGGTTGTAGAAAACTTATCTCACTAAAGGGATCCTTAACACACCGTCTACAACTGATGATGTGCCCCTCGCAATGGGCTGTTTGCCTTTCACGAGGGGTACTTTTTGCCTTTCATTACCTTTCATTACCTTTCATTACCTTTCATTAACCTTTCATTAACCTTTCAAACAAAATATACTTGGCGAGGTACAGGCTAGAGCAAAAGTAAAAATAATGTACGAGAATATGTACAGTCTAGAGAAAAAATCATCATCTAAAATCAGGCTTTTTTCGCTAAGACAGAAATTATTCTCGAGAAGAAAGTACAAGCTGGATGAAAAGTAAAATAATGTACGAGAATATGTACAGTCTAGAGAAAAAATCATCATCTAAAAATCTGGCTTTTTTCACTGACAGAAATTATTCTCGAGAAGAAGTACAGGCTGGATGAAAAGTAAATAATGTACGAGAATATGTACAGTCTAGAGAAAAAATCATCATCATCTAAAATCAGGCTTTTTTCGCTAAGACAGAAATTATTCTCGAGAAGAAAGTACAGGTTAGAGCAAAAGTAAAATAATGTACGAGAATATGTACAGTCTAGAGAAAAAATCATCATCTAACCCTTCAGGCTTTTTTCGCTAAGACAGAAATATTCTCGAGAAGAAAGTACAAGCTGGATGAAAAGTAAATAATGTACGAGAAGAAAGTACAGTCTGAAGAAAAAATCATCTTCAAAAATCAGGCTTTTTTTTCACTGACAGAAATTATTCTCGAGAAGGGGAAAAGCGTATAAACATATACCCTTTATACTTCATGTTTTAGCGGTACATAAATACAGACGCGTGCCTCTTCTACATTATTTGGGGACCTTATACTGATCAATGTATTGCCGGCTCTTGTAAAAGAGTTACATTCCGCCGCCTAATAAAATCTATTTTATTTGATTTTTTGGAAAGTATTCGTCATCTAAAACCGGCTACTTTTCTCGCCTACCTTTTGCGCCATGGTTATAACATTTGCACGTGTGCTCAGCGGGGTTTTGCGAACCTTTTACGCGACCTGATTTCTTTTCCTACTCGTCTTACTGAGTCACAATAAAGAAATAAATTCGATAAAATGCTAATATAGCTGTCATCCCATGTTTACAAAGGTTCTTCTTTTCATTATTAAATTATCTTCATCAAAAAAAGACACAAATGTGAGTTCAATATTTCGATTTTTTGTGTTAATTTCTATAGACTGTATCCTGGACTTAAGACATCACAATAGACTTTTTGACAATGCTATACCTTCCTATATTGATACAAAGGCTCTGTCTTACAGGTCAACTTTTTTGCTATGAGAATATAGAGTTCAATATTCTCGATTTTCTATTAACTTCTATAGGTCTGATTCATCAAAGGGCTGGGTACAGGTTTCTTAAGAAAAGGGATACTCCTACCACTTTGATACATTTTCCAGCAAAATCTACAACCTTTTAAACTACCTTCATTCTGTCTTTGGATCTCTTAGAGCTCATTTTGTTAATTTCGCCGTGTTTTTGTTGTATTTTTGTTAATTTTTTTCATATTTTCGTTGTAATTCTGTTAATTTTGTTAATTTTTTGTTATATTTTGTTAATTTTTTTTGTTATATTTTGTTAATTTTTTTCATATTTCATTTTTATTGTATTTTTCGTTTTTTTGTCATAAATATAAAATTTTTAAACATTTCATCATCATGGAGTCATCTTTTGATATGTGGCTGCGTCAACAACTTGAGATCATGAGTAAGTACATCTTTTTACCTTTTATTTTAATTAATTAATTTTCAAATTCGTGATAAAAAGGAAGGGTTATTTTAACGTTTTAAATAAATATTTTTGAAATTCGTGATAAAAAAGGAAGGGTTACTTTTTATCATTTTCAATAAAATATTTTTGAAATTCGTGATAAAAAGGAGGGGTTACTTTTAACATTTTCAATAAAATATTTTTTAAAATTCGTGACAAAAAGGAGGGGTTACTTTTAACATTTTCAATAAAATATTTTTTAAAATTCGTGACAAAAAGGAAGTGATTTTGTGAAATTTGTGATAAAAAGGAAGGGTTACTTTTTACCGTTTTTAATTAAATATTAGCCTTTTTACTAAATCCTGAATATTTTATTACAGCCCCTGAAGATATCGCCAACATCCTCCTCGATGATGAGGTGCTGGGCGTTACAGCCCCACCTCCACCCGCCGCCCAAGCTGTACCAGTAGTAGATGAAGTCATCGTCATCAGTGACGATGACGAAGAAGAAATAGTCTACCACAACAGTAAGTATCATTTTCAGAATAATTATTATTATTATTATTATCACTGTACAGTTTGTGTTTATTAACCTTTATGTTTTTACAGTGCAACCACTGGAACCCATCCCCAGCTATTGGGACTTCGTGCGCGGGTTGGAGGTTCCGCGAGCCAAAAAACGCACCTCAACATTTTACCAGAGGGGGAAACCAAAGCGCAAATGCGCGCGCAGGCTGTCTTTTGGTGAGTATTAATTTTATTTTCGTAAAATTAATTTAAAACTAATTAATTTTAAAACTAATTATTCTTTTATTCCACAGAAATAATCACCGATGAAGAATCGGAGTCCGAGGAGGAGGGTAGCATATCGTCAGGTGGCTACGAGGGTGACAGTAGCGGCTATTCCTCCTCATCATCATCCGATGATGACAGCCGGCGCGCGGTCTGGGGGTCATGTTTGGAGGAGGGGGTGTCGTGTGTATAGTTTTTTGTTTTATATGTATTTTGCGTTTTTGTGTCCGTTTTCGTTTTTATGTATTTTTTCGTTTTTTTGTGATTTTTCTGTATATGTATTTTTTCGTTTTTTGTGATTTTTCTGTATATTATAATTTGTATTTTCGTATTTCAGTTTTCATTACTTCTTGCCTTTCACGAGGGGCTGCTTGCCTTTCGTGAAAGGCAACTTGCCTTTCATCTACAAAAAAAAAGTAAAATAATAATAATAATTTACAAAAACGAAAAGTGAAAAATCGTCATCTAAAAAACTTAGCTGTCAACAATCACACTTCTTTGCAGGTAGCAAAAAAAGGTTACCTTCGGGTATTTGTATTTGTATGCGTTGCTGCGGGTTGGACTACTGAATACTCAGCTGGAGAGGAACAGTTTGCTGCCACAGACAAGTATACCCATCTATACTCGCAAGGTGAAAAGGTAATGACGAATATTATTAACGTAAGTAAACAATACTCGAAAATCACTTTTTTACCAAAGTACAGCCAGGATAAAAATAAAAATAAAAAATTATCCTCTCGAAAACTTTTTGACAAATTACATTACTTACAGAATCAAAATATTCATCCAAAGCGAAATCATTTGACAAAGTTTAGATTTATGACAAAGTACAGTCTCGAGAAAAATAAAATAATATTTCTCGAAAACTAACTTTCCGCAAAATCAAACAATTGGTAAATCTCTAAATATAGTGGGTAAAAATCTTCTTCTTTAATAAAAATACATTTTGACAAGAAGTACAGCCCTGAGAAAAATAAAATAATATTTCTCAAGACTGTACTCCTCACAAAATCATCTTATCATCCAAAGCGAAATCATTTGACAAAGTTTAGATTTATGACAAAGTACAGTCTCGAGAAAAATAAAATAATATTTCTCGAAAACTAACTTTCCACAAAATCAAACAATTGGTAAATCTCTAAATATAGTGGGTAAAAATCTTCTTCTTTAATAAAAATACATTTTGACAAGAAGTACAGCCCTGAGAAAAATAAAATAATATTTCTCAAGACTGTACTCCTCACAAAATCATCTTATCATCCAAAGCGAAATCATTTGACAAAGTTTAGATTTATGACAAAGTACAGTCTCGAGAAAAATAAAATAATATTTCTCGAAAACTAACTTTCCACAAAATCAAACAATTGGTAAATCTCTAAATATAGTGGGTAAAAATCTTCTTCTTTAATAAAAATACATTTTGACAAGAAGTACAGCCCTGAGAAAAATAAAATAATATTTCTCAAGACTGTACTCCTCACAAAATCATCTTATCATCCAAAGCGAAATCATTTGACAAAGTTTAGATTTATGACAAAGTACAGTCTCGAGAAAAATAAAATAATATTTCTCGAAAACTAACTTTCCACAAAATCAAACAATTGGTAAATCTCTAAATATAGTGGGTAAAAATCTTCTTCTTTAATAAAAATACATTTTGACAAGAAGTACAGCCCTGAGAAAAATAAAATAATATTTCTCAAGACTGTACTCCTCACAAAATCATCTTATCATCCAAAGCGAAATCATTTGACAAAGTTTAGATTTATGACAAAGTACAGTCTCGAGAAAAATAAAATAATATTTCTCGAAAACTAACTTTCCACAAAATCAAACAATTGGTAAATCTCTAAATCTTACTTATTGCATCATACCTTCATCCACATTATAATAATAACAATTTACGAGAATATGTACAGTCTGGAGAAAAATTATCATCCCCAAATTATTTTTCATCAAGACAGAAATTATTCTCGAAATCTTACTTATTGCATCATATCTTCATCCCCATAAAATAATAATAATAATTTACGAGAATATGTACAGTCTGGAGAAAAATTATCATCCCCAAATTATTTTTCATCAAGACAGAAATTATTCTCGAAATCTTACTTATTGCATCATATCATCATCCCCATAAAATAATAATAATAATTTACGAGAATATGTACAGTCTGGAGAAAAAATTATCATCTCAAAAATATTTTTCACTAAGACAGAAATTATTCTCGAAATCTTACTTATTGCATCATATCTTCATTTACATGAAAATAATAATAATTTACGAGAAATGTACAGTCTAGAGAAAAATCATCTCAAAATATTTTTCACTAAGACAGAAATTATTCTCGAAAATATATTTTATTGGCAAAAACTTAGCTGTCAACAAACTTTTCCATTCAATCACACTTCTTTGCAAAAAGGTAAACCTCATTAGCAATGCGTGGGCTCAGGTAGCAAAAAGGTTGCCTTCGGGTGTTTGTATTAGTATGTAAGGTTATAACCTCAGTCAACAGAAGAATACTCAGCTGGAGAGGAACAGTTTGCTGCCACATACATTATTCATCTATACTCTCTAATGGTGAAAAGGGGATGACGAATATTATTTTTAACAAAGTAAAAAATTATACTCGAAAATCACCTTTTTTACCTTAGTACAGTCCGGATAAAAAATAAAGAATTATCTTCTCGAAAACTCTCTTCTAACTTCTATCTTCATTTACATTATAATAATAAAAATTATATCTGATGATTTAGGCAAAAGTACAGTCTCGAGAAAAAATAAAATTATTTACTCGAAAACTAACTTTTGACAAAATTACATCACTCTCATAATAATCTTATCATCCAAAGTGAAAAATATTTCTAGTGAAATCATTTTTGACAAAGTTTAGATTTTTTGACAAAAGTACAGTCTCGAGAAAAAATAAATAATATTTCTCGAAAATACCTTTGAAAAAATCACACAATTGGCAAAAATAGAAAAATTAACGAGTGAAAATATTTTTGACAAAATTTCATCACTCTCATAATAATCTTATCATCCAAAGTGAAAAATATTTCTAGTGAAATCATTTTTGACAAAGTTTAGATTTTTTTGACAAAAAGTACAGTCTCGAGAAAAAATAAATAATATTTCTCGAAAATGTCTTTGAAAAAATCACACAATTGGCAAAAATATAAAAATTAACAAGTGAAAATATTTTTAACAAAATTTCATAACTTCACATAATTCAGCCATATTCTTTCAAAAAACCTGTTTTTGTCCTCAACAAGCCCCACCAATAGAAAAAATGGTGGGGTAATCGTAATTTCACATAATTACGCCATATTCTCTCAAAAACCGGTTTTTGTCCTCAACAAGCCCCACCAATAGAAAAAAGGGTGGGGTAATAATAATATCATATAAATACGCCATTATATCTAAAAATCTCGAAAATGCATGAAAATCAAGAAAAAATGAAGGTACTAACCTTAATTTTCCTGAGGAGCGGTGCTCGGCTGAACATTTCCCGTTGGGTAAGTACACCTCTCAACAGTAAGTGGAACGCCAATCATCGGAGTACTGATCGGCGGATGATTTTCAGCCAGAAAATAGCCATATTTTCACGAGCATATTCACATGTCCGGGAGCCCATATACATTATACCCAGAGGTTGGCTTCAGCCAACGGAACTGTACCCCGGTAGAGCCGGGGTACATAAGGGCGGTGATAGGGAGGGCATGACGTTGGCTTCTGCCAACGGAAACTGTACGCCGGAACACCGGGGTACATAAGGGCGTAAATGAAAGAGTAGGATGGGGCTATCCATCAACGGAGGTGATCACGATCACCGCTGTTGCCTTGAGCGGCAAATGAGCAGTAATTTCCCGTTGGGAAGGTGCCTCCTCTCAACGGGAAATGCTCGTGTCCTCAAGTAGCCCCCTTACTACTCCTATCTATTATAAAATCGGTTTTAAAAATTGGCGTGTATTACACCGAGTGACCAGACATAATTTTTTCTCGATATTTGGCAAGTATGTAGAATTTATTGAGATACTTAATCGAAAAATGTTTTATGCAAAAGTTGCTCTGGTTTTGGCTAATTGAAAATTTAGATTTATATTTTTCTACATTTTATCATTGAAAGTACCTCCATTAAGATATTAGTTAACTTATTTGAACCGCTGTACATGAAGAACCGAATGATGACGTAAGTGCCAAAAACGTAATCTGTCAGGAGCGCAAAAAACAGTTTCACGTGGTCTTGGGTAGAAGTAATGTCGCTATTTTCAATCGACTAAAAATCGGCGTTATCGTATGAGTTGAGAAAAATCCTTTGGCACTTCGATGGGGGATGTCCCAACGAATACGTCTACGTATTCCATCCCCTCGCTCATTTTTCGTAAAAATGGCACTTACGTCATTCGGGTCTACTGCGGTTCATTTATTTTATAGTTTCTGAGTGCGAGTTTCTGGTGGAGCGTACCAATGAAAATGGGCGCATATTATGATGAAACCATCCTGCCATCAAAAGCTCGCAGTTAATACCTACATGCAGGGTAAAGTTTTATAATAAATAGAAAAAATGTCGAGATTCGACTATGTCTGAAAATTTAATGTGATGAAAAGCCGATGAGATGAAAATTAGCTTCTCCATATTTGTTGGTTTTATTTTAATTAAAAGTCACGTATCCAGAATCATGCCCAAATAATCTATCTGTGCCGTGAATTTTTAGTTTACATATTTTCTACGTCCGTTATATCTGATGTAGCTATTAAAGATATACCATCCCTCTGAATATTATACAACTGCTAATCGCTGGTCTTCTAAGAATCTTCTCATCCGAGATGATTATCAGAAAATTCATGTAAACCCCTTGTGTGTGCACAGAAAATGGTTTCCGCCGCTTCGAAAATTAAGTCAAAGCAAAAGTGATAAAAGTGAAAAAGAAAGTCGTTCCGCGTCGAAGAAAACTGATCGAAAATCGAAGGTAAATGACTAGTTTTTTCTTTCCCCCCCCCCCCCTCCCACGTCGTATACTCGTCAATTAATTTTGGTTTTCTACGTCATTCCTTATCATAAATGTTTTTATTTTCTGCAATAGAGTCCATCCACCGAAACCTGTACAGAGGCAATTGCGATTAACGATGACGACGTTGAAGACGATGTGGAAATGCCACCACCTATGAAACCAATCTCCGAAGCGTTGTTGAAAGGCAAAGAAGAAAATGATAAGCAGGTGAATGGTCTTTACAATTTTGTTGGCCAACTTACATTGAAATTTATAATTTTGGTCTCAGTTGGGGAGAAGATCTGACAGGTAGCAGGAATTTTTTAGACCTATCACTCGTTTCATTCGCCCCTAACTTTCTCCGCCACCGCTGAAGGAACACCACGTTCTTGGTGGCAGACAGGCGCATGCTTACCTTATATCTAATTCATTTGAAAAGAAATAAGCTTTTGACGATTAAAAACTTGGCCAGTTGTTGCGTCAAATTCAATAATTTTATTTCTCTTGAAAAAATCTTACAAGGAATATGTCAAGTGTAACTCGCCAACTAGAACGCAACCCTGTATAACTTGTGCGCTTCGGCGGTTGGGCAGCGTTTTTCTTCCCAATGGCCCCTTTCAGTGAAGTTACGGAAGAAAGGGTATTTTTCAATATGGATTTTTATGTATCGAGAGAGACTGGTTTTGACCTAAATAGGTATATGGTGTAAAATTAAATTTTATTAAGAAAGACGTGATAGAGTACTCTTTTATAGTAAATTGAAAGAGGAATATTTTTTGTTTCAAACATTTTCCTCTATTTCTTATACTTATAAGAAAAAATTACCGGTAGAATTTGAAAAATTTGAATAAATTACACATGTGTTGGATGTGGGGTCAATTTGATGACTGGTACCTGATTCTGATTTTGATCCGGAGGTTATTTTTGTTCGAATGAACACCTGCTTTTTTTCGCCAAATTTTTTTCATCATTCAGTAGCTTAGAGACAGACAATTCGATAATTTGCTAATATATTTCAATTGAACCAAAATTTCTCCTAATATAATACGATCAAAAACTTTGCATTTCCTAATTTCTGCTCAGGGAATAAATTTCTAAGTTGAGCAATGGTATGGGGGTTTTCGAGGTCGCTGAACTCAAATCTGGAAGCCGTTTTTGGCGGCAGCTCTCGCCCAGCGATATGTCGCAAAAAAAAAAGTGAAAAATGCTCCAAAATTGGTCTAAATCGCGACGTAAAGCAAAACGGGTCGCGAATTCGGATTCAACATGGAAAATTACATACGATGCACATGTCTTTCCTTGTTAGTACTATCCTCAAAGTGGCATTAATAACTAATGGAGTCCAATCTGACAAAAAATTGTTTTCTGTATTATGTATGTAACATGCATATTTTTATTATCATTACGTGAGCAGATAGATGTTCTTTCAGTTATTCGTATGTCGTGTAGTAGATATTTGCCCACTGTCCCCCCCTCCAAAAAAAAAAGAACTGACGAAACAAAACTTCACTGGTGAAAAACTTTCACCGCACATTTTTGATGTACGAGTATAGATAATGGAAACACATTGGAGCCAAAATATAAATTCTTTTATTGTGAAGATGACTTTATATTTTGTTTGTTTCAGGCTTCTAATTAGAACAATCTAAAAATAAATTATGTAAATGCAAAAAGGAAAAAAAAAGTGTTCGGTTACTTATCTCTGAACTAGTGTGAGAAATTTTCGTTTCTCAAAATTGCTTATTTTATTTTACTATTAGTCGTGTATTCGAAAACTCGATGGCAGCCTGTCAGTCGCCCCTAGAATTACATTATAATCTTTTAAATTTCATGACGTGTAGAAGTACGTACTACGTAAAATTCTATCTAGAGCTTATCGACGTCGTAACAGAGACATTTCAATTTTTTTTCAAAATATCTTTTTGCTACTCGTACGTTGCCATAATCTGAGCATTACAAGAAAACGCAAAACATTAGTATAATTCTGACGGACGTTATATTAGTTCGACAGAACTACAAATTGAGAATTTATTGGAAAGGACGCGATATTTCTTGCGAAACGATGACAATTCGAAATTTTGAAAATAATTTACGTACTAATTGAAATTATTAATTTTGCTTTATAGAAGAATGCGCCCTTACCTAGTAATTCTACCGCTGAGATCGAAGAAATGGAGAAATTTGTCAGAGAACGTTTGGTAATGCTTATTAAACTGTTTATTATTATTTACCAGCAATTTTTTTGGTTTTAAAATTATAGTTCTAATGTCAGGTCTAATTTTTAGCAGGTTTTCTATTGAAAACTTTTTTTTTTAATTAAATTAATACAAATTCTACGCCTTCCAACGACAAAAATCAATTCCAAATAATGAAGAAACTTTCTCGGAGTACATAATCCTCGCTGGTAGTGTGAATATTATACTAATTTTTAGTCTAACAAAGTACCAATTTGCAAACACGTATGTAAAAGAAGATATTTTCTCGCACCAGGGTGTGTTCAGAATCGTCCCTGGTGTTTCTATTCAACTGCTGATTTTGAATCGACCCAATATTATGGATTCGACTCATAATTCTTGAGAAAAATTTCAGAATTTGATGTTAAAATCTCTGTACGATTAACCTACAGGTTGACGATTCTGATTGCATTCGACGATGCTCCTCGTAGATTATGGCCTTGATTCAAAAAAAAAAATTGTTGCTACCTTTAAATAACTCATTTGACCAGCTTACTCTTCTTACTATAATTATGTAGTTAAGAAATATGTATAATGTTGTAATGTTGTATGCGACCGCAGGTACAGAGCGACAGATCGTTGAGTCTGGAAACAAATGATCCGTCAGAGTTGGCAGATAAATTGGAGAGGGCCAAGCGTTCCCGAAATAACGTATTACAAGAGCTAATCGAGACCGAAGAAGCTTATATTCGCGATATGTCGTGCGTCTTCGACGGGTACCTGAACACCATCAACAATCCGGATCCTAAAATTGAAAAACTAACGAGACCAGAGTCGTTTTGCGAAGATCGTAAACAGTTGCTGTTCAAGCATATCAAACCTATTTACGAATTTCATAGAGAGTTAGTATCTGCTGGTTATTTTCGCCTTATTCGATTGTTTTTTTTTTTTCGTTTTTTTTTTGAGCTGGCTTTGAGTTCTTCGAGAAATTTAGCCAAACTTAGACCCACCTCATTTCCTAATTATTTTAAATTTATAAAATGTCAATTTTATTGTTTCCACGATCCATTTATCTTATCTGAACTTGACATATTGCCACAAAAACAGTTGGTAATCATGAAAAATTTATCTGCTGTGCAAGAAATATTTTTTAGGAACTTGTTTTAAAAAATTTTAGGGTTCGACATTTATTTTAAAGATGATTTTTCGTTTAGAAAATTAATTATATCTTATTACTAGATTTTATGTGAAAAAAAAAAGAAGGTCGATTGAAATTTGAAGGAGATTTCTCTCTGTCTTTGTAATAGTGTCAAAAATTTCTTAAAAGATTTATACCCCGTATATTAACATTTTCAGTAGAATATCTCCTAGAGTACGTTTTTTACATTAAAATAGATTTATAAGTTTTCTCAATCAAAAAAAAATTTGCTGATAATTTTGGTACGAAGGTAAGCACAGAGTAGCAGCTGTTATTTTTCTGACTTGAGAGGATATTCTAAAACTGTTTTAACCTCACCTTGCAAACTTAATATTTGTAATCAAGTTTTTTAGCTTAGCTTCAAACTATAAAATGGTTAGTATTGAATTTCTATCAAGTTTTCAATATTGAGCTCGATAAAAATTGAAGAATCGTACATTTTTAAACCTCCTTTTGAAAATCTACTTTGAGCCTTTTTGCATAACGTAGTCTATTCTGAGCTATTTCTCGAACCTAGCCTCTTAGTATATTTTTTCGCAAAACTTACGGATCTGTCAGATTATTTATGAGCCTGTTATAAGGCCTCTTCAAGATTTTGTTGTTCTATTTCGGTTTATTTCGCTAATCTCTAATTTTCGAATCGATTTTGTTCGCAGCATCTTTTATAATGTGCTGAAAGAATGTGCAGCCAACGTTTCGAAAATGGGACAACTGTTGGCCTCGCAGGAACGTAAATTCTCGACGTACTACACTCCTTATTGTCAGAATAAACGCATCAGTGAATATATATTGAACGAGAACCTAACGTATTTAGAGGTCAGAGAATAACCATGTTTACGTGCGTTTTGAAATTCGTGTTGAGACCAAATTTGATTACCGTTTGATTTGTTTTTTTTTTTGTTTTTGCAGGATATTCGAAAATACAAGGAATACAAATTATCACTCCGAGATGTGTTAATAAAACCGGTGCAGCGGTTATCCAAGTACAAATTATTACTAGAAAATCTGCTCAAGTACACCAAAGATATCGGAAACAAAGACGAAGTTTGTTCGATTACGAAAGCCATCGAAGTTGTCGAGAGGATAAACAAATCGACCAACGACAGCATGGATTTAGATTCGATTCAAGGATTTGACGTAAGTTTAGGTTATATATTGTAGAGCCAATGCCTTACAAACTCGAATTTATTATTGGATGAAAAATGAAAATAATTCGAATCGGGTTTGACTTTGGTTAGTTAATTGATTCCGTTTTTCTAATTTCAGCTAAAAGATCACACTCCAGGAATGCTACTCAAGCACGGTTCACTTAGCTGCGCTCGTGTTCCCGTTACGGATTCCAACGAATCGGCAGAAAAGCTCAAAATGTGCTCGTACCACCTCTATGTTTTCGAACAATTGGTTCTCCTATGCGAAGAACAAAATAAGCGTAATTCCTTCAATCAGACCACTTACGTATACAAAGGGCATTTACCGGTTAGTATTACAGTTTTCTACTACCGTCGAATGGGGCGACTTTACACACTTTTTTCATGTTTTTCAACTTTGTCCTTTAATAACTCTTCCAATTTTTAAGCTATTGAAGTGAATTTGATTTTAAAATTTAGGTCTAACATTTCTCAACACAATTGTAAAAAAAAGTTTGAGTTTGGAGCCTTCCTTCTATTTTTTATGATTTTTCAAGAAATTTGTGTAAAGTCACCCCTCAATGGGGCGACTTTACCCATCAATTTGTAATTGACGGGTTATTGATGGGTGGGGAGGCAAATTTTGAGGATGTTCGTACTCAGACATACGATTGAAAAGAAACTAGTCAAGTACCAACTTGAACCGTGTGAAACCGAACTGAATATTTTGAGTGTCTGTTAAAAAAAAAAGACGAATAAGAAAAAAGGAAAAAACCATATCGCCGCTTTATTTTCTTGTTCTGTTACTGGGTGAAGTGAGGTAGGGGCGGCGATCTTTTTTTTCTTTTCCTTCTTCTACCTGCTTCGATCCAAATCGTATTTTGGTTTTAATTTTTGCCTGGCAATTTATTTATCGGGCTAAAACGAAGTGGGTAAAGTCGCCCCTTGAATGTAAAGTCACCCCGTTCGACGGTACCTATTTTAATTAGACGACGCGACGTATATTATTTCCCACGAAATTTTTTCATAATTTCTGGAAAATCTGTCAAGATGGTAATGAAAAATCTCAGTAGGATATTCCCGATCATTTGTAATAATATTATGCCAGTATTTATTTATTTTTTTTTTTGTAACACTAAAATTATTTCAAAACACTGAATTAACTTGATGACGTGTCTAAGTTCTTTTTTAAATTCCATTACAGATGAACAAAATGAGTTTTGAAAAAGTGAACAACTCGCTCGTCTTCGTTCTGAAATCGACTCAAAAACCATTCATCCCGGACAAGAATCAAAAAACACCACCTACATATAAATTCTACTGTTTGGCTGCGGACGCCGAAGAGCAGCTTTCGTGGCAAATCCAGTTCGAAGAGTTACTCGATAGTCGGAAAAATCTGATGAGAGCCTTGCAGTACCCGCAAAAGTACTCGGATGCTCTTCAAAAGCGCGAATCTAAAGACGATAATCTGTGTGCGAAAAAAAGCGATAAATAAATGACGGAAGATTATTTTACCATTTCAACGAAGAAAAAAAAAGAAACACGAGTACTTTTTTTTTAAATACCAATTTTTCAAATATTTAACGATTATGATTTTCAATTTGATAATTTGCATTTACATATTTCGTATATTTTAATTTTCATGCTTTGTCTTTGTTTGTTTTGTTGATCTATTACGTATTATTCATTCTCGTATTGTACCTATTTTATTTATTTATTTTTTTGAATATGTTGAATTAAAATTTTTTGCTTACATACAGTCATTTTGTGAGTTCAAGTTCTAGTTACAACGGTTATTTATTAGCCGCCATCAGAAATATTCTTGTCGAGAACATTTTTTTAATTGTAGATATGCATCTTGAGAGAATTAGGAATTAAATGTAATCAAAATATCTTCAAAATATTCTGATATACTTTCCCGAATAGTAATGAGATAGATCAGAATAAAATCGGCGACTACTAAATATTTTCAGAACATTTTGAATATTATATTTTTGTAATATTTCGAATATTGGGAAATAATTATAATTTTACCACGTGCAATGTTATCAATCTATATTCAGTGTTGCGAGTTTAAAAACTTTGGTGTTACATTTCAAAAAAATATTCGAAGAATACGTTGAAATCTTCATTATTTTTCCTGTTTTCTTCTAATTATAGAAAATTATGCGAAATTTTCTCAATCTTCAACGAGAAATTTGAATATTTTTAGATTTCAAATAATTCAAATTTCCGATGATTCAAAAATGAAATTTTTTTTCGAAAGGTAACATTGCTGATGAAACCTGTAAATTGTGTGATAAATAAAAACTTAGCTTGTAACTTTTAATTTTAAAAAGCTTCTATTTTTGAAATTTTTCGCATAATTTTTCCTTATTCTAATTTTTATGATATTTTGGTGAGCCAATGGTCATTTAAAAGCTCGAAGCACCGCTGCATGGACTTTTCCATCGAGTGTCTGTGATTTCAAGTTGCTGGGGCAAATCATTTCAGGAATTCAGTTTTCAATTTTTCTGGCCTCCAACATGACAGGTTTAATTATTATTGATTTCTCTAATAATTTTACTCAACGACTATAGTTCTCATTTTATTACAGACTACGAGAAAGAATTGAAGCATGTGAATACCGAATTAAGGCAGGTTCAAAGTGAATTGAGGCTATTGAGAGAACGAGAGGAAGAATTGAAAAAGAGGAAAGAATTTCTGACTGATGCTTTGCTGCTCTTACAAAGTAAAGAAGCCGGTGAAGATGGAAAATGGGAAAACAGTGGTAAATATTTTTAAAATTCACGTCTATTACTAAACTTTGAATTTAACATGTCTTTTTTTCGTAGACTTTTCATGGCATTCGAAATTGTTGGATACTATGAAAAATGTTTTCAAATTAGCATCATTCAGAGCTAATCAACTCTCAGCTATAAATGCTACTCTTTCTAAAAAAGATACGATACTTATTATGCCTACAGGAGGTGGTAAAAGTTTATGTTACCAGTTGCCAGCTTTAATTGATAAAGGTAGGAATCAGTATAAAAACATCTTTTCAATTCTTGTAAATGGTAGATTAATTTAATTTTGTCATATTCAGGATTTACCTTGGTTATATCTCCGATGCTGTCCTTAATTGAGGATCAAGTAATGCAGTTGAAGTCTTTATCCGTGAAGGCTGAAATGTTTAGTGCTAGTGTTTCTGCCGAACATTCTACTAGAGTTCAAAAGGTTGTTCCTTCATCAATTTTTTTTGAAAAATGTTTCGATGATTTCTTAATGTCTAATTTTTTGCTTCGGTACCAGATGATGATTGATACTAAATCTGGCCTCAAATTACTCTACGTTACCCCTGAAAAATTGGCAAAAAGTAAAAGATTTATGAGTAAACTGCAGAAAAGTTATAGTTTGGGATTATTATCTCGTATTGCCGTTGATGAAGTACATTGTTGTTCGCAATGGGGACATGACTTCCGAACAGGCCAGTTCTCTCGGTTAATATAATTATATTAGTTTTCAAAATATCTTGTGTCTAATAATTATTTTGCTTTATTTAGATTATCAGTTCCTATCAGTCTTAAAAGGTATGTTTCCGGATGTTCCTATCATTGGATTAACAGCCACAGCTACTACTAAAGTTATACTCGACGTACAGAAAATGTTGTTAATTCAAGGGTGCTTGATTTTTAAATCTTCCTTCAATCGACCTAATTTATTTTATGAAGTAAGTAACGAGAGTATTTTATTTAATTGAAGAAAAAAAATACCCATAAAAATAACGTACCTGTCGCAAATTTTATAATTATTTAAACTTCTGTCATTTTAGTATGTTTTTACCAAAAAATACTGTTTTATCTAGTGGCAGTTTAGAGTTTAGATTTTTATCAATAAAATAATCGGTGGAAACATTTTTTTTTTTAGGTTCGCGAAAAACCATCCGCCCAAAAAGAATGTATTGATCAACTAGAGGATCTGTTGAAGCATCGATTTAAAAATCAGTCTGGCATTATTTATACGACCTCGATTAAAGACTGTGATGATTTAAGACAAGAACTGAGGTAAAATAAATCTCAGGCTAAACTGATTCTTTGTAAGTTTACTTTTTTCACCTACGAGTATTTTTTTAGTAAATTGTCCTTTTTGTAGAAATCGAGGGTGTAGAATAAGCGGATATCATGCGCAGTTGGAGCCGGCTTTGAGATCTAAGGTGCATCAGAAATGGTTGAGTGGAGAGTATCAAGCTGTTGTAGCAACAATTGCTTTTGGTTTGGGCATTGACAAACCAGATGTAAGATTTGTTATTCATCATTCCTTGTCGAAATCAATGGAAAATTTCTACCAAGTAAGGTCTAAGTTTGAAATATTTTTGCAATAGATTTACATAGGTACTTCAATTTCTTTGCTGTGATTTTAATGGTTTTTGGTTCTCAGGAAAGTGGTAGAGCTGGTAGAGATGGAAAAGCAGCAAACTGCATTCTGTTCTATCGATTTGCCGATGTATTTAAACTAAGCACCATGGTATTTACGCAGAAAACTGGACTTCGTAATTTATACTCGAATGTTGATTATTGTCTCAATCCGGTTGAGTGAGTGTTTTTTTTTTTGTACATGAATCCAATAAAACAGTTAATTTTACAATATTTTCGAAAATATTTACGAAATATTTAGCTCGGAAGATAAAGTTGGGTTACACGAACTGAAAGTATTCTTGAACTATTCTTGAATAATGGGAGCTTTTTTTTTTTGTCTTGGTCAATTATATTCATTCTGATTTTGTAATTTATTTTGGAAAATGGCGAAGAAAAATTTTGGATTTTGATCATTCTCAAAACTAACGCTTCAGTTTTAACGATACTCTAAAAATTATAAATAATTCTTTGTTTCTCATAGTTGCAGACGAAAAATTATAGCATCACATTTTGATGAGACGTGGGAGAGTACAGACTGCAATGAAATGTGTGATCACTGCCGTACCCCACATTTGACAGAAGAGAGAAATGTTACCGAACAATGCCGTGTTGTGTATAAAATTTTGGATCATGCCCACAATAACGACCTTAAATTAACAGGTTCGTAATTGAGTAAATTATAATTTTTAGAGCTAGGCAAAAAATGCAATCGCGTGTTTTTCTGCAATTCGGCCCTCACTTTTATGTGTAGTTGCATTTATTGTAATTACGTATTTTTTGATATTTTGGGTTGTTAGGGAGTATTAATTACATATTTGTGACAAAATTAAAAAAATCATTCCATTCTGGTGAAATAGATCAAAATTCATTTTCAGCATTTTTGTATTGTGTTGAATGACGAATCTAATTGTTCATGATGCATCTTTCTAACTTGAAAATTGGGTGTAGCAGAGGTTTTTGAATTTGGAAAATAGAAAAACTCAATTTCGAAAAAAACAGTTGTAAAATTTAAGAACAAAAATTATTTCTTTTACTGTATTTATTCCGAAAATTTAGCCCTTTCGTGAATAAAATTGTTCCAACTTGATGCTTGGTCACTTAATCCTACCGACTGATGATCTTTAATGTCCTCTCGAATATTTTAGAATGCTATCTAAGCAAGAAAAACAGAAATGTATTATACCAAAAATGATTTAAATTTTACTTTACCACTCTGGAACAATATTTTATTGTTCTTAAAGCAGATTTGCCTTGCTCTACTAATAGAAATTTTTCATTTATTAGCATAAGGTAATGGAACTTGATGATTTTTTTTTTTTAGCTCAAATGCTGATAGATACGTGGTACGGTAAAAGTTCAAAAATTAAAGCAAAAATAGTCAAACCACCACTATTTTCCGCTGAATTTGCCGGCCATATTCTCGCTCATTTATTAATAAATGATTATTTGAAAGAAGATTTTCATTTTACACCGTATTCTACTATCAGTTACCTCAAAAAAGGTAACTTATTCGGTTGGATTTTTCAAAGAATTGTAACATTTATTGCCGTAACCATCAATTTTGATTTTCGTTTCAGGTTCTAGAGCTGCTGAAGTTGATGATCGGCATAAAATAATTATGACTATTCGAGGTAAGAAGAAAGATAAATTGTCGTCCAACTCTAACAGCGATACGAAAAGTAAAAGATCTGTGGAAGACTATAATGAAGAAGTGATTCCAAAAAAGAATCGCAAAATGGTTACTATTGAAGATTCTGACAGCGACTAAAATCTTTCAGGTAGATACATTTATGATTTAATTTGTTTATTATTAAGTTAATACCTTTCAAAGTGTTTTTTTTTTCACTAGTGAAAGGAAAAGTTATCAAATCTACTCGAATTTTTAAATTTAGTTTTCCAAAATTATTTATTATTAATATGACTGCCGTACAATGAGTAATTATTAAGAAGTTGGCACGTATGCAACGTACTCTTAATTGCATTTATACAGGTGTACCAATTTTAATTTGTTCTGTATTACACCAGCAGTCGTTGACAACAATTTATGTCCAAACTGTATTTGGTTTCGCTATTTATAAACCTAATTTAGGTAGGTTAATGAAAGCTGTAATGCATGTCATAAAATTCTATATGTACATATTTACGTTATAATACCACAGGTATGGGAACAAAAATTCACGTCTCCGGGTCAAAAAAATCAGAAGTGACAATAGTTTAAATAGTATTCTTCCAAAAATCATCAAACTATATTAAACCCTCCTCTGGACCCCTCTGAGTTATGCCACTATTACGAATTTTAATTTAATGCACATTTGTTTATTTATTTACAATTACACATTCAGTAGGTTCGATAGGTACGAATTCATCGAACGTAACGGTGCCAAAGATAATTATAAAATTAGTACAAATAAAAAGAAAGGAAGTTCTAAGTGCTATTTACCCATAAATCAAAGAACGATTTCAAATTTCTAAAATGCTGGAACATATTTATTCCAGGGTTTGAATCTTCGTCGAAATCGTAAATAATCGAACGAAATGAAACATTGAAAGGCATAAATCTTTCATGTAAACTACACTCCCGAATTTCACCGCGCACAGGATCGTAATAAAGACAAATTCCTCCACCCTGATTCATTAAAAAGATAGTCGTTAGACACGGACAGTGATCGAACCAGGACGCGAACCATTGTTTGTAAGGTAGAATATCCTAGAGGAAGAAAAAACAAATTTAAAATAAACATTTATTAGGTAAGTGTCTAATAAAGTGGAACCCTATTTATAACAAATTCTATATGAAACGAGAAACCTAGGGGCCCCAGTGAGAGGAGGTGTGAGGGCGTGACACTCTTCTAGAGTCAATTTTATTGTTGATTTGTTGTAAAAATACATTTATGTTGTGAAAATTGAAAGTAAGTGAAAAAACCTTCAACTTGAAAAAAAAAATCTTGAATGTCCTCAAGTAAAAAGTAGTAAATTTTCAAAAACTAGCATAAATTTAACCATTAAAACCTCCCCGCCCTCCTTCCACTAGTTAATTCGGTTTCACGGTGCCCCTCAGGAAACCTAACTTAATAGTAAACGTTGTGCAGCACAAGTTCATTTGATTGCAAAATTTTGTGTAAAAAAAAATTGGTCCCAAAAGATTTCCTTCAAGTCAGGTTTTACAGTATTTGGGTATTATTACATACAAAACTCGTAGAACTTTTCTTTAATCTAAAGTTGGTGTTTTTGAGACACAATGCCTCCAACATTGTCATGGAAATCATCTGGCTTCTAGACAGGTTTACAATATTTCTTATCGTGATAAAATAACTAATCCAGCTAATTTGATTCTATTGCAAATGACGTACCTAATAGCAAATTACCTGACTAAAACTTGAGTATTTTACGAAAATTAATTCTATTTCAGTGACTGAATTTTCTAACAAAAAATTAGGTTTGCAAACTTATTTATTGGTGCCTATGTATTTAATTTTAAAATGTTAAATTCGATGCAAAAAGTGTTAGTGAGTACTCACTGAAACAGCCATTCTTATCCCGATGTATTGGATTCTTGGAAAATCTTCAGGATTGGAAAAAAATACAGAAATATCGTTGGTGCACGAACATACTTCCATATACACTCCTTCTAAGTGATACAAAGGAAGACATTTTAGTTCCCACGGCATCAATGAAACTTTTTTCTGCTGCGTCTGAAAAAAATTAGGTATGGCAAATTAGCAACAAAAAATGGTCACTCGTGTATTCAAATAGTTGTACTCGTAGGTATGAAAAATATGAAATCCTTCTTTGGCATTTTTTTTTCTTACAAAAGATACTTAATCCAAAATTGTTTATGGAATTTCTGTAGTAAATTCAGGACTTAGCTCCTACCTAGGAAAATTTCTAGTTGCAGTATCGAGTTTCAGCGTGAAATTTACAATTGCACATTTAATAGAGAATTTACTTACTCGTTTACTCGCATGTTCACTGGCATGTTTTCTGGAATTTTTACCTAAATGCTTTAGAGCTTCGAAGTATGAAATATGTAAAAATCGCAAATTTGGAAAACAAATGGCTGGAGTTTGAGCCAGCATTTCTTTCAAAATACCGATTTCGATTCGTAAATATTCCAAATCTGAAAAAGAAGATTAATAATCCATTGAAAACATTATTTAAAAGGAAGTAATAGTTTTTTCCCCTTGGCTAAAAATGCTGATTTGCTGTCAAAAACTTGCTAAAAACATTCTTAAGAAGATTATAAGATGAGTAAAAGGGGGAAAAAATGAAAGAATTATCAGAGTTTAGTACAAATAATTTGAAATTTTGTCATTTTCATTGAAGGCGGAAGGGCTTATTTTAACTCTGAAGGGCATATATAGTTCCCCTGTCACCCCCAAAATTCGCGTATGCTGCGGCTGCGCTGTTATTATGTTTACTCGAAAACAATAATTTTTATTTCCAACCATCATATGCAGTTATTTTGGCACTGCTATTAGTCCTATTTCAGAAAAGATTGGTTTGCACCCTGAAAACAGTGTCTGAATATGGATTTTCCAAAAGTCATGTTTAGAAAGTAGGGTTTCAGACGAGTTAAAACTTACTTTCAATAATTACATCCGGTGTGATATTTTGAACTTGTAATGTACATGGATTGTGAGGGAGAACACGACGCTCACTGGACTCCAGCTGGATGCATTTCAGGTTTTTCTGCAATAATATTAAGATTTGTTTAAAATTTCTTCGTACAACTTGATGTACGAGTTAAGAATAATTAAAAGTGGATATTGAAGAAGAGTCTTTGTCTGAAATAGTTTTTTTTTAGTTATAAACTAATAAGGGAGTTGGATTACACTTAAAAAAGCATTTATATTCTCGCCTAGTCTATTGGCTATTAAATGGATAAGCTATGAACTGTGAGTGCGGTGCCTGTAGAAATGAACTGATAGTGACGAGTAAAACACTCCACAGGGCCTTTTTGGATACTCATCTGAGTGAAATATCTCTTTAAGTCAGTTGAGAAAAATTAAAATTATACACCTAGTGTAAGTATAGAAATTAAAATGAAATTTTCTTCAATCATTAAAAATTGACAATTGAATGATGATATAGCCTCAAGCTATGAGAAAACATTAAAAATTCAGTAATAAAAAAATGACCAAAAGAAGACTATCGTAATAATATTAACCCAAAGAAATCTAGGGGAAAAAAACACAAAAAAGTTTTTTTTTTAATTTCGTGTTTTTTTCAAATTAGATTCTGTCTATTGGTAAATCAAATTTTTGGACCCAACAAAATATTAAGAAGTAGAATCAGGGTTGAAAAAATAGTAAAAACTATAAAGAGCCCTACCTAGCTTATAAAAAATTTGAAAATTTTGAAAGAGGTGCTACGATTAAGAATTATTTTTAATGAAGGCCAAAATTAATTATTTAAGAATCATTTCTCTCAGAATAGAGAAAAGTGATGCAAAGAAGCACACTTTTGAAATGGGGTTATCATCATAATATCATGTAGATTATCTTGTAATTAATTGAAATTATAATTTTAAAAAATTAGCGATAGTTCTGTCTATAAACTATTTTGCAAAGTCTCTGCTTGAGCTATAAAAAACAAAAAATAATTTGTATTTTCTTTTATGGTCCACGCTAAATGGGTGTATTTGGGGTGGTATTATGCGTGATTTAGACTCCGAGGTGGATGAAAAATGGTACATACCTCGTAGAAAATGTTGGCAAAATTTGCTTCTTTGCCCTTTATAATCAATTTAAGGTGAGTTAATGCTGAAAAACATTTTAGAAATAACGAAATGAAAGTATCATCTGGAGTCTGATTGGTAAGTTTCAACTCTTTGACAGTAGAATTAATGGGGAGCCTTCTATCGTTCACCATTTTATATAACAAAGAGAACCACCAGCCATTACGAAGTGTATTGTCAATTTCCACCTTCTCCAACTTCGAATTGGCTAAGCATTCATAAAATAGTGAAAATTTCTTGAAATCTACAATCAACCCAAGTGTCATCGTTATTTTTCTTAAATTCGGTAGTTCTTGTAACACTTGAATAATGTTTTCTAGTCTTCTTCCTTGGGGTATTTCAATGGATGTCACGTCTTTGAAACCGGAGCTTGGAGTGAATCGATAAACTCTAGTTAAATATATTATCCTCTCATCGTGTATATTGGTGAATTCGTCGCCCTTAGAAAACTCAGCAGTTTTTAACCTGTAAAAATATAATTTATATCTATTAAATCAATATGCAAAAATATAAATTACATTCAGTTGCACTTGTCTATTCTATGATACATTCAAGTTAATTGTGAATTTTTATAATAATTAAATCTGCTGTAAGTAGGTACCCTTTCAATCATCAATGAAGGAAGTAGAAATTGCTAAATTTGGGGATGTAATTTTTTGAACCCTTAGACTAAATACGTTAGATGGTTAGACTAATAAAAAGGAATACTAAAAGTTGGTGAACAGCACACTACCTGGAGGACAATTTAAACGTTATGTGAAAAGTTATAATGCAAAATTCATAAAATTTCAATATCCAGCATACAGACTTTCGACATTATTATTTGTGATGATTTTCAATAATTTCCTCTAATTTTCAATACAGTTTCCATTTATTTTGATTTGGGTTCATATTTACCCATACATTAATTTTTATCATAAAACTGAGCTGTCATTTAGCTAATATGTAACCCTTCATAAAAGATGAAAGCAAGTAGGTACTCGTACTCTGTCAAAAATTTTGAAAATCATTTTTTCCCATTTTTGAATCATTAAATTTATTTTTCATCATTTCTAATCTAAAATGTACCTACAGCAGCAGCTGATGGTATCTATAGTACCTAGTTGAAAGTAAGAAAGATTTTTTTGGAAGCAGCCTTATGGGTAGTAAACTTTCAAAATCGTTTACTTTTTTAGACATATCACCTTTTCGCATTTCTTATTGTTATAAGGGTGAATAGTAAAATTATTGAAAACTTTTGTTTTTATACCATACCTATCTATAATTGAAAAACAAACCCAAGTTTTTTATTCTCTTGGCTGAATATATGTAGATATTGTCAAGATTTAATTACAAATTTTCAATTTTCAGTCTAAAACATACCTTCATGCTGGTTCCATTTTTTGAAAATAATCCTACATTTGTACCTTTCGCATTTCAACAAAATTATACCAAGTGCCTTTTAAAAATATTAGGAAAATACACATACGTACCTGGGAAACGATGTTTCGTGTATGAATTTATCACATTTACACTCGTCTGGTATGTGCACTTTCAAATTTTCGAGTTGTGGCAGACTGGATGCTAGAAATTTTGCAAAATCTTGGCAAGAATACGATTTTAATTCACACTCTCCGGGATAAGAATGTTCATCTGGCCAAGGTGACACGTGTAGGAATTTGAATTCCAAATTTTTCACGTTTGGAAAAATGGAGATCAATGATTTTAATCCTTTTAGTGTTATGTTCTCATCAGTGATGATGACCAGCGTTTTTATGCAGCCCGCCACCACTTTATTTTGATTTATTTGCGAGATGAACAATGAAAATTCTGCATTCTTGAGTTTGTGCTCAACAAAGTATACATATCGTAATGCTAGGTGTGAAAGTCTTGTACAATCAGTAAGAATTTTTTGCATCGAGGCGGGGTTTATAGTACAATACTCCAGCTCCAGTTGCTCGATTTTATGACCACATTTGTCCCAAAGGGGCAGATCGACTCCATCAAATCTATAATTTGAGAATTTCAGGTTCATAATTGACCGTTCACTACTCAGCAGTGTGGACACAATATCTTCTAGGTGGCTCACACCAGGTAGATGTAGCTTTTCAGATTTTTGAATCTCTCGGCTGTTGCAACAGTTTTTCAACCGTTGGCAGGTGATTCGGTACTGTTTCCTATCTTTGGCTTTCATTTTTGCGAATATTTCACACCAAACCTGAAAAAACATAAGGAGGGATACACTCCAGTTTGGAAGGTGAGCATAATATCTAGAAAGTGAGCTGAAAGTAGAGTATCAATATTATTGATTTCAGAGTGAAATTATTAGGAGTACCTATGTACTTGCCTGATTCTACAAATTTTTATACTTCTCTAACTTAGCTAAAAACCACTTTAGCTTTTGTTTTTTTTTTAAATACTCGTCTACAAGCAGTAAATCTGAATGTTTAACTAGTGTTCTCCATCTTTAATGGTACCTTTACGAAGATGTATTTTATTTCTTGAGGAGGGGGGGGGGGGGGGCAGATTGATTTTAAAAAATGTTGTCCAATATAGTTCGTCAGATTTTTTCATCCCCCTTCTCCACCTCTATTGAAAAAATTTTATTCATCTTGGAGGGGGGGTGTGGTTTTATTTTGGAAGACGTTTCCCTCTCGGCCTCATAGTAAATCCACTTATGATTTTAACATCGGACTCTTATATTGAAGGTTCTTTAATTAGAATTTTTTTTTTTCAACCAATTAAATTCGTGACTTAATTTTCGAACACTCTTTCCTGTTCGCTCATTTTATTTAGAAATATGGTTCCAACAAGCATCACTGCAGAACAGTTTAATTTTTCTGTGGCCCATATTTTGTGAAGAAATATTCGCAGTCTAAGTCTATTCTACTTTTTGTTCGATTTTACTAAAAATCACTGTTGTAGATTTATTATGTCTATTTTTAATTTCGAACTTTTTTAACGAGAAAATTGATATTTACCGTGATAAATACGAAAAAATGATTTTCAGCCATGGAAAAATTTTTTTCTAGTAGCTGGTTAAAAGCTAGAGGAGTGCAAAGAGACACGATATTATAGTTTAGATAACCATTTGATGATCTCAAAAGTGTTTTTCATATCATTTTTGTGTTTATTTAATTAAACTAGAAATGAAAGAACGATAAAAAAAAGTTTCGATTAATTTAGCAATCATTTTTATAAAATCATCATTTGTGCGAAGAATTAATTCAATATACGTAGCACAAGCGTACCATGCTAATTGGATAAGTGATTCGCCGTAAATACATACGACGTACATGCCCTCGTATTTTTCATTGCGTAGCAGCGAAATGAGATACTTTCATAGATCAACGGCGAAACCAATGATTGTTGTTATTAGTGTTTTTTTTTAGGGGTGGGGAAGAGACAAGACATAGAAAAAAAAATCGAAAAAAATTTGATACTGAAGTGATTTCCCAAAATATGTAAGTAGTAAAATCTCAATCAATTTAACAAGAAGACCATTTCCAAATAAAGTATTGTTCAGAGAAATGAGTAGATAAATATTATTAATGCAGTATGACAAATTATACCTTTACGTAAGCCACTAATTACTGCATTAAATTACTTATTATTCTTATCTAAAGAAATCCTAATTTTTTGCAAAATCAAAGTATCCCTACAGAAGGGCATTAGGTACAAGTTTTTAGGTGCTGTTAAGAGAAAATTAGGTATACGTTATGGAAAAAGACTACTTTGGAAATGAGATTACACTAAAATAATAATAATTTATATTTTTTCGGGTAGAAATCAATTTGTTTTAATTTTTAATGTTTTTTTAGGTACTTAATCAGAATTGTATAGAAAAATTTACTTGGAGGGTCTAAATAATTTTTTTGGCACATACAACCTCTTTAATGCCCTTAGTTACGTCACTCAAAGGTCTTCACAAAATAAAGCTTCGCGAGAAATACGCAATTAAACACTATAGGTATAAATGCATTTTTATAAAGCTATAACTCACTTCATTGGGCAGTATGTCCAAGTCAACTTTGTTCATTCTCGAAGACATTTACACGTTGATGAAGATATTTTAAAAATTGAAAATTGATAGTTAAAAATAAAATTCGAAGGAATTGGCAAAATTTAGATTAAATCAAAAAATGAAATTGGCAAACATCGAGCACGAGGTTGAAACAATCAGATCAACTGAAATTTAACAGATACTAAGAGAACTCAATATGCACTTATTGCTGCACGGGTAGTCGAGAACCGAAATGAGAATCAGAAATAGAAAATGAAATGTGAAAAAGAGGGCTATCTTTTCACCTGGAAGCAGGTATAGATGGAATCAATGTTATCATCTTCGGCGAAAAGTAGATTGACTACTTTAAAAAGGTCGTTGCAAAACAATAATTTTTTTCGAACAACATAATATTCTGGTTTCTGGTACTTATTTGTAATTCTAAAGTGTTCTAATGAATGCATAGGATTTTCACTATTTTGATTATCGATCGAAAATAAAGACAGGAATAAAACGAAAGCATTCTGTCACAGCTGCACTTCCGGCACCAGTATTTTAATATTATCTGACTCTCCAAGATCTATTGAAATTCAAGGTATTGTTTCGAAAAAAGAAAGTATGCAATGAAAAGAAAAAACGGTAGGGTAGTTCATCCGCAGGTATAGTGGTGGAAGAAGAGGATTAGTCACGCTGAAACGAAATTTTTGCTTTAGATGTTTGTCGAAGGAATGATAAATAAGTTCTTTATTTCGTTGAAAAATACAGTCGAAATGGTTTCACTTTGTTGAATAATTTCGAATAGAATTAATTTCGCTACCTAGTACCTACTCGTATTTGAAAAATTCAATTAATTTTCTTTTTTATTTTAATCCATAGTTGAATGAGAATAAAAAAAATTTGAATAGGCCTACATCGGATCGGACTAACAAGCTGAAATCTCGCTGAACCCCTCTGTCTGCAGTAGGGTGGTCCTATTTATGGATGGTGAATTTTTTTTCCGATTCCCATTCACACCCCTCAACAAGGTTCCAAGTTTTCGTTTTCATTGAGTTGGACTAAAAAATGGAGGAACGGAATAGGAGTCCTTGAAAAATGTTTCGAAAATTTCGGGAATTTCTTTTTTTAAATTGCCGAGTATCTATTCGTTGGAAATATTTACGAAGCGAAATATTCGAAATGTATTATACAACGTTTATATAGACGTGTCATGCTAATTGCATAAGTGATTCGCCGTAAATACCGTGTACTTGGTACACTGTACACGATTTGTTTGTTACGAATTTACGATTCCTGTTTAGCATGATTTAACAGATTTTCAACGTTAAAAACTTGTGAAAAAAGAGTTTTCAAGGACGAATAGCGTCATTGATATGGACTCAGGACTCTGGTTAGTATATTTTGGTATAATTTAAAAACTGAAAATTTTGCTTAAAATTAAAATTAATTAATTTTGTAAAAATAAAAATATAAATTACAACAATCCAAAATTAAACTGTAGTACGTAAACATACGTTAAAAAATTAGAAATCCATGACCACGTGACTAAAAGGTGAGTCGTGACAAGGACATTCTTTCATTCTTATCAGTTTCATATTTTTATTCGTTTAATTTTTCAATACTTTCGCACGTGTTTTAGATCAGGCAGAAGAATTATACAAATTGAATATTTAGTTTATTGAAATAAATCAACGTTTTGTAATATTTAATCATCAAAAATGAGATAGTGAAAGTAAACGTTTAAATTTAGTGTGAAATTTGTTTCGATAGGTCGCCGTCGAACCCAGCGATCATGTATTCTCCTCAGAGGTACACCAATGGACCGGTACCTGTACTTCCAGCTATGAACAATCCAGGATCGTACTTTGGTAATGGATTTCCAAACTCGTATCAACCTGGATTCGTTAATAACTGCCCATTTCCTCCCCCTTATGGAGCCGGTGTTGTGAATAATAATGCGACTAATTGCAATATCAATGCTTTTATGAGTGTACCACCTCCGGGTTTCAACGCGAATAGTAGTGCTAATTTGTTACCATCCCAACGACCTGCTCAAGGTTCGTTTGCACCCAATGGCTTTATGAATCCGCCACCATTTGGAGCACCTTCATTTCCAGGATGTCCTGTACCGTATCAAAATTCAACAGCGGTTCAGCAGAACGCAGCATATTCCAACTATCAAGCTGCAAATTTCGCATATCCACCACCGAGTATGTCTTTTACCGTTCCACCACCGCCAATTCCTCGTCCATCACCGAGCAATACTAATTCTTCGAAATCTAATTCTCGTCCTTTCCCCAAATTTCAAGCGAAGGTTCGTTGAAATGAATCATATCGTCGTTGTGGTATCAAAACCTCTTAAATAATATGGACAAAATCCGGGTGAAACAAAAAAAGGTTCGAAAATGCTAATTCGTACATTAACAATAACAAATGATGAGTTATAAGCTCTGAGGTTGGATTTTTAATTTTTATAAATATTATTTCTCTATTTTGTCCATTCTAGAATAATTGATTTCTTGGAATCTTTTTTGTATTCCCAGAACGATTTTGTATTCAAAAAGTTTTGATGCTATAACGACGATATTGAAATATTGTTTTCATTCAAGCATTTATTATTGTTTTTTGCTCTGTAGCCAGTCATGCCATTTCATTGCGAATCCTGTGATCGAGATTTCCCAACCGAGGCCAAACAGAAGCAGCATATATCAGAGCACGTAATTTGTGGGATCGAAGGATGCTCTTTTTCAGCGCATATGAAAATCGTTGAAAAACACATCTCATTACAGCATCGTACCGGCTTATTCAATCGAATCGTGAAAGGAAATTCGCCCGATGAAATTGCAAAATGGATTGCTGATAGAAAAAGGTTAGTGTTTTACTATATTTTCTCATAACCATCTTCAAGTGTCCTTATATCTCGGTAAAGTTTTGAAAATATCGCATTTTATTATTGTGTAAATTATTTAAAATATCGATATTACAAAAACAAACATAAAATCACTATCATCTTGAAAGATGTTTTGGTAAAAATGTGGATATTCTGTCTTGAAATATTTTTACATCTCGGAAATTCTTTCTTTATTAAAGTAAAAAATTTTTAACGAAAATATTCCTAAAATAATATTAAAATATTGCGAACATGTTTTGAGGGTGCAATTAGAAAATTTAAACTTATCGTTAGCAGTCCATTCTCTGAGGATGGTCTCATCTTTTCAGTGTACTGTAGAAAATTCAAATTGATTGGATTTATAAAAATTTAATCGAAATTTTTTCTCTAATTTTTTTCAAGAATCTGAAGATTTTATTTCGATTTTTTTCGAGTCCAAATTTTATTTTATTTTTCAATAAATTTTTAAAATATTCAATTAATCCTAGTTAAAAAGTTGAAACCCATTTTCTAATATTCTTTTCTCTCAACGTAACTATTTCATTTTACAGACAATTTCCTACTCTAGAAAGAATAGAACAGAAGCAAGCACAAAAAGAAGAGATGAACAAACGAGGAGAACGTTATTCTGAACCGAGGAAAAAATTTAATAATCGCTATTCAAATGATAACAGTATGTTTTGAAAATTTTAAAGTATTATTGTTTTGTTTTCTTCGTGTCTCTAATAGATATATAATTTCAGGAAGGCATAATGGATTAAATAAGTTTGGCAACTCGCGACGTTTTCCATTTAATAACAAACGAATGCATAAAAATAGGGTTTCTGAAACCGATTCACAAGATCAATCGTCTGCGAACACAGAAAGTCGACCTAGGAAAAGACGTGAAGTTTTGTGGACGGATAATGAAGACGACGATTGCTTCATCAGAAATTTGGCTCCGTTTCGAGGAACCGGTAAGAAATTACTATTGCTAATTATAGAAAAAGTTTTGGAATCAAAATCAGTAAAATTTTTAATTTAGGTGGAATATTAAGGTTTTTACGAAACTTCTTGCTCATTTTCTATTTTCTTTCTTCTATTCTGTTTTTTTTTTTTTTTTTTTTATTTATTATTACTACAAGATATTAAACAAATATCAACACTATTATATTGAATGAAATTGAAAAATAATTATTACTTGAATGTGAAGAAGTAGTTATACGATTTATGTGATAAAGAAGAAAAAGAAAAGAAAAAATAAGGTGTGTTTGCTGTCTCAGTTGATCCTTGATAAAGATGTAACTATTTCCTGGGTGTAAACCAAAACTGTGAAGGAGAAAATGATTTTTTGAATTCAATTCTCTCACGAGTAATAAAAGCTACTAAATTATGTTAAACATGAAGTAATATTTACAATTTTTTCCCTCTCCTACTGTAAATTTTTTTATTAAAACATGATATGTTAACTGTAGTAACCCAGCCGCTGTCAGAAAGTCCTCTGATATTGTGTTGCGAAAACTTGGCACTTTAATTTGTTCTATACCATATTTTTATGTACTTGGACGTCAGTTAATTTTTAAATTATTTCTTCATAAGAAAATAGTATACTAGAGAATAATTAGTCTCAAAATTGAATTTACAGCCTTTCGATAAAAATTTTTATCTATAAATAGTTCCAAGTATTTATATCAAAAATAATTTTTTGTCAGTGAAACTAATCTTAAAGTCCATTAATTTTTTCAACATTAAACAAAAATTAGCTTTATTTAAATTTCATCCTGATCTCATTTAGATTTCTGGGAAATAATTTTAAATTATGTCCATTTGATTAAAGTTGTGTCCGTATTCAAATCTTCGTGATTTTGTCTATTTATTTTTTCATTACATGCAGTTTTACTTTCAACAAAATCCATCTCATTTTTAAAATGCTTTTAATTAATTACGACGTGGAGCAAAAAATATACTTTATATAACAAACTGGAGTGCATAGGGGAAAGATTTTGAATTCTTAGGCTTTTAAAACATTAAACTGGAGTTCACTCTGAGATTAAAGCATTTACATGAAAATATTTTTTAATTTATATTCATTTTTTTTTTTTTTACTTTTTCAGCTTACTACCTGGATGCAAAAGGTGATGATGAGACGGACTCTGTTGGAAAAAATGATTCAATCTGCAGTAATTCCATCGATCTTGAAAATTCCGCTTTCGATGTTTTCGACAGTGACACCGAGAGTAATGAGGTAAACACCAGTGCCACAAGCCCAGCTCGTAGCGAAATCAGCTTTAACGAAGTGACAAATAATTCTTCGAGTCCAATCCGTAGTGATACCGACGATTATGAAATCAATAGTCGCTGTCCCACTCCAGTACAGCCCAAGAATGAAACCTCTCTCTTTGAATCCTCCGACCCTGTTAAAGATGTAACTATCGATTCAACTGACTTCCTGGGTGTAAACCAAAACTGTGATAAAGGAGGAAATGATTTTTTGAATTCAAACGAAGACTGTGAAGACGAAGCGGAAACAGACATTTCTTGTGCGAATAACTCCCAAAATTGTAGCGTCGTAGCTACGCCGTGCGTGGCTACCATGTCGACCTCTTTAGATTTATTAAAAGCCTACGATTTCTCAGACGACGATGAAGAATCTGACGAAATTGTAGAAACGACTAAAATATCTCCAGAAATAGTCGCACCCAGCACAACGCAACTGAGTGACGACAGCGAACCAGAAGAATGTTCTTCGAAAATCAGTATCCCTGTGGAGAATGTCGTTTCTGATGAAAAAATTGTTGCTAACGAGTCTGTAGGCACTGAAGGAACGGATACAAAGAAGAGCCGAAAGCGAAAAAGGCAAAAAGATTCAACTGAGAATTATGAAGAATCTAAAAGTGAAAAAGAAACGGATAAGAGGAAGCCTGATGTGCCGGATTTAATGAACCACCATAAACGAAACAGACGTCCGACACTTCTGGAAAAGGTATGTTAGGTTCGTTTATAATTTTTTCAAAATACTTTCTCATTTTTTCATTGAAAAAACAAGAACAAAGTTATAGGAAAAAATTAAAAGATGTGGATAGAAAATGTTTTTTTCCAAAAAAGCTCAAAATAAGTTGGGTAAAAATTTTTAATGCTCTAATTTTCATGGTAATCAGCTTTTTGAAATCCCAGAGTTGCCAGTTACGATATTTACATCTTGATCTAGAAGAGTATAGCAAAATTTAAAATATTTCTAAAATAACACTTTGTTTTGAGTTATCAAAATTTTATTTATTTTACATTTACGATTGTTGTCTGTCTTTTATGTAGATATAGTAATAATTGTGATAAGAATTTTTTTAGAGAGTATTAAAGAAAACTACAAAAACTTATAAAAAAAAGAATTAAATAAGAAAAAGTAAACCTTTTCAAAGGCTGAAACTGACAATTAAAAAAAAAATGCTGCTGGAAAATTTCGATTTCTCATCTGATTTTCAATTACATTTTACCTGCATTTGCCACCTCCGCACCATTCAGTTTACACTAAATGTAAAACGAATTAATTTCCATAATGCTAGTCCTTTAGTCAGTCTCGTTCGTTCGTTTTTAAATTTTCATTTTCTCTTACAGCTTTTGGCGTGTGAAATTAAACACGAGAGAAACGTTATCCTGCAGTGCGTACGGTATGTGGTTCAAAATGATTATTTCGACATTGGCCAAACGAAATGAAGCCATCGATTCTCATTTTTAATTGTTTTACTTATTTTTTTGTTCAATCTTGTCTTCTGAGAATATAGTTATCTTTTTAAAAATCCATATTTTTACCTCTTGCAACGAGGAGAAGTCGGTGCTGTAGAGAGGAGTGACAAGAAAAGGCATTGAATACCGAGAACCTCGTGCTGAGTTGTGGACATCTTTCGATTTAAAAAAATTTCAATATTGTACGTGTTCGCATAATTTTGTTGTGTGTGGTAGATCAATTGTTTGATATTTTAATGTATGTCGATTGTCAATTAGCTAAATCAGAATTTCAAATAGATGCGCAAAGCTTCGAAAAAAATTGAGGGTCATCAAGAAAGGGGATGGAGAATTATGTACTACTTTTACTCGTTTTAATATTATGTTTTTGTGTAGTTCGTTTTTAGCAGGTTTTCTTTCTCTCTCTATTAGGAACTACAGTTTCTTGGTGCACGTTTTACCTAAATTAATTTTTTGATTATTGAAATGAAAATTAGAAAAACTAAAAAGTAAAATGTGTATTAAATCGATTTCACCTTATAATTTGCAGTATATTTAGTTCAATTCGAGTAGTTGTAACGCGCACCACCTTTCTACAGCTATTTATAGAAATAGTGAAAAAAAAACGAAGAAACAGAGAGATTGGAAAAATGGACTTCGTTTTTGGAGTTGGCGAAGTGCAATCGAAAAACGAAGAAATCTTTAAATGAGACTCGAGGGAAATAAAGTTTTAGTTCTTCGTTTCGTTTCACGCATTTCTTAAAATTTATGTTCTTAGTGCATTTATTCTACCGAATTTAGCAGAAAATCGGCCCTATTTGTGAACATTCCGAATAATATTCTATTTTAGAGGAACAGAATTATTGATTTTTGTATTTATCCATTGATTTCGAATAATTCGATCACAGAAGTTTTATTAAATTTCAAGGGGTTGTATCAAAAGTTCGGGTAAATTTTATGATATTGCATTATAATACTCCAGCATCATATTTCAACTTTCTCAAAATTCATGTTTTTTTTTTATTTTTATAACGAGCTTTTGAAAAAGCTGTAATTATTAAATTCATGTTCTGCATTTGCCCACCCACTCATTGTATGGTGAAGGGATGAATATTTTTTCTGAAAACAGAAATAATGGCCGGTACTTAATTTAAATAGGTATTCATCATTTTCTCAACTACGATAACAATTTTTCAACCCCAATTAAAAAATGCCATGTACAAATATCATGATACAAATAATCCATTTTTATTTAAGAATTGTTTCTCTTTTACTTTTTTTTTAGCTGAATGAAATTTTTAAAATTTAGAAACTACAATAAACAATTTTTGTTTGCGTATGTTGAAATAAAATTATTTTTACTGACGATAAAATAATTTTATCCTTGTCAAAAAAAATTGTCTACCTGTGTCCATTATATTAATTACTTTTGCGTCGATTCCTCGCGTTGTGTTGATTTTCCTCCTTCATTTCCATTATTTCTTATCTCCTCATTCTCGTAATTGAAGTAGTATTCTTAGGTCATGAACAGGAAGGTAATGCCCTAGTTATCTGTTATATCATTTGCTTCCAGCTATTGCCCAGCGAGATATGGTCGAAAAAAATGACCGAAAAAAATGAAAAATGGTCGAATATGGACTTATAATGCGACGTAGAGTAAAATGGGCCGCAGATTCGGATTCAGCGTAAAAAATTACATACTGGGCATTCCAAATTTTGAGTTATTCAGTTAGTTTTAAGTCTCTTATTCGTATTTCTGTGATGCACTAAATTTTGATAAATTCTTCTTGCAGATGTAATGAAGAAAGCGGTTTTGCTCGGCGAGATATGGGAAAAAGAAAATGAAAAATGGTCGAAAATGGACTTAAATTGCGACGTAGAGCAAAATGGTCTGCAGATTCGGATTCGGCGTGAAAAACTACATACTGTGCATATGTCTCCTGGTAAATTTCAAAAATGGTCAATTTCTGTAAAAATGGGAAGGCTCATATTTTCGATTTTTTTCGAGGTTAGCGTGGATATGGGGGTTTTCGAGGTCGCTGAAGCCGAATCCGACTTTAGATTTTGGCGCCGAATCTCGCCAAGCGAGATATAGCCAAAAAAAAAATGAAAAATGGTCCGAGATGGACCTAAAATGGGACGTAGAGTAAAATGGACCGCAAATTCGGATTCGGCGTGAAAAATTACATACAGTACATTCGATATTTTCTGCCATTCAGTTAGTTTTGAGTCTCTTATTGGTATTTCTCAGATCCTCTAATTTGCGTTTAATTCTTCACATAAAACCTGAATTGTTCCAAAGTTAGTCTGCTGCATACTAGGTAATTCTTAATATTTTTTCTCTGAGTTTTCCGAGACTTTGATCCTTCGTAATAAATTTTGTTCTGAATTACTCCAAGTTTAGAACTTGTCTCTTTTTTGTTTTTTACATAAGCTCTTTCAATTTATACTCAAAAAGGGAACAAGTCCTTTCATTCTACCAATCTTTTTATCCTTCTTGCTCGACTTGATGCTTGAGTACTTACTCATTGGACCTATTTAGGTGCATTTACTAAAGGGCTGGGAAAGGCGCCTTTCAAAAAATTAAATCGGCTCCTCAGCGAATATGAATTTTTTTAGAAAGAGATGAAGAGGGGATGAAAAAATTTGGGCGAAAAATTTCATGTCCTCCAGTCTGTAACTTTTCCAAAGACTCCAAAGACAAAAAAAAAGTCCACCTGTGGTAGTACCTGTACCCTTATTTACCCAAACATGTGCTTGGAATTTCGTATGAATGTGTTTTTTTGCTCTCCAGTAAAATTTAAGAAAGCGGACTTAATCCCGCTCTTGCAAATCATTGTTCTTACGGTAAATAGCTATTCGAATTCTCACGCACAGTGGCTAATGTTTGACAAATATTTCGTGAGCTTCTGAGAAGGTCTGCTTGAGTGTTTTTCCTTTTGAGACTTTTTAGTATTTCACGAATTGTTCCCTGACCATTTAAGTAAAAAAATTTTCTGCAAAAATACGTTTACACTTGTACCTACTGCATAATATACAAAATGTCTATTTATTAGCTTTTCTTTCTTTCTGGTAAACCCGCAATTTTGCAGTAATAGATGGTCGAATACTTCCACATAAATGTTGATTTTATGACTTTCTCATTTCCATTTTTCGTTTCTTTTGCAGGTCCAGGAAAACGGAAAGAGGAAGTCACCCCACCGTCGAATAACAGTAATAATTCTTCGACCCCAAAGAAACCTCGTTTAGTGTTCACGGATCTCCAAAGACGTACATTGCAGGCCATTAGCCGATATGTATGTTTTTCATGCTGACCATGCTGACCATGCTGACTAAAAAATGCATCTGAAGATGCTGAAATATGCAAAACTATTTTCCAAAAGCATCAAGTATGGAGTTGATGTGCAGAAATATTCTCTTGAAGGGAGAAAAAATGTATTAATTTTAGTTAGTTGAATTTTTTTAATTTTTGAGAAAATGCGAAGATCATAATAGGCTTATTTTACTTTAAACTGAAAGAAGTCAACCTTCTTGATATGTATGGTTGATGAAGTATACATACGAGTACGAAAGTGTTTTTTTTATTTCTAATTTTTTGAAATACCTTACTCTCTTCCTCTCTTCGCACATGTTTTATAAATGGGGTCAATTGTAAGGAAGATGGGATAGATTTTTCGTCTAATTTTCATGGACTACCTAGTTGACCAATTTTTTCAAAATTTGATTTTGGTAGTTTGTAAACTATTTTTACGGACTCGACAAATATTTTGAAGAACAATTGTGCGCTGCGGCATGGATATATTATGTTACTCTATATCGATGTAGCACCATCTTAACGTCACATTAAGACTCTTATCTCTTGCAAGTAATTTTCATTTTACTCGAATCTCTGGGTTTACTAATAGAATACGTGATATTGAATTTCTCATGAAATTACAGAACTTTAATTTCATGAAGTGACATAGGCTGCGATAACAAAGTTGACCTTGTTTTTAGACTACGTATATTGAATTAGAAAATATGAGGAGTTTTTTCGATAGTATCCAAAAGAAGATTAATTCAGTATTTGGTGCTCATATTCTGATAATCGTATTAAATTCAAATTAAGTAATAAACTACAGCTACGTGCAGTTTACTCGTTCATCATTAAGAGTCACTTAAGTAGGTACCTAATTCGACATTTTCGTTTGAACGAATACCTTGTTAATAAATCAAAACATGAATGGTATAACATCTGATGAGACGACAGATAGGAAGATACTCTAAAACAAAAACTCCAGGTAACTGGTACAATATGGTACCCATTCATAGAGGAAAATTCAAAATTGTTTACTTCAAAATGTAAATCCATGTCTTGTATTAGTCATATCATACTCCCCCCCCCCCCTGGGCAAAACGAAAAACAAACACAACCTTTACAAAAATCTCTCAACCAAGCAGATTCGTCTAAATTCTTCGTCACTGATTCGACTCAGCCCGCCCACTTTTTGATGTAAATCCAAGTCTTGATCATACTATACCCCCCTCTGGGTAAAACGAAAAACAAAAACAACGTTTACAAAAATCTCTCAACCAATCAGATTCGTCTAAATTCTTCTTCACTGGTTCGACTCAGCCCACCCACTTTTTGAGTTTATTGAAACTAAAAAAAAAAAACGAAAATCCACCCCTCGCTCGTACCCTGGTACCTATTGTTCCGAAATTTTTTGAAGTTTTATTTACCACTTTTCTTTCAAGTTCTTCTACCACGGGCCCCTCCCCTTTTGATGAGCCCTTTTTTTTCGACCAATCAAAATCGAGGTCATAGTACATTAATGTATTTTGGGATGACTAATTTATCTGTTCTTTTATTCATTATCTTTCCTTTGTTATTGTGACAAACAACTTTTGAGCAAGTTTATGAGTGCTAAGAGCTTAGTTCTCATTCAACCTTCAATCTGTCAACATATCTTTATGAAATGGGCAGCGTAATTTGTTTCTAGAGGTCTGAGAGGACAGTATGTTTGTTCGTCTTCAAGTATTCGTGCTTAATTTTTTTAATGGTGCATCTTAACGTACTTAATTTCTTTTTCTTAGATTTTTCTAATTTAATTTTGAGTTCGCTTGTTTCTTAATTTATTAATTGTGTAATTTGAAAATGCCGACAACACATCAGGTCAGAAATTTTATTTTACTTTGCATGATTTTGGAAGTTTTTTCGATTGGTGTTATATCATGTAACCAGTAATTTTTCATAAAAATTTTTTTTTGTGTCGGAATATTTTTGTGTTGGAAATTTTTTCGACAGGTGTTATAGTAGCCAGTAATTTTTCATCAAAATTTAGAGTATGTTATGAGCACTGTGTTCGGGCGCAACCAGGATTACCAGTTTTTTGGGAAAATGAGGTCTTGGTAAATTTTCAGCCATTTTTGAAGAAACCGAATGTCAGCTACAAGTATTATGTTCGCAAGCCGGAGGTCGCTGGATCAAATCCAGGTGGAGATGAAAATTTTTCAATTTTTTTTCAATTTGTTTCGTTTTGTTGAGGCATAGTTTGGCAGTGGCACCCACGGTAGGGTCCAAGTGGGGCGGCTGCCCCACTTGATTTGGGGTGGGTGGTAGCTGAGAGGAGTAGTAGGTAGGGAAAATTTGAGGAAAAATAGAATTTTTTCAAAAATAAAAATCGTCTTGCATCATAGGGGAAATAAGCTATTAATTTTAGGTCAAAATTGGGTGGTCAGTTTGAGGTTTTGCCCCACTTTATTTAAAATACGTGGGCGCCACTGCAGTTTGGAGTATAATGACATTTAGACCGACAAAAATGATGACCAGTGCATTTTTTGTAAATTGAGAACAACTGATCATTGTAAAGATACAAAAAATTTATAGTTGTCATCATTTTCATCAGTCTGAAAACTCTGAATGTCATACTCCAAATTACGCCCAAATAAATCGAAAAAAATTGAAAAAAAATTAAAAAATTTTTGTCTTCACCCGAATTCGATCCAGCGACCTCCAGCTTGCGAACGTATTACTCCTTAGCTGACATTCGGCTCATTCGGCTATCTTCGGCAGATTGTCTGTATTTCCGAAAACACCCGAGAATTTGTCAACGTATTGGTTCGTAACGTTCGTTTTTAATTTGAATTTCTCTATTTTTGTTAACTTATTAGTTATTTTTCCTGCGACGCATTTATTAATGAATAAGGACGTGATTAACTGAATTTTGCGTTTATTCACATGAAAAACTAAAATCAGTAAAATTAATTTTCATTTACCTGTATGCAAGATAAATAAACATGGAGATATCAAAAAGAGTGAGTCGTTTATTATTCTGTCGTTATTCTTGTGCTGATCTAGTGATCGAATTTGTGTTTCACGAAAGACTTAATGTTGAATACAGATGTAAAACTTTGCAAGCTCTCCTATTTGTCGTGGTTTCCGGAACAGTTCCTCTAAAATCTCTGGTCAAAGTGTCGCCGAAAGCTGCCGTCTCCTTCTTAAAGTTACCGAGTCTTCTGCTGCTGTGAAAACGAACGGTTTGGTCAAAAAAATGGATTCGAGCCTGCCAAAGGTATAGTTTTTCTGTTATTATTCTTGTGCTGATCTTTAGTGATCGAATTTGTGTTTCACAAAAGACTTTAGTCGTCTTTTGAAACGTGCCAAATTTCTGTAAAATTCTACTTCTATCTATTCAATGTAACAAAGATACATTTAGGTTGTCTGTACATTTAGCCAAGAGTTGAGTTTCTCCACTTTCTGAAGGTTTAATTTTGAATTTTCTCATTTTTACTAATCATTTTCACTGTGAAAAAGTTAAACGTGAATTTGATGTTGACAATATCATGTACGAGTACTTATAATAAGTTTTTCGCCTGATTTTCTTTTATTTACGCACTCGAGTAACTGCACGTTTTTAGTTTCGTTTGTGGCATTCATTTCTATGTTTAGTATTTGAATACCTTATAAACGTTTTATTTTTGGTAGTTGTGGATTAATTCGTTGATTATTCTTTTCAGGATGTAACGAATAATGTTTTCTTGGAATCACATCCGTCGATTACTTGCGAATACATGAACGCGTAGCCAGAAATTTCAACGGATAGGTCAACCTCAACCAGATCGTATTCCGTCGTATTTGTTTGGAAATCCTTGTAGGTATTTTGAAAATAGTTTGTTATGATTTATGAAACTTCGAAAGTAAATGGCATGTATACTATGTGCAACAACAGTCAATTTGAGCCAATGTTTCCTTTAATAGCACTTACAGTCTACTTTTATGCGAGAGTATTTTTTTTCGGCAATTACAGCCCGGATAGTAAGCTGGAGTATTTTTATTTTTAAGCTAATATGGCCACTAATTGTAGTAGAATATCACCTTCAGTAACTACATTTAAGTTTGTAGAATGTTTTTTGGAGCAATCACAGCCCCTTGTTATGCGGAAGTATTCTTAATTTTAAGTCAAGTATGGGCCATGAATCATAGATAATTTATTTAGCAACTGCAGCCTATTCTGCCAAATTTTCCATTTTTCAGTAAATAAGGCCCATTAATTCTAAAGGAGAATTATATATCCAGCAACTACAGTCTATTTAAGCCAATGTTTTCTTCTTGAACAGTTACAGTCCACTTTTATGTTCAAGTATTTTTTTGCAGCAATTACAGCCCGGAAAATACGCTAAAGTATTTTTATTTTTAAGCAATATATGACCGTTGATTGTAGCAGAATATTAATCTCAGTAACTGTAGTTAAGTTTGTGGAATATTTTTTGGAGCAATCACAGCTCCATGTTATGCGGAAGTATTTTTATTTTGAAGCAAATGATGGCCCATGAATCATAGCAGATAATTTAGTTGACAAGTGTGGATTGCGGACTGCATAGCTGACGCATATTTTCCGATCCCATTCCTCGAATAATTTTATTATTAATTTTATTATTTTTGTATTTTTTATTGTTAGCATAATGGAACGAGAGCGAGCGTGACTGACAATGAGCCCATTGAGGAAGAGCTCGTCAGTCGTCTATCGCATTCGCAGAATCGCAACGTTCGCATGTTGCGTTGCACCCTCTAATACTAGAAATTGATAATTTTGAGAAGTTTGGAAAGAAATACTTGATTTAGCTTTCTTTCAAGAATCCATACAATCCAATACCGTGTGTTTTAATTTAATTGACCATGTATGTGTCGTCTATTATGTAGCTGTATGTCGGATGAAAATATGCCGCACGAATTACGAGCATCGTTGTAAATTCGGATTTAGCGTGAAAAATTACATACTGTGCATTCTAAAGTTTATGTCATTCAGTTAGTTTTTAGTCTCTTATTCGTATTTTTGTGATCTACTAAAATTTAATAAATTTTTCTTGCAGATGAAATGATGTAAGCGGTTTTGCTCTGCGGTTTGTTTCGAATTTGAGTTTTCACCTTCCAGTTGGCTTTGGGAACATGATAGCCGGATGGAAGATAGGTACCTAATTATTCGTGTAGCTATATATTTTAAAATTTTTCTGTCTCATTACTGTCGCATTATTTCATTTCATAATCCATAAACGTGAAGCCAGTTTGAATTTTCAATTTCTATCCTGCAGCTCGTTTTTAGTCATTTTTTTTTTCCAAAATTTTTTTTAGATTAGCTGCGATATGGGGGTTTTTGAGATCGCTGAACAAAAATCCGGAAGCTATTTTCTGCTTCGGCCTTCGTCAAGCGAGATATAGCCAAAAAGAAAGAAAAATGGTCCAAAATGACCAAAAAAAAAAGAAAAATGGTCCAAAATGGACTTGAATTGCGACGTAGAGTAAAATGGGCTACTGATTCGGTTTCGGCGTGAAAAACTATATTCCTGGCACGTTTCCTGAAAATTTTCTAAAAGTCAAGTTTTGTAAAAATGACCAAGTTTTAAACCGTTGGTGTTTTTTCGATTTTTTTTTCAAAAATTTTTTTCGAGATTAGCATTTATTTGGGGGTTTTTGAGGTCGCTTAAGACGAATCCTACTATTCAGGTCGTGACTGGCACGCAAAATTCCCCTACGAGACTCCACTGAACACTACTTTGAGCAGTACGAACCAATAGATACATCCGCGATTTTGAATTTGACTGGTAAAGAGAACTTGAGAATGAACTTGGATAGCAACGGTTTGGAGTCAACAATTGGAAACATGGTAAACGTTTGATTTTTTTTAATTGATTTGAAAAATTCTTCTTTTTTGCATGTTTTAATTTTTTTTCAAAGTTTGTATTGAAAATTTACAACTTCTTCGTGAATTTAAAAGTGCAAAGTGCCCTCTCAATAGTATGTTTTAATTTTTTCAAACTTTGTATTGATAATTTTCTCCAATATTTTTTCTCGAAGTCCTACAATTTTTAAAATACATAATTGTTAATTCGCCTGTTCTAGTGCTCTTATAACTTGACTAATATTCATTTTGATTTTTTTTGCTGACGAGTTATTCTCGTGTCTTTTTTCAAAAATTTTAATTGTATTTGCAAATTAACTAATATTTGTCTGTGTTTTGTTCCAGCGGACGAGTTTGAGTCCCCAGTCTGAGGATATTCGTAATTCAAAACTCATGCTGGACTTATCTCTCATCAAAAGTTCAGTGTCCTCGCCTTTCAGTGACTGTAGCATTAGTACCGGCAGCTCGAATTCGGACATGAGTTTATTCCCAAACAGTATTCAGACGTGTAGATCAGATTCTCCTAATTCAGAGACGAGTAGCCATAGTGCCAAAAGTGTATCAACTCATACAGTAAGTTTTTTCTTTATAGTTTTTTACAATTTTCCTCTCATTAACCCAAGATTTAAATGTTTTTTCATTATTATTATTATTTTTTTATTTTTTTTTAACGGAGTGGAACGCTTCCTCAACTTACTGAACAGGAATTTCCTAACTTGCAGAATCTTCATGTTATTAATTGCATGTCTTAACATGTCGAAGAAACAGTTTAAGCAGACGATAAATGTGCTTCACTCTGTTCTACAATATCAGAGTGCTCCCATTGTTGAAAATAATGCGTTGGAATTGCAAGCAAAATACCACCGATCAGCTGCAGGTTAGTATAATTTTTTTTTGTCGAATTTTTTTTTCATTTGTGTAATTAATTGAAAATACATATAAAATTTTAAAGTAACGCTGAGGCCCAATTTACATGGAGTGGTAAACTACCCAAACGTTCTTTCAAACGAGGACCGTACTCTAGCAAAGTAAGTGTGAAAAACTTCTCATTACTGTACATTTTTTTCTGTATTTATTGTCTTAACAATTTTTTCTTTTCTCAGGTTTTCCTGGGCGGAGTTTCACGGGACGTTACGGAAGAAATGTTTATTTGTTCTTTTCATCGGTTTGGAAATGTAAAAGTTGAGTTGCTTGGAAAGGATTCGATCGCTCAGCCTAAGGGATACGCCTACATAATATTTGAAAATGAAATGCAGGTAATTTATCAATCTTTAATCGTTTTCTCAAATTTTAAATTAACATTTTACTGATTTTTTTTCGATTTTTGCTGGATTTTTATATATCTGTTGCTAACTTAGGTGAAATTGTTGCTGGAATCGTGCAGAGAAGGAGTTGACGAAAATGAAGACAGCTTTTACTACATAATACCACTCGCCGCACCCGACCAAAGGAGGTACAGGTTATTCCTTGGTCAACAGCAACTATTCGGTGAAGACGTTTCAGAAGCTGGATCCATCGAAAACAATTTTTTATAAACTTCTCATTACTGTACATCGTGAGTTTTTTCCTATTTGACGATATTTGAAAATTTTCCAATTTCTACTTTCTTCCTCGTTTGATTTTGTAATCTGAACGAAATTTTCTGATATTTTTCCCCCTAGGTGCAACTTGATCCGTATTTAGAAGAGACACCGTGAAGTCCATGCCACATCCAATTGGGTCCGTACTTTTGCCGCGAAAATTGATGTTTCTGGTATTTCTGCACAAACTGTTGGTCCTTGCTACACACGTCATTGAAATCTCATAAGCCGCTGATGAGGAATTCCGAACACGGAGGCCTTATGAATGCAATGCCATTATAAATTAAGATTTTTTATTTCTTCAGAGAAGAATTTTGTTTTCAGTTTTATATATTTTTTTGTCGTTCCTTACGTTGTACCAGTTGAACACTCAAATAAATTTTTTGAGGTGAGTTTATTTTTAGGCTGTCATTGTCACATGACCAAGGACTGAGAATTGTTCCTTGGTCCAATAATGCAGCCAACAGCCCTATACTTTTAATTTTGAGATGGACTACTCGAAGGAACAATATTTTGAGAAACCCTGACTTGTGTCATACGACGCCACTTGATCTTTGGAGGTTATTCTTGTGGCGTCGTATATGACGCCACCTGATCCTTTGAAGTAATCGAGTAAAACCTGGTTTTTCTAGTGTTGAATAATTGAGGTATTTTAATTTTTGATCTTGCCCGATTGTACCTTTTAATACAATACTTTCACACATGAAATTAATACTGATAGCAACTACGTAATTACGAATATCGTTCAAAATTTTCCTTTATTATAGAAACTTATTAAGCGTTTTAACCTTTTATTACTACGCCGATTTGAAAAATACCGCATGAAAAGTTTTTGGTGTTGAGTTGTTTTTACTCCATGTGTTTAGAATCATAGCTTGAGTTTTTACATTTCTCGTAATTTTATGTATTTCACATTTTCGCAACAGAATCACAATTTTTAAGATCTACGTTCGTTTCAATTTTTAAAAGATCTAAGTTCATTTGAAAAATAACCCCAGATCTTACTGCCAGTATAGATACAACTATAGTCGCATTTATTAGTGAATTTTCATTTTGGAAACTGGTTTTCATTTTTCATTGTTTTAAAGGTACAATATGGCTCTCGTTTTGAACGGATTGTGGTTCGTCTTCGTACATCGTGCTTTCTGAAGTACAAAAGAATGGAATGGTCATCTAACACGTTCGAATAAATTTTTATCGGTGCAAAATTACGACTTTTCTAATTTTTTTACATCTATTAACATCCAAATGGTATCTTTTGATTTTTTTTTCGACTTCTTTTGCTCATTTATTCATGTGATTGTACTTCGGTAGCTTCGGTTTCGTTAATTTTTAATTTCAATTACAGATAATTATATTAAAACAAAATGGGCAAGATATCACGTGAACGATTACTACTTCCACTTCTTCGATTAATTGCAGTTATGATTTCGACTATGTGCAGTGATGTCTTCATAAATACATGTTGCTTTTCTATGCATCATGAGTAAGAACATTTTTATTTTCGGATTCTTTGTCACGTGCGTTTGGAATTTAGTTTGTAAGTATGCATATTGTATGGTATAGTTATGTTTTGAAAAAAACAAAACATTATGATTGGAATTTGGGTGATTCTACTTGTAATGTTAATGTCTCAGCTACATATCTTGCCAATTTCGAGAGCTAGGGAATTTGCTCTTTTTAGTATTGTTCCTAAAGCTTGACTTTTTTTCACACCTCTTCGTATAGAGGTACATTCAACATCGAGAAGGCAAGATGTCTATTATTGTTTTCAGTGTGAAGCCATTTCGAATTTTCAATTTCTATCCTACAGTTCGTTTTTGGACAATTTTTTTTTTTTCAAAAGATATTGTCCGAGATTAGCATTGGCAACGGGATTTTCGAGGTCGCTAAACACGAATCCGGAAGCCATTTTTGGCGGCGGCTCTCGCCAAGCGGGATATGGCAAAGAAAAAGGAACATACTTGAAATTGAGAAAAAAATTGAAAATAGTCTAAAATGGACTTAAATTGGAGAAACTACATACTGTGCATATGTCTCCTGGTAAATTTCGAAAATCGTCAATTTTTGTAAAAATGGTAGGGCTAACCCCTTTGCATTTTTTTGATTTTTTTCGAGGTTAGCGTGTATATGGGGGTTTTCGAGGTCGCTCAACCCGAATCCGACTTTCGATTTTGGCGCCGAATCTCGCCAAGCGAGATATGGAAGAAAAAAAAATTAAAAATAGACCTAGATTGGAATGTAGAGTAAAATGGACCGCAAATTCGGATTCGGCGTGAAAAATTACATACAGTACATTCGATATTTTCTGCCATTCAGTTAGTTTTGAGTCTCTTATTGGTATTTCTCAAATCCACTAAATTGTGTTTATTTCTTCTTGCAGATGAAATGATGAAAGCGGTTTTTCTGGGCGAGATATGGCAAAATGAGAATTGAAAATGGTCGAAAATGGACTTAAATTGCGACGTAGAGCAAAGTGGGCTGCAGATTCGGATTCGGCGTGAAAAACAACATACTTTGCATATGTCTGCTGGTAAATTCTCAAAAATGGTCAATTTTTGAAAAAATGGGCAGGCTCATTTTTTCGATTTTTTTTATAAATTTTTTTATGGATATGAGGGTTTTCGAAGTCGCTGAAGCCGAATCTGACTTTAGATTTTGGCGCCGACTTTCGCCAAGCGAGATATGGCCGAAAAAAAAAGAAAAATGGTCCGAAATGGACCTACAATGTGACGTAGAGTAAAATGGACCGCAAATTCGGATTCGGCGTGAAAAATTACATACAGTACATTCGATATTTTCTGCCATTCAGTTAATTTTGAGTCTCTTATTGCTATTTCTCAGATCCAATAAATTGTGTTTATTTCTTCCTGCAGATGAAATGACGAAAGCGGTTTTTCTGGGCGAGATATGGCAAAATGAAAATGAAAAATGGTCGAAAGTGGACTTAAATTGCGACGTAGAGCAAAGTGGGCTGCAGATTCGGATTCGGCGTGAAAAACTACATACTGTGCATATGTCTCCTGGTAAATTCTCAAAAATGGTCAATTTTTGTAAAAATGGGCAGGCTCATTTTTTCGAGTTTTTTTCAAAAAATTTTTTTCGAGGTTGGCGTGGATATGGGGGTTTTCGAGGTCGCTGAAGCCGAATCCGACTTTAGATTTTGGCGCCGACTCTCGCCAAGCGAGATATGGCCGAAAAAAAATGAAAAATGGTCCGAAATGGACCAAAAATGGGACGTAGAGTAAAATGGACCGCAAATTCGGATTCGGCGTGAAAAATTACATACAGTACATTCGAAATTTTCTGCCATTCAGTTAGTTTTGAGTCTCTTATTGAGATTTCTGAAATCCACTAAATTGCTTTTTTTTCTTCTTGCAGATGGAATGATGAAAGCGGTTTTTCTCGGCCAGATATGGCAAAGTGAAAATGAAAAATCGTCGAAAACGGACTTAAATTTCGACGTAGAGCAAAGTGGGCTGCAGATTCGGATTCGGCGTGAAAAACTACATACTGTGCATATGTCTCCTGGTAAATTCTCAAAAATGGTCAATTTTTGTAAAAATGGGCAGGCTCATTTTTTCGAGTTTTTTTCAAAAAATTTTTTTCGAGGTTCGCGTGGATATGGGGGTTTTCGAGGTCGCTGAAGCCGAATCCGACTTTAGATTTTGGCGCCGACTCTCGCCAAGAGAGATATGGCCGAAAAAAAATGAAAAATGGTCCGAAATGGACCAAAAATGGGACGTAGAGTAAAATGGACCGCAAATTCGGATTCGGCGTGAAAAATTACATACAGTACATTCGATATTTTCTGCCATTCAGTTAATTTTGAGTCTCTTATTGCTATTTCTCAGATCCAATAAATTGTGTTTATTTCTTCCTGCAGATGAAATGACGAAAGCGGTTTTTCTGGGCGAGATATGGCAAAATGAAAATGAAAAATGGTCGAAAGTGGACTTAAATTGCGACGTAGAGCAAAGTGGGCTGCAGATTCGGATTCGGCGTGAAAAACTACATACTGTGCATATGTCTCCTGGTAAATTCTCAAAAATGGTCAATTTTTGTAAAAATGGGCAGGCTCATTTTTTCGAGTTTTTTTCAAAAAATTTTTTTCGAGGTTGGCGTGGATATGGGGGTTTTCGAGGTCGCTGAAGCCGAATCCGACTTTAGATTTTGGCGCCGACTCTCGCCAAGCGAGATATGGCCGAAAAAAAATGAAAAATGGTCCGAAATGGACCAAAAATGGGACGTAGAGTAAAATGGACCGCAAATTCGGATTCGGCGTGAAAAATTACATACAGTACATTCGAAATTTTCTACCATTCAGTTAGTTTTGAGTCTCTTATTGAGATTTCTGAAATCCACTAAATTGCTTTTTTTTCTTCTTGCAGATATGAAATGATGAAAGCGGTTTTTCTCGGCCAGATATGGCAAAGTGAAAATGAAAAATCGTCGAAAACGGACTTAAATTTCGACGTAGAGCAAAGTGGGCTGCAGATTCGGATTCGGCGTGAAAAACTACATACTGTGCATATGTCTCCTGGTAAATTCTCAAAAATGGTCAATTTTTGTAAAAATGGGCAGGCTCATTTTTTCGAGTTTTTTTCAAAAAATTTTTTTCGAGGTTCGCGTGGATATGGGGGTTTTCGAGGTCGCTGAAGCCGAATCCGACTTTAGATTTTGGCGCCGACTCTCGCCAAGCGAGATATGGCCGAAAAAAAATGAAAAATGGTCCGAAATGGACCAAAAATGGGACGTAGAGTAAAATGGACCGCAAATTCGGATTCGGCGTGAAAAATTACATACAGTACATTCGAAATTTTCTGCCATTCAGTTAGTTTTGAGTCTCTTATTGAGATTTCTGAAATCCACTAAATTGCTTTTTTTTCTTCTTGCAGATATGAAATGATGAAAGCGGTTTTTCTCGGCCAGATATGGCAAAGTGAAAATGAAAAATCGTCGAAAACGGACTTAAATTTCGACGTAGAGCAAAGTGGGCTGCAGATTCGGATTCGGCGTGAAAAACTACATACTGTGCATATGTCTCCTGGTAAATTCTCAAAAATGGTCAATTTTTGTAAAAATGGGCAGGCTCATTTTTTCGAGTTTTTTTCAAAAAATTTTTTTCGAGGTTGGCGTGGATATGGGGGTTTTCGAGGTCGCTGAAGCCGAATCCGACTTTAGATTTTGGCGCCGACTCTCGCCAAGCGAGATATGGCCGAAAAAAAATGAAAAATGGTCCGAAATGGACCAAAAATGGGACGTAGAGTAAAATGGATCGCAAATTCGGATTCGGCGTGAAAAATTACATACAGTACATTCGAAATTTTCTGCCATTCAGTTAGTTTTGAGTCTCTTATTGAGATTTCTGAAATCCACTAAATTGCTTTTTTTTCTTCTTGCAGATATGAAATGATGAAAGCGGTTTTTCTCGGCCAGATATGGCAAAATGAAAATGAAAAAACGTCGAAAACGGACTTAAATTTCGACGTAGAGCAAAGTGGGCTGCAGATTCGGATTCGGCGTGAAAAACTACATACTGTGCATATGTCTCCTGGTAAATTCTCAAAAATGGTCAATTTTTGTAAAAATGGGCAGGCTCATTTTTTCGAGTTTTTTTCAAAAAATTTTTTTCGAGGTTGGCGTGGATATGGGGGTTTTCGAGGTCGCTGAAGCCGAATCCGACTTTAGATTTTGGCGCCGACTCTCGCCAAGCGAGATATGGCCGAAAAAAAATGAAAAATGGTCCGAAATGGACCAAAAATGGGACGTAGAGTAAAATGGACCGCAAATTCGGATTCGGCGTGAAAAATTACATACAGTACATTCGAAATTTTCTGCCATTCAGTTAGTTTTGAGTCTCTTATTGAGATTTCTGAAATCCACTAAATTGCTTTTTTTTCTTCTTGCAGATGGAATGATGAAAGCGGTTTTTCTCGGCCAGATATGGCAAAGTGAAAATGAAAAATCGTCGAAAACGGACTTAAATTTCGACGTAGAGCAAAGTGGGCTGCAGATTCGGATTCGGCGTGAAAAACTACATACTGTGCATATGTCTCCTGGTAAATTCTCAAAAATGGTCAATTTTTGTAAAAATGGGCAGGCTCATTTTTTCGAGTTTTTTTCAAAAAATTTTTTTCGAGGTTCGCGTGGATATGGGGGTTTTCGAGGTCGCTGAAGCCGAATCCGACTTTAGATTTTGGCGCCGACTCTCGCCAAGAGAGATATGGCCGAAAAAAAATGAAAAATGGTCCGAAATGGACCAAAAATGGGACGTAGAGTAAAATGGACCGCAAATTCGGATTCGGCGTGAAAAATTACATACAGTACATTCGATATTTTCTGCCATTCAGTTAATTTTGAGTCTCTTATTGCTATTTCTCAGATCCAATAAATTGTGTTTATTTCTTCCTGCAGATGAAATGACGAAAGCGGTTTTTCTGGGCGAGATATGGCAAAATGAAAATGAAAAATGGTCGAAAGTGGACTTAAATTGCGACGTAGAGCAAAGTGGGCTGCAGATTCGGATTCGGCGTGAAAAACTACATACTGTGCATATGTCTCCTGGTAAATTCTCAAAAATGGTCAATTTTTGTAAAAATGGGCAGGCTCATTTTTTCGAGTTTTTTTCAAAAAATTTTTTTCGAGGTTGGCGTGGATATGGGGGTTTTCGAGGTCGCTGAAGCCGAATCCGACTTTAGATTTTGGCGCCGACTCTCGCCAAGCGAGATATGGCCGAAAAAAAATGAAAAATGGTCCGAAATGGACCAAAAATGGGACGTAGAGTAAAATGGACCGCAAATTCGGATTCGGCGTGAAAAATTACATACAGTACATTCGAAATTTTCTACCATTCAGTTAGTTTTGAGTCTCTTATTGAGATTTCTGAAATCCACTAAATTGCTTTTTTTTCTTCTTGCAGATATGAAATGATGAAAGCGGTTTTTCTCGGCCAGATATGGCAAAGTGAAAATGAAAAATCGTCGAAAACGGACTTAAATTTCGACGTAGAGCAAAGTGGGCTGCAGATTCGGATTCGGCGTGAAAAACTACATACTGTGCATATGTCTCCTGGTAAATTCTCAAAAATGGTCAATTTTTGTAAAAATGGGCAGGCTCATTTTTTCGAGTTTTTTTCAAAAAATTTTTTTCGAGGTTCGCGTGGATATGGGGGTTTTCGAGGTCGCTGAAGCCGAATCCGACTTTAGATTTTGGCGCCGACTCTCGCCAAGCGAGATATGGCCGAAAAAAAATGAAAAATGGTCCGAAATGGACCAAAAATGGGACGTAGAGTAAAATGGACCGCAAATTCGGATTCGGCGTGAAAAATTACATACAGTACATTCGAAATTTTCTGCCATTCAGTTAGTTTTGAGTCTCTTATTGAGATTTCTGAAATCCACTAAATTGCTTTTTTTTCTTCTTGCAGATATGAAATGATGAAAGCGGTTTTTCTCGGCCAGATATGGCAAAGTGAAAATGAAAAATCGTCGAAAACGGACTTAAATTTCGACGTAGAGCAAAGTGGGCTGCAGATTCGGATTCGGCGTGAAAAACTACATACTGTGCATATGTCTCCTGGTAAATTCTCAAAAATGGTCAATTTTTGTAAAAATGGGCAGGCTCATTTTTTCGAGTTTTTTTCAAAAAATTTTTTTCGAGGTTGGCGTGGATATGGGGGTTTTCGAGGTCGCTGAAGCCGAATCCGACTTTAGATTTTGGCGCCGACTCTCGCCAAGCGAGATATGGCCGAAAAAAAATGAAAAATGGTCCGAAATGGACCAAAAATGGGACGTAGAGTAAAATGGATCGCAAATTCGGATTCGGCGTGAAAAATTACATACAGTACATTCGAAATTTTCTGCCATTCAGTTAGTTTTGAGTCTCTTATTGAGATTTCTGAAATCCACTAAATTGCTTTTTTTTCTTCTTGCAGATATGAAATGATGAAAGCGGTTTTTCTCGGCCAGATATGGCAAAATGAAAATGAAAAAACGTCGAAAACGGACTTAAATTTCGACGTAGAGCAAAGTGGGCTGCAGATTCGGATTCGGCGTGAAAAACTACATACTGTGCATATGTCTCCTGGTAAATTCTCAAAAATGGTCAATTTTTGTAAAAATGGGCAGGCTCATTTTTTCGAGTTTTTTTCAAAAAATTTTTTTCGAGGTTGGCGTGGATATGGGGGTTTTCGAGGTCGCTGAAGCCGAATCCGACTTTAGATTTTGGCGCCGACTCTCGCCAAGCGAGATATGGCCGAAAAAAAATGAAAAATGGTCCGAAATGGACCAAAAATGGGACGTAGAGTAAAATGGACCGCAAATTCGGATTCGGCGTGAAAAATTACATACAGTACATTCGAAATTTTCTGCCATTCAGTTAGTTTTGAGTCTCTTATTGAGATTTCTGAAATCCACCAAATTGCTTTTTTTTCTTCTTGCAGATATGAAATGATGAAAGCGGTTTTTCTCGGCCAGATATGGCAAAGTGAAAATGAAAAATCGTCGAAAACGGACTTAAATTTCGACGTAGAGCAAAGTGGGCTGCAGATTCGGATTCGGCGTGAAAAACTACATACTGTGCATATGTCTCCTGGTAAATTCTCAAAAATGGTCAATTTTTGTAAAAATGGGCAGGCTCATTTTTTCGAGTTTTTTTCAAAAAATTTTTTTCGAGGTTGGCATGGATATGGGGGTTTTCGAGGTCGCTGAAGCCGAATCCGACTTTAGATTTTGGCGCCGACTCTCGCCAAGCGAGATATGGCCGAAAAAAAATGAAAAATGGTCCGAAATGGACCAAAAATGGGACGTAGAGTAAAATGGATCGCAAATTCGGATTCGGCGTGAAAAATTACATACAGTACATTCGAAATTTTCTGCCATTCAGTTAGTTTTGAGTCTCTTATTGAGATTTCTGAAATCCACTAAATTGCTTTTTTTTCTTCTTGCAGATATGAAATGATGAAAGCGGTTTTTCTCGGCCAGATATGGCAAAATGAAAATGAAAAAACGTCGAAAACGGACTTAAATTTCGACGTAGAGCAAAGTGGGCTGCAGATTCGGATTCGGCGTGAAAAACTACATACTGTGCATATGTCTCCTGGTAAATTCTCAAAAATGGTCAATTTTTGTAAAAATGGGCAGGCTCATTTTTTCGAGTTTTTTTCAAAAAATTTTTTTCGAGGTTGGCGTGGATATGGGGGTTTTCGAGGTCGCTGAAGCCGAATCCGACTTTAGATTTTGGCGCCGACTCTCGCCAAGCGAGATATGGCCGAAAAAAAATGAAAAATGGTCCGAAATGGACCAAAAATGGGACGTAGAGTAAAATGGACCGCAAATTCGGATTCGGCGTGAAAAATTACATACAGTACATTCGAAATTTTCTGCCATTCAGTTAGTTTTGAGTCTCTTATTGAGATTTCTGAAATCCACTAAATTGCTTTTTTTTCTTCTTGCAGATATGAAATGATGAAAGCGGTTTTTCTCGGCCAGATATGGCAAAATGAAAATGAAAAAACGTCGAAAACGGACTTAAATTTCGACGTAGAGCAAAGTGGGCTGCAGATTCGGATTCGGCGTGAAAAACTACATACTGTGCATATGTCTCCTGGTAAATTCTCAAAAATGGTCAATTTTTGTAAAAATGGGCAGGCTCATTTTTTCGAGTTTTTTTCAAAAAATTTTTTTCGAGGTTGGCGTGGATATGGGGGTTTTCGAGGTCGCTGAAGCCGAATCCGACTTTAGATTTTGGCGCCGACTCTCGCCAAGCGAGATATGGCCGAAAAAAAATGAAAAATGGTCCGAAATGGACCAAAAATGGGACGTAGAGTAAAATGGACCGCAAATTCGGATTCGGCGTGAAAAATTACATACAGTACATTCGAAATTTTCTGCCATTCAGTTAGTTTTGAGTCTCTTATTGAGATTTCTGAAATCCACCAAATTGCTTTTTTTTCTTCTTGCAGATATGAAATGATGAAAGCGGTTTTTCTCGGCCAGATATGGCAAAGTGAAAATGAAAAATCGTCGAAAACGGACTTAAATTTCGACGTAGAGCAAAGTGGGCTGCAGATTCGGATTCGGCGTGAAAAACTACATACTGTGCATATGTCTCCTGGTAAATTCTCAAAAATGGTCAATTTTTGTAAAAATGGGCAGGCTCATTTTTTCGAGTTTTTTTCAAAAAATTTTTTTCGAGGTTGGCGTGGATATGGGGGTTTTCGAGGTCGCTGAAGCCGAATCCGACTTTAGATTTTGGCGCCGACTCTCGCCAAGCGAGATATGGCCGAAAAAAAATGAAAAATGGTCCGAAATGGACCAAAAATGGGACGTAGAGTAAAATGGATCGCAAATTCGGATTCGGCGTGAAAAATTACATACAGTACATTCGAAATTTTCTGCCATTCAGTTAGTTTTGAGTCTCTTATTGAGATTTCTGAAATCCACTAAATTGCTTTTTTTTCTTCTTGCAGATATGAAATGATGAAAGCGGTTTTTCTCGGCCAGATATGGCAAAATGAAAATGAAAAAACGTCGAAAACGGACTTAAATTTCGACGTAGAGCAAAGTGGGCTGCAGATTCGGATTCGGCGTGAAAAACTACATACTGTGCATATGTCTCCTGGTAAATTCTCAAAAATGGTCAATTTTTGTAAAAATGGGCAGGCTCATTTTTTCGAGTTTTTTTCAAAAAATTTTTTTCGAGGTTGGCGTGGATATGGGGGTTTTCGAGGTCGCTGAAGCCGAATCCGACTTTAGATTTTGGCGCCGACTCTCGCCAAGCGAGATATGGCCGAAAAAAAATGAAAAATGGTCCGAAATGGACCAAAAATGGGACGTAGAGTAAAATGGACCGCAAATTCGGATTCGGCGTGAAAAATTACATACAGTTCATTCGAAATTTTCTGCCATTCAGTTAGTTTTGAGTCTCTTATTGAGATTTCTGAAATCCACCAAATTGCTTTTTTTTCTTCTTGCAGATATGAAATGATGAAAGCGGTTTTTCTCGGCCAGATATGGCAAAGTGAAAATGAAAAATCGTCGAAAACGGAATTAAATTTCGACGTAGAGCAAAGTGGGCTGCAGATTCGGATTCGGCGTGAAAAACTACATACTGTGCATATGTCTCCTGGTAAATTCTCAAAAATGGTCAATTTTTGTAAAAATGGGCAGGCTCATTTTTTCGAGTTTTTTTCAAAAAATTTTTTTCGAGGTTGGCGTGGATATGGGGGTTTTCGAGGTCGCTGAAGCCGAATCCGACTTTAGATTTTGGCGCCGACTCTCGCCAAGCGAGATATGGCCGAAAAAAAATGAAAAATGGTCCGAAATGGACCAAAAATGGGACGTAGAGTAAAATGGACCGCAAATTCGGATTCGGCGTGAAAAATTACATACAGTACATTCGAAATTTTCTGCCATTCAGTTAGTTTTGAGTCTCTTATTGAGATTTCTGAAATCCACTAAATTGCTTTTTTTTCTTCTTGCAGATATGAAATGATGAAAGCGGTTTTTCTCGGCCAGATATGGCAAAGTGAAAATGAAAAATCGTCGAAAACGGACTTAAATTTCGACGTAGAGCAAAGTGGGCTGCAGATTCGGATTCGGCGTGAAAAACTACATACTGTGCATATGTCTCCTGGTAAATTCTCAAAAATGGTCAATTTTTGTAAAAATGAGCCTGCTCATTTTTTCGAGTTTTTTTCAAAAAATTTTTTTCGAGGTTGGCGTGGATATGGGGGTTTTCGAGGTCGCTGAAGCCGAATCCGACTTTAGATTTTGGCGCCGACTCTCGCCACGCGAGATATGGCCGAAAAAAAATGAAAAATGGTCCGAAATGGACCAAAAATAAAACCTAGAGTAAAATGGACCGCAAATTCGGATTCGGCGTGAAAAATTACATACAGTACATTCGAAATTTTCTGCCATTCAGTTAGTTTTGAGTCTCTTATTGAGATTTCTGAAATCCACTAAATTGCTTTTTTTTCTTCTTGCAGATATGAAATGATGAAAGCGGTTTTTCTCGGCCAGATATGGCAAAGTGAAAATGAAAAATCGTCGAAAACGGACTTAAATTTCGACGTAGAGCAAAGTGGGCTGCAGATTCGGATTCGGCGTGAAAAACTACATACTGTGCATATGTCTCCTGGTAAATTCTCAAAAATGGTCAATTTTTGTAAAAATGGGCAGGCTCATTTTTTCGAGTTTTTTTCAAAAAATTTTTTTCGAGGTTGGCGTGGATATGGGGGTTTTCGAGGTCGCTGAAGCCGAATCCGACTTTAGATTTTGGCGCCGACTCTCGCCACGCGAGATATGGCCGAAAAAAAATGAAAAATGGTCCGAAATGGACCAAAAATAGGACCTAGAGTAAAATGGACCGCAAATTCGGATTCGGCGTGAAAAATTACATACAGTACATTCGAAATTTTCTGCCATTCAGTTAGTTTTGAGTCTCTTATTGAGATTTCTGAAATCCACTAAATTGCTTTTTTTTCTTCTTGCAGATATGAAATGATGAAAGCGGTTTTTCTCGACCAGATATGGCAAAGTGAAAATGAAAAATCGTCGAAAACGGACTTAAATTTCGACGTAGAGCAAAGTGGGCTGCAGATTCGGATTCGGCGTGAAAAACTACATACTGTGCATATGTCTCCTGGTAAATTCTCAAAAATGGTCAATTTTTGTAAAAATGGGCAGGCTCATTTTTTCGAGTTTTTTTCAAAAAATTTTTTTCGAGGTTGGCGTGGATATGGGGGTTTTCGAGGTCGCTGAAGCCGAATCCGACTTTAGATTTTGGCGCCGACTCTCGCCACGCGAGATATGGCCGAAAAAAAATGAAAAATGGTCCGAAATGGACCAAAAATAAAACCTAGAGTAAAATGGACCGCAAATTCGGATTCGGCGTGAAAAATTACATACAGTACATTCGAAATTTTCTGCCATTCAGTTAGTTTTGAGTCTCTTATTGAGATTTCTGAAATCCACTAAATTGCTTTTTTTTCTTCTTGCAGATATGAAATGATGAAAGCGGTTTTTCTCGGCCAGATATGGCAAAGTGAAAATGAAAAATCGTCGAAAACGGACTTAAATTTCGACGTAGAGCAAAGTGGGCTGCAGATTCGGATTCGGCGTGAAAAACTACATACTGTGCATATGTCTCCTGGTAAATTCTCAAAAATGGTCAATTTTTGTAAAAATGGGCAGGCTCATTTTTTCGAGTTTTTTTCAAAAAATTTTTTTCGAGGTTGGCGTGGATATGGGGGTTTTCGAGGTCGCTGAAGCCGAATCCGACTTTAGATTTTGGCGCCGACTCTCGCCACGCGAGATATGGCCGAAAAAAAATGAAAAATGGTCCGAAATGGACCAAAAATAGGACCTAGAGTAAAATGGACCGCAAATTCGGATTCGGCGTGAAAAATTACATACAGTACATTCGAAATTTTCTGCCATTCAGTTAGTTTTGAGTCTCTTATTGAGATTTCTGAAATCCACTAAATTGCTTTTTTTTCTTCTTGCAGATATGAAATGATGAAAGCGGTTTTTCTCGACCAGATATGGCAAAGTGAAAATGAAAAATCGTCGAAAACGGACTTAAATTTCGACGTAGAGCAAAGTGGGCTGCAGATTCGGATTCGGCGTGAAAAACTACATACTGTGCATATGTCTCCTGGTAAATTCTCAAAAATGGTCAATTTTTGTAAAAATGGGCAGGCTCATTTTTTCGAGTTTTTTTCAAAAAATTTTTTTCGAGGTTGGCGTGGATATGGGGGTTTTCGAGGTCGCTGAAGCCGAATCCGACTTTAGATTTTGGCGCCGACTCTCGCCAAGCGAGATATGGCCGAAAAAAAATGAAAAATGGTCCGAAATGGACCAAAAATGGGACGTAGAGTAAAATGGACCGCAAATTCGGATTCGGCGTGAAAAATTACATACAGTACATTCGAAATTTTCTGCCATTCAGTTAGTTTTGAGATTTCTGAAATCCACTAAATTGATTTTTTTTCTTCTTGCAGATATGAAATGATGAAAGCGGTTTTTCTCGGCCAGATATGGCAAAGTGAAAATGAAAAATCGTCGAAAACGGACTTAAATTTCGACGTAGAGCAAAGTGGGCTGCAGATTCGGATTCGGCGTGAAAAACTACATACTGTGCATATGTCTCCTGGTAAATTCTCAAAAATGGTCAATTTTTGTAAAAATGGGCAGGCTCATTTTTTCGAGTTTTTTTCAAAAAATTTTTTTCGAGGTTGGCGTGGATATGGGGGTTTTCGAGGTCGCTGAAGCCGAATCCGACTTTAGATTTTGGCGCCGACTCTCGCCACGCGAGATATGGCCGAAAAAAAATGAAAAATGGTCCGAAATGGACCAAAAATAGGACCTAGAGTAAAATGGACCGCAAATTCGGATTCGGCGTGAAAAATTACATACAGTACATTCGAAATTTTCTGCCATTCAGTTAGTTTTGAGTCTCTTATTGAGATTTCTGAAATCCACTAAATTGCTTTTTTTTCTTCTTGCAGATATGAAATGATGAAAGCGGTTTTTCTCGACCAGATATGGCAAAGTGAAAATGAAAAATCGTCGAAAACGGACTTAAATTTCGACGTAGAGCAAAGTGGGCTGCAGATTCGGATTCGGCGTGAAAAACTACATACTGTGCATATGTCTCCTGGTAAATTCTCAAAAATGGTCAATTTTTGTAAAAATGGGCAGGCTCATTTTTTCGAGTTTTTTTCAAAAAATTTTTTTCGAGGTTGGCGTGGATATGGGGGTTTTCGAGGTCGCTGAAGCCGAATCCGACTTTAGATTTTGGCGCCGACTCTCGCCAAGCGAGATATGGCCGAAAAAAAATGAAAAATGGTCCGAAATGGACCAAAAATGGGACGTAGAGTAAAATGGACCGCAAATTCGGATTCGGCGTGAAAAATTACATACAGTACATTCGAAATTTTCTGCCATTCAGTTAGTTTTGAGATTTCTGAAATCCACTAAATTGATTTTTTTTCTTCTTGCAGATATGAAATGATGAAAGCGGTTTTTCTCGGCCAGATATGGCAAAGTGAAAATGAAAAATCGTCGAAAACGGACTTAAATTTCGACGTAGAGCAAAGTGGGCTGCAGATTCGGATTCGGCGTGAAAAACTACATACTGTGCATATGTCTCCTGGTAAATTCTCAAAAATGGTCAATTTTTGTAAAAATGGGCAGGTTCATTTTTTCGAGTTTTTTTCAAAAAATTTTTTTCGAGGTTGGCGTGGATATGGGGGTTTTCGAGGTCGCTGAAGCCGAATCCGACTTTAGATTTTGGCGCCGACTCTCGCCAAGCGAGATATGGCCGAAAAAAAATGAAAAATGGTCCGAAATGGACCAAAAATGGGACGTAGAGTAAAATGGATCGCAAATTCGGATTCGGCGTGAAAAATTACATACAGTTCATTCGAAATTTTCTGCCATTCAGTTAGTTTTGAGTCTCTTATTGAGATTTCTGAAATCCACTAAATTGCTTTTTTTTCTTCTTGCAGATATGAAATGATGAAAGCGGTTTTTCTCGGCCAGATATGGCAAAATGAAAATGAAAAAACGTCGAAAACGGACTTAAATTTCGACGTAGAGCAAAGTGGGCTGCAGATTCGGATTCGGCGTGAAAAACTACATACTGTGCATATGTCTCCTGGTAAATTCTCAAAAATGGTCAATTTTTGTAAAAATGGGCAGGCTCATTTTTTCGAGTTTTTTTCAAAAAATTTTTTTCGAGGTTGGCGTGGATATGGGGGTTTTCGAGGTCGCTGAAGCCGAATCCGACTTTAGATTTTGGCGCCGACTCTCGCCAAGCGAGATATGGCCGAAAAAAAATGAAAAATGGTCCGAAATGGACCAAAAATGGGACGTAGAGTAAAATGGATCGCAAATTCGGATTCGGCGTGAAAAATTACATACAGTTCATTCGAAATTTTCTGCCATTCAGTTAGTTTTGAGTCTCTTATTGAGATTTCTGAAATCCACTAAATTGCTTTTTTTTCTTCTTGCAGATATGAAATAATGAAAGCGGTTTTTCTCGGCCAGATATGGCAAAATGAAAATGAAAAAACGTCGAAAACGGACTTAAATTTCGACGTAGAGCAAAGTGGGCTGCAGATTCGGATTCGGCGTGAAAAACTACATACTGTGCATATGTCTCCTGGTAAATTCTCAAAAATGGTCAATTTTTGTAAAAATGGGCAGGCTCATTTTTTCGAGTTTTTTTCAAAAAATTTTTTTCGAGGTTGGCGTGGATATGGGGGTTTTCGAGGTCGCTGAAGCCGAATCCGACTTTAGATTTTGGCGCCGACTCTCGCCAAGCGAGATATGGCCGAAAAAAAATGAAAAATGGTCCGAAATGGACCAAAAATGGGACGTAGAGTAAAATGGACCGCAAATTCGGATTCGGCGTGAAAAATTACATACAGTACATTCGAAATTTTCTGCCATTCAGTTAGTTTTGAGTCTCTTATTGAGATTTCTGAAATCCACTAAATTGCTTTTTTTTCTTCTTGCAGATATGAAATGATGAAAGCGGTTTTTCTCGGCCAGATATGGCAAAGTGAAAATGAAAAATCGTCGAAAACGGACTTAAATTTCGACGTAGAGCAAAGTGGGCTGCAGATTCGGATTCGGCGTGAAAAACTACATACTGTGCATATGTCTCCTGGTAAATTCTCAAAAATGGTCAATTTTTGTAAAAATGGGCAGGCTCATTTTTTCGAGTTTTTTTCAAAAAATTTTTTTCGAGGTTGGCGTGGATATGGGGGTTTTCGAGGTCGCTGAAGCCGAATCCGACTTTAGATTTTGGCGCCGACTCTCGCCAAGCGAGATATGGCCGAAAAAAAATGAAAAATGGTCCGAAATGGACCAAAAATGGGACGTAGAGTAAAATGGACCGCAAATTCGGATTCGGCGTGAAAAATTACATACAGTACATTCGAAATTTTCTGCCATTCAGTTAGTTTTGAGTCTCTTATTGAGATTTCTGAAATCCACTAAATTGCTTTTTTTTCTTCTTGCAGATATGAAATGATGAAAGCGGTTTTTCTCGGCCAGATATGGCAAAGTGAAAATGAAAAATCGTCGAAAACGGACTTAAATTTCGACGTAGAGCAAAGTGGGCTGCAGATTCGGATTCGGCGTGAAAAACTACATACTGTGCATATGTCTCCTGGTAAATTCTCAAAAATGGTCAATTTTTGTAAAAATGGGCAGGCTCATTTTTTCGAGTTTTTTTCAAAAAATTTTTTTCGAGGTTGGCGTGGATATGGGGGTTTTCGAGGTCGCTGAAGCCGAATCCGACTTTAGATTTTGGCGCCGACTCTCGCCAAGCGAGATATGGCCGAAAAAAAATGAAAAATGGTCCGAAATGGACCAAAAATGGGACGTAGAGTAAAATGGACCGCAAATTCGGATTCGGCGTGAAAAATTACATACAGTACATTCGAAATTTTCTGCCATTCAGTTAGTTTTGAGTCTCTTATTGAGATTTCTGAAATCCACTAAATTGCTTTTTTTTCTTCTTGCAGATATGAAATGATGAAAGCGGTTTTTCTCGGCCAGATATGGCAAAGTGAAAATGAAAAATCGTCGAAAACGGACTTAAATTTCGACGTAGAGCAAAGTGGGCTGCAGATTCGGATTCGGCGTGAAAAACTACATACTGTGCATATGTCTCCTGGTAAATTCTCAAAAATGGTCAATTTTTGTAAAAATGGGCAGGCTCATTTTTTCGAGTTTTTTTCAAAAAATTTTTTTCGAGGTTGGCGTGGATATGGGGGTTTTCGAGGTCGCTGAAGCCGAATCCGACTTTAGATTTTGGCGCCGACTCTCGCCAAGCGAGATATGGCCGAAAAAAAATGAAAAATGGTCCGAAATGGACCAAAAATGGGACGTAGAGTAAAATGGACCGCAAATTCGGATTCGGCGTGAAAAATTACATACAGTACATTCGAAATTTTCTGCCATTCAGTTAGTTTTGAGTCTCTTATTGAGATTTCTGAAATCCACTAAATTGCTTTTTTTTCTTCTTGCAGATATGAAATGATGAAAGCGGTTTTTCTCGGCCAGATATGGCAAAGTGAAAATGAAAAATCGTCGAAAACGGACTTAAATTTCGACGTAGAGCAAAGTGGGCTGCAGATTCGGATTCGGCGTGAAAAACTACATACTGTGCATATGTCTCCTGGTAAATTCTCAAAAATGGTGAATTTTTGTAAAAATGGGCAGGCTCATTTTTTCGAGTTTTTTTCAAAAAATTTTTTTCGAGGTTGGCGTGGATATGGGGGTTTTCGAGGTCGCTGAAGCCGAATCCGACTTTAGATTTTGGCGCCGACTCTCGCCAAGCGAGATATGGCCGAAAAAAAATGAAAAATGGTCCGAAATGGACCAAAAATGGGACGTAGAGTAAAATGGATCGCAAATTCGGATTCGGCGTGAAAAATTACATACAGTTCATTCGAAATTTTCTGCCATTCAGTTAGTTTTGAGTCTCTTATTGAGATTTCTGAAATCCACTAAATTGCTTTTTTTTCTTCTTGCAGATATGAAATGATGAAAGCGGTTTTTCTCGGCCAGATATGGCAAAATGAAAATGAAAAAACGTCGAAAACGGACTTAAATTTCGACGTAGAGCAAAGTGGGCTGCAGATTCGGATTCGGCGTGAAAAACTACATACTGTGCATATGTCTCCTGGTAAATTCTCAAAAATGGTCAATTTTTGTAAAAATGGGCAGGCTCATTTTTTCGAGTTTTTTTCAAAAAATTTTTTTCGAGGTTGGCGTGGATATGGGGGTTTTCGAGGTCGCTGAAGCCGAATCCGACTTTAGATTTTGGCGCCGACTCTCGCCAAGCGAGATATGGCCGAAAAAAAATGAAAAATGGTCCGAAATGGACCAAAAATGGGACGTAGAGTAAAATGGACCGCAAATTCGGATTCGGCGTGAAAAATTACATACAGTACATTCGAAATTTTCTGCCATTCAGTTAGTTTTGAGTCTCTTATTGAGATTTCTGAAATCCACTAAATTGCTTTTTTTTCTTCTTGCAGATATGAAATGATGAAAGCGGTTTTTCTCGGCCAGATATGGCAAAGTGAAAATGAAAAATCGTCGAAAACGGACTTAAATTTCGACGTAGAGCAAAGTGGGCTGCAGATTCGGATTCGGCGTGAAAAACTACATACTGTGCATATGTCTCCTGGTAAATTCTCAAAAATGGTCAATTTTTGTAAAAATGAGCCTGCTCATTTTTTCGAGTTTTTTTCAAAAAATTTTTTTCGAGGTTGGCGTGGATATGGGGGTTTTCGAGGTCGCTGAAGCCGAATCCGACTTTAGATTTTGGCGCCGACTCTCGCCACGCGAGATATGGCCGAAAAAAAATGAAAAATGGTCCGAAATGGACCAAAAATAAAACCTAGAGTAAAATGGACCGCAAATTCGGATTCGGCGTGAAAAATTACATACAGTACATTCGAAATTTTCTGCCATTCAGTTAGTTTTGAGTCTCTTATTGAGATTTCTGAAATCCACTAAATTGCTTTTTTTTCTTCTTGCAGATATGAAATGATGAAAGCGGTTTTTCTCGGCCAGATATGGCAAAGTGAAAATGAAAAATCGTCGAAAACGGACTTAAATTTCGACGTAGAGCAAAGTGGGCTGCAGATTCGGATTCGGCGTGAAAAACTACATACTGTGCATATGTCTCCTGGTAAATTCTCAAAAATGGTCAATTTTTGTAAAAATGGGCAGGCTCATTTTTTCGAGTTTTTTTCAAAAAATTTTTTTCGAGGTTGGCGTGGATATGGGGGTTTTCGAGGTCGCTGAAGCCGAATCCGACTTTAGATTTTGGCGCCGACTCTCGCCAAGCGAGATATGGCCGAAAAAAAATGAAAAATGGTCCGAAATGGACCAAAAATGGGACGTAGAGTAAAATGGACCGCAAATTCGGATTCGGCGTGAAAAATTACATACAGTACATTCGAAATTTTCTGCCATTCAGTTAGTTTTGAGTCTCTTATTGAGATTTCTGAAATCCACTAAATTGCTTTTTTTTCTTCTTGCAGATATGAAATGATGAAAGCGGTTTTTCTCGGCCAGATATGGCAAAGTGAAAATGAAAAATCGTCGAAAACGGACTTAAATTTCGACGTAGAGCAAAGTGGGCTGCAGATTCGGATTCGGCGTGAAAAACTACATACTGTGCATATGTCTCCTGGTAAATTCTCAAAAATGGTGAATTTTTGTAAAAATGGGCAGGCTCATTTTTTCGAGTTTTTTTCAAAAAATTTTTTTCGAGGTTGGCGTGGATATGGGGGTTTTCGAGGTCGCTGAAGCCGAATCCGACTTTAGATTTTGGCGCCGACTCTCGCCAAGCGAGATATGGCCGAAAAAAAATGAAAAATGGTCCGAAATGGACCAAAAATGGGACGTAGAGTAAAATGGATCGCAAATTCGGATTCGGCGTGAAAAATTACATACAGTTCATTCGAAATTTTCTGCCATTCAGTTAGTTTTGAGTCTCTTATTGAGATTTCTGAAATCCACTAAATTGCTTTTTTTTCTTCTTGCAGATATGAAATGATGAAAGCGGTTTTTCTCGGCCAGATATGGCAAAATGAAAATGAAAAAACGTCGAAAACGGACTTAAATTTCGACGTAGAGCAAAGTGGGCTGCAGATTCGGATTCGGCGTGAAAAACTACATACTGTGCATATGTCTCCTGGTAAATTCTCAAAAATGGTCAATTTTTGTAAAAATGGGCAGGCTCATTTTTTCGAGTTTTTTTCAAAAAATTTTTTTCGAGGTTGGCGTGGATATGGGGGTTTTCGAGGTCGCTGAAGCCGAATCCGACTTTAGATTTTGGCGCCGACTCTCGCCAAGCGAGATATGGCCGAAAAAAAATGAAAAATGGTCCGAAATGGACCAAAAATGGGACGTAGAGTAAAATGGACCGCAAATTCGGATTCGGCGTGAAAAATTACATACAGTACATTCGAAATTTTCTGCCATTCAGTTAGTTTTGAGTCTCTTATTGAGATTTCTGAAATCCACTAAATTGCTTTTTTTTCTTCTTGCAGATATGAAATGATGAAAGCGGTTTTTCTCGGCCAGATATGGCAAAGTGAAAATGAAAAATCGTCGAAAACGGACTTAAATTTCGACGTAGAGCAAAGTGGGCTGCAGATTCGGATTCGGCGTGAAAAACTACATACTGTGCATATGTCTCCTGGTAAATTCTCAAAAATGGTCAATTTTTGTAAAAATGGGCAGGCTCATTTTTTCGAGTTTTTTTCAAAAAATTTTTTTCGAGGTTGGCGTGGATATGGGGGTTTTCGAGGTCGCTGAAGCCGAATCCGACTTTAGATTTTGGCGCCGACTCTCGCCAAGCGAGATATGGCCGAAAAAAAATGAAAAATGGTCCGAAATGGACCAAAAATGGGACGTAGAGTAAAATGGACCGCAAATTCGGATTCGGCGTGAAAAATTACATACAGTACATTCGAAATTTTCTGCCATTCAGTTAGTTTTGAGTCTCTTATTGAGATTTCTGAAATCCACTAAATTGCTTTTTTTTCTTCTTGCAGATATGAAATGATGAAAGCGGTTTTTCTCGGCCAGATATGGCAAAGTGAAAATGAAAAATCGTCGAAAACGGACTTAAATTTCGACGTAGAGCAAAGTGGGCTGCAGATTCGGATTCGGCGTGAAAAACTACATACTGTGCATATGTCTCCTGGTAAATTCTCAAAAATGGTGAATTTTTGTAAAAATGGGCAGGCTCATTTTTTCGAGTTTTTTTCAAAAAATTTTTTTCGAGGTTGGCGTGGATATGGGGGTTTTCGAGGTCGCTGAAGCCGAATCCGACTTTAGATTTTGGCGCCGACTCTCGCCAAGCGAGATATGGCCGAAAAAAAATGAAAAATGGTCCGAAATGGACCAAAAATGGGACGTAGAGTAAAATGGATCGCAAATTCGGATTCGGCGTGAAAAATTACATACAGTACATTCGAAATTTTCTGCCATTCAGTTAGTTTTGAGTCTCTTATTGAGATTTCTGAAATCCACCAAATTGCTTTTTTTTCTTCTTGCAGATATGAAATGATGAAAGCGGTTTTTCTCGGCCAGATATGGCAAAATGAAAATGAAAAAACGTCGAAAACGGACTTAAATTTCGACGTAGAGCAAAGTGGGCTGCAGATTCGGATTCGGCGTGAAAAACTACATACTGTGCATATGTCTCCTGGTAAATTCTCAAAAATGGTGAATTTTTGTAAAAATGGGCAGGCTCATTTTTTCGAGTTTTTTTCAAAAAATTTTTTTCGAGGTTGGCGTGGATATGGGGGTTTTCGAGGTCGCTGAAGCCGAATCCGACTTTAGATTTTGGCGCCGACTCTCGCCAAGCGAGATATGGCCGAAAAAAAATGAAAAATGGTCCGAAATGGACCAAAAATGGGACGTAGAGTAAAATGGACCGCAAATTCGGATTCGGCGTGAAAAATTACATACAGTACATTCGAAATTTTCTGCCATTCAGTTAGTTTTGAGTCTCTTATTGAGATTTCTGAAATCCACTAAATTGCTTTTTTTTCTTCATGAAAGCGGTTTTTCTCGGCCAGATATGGCAAAGTGAAAATGAAAAATCGTCGAAAACGGACTTAAATTTCGACGTAGAGCAAAGTGGGCTGCAGATTCGGATTCGGCGTGAAAAACTACATACTGTGCATATGTCTCCTGGTAAATTCTCAAAAATGGTCAATTTTTGTAAAAATGGGCAGGCTCATTTTTTCGAGTTTTTTTCAAAAAATTTTTTTCGAGGTTGGCGTGGATATGGGGGTTTTCGAGGTCGCTGAAGCCGAATCCGACTTTAGATTTTGGCGCCGACTCTCGCCAAGCGAGATATGGCCGAAAAAAAATGAAAAATGGTCCGAAATGGACCAAAAATGGGACGTAGAGTAAAATGGACCGCAAATTCGGATTCGGCGTGAAAAATTACATACAGTACATTCGAAAGTTTCTGCCATTCAGTTAGTTTTGAGTCTCTTATTGAGATTTCTGAAATCCACTAAATTGCTGTTTTTTCTTCTTGCAGATATGAAATGATGAAAGCGGTTTTTCTCGGCCAGATATGGCAAAGTGAAAATGAAAAATCGTCGAAAACGGACTTAAATTTCGACGTAGAGCAAAGTGGGCTGCAGATTCGGATTCGGCGTGAAAAACTACATACTGTGCATATGTCTCCTGGTAAATTCTCAAAAATGGTCAATTTTTGTAAAAATGGGCAGGCTCATTTTTTCGAGTTTTTTTCAAAAAATTTTTTTCGAGGTTGGCGTGGATATGGAGGTTTTCGAGGTCGCTGAAGCCGAATCCGACTTTAGATTTTGGCGCCGACTCTCGCCACGCGAGATATGGCCGAAAAAAAATGAAAAATGGTCCGAAATGGACCAAAAATGGGACCTAGAGTAAAATGGACCGCAAATTCGGATTCGGCGTGAAAAATTACATACAGTACATTCGAAATTTTCTGCCATTCAGTTAGTTTTGAGTCTCTTATTGAGATTTCTGAAATCCACTAAATTGCTTTTTTTTCTTCTTGCAGATATGAAATGATGAAAGCGGTTTTTCTCGGCCAGATATGGCAAAGTGAAAATGAAAAATCGTCGAAAACGGACTTAAATTTCGACGTAGAGCAAAGTGGGCTGCAGATTCGGATTCGGCGTGAAAAACTACATACTGTGCATATGTCTCCTGGTAAATTCTCAAAACTGGTCAATTTTTGTAAAAATGGGCAGGCTCATTTTTTCGAGTTTTTTTCAAAAAATTTTTTTCGAGGTTGGCGTGGATATGGGGGTTTTCGAGGTCGCTGAAGCTGAATCCGACTTTAGATTTTGGCGCCGACTCTCGCCAAGCGAGATATGGCCGAAAAAAAATGAAAAATGGTCCGAAATGGACCAAAAATGGGACGTAGAGTAAAATGGACCGCAAATTCGGATTCGGCGTGAAAAATTACATACAGTACATTCGAAATTTTCTGCCATTCAGTTAGTTTTGAGTCTCTTATTGAGATTTCTGAAATCCACTAAATTGCTTTTTTTTCTTCTTGCAGATATGAAATGATGAAAGCGGTTTTTCTCGGCCAGATATGGCAAAGCGAAAATGAAAAATCGTCGAAAACGGACTTAAATTTCGACGTAGAGCAAAGTGGGCTGCAGATTCGGATTCGGCGTGAAAAACTACATACTGTGCATATGTCTCCTGGTAAATTCTCAAAAATGGTCAATTTTTGTAAAAATGGGCAGGCTCATTTTTTCGAGTTTTTTTCAAAAAATTTTTTTCGAGGTTGGCGTGGATATGGGGGTTTTCGAGGTCGCTGAAGCCGAATCCGACTTTAGATTTTGGCGCCGACTCTCGCCACGCGAGATATGGCCGAAAAAAAATGAAAAATGGTCCGAAATGGACCAAAAATGGGACCTAGAGTAAAATGGACCGCAAATTCGGATTCGGCGTGAAAAATTACATACAGTACATTCGAAATTTTCTGCCATTCAGTTAGTTTTGAGTCTCTTATTGAGATTTCTGAAATCCACTAAATTGCTTTTTTTTCTTCTTGCAGATATGAAATGATGAAAGCGGTTTTTCTCGGCCAGATATGGCAAAGTGAAAATGAAAAATCGTCGAAAACGGACTTAAATTTCGACGTAGAGCAAAGTGGGCTGCAGATTCGGATTCGGCGTGAAAAACTACATACTGTGCATATGTCTCCTGGTAAATTCTCAAAAATGGTCAATTTTTGTAAAAATGGGCAGGCTCATTTTTTCGAGTTTTTTTCAAAAAATTTTTTTCGAGGTTGGCGTGGATATGGGGGTTTTCGAGGTCGCTGAAGCCGAATCCGACTTTAGATTTTGGCGCCGACTCTCGCCAAGCGAGATATGGCCGAAAAAAAATGAAAAATGGTCCGAAATGGACCAAAAATGGGACGTAGAGTAAAATGAACCGCAAATTCGGATTCGGCGTGAAAAATTACATACAGTACATTCGAAATTTTCTGCCATTCAGTTAGTTTTGAGTCTCTTATTGAGATTTCTGAAATCCACTAAATTGCTTTTTTTTCTTCTTGCAGATATGAAATGATGAAAGCGGTTTTTCTGGGCCAGATATGGCAAAGTGAAAATGAAAAATCGTCGAAAACGGACTTAAATTTCGACGTAGAGCAAAGTGGGCTGCAGATTCGGATTCGGCGTGAAAAACTACATACTGTGCATATGTCTCCTGGTAAATTCTCAAAAATGGTCAATTTTTGTAAAAATGGGCAGGCTCATTTTTTCGAGTTTTTTTCAAAAAATTTTTTTCGAGGTTGGCGTGGATATGGGGGTTTTCGAGGTCGCTGAAGCCGAATCCGACTTTAGATTTTGGCGCCGACTCTCGCCAAGCGAGATATGGCCGAAAAAAAATGAAAAATGGTCCGAAATGGACCAAAAATGGGACGTAGAGTAAAATGGACCGCAAATTCGGATTCGGCGTGAAAAATTACATACAGTACATTCGAAATTTTCTGCCATTCAGTTAGTTTTGAGTCTCTTATTGAGATTTCTGAAATCCACTAAATTGCTTTTTTTTCTTCTTGCAGATATGAAATGATGAAAGCGGTTTTTCTCGGCCAGATATGGCAAAGTGAAAATGAAAAATCGTCGAAAACGGACTTAAATTTCGACGTAGAGCAAAGTGGGCTGCAGATTCGGATTCGGCGTGAAAAACTACATACTGTGCATATGTCTTCTGGTAAATTCTCAAAAATGGTCAATTTTTGTAAAAATGGGCAGGCTCATTTTTTCGAGTTTTTTTCAAAAAATTTTTTTCGAGGTTGGCGTGGATATGGGGGTTTTCGAGGTCGCTGAAGCCGAATCCGACTTTAGATTTTGGCGCCGACTCTCGCCACGCGAGATATGGCCGAAAAAAAATGAAAAATGGTCCGAAATGGACCAAAAATGGGACCTAGAGTAAAATGGACCGCAAATTCGGATTCGGCGTGAAAAATTACATACAGTACATTCGAAATTTTCTGCCATTCAGTTAGTTTTGAGTCTCTTATTGAGATTTCTGAAATCCACTAAATTGCTTTTTTTTCTTCTTGCAGATATGAAATGATGAAAGCGGTTTTTCTCGGCCAGATATGGCAAAGTGAAAATGAAAAATCGTCGAAAACGGACTTAAATTTCGACGTAGAGCAAAGTGGGCTGCAGATTCGGATTCGGCGTGAAAAACTACATACTGTGCATATGTCTCCTGGTAAATTCTCAAAAATGGTCAATTTTTGTAAAAATGGGCAGGCTCATTTTTTCGAGTTTTTTTCAAAAAATTTTTTTCGAGGTTGGCGTGGATATGGGGGTTTTCGAGGTCGCTGAAGCCGAATCCGACTTTAGATTTTGGCGCCGACTCTCGCCACGCGAGATATGGCCGAAAAAAAATGAAAAATGGTCCGAAATGGACCAAAAATGGGACCTAGAGTAAAATGGACCGCAAATTCGGATTCGGCGTGAAAAATTACATACAGTACATTCGAAATTTTCTGCCATTCAGTTAGTTTTGAGTCTCTTATTGAGATTTCTGAAATCCACTAAATTGCTTTTTTTTCTTCTTGCAGATATGAAATGATGAAAGCGGTTTTTCTCGGCCAGATATGGCAAAGTGAAAATGAAAAATCGTCGAAAACGGACTTAAATTTCGACGTAGAGCAAAGTGGGCTGCAGATTCGGATTCGGCGTGAAAAACTACATACTGTGCATATGTCTCCTGGTAAATTCTCAAAAATGGTCAATTTTTGTAAAAATGGGCAGGCTCATTTTTTCGAGTTTTTTTCAAAAAATTTTTTTCGAGGTTGGCGTGGATATGGGGGTTTTCGAGGTCGCTGAAGCCGAATCCGACTTTAGATTTTGGCGCCGACTCTCGCCAAGCGAGATATGGCCGAAAAAAAATGAAAAATGGTCCGAAATGGACCAAAAATGGGACGTAGAGTAAAATGGACCGCAAATTCGGATTCGGCGTGAAAAATTACATACAGTACATTCGAAATTTTCTGCCATTCAGTTAGTTTTGAGTCTCTTATTGAGATTTCTGAAATCCACTAAATTGCTTTTTTTTCTTCATGAAAGCGGTTTTTCTCGGCCAGATATGGCAAAGTGAAAATGAAAAATCGTCGAAAACGGACTTAAATTTCGACGTAGAGCAAAGTGGGCTGCAGATTCGGATTCGGCGTGAAAAACTACATACTGTGCATATGTCTCCTGGTAAATTCTCAAAAATGGTCAATTTTTGTAAAAATGGGCAGGCTCATTTTTTCGAGTTTTTTTCAAAAAATTTTTTTCGAGGTTGGCGTGGATATGGGGGTTTTCGAGGTCGCTGAAGCCGAATCCGACTTTAGATTTTGGCGCCGACTCTCGCCAAGCGAGATATGGCCGAAAAAAAATGAAAAATGGTCCGAAATGGACCAAAAATGGGACGTAGAGTAAAATGGACCGCAAATTCGGATTCGGCGTGAAAAATTACATACAGTACATTCGAAAGTTTCTGCCATTCAGTTAGTTTTGAGTCTCTTATTGAGATTTCTGAAATCCACTAAATTGCTGTTTTTTCTTCTTGCAGATATGAAATGATGAAAGCGGTTTTTCTCGGCCAGATATGGCAAAGTGAAAATGAAAAATCGTCGAAAACGGACTTAAATTTCGACGTAGAGCAAAGTGGGCTGCAGATTCGGATTCGGCGTGAAAAACTACATACTGTGCATATGTCTCCTGGTAAATTCTCAAAAATGGTCAATTTTTGTAAAAATGGGCAGGCTCATTTTTTCGAGTTTTTTTCAAAAAATTTTTTTCGAGGTTGGCGTGGATATGGGGGTTTTCGAGGTCGCTGAAGCCGAATCCGACTTTAGATTTTGGCGCCGACTCTCGCCAAGCGAGATATGGCCGAAAAAAAATGAAAAATGGTCCGAAATGGACCAAAAATGGGACGTAGAGTAAAATGGACCGCAAATTCGGATTCGGCGTGAAAAATTACATACAGTACATTCGAAATTTTCTGCCATTCAGTTAGTTTTGAGTCTCTTATTGAGATTTCTGAAATCCACTAAATTGCTTTTTTTTCTTCTTGCAGATATGAAATGATGAAAGCGGTTTTTCTCGGCCAGATATGGCAAAGTGAAAATGAAAAATCGTCGAAAACGGACTTAAATTTCGACGTAGAGCAAAGTGGGCTGCAGATTCGGATTCGGCGTGAAAAACTACATACTGTGCATATGTCTTCTGGTAAATTCTCAAAAATGGTCAATTTTTGTAAAAATGGGCAGGCTCATTTTTTCGAGTTTTTTTCAAAAAATTTTTTTCGAGGTTGGCGTGGATATGGGGGTTTTCGAGGTCGCTGAAGCCGAATCCGACTTTAGATTTTGGCGCCGACTCTCGCCACGCGAGATATGGCCGAAAAAAAATGAAAAATGGTCCGAAATGGACCAAAAATGGGACCTAGAGTAAAATGGACCGCAAATTCGGATTCGGCGTGAAAAATTACATACAGTACATTCGAAATTTTCTGCCATTCAGTTAGTTTTGAGTCTCTTATTGAGATTTCTGAAATCCACTAAATTGCTTTTTTTTCTTCTTGCAGATATGAAATGATGAAAGCGGTTTTTCTCGGCCAGATATGGCAAAGTGAAAATGAAAAATCGTCGAAAACGGACTTAAATTTCGACGTAGAGCAAAGTGGGCTGCAGATTCGGATTCGGCGTGAAAAACTACATACTGTGCATATGTCTCCTGGTAAATTCTCAAAAATGGTCAATTTTTGTAAAAATGGGCAGGCTCATTTTTCGAGTTTTTTTCAAAAAATTTTTTTCGAGGTTGGCGTGGATATGGGGGTTTTCGAGGTCGCTGAAGCCGAATCCGACTTTAGATTTTGGCGCCGACTCTCGCCACGCGAGATATGGCCGAAAAAAAATGAAAAATGGTCCGAAATGGACCAAAAATGGGACCTAGAGTAAAATGGACCGCAAATTCGGATTCGGCGTGAAAAATTACATACAGTACATTCGAAATTTTCTGCCATTCAGTTAGTTTTGAGTCTCTTATTGAGATTTCTGAAATCCACTAAATTGCTTTTTTTTCTTCTTGCAGATATGAAATGATGAAAGCGGTTTTTCTCGGCCAGATATGGCAAAGTGAAAATGAAAAATCGTCGAAAACGGACTTAAATTTCGACGTAGAGCAAAGTGGGCTGCAGATTCGGATTCGGCGTGAAAAACTACATACTGTGCATATGTCTCCTGGTAAATTCTCAAAAATGGTCAATTTTTGTAAAAATGGGCAGGCTCATTTTTTCGAGTTTTTTTCAAAAAATTTTTTTCGAGGTTGGCGTGGATATGGGGGTTTTCGAGGTCGCTGAAGCCGAATCCGACTTTAGATTTTGGCGCCGACTCTCGCCAAGCGAGATATGGCCGAAAAAAAATGAAAAATGGTCCGAAATGGACCAAAAATGGGACGTAGAGTAAAATGGACCGCAAATTCGGATTCGGCGTGAAAAATTACATACAGTACATTCGAAATTTTCTGCCATTCAGTTAGTTTTGAGTCTCTTATTGAGATTTCTGAAATCCACTAAATTGCTTTTTTTTCTTCATGAAAGCGGTTTTTCTCGGCCAGATATGGCAAAGTGAAAATGAAAAATCGTCGAAAACGGACTTAAATTTCGACGTAGAGCAAAGTGGGCTGCAGATTCGGATTCGGCGTGAAAAACTACATACTGTGCATATGTCTCCTGGTAAATTCTCAAAAATGGTCAATTTTTGTAAAAATGGGCAGGCTCATTTTTTCGAGTTTTTTTCAAAAAATTTTTTTCGAGGTTGGCGTGGATATGGGGGTTTTCGAGGTCGCTGAAGCCGAATCCGACTTTAGATTTTGGCGCCGACTCTCGCCAAGCGAGATATGGCCGAAAAAAAATGAAAAATGGTCCGAAATGGACCAAAAATGGGACGTAGAGTAAAATGGACCGCAAATTCGGATTCGGCGTGAAAAATTACATACAGTACATTCGAAAGTTTCTGCCATTCAGTTAGTTTTGAGTCTCTTATTGAGATTTCTGAAATCCACTAAATTGCTGTTTTTTCTTCTTGCAGATATGAAATGATGAAAGCGGTTTTTCTCGGCCAGATATGGCAAAGTGAAAATGAAAAATCGTCGAAAACGGACTTAAATTTCGACGTAGAGCAAAGTGGGCTGCAGATTCGGATTCGGCGTGAAAAACTACATACTGTGCATATGTCTCCTGGTAAATTCTCAAAAATGGTCAATTTTTGTAAAAATGGGCAGGCTCATTTTTTCGAGTTTTTTTCAAAAAATTTTTTTCGAGGTTGGCGTGGATATGGAGGTTTTCGAGGTCGCTGAAGCCGAATCCGACTTTAGATTTTGGCGCCGACTCTCGCCACGCGAGATATGGCCGAAAAAAAATGAAAAATGGTCCGAAATGGACCAAAAATGGGACCTAGAGTAAAATGGACCGCAAATTCGGATTCGGCGTGAAAAATTACATACAGTACATTCGAAATTTTCTGCCATTCAGTTAGTTTTGAGTCTCTTATTGAGATTTCTGAAATCCACTAAATTGCTTTTTTTTCTTCTTGCAGATATGAAATGATGAAAGCGGTTTTTCTCGGCCAGATATGGCAAAGTGAAAATGAAAAATCGTCGAAAACGGACTTAAATTTCGACGTAGAGCAAAGTGGGCTGCAGATTCGGATTCGGCGTGAAAAACTACATACTGTGCATATGTCTCCTGGTAAATTCTCAAAAATGGTCAATTTTTGTAAAAATGGGCAGGCTCATTTTTCGAGTTTTTTTCAAAAAATTTTTTTCGAGGTTGGCGTGGATATGGGGGTTTTCGAGGTCGCTGAAGCCGAATCCGACTTTAGATTTTGGCGCCGACTCTCGCCACGCGAGATATGGCCGAAAAAAAATGAAAAATGGTCCGAAATGGACCAAAAATGGGACCTAGAGTAAAATGGACCGCAAATTCGGATTCGGCGTGAAAAATTACATACAGTACATTCGAAATTTTCTGCCATTCAGTTAGTTTTGAGTCTCTTATTGAGATTTCTGAAATCCACTAAATTGCTTTTTTTTCTTCTTGCAGATATGAAATGATGAAAGCGGTTTTTCTCGGCCAGATATGGCAAAGTGAAAATGAAAAATCGTCGAAAACGGACTTAAATTTCGACGTAGAGCAAAGTGGGCTGCAGATTCGGATTCGGCGTGAAAAACTACATACTGTGCATATGTCTCCTGGTAAATTCTCAAAAATGGTCAATTTTTGTAAAAATGGGCAGGCTCATTTTTTCGAGTTTTTTTCAAAAAATTTTTTTCGAGGTTGGCGTGGATATGGGGGTTTTCGAGGTCGCTGAAGCCGAATCCGACTTTAGATTTTGGCGCCGACTCTCGCCAAGCGAGATATGGCCGAAAAAAAATGAAAAATGGTCCGAAATGGACCAAAAATGGGACGTAGAGTAAAATGGACCGCAAATTCGGATTCGGCGTGAAAAATTACATACAGTACATTCGAAATTTTCTGCCATTCAGTTAGTTTTGAGTCTCTTATTGAGATTTCTGAAATCCACTAAATTGCTTTTTTTTCTTCTTGCAGATATGAAATGATGAAAGCGGTTTTTCTCGGCCAGATATGGCAAAGTGAAAATGAAAAATCGTCGAAAACGGACTTAAATTTCGACGTAGAGCAAAGTGGGCTGCAGATTCGGATTCGGCGTGAAAAACTACATACTGTGCATATGTCTTCTGGTAAATTCTCAAAAATGGTCAATTTTTGTAAAAATGGGCAGGCTCATTTTTTCGAGTTTTTTTCAAAAAATTTTTTTCGAGGTTGGCGTGGATATGGGGGTTTTCGAGGTCGCTGAAGCCGAATCCGACTTTAGATTTTGGCGCCGACTCTCGCCAAGCGAGATATGGCCGAAAAAAAATGAAAAATGGTCCGAAATGGACCAAAAATGGGACGTAGAGTAAAATGGACCGCAAATTCGGATTCGGCGTGAAAAATTACATACAGTACATTCGAAATTTTCTGCCATTCAGTTAGTTTTGAGTCTCTTATTGAGATTTCTGAAATCCACTAAATTGCTTTTTTTTCTTCTTGCAGATATGAAATGATGAAAGCGGTTTTTCTCGGCCAGATATGGCAAAGTGAAAATGAAAAATCGTCGAAAACGGACTTAAATTTCGACGTAGAGCAAAGTGGGCTGCAGATTCGGATTCGGCGTGAAAAACTACATACTGTGCATATGTCTCCTGGTAAATTCTCAAAAATGGTCAATTTTTGTAAAAATGGGCAGGCTCATTTTTTCGAGTTTTTTTCAAAAAATTTTTTTCGAGGTTGGCGTGGATATGGGGGTTTTCGAGGTCGCTGAAGCCGAATCCGACTTTAGATTTTGGCGCCGACTCTCGCCACGCGAGATATGGCCGAAAAAAAATGAAAAATGGTCCGAAATGGACCAAAAATGGGACGTAGAGTAAAATGGACCGCAAATTCGGATTCGGCGTGAAAAATTACATACAGTACATTCGAAATTTTCTGCCATTCAGTTAGTTTTGAGTCTCTTATTGAGATTTCTGAAATCCACTAAATTGCTTTTTTTTCTTCTTGCAGATATGAAATGATGAAAGCGGTTTTTCTCGGCCAGATATGGCAAAGTGAAAATGAAAAATCGTCGAAAACGGACTTAAATTTCGACGTAGAGCAAAGTGGGCTGCAGATTCGGATTCGGCGTGAAAAACTACATACTGTGCATATGTCTCCTGGTAAATTCTCAAAAATGGTCAATTTTTGTAAAAATGGGCAGGCTCATTTTTTCGAGTTTTTTTCAAAAAATTTTTTTCGAGGTTGGCGTGGATATGGGGGTTTTCGAGGTCGCTGAAGCCGAATCCGACTTTAGATTTTGGCGCCGACTCTCGCCAAGCGAGATATGGCCGAAAAAAAATGAAAAATGGTCCGAAATGGACCAAAAATGGGACGTAGAGTAAAATGGACCGCAAATTCGGATTCGGCGTGAAAAATTACATACAGTACATTCGAAATTTTCTGCCATTCAGTTAGTTTTGAGTCTCTTATTGAGATTTCTGAAATCCACTAAATTGCTTTTTTTTCTTCTTGCAGATATGAAATGATGAAAGCGGTTTTTCTCGGCCAGATATGGCAAAGTGAAAATGAAAAATCGTCGAAAACGGACTTAAATTTCGACGTAGAGCAAAGTGGGCTGCAGATTCGGATTCGGCGTGAAAAACTACATACTGTGCATATGTCTCCTGGTAAATTCTCAAAAATGGTCAATTTTTGTAAAAATGGGCAGGCTCATTTTTTCGAGTTTTTTTCAAAAAATTTTTTTCGAGGTTGGCGTGGATATGGGGGTTTTCGAGGTCGCTGAAGCCGAATCCGACTTTAGATTTTGGCGCCGACTCTCGCCACGCGAGATATGGCCGAAAAAAAATGAAAAATGGTCCGAAATGGACCAAAAATGGGACGTAGAGTAAAATGGACCGCAAATTCGGATTCGGCGTGAAAAATTACATACAGTACATTCGAAATTTTCTGCCATTCAGTTAGTTTTGAGTCTCTTATTGAGATTTCTGAAATCCACTAAATTGCTTTTTTTTCTTCTTGCAGATATGAAATGATGAAAGCGGTTTTTCTCGGCCAGATATGGCAAAGTGAAAATGAAAAATCGTCGAAAACGGACTTAAATTTCGACGTAGAGCAAAGTGGGCTGCAGATTCGGATTCGGCGTGAAAAACTACATACTGTGCATATGTCTCCTGGTAAATTCTCAAAAATGGTCAATTTTTGTAAAAATGGGCAGGCTCATTTTTTCGAGTTTTTTTCAAAAAATTTTTTTCGAGGTTGGCGTGGATATGGGGGTTTTCGAGGTCGCTGAAGCCGAATCCGACTTTAGATTTTGGCGCCGACTCTCGCCACGCGAGATATGGCCGAAAAAAAATGAAAAATGGTCCGAAATGGACCAAAAATGGGACCTAGAGTAAAATGGACCGCAAATTCGGATTCGGCGTGAAAAATTACATACAGTACATTCGAAATTTTCTGCCATTCAGTTAGTTTTGAGTCTCTTATTGAGATTTCTGAAATCCACTAAATTGCTTTTTTTTCTTCTTGCAGATATGAAATGATGAAAGCGGTTTTTCTCGGCCAGATATGGCAAAGTGAAAATGAAAAATCGTCGAAAACGGACTTAAATTTCGACGTAGAGCAAAGTGGGCTGCAGATTCGGATTCGGCGTGAAAAACTACATACTGTGCATATGTCTCCTGGTAAATTCTCAAAAATGGTCAATTTTTGTAAAAATGGGCAGGCTCATTTTTTCGAGTTTTTTTCAAAAAATTTTTTTCGAGGTTGGCGTGGATATGGGGGTTTTCGAGGTCGCTGAAGCCGAATCCGACTTTAGATTTTGGCGCCGACTCTCGCCAAGCGAGATATGGCCGAAAAAAAATGAAAAATGGTCCGAAATGGACCAAAAATGGGACGTAGAGTAAAATGGACCGCAAATTCGGATTCGGCGTGAAAAATTACATACAGTACATTCGAAATTTTCTGCCATTCAGTTAGTTTTGAGTCTCTTATTGAGATTTCTGAAATCCACTAAATTGCTTTTTTTTCTTCTTGCAGATATGAAATGATGAAAGCGGTTTTTCTCGGCCAGATATGGCAAAGTGAAAATGAAAAATCGTCGAAAACGGACTTAAATTTCGACGTAGAGCAAAGTGGGCTGCAGATTCGGATTCGGCGTGAAAAACTACATACTGTGCATATGTCTCCTGGTAAATTCTCAAAAATGGTCAATTTTTGTAAAAATGGGCAGGCTCATTTTTTCGAGTTTTTTTCAAAAAATTTTTTTCGAGGTTGGCGTGGATATGGGGGTTTTCGAGGTCGCTGAAGCCGAATCCGACTTTAGATTTTGGCGCCGACTCTCGCCAAGCGAGATATGGCCGAAAAAAAATGAAAAATGGTCCGAAATGGACCAAAAATGGGACGTAGAGTAAAATGGACCGCAAATTCGGATTCGGCGTGAAAAATTACATACAGTACATTCGAAATTTTCTGCCATTCAGTTAGTTTTGAGTCTCTTATTGAGATTTCTGAAATCCACTAAATTGCTTTTTTTTCTTCTTGCAGATATGAAATGATGAAAGCGGTTTTTCTCGGCCAGATATGGCAAAGTGAAAATGAAAAATCGTCGAAAACGGACTTAAATTTCGACGTAGAGCAAAGTGGGCTGCAGATTCGGATTCGGCGTGAAAAACTACATACTGTGCATATGTCTTCTGGTAAATTCTCAAAAATGGTCAATTTTTGTAAAAATGGGCAGGCTCATTTTTTCGAGTTTTTTTCAAAAAATTTTTTTCGAGGTTGGCGTGGATATGGGGGTTTTCGAGGTCGCTGAAGCCGAATCCGACTTTAGATTTTGGCGCCGACTCTCGCCAAGCGAGATATGGCCGAAAAAAAATGAAAAATGGTCCGAAATGGACCAAAAATGGGACGTAGAGTAAAATGGACCGCAAATTCGGATTCGGCGTGAAAAATTACATACAGTACATTCGAAATTTTCTGCCATTCAGTTAGTTTTGAGTCTCTTATTGAGATTTCTGAAATCCACTAAATTGCTTTTTTTTCTTCTTGCAGATATGAAATGATGAAAGCGGTTTTTCTCGGCCAGATATGGCAAAGTGAAAATGAAAAATCGTCGAAAACGGACTTAAATTTCGACGTAGAGCAAAGTGGGCTGCAGATTCGGATTCGGCGTGAAAAACTACATACTGTGCATATGTCTCCTGGTAAATTCTCAAAAATGGTCAATTTTTGTAAAAATGGGCAGGCTCATTTTTTCGAGTTTTTTTCAAAAAATAAAATGAAAAATGGTCCGAAATGGACCAAAAATGGGACGTAGAGTAAAATGGACCGCAAATTCGGATTCGGCGTGAAAAATTACATACAGTACATTCGAAAGTTTCTGCCATTCAGTTAGTTTTGAGTCTCTTATTGAGATTTCTGAAATCCACTAAATTGCTTTTTTTTCTTCTTGCAGATATGAAATGATGAAAGCGGTTTTTCTCGGCCAGATATGGCAAAGTGAAAATGAAAAATCGTCGAAAACGGACTTAAATTTCGACGTAGAGCAAAGTGGGCTGCAGATTCGGATTCGGCGTGAAAAACTACATACTGTGCATATGTCTCCTGGTAAATTCTCAAAAATGGTCAATTTTTGTAAAAATGGGCAGGCTCATTTTTTCGAGTTTTTTTCAAAAAATTTTTTTCGAGGTTGGCGTGGATATGGGGGTTTTCGAGGTCGCTGAAGCCGAATCCGACTTTAGATTTTGGCGCCGACTCTCGCCAAGCGAGATATGGCCGAAAAAAAATGAAAAATGGTCGGAAATGGACCAAAAATGGGACGTAGAGTAAAATGGACCGCAAATTCGGATTCGGCGTGAAAAATTACATACAGTACATTCGAAATTTTCTGCCATTCAGTTAGTTTTGAGTCTCTTATTGAGATTTCTGAAATCCACTAAATTGCTTTTTTTTCTTCTTGCAGATATGAAATGATGAAAGCGGTTTTTCTCGGCCAGATATGGCAAAGTGAAAATGAAAAATCGTCGAAAACGGACTTAAATTTCGACGTAGAGCAAAGTGGGCTGCAGATTCGGATTCGGCGTGAAAAACTACATACTGTGCATATGTCTTCTGGTAAATTCTCAAAAATGGTCAATTTTTGTAAAAATGGGCAGGCTCATTTTTTCGAGTTTTTTTCAAAAAATTTTTTTCGAGGTTGGCGTGGATATGGGGGTTTTCGAGGTCGCTGAAGCCGAATCCGACTTTAGATTTTGGCGCCGACTCTCGCCAAGCGAGATATGGCCGAAAAAAAATGAAAAATGGTCCGAAATGGACCAAAAATGGGACGTAGAGTAAAATGGACCGCAAATTCGGATTCGGCGTGAAAAATTACATACAGTACATTCGAAATTTTCTGCCATTCAGTTAGTTTTGAGTCTCTTATTGAGATTTCTGAAATCCACTAAATTGCTTTTTTTTCTTCTTGCAGATATGAAATGATGAAAGCGGTTTTTCTCGGCCAGATATGGCAAAGTGAAAATGAAAAATCGTCGAAAACGGACTTAAATTTCGACGTAGAGCAAAGTGGGCTGCAGATTCGGATTCGGCGTGAAAAACTACATACTGTGCATATGTCTCCTGGTAAATTCTCAAAAATGGTCAATTTTTGTAAAAATGGGCAGGCTCATTTTTTCGAGTTTTTTTCAAAAAATTTTTTTCGAGGTTGGCGTGGATATGTGGGTTTTCGAGGTCGCTGAAGCCGAATCCGACTTTAGATTTTGGCGCCGACTCTCGCCAAGCGAGATATGGCCGAAAAAAAATGAAAAATGGTCCGAAATGGACCAAAAATGGGACGTAGAGTAAAATGGACCGCAAATTCGGATTCGGCGTGAAAAATTACATACAGTACATTCGAAATTTTCTGCCATTCAGTTAGTTTTGAGTCTCTTATTGAGATTTCTGAAATCCACTAAATTGCTTTTTTTTCTTCTTGCAGATATGAAATGATGAAAGCGGTTTTTCTCGGCCAGATATGGCAAAGTGAAAATGAAAAATCGTCGAAAACGGACTTAAATTTCGACGTAGAGCAAAGTGGGCTGCAGATTCGGATTCGGCGTGAAAAACTACATACTGTGCATATGTCTCCTGGTAAATTCTCAAAAATGGTCAATTTTTGTAAAAATGGGCAGGCTCATTTTTTCGAGTTTTTTTCAAAAAATTTTTTTCGAGGTTGGCGTGGATATGGGGGTTTTCGAGGTCGCTGAAGCCGAATCCGACTTTAGATTTTGGCGCCGACTCTCGCCAAGCGAGATATGGCCGAAAAAAAATGAAAAATGGTCCGAAATGGACCAAAAATGGGACCTAGAGTAAAATGGACCGCAAATTCGGATTCGGCGTGAAAAATTACATACAGTACATTCGAAATTTTCTGCCATTCAGTTAGTTTTGAGTCTCTTATTGAGATTTCTGAAATCCACTAAATTGCTTTTTTTTCTTCTTGCAGATATGAAATGATGAAAGCGGTTTTTCTCGGCCAGATATGGCAAAGTGAAAATGAAAAATCGTCGAAAACGGACTTAAATTTCGACGTAGAGCAAAGTGGGCTGCAGATTCGGATTCGGCGTGAAAAACTACATACTGTGCATATGTCTTCTGGTAAATTCTCAAAAATGGTCAATTTTTGTAAAAATGGGCAGGCTCATTTTTTCGAGTTTTTTTCAAAAAATTTTTTTCGAGGTTGGCGTGGATATGGGGGTTTTCGAGGTCGCTGAAGCCGAATCCGACTTTAGATTTTGGCGCCGACTCTCGCCAAGCGAGATATGGCCGAAAAAAAATGAAAAATGGTCCGAAATGGACCAAAAATGGGACGTAGAGTAAAATGGACCGCAAATTCGGATTCGGCGTGAAAAATTACATACAGTACATTCGAAATTTTCTGCCATTCAGTTAGTTTTGAGTCTCTTATTGAGATTTCTGAAATCCACTAAATTGCTTTTTTTTCTTCTTGCAGATATGAAATGATGAAAGCGGTTTTTCTCGGCCAGATATGGCAAAGTGAAAATGAAAAATCGTCGAAAACGGACTTAAATTTCGACGTAGAGCAAAGTGGGCTGCAGATTCGGATTCGGCGTGAAAAACTACATACTGTGCATATGTCTCCTGGTAAATTCTCAAAAATGGTCAATTTTTGTAAAAATGGGCAGGCTCATTTTTTCGAGTTTTTTTCAAAAAATTTTTTTCGAGGTTGGCGTGGATATGGGGGTTTTCGAGGTCGCTGAAGCCGAATCCGACTTTAGATTTTGGCGCCGACTCTCGCCACGCGAGATATGGCCGAAAAAAAATGAAAAATGGTCCGAAATGGACCAAAAATGGGACCTAGAGTAAAATGGACCGCAAATTCGGATTCGGCGTGAAAAATTACATACAGTACATTCGAAATTTTCTGCCATTCAGTTAGTTTTGAGTCTCTTATTGAGATTTCTGAAATCCACTAAATTGCTTTTTTTTCTTCTTGCAGATATGAAATGATGAAAGCGGTTTTTCTCGGCCAGATATGGCAAAGTGAAAATGAAAAATCGTCGAAAACGGACTTAAATTTCGACGTAGAGCAAAGTGGGCTGCAGATTCGGATTCGGCGTGAAAAACTACATACTGTGCATATGTCTCCTGGTAAATTCTCAAAACTGGTCAATTTTTGTAAAAATGGGCAGGCTCATTTTTTCGAGTTTTTTTCAAAAAATTTTTTTCGAGGTTGGCGTGGATATGGGGGTTTTCGAGGTCGCTGAAGCCGAATCCGACTTTAGATTTTGGCGCCGACTCTCGCCAAGCGAGATATGGCCGAAAAAAAATGAAAAATGGTCCGAAATGGACCAAAAATGGGACGTAGAGTAAAATGGACCGCAAATTCGGATTCGGCGTGAAAAATTACATACAGTACATTCGAAATTTTCTGCCATTCAGTTAGTTTTGAGTCTCTTATTGAGATTTCTGAAATCCACTAAATTGCTTTTTTTTCTTCTTGCAGATATGAAATGATGAAAGCGGTTTTTCTCGGCCAGATATGGCAAAGCGAAAATGAAAAATCGTCGAAAACGGACTTAAATTTCGACGTAGAGCAAAGTGGGCTGCAGATTCGGATTCGGCGTGAAAAACTACATACTGTGCATATGTCTCCTGGTAAATTCTCAAAAATGGTCAATTTTTGTAAAAATGGGCAGGCTCATTTTTTCGAGTTTTTTTCAAAAAATTTTTTTCGAGGTTGGCGTGGATATGGGGGTTTTCGAGGTCGCTGAAGCCGAATCCGACTTTAGATTTTGGCGCCGACTCTCGCCACGCGAGATATGGCCGAAAAAAAATGAAAAATGGTCCGAAATGGACCAAAAATGGGACCTAGAGTAAAATGGACCGCAAATTCGGATTCGGCGTGAAAAATTACATACAGTACATTCGAAATTTTCTGCCATTCAGTTAGTTTTGAGTCTCTTATTGAGATTTCTGAAATCCACTAAATTGCTTTTTTTTCTTCTTGCAGATATGAAATGATGAAAGCGGTTTTTCTCGGCCAGATATGGCAAAGTGAAAATGAAAAATCGTCGAAAACGGACTTAAATTTCGACGTAGAGCAAAGTGGGCTGCAGATTCGGATTCGGCGTGAAAAACTACATACTGTGCATATGTCTCCTGGTAAATTCTCAAAAATGGTCAATTTTTGTAAAAATGGGCAGGCTCATTTTTTCGAGTTTTTTTCAAAAAATTTTTTTCGAGGTTGGCGTGGATATGGGGGTTTTCGAGGTCGCTGAAGCCGAATCCGACTTTAGATTTTGGCGCCGACTCTCGCCACGCGAGATATGGCCGAAAAAAAATGAAAAATGGTCCGAAATGGACCAAAAATGGGACCTAGAGTAAAATGGACCGCAAATTCGGATTCGGCGTGAAAAATTACATACAGTACATTCGAAATTTTCTGCCATTCAGTTAGTTTTGAGTCTCTTATTGAGATTTCTGAAATCCACTAAATTGCTTTTTTTTCTTCTTGCAGATATGAAATGATGAAAGCGGTTTTTCTCGGCCAGATATGGCAAAGTGAAAATGAAAAATCGTCGAAAACGGACTTAAATTTCGACGTAGAGCAAAGTGGGCTGCAGATTCGGATTCGGCGTGAAAAACTACATACTGTGCATATGTCTCCTGGTAAATTCTCAAAAATGGTCAATTTTTGTAAAAATGGGCAGGCTCATTTTTTCGAGTTTTTTTCAAAAAATTTTTTTCGAGGTTGGCGTGGATATGGGGGTTTTCGAGGTCGCTGAAGCCGAATCCGACTTTAGATTTTGGCGCCGACTCTCGCCAAGCGAGATATGGCCGAAAAAAAATGAAAAATGGTCCGAAATGGACCAAAAATGGGACGTAGAGTAAAATGGACCGCAAATTCGGATTCGGCGTGAAAAATTACATACAGTACATTCGAAATTTTCTGCCATTCAGTTAGTTTTGAGTCTCTTATTGAGATTTCTGAAATCCACTAAATTGCTTTTTTTTCTTCTTGCAGATATGAAATGATGAAAGCGGTTTTTCTCGGCCAGATATGGCAAAGTGAAAATGAAAAATCGTCGAAAACGGACTTAAATTTCGACGTAGAGCAAAGTGGGCTGCAGATTCGGATTCGGCGTGAAAAACTACATACTGTGCATATGTCTCCTGGTAAATTCTCAAAAATGGTCAATTTTTGTAAAAATGGGCAGGCTCATTTTTTCGAGTTTTTTTCAAAAAATTTTTTTCGAGGTTGGCGTGGATATGGGGGTTTTCGAGGTCGCTGAAGCCGAATCCGACTTTAGATTTTGGCGCCGACTCTCGCCAAGCGAGATATGGCCGAAAAAAAATGAAAAATGGTCCGAAATGGACCAAAAATGGGACGTAGAGTAAAATGGACCGCAAATTCGGATTCGGCGTGAAAAATTACATACAGTACATTCGAAATTTTCTGCCATTCAGTTAGTTTTGAGTCTCTTATTGAGATTTCTGAAATCCACTAAATTGCTTTTTTTTCTTCTTGCAGATATGAAATGATGAAAGCGGTTTTTCTCGGCCAGATATGGCAAAGTGAAAATGAAAAATCGTCGAAAACGGACTTAAATTTCGACGTAGAGCAAAGTGGGCTGCAGATTCGGATTCGGCGTGAAAAACTACATACTGTGCATATGTCTTCTGGTAAATTCTCAAAAATGGTCAATTTTTGTAAAAATGGGCAGGCTCATTTTTTCGAGTTTTTTTCAAAAAATTTTTTTCGAGGTTGGCGTGGATATGGGGGTTTTCGAGGTCGCTGAAGCCGAATCCGACTTTAGATTTTGGCGCCGACTCTCGCCAAGCGAGATATGGCCGAAAAAAAATGAAAAATGGTCCGAAATGGACCAAAAATGGGACGTAGAGTAAAATGGACCGCAAATTCGGATTCGGCGTGAAAAATTACATACAGTACATTCGAAATTTTCTGCCATTCAGTTAGTTTTGAGTCTCTTATTGAGATTTCTGAAATCCACTAAATTGCTTTTTTTTCTTCTTGCAGATATGAAATGATGAAAGCGGTTTTTCTCGGCCAGATATGGCAAAGTGAAAATGAAAAATCGTCGAAAACGGACTTAAATTTCGACGTAGAGCAAAGTGGGCTGCAGATTCGGATTCGGCGTGAAAAACTACATACTGTGCATATGTCTCCTGGTAAATTCTCAAAAATGGTCAATTTTTGTAAAAATGGGCAGGCTCATTTTTTCGAGTTTTTTTCAAAAAATTTTTTTCGAGGTTGGCGTGGATATGGGGGTTTTCGAGGTCGCTGAAGCCGAATCCGACTTTAGATTTTGGCGCCGACTCTCGCCAAGCGAGATATGGCCGAAAAAAAATGAAAAATGGTCCGAAATGGACCAAAAATGGGACGTAGAGTAAAATGGACCGCAAATTCGGATTCGGCGTGAAAAATTACATACAGTACATTCGAAATTTTCTGCCATTCAGTTAGTTTTGAGTCTCTTATTGAGATTTCTGAAATCCACTAAATTGCTTTTTTTTCTTCTTGCAGATATGAAATGATGAAAGCGGTTTTTCTCGGCCAGATATGGCAAAGTGAAAATGAAAAATCGTCGAAAACGGACTTAAATTTCGACGTAGAGCAAAGTGGGCTGCAGATTCGGATTCGGCGTGAAAAACTACATACTGTGCATATGTCTTCTGGTAAATTCTCAAAAATGGTCAATTTTTGTAAAAATGGGCAGGCTCATTTTTTCGAGTTTTTTTCAAAAAATTTTTTTCGAGGTTGGCGTGGATATGGGGGTTTTCGAGGTCGCTGAAGCCGAATCCGACTTTAGATTTTGGCGCCGACTCTCGCCACGCGAGATATGGCCGAAAAAAAATGAAAAATGGTCCGAAATGGACCAAAAATGGGACCTAGAGTAAAATGGACCGCAAATTCGGATTCGGCGTGAAAAATTACATACAGTACATTCGAAATTTTCTGCCATTCAGTTAGTTTTGAGTCTCTTATTGAGATTTCTGAAATCCACTAAATTGCTTTTTTTTCTTCTTGCAGATATGAAATGATGAAAGCGGTTTTTCTCGGCCAGATATGGCAAAGTGAAAATGAAAAATCGTCGAAAACGGACTTAAATTTCGACGTAGAGCAAAGTGGGCTGCAGATTCGGATTCGGCGTGAAAAACTACATACTGTGCATATGTCTCCTGGTAAATTCTCAAAAATGGTCAATTTTTGTAAAAATGGGCAGGCTCATTTTTTCGAGTTTTTTTCAAAAAATTTTTTTCGAGGTTGGCGTGGATATGGGGGTTTTCGAGGTCGCTGAAGCCGAATCCGACTTTAGATTTTGGCGCCGACTCTCGCCAAGCGAGATATGGCCGAAAAAAAATGAAAAATGGTCCGAAATGGACCAAAAATGGGACCTAGAGTAAAATGGACCGCAAATTCGGATTCGGCGTGAAAAATTACATACAGTACATTCGAAATTTTCTGCCATTCAGTTAGTTTTGAGTCTCTTATTGAGATTTCTGAAATCCACTAAATTGCTTTTTTTTCTTCTTGCAGATATGAAATGATGAAAGCGGTTTTTCTCGGCCAGATATGGCAAAGTGAAAATGAAAAATCGTCGAAAACGGACTTAAATTTCGACGTAGAGCAAAGTGGGCTGCAGATTCGGATTCGGCGTGAAAAACTACATACTGTGCATATGTCTCCTGGTAAATTCTCAAAAATGGTCAATTTTTGTAAAAATGGGCAGGCTCATTTTTTCGAGTTTTTTTCAAAAAATTTTTTTCGAGGTTGGCGTGGATATGGGGGTTTTCGAGGTCGCTGAAGCCGAATCCGACTTTAGATTTTGGCGCCGACTCTCGCCAAGCGAGATATGGCCGAAAAAAAATGAAAAATGGTCCGAAATGGACCAAAAATGGGACGTAGAGTAAAATGGACCGCAAATTCGGATTCGGCGTGAAAAATTACATACAGTACATTCGAAATTTTCTGCCATTCAGTTAGTTTTGAGTCTCTTATTGAGATTTCTGAAATCCACTAAATTGCTTTTTTTTCTTCTTGCAGATATGAAATGATGAAAGCGGTTTTTCTCGGCCAGATATGGCAAAGTGAAAATGAAAAATCGTCGAAAACGGACTTAAATTTCGACGTAGAGCAAAGTGGGCTGCAGATTCGGATTCGGCGTGAAAAACTACATACTGTGCATATGTCTCCTGGTAAATTCTCAAAAATGGTCAATTTTTGTAAAAATGGGCAGGCTCATTTTTTCGAGTTTTTTTCAAAAAATTTTTTTCGAGGTTGGCGTGGATATGGGGGTTTTCGAGGTCGCTGAAGCCGAATCCGACTTTAGATTTTGGCGCCGACTCTCGCCAAGCGAGATATGGCCGAAAAAAAATGAAAAATGGTCCGAAATGGACCAAAAATGGGACGTAGAGTAAAATGGACCGCAAATTCGGATTCGGCGTGAAAAATTACATACAGTACATTCGAAATTTTCTGCCATTCAGTTAGTTTTGAGTCTCTTATTGAGATTTCTGAAATCCACTAAATTGCTTTTTTTTTCTTCTTGCAGATATGAAATGATGAAAGCGGTTTTTCTCGGCCAGATATGGCAAAGTGAAAATGAAAAATCGTCGAAAACGGACTTAAATTTCGACGTAGAGCAAAGTGGGCTGCAGATTCGGATTCGGCGTGAAAAACTACATACTGTGCATATGTCTTCTGGTAAATTCTCAAAAATGGTCAATTTTTGTAAAAATGGGCAGGCTCATTTTTTCGAGTTTTTTTCAAAAAATTTTTTTCGAGGTTGGCGTGGATATGGGGGTTTTCGAGGTCGCTGAAGCCGAATCCGACTTTAGATTTTGGCGCCGACTCTCGCCAAGCGAGATATGGCCGAAAAAAAATGAAAAATGGTCCGAAATGGACCAAAAATGGGACGTAGAGTAAAATGGACCGCAAATTCGGATTCGGCGTGAAAAATTACATACAGTACATTCGAAATTTTCTGCCATTCAGTTAGTTTTGAGTCTCTTATTGAGATTTCTGAAATCCACTAAATTGCTTTTTTTTCTTCTTGCAGATATGAAATGATGAAAGCGGTTTTTCTCGGCCAGATATGGCAAAGTGAAAATGAAAAATCGTCGAAAACGGACTTAAATTTCGACGTAGAGCAAAGTGGGCTGCAGATTCGGATTCGGCGTGAAAAACTACATACTGTGCATATGTCTCCTGGTAAATTCTCAAAAATGGTCAATTTTTGTAAAAATGGGCAGGCTCATTTTTTCGAGTTTTTTTCAAAAAATAAAATGAAAAATGGTCCGAAATGGACCAAAAATGGGACGTAGAGTAAAATGGACCGCAAATTCGGATTCGGCGTGAAAAATTACATACAGTACATTCGAAAGTTTCTGCCATTCAGTTAGTTTTGAGTCTCTTATTGAGATTTCTGAAATCCACTAAATTGCTTTTTTTTCTTCTTGCAGATATGAAATGATGAAAGCGGTTTTTCTCGGCCAGATATGGCAAAGTGAAAATGAAAAATCGTCGAAAACGGACTTAAATTTCGACGTAGAGCAAAGTGGGCTGCAGATTCGGATTCGGCGTGAAAAACTACATACTGTGCATATGTCTCCTGCTAAATTCTCAAAAATGGTCAATTTTTGTAAAAATGGGCAGGCTCATTTTTTCGAGTTTTTTTCAAAAAATTTTTTTCGAGGTTGGCGTGGATATGGGGGTTTTCGAGGTCGCTGAAGCCGAATCCGACTTTAGATTTTGGCGCCGACTCTCGCCAAGCGAGATATGGCCGAAAAAAAATGAAAAATGGTCCGAAATGGACCAAAAATGGGACGTAGAGTAAAATGGACCGCAAATTCGGATTCGGCGTGAAAAATTACATACAGTACATTCGAAATTTTCTGCCATTCAGTTAGTTTTGAGTCTCTTATTGAGATTTCTGAAATCCACTAAATTGCTTTTTTTTCTTCTTGCAGATATGAAATGATGAAAGCGGTTTTTCTCGGCCAGATATGGCAAAGTGAAAATGAAAAATCGTCGAAAACGGACTTAAATTTCGACGTAGAGCAAAGTGGGCTGCAGATTCGGATTCGGCGTGAAAAACTACATACTGTGCATATGTCTCCTGGTAAATTCTCAAAAATGGTCAATTTTTGTAAAAATGGGCAGGCTCATTTTTTCGAGTTTTTTTCAAAAAATTTTTTTCGAGGTTGGCGTGGATATGGGGGTTTTCGAGGTCGCTGAAGCCGAATCCGACTTTAGATTTTGGCGCCGACTCTCGCCAAGCGAGATATGGCCGAAAAAAAATGAAAAATGGTCCGAAATGGACCAAAAATGGGACGTAGAGTAAAATGGACCGCAAATTCGGATTCGGCGTGAAAAATTACATACAGTACATTCGAAATTTTCTGCCATTCAGTTAGTTTTGAGTCTCTTATTGAGATTTCTGAAATCCACTAAATTGCTTTTTTTTCTTCTTGCAGATATGAAATGATGAAAGCGGTTTTTCTCGGCCAGATATGGCAAAGTGAAAATGAAAAATCGTCGAAAACGGACTTAAATTTCGACGTAGAGCAAAGTGGGCTGCAGATTCGGATTCGGCGTGAAAAACTACATACTGTGCATATGTCTCCTGGTAAATTCTCAAAAATGGTCAATTTTTGTAAAAATGGGCAGGCTCATTTTTTCGAGTTTTTTTCAAAAAATTTTTTTCGAGGTTGGCGTGGATATGGGGGTTTTCGAGGTCGCTGAAGCCGAATCCGACTTTAGATTTTGGCGCCGACTCTCGCCAAGCGAGATATGGCCGAAAAAAAATGAAAAATGGTCCGAAATGGACCAAAAATGGGACGTAGAGTAAAATGGACCGCAAATTCGGATTCGGCGTGAAAAATTACATACAGTACATTCGAAATTTTCTGCCATTCAGTTAGTTTTGAGTCTCTTATTGAGATTTCTGAAATCCACTAAATTGCTTTTTTTTCTTCTTGCAGATATGAAATGATGAAAGCGGTTTTTCTCGGCCAGATATGGCAAAGTGAAAATGAAAAATCGTCGAAAACGGACTTAAATTTCGACGTAGAGCAAAGTGGGCTGCAGATTCGGATTCGGCGTGAAAAACTACATACTGTGCATATGTCTCCTGGTAAATTCTCAAAAATGGTCAATTTTTGTAAAAATGGGCAGGCTCATTTTTTCGAGTTTTTTTCAAAAAATAAAATGAAAAATGGTCCGAAATGGACCAAAAATGGGACGTAGAGTAAAATGGACCGCAAATTCGGATTCGGCGTGAAAAATTACATACAGTACATTCGAAAGTTTCTGCCATTCAGTTAGTTTTGAGTCTCTTATTGAGATTTCTGAAATCCACTAAATTGCTTTTTTTTCTTCTTGCAGATATGAAATGATGAAAGCGGTTTTTCTCGGCCAGATATGGCAAAGTGAAAATGAAAAATCGTCGAAAACGGACTTAAATTTCGACGTAGAGCAAAGTGGGCTGCAGATTCGGATTCGGCGTGAAAAACTACATACTGTGCATATGTCTCCTGGTAAATTCTCAAAAATGGTCAATTTTTGTAAAAATGGGCAGGCTCATTTTTTCGAGTTTTTTTCAAAAAATTTTTTTCGAGGTTGGCGTGGATATGGGGGTTTTCGAGGTCGCTGAAGCCGAATCCGACTTTAGATTTTGGCGCCGACTCTCGCCAAGCGAGATATGGCCGAAAAAAAATGAAAAATGGTCCGAAATGGACCAAAAATGGGACGTAGAGTAAAATGGACCGCAAATTCGGATTCGGCGTGAAAAATTACATACAGTACATTCGAAATTTTCTGCCATTCAGTTAGTTTTGAGTCTCTTATTGAGATTTCTGAAATCCACTAAATTGCTTTTTTTTCTTCTTGCAGATATGAAATGATGAAAGCGGTTTTTCTCGGCCAGATATGGCAAAGTGAAAATGAAAAATCGTCGAAAACGGACTTAAATTTCGACGTAGAGCAAAGTGGGCTGCAGATTCGGATTCGGCGTGAAAAACTACATACTGTGCATATGTCTTCTGGTAAATTCTCAAAAATGGTCAATTTTTGTAAAAATGGGCAGGCTCATTTTTTCGAGTTTTTTTCAAAAAATTTTTTTCGAGGTTGGCGTGGATATGGGGGTTTTCGAGGTCGCTGAAGCCGAATCCGACTTTAGATTTTGGCGCCGACTCTCGCCAAGCGAGATATGGCCGAAAAAAAATGAAAAATGGTCCGAAATGGACCAAAAATAAGACGTAGAGTAAAATGGACCGCAAATTCGGATTCGGCGTGAAAAATTACATACAGTACATTCGAAATTTTCTGCCATTCAGTTAGTTTTGAGTCTCTTATTGAGATTTCTGAAATCCACTAAATTGCTTTTTTTTCTTCTTGCAGATATGAAATGATGAAAGCGGTTTTTCTCGGCCAGATATGGCAAAGTGAAAATGAAAAATCGTCGAAAACGGACTTAAATTTCGACGTAGAGCAAAGTGGGCTGCAGATTCGGATTCGGCGTGAAAAACTACATACTGTGCATATGTCTCCTGGTAAATTCTCAAAAATGGTCAATTTTTGTAAAAATGGGCAGGCTCATTTTTTCGAGTTTTTTTCAAAAAATTTTTTTCGAGGTTGGCGTGGATATGGGGGTTTTCGAGGTCGCTGAAGCCGAATCCGACTTTAGATTTTGGCGCCGACTCTCGCCAAGCGAGATATGGCCGAAAAAAAATGAAAAATGGTCCGAAATGGACCAAAAATGGGACGTAGAGTAAAATGGACCGCAAATTCGGATTCGGCGTGAAAAATTACATACAGTACATTCGAAATTTTCTGCCATTCAGTTAGTTTTGAGTCTCTTATTGAGATTTCTGAAATCCACTAAATTGCTTTTTTTTCTTCTTGCAGATATGAAATGATGAAAGCGGTTTTTCTCGGCCAGATATGGCAAAGTGAAAATGAAAAATCGTCGAAAACGGACTTAAATTTCGACGTAGAGCAAAGTGGGCTGCAGATTCGGATTCGGCGTGAAAAACTACATACTGTGCATATGTCTTCTGGTAAATTCTCAAAAATGGTCAATTTTTGTAAAAATGGGCAGGCTCATTTTTTCGAGTTTTTTTCAAAAAATTTTTTTCGAGGTTGGCGTGGATATGGGGGTTTTCGAGGTCGCTGAAGCCGAATCCGACTTTAGATTTTGGCGCCGACTCTCGCCACGCGAGATATGGCCGAAAAAAAATGAAAAATGGTCCGAAATGGACCAAAAATGGGACGTAGAGTAAAATGGACCGCAAATTCGGATTCGGCGTGAAAAATTACATACAGTACATTCGAAATTTTCTGCCATTCAGTTAGTTTTGAGTCTCTTATTGAGATTTCTGAAATCCACTAAATTGCTTTTTTTTCTTCTTGCAGATATGAAATGATGAAAGCGGTTTTTCTCGGCCAGATATGGCAAAGTGAAAATGAAAAATCGTCGAAAACGGACTTAAATTTCGACGTAGAGCAAAGTGGGCTGCAGATTCGGATTCGGCGTGAAAAACTACATACTGTGCATATGTCTCCTGGTAAATTCTCAAAAATGGTCAATTTTTGTAAAAATGGGCAGGCTCATTTTTTCGAGTTTTTTTCAAAAAATTTTTTTCGAGGTTGGCGTGGATATGGGGGTTTTCGAGGTCGCTGAAGCCGAATCCGACTTTAGATTTTGGCGCCGACTCTCGCCAAGCGAGATATGGCCGAAAAAAAATGAAAAATGGTCCGAAATGGACCAAAAATGGGACGTAGAGTAAAATGGACCGCAAATTCGGATTCGGCGTGAAAAATTACATACAGTAAATTCGAAATTTTCTGCCATTCAGTTAGTTTTGAGTCTCTTATTGAGATTTCTGAAATCCACTAAATTGCTTTTTTTTCTTCTTGCAGATATGAAATGATGAAAGCGGTTTTTCTCGGCCAGATATGGCAAAGTGAAAATGAAAAATCGTCGAAAACGGACTTAAATTTCGACGTAGAGCAAAGTGGGCTGCAGATTCGGATTCGGCGTGAAAAACTACATACTGTGCATATGTCTCCTGGTAAATTCTCAAAAATGGTCAATTTTTGTAAAAATGGGCAGGCTCATTTTTTCGAGTTTTTTTCAAAAAATTTTTTTCGAGGTTGGCGTGGATATGGGGGTTTTCGAGGTCGCTGAAGCCGAATCCGACTTTAGATTTTGGCGCCGACTCTCGCCACGCGAGATATGGCCGAAAAAAAATGAAAAATGGTCCGAAATGGACCAAAAATGGGACCTAGAGTAAAATGGACCGCAAATTCGGATTCGGCGTGAAAAATTACATACAGTACATTCGAAATTTTCTGCCATTCAGTTAGTTTTGAGTCTCTTATTGAGATTTCTGAAATCCACTAAATTGCTTTTTTTTCTTCTTGCAGATATGAAATGATGAAAGCGGTTTTTCTCGGCCAGATATGGCAAAGTGAAAATGAAAAATCGTCGAAAACGGACTTAAATTTCGACGTAGAGCAAAGTGGGCTGCAGATTCGGATTCGGCGTGAAAAACTACATACTGTGCATATGTCTCCTGGTAAATTCTCAAAAATGGTCAATTTTTGTAAAAATGGGCAGGCTCATTTTTTCGAGTTTTTTTCAAAAAATTTTTTTCGAGGTTGGCGTGGATATGGGGGTTTTCGAGGTCGCTGAAGCCGAATCCGACTTTAGATTTTGGCGCCGACTCTCGCCAAGCGAGATATGGCCGAAAAAAAATGAAAAATGGTCCGAAATGGACCAAAAATGGGACGTAGAGTAAAATGGACCGCAAATTCGGATTCGGCGTGAAAAATTACATACAGTACATTCGAAATTTTCTGCCATTCAGTTAGTTTTGAGTCTCTTATTGAGATTTCTGAAATCCACTAAATTGCTTTTTTTTCTTCTTGCAGATATGAAATGATGAAAGCGGTTTTTCTCGGCCAGATATGGCAAAGTGAAAATGAAAAATCGTCGAAAACGGACTTAAATTTCGACGTAGAGCAAAGTGGGCTGCAGATTCGGATTCGGCGTGAAAAACTACATACTGTGCATATGTCTCCTGGTAAATTCTCAAAAATGGTCAATTTTTGTAAAAATGGGCAGGCTCATTTTTTCGAGTTTTTTTCAAAAAATTTTTTTCGAGGTTGGCGTGGATATGGGGGTTTTCGAGGTCGCTGAAGCCGAATCCGACTTTAGATTTTGGCGCCGACTCTCGCCAAGCGAGATATGGCCGAAAAAAAATGAAAAATGGTCCGAAATGGACCAAAAATGGGACGTAGAGTAAAATGGACCGCAAATTCGGATTCGGCGTGAAAAATTACATACAGTACATTCGAAATTTTCTGCCATTCAGTTAGTTTTGAGTCTCTTATTGAGATTTCTGAAATCCACTAAATTGCTTTTTTTTCTTCTTGCAGATATGAAATGATGAAAGCGGTTTTTCTCGGCCAGATATGGCAAAGTGAAAATGAAAAATCGTCGAAAACGGACTTAAATTTCGACGTAGAGCAAAGTGGGCTGCAGATTCGGATTCGGCGTGAAAAACTACATACTGTGCATATGTCTTCTGGTAAATTCTCAAAAATGGTCAATTTTTGTAAAAATGGGCAGGCTCATTTTTTCGAGTTTTTTTCAAAAAATTTTTTTCGAGGTTGGCGTGGATATGGGGGTTTTCGAGGTCGCTGAAGCCGAATCCGACTTTAGATTTTGGCGCCGACTCTCGCCAAGCGAGATATGGCCGAAAAAAAATGAAAAATGGTCCGAAATGGACCAAAAATGGGACGTAGAGTAAAATGGACCGCAAATTCGGATTCGGCGTGAAAAATTACATACAGTACATTCGAAAGTTTCTGCCATTCAGTTAGTTTTGAGTCTCTTATTGAGATTTCTGAAATCCACTAAATTGCTGTTTTTTCTTCTTGCAGATATGAAATGATGAAAGCGGTTTTTCTCGGCCAGATATGGCAAAGTGAAAATGAAAAATCGTCGAAAACGGACTTAAATTTCGACGTAGAGCAAAGTGGGCTGCAGATTCGGATTCGGCGTGAAAAACTACATACTGTGCATATGTCTCCTGGTAAATTCTCAAAAATGGTCAATTTTTGTAAAAATGGGCAGGCTCATTTTTTCGAGTTTTTTTCAAAAAATTTTTTTCGAGGTTGGCGTGGATATGGAGGTTTTCGAGGTCGCTGAAGCCGAATCCGACTTTAGATTTTGGCGCCGACTCTCGCCACGCGAGATATGGCCGAAAAAAAATGAAAAATGGTCCGAAATGGACCAAAAATGGGACCTAGAGTAAAATGGACCGCAAATTCGGATTCGGCGTGAAAAATTACATACAGTACATTCGAAATTTTCTGCCATTCAGTTAGTTTTGAGTCTCTTATTGAGATTTCTGAAATCCACTAAATTGCTTTTTTTTCTTCTTGCAGATATGAAATGATGAAAGCGGTTTTTCTCGGCCAGATATGGCAAAGTGAAAATGAAAAATCGTCGAAAACGGACTTAAATTTCGACGTAGAGCAAAGTGGGCTGCAGATTCGGATTCGGCGTGAAAAACTACATACTGTGCATATGTCTCCTGGTAAATTCTCAAAAATGGTCAATTTTTGTAAAAATGGGCAGGCTCATTTTTTCGAGTTTTTTTCAAAAAATTTTTTTCGAGGTTGGCGTGGATATGGGGGTTTTCGAGGTCGCTGAAGCCGAATCCGACTTTAGATTTTGGCGCCGACTCTCGCCACGCGAGATATGGCCGAAAAAAAATGAAAAATGGTCCGAAATGGACCAAAAATGGGACCTAGAGTAAAATGGACCGCAAATTCGGATTCGGCGTGAAAAATTACATACAGTACATTCGAAATTTTCTGCCATTCAGTTAGTTTTGAGTCTCTTATTGAGATTTCTGAAATCCACTAAATTGCTTTTTTTTCTTCTTGCAGATATGAAATGATGAAAGCGGTTTTTCTCGGCCAGATATGGCAAAGTGAAAATGAAAAATCGTCGAAAACGGACTTAAATTTCGACGTAGAGCAAAGTGGGCTGCAGATTCGGATTCGGCGTGAAAAACTACATACTGTGCATATGTCTCCTGGTAAATTCTCAAAAATGGTCAATTTTTGTAAAAATGGGCAGGCTCATTTTTTCGAGTTTTTTTCAAAAAATAAAATGAAAAATGGTCCGAAATGGACCAAAAATGGGACCTAGAGTAAAATGGACCGCAAATTCGGATTCGGCGTGAAAAATTACATACAGTACATTCGAAATTTTCTGCCATTCAGTTAGTTTTGAGTCTCTTATTGAGATTTCTGAAATCCACTAAATTGCTTTTTTTTCTTCTTGCAGATATGAAATGATGAAAGCGGTTTTTCTCGGCCAGATATGGCAAAGTGAAAATGAAAAATCGTCGAAAACGGACTTAAATTTCGACGTAGAGCAAAGTGGGCTGCAGATTCGGATTCGGCGTGAAAAACTACATACTGTGCATATGTCTCCTGGTAAATTCTCAAAAATGGTCAATTTTTGTAAAAATGGGCAGGCTCATTTTTTCGAGTTTTTTTCAAAAAATTTTTTTCGAGGTTGGCGTGGATATGGGGGTTTTCGAGGTCGCTGAAGCCGAATCCGACTTTAGATTTTGGCGCCGACTCTCGCCAAGCGAGATATGGCCGAAAAAAAATGAAAAATGGTCCGAAATGGACCAAAAATGGGACGTAGAGTAAAATGGACCGCAAATTCGGATTCGGCGTGAAAAATTACATACAGTACATTCGAAATTTTCTGCCATTCAGTTAGTTTTGAGTCTCTTATTGAGATTTCTGAAATCCACTAAATTGCTTTTTTTTCTTCTTGCAGATATGAAATGATGAAAGCGGTTTTTCTCGGCCAGATATGGCAAAGTGAAAATGAAAAATCGTCGAAAACGGACTTAAATTTCGACGTAGAGCAAAGTGGGCTGCAGATTCGGATTCGGCGTGAAAAACTACATACTGTGCATATGTCTCCTGGTAAATTCTCAAAAATGGTCAATTTTTGTAAAAATGGGCAGGCTCATTTTTTCGAGTTTTTTTCAAAAAATTTTTTTCGAGGTTGGCGTGGATATGGGGGTTTTCGAGGTCGCTGAAGCCGAATCCGACTTTAGATTTTGGCGCCGACTCTCGCCAAGCGAGATATGGCCGAAAAAAAAAGAAAAATGGTCCGAAATGGACCAAAAATGGGACGTAGAGTAAAATGGACCGCAAATTCGGATTCGGCGTGAAAAATTACATACAGTACATTCGAAATTTTCTGCCATTCAGTTAGTTTTGAGTCTCTTATTGAGATTTCTGAAATCCACTAAATTGCTTTTTTTTCTTCTTGCAGATATGAAATGATGAAAGCGGTTTTTCTCGGCCAGATATGGCAAAGTGAAAATGAAAAATCGTCGAAAACGGACTTAAATTTCGACGTAGAGCAAAGTGGGCTGCAGATTCGGATTCGGCGTGAAAAACTACATACTGTGCATATGTCTCCTGGTAAATTCTCAAAAATGGTCAATTTTTGTAAAAATGGGCAGGCTCATTTTTTCGAGTTTTTTTCAAAAAATTTTTTTCGAGGTTGGCGTGGATATGGGGGTTTTCGAGGTCGCTGAAGCCGAATCCGACTTTAGATTTTGGCGCCAACTCTCGCCACGCGAGATATGGCCGAAAAAAAATGAAAAATGGTCCGAAATGGACCAAAAATGGGACGTAGAGTAAAATGGACCGCAAATTCGGATTCGGCGTGAAAAATTACATACAGTACATTCGAAATTTTCTGCCATTCAGTTAGTTTTGAGTCTCTTATTGAGATTTCTGAAATCCACTAAATTGCTTTTTTTTCTTCTTGCAGATATGAAATGATGAAAGCGGTTTTTCTCGGCCAGATATGGCAAAGTGAAAATGAAAAATCGTCGAAAACGGACTTAAATTTCGACGTAGAGCAAAGTGGGCTGCAGATTCGGATTCGGCGTGAAAAACTACATACTGTGCATATGTCTCCTGGTAAATTCTCAAAAATGGTCAATTTTTGTAAAAATGGGCAGGCTCATTTTTTCGAGTTTTTTTCAAAAAATTTTTTTCGAGGTTGGCGTGGATATGGGGGTTTTCGAGGTCGCTGAAGCCGAATCCGACTTTAGATTTTGGCGCCGACTCTCGCCACGCGAGATATGGCCGAAAAAAAATGAAAAATGGTCCGAAATGGACCAAAAATGGGACCTAGAGTAAAATGGACCGCAAATTCGGATTCGGCGTGAAAAATTACATACAGTACATTCGAAATTTTCTGCCATTCAGTTAGTTTTGAGTCTCTTATTGAGATTTCTGAAATCCACTAAATTGCTTTTTTTTCTTCTTGCAGATATGAAATGATGAAAGCGGTTTTTCTCGGCCAGATATGGCAAAGTGAAAATGAAAAATCGTCGAAAACGGACTTAAATTTCGACGTAGAGCAAAGTGGGCTGCAGATTCGGATTCGGCGTGAAAAACTACATACTGTGCATATGTCTCCTGGTAAATTCTCAAAAATGGTCAATTTTTGTAAAAATGGGCAGGCTCATTTTTTCGAGTTTTTTTCAAAAAATTTTTTTCGAGGTTGGCGTGGATATGGGGGTTTTCGAGGTCGCTGAAGCCGAATCCGACTTTAGATTTTGGCGCCGACTCTCGCCAAGCGAGATATGGCCGAAAAAAAATGAAAAATGGTCCGAAATGGACCAAAAATGGGACGTAGAGTAAAATGGACCGCAAATTCGGATTCGGCGTGAAAAATTACATACAGTACATTCGAAATTTTCTGCCATTCAGTTAGTTTTGAGTCTCTTATTGAGATTTCTGAAATCCACTAAATTGCTTTTTTTTCTTCTTGCAGATATGAAATGATGAAAGCGGTTTTTCTCGGCCAGATATGGCAAAGTGAAAATGAAAAATCGTCGAAAACGGACTTAAATTTCGACGTAGAGCAAAGTGGGCTGCAGATTCGGATTCGGCGTGAAAAACTACATACTGTGCATATGTCTCCTGGTAAATTCTCAAAAATGGTCAATTTTTGTAAAAATGGGCAGGCTCATTTTTTCGAGTTTTTTTCAAAAAATTTTTTTCGAGGTTGGCGTGGATATGGGGGTTTTCGAGGTCGCTGAAGCCGAATCCGACTTTAGATTTTGGCGCCGACTCTCGCCAAGCGAGATATGGCCGAAAAAAAATGAAAAATGGTCCGAAATGGACCAAAAATGGGACGTAGAGTAAAATGGACCGCAAATTCGGATTCGGCGTGAAAAATTACATACAGTACATTCGAAATTTTCTGCCATTCAGTTAGTTTTGAGTCTCTTATTGAGATTTCTGAAATCCACTAAATTGCTTTTTTTTCTTCTTGCAGATATGAAATGATGAAAGCGGTTTTTCTCGGCCAGATATGGCAAAGTGAAAATGAAAAATCGTCGAAAACGGACTTAAATTTCGACGTAGAGCAAAGTGGGCTGCAGATTCGGATTCGGCGTGAAAAACTACATACTGTGCATATGTCTCCTGGTAAATTCTCAAAAATGGTCAATTTTTGTAAAAATGGGCAGGCTCATTTTTTCGAGTTTTTTTCAAAAAATTTTTTTCGAGGTTGGCGTGGATATGGGGGTTTTCGAGGTCGCTGAAGCCGAATCCGACTTTAGATTTTGGCGCCGACTCTCGCCAAGCGAGATATGGCCGAAAAAAAATGAAAAATGGTCCGAAATGGACCAAAAATGGGACGTAGAGTAAAATGGACCGCAAATTCGGATTCGGCGTGAAAAATTACATACAGTACATTCGAAATTTTCTGCCATTCAGTTAGTTTTGAGTCTCTTATTGAGATTTCTGAAATCCACTAAATTGCTTTTTTTTCTTCTTGCAGATATGAAATGATGAAAGCGGTTTTTCTCGGCCAGATATGGCAAAGTGAAAATGAAAAATCGTCGAAAACGGACTTAAATTTCGACGTAGAGCAAAGTGGGCTGCAGATTCGGATTCGGCGTGAAAAACTACATACTGTGCATATGTCTCCTGGTAAATTCTCAAAAATGGTCAATTTTTGTAAAAATGGGCAGGCTCATTTTTTCGAGTTTTTTTCAAAAAATTTTTTTCGAGGTTGGCGTGGATATGGGGGTTTTCGAGGTCGCTGAAGCCGAATCCGACTTTAGATTTTGGCGCCGACTCTCGCCAAGCGAGATATGGCCGAAAAAAAATGAAAAATGGTCCGAAATGGACCAAAAATGGGACGTAGAGTAAAATGGACCGCAAATTCGGATTCGGCGTGAAAAATTACATACAGTACATTCGAAATTTTCTGCCATTCAGTTAGTTTTGAGTCTCTTATTGAGATTTCTGAAATCCACTAAATTGCTTTTTTTTCTTCTTGCAGATATGAAATGATGAAAGCGGTTTTTCTCGGCCAGATATGGCAAAGTGAAAATGAAAAATCGTCGAAAACGGACTTAAATTTCGACGTAGAGCAAAGTGGGCTGCAGATTCGGATTCGGCGTGAAAAACTACATACTGTGCATATGTCTCCTGGTAAATTCTCAAAAATGGTCAATTTTTGTAAAAATGGGCAGGCTCATTTTTTCGAGTTTTTTTCAAAAAATTTTTTTCGAGGTTGGCGTGGATATGGGGGTTTTCGAGGTCGCTGAAGCCGAATCCGACTTTAGATTTTGGCGCCGACTCTCGCCAAGCGAGATATGGCCGAAAAAAAATGAAAAATGGTCCGAAATGGACCAAAAATGGGACGTAGAGTAAAATGGACCGCAAATTCGGATTCGGCGTGAAAAATTACATACAGTACATTCGAAATTTTCTGCCATTCAGTTAGTTTTGAGTCTCTTATTGAGATTTCTGAAATCCACTAAATTGCTTTTTTTTCTTCTTGCAGATATGAAATGATGAAAGCGGTTTTTCTCGGCCAGATATGGCAAAGTGAAAATGAAAAATCGTCGAAAACGGACTTAAATTTCGACGTAGAGCAAAGTGGGCTGCAGATTCGGATTCGGCGTGAAAAACTACATACTGTGCATATGTCTCCTGGTAAATTCTCAAAAATGGTCAATTTTTGTAAAAATGGGCAGGCTCATTTTTTCGAGTTTTTTTCAAAAAATTTTTTTCGAGGTTGGCGTGGATATGGGGGTTTTCGAGGTCGCTGAAGCCGAATCCGACTTTAGATTTTGGCGCCGACTCTCGCCAAGCGAGATATGGCCGAAAAAAAATGAAAAATGGTCCGAAATGGACCAAAAATGGGACGTAGAGTAAAATGGACCGCAAATTCGGATTCGGCGTGAAAAATTACATACAGTACATTCGAAATTTTCTGCCATTCAGTTAGTTTTGAGTCTCTTATTGAGATTTCTGAAATCCACTAAATTGCTTTTTTTTCTTCTTGCAGATATGAAATGATGAAAGCGGTTTTTCTCGGCCAGATATGGCAAAGTGAAAATGAAAAATCGTCGAAAACGGACTTAAATTTCGACGTAGAGCAAAGTGGGCTGCAGATTCGGATTCGGCGTGAAAAACTACATACTGTGCATATGTCTCCTGGTAAATTCTCAAAAATGGTCAATTTTTGTAAAAATGGGCAGGCTCATTTTTTCGAGTTTTTTTCAAAAAATTTTTTTCGAGGTTGGCGTGGATATGGGGGTTTTCGAGGTCGCTGAAGCCGAATCCGACTTTAGATTTTGGCGCCGACTCTCGCCAAGCGAGATATGGCCGAAAAAAAAAGAAAAATGGTCCGAAATGGACCAAAAATGGGACGTAGAGTAAAATGGACCGCAAATTCGGATTCGACGTGAAAAATTACATACAGTACATTCGAAATTTTCTGCCATTCAGTTAGTTTTGAGTCTCTTATTGAGATTTCTGAAATCCACTAAATTGCTTTTTTTTCTTCTTGCAGATATGAAATGATGAAAGCGGTTTTTCTCGGCCAGATATGGCAAAGTGAAAATGAAAAATCGTCGAAAACGGACTTAAATTTCGACGTAGAGCAAAGTGGGCTGCAGATTCGGATTCGGCGTGAAAAACTACATACTGTGCATATGTCTCCTGGTAAATTCTCAAAAATGGTCAATTTTTGTAAAAATGGGCAGGCTCATTTTTTCGAGTTTTTTTCAAAAAATTTTTTTCGAGGTTGGCGTGGATATGGGGGTTTTCGAGGTCGCTGAAGCCGAATCCGACTTTAGATTTTGGCGCCAACTCTCGCCACGCGAGATATGGCCGAAAAAAAATGAAAAATGGTCCGAAATGGACCAAAAATGGGACGTAGAGTAAAATGGACCGCAAATTCGGATTCGGCGTGAAAAATTACATACAGTACATTCGAAATTTTCTGCCATTCAGTTAGTTTTGAGTCTCTTATTGAGATTTCTGAAATCCACTAAATTGCTTTTTTTTCTTCTTGCAGATATGAAATGATGAAAGCGGTTTTTCTCGGCCAGATATGGCAAAGTGAAAATGAAAAATCGTCGAAAACGGACTTAAATTTCGACGTAGAGCAAAGTGGGCTGCAGATTCGGATTCGGCGTGAAAAACTACATACTGTGCATATGTCTCCTGGTAAATTCTCAAAAATGGTCAATTTTTGTAAAAATGGGCAGGCTCATTTTTTCGAGTTTTTTTCAAAAAATTTTTTTCGAGGTTGGCGTGGATATGGGGGTTTTCGAGGTCGCTGAAGCCGAATCCGACTTTAGATTTTGGCGCCGACTCTCGCCAAGCGAGATATGGCCGAAAAAAAATGAAAAATGGTCCGAAATGGACCAAAAATGGGACGTAGAGTAAAATGGACCGCAAATTCGGATTCGGCGTGAAAAATTACATACAGTAAATTCGAAATTTTCTGCCATTCAGTTAGTTTTGAGTCTCTTATTGAGATTTCTGAAATCCACTAAATTGCTTTTTTTTCTTCTTGCAGATATGAAATGATGAAAGCGGTTTTTCTCGGCCAGATATGGCAAAGTGAAAATGAAAAATCGTCGAAAACGGACTTAAATTTCGACGTAGAGCAAAGTGGGCTGCAGATTCGGATTCGGCGTGAAAAACTACATACTGTGCATATGTCTCCTGGTAAATTCTCAAAAATGGTCAATTTTTGTAAAAATGGGCAGGCTCATTTTTTCGAGTTTTTTTCAAAAAATTTTTTTCGAGGTTGGCGTGGATATGGGGGTTTTCGAGGTCGCTGAAGCCGAATCCGACTTTAGATTTTGGCGCCGACTCTCGCCAAGCGAGATATGGCCGAAAAAAAATGAAAAATGGTCCGAAATGGACCAAAAATGGGACGTAGAGTAAAATGGACCGCAAATTCGGATTCGGCGTGAAAAATTACATACAGTACATTCGAAATTTTCTGCCATTCAGTTAGTTTTGAGTCTCTTATTGAGATTTCTGAAATCCACTAAATTGCTTTTTTTTCTTCTTGCAGATATGAAATGATGAAAGCGGTTTTTCTCGGCCAGATATGGCAAAGTGAAAATGAAAAATCGTCGAAAACGGACTTAAATTTCGACGTAGAGCAAAGTGGGCTGCAGATTCGGATTCGGCGTGAAAAACTACATACTGTGCATATGTCTCCTGGTAAATTCTCAAAAATGGTCAATTTTTGTAAAAATGGGCAGGCTCATTTTTTCGAGTTTTTTTCAAAAAATTTTTTTCGAGGTTGGCGTGGATATGGGGGTTTTCGAGGTCGCTGAAGCCGAATCCGACTTTAGATTTTGGCGCCAACTCTCGCCACGCGAGATATGGCCGAAAAAAAATGAAAAATGGTCCGAAATGGACCAAAAATGGGACGTAGAGTAAAATGGACCGCAAATTCGGATTCGGCGTGAAAAATTACATACAGTACATTCGAAATTTTCTGCCATTCAGTTAGTTTTGAGTCTCTTATTGAGATTTCTGAAATCCACTAAATTGCTTTTTTTTCTTCTTGCAGATATGAAATGATGAAAGCGGTTTTTCTCGGCCAGATATGGCAAAGTGAAAATGAAAAATCGTCGAAAACGGACTTAAATTTCGACGTAGAGCAAAGTGGGCTGCAGATTCGGATTCGGCGTGAAAAACTACATACTGTGCATATGTCTCCTGGTAAATTCTCAAAAATGGTCAATTTTTGTAAAAATGGGCAGGCTCATTTTTTCGAGTTTTTTTCAAAAAATTTTTTTCGAGGTTGGCGTGGATATGGGGGTTTTCGAGGTCGCTGAAGCCGAATCCGACTTTAGATTTTGGCGCCGACTCTCGCCACGCGAGATATGGCCGAAAAAAAATGAAAAATGGTCCGAAATGGACCAAAAATGGGACGTAGAGTAAAATGGACCGCAAATTCGGATTCGGCGTGAAAAATTACATACAGTACATTCGAAATTTTCTGCCATTCAGTTAGTTTTGAGTCTCTTATTGAGATTTCTGAAATCCACTAAATTGCTTTTTTTTTCTTCTTGCAGATATGAAATGATGAAAGCGGTTTTTCTCGGCCAGATATGGCAAAGTGAAAATGAAAAATCGTCGAAAACGGACTTAAATTTCGACGTAGAGCAAAGTGGGCTGCAGATTCGGATTCGGCGTGAAAAACTACATACTGTGCATATGTCTCCTGGTAAATTCTCAAAAATGGTCAATTTTTGTAAAAATGGGCAGGCTCATTTTTTCGAGTTTTTTTCAAAAAATTTTTTTCGAGGTTGGCGTGGATATGGGGGTTTTCGAGGTCGCTGAAGCCGAATCCGACTTTAGATTTTGGCGCCGACTCTCGCCAAGCGAGATATGGCCGAAAAAAAATGAAAAATGGTCCGAAATGGACCAAAAATGGGACGTAGAGTAAAATGGACCGCAAATTCGGATTCGGCGTGAAAAATTACATACAGTACATTCGAAATTTTCTGCCATTCAGTTAGTTTTGAGTCTCTTATTGAGATTTCTGAAATCCACTAAATTGCTTTTTTTTCTTCTTGCAGATATGAAATGATGAAAGCGGTTTTTCTCGGCCAGATATGGCAAAGTGAAAATGAAAAATCGTCGAAAACGGACTTAAATTTCGACGTAGAGCAAAGTGGGCTGCAGATTCGGATTCGGCGTGAAAAACTACATACTGTGCATATGTCTCCTGGTAAATTCTCAAAAATGGTCAATTTTTGTAAAAATGGGCAGGCTCATTTTTTCGAGTTTTTTTCAAAAAATTTTTTTCGAGGTTGGCGTGGATATGGGGGTTTTCGAGGTCGCTGAAGCCGAATCCGACTTTAGATTTTGGCGCCGACTCTCGCCAAGCGAGATATGGCCGAAAAAAAATGAAAAATGGTCCGAAATGGACCAAAAATGGGACGTAGAGTAAAATGGACCGCAAATTCGGATTCGGCGTGAAAAATTACATACAGTACATTCGAAATTTTCTGCCATTCAGTTAGTTTTGAGTCTCTTATTGAGATTTCTGAAATCCACTAAATTGCTTTTTTTTCTTCTTGCAGATATGAAATGATGAAAGCGGTTTTTCTCGGCCAGATATGGCAAAGTGAAAATGAAAAATCGTCGAAAACGGACTTAAATTTCGACGTAGAGCAAAGTGGGCTGCAGATTCGGATTCGGCGTGAAAAACTACATACTGTGCATATGTCTCCTGGTAAATTCTCAAAAATGGTCAATTTTTGTAAAAATGGGCAGGCTCATTTTTTCGAGTTTTTTTCAAAAAATTTTTTTCGAGGTTGGCGTGGATATGGGGGTTTTCGAGGTCGCTGAAGCCGAATCCGACTTTAGATTTTGGCGCCGACTCTCGCCAAGCGAGATATGGCCGAAAAAAAATGAAAAATGGTCCGAAATGGACCAAAAATGGGACGTAGAGTAAAATGGACCGCAAATTCGGATTCGGCGTGAAAAATTACATACAGTACATTCGAAATTTTCTGCCATTCAGTTAGTTTTGAGTCTCTTATTGAGATTTCTGAAATCCACTAAATTGCTTTTTTTTCTTCTTGCAGATATGAAATGATGAAAGCGGTTTTTCTCGGCCAGATATGGCAAAGTGAAAATGAAAAATCGTCGAAAACGGACTTAAATTTCGACGTAGAGCAAAGTGGGCTGCAGATTCGGATTCGGCGTGAAAAACTACATACTGTGCATATGTCTCCTGGTAAATTCTCAAAAATGGTCAATTTTTGTAAAAATGGGCAGGCTCATTTTTTCGAGTTTTTTTCAAAAAATTTTTTTCGAGGTTGGCGTGGATATGGGGGTTTTCGAGGTCGCTGAAGCCGAATCCGACTTTAGATTTTGGCGCCGACTCTCGCCACGCGAGATATGGCCGAAAAAAAATGAAAAATGGTCCGAAATGGACCAAAAATGGGACGTAGAGTAAAATGGACCGCAAATTCGGATTCGGCGTGAAAAATTACATACAGTACATTCGAAATTTTCTGCCATTCAGTTAGTTTTGAGTCTCTTATTGAGATTTCTGAAATCCACTAAATTGCTTTTTTTTCTTCTTGCAGATATGAAATGATGAAAGCGGTTTTTCTCGGCCAGATATGGCAAAGTGAAAATGAAAAATCGTCGAAAACGGACTTAAATTTCGACGTAGAGCAAAGTGGGCTGCAGATTCGGATTCGGCGTGAAAAACTACATACTGTGCATATGTCTCCTGGTAAATTCTCAAAAATGGTCAATTTTTGTAAAAATGGGCAGGCTCATTTTTTCGAGTTTTTTTCAAAAAATTTTTTTCGAGGTTGGCGTGGATATGGGGGTTTTCGAGGTCGCTGAAGCCGAATCCGACTTTAGATTTTGGCGCCGACTCTCGCCAAGCGAGATATGGCCGAAAAAAAATGAAAAATGGTCCGAAATGGACCAAAAATGGGACGTAGAGTAAAATGGACCGCAAATTCGGATTCGGCGTGAAAAATTACATACAGTACATTCGAAATTTTCTGCCATTCAGTTAGTTTTGAGTCTCTTATTGAGATTTCTGAAATCCACTAAATTGCTTTTTTTTCTTCTTGCAGATATGAAATGATGAAAGCGGTTTTTCTCGGCCAGATATGGCAAAGTGAAAATGAAAAATCGTCGAAAACGGACTTAAATTTCGACGTAGAGCAAAGTGGGCTGCAGATTCGGATTCGGCGTGAAAAACTACATACTGTGCATATGTCTCCTGGTAAATTCTCAAAAATGGTCAATTTTTGTAAAAATGGGCAGGCTCATTTTTTCGAGTTTTTTTCAAAAAATTTTTTTCGAGGTTGGCGTGGATATGGGGGTTTTCGAGGTCGCTGAAGCCGAATCCGACTTTAGATTTTGGCGCCGACTCTCGCCAAGCGAGATATGGCCGAAAAAAAATGAAAAATGGTCCGAAATGGACCAAAAATGGGACGTAGAGTAAAATGGACCGCAAATTCGGATTCGGCGTGAAAAATTACATACAGTACATTCGAAATTTTCTGCCATTCAGTTAGTTTTGAGTCTCTTATTGAGATTTCTGAAATCCACTAAATTGCTTTTTTTTCTTCTTGCAGATATGAAATGATGAAAGCGGTTTTTCTCGGCCAGATATGGCAAAGTGAAAATGAAAAATCGTCGAAAACGGACTTAAATTTCGACGTAGAGCAAAGTGGGCTGCAGATTCGGATTCGGCGTGAAAAACTACATACTGTGCATATGTCTCCTGGTAAATTCTCAAAAATGGTCAATTTTTGTAAAAATGGGCAGGCTCATTTTTTCGAGTTTTTTTCAAAAAATTTTTTTCGAGGTTGGCGTGGATATGGGGGTTTTCGAGGTCGCTGAAGCCGAATCCGACTTTAGATTTTGGCGCCGACTCTCGCCAAGCGAGATATGGCCGAAAAAAAATGAAAAATGGTCCGAAATGGACCAAAAATGGGACGTAGAGTAAAATGGACCGCAAATTCGGATTCGGCGTGAAAAATTACATACAGTACATTCGAAATTTTCTGCCATTCAGTTAGTTTTGAGTCTCTTATTGAGATTTCTGAAATCCACTAAATTGCTTTTTTTTCTTCTTGCAGATATGAAATGATGAAAGCGGTTTTTCTCGGCCAGATATGGCAAAGTGAAAATGAAAAATCGTCGAAAACGGACTTAAATTTCGACGTAGAGCAAAGTGGGCTGCAGATTCGGATTCGGCGTGAAAAACTACATACTGTGCATATGTCTCCTGGTAAATTCTCAAAAATGGTCAATTTTTGTAAAAATGGGCAGGCTCATTTTTTCGAGTTTTTTTCAAAAAATTTTTTTCGAGGTTGGCGTGGATATGGGGGTTTTCGAGGTCGCTGAAGCCGAATCCGACTTTAGATTTTGGCGCCGACTCTCGCCAAGCGAGATATGGCCGAAAAAAAATGAAAAATGGTCCGAAATGGACCAAAAATGGGACGTAGAGTAAAATGGACCGCAAATTCGGATTCGGCGTGAAAAATTACATACAGTACATTCGAAATTTTCTGCCATTCAGTTAGTTTTGAGTCTCTTATTGAGATTTCTGAAATCCACTAAATTGCTTTTTTTTCTTCTTGCAGATATGAAATGATGAAAGCGGTTTTTCTCGGCCAGATATGGCAAAGTGAAAATGAAAAATCGTCGAAAACGGACTTAAATTTCGACGTAGAGCAAAGTGGGCTGCAGATTCGGATTCGGCGTGAAAAACTACATACTGTGCATATGTCTCCTGGTAAATTCTCAAAAATGGTCAATTTTTGTAAAAATGGGCAGGCTCATTTTTTCGAGTTTTTTTCAAAAAATTTTTTTCGAGGTTGGCGTGGATATGGGGGTTTTCGAGGTCGCTGAAGCCGAATCCGACTTTAGATTTTGGCGCCGACTCTCGCCAAGCGAGATATGGCCGAAAAAAAATGAAAAATGGTCCGAAATGGACCAAAAATGGGACGTAGAGTAAAATGGACCGCAAATTCGGATTCGGCGTGAAAAATTACATACAGTACATTCGAAATTTTCTGCCATTCAGTTAGTTTTGAGTCTCTTATTGAGATTTCTGAAATCCACTAAATTGCTTTTTTTTCTTCTTGCAGATATGAAATGATGAAAGCGGTTTTTCTCGGCCAGATATGGCAAAGTGAAAATGAAAAATCGTCGAAAACGGACTTAAATTTCGACGTAGAGCAAAGTGGGCTGCAGATTCGGATTCGGCGTGAAAAACTACATACTGTGCATATGTCTCCTGGTAAATTCTCAAAAATGGTCAATTTTTGTAAAAATGGGCAGGCTCATTTTTTCGAGTTTTTTTCAAAAAATTTTTTTCGAGGTTGGCGTGGATATGGGGGTTTTCGAGGTCGCTGAAGCCGAATCCGACTTTAGATTTTGGCGCCGACTCTCGCCAAGCGAGATATGGCCGAAAAAAAATGAAAAATGGTCCGAAATGGACCAAAAATGGGACGTAGAGTAAAATGGACCGCAAATTCGGATTCGGCGTGAAAAATTACATACAGTACATTCGAAATTTTCTGCCATTCAGTTAGTTTTGAGTCTCTTATTGAGATTTCTGAAATCCACTAAATTGCTTTTTTTTCTTCTTGCAGATATGAAATGATGAAAGCGGTTTTTCTCGGCCAGATATGGCAAAGTGAAAATGAAAAATCGTCGAAAACGGACTTAAATTTCGACGTAGAGCAAAGTGGGCTGCAGATTCGGATTCGGCGTGAAAAACTACATACTGTGCATATGTCTCCTGGTAAATTCTCAAAAATGGTCAATTTTTGTAAAAATGGGCAGGCTCATTTTTTCGAGTTTTTTTCAAAAAATTTTTTTCGAGGTTGGCGTGGATATGGGGGTTTTCGAGGTCGCTGAAGCCGAATCCGACTTTAGATTTTGGCGCCGACTCTCGCCAAGCGAGATATGGCCGAAAAAAAATGAAAAATGGTCCGAAATGGACCAAAAATGGGACGTAGAGTAAAATGGACCGCAAATTCGGATTCGGCGTGAAAAATTACATACAGTACATTCGAAATTTTCTGCCATTCAGTTAGTTTTGAGTCTCTTATTGAGATTTCTGAAATCCACTAAATTGCTTTTTTTTCTTCTTGCAGATATGAAATGATGAAAGCGGTTTTTCTCGGCCAGATATGGCAAAGTGAAAATGAAAAATCGTCGAAAACGGACTTAAATTTCGACGTAGAGCAAAGTGGGCTGCAGATTCGGATTCGGCGTGAAAAACTACATACTGTGCATATGTCTCCTGGTAAATTCTCAAAAATGGTCAATTTTTGTAAAAATGGGCAGGCTCATTTTTTCGAGTTTTTTTCAAAAAATTTTTTTCGAGGTTGGCGTGGATATGGGGGTTTTCGAGGTCGCTGAAGCCGAATCCGACTTTAGATTTTGGCGCCGACTCTCGCCAAGCGAGATATGGCCGAAAAAAAATGAAAAATGGTCCGAAATGGACCAAAAATGGGACGTAGAGTAAAATGGACCGCAAATTCGGATTCGGCGTGAAAAATTACATACAGTACATTCGAAATTTTCTGCCATTCAGTTAGTTTTGAGTCTCTTATTGAGATTTCTGAAATCCACTAAATTGCTTTTTTTTTCTTCTTGCAGATATGAAATGATGAAAGCGGTTTTTCTCGGCCAGATATGGCAAAGTGAAAATGAAAAATCGTCGAAAACGGACTTAAATTTCGACGTAGAGCAAAGTGGGCTGCAGATTCGGATTCGGCGTGAAAAACTACATACTGTGCATATGTCTCCTGGTAAATTCTCAAAAATGGTCAATTTTTGTAAAAATGGGCAGGCTCATTTTTTCGAGTTTTTTTCAAAAAATTTTTTTCGAGGTTGGCGTGGATATGGGGGTTTTCGAGGTCGCTGAAGCCGAATCCGACTTTAGATTTTGGCGCCGACTCTCGCCAAGCGAGATATGGCCGAAAAAAAATGAAAAATGGTCCGAAATGGACCAAAAATGGGACGTAGAGTAAAATGGACCGCAAATTCGGATTCGGCGTGAAAAATTACATACAGTACATTCGAAATTTTCTGCCATTCAGTTAGTTTTGAGTCTCTTATTGAGATTTCTGAAATCCACTAAATTGCTTTTTTTTCTTCTTGCAGATATGAAATGATGAAAGCGGTTTTTCTCGGCCAGATATGGCAAAGTGAAAATGAAAAATCGTCGAAAACGGACTTAAATTTCGACGTAGAGCAAAGTGGGCTGCAGATTCGGATTCGGCGTGAAAAACTACATACTGTGCATATGTCTCCTGGTAAATTCTCAAAAATGGTCAATTTTTGTAAAAATGGGCAGGCTCATTTTTTCGAGTTTTTTTCAAAAAATTTTTTTCGAGGTTGGCGTGGATATGGGGGTTTTCGAGGTCGCTGAAGCCGAATCCGACTTTAGATTTTGGCGCCGACTCTCGCCAAGCGAGATATGGCCGAAAAAAAATGAAAAATGGTCCGAAATGGACCAAAAATGGGACGTAGAGTAAAATGGACCGCAAATTCGGATTCGGCGTGAAAAATTACATACAGTACATTCGAAATTTTCTGCCATTCAGTTAGTTTTGAGTCTCTTATTGAGATTTCTGAAATCCACTAAATTGCTTTTTTTTCTTCTTGCAGATATGAAATGATGAAAGCGGTTTTTCTCGGCCAGATATGGCAAAGTGAAAATGAAAAATCGTCGAAAACGGACTTAAATTTCGACGTAGAGCAAAGTGGGCTGCAGATTCGGATTCGGCGTGAAAAACTACATACTGTGCATATGTCTCCTGGTAAATTCTCAAAAATGGTCAATTTTTGTAAAAATGGGCAGGCTCATTTTTTCGAGTTTTTTTCAAAAAATTTTTTTCGAGGTTGGCGTGGATATGGGGGTTTTCGAGGTCGCTGAAGCCGAATCCGACTTTAGATTTTGGCGCCGACTCTCGCCAAGCGAGATATGGCCGAAAAAAAATGAAAAATGGTCCGAAATGGACCAAAAATGGGACCTAGAGTAAAATGGACCGCAAATTCGGATTCGGCGTGAAAAATTACATACAGTACATTCGAAATTTTCTGCCATTCAGTTAGTTTTGAGTCTCTTATTGAGATTTCTGAAATCCACTAAATTGCTTTTTTTTCTTCTTGCAGATATGAAATGATGAAAGCGGTTTTTCTCGGCCAGATATGGCAAAGTGAAAATGAAAAATCGTCGAAAACGGACTTAAATTTCGACGTAGAGCAAAGTGGGCTGCAGATTCGGATTCGGCGTGAAAAACTACATACTGTGCATATGTCTCCTGGTAAATTCTCAAAAATGGTCAATTTTTGTAAAAATGGGCAGGCTCATTTTTTCGAGTTTTTTTCAAAAAATTTTTTTCGAGGTTGGCGTGGATATGGGGGTTTTCGAGGTCGCTGAAGCCGAATCCGACTTTAGATTTTGGCGCCGACTCTCGCCAAGCGAGATATGGCCGAAAAAAAATGAAAAATGGTCCGAAATGGACCAAAAATGGGACGTAGAGTAAAATGGACCGCAAATTCGGATTCGGCGTGAAAAATTACATACAGTACATTCGAAATTTTCTGCCATTCAGTTAGTTTTGAGTCTCTTATTGAGATTTCTGAAATCCACTAAATTGCTTTTTTTTCTTCTTGCAGATATGAAATGATGAAAGCGGTTTTTCTCGGCCAGATATGGCAAAGTGAAAATGAAAAATCGTCGAAAACGGACTTAAATTTCGACGTAGAGCAAAGTGGGCTGCAGATTCGGATTCGGCGTGAAAAACTACATACTGTGCATATGTCTCCTGGTAAATTCTCAAAAATGGTCAATTTTTGTAAAAATGGGCAGGCTCATTTTTTCGAGTTTTTTTCAAAAAATTTTTTTCGAGGTTGGCGTGGATATGGGGGTTTTCGAGGTCGCTGAAGCCGAATCCGACTTTAGATTTTGGCGCCGACTCTCGCCAAGCGAGATATGGCCGAAAAAAAATGAAAAATGGTCCGAAATGGACCAAAAATGGGACGTAGAGTAAAATGGACCGCAAATTCGGATTCGGCGTGAAAAATTACATACAGTACATTCGAAATTTTCTGCCATTCAGTTAGTTTTGAGTCTCTTATTGAGATTTCTGAAATCCACTAAATTGCTTTTTTTTCTTCTTGCAGATATGAAATGATGAAAGCGGTTTTTCTCGGCCAGATATGGCAAAGTGAAAATGAAAAATCGTCGAAAACGGACTTAAATTTCGACGTAGAGCAAAGTGGGCTGCAGATTCGGATTCGGCGTGAAAAACTACATACTGTGCATATGTCTCCTGGTAAATTCTCAAAAATGGTCAATTTTTGTAAAAATGGGCAGGCTCATTTTTTCGAGTTTTTTTCAAAAAATTTTTTTCGAGGTTGGCGTGGATATGGGGGTTTTCGAGGTCGCTGAAGCCGAATCCGACTTTAGATTTTGGCGCCGACTCTCGCCAAGCGAGATATGGCCGAAAAAAAATGAAAAATGGTCCGAAATGGACCAAAAATGGGACGTAGAGTAAAATGGACCGCAAATTCGGATTCGGCGTGAAAAATTACATACAGTACATTCGAAATTTTCTGCCATTCAGTTAGTTTTGAGTCTCTTATTGAGATTTCTGAAATCCACTAAATTGCTTTTTTTTCTTCTTGCAGATATGAAATGATGAAAGCGGTTTTTCTCGGCCAGATATGGCAAAGTGAAAATGAAAAATCGTCGAAAACGGACTTAAATTTCGACGTAGAGCAAAGTGGGCTGCAGATTCGGATTCGGCGTGAAAAACTACATACTGTGCATATGTCTCCTGGTAAATTCTCAAAAATGGTCAATTTTTGTAAAAATGGGCAGGCTCATTTTTTCGAGTTTTTTTCAAAAAATTTTTTTCGAGGTTGGCGTGGATATGGGGGTTTTCGAGGTCGCTGAAGCCGAATCCGACTTTAGATTTTGGCGCCGACTCTCGCCAAGCGAGATATGGCCGAAAAAAAATGAAAAATGGTCCGAAATGGACCAAAAATGGGACGTAGAGTAAAATGGACCGCAAATTCGGATTCGGCGTGAAAAATTACATACAGTACATTCGAAATTTTCTGCCATTCAGTTAGTTTTGAGTCTCTTATTGAGATTTCTGAAATCCACTAAATTGCTTTTTTTTCTTCTTGCAGATATGAAATGATGAAAGCGGTTTTTCTCGGCCAGATATGGCAAAGTGAAAATGAAAAATCGTCGAAAACGGACTTAAATTTCGACGTAGAGCAAAGTGGGCTGCAGATTCGGATTCGGCGTGAAAAACTACATACTGTGCATATGTCTCCTGGTAAATTCTCAAAAATGGTCAATTTTTGTAAAAATGGGCAGGCTCATTTTTTCGAGTTTTTTTCAAAAAATTTTTTTCGAGGTTGGCGTGGATATGGGGGTTTTCGAGGTCGCTGAAGCCGAATCCGACTTTAGATTTTGGCGCCGACTCTCGCCAAGCGAGATATGGCCGAAAAAAAATGAAAAATGGTCCGAAATGGACCAAAAATGGGACGTAGAGTAAAATGGACCGCAAATTCGGATTCGGCGTGAAAAATTACATACAGTACATTCGAAATTTTCTGCCATTCAGTTAGTTTTGAGTCTCTTATTGAGATTTCTGAAATCCACTAAATTGCTTTTTTTTCTTCTTGCAGATATGAAATGATGAAAGCGGTTTTTCTCGGCCAGATATGGCAAAGTGAAAATGAAAAATCGTCGAAAACGGACTTAAATTTCGACGTAGAGCAAAGTGGGCTGCAGATTCGGATTCGGCGTGAAAAACTACATACTGTGCATATGTCTCCTGGTAAATTCTCAAAAATGGTCAATTTTTGTAAAAATGGGCAGGCTCATTTTTTCGAGTTTTTTTCAAAAAATTTTTTTCGAGGTTGGCGTGGATATGGGGGTTTTCGAGGTCGCTGAAGCCGAATCCGACTTTAGATTTTGGCGCCGACTCTCGCCAAGCGAGATATGGCCGAAAAAAAATGAAAAATGGTCCGAAATGGACCAAAAATGGGACGTAGAGTAAAATGGACCGCAAATTCGGATTCGGCGTGAAAAATTACATACAGTACATTCGAAATTTTCTGCCATTCAGTTAGTTTTGAGTCTCTTATTGAGATTTCTGAAATCCACTAAATTGCTTTTTTTTCTTCTTGCAGATATGAAATGATGAAAGCGGTTTTTCTCGGCCAGATATGGCAAAGTGAAAATGAAAAATCGTCGAAAACGGACTTAAATTTCGACGTAGAGCAAAGTGGGCTGCAGATTCGGATTCGGCGTGAAAAACTACATACTGTGCATATGTCTCCTGGTAAATTCTCAAAAATGGTCAATTTTTGTAAAAATGGGCAGGCTCATTTTTTCGAGTTTTTTTCAAAAAATTTTTTTCGAGGTTGGCGTGGATATGGGGGTTTTCGAGGTCGCTGAAGCCGAATCCGACTTTAGATTTTGGCGCCGACTCTCGCCAAGCGAGATATGGCCGAAAAAAAATGAAAAATGGTCCGAAATGGACCAAAAATGGGACGTAGAGTAAAATGGACCGCAAATTCGGATTCGGCGTGAAAAATTACATACAGTACATTCGAAATTTTCTGCCATTCAGTTAGTTTTGAGTCTCTTATTGAGATTTCTGAAATCCACTAAATTGCTTTTTTTTCTTCTTGCAGATATGAAATGATGAAAGCGGTTTTTCTCGGCCAGATATGGCAAAGTGAAAATGAAAAATCGTCGAAAACGGACTTAAATTTCGACGTAGAGCAAAGTGGGCTGCAGATTCGGATTCGGCGTGAAAAACTACATACTGTGCATATGTCTCCTGGTAAATTCTCAAAAATGGTCAATTTTTGTAAAAATGGGCAGGCTCATTTTTTCGAGTTTTTTTCAAAAAATTTTTTTCGAGGTTGGCGTGGATATGGGGGTTTTCGAGGTCGCTGAAGCCGAATCCGACTTTAGATTTTGGCGCCGACTCTCGCCAAGCGAGATATGGCCGAAAAAAAATGAAAAATGGTCCGAAATGGACCAAAAATGGGACCTAGAGTAAAATGGACCGCAAATTCGGATTCGGCGTGAAAAATTACATACAGTACATTCGAAATTTTCTGCCATTCAGTTAGTTTTGAGTCTCTTATTGAGATTTCTGAAATCCACTAAATTGCTTTTTTTTCTTCTTGCAGATATGAAATGATGAAAGCGGTTTTTCTCGGCCAGATATGGCAAAGTGAAAATGAAAAATCGTCGAAAACGGACTTAAATTTCGACGTAGAGCAAAGTGGGCTGCAGATTCGGATTCGGCGTGAAAAACTACATACTGTGCATATGTCTCCTGGTAAATTCTCAAAAATGGTCAATTTTTGTAAAAATGGGCAGGCTCATTTTTTCGAGTTTTTTTCAAAAAATTTTTTTCGAGGTTGGCGTGGATATGGGGGTTTTCGAGGTCGCTGAAGCCGAATCCGACTTTAGATTTTGGCGCCGACTCTCGCCAAGCGAGATATGGCCGAAAAAAAATGAAAAATGGTCCGAAATGGACCAAAAATGGGACGTAGAGTAAAATGGACCGCAAATTCGGATTCGGCGTGAAAAATTACATACAGTACATTCGAAATTTTCTGCCATTCAGTTAGTTTTGAGTCTCTTATTGAGATTTCTGAAATCCACTAAATTGCTTTTTTTTCTTCTTGCAGATATGAAATGATGAAAGCGGTTTTTCTCGGCCAGATATGGCAAAGTGAAAATGAAAAATCGTCGAAAACGGACTTAAATTTCGACGTAGAGCAAAGTGGGCTGCAGATTCGGATTCGGCGTGAAAAACTACATACTGTGCATATGTCTCCTGGTAAATTCTCAAAAATGGTCAATTTTTGTAAAAATGGGCAGGCTCATTTTTTCGAGTTTTTTTCAAAAAATTTTTTTCGAGGTTGGCGTGGATATGGGGGTTTTCGAGGTCGCTGAAGCCGAATCCGACTTTAGATTTTGGCGCCGACTCTCGCCAAGCGAGATATGGCCGAAAAAAAAATGAAAAATGGTCCGAAATGGACCAAAAATGGGACGTAGAGTAAAATGGACCGCAAATTCGGATTCGGCGTGAAAAATTACATACAGTACATTCGAAATTTTCTGCCATTCAGTTAGTTTTGAGTCTCTTATTGAGATTTCTGAAATCCACTAAATTGCTTTTTTTTCTTCTTGCAGATATGAAATGATGAAAGCGGTTTTTCTCGGCCAGATATGGCAAAGTGAAAATGAAAAATCGTCGAAAACGGACTTAAATTTCGACGTAGAGCAAAGTGGGCTGCAGATTCGGATTCGGCGTGAAAAACTACATACTGTGCATATGTCTCCTGGTAAATTCTCAAAAATGGTCAATTTTTGTAAAAATGGGCAGGCTCATTTTTTCGAGTTTTTTTCAAAAAATTTTTTTCGAGGTTGGCGTGGATATGGGGGTTTTCGAGGTCGCTGAAGCCGAATCCGACTTTAGATTTTGGCGCCGACTCTCGCCAAGCGAGATATGGCCGAAAAAAAATGAAAAATGGTCCGAAATGGACCAAAAATGGGACGTAGAGTAAAATGGACCGCAAATTCGGATTCGGCGTGAAAAATTACATACAGTACATTCGAAATTTTCTGCCATTCAGTTAGTTTTGAGTCTCTTATTGAGATTTCTGAAATCCACTAAATTGCTTTTTTTTCTTCTTGCAGATATGAAATGATGAAAGCGGTTTTTCTCGGCCAGATATGGCAAAGTGAAAATGAAAAATCGTCGAAAACGGACTTAAATTTCGACGTAGAGCAAAGTGGGCTGCAGATTCGGATTCGGCGTGAAAAACTACATACTGTGCATATGTCTCCTGGTAAATTCTCAAAAATGGTCAATTTTTGTAAAAATGGGCAGGCTCATTTTTTCGAGTTTTTTTCAAAAAATTTTTTTCGAGGTTGGCGTGGATATGGGGGTTTTCGAGGTCGCTGAAGCCGAATCCGACTTTAGATTTTGGCGCCGACTCTCGCCAAGCGAGATATGGCCGAAAAAAAATGAAAAATGGTCCGAAATGGACCAAAAATGGGACGTAGAGTAAAATGGACCGCAAATTCGGATTCGGCGTGAAAAATTACATACAGTACATTCGAAATTTTCTGCCATTCAGTTAGTTTTGAGTCTCTTATTGAGATTTCTGAAATCCACTAAATTGCTTTTTTTTCTTCTTGCAGATATGAAATGATGAAAGCGGTTTTTCTCGGCCAGATATGGCAAAGTGAAAATGAAAAATCGTCGAAAACGGACTTAAATTTCGACGTAGAGCAAAGTGGGCTGCAGATTCGGATTCGGCGTGAAAAACTACATACTGTGCATATGTCTCCTGGTAAATTCTCAAAAATGGTCAATTTTTGTAAAAATGGGCAGGCTCATTTTTTCGAGTTTTTTTCAAAAAATTTTTTTCGAGGTTGGCGTGGATATGGGGGTTTTCGAGGTCGCTGAAGCCGAATCCGACTTTAGATTTTGGCGCCAACTCTCGCCACGCGAGATATGGCCGAAAAAAAATGAAAAATGGTCCGAAATGGACCAAAAATGGGACGTAGAGTAAAATGGACCGCAAATTCGGATTCGGCGTGAAAAATTACATACAGTACATTCGAAATTTTCTGCCATTCAGTTAGTTTTGAGTCTCTTATTGAGATTTCTGAAATCCACTAAATTGCTTTTTTTTCTTCTTGCAGATATGAAATGATGAAAGCGGTTTTTCTCGGCCAGATATGGCAAAGTGAAAATGAAAAATCGTCGAAAACGGACTTAAATTTCGACGTAGAGCAAAGTGGGCTGCAGATTCGGATTCGGCGTGAAAAACTACATACTGTGCATATGTCTCCTGGTAAATTCTCAAAAATGGTCAATTTTTGTAAAAATGGGCAGGCTCATTTTTTCGAGTTTTTTTCAAAAAATTTTTTTCGAGGTTGGCGTGGATATGGGGGTTTTCGAGGTCGCTGAAGCCGAATCCGACTTTAGATTTTGGCGCCGACTCTCGCCAAGCGAGATATGGCCGAAAAAAAATGAAAAATGGTCCGAAATGGACCAAAAATGGGACGTAGAGTAAAATGGACCGCAAATTCGGATTCGGCGTGAAAAATTACATACAGTACATTCGAAATTTTCTGCCATTCAGTTAGTTTTGAGTCTCTTATTGAGATTTCTGAAATCCACTAAATTGCTTTTTTTTCTTCTTGCAGATATGAAATGATGAAAGCGGTTTTTCTCGGCCAGATATGGCAAAGTGAAAATGAAAAATCGTCGAAAACGGACTTAAATTTCGACGTAGAGCAAAGTGGGCTGCAGATTCGGATTCGGCGTGAAAAACTACATACTGTGCATATGTCTCCTGGTAAATTCTCAAAAATGGTCAATTTTTGTAAAAATGGGCAGGCTCATTTTTTCGAGTTTTTTTCAAAAAATTTTTTTCGAGGTTGGCGTGGATATGGGGGTTTTCGAGGTCGCTGAAGCCGAATCCGACTTTAGATTTTGGCGCCGACTCTCGCCAAGCGAGATATGGCCGAAAAAAAATGAAAAATGGTCCGAAATGGACCAAAAATGGGACGTAGAGTAAAATGGACCGCAAATTCGGATTCGGCGTGAAAAATTACATACAGTACATTCGAAATTTTCTGCCATTCAGTTAGTTTTGAGTCTCTTATTGAGATTTCTGAAATCCACTAAATTGCTTTTTTTTCTTCTTGCAGATATGAAATGATGAAAGCGGTTTTTCTCGGCCAGATATGGCAAAGTGAAAATGAAAAATCGTCGAAAACGGACTTAAATTTCGACGTAGAGCAAAGTGGGCTGCAGATTCGGATTCGGCGTGAAAAACTACATACTGTGCATATGTCTCCTGGTAAATTCTCAAAAATGGTCAATTTTTGTAAAAATGGGCAGGCTCATTTTTTCGAGTTTTTTTCAAAAAATTTTTTTCGAGGTTGGCGTGGATATGGGGGTTTTCGAGGTCGCTGAAGCCGAATCCGACTTTAGATTTTGGCGCCGACTCTCGCCAAGCGAGATATGGCCGAAAAAAAATGAAAAATGGTCCGAAATGGACCAAAAATGGGACGTAGAGTAAAATGGACCGCAAATTCGGATTCGGCGTGAAAAATTACATACAGTACATTCGAAATTTTCTGCCATTCAGTTAGTTTTGAGTCTCTTATTGAGATTTCTGAAATCCACTAAATTGCTTTTTTTTCTTCTTGCAGATATGAAATGATGAAAGCGGTTTTTCTCGGCCAGATATGGCAAAGTGAAAATGAAAAATCGTCGAAAACGGACTTAAATTTCGACGTAGAGCAAAGTGGGCTGCAGATTCGGATTCGGCGTGAAAAACTACATACTGTGCATATGTCTCCTGGTAAATTCTCAAAAATGGTCAATTTTTGTAAAAATGGGCAGGCTCATTTTTTCGAGTTTTTTTCAAAAAATTTTTTTCGAGGTTGGCGTGGATATGGGGGTTTTCGAGGTCGCTGAAGCCGAATCCGACTTTAGATTTTGGCGCCGACTCTCGCCAAGCGAGATATGGCCGAAAAAAAATGAAAAATGGTCCGAAATGGACCAAAAATGGGACGTAGAGTAAAATGGACCGCAAATTCGGATTCGGCGTGAAAAATTACATACAGTACATTCGAAATTTTCTGCCATTCAGTTAGTTTTGAGTCTCTTATTGAGATTTCTGAAATCCACTAAATTGCTTTTTTTTCTTCTTGCAGATATGAAATGATGAAAGCGGTTTTTCTCGGCCAGATATGGCAAAGTGAAAATGAAAAATCGTCGAAAACGGACTTAAATTTCGACGTAGAGCAAAGTGGGCTGCAGATTCGGATTCGGCGTGAAAAACTACATACTGTGCATATGTCTCCTGGTAAATTCTCAAAAATGGTCAATTTTTGTAAAAATGGGCAGGCTCATTTTTTCGAGTTTTTTTCAAAAAATTTTTTTCGAGGTTGGCGTGGATATGGGGGTTTTCGAGGTCGCTGAAGCCGAATCCGACTTTAGATTTTGGCGCCGACTCTCGCCAAGCGAGATATGGCCGAAAAAAAATGAAAAATGGTCCGAAATGGACCAAAAATGGGACGTAGAGTAAAATGGACCGCAAATTCGGATTCGGCGTGAAAAATTACATACAGTACATTCGAAATTTTCTGCCATTCAGTTAGTTTTGAGTCTCTTATTGAGATTTCTGAAATCCACTAAATTGCTTTTTTTTCTTCTTGCAGATATGAAATGATGAAAGCGGTTTTTCTCGGCCAGATATGGCAAAGTGAAAATGAAAAATCGTCGAAAACGGACTTAAATTTCGACGTAGAGCAAAGTGGGCTGCAGATTCGGATTCGGCGTGAAAAACTACATACTGTGCATATGTCTCCTGGTAAATTCTCAAAAATGGTCAATTTTTGTAAAAATGGGCAGGCTCATTTTTTCGAGTTTTTTTCAAAAAATTTTTTTCGAGGTTGGCGTGGATATGGGGGTTTTCGAGGTCGCTGAAGCCGAATCCGACTTTAGATTTTGGCGCCGACTCTCGCCAAGCGAGATATGGCCGAAAAAAAATGAAAAATGGTCCGAAATGGACCAAAAATGGGACGTAGAGTAAAATGGACCGCAAATTCGGATTCGGCGTGAAAAATTACATACAGTACATTCGAAATTTTCTGCCATTCAGTTAGTTTTGAGTCTCTTATTGAGATTTCTGAAATCCACTAAATTGCTTTTTTTTCTTCTTGCAGATATGAAATGATGAAAGCGGTTTTTCTCGGCCAGATATGGCAAAGTGAAAATGAAAAATCGTCGAAAACGGACTTAAATTTCGACGTAGAGCAAAGTGGGCTGCAGATTCGGATTCGGCGTGAAAAACTACATACTGTGCATATGTCTCCTGGTAAATTCTCAAAAATGGTCAATTTTTGTAAAAATGGGCAGGCTCATTTTTTCGAGTTTTTTTCAAAAAATTTTTTTCGAGGTTGGCGTGGATATGGGGGTTTTCGAGGTCGCTGAAGCCGAATCCGACTTTAGATTTTGGCGCCGACTCTCGCCAAGCGAGATATGGCCGAAAAAAAATGAAAAATGGTCCGAAATGGACCAAAAATGGGACGTAGAGTAAAATGGACCGCAAATTCGGATTCGGCGTGAAAAATTACATACAGTACATTCGAAATTTTCTGCCATTCAGTTAGTTTTGAGTCTCTTATTGAGATTTCTGAAATCCACTAAATTGCTTTTTTTTCTTCTTGCAGATATGAAATGATGAAAGCGGTTTTTCTCGGCCAGATATGGCAAAGTGAAAATGAAAAATCGTCGAAAACGGACTTAAATTTCGACGTAGAGCAAAGTGGGCTGCAGATTCGGATTCGGCGTGAAAAACTACATACTGTGCATATGTCTCCTGGTAAATTCTCAAAAATGGTCAATTTTTGTAAAAATGGGCAGGCTCATTTTTTCGAGTTTTTTTCAAAAAATTTTTTTCGAGGTTGGCGTGGATATGGGGGTTTTCGAGGTCGCTGAAGCCGAATCCGACTTTAGATTTTGGCGCCGACTCTCGCCAAGCGAGATATGGCCGAAAAAAAATGAAAAATGGTCCGAAATGGACCAAAAATGGGACGTAGAGTAAAATGGACCGCAAATTCGGATTCGGCGTGAAAAATTACATACAGTACATTCGAAATTTTCTGCCATTCAGTTAGTTTTGAGTCTCTTATTGAGATTTCTGAAATCCACTAAATTGCTTTTTTTTCTTCTTGCAGATATGAAATGATGAAAGCGGTTTTTCTCGGCCAGATATGGCAAAGTGAAAATGAAAAATCGTCGAAAACGGACTTAAATTTCGACGTAGAGCAAAGTGGGCTGCAGATTCGGATTCGGCGTGAAAAACTACATACTGTGCATATGTCTCCTGGTAAATTCTCAAAAATGGTCAATTTTTGTAAAAATGGGCAGGCTCATTTTTTCGAGTTTTTTTCAAAAAATTTTTTTCGAGGTTGGCGTGGATATGGGGGTTTTCGAGGTCGCTGAAGCCGAATCCGACTTTAGATTTTGGCGCCGACTCTCGCCAAGCGAGATATGGCCGAAAAAAAATGAAAAATGGTCCGAAATGGACCAAAAATGGGACGTAGAGTAAAATGGACCGCAAATTCGGATTCGGCGTGAAAAATTACATACAGTACATTCGAAATTTTCTGCCATTCAGTTAGTTTTGAGTCTCTTATTGAGATTTCTGAAATCCACTAAATTGCTTTTTTTTCTTCTTGCAGATATGAAATGATGAAAGCGGTTTTTCTCGGCCAGATATGGCAAAGTGAAAATGAAAAATCGTCGAAAACGGACTTAAATTTCGACGTAGAGCAAAGTGGGCTGCAGATTCGGATTCGGCGTGAAAAACTACATACTGTGCATATGTCTCCTGGTAAATTCTCAAAAATGGTCAATTTTTGTAAAAATGGGCAGGCTCATTTTTTCGAGTTTTTTTCAAAAAATTTTTTTCGAGGTTGGCGTGGATATGGGGGTTTTCGAGGTCGCTGAAGCCGAATCCGACTTTAGATTTTGGCGCCGACTCTCGCCAAGCGAGATATGGCCGAAAAAAAATGAAAAATGGTCCGAAATGGACCAAAAATGGGACGTAGAGTAAAATGGACCGCAAATTCGGATTCGGCGTGAAAAATTACATACAGTACATTCGAAATTTTCTGCCATTCAGTTAGTTTTGAGTCTCTTATTGAGATTTCTGAAATCCACTAAATTGCTTTTTTTTCTTCTTGCAGATATGAAATGATGAAAGCGGTTTTTCTCGGCCAGATATGGCAAAGTGAAAATGAAAAATCGTCGAAAACGGACTTAAATTTCGACGTAGAGCAAAGTGGGCTGCAGATTCGGATTCGGCGTGAAAAACTACATACTGTGCATATGTCTCCTGGTAAATTCTCAAAAATGGTCAATTTTTGTAAAAATGGGCAGGCTCATTTTTTCGAGTTTTTTTCAAAAAATTTTTTTCGAGGTTGGCGTGGATATGGGGGTTTTCGAGGTCGCTGAAGCCGAATCCGACTTTAGATTTTGGCGCCGACTCTCGCCAAGCGAGATATGGCCGAAAAAAAATGAAAAATGGTCCGAAATGGACCAAAAATGGGACGTAGAGTAAAATGGACCGCAAATTCGGATTCGGCGTGAAAAATTACATACAGTACATTCGAAATTTTCTGCCATTCAGTTAGTTTTGAGTCTCTTATTGAGATTTCTGAAATCCACTAAATTGCTTTTTTTTCTTCTTGCAGATATGAAATGATGAAAGCGGTTTTTCTCGGCCAGATATGGCAAAGTGAAAATGAAAAATCGTCGAAAACGGACTTAAATTTCGACGTAGAGCAAAGTGGGCTGCAGATTCGGATTCGGCGTGAAAAACTACATACTGTGCATATGTCTCCTGGTAAATTCTCAAAAATGGTCAATTTTTGTAAAAATGGGCAGGCTCATTTTTTCGAGTTTTTTTCAAAAAATTTTTTTCGAGGTTGGCGTGGATATGGGGGTTTTCGAGGTCGCTGAAGCCGAATCCGACTTTAGATTTTGGCGCCGACTCTCGCCAAGCGAGATATGGCCGAAAAAAAATGAAAAATGGTCCGAAATGGACCAAAAATGGGACGTAGAGTAAAATGGACCGCAAATTCGGATTCGGCGTGAAAAATTACATACAGTACATTCGAAATTTTCTGCCATTCAGTTAGTTTTGAGTCTCTTATTGAGATTTCTGAAATCCACTAAATTGCTTTTTTTTCTTCTTGCAGATATGAAATGATGAAAGCGGTTTTTCTCGGCCAGATATGGCAAAGTGAAAATGAAAAATCGTCGAAAACGGACTTAAATTTCGACGTAGAGCAAAGTGGGCTGCAGATTCGGATTCGGCGTGAAAAACTACATACTGTGCATATGTCTCCTGGTAAATTCTCAAAAATGGTCAATTTTTGTAAAAATGGGCAGGCTCATTTTTTCGAGTTTTTTTCAAAAAATTTTTTTCGAGGTTGGCGTGGATATGGGGGTTTTCGAGGTCGCTGAAGCCGAATCCGACTTTAGATTTTGGCGCCGACTCTCGCCAAGCGAGATATGGCCGAAAAAAAATGAAAAATGGTCCGAAATGGACCAAAAATGGGACGTAGAGTAAAATGGACCGCAAATTCGGATTCGGCGTGAAAAATTACATACAGTACATTCGAAATTTTCTGCCATTCAGTTAGTTTTGAGTCTCTTATTGAGATTTCTGAAATCCACTAAATTGCTTTTTTTTCTTCTTGCAGATATGAAATGATGAAAGCGGTTTTTCTCGGCCAGATATGGCAAAGTGAAAATGAAAAATCGTCGAAAACGGACTTAAATTTCGACGTAGAGCAAAGTGGGCTGCAGATTCGGATTCGGCGTGAAAAACTACATACTGTGCATATGTCTCCTGGTAAATTCTCAAAAATGGTCAATTTTTGTAAAAATGGGCAGGCTCATTTTTTCGAGTTTTTTTCAAAAAATTTTTTTCGAGGTTGGCGTGGATATGGGGGTTTTCGAGGTCGCTGAAGCCGAATCCGACTTTAGATTTTGGCGCCGACTCTCGCCAAGCGAGATATGGCCGAAAAAAAATGAAAAATGGTCCGAAATGGACCAAAAATGGGACGTAGAGTAAAATGGACCGCAAATTCGGATTCGGCGTGAAAAATTACATACAGTACATTCGAAATTTTCTGCCATTCAGTTAGTTTTGAGTCTCTTATTGAGATTTCTGAAATCCACTAAATTGCTTTTTTTTCTTCTTGCAGATATGAAATGATGAAAGCGGTTTTTCTCGGCCAGATATGGCAAAGTGAAAATGAAAAATCGTCGAAAACGGACTTAAATTTCGACGTAGAGCAAAGTGGGCTGCAGATTCGGATTCGGCGTGAAAAACTACATACTGTGCATATGTCTCCTGGTAAATTCTCAAAAATGGTCAATTTTTGTAAAAATGGGCAGGCTCATTTTTTCGAGTTTTTTTCAAAAAATTTTTTTCGAGGTTGGCGTGGATATGGGGGTTTTCGAGGTCGCTGAAGCCGAATCCGACTTTAGATTTTGGCGCCGACTCTCGCCAAGCGAGATATGGCCGAAAAAAAATGAAAAATGGTCCGAAATGGACCAAAAATGGGACGTAGAGTAAAATGGATCGCAAATTCGGATTCGGCGTGTAAAATTACATACAGTACATTCGAAATTTTCTGCCATTCAGTTAGTTTTGAGTCTCTTATTGAGATTTCTGAAATCCACTAAATTGCTTTTTTTTCTTCTTGCAGATATGAAATGATGAAAGCGGTTTTTCTCGGCCAGATATGGCAAAGTGAAAATGAAAAATCGTCGAAAACGGACTTAAATTTCGACGTAGAGCAAAGTGGGCTGCAGATTCGGATTCGGCGTGAAAAACTACATACTGTGCATATGTCTCCTGGTAAATTCTCAAAAATGGTCAATTTTTGTAAAAATGGGCAGGCTCATTTTTTCGAGTTTTTTTCAAAAAATTTTTTTCGAGGTTGGCGTGGATATGGGGGTTTTCGAGGTCGCTGAAGCCGAATCCGACTTTAGATTTTGGCGCCGACTCTCGCCAAGCGAGATATGGCCGAAAAAAAATGAAAAATGGTCCGAAATGGACCAAAAATGGGACGTAGAGTAAAATGGACCGCAAATTCGGATTCGGCGTGAAAAATTACATACAGTACATTCGAAATTTTCTGCCATTCAGTTAGTTTTGAGTCTCTTATTGAGATTTCTGAAATCCACTAAATTGCTTTTTTTTCTTCTTGCAGATATGAAATGATGAAAGCGGTTTTTCTCGGCCAGATATGGCAAAGTGAAAATGAAAAATCGTCGAAAACGGACTTAAATTTCGACGTAGAGCAAAGTGGGCTGCAGATTCGGATTCGGCGTGAAAAACTACATACTGTGCATATGTCTCCTGGTAAATTCTCAAAAATGGTCAATTTTTGTAAAAATGGGCAGGCTCATTTTTTCGAGTTTTTTTCAAAAAATTTTTTTCGAGGTTGGCGTGGATATGGGGGTTTTCGAGGTCGCTGAAGCCGAATCCGACTTTAGATTTTGGCGCCGACTCTCGCCAAGCGAGATATGGCCGAAAAAAAATGAAAAATGGTCCGAAATGGACCAAAAATGGGACGTAGAGTAAAATGGACCGCAAATTCGGATTCGGCGTGAAAAATTACATACAGTACATTCGAAATTTTCTGCCATTCAGTTAGTTTTGAGTCTCTTATTGAGATTTCTGAAATCCACTAAATTGCTTTTTTTTCTTCTTGCAGATATGAAATGATGAAAGCGGTTTTTCTCGGCCAGATATGGCAAAGTGAAAATGAAAAATCGTCGAAAACGGACTTAAATTTCGACGTAGAGCAAAGTGGGCTGCAGATTCGGATTCGGCGTGAAAAACTACATACTGTGCATATGTCTCCTGGTAAATTCTCAAAAATGGTCAATTTTTGTAAAAATGGGCAGGCTCATTTTTTCGAGTTTTTTTCAAAAAATTTTTTTCGAGGTTGGCGTGGATATGGGGGTTTTCGAGGTCGCTGAAGCCGAATCCGACTTTAGATTTTGGCGCCGACTCTCGCCAAGCGAGATATGGCCGAAAAAAAATGAAAAATGGTCCGAAATGGACCAAAAATGGGACGTAGAGTAAAATGGACCGCAAATTCGGATTCGGCGTGAAAAATTACATACAGTACATTCGAAATTTTCTGCCATTCAGTTAGTTTTGAGTCTCTTATTGAGATTTCTGAAATCCACTAAATTGCTTTTTTTTCTTCTTGCAGATATGAAATGATGAAAGCGGTTTTTCTCGGCCAGATATGGCAAAGTGAAAATGAAAAATCGTCGAAAACGGACTTAAATTTCGACGTAGAGCAAAGTGGGCTGCAGATTCGGATTCGGCGTGAAAAACTACATACTGTGCATATGTCTCCTGGTAAATTCTCAAAAATGGTCAATTTTTGTAAAAATGGGCAGGCTCATTTTTTCGAGTTTTTTTCAAAAAATTTTTTTCGAGGTTGGCGTGGATATGGGGGTTTTCGAGGTCGCTGAAGCCGAATCCGACTTTAGATTTTGGCGCCGACTCTCGCCAAGCGAGATATGGCCGAAAAAAAATGAAAAATGGTCCGAAATGGACCAAAAATGGGACGTAGAGTAAAATGGACCGCAAATTCGGATTCGGCGTGAAAAATTACATACAGTACATTCGAAATTTTCTGCCATTCAGTTAGTTTTGAGTCTCTTATTGAGATTTCTGAAATCCACTAAATTGCTTTTTTTTCTTCTTGCAGATATGAAATGATGAAAGCGGTTTTTCTCGGCCAGATATGGCAAAGTGAAAATGAAAAATCGTCGAAAACGGACTTAAATTTCGACGTAGAGCAAAGTGGGCTGCAGATTCGGATTCGGCGTGAAAAACTACATACTGTGCATATGTCTCCTGGTAAATTCTCAAAAATGGTCAATTTTTGTAAAAATGGGCAGGCTCATTTTTTCGAGTTTTTTTCAAAAAATTTTTTTCGAGGTTGGCGTGGATATGGGGGTTTTCGAGGTCGCTGAAGCCGAATCCGACTTTAGATTTTGGCGCCAACTCTCGCCACGCGAGATATGGCCGAAAAAAAATGAAAAATGGTCCGAAATGGACCAAAAATGGGACGTAGAGTAAAATGGACCGCAAATTCGGATTCGGCGTGAAAAATTACATACAGTACATTCGAAATTTTCTGCCATTCAGTTAGTTTTGAGTCTCTTATTGAGATTTCTGAAATCCACTAAATTGCTTTTTTTTCTTCTTGCAGATATGAAATGATGAAAGCGGTTTTTCTCGGCCAGATATGGCAAAGTGAAAATGAAAAATCGTCGAAAACGGACTTAAATTTCGACGTAGAGCAAAGTGGGCTGCAGATTCGGATTCGGCGTGAAAAACTACATACTGTGCATATGTCTCCTGGTAAATTCTCAAAAATGGTCAATTTTTGTAAAAATGGGCAGGCTCATTTTTTCGAGTTTTTTTCAAAAAATTTTTTTCGAGGTTGGCGTGGATATGGGGGTTTTCGAGGTCGCTGAAGCCGAATCCGACTTTAGATTTTGGCGCCGACTCTCGCCAAGCGAGATATGGCCGAAAAAAAATGAAAAATGGTCCGAAATGGACCAAAAATGGGACGTAGAGTAAAATGGACCGCAAATTCGGATTCGGCGTGAAAAATTACATACAGTACATTCGAAATTTTCTGCCATTCAGTTAGTTTTGAGTCTCTTATTGAGATTTCTGAAATCCACTAAATTGCTTTTTTTTCTTCTTGCAGATATGAAATGATGAAAGCGGTTTTTCTCGGCCAGATATGGCAAAGTGAAAATGAAAAATCGTCGAAAACGGACTTAAATTTCGACGTAGAGCAAAGTGGGCTGCAGATTCGGATTCGGCGTGAAAAACTACATACTGTGCATATGTCTCCTGGTAAATTCTCAAAAATGGTCAATTTTTGTAAAAATGGGCAGGCTCATTTTTTCGAGTTTTTTTCAAAAAATTTTTTTCGAGGTTGGCGTGGATATGGGGGTTTTCGAGGTCGCTGAAGCCGAATCCGACTTTAGATTTTGGCGCCGACTCTCGCCAAGCGAGATATGGCCGAAAAAAAATGAAAAATGGTCCGAAATGGACCAAAAATGGGACGTAGAGTAAAATGGACCGCAAATTCGGATTCGGCGTGAAAAATTACATACAGTACATTCGAAATTTTCTGCCATTCAGTTAGTTTTGAGTCTCTTATTGAGATTTCTGAAATCCACTAAATTGCTTTTTTTTCTTCTTGCAGATATGAAATGATGAAAGCGGTTTTTCTCGGCCAGATATGGCAAAGTGAAAATGAAAAATCGTCGAAAACGGACTTAAATTTCGACGTAGAGCAAAGTGGGCTGCAGATTCGGATTCGGCGTGAAAAACTACATACTGTGCATATGTCTCCTGGTAAATTCTCAAAAATGGTCAATTTTTGTAAAAATGGGCAGGCTCATTTTTTCGAGTTTTTTTCAAAAAATTTTTTTCGAGGTTGGCGTGGATATGGGGGTTTTCGAGGTCGCTGAAGCCGAATCCGACTTTAGATTTTGGCGCCGACTCTCGCCAAGCGAGATATGGCCGAAAAAAAATGAAAAATGGTCCGAAATGGACCAAAAATGGGACGTAGAGTAAAATGGACCGCAAATTCGGATTCGGCGTGAAAAATTACATACAGTACATTCGAAATTTTCTGCCATTCAGTTAGTTTTGAGTCTCTTATTGAGATTTCTGAAATCCACTAAATTGCTTTTTTTTCTTCTTGCAGATATGAAATGATGAAAGCGGTTTTTCTCGGCCAGATATGGCAAAGTGAAAATGAAAAATCGTCGAAAACGGACTTAAATTTCGACGTAGAGCAAAGTGGGCTGCAGATTCGGATTCGGCGTGAAAAACTACATACTGTGCATATGTCTCCTGGTAAATTCTCAAAAATGGTCAATTTTTGTAAAAATGGGCAGGCTCATTTTTTCGAGTTTTTTTCAAAAAATTTTTTTCGAGGTTGGCGTGGATATGGGGGTTTTCGAGGTCGCTGAAGCCGAATCCGACTTTAGATTTTGGCGCCGACTCTCGCCAAGCGAGATATGGCCGAAAAAAAATGAAAAATGGTCCGAAATGGACCAAAAATGGGACGTAGAGTAAAATGGACCGCAAATTCGGATTCGGCGTGAAAAATTACATACAGTACATTCGAAATTTTCTGCCATTCAGTTAGTTTTGAGTCTCTTATTGAGATTTCTGAAATCCACTAAATTGCTTTTTTTTCTTCTTGCAGATATGAAATGATGAAAGCGGTTTTTCTCGGCCAGATATGGCAAAGTGAAAATGAAAAATCGTCGAAAACGGACTTAAATTTCGACGTAGAGCAAAGTGGGCTGCAGATTCGGATTCGGCGTGAAAAACTACATACTGTGCATATGTCTCCTGGTAAATTCTCAAAAATGGTCAATTTTTGTAAAAATGGGCAGGCTCATTTTTTCGAGTTTTTTTCAAAAAATTTTTTTCGAGGTTGGCGTGGATATGGGGGTTTTCGAGGTCGCTGAAGCCGAATCCGACTTTAGATTTTGGCGCCGACTCTCGCCAAGCGAGATATGGCCGAAAAAAAATGAAAAATGGTCCGAAATGGACCAAAAATGGGACGTAGAGTAAAATGGACCGCAAATTCGGATTCGGCGTGAAAAATTACATACAGTACATTCGAAATTTTCTGCCATTCAGTTAGTTTTGAGTCTCTTATTGAGATTTCTGAAATCCACTAAATTGCTTTTTTTTCTTCTTGCAGATATGAAATGATGAAAGCGGTTTTTCTCGGCCAGATATGGCAAAGTGAAAATGAAAAATCGTCGAAAACGGACTTAAATTTCGACGTAGAGCAAAGTGGGCTGCAGATTCGGATTCGGCGTGAAAAACTACATACTGTGCATATGTCTCCTGGTAAATTCTCAAAAATGGTCAATTTTTGTAAAAATGGGCAGGCTCATTTTTTCGAGTTTTTTTCAAAAAATTTTTTTCGAGGTTGGCGTGGATATGGGGGTTTTCGAGGTCGCTGAAGCCGAATCCGACTTTAGATTTTGGCGCCGACTCTCGCCAAGCGAGATATGGCCGAAAAAAAATGAAAAATGGTCCGAAATGGACCAAAAATGGGACGTAGAGTAAAATGGACCGCAAATTCGGATTCGGCGTGAAAAATTACATACAGTACATTCGAAATTTTCTGCCATTCAGTTAGTTTTGAGTCTCTTATTGAGATTTCTGAAATCCACTAAATTGCTTTTTTTTCTTCTTGCAGATATGAAATGATGAAAGCGGTTTTTCTCGGCCAGATATGGCAAAGTGAAAATGAAAAATCGTCGAAAACGGACTTAAATTTCGACGTAGAGCAAAGTGGGCTGCAGATTCGGATTCGGCGTGAAAAACTACATACTGTGCATATGTCTCCTGGTAAATTCTCAAAAATGGTCAATTTTTGTAAAAATGGGCAGGCTCATTTTTTCGAGTTTTTTTCAAAAAATTTTTTTCGAGGTTGGCGTGGATATGGGGGTTTTCGAGGTCGCTGAAGCCGAATCCGACTTTAGATTTTGGCGCCGACTCTCGCCAAGCGAGATATGGCCGAAAAAAAATGAAAAATGGTCCGAAATGGACCAAAAATGGGACGTAGAGTAAAATGGACCGCAAATTCGGATTCGGCGTGAAAAATTACATACAGTACATTCGAAATTTTCTGCCATTCAGTTAGTTTTGAGTCTCTTATTGAGATTTCTGAAATCCACTAAATTGCTTTTTTTTCTTCTTGCAGATATGAAATGATGAAAGCGGTTTTTCTCGGCCAGATATGGCAAAGTGAAAATGAAAAATCGTCGAAAACGGACTTAAATTTCGACGTAGAGCAAAGTGGGCTGCAGATTCGGATTCGGCGTGAAAAACTACATACTGTGCATATGTCTCCTGGTAAATTCTCAAAAATGGTCAATTTTTGTAAAAATGGGCAGGCTCATTTTTTCGAGTTTTTTTCAAAAAATTTTTTTCGAGGTTGGCGTGGATATGGGGGTTTTCGAGGTCGCTGAAGCCGAATCCGACTTTAGATTTTGGCGCCGACTCTCGCCAAGCGAGATATGGCCGAAAAAAAATGAAAAATGGTCCGAAATGGACCAAAAATGGGACGTAGAGTAAAATGGACCGCAAATTCGGATTCGGCGTGAAAAATTACATACAGTACATTCGAAATTTTCTGCCATTCAGTTAGTTTTGAGTCTCTTATTGAGATTTCTGAAATCCACTAAATTGCTTTTTTTTCTTCTTGCAGATATGAAATGATGAAAGCGGTTTTTCTCGGCCAGATATGGCAAAGTGAAAATGAAAAATCGTCGAAAACGGACTTAAATTTCGACGTAGAGCAAAGTGGGCTGCAGATTCGGATTCGGCGTGAAAAACTACATACTGTGCATATGTCTCCTGGTAAATTCTCAAAAATGGTCAATTTTTGTAAAAATGGGCAGGCTCATTTTTTCGAGTTTTTTTCAAAAAATTTTTTTCGAGGTTGGCGTGGATATGGGGGTTTTCGAGGTCGCTGAAGCCGAATCCGACTTTAGATTTTGGCGCCGACTCTCGCCAAGCGAGATATGGCCGAAAAAAAATGAAAAATGGTCCGAAATGGACCAAAAATGGGACGTAGAGTAAAATGGACCGCAAATTCGGATTCGGCGTGAAAAATTACATACAGTACATTCGAAATTTTCTGCCATTCAGTTAGTTTTGAGTCTCTTATTGAGATTTCTGAAATCCACTAAATTGCTTTTTTTTCTTCTTGCAGATATGAAATGATGAAAGCGGTTTTTCTCGGCCAGATATGGCAAAGTGAAAATGAAAAATCGTCGAAAACGGACTTAAATTTCGACGTAGAGCAAAGTGGGCTGCAGATTCGGATTCGGCGTGAAAAACTACATACTGTGCATATGTCTCCTGGTAAATTCTCAAAAATGGTCAATTTTTGTAAAAATGGGCAGGCTCATTTTTTCGAGTTTTTTTCAAAAAATTTTTTTCGAGGTTGGCGTGGATATGGGGGTTTTCGAGGTCGCTGAAGCCGAATCCGACTTTAGATTTTGGCGCCGACTCTCGCCAAGCGAGATATGGCCGAAAAAAAATGAAAAATGGTCCGAAATGGACCAAAAATGGGACGTAGAGTAAAATGGACCGCAAATTCGGATTCGGCGTGAAAAATTACATACAGTACATTCGAAATTTTCTGCCATTCAGTTAGTTTTGAGTCTCTTATTGAGATTTCTGAAATCCACTAAATTGCTTTTTTTTCTTCTTGCAGATATGAAATGATGAAAGCGGTTTTTCTCGGCCAGATATGGCAAAGTGAAAATGAAAAATCGTCGAAAACGGACTTAAATTTCGACGTAGAGCAAAGTGGGCTGCAGATTCGGATTCGGCGTGAAAAACTACATACTGTGCATATGTCTCCTGGTAAATTCTCAAAAATGGTCAATTTTTGTAAAAATGGGCAGGCTCATTTTTTCGAGTTTTTTTCAAAAAATTTTTTTCGAGGTTGGCGTGGATATGGGGGTTTTCGAGGTCGCTGAAGCCGAATCCGACTTTAGATTTTGGCGCCGACTCTCGCCAAGCGAGATATGGCCGAAAAAAAATGAAAAATGGTCCGAAATGGACCAAAAATGGGACGTAGAGTAAAATGGACCGCAAATTCGGATTCGGCGTGAAAAATTACATACAGTACATTCGAAATTTTCTGCCATTCAGTTAGTTTTGAGTCTCTTATTGAGATTTCTGAAATCCACTAAATTGCTTTTTTTTCTTCTTGCAGATATGAAATGATGAAAGCGGTTTTTCTCGGCCAGATATGGCAAAGTGAAAATGAAAAATCGTCGAAAACGGACTTAAATTTCGACGTAGAGCAAAGTGGGCTGCAGATTCGGATTCGGCGTGAAAAACTACATACTGTGCATATGTCTCCTGGTAAATTCTCAAAAATGGTCAATTTTTGTAAAAATGGGCAGGCTCATTTTTTCGAGTTTTTTTCAAAAAATTTTTTTCGAGGTTGGCGTGGATATGGGGGTTTTCGAGGTCGCTGAAGCCGAATCCGACTTTAGATTTTGGCGCCGACTCTCGCCAAGCGAGATATGGCCGAAAAAAAATGAAAAATGGTCCGAAATGGACCAAAAATGGGACGTAGAGTAAAATGGACCGCAAATTCGGATTCGGCGTGAAAAATTACATACAGTACATTCGAAATTTTCTTCCATTCAGTTAGTTTTGAGTCTCTTATTGAGATTTCTGAAATCCACTAAATTGCTTTTTTTTCTTCTTGCAGATATGAAATGATGAAAGCGGTTTTTCTCGGCCAGATATGGCAAAGTGAAAATGAAAAATCGTCGAAAACGGACTTAAATTTCGACGTAGAGCAAAGTGGGCTGCAGATTCGGATTCGGCGTGAAAAACTACATACTGTGCATATGTCTCCTGGTAAATTCTCAAAAATGGTCAATTTTTGTAAAAATGGGCAGGCTCATTTTTTCGAGTTTTTTTCAAAAAATTTTTTTCGAGGTTGGCGTGGATATGGGGGTTTTCGAGGTCGCTGAAGCCGAATCCGACTTTAGATTTTGGCGCCGACTCTCGCCAAGCGAGATATGGCCGAAAAAAAATGAAAAATGGTCCGAAATGGACCAAAAATGGGACGTAGAGTAAAATGGACCGCAAATTCGGATTCGGCGTGAAAAATTACATACAGTACATTCGAAATTTTCTGCCATTCAGTTAGTTTTGAGTCTCTTATTGAGATTTCTGAAATCCACTAAATTGCTTTTTTTTCTTCTTGCAGATATGAAATGATGAAAGCGGTTTTTCTCGGCCAGATATGGCAAAGTGAAAATGAAAAATCGTCGAAAACGGACTTAAATTTCGACGTAGAGCAAAGTGGGCTGCAGATTCGGATTCGGCGTGAAAAACTACATACTGTGCATATGTCTCCTGGTAAATTCTCAAAAATGGTCAATTTTTGTAAAAATGGGCAGGCTCATTTTTTCGAGTTTTTTTCAAAAAATTTTTTTCGAGGTTGGCGTGGATATGGGGGTTTTCGAGGTCGCTGAAGCCGAATCCGACTTTAGATTTTGGCGCCGACTCTCGCCAAGCGAGATATGGCCGAAAAAAAATGAAAAATGGTCCGAAATGGACCAAAAATGGGACGTAGAGTAAAATGGACCGCAAATTCGGATTCGGCGTGAAAAATTACATACAGTACATTCGAAATTTTCTGCCATTCAGTTAGTTTTGAGTCTCTTATTGAGATTTCTGAAATCCACTAAATTGCTTTTTTTTCTTCTTGCAGATATGAAATGATGAAAGCGGTTTTTCTCGGCCAGATATGGCAAAGTGAAAATGAAAAATCGTCGAAAACGGACTTAAATTTCGACGTAGAGCAAAGTGGGCTGCAGATTCGGATTCGGCGTGAAAAACTACATACTGTGCATATGTCTCCTGGTAAATTCTCAAAAATGGTCAATTTTTGTAAAAATGGGCAGGCTCATTTTTTCGAGTTTTTTTCAAAAAATTTTTTTCGAGGTTGGCGTGGATATGGGGGTTTTCGAGGTCGCTGAAGCCGAATCCGACTTTAGATTTTGGCGCCGACTCTCGCCAAGCGAGATATGGCCGAAAAAAAATGAAAAATGGTCCGAAATGGACCAAAAATGGGACGTAGAGTAAAATGGATCGCAAATTCGGATTCGGCGTGTAAAATTACATACAGTACATTCGAAATTTTCTGCCATTCAGTTAGTTTTGAGTCTCTTATTGAGATTTCTGAAATCCACTAAATTGCTTTTTTTTCTTCTTGCAGATATGAAATGATGAAAGCGGTTTTTCTCGGCCAGATATGGCAAAGTGAAAATGAAAAATCGTCGAAAACGGACTTAAATTTCGACGTAGAGCAAAGTGGGCTGCAGATTCGGATTCGGCGTGAAAAACTACATACTGTGCATATGTCTCCTGGTAAATTCTCAAAAATGGTCAATTTTTGTAAAAATGGGCAGGCTCATTTTTTCGAGTTTTTTTCAAAAAATTTTTTTCGAGGTTGGCGTGGATATGGGGGTTTTCGAGGTCGCTGAAGCCGAATCCGACTTTAGATTTTGGCGCCGACTCTCGCCAAGCGAGATATGGCCGAAAAAAAATGAAAAATGGTCCGAAATGGACCAAAAATGGGACGTAGAGTAAAATGGACCGCAAATTCGGATTCGGCGTGAAAAATTACATACAGTACATTCGAAATTTTCTGCCATTCAGTTAGTTTTGAGTCTCTTATTGAGATTTCTGAAATCCACTAAATTGCTTTTTTTTCTTCTTGCAGATATGAAATGATGAAAGCGGTTTTTCTCGGCCAGATATGGCAAAGTGAAAATGAAAAATCGTCGAAAACGGACTTAAATTTCGACGTAGAGCAAAGTGGGCTGCAGATTCGGATTCGGCGTGAAAAACTACATACTGTGCATATGTCTCCTGGTAAATTCTCAAAAATGGTCAATTTTTGTAAAAATGGGCAGGCTCATTTTTTCGAGTTTTTTTCAAAAAATTTTTTTCGAGGTTGGCGTGGATATGGGGGTTTTCGAGGTCGCTGAAGCCGAATCCGACTTTAGATTTTGGCGCCGACTCTCGCCAAGCGAGATATGGCCGAAAAAAAATGAAAAATGGTCCGAAATGGACCAAAAATGGGACGTAGAGTAAAATGGACCGCAAATTCGGATTCGGCGTGAAAAATTACATACAGTACATTCGAAATTTTCTGCCATTCAGTTAGTTTTGAGTCTCTTATTGAGATTTCTGAAATCCACTAAATTGCTTTTTTTTCTTCTTGCAGATATGAAATGATGAAAGCGGTTTTTCTCGGCCAGATATGGCAAAGTGAAAATGAAAAATCGTCGAAAACGGACTTAAATTTCGACGTAGAGCAAAGTGGGCTGCAGATTCGGATTCGGCGTGAAAAACTACATACTGTGCATATGTCTCCTGGTAAATTCTCAAAAATGGTCAATTTTTGTAAAAATGGGCAGGCTCATTTTTTCGAGTTTTTTTCAAAAAATTTTTTTCGAGGTTGGCGTGGATATGGGGGTTTTCGAGGTCGCTGAAGCCGAATCCGACTTTAGATTTTGGCGCCGACTCTCGCCAAGCGAGATATGGCCGAAAAAAAATGAAAAATGGTCCGAAATGGACCAAAAATGGGACGTAGAGTAAAATGGACCGCAAATTCGGATTCGGCGTGAAAAATTACATACAGTACATTCGAAATTTTCTGCCATTCAGTTAGTTTTGAGTCTCTTATTGAGATTTCTGAAATCCACTAAATTGCTTTTTTTTCTTCTTGCAGATATGAAATGATGAAAGCGGTTTTTCTCGGCCAGATATGGCAAAGTGAAAATGAAAAATCGTCGAAAACGGACTTAAATTTCGACGTAGAGCAAAGTGGGCTGCAGATTCGGATTCGGCGTGAAAAACTACATACTGTGCATATGTCTCCTGGTAAATTCTCAAAAATGGTCAATTTTTGTAAAAATGGGCAGGCTCATTTTTTCGAGTTTTTTTCAAAAAATTTTTTTCGAGGTTGGCGTGGATATGGGGGTTTTCGAGGTCGCTGAAGCCGAATCCGACTTTAGATTTTGGCGCCGACTCTCGCCAAGCGAGATATGGCCGAAAAAAAATGAAAAATGGTCCGAAATGGACCAAAAATGGGACGTAGAGTAAAATGGACCGCAAATTCGGATTCGGCGTGAAAAATTACATACAGTACATTCGAAATTTTCTGCCATTCAGTTAGTTTTGAGTCTCTTATTGAGATTTCTGAAATCCACTAAATTGCTTTTTTTTCTTCTTGCAGATATGAAATGATGAAAGCGGTTTTTCTCGGCCAGATATGGCAAAGTGAAAATGAAAAATCGTCGAAAACGGACTTAAATTTCGACGTAGAGCAAAGTGGGCTGCAGATTCGGATTCGGCGTGAAAAACTACATACTGTGCATATGTCTCCTGGTAAATTCTCAAAAATGGTCAATTTTTGTAAAAATGGGCAGGCTCATTTTTTCGAGTTTTTTTCAAAAAATTTTTTTCGAGGTTGGCGTGGATATGGGGGTTTTCGAGGTCGCTGAAGCCGAATCCGACTTTAGATTTTGGCGCCGACTCTCGCCAAGCGAGATATGGCCGAAAAAAAATGAAAAATGGTCCGAAATGGACCAAAAATGGGACCTAGAGTAAAATGGACCGCAAATTCGGATTCGGCGTGAAAAATTACATACAGTACATTCGAAATTTTCTGCCATTCAGTTAGTTTTGAGTCTCTTATTGAGATTTCTGAAATCCACTAAATTGCTTTTTTTTCTTCTTGCAGATATGAAATGATGAAAGCGGTTTTTCTCGGCCAGATATGGCAAAGTGAAAATGAAAAATCGTCGAAAACGGACTTAAATTTCGACGTAGAGCAAAGTGGGCTGCAGATTCGGATTCGGCGTGAAAAACTACATACTGTGCATATGTCTCCTGGTAAATTCTCAAAAATGGTCAATTTTTGTAAAAATGGGCAGGCTCATTTTTTCGAGTTTTTTTCAAAAAATTTTTTTCGAGGTTGGCGTGGATATGGGGGTTTTCGAGGTCGCTGAAGCCGAATCCGACTTTAGATTTTGGCGCCGACTCTCGCCAAGCGAGATATGGCCGAAAAAAAATGAAAAATGGTCCGAAATGGACCAAAAATGGGACGTAGAGTAAAATGGACCGCAAATTCGGATTCGGCGTGAAAAATTACATACAGTACATTCGAAATTTTCTGCCATTCAGTTAGTTTTGAGTCTCTTATTGAGATTTCTGAAATCCACTAAATTGCTTTTTTTTCTTCTTGCAGATATGAAATGATGAAAGCGGTTTTTCTCGGCCAGATATGGCAAAGTGAAAATGAAAAATCGTCGAAAACGGACTTAAATTTCGACGTAGAGCAAAGTGGGCTGCAGATTCGGATTCGGCGTGAAAAACTACATACTGTGCATATGTCTCCTGGTAAATTCTCAAAAATGGTCAATTTTTGTAAAAATGGGCAGGCTCATTTTTTCGAGTTTTTTTCAAAAAATTTTTTTCGAGGTTGGCGTGGATATGGGGGTTTTCGAGGTCGCTGAAGCCGAATCCGACTTTAGATTTTGGCGCCGACTCTCGCCAAGCGAGATATGGCCGAAAAAAAATGAAAAATGGTCCGAAATGGACCAAAAATGGGACGTAGAGTAAAATGGACCGCAAATTCGGATTCGGCGTGAAAAATTACATACAGTACATTCGAAATTTTCTGCCATTCAGTTAGTTTTGAGTCTCTTATTGAGATTTCTGAAATCCACTAAATTGCTTTTTTTTCTTCTTGCAGATATGAAATGATGAAAGCGGTTTTTCTCGGCCAGATATGGCAAAGTGAAAATGAAAAATCGTCGAAAACGGACTTAAATTTCGACGTAGAGCAAAGTGGGCTGCAGATTCGGATTCGGCGTGAAAAACTACATACTGTGCATATGTCTCCTGGTAAATTCTCAAAAATGGTCAATTTTTGTAAAAATGGGCAGGCTCATTTTTTCGAGTTTTTTTCAAAAAATTTTTTTCGAGGTTGGCGTGGATATGGGGGTTTTCGAGGTCGCTGAAGCCGAATCCGACTTTAGATTTTGGCGCCGACTCTCGCCAAGCGAGATATGGCCGAAAAAAAATGAAAAATGGTCCGAAATGGACCAAAAATGGGACGTAGAGTAAAATGGACCGCAAATTCGGATTCGGCGTGAAAAATTACATACAGTACATTCGAAATTTTCTGCCATTCAGTTAGTTTTGAGTCTCTTATTGAGATTTCTGAAATCCACTAAATTGCTTTTTTTTCTTCTTGCAGATATGAAATGATGAAAGCGGTTTTTCTCGGCCAGATATGGCAAAGTGAAAATGAAAAATCGTCGAAAACGGACTTAAATTTCGACGTAGAGCAAAGTGGGCTGCAGATTCGGATTCGGCGTGAAAAACTACATACTGTGCATATGTCTCCTGGTAAATTCTCAAAAATGGTCAATTTTTGTAAAAATGGGCAGGCTCATTTTTTCGAGTTTTTTTCAAAAAATTTTTTTCGAGGTTGGCGTGGATATGGGGGTTTTCGAGGTCGCTGAAGCCGAATCCGACTTTAGATTTTGGCGCCGACTCTCGCCAAGCGAGATATGGCCGAAAAAAAATGAAAAATGGTCCGAAATGGACCAAAAATGGGACGTAGAGTAAAATGGACCGCAAATTCGGATTCGGCGTGAAAAATTACATACAGTACATTCGAAATTTTCTGCCATTCAGTTAGTTTTGAGTCTCTTATTGAGATTTCTGAAATCCACTAAATTGCTTTTTTTTCTTCTTGCAGATATGAAATGATGAAAGCGGTTTTTCTCGGCCAGATATGGCAAAGTGAAAATGAAAAATCGTCGAAAACGGACTTAAATTTCGACGTAGAGCAAAGTGGGCTGCAGATTCGGATTCGGCGTGAAAAACTACATACTGTGCATATGTCTCCTGGTAAATTCTCAAAAATGGTCAATTTTTGTAAAAATGGGCAGGCTCATTTTTTCGAGTTTTTTTCAAAAAATTTTTTTCGAGGTTGGCGTGGATATGGGGGTTTTCGAGGTCGCTGAAGCCGAATCCGACTTTAGATTTTGGCGCCGACTCTCGCCAAGCGAGATATGGCCGAAAAAAAATGAAAAATGGTCCGAAATGGACCAAAAATGGGACGTAGAGTAAAATGGACCGCAAATTCGGATTCGGCGTGAAAAATTACATACAGTACATTCGAAATTTTCTGCCATTCAGTTAGTTTTGAGTCTCTTATTGAGATTTCTGAAATCCACTAAATTGCTTTTTTTTCTTCTTGCAGATATGAAATGATGAAAGCGGTTTTTCTCGGCCAGATATGGCAAAGTGAAAATGAAAAATCGTCGAAAACGGACTTAAATTTCGACGTAGAGCAAAGTGGGCTGCAGATTCGGATTCGGCGTGAAAAACTACATACTGTGCATATGTCTCCTGGTAAATTCTCAAAAATGGTCAATTTTTGTAAAAATGGGCAGGCTCATTTTTTCGAGTTTTTTTCAAAAAATTTTTTTCGAGGTTGGCGTGGATATGGGGGTTTTCGAGGTCGCTGAAGCCGAATCCGACTTTAGATTTTGGCGCCGACTCTCGCCAAGCGAGATATGGCCGAAAAAAAATGAAAAATGGTCCGAAATGGACCAAAAATGGGACGTAGAGTAAAATGGACCGCAAATTCGGATTCGGCGTGAAAAATTACATACAGTACATTCGAAATTTTCTGCCATTCAGTTAGTTTTGAGTCTCTTATTGAGATTTCTGAAATCCACTAAATTGCTTTTTTTTCTTCTTGCAGATATGAAATGATGAAAGCGGTTTTTCTCGGCCAGATATGGCAAAGTGAAAATGAAAAATCGTCGAAAACGGACTTAAATTTCGACGTAGAGCAAAGTGGGCTGCAGATTCGGATTCGGCGTGAAAAACTACATACTGTGCATATGTCTCCTGGTAAATTCTCAAAAATGGTCAATTTTTGTAAAAATGGGCAGGCTCATTTTTTCGAGTTTTTTTCAAAAAATTTTTTTCGAGGTTGGCGTGGATATGGGGGTTTTCGAGGTCGCTGAAGCCGAATCCGACTTTAGATTTTGGCGCCGACTCTCGCCACGCGAGATATGGCCGAAAAAAAATGAAAAATGGTCCGAAATGGACCAAAAATGGGACCTAGAGTAAAATGGACCGCAAATTCGGATTCGGCGTGAAAAATTACATACAGTACATTCGAAATTTTCTGCCATTCAGTTAGTTTTGAGTCTCTTATTGAGATTTCTGAAATCCACTAAATTGCTTTTTTTTCTTCTTGCAGATATGAAATGATGAAAGCGGTTTTTCTCGGCCAGATATGGCAAAGTGAAAATGAAAAATCGTCGAAAACGGACTTAAATTTCGACGTAGAGCAAAGTGGGCTGCAGATTCGGATTCGGCGTGAAAAACTACATACTGTGCATATGTCTCCTGGTAAATTCTCAAAAATGGTCAATTTTTGTAAAAATGGGCAGGCTCATTTTTTCGAGTTTTTTTCAAAAAATTTTTTTCGAGGTTGGCGTGGATATGGGGGTTTTCGAGGTCGCTGAAGCCGAATCCGACTTTAGATTTTGGCGCCGACTCTCGCCAAGCGAGATATGGCCGAAAAAAAATGAAAAATGGTCCGAAATGGACCAAAAATGGGACGTAGAGTAAAATGGACCGCAAATTCGGATTCGGCGTGAAAAATTACATACAGTACATTCGAAATTTTCTGCCATTCAGTTAGTTTTGAGTCTCTTATTGAGATTTCTGAAATCCACTAAATTGCTTTTTTTTCTTCTTGCAGATATGAAATGATGAAAGCGGTTTTTCTCGGCCAGATATGGCAAAGTGAAAATGAAAAATCGTCGAAAACGGACTTAAATTTCGACGTAGAGCAAAGTGGGCTGCAGATTCGGATTCGGCGTGAAAAACTACATACTGTGCATATGTCTCCTGGTAAATTCTCAAAAATGGTCAATTTTTGTAAAAATGGGCAGGCTCATTTTTTCGAGTTTTTTTCAAAAAATTTTTTTCGAGGTTGGCGTGGATATGGGGGTTTTCGAGGTCGCTGAAGCCGAATCCGACTTTAGATTTTGGCGCCGACTCTCGCCAAGCGAGATATGGCCGAAAAAAAATGAAAAATGGTCCGAAATGGACCAAAAATGGGACGTAGAGTAAAATGGACCGCAAATTCGGATTCGGCGTGAAAAATTACATACAGTACATTCGAAATTTTCTGCCATTCAGTTAGTTTTGAGTCTCTTATTGAGATTTCTGAAATCCACTAAATTGCTTTTTTTTCTTCTTGCAGATATGAAATGATGAAAGCGGTTTTTCTCGGCCAGATATGGCAAAGTGAAAATGAAAAATCGTCGAAAACGGACTTAAATTTCGACGTAGAGCAAAGTGGGCTGCAGATTCGGATTCGGCGTGAAAAACTACATACTGTGCATATGTCTCCTGGTAAATTCTCAAAAATGGTCAATTTTTGTAAAAATGGGCAGGCTCATTTTTTCGAGTTTTTTTCAAAAAATTTTTTTCGAGGTTGGCGTGGATATGGGGGTTTTCGAGGTCGCTGAAGCCGAATCCGACTTTAGATTTTGGCGCCGACTCTCGCCAAGCGAGATATGGCCGAAAAAAAATGAAAAATGGTCCGAAATGGACCAAAAATGGGACCTAGAGTAAAATGGACCGCAAATTCGGATTCGGCGTGAAAAATTACATACAGTACATTCGAAATTTTCTGCCATTCAGTTAGTTTTGAGTCTCTTATTGAGATTTCTGAAATCCACTAAATTGCTTTTTTTTCTTCTTGCAGATATGAAATGATGAAAGCGGTTTTTCTCGGCCAGATATGGCAAAGTGAAAATGAAAAATCGTCGAAAACGGACTTAAATTTCGACGTAGAGCAAAGTGGGCTGCAGATTCGGATTCGGCGTGAAAAACTACATACTGTGCATATGTCTCCTGGTAAATTCTCAAAAATGGTCAATTTTTGTAAAAATGGGCAGGCTCATTTTTTCGAGTTTTTTTCAAAAAATTTTTTTCGAGGTTGGCGTGGATATGGGGGTTTTCGAGGTCGCTGAAGCCGAATCCGACTTTAGATTTTGGCGCCGACTCTCGCCAAGCGAGATATGGCCGAAAAAAAAAGAAAAATGGTCCGAAATGGACCAAAAATGGGACGTAGAGTAAAATGGACCGCAAATTCGGATTCGGCGTGAAAAATTACATACAGTACATTCGAAATTTTCTGCCATTCAGTTAGTTTTGAGTCTCTTATTGAGATTTCTGAAATCCACTAAATTGCTTTTTTTTCTTCTTGCAGATATGAAATGATGAAAGCGGTTTTTCTCGGCCAGATATGGCAAAGTGAAAATGAAAAATCGTCGAAAACGGACTTAAATTTCGACGTAGAGCAAAGTGGGCTGCAGATTCGGATTCGGCGTGAAAAACTACATACTGTGCATATGTCTCCTGGTAAATTCTCAAAAATGGTCAATTTTTGTAAAAATGGGCAGGCTCATTTTTTCGAGTTTTTTTCAAAAAATTTTTTTCGAGGTTGGCGTGGATATGGGGGTTTTCGAGGTCGCTGAAGCCGAATCCGACTTTAGATTTTGGCGCCGACTCTCGCCAAGCGAGATATGGCCGAAAAAAAATGAAAAATGGTCCGAAATGGACCAAAAATGGGACGTAGAGTAAAATGGACCGCAAATTCGGATTCGGCGTGAAAAATTACATACAGTACATTCGAAATTTTCTGCCATTCAGTTAGTTTTGAGTCTCTTATTGAGATTTCTGAAATCCACTAAATTGCTTTTTTTTCTTCTTGCAGATATGAAATGATGAAAGCGGTTTTTCTCGGCCAGATATGGCAAAGTGAAAATGAAAAATCGTCGAAAACGGACTTAAATTTCGACGTAGAGCAAAGTGGGCTGCAGATTCGGATTCGGCGTGAAAAACTACATACTGTGCATATGTCTCCTGGTAAATTCTCAAAAATGGTCAATTTTTGTAAAAATGGGCAGGCTCATTTTTTCGAGTTTTTTTCAAAAAATTTTTTTCGAGGTTGGCGTGGATATGGGGGTTTTCGAGGTCGCTGAAGCCGAATCCGACTTTAGATTTTGGCGCCGACTCTCGCCACGCGAGATATGGCCGAAAAAAAATGAAAAATGGTCCGAAATGGACCAAAAATGGGACGTAGAGTAAAATGGACCGCAAATTCGGATTCGGCGTGAAAAATTACATACAGTACATTCGAAATTTTCTGCCATTCAGTTAGTTTTGAGTCTCTTATTGAGATTTCTGAAATCCACTAAATTGCTTTTTTTTCTTCTTGCAGATATGAAATGATGAAAGCGGTTTTTCTCGGCCAGATATGGCAAAGTGAAAATGAAAAATCGTCGAAAACGGACTTAAATTTCGACGTAGAGCAAAGTGGGCTGCAGATTCGGATTCGGCGTGAAAAACTACATACTGTGCATATGTCTCCTGGTAAATTCTCAAAAATGGTCAATTTTTGTAAAAATGGGCAGGCTCATTTTTTCGAGTTTTTTTCAAAAAATTTTTTTCGAGGTTGGCGTGGATATGGGGGTTTTCGAGGTCGCTGAAGCCGAATCCGACTTTAGATTTTGGCGCCGACTCTCGCCAAGCGAGATATGGCCGAAAAAAAATGAAAAATGGTCCGAAATGGACCAAAAATGGGACGTAGAGTAAAATGGACCGCAAATTCGGATTCGGCGTGAAAAATTACATACAGTACATTCGAAATTTTCTGCCATTCAGTTAGTTTTGAGTCTCTTATTGAGATTTCTGAAATCCACTAAATTGCTTTTTTTTCTTCTTGCAGATATGAAATGATGAAAGCGGTTTTTCTCGGCCAGATATGGCAAAGTGAAAATGAAAAATCGTCGAAAACGGACTTAAATTTCGACGTAGAGCAAAGTGGGCTGCAGATTCGGATTCGGCGTGAAAAACTACATACTGTGCATATGTCTCCTGGTAAATTCTCAAAAATGGTCAATTTTTGTAAAAATGGGCAGGCTCATTTTTTCGAGTTTTTTTCAAAAAATTTTTTTCGAGGTTGGCGTGGATATGGGGGTTTTCGAGGTCGCTGAAGCCGAATCCGACTTTAGATTTTGGCGCCGACTCTCGCCAAGCGAGATATGGCCGAAAAAAAAAGAAAAATGGTCCGAAATGGACCAAAAATGGGACGTAGAGTAAAATGGACCGCAAATTCGGATTCGGCGTGAAAAATTACATACAGTACATTCGAAATTTTCTGCCATTCAGTTAGTTTTGAGTCTCTTATTGAGATTTCTGAAATCCACTAAATTGCTTTTTTTTCTTCTTGCAGATATGAAATGATGAAAGCGGTTTTTCTCGGCCAGATATGGCAAAGTGAAAATGAAAAATCGTCGAAAACGGACTTAAATTTCGACGTAGAGCAAAGTGGGCTGCAGATTCGGATTCGGCGTGAAAAACTACATACTGTGCATATGTCTCCTGGTAAATTCTCAAAAATGGTCAATTTTTGTAAAAATGGGCAGGCTCATTTTTTCGAGTTTTTTTCAAAAAATTTTTTTCGAGGTTGGCGTGGATATGGGGGTTTTCGAGGTCGCTGAAGCCGAATCCGACTTTAGATTTTGGCGCCAACTCTCGCCACGCGAGATATGGCCGAAAAAAAATGAAAAATGGTCCGAAATGGACCAAAAATGGGACGTAGAGTAAAATGGACCGCAAATTCGGATTCGGCGTGAAAAATTACATACAGTACATTCGAAATTTTCTGCCATTCAGTTAGTTTTGAGTCTCTTATTGAGATTTCTGAAATCCACTAAATTGCTTTTTTTTTCTTCTTGCAGATATGAAATGATGAAAGCGGTTTTTCTCGGCCAGATATGGCAAAGTGAAAATGAAAAATCGTCGAAAACGGACTTAAATTTCGACGTAGAGCAAAGTGGGCTGCAGATTCGGATTCGGCGTGAAAAACTACATACTGTGCATATGTCTCCTGGTAAATTCTCAAAAATGGTCAATTTTTGTAAAAATGGGCAGGCTCATTTTTTCGAGTTTTTTTCAAAAAATTTTTTTCGAGGTTGGCGTGGATATGGGGGTTTTCGAGGTCGCTGAAGCCGAATCCGACTTTAGATTTTGGCGCCGACTCTCGCCAAGCGAGATATGGCCGAAAAAAAATGAAAAATGGTCCGAAATGGACCAAAAATGGGACGTAGAGTAAAATGGACCGCAAATTCGGATTCGGCGTGAAAAATTACATACAGTACATTCGAAATTTTCTGCCATTCAGTTAGTTTTGAGTCTCTTATTGAGATTTCTGAAATCCACTAAATTGCTTTTTTTTCTTCTTGCAGATATGAAATGATGAAAGCGGTTTTTCTCGGCCAGATATGGCAAAGTGAAAATGAAAAATCGTCGAAAACGGACTTAAATTTCGACGTAGAGCACAGTGGGCTGCAGATTCGGATTCGGCGTGAAAAACTACATACTGTGCATATGTCTCCTGGTAAATTCTCAAAAATGGTCAATTTTTGTAAAAATGGGCAGGCTCATTTTTTCGAGTTTTTTTCAAAAAATTTTTTTCGAGGTTGGCGTGGATATGGGGGTTTTCGAGGTCGCTGAAGCCGAATCCGACTTTAGATTTTGGCGCCGACTCTCGCCAAGCGAGATATGGCCGAAAAAAAATGAAAAATGGTCCGAAATGGACCAAAAATGGGACGTAGAGTAAAATGGACCGCAAATTCGGATTCGGCGTGAAAAATTACATACAGTACATTCGAAATTTTCTGCCATTCAGTTAGTTTTGAGTCTCTTATTGAGATTTCTGAAATCCACTAAATTGCTTTTTTTTTCTTCTTGCAGATATGAAATGATGAAAGCGGTTTTTCTCGGCCAGATATGGCAAAGTGAAAATGAAAAATCGTCGAAAACGGACTTAAATTTCGACGTAGAGCAAAGTGGGCTGCAGATTCGGATTCGGCGTGAAAAACTACATACTGTGCATATGTCTCCTGGTAAATTCTCAAAAATGGTCAATTTTTGTAAAAATGGGCAGGCTCATTTTTTCGAGTTTTTTTCAAAAAATTTTTTTCGAGGTTGGCGTGGATATGGGGGTTTTCGAGGTCGCTGAAGCCGAATCCGACTTTAGATTTTGGCGCCGACTCTCGCCAAGCGAGATATGGCCGAAAAAAAATGAAAAATGGTCCGAAATGGACCAAAAATGGGACGTAGAGTAAAATGGACCGCAAATTCGGATTCGGCGTGAAAAATTACATACAGTACATTCGAAATTTTCTGCCATTCAGTTAGTTTTGAGTCTCTTATTGAGATTTCTGAAATCCACTAAATTGCTTTTTTTTCTTCTTGCAGATATGAAATGATGAAAGCGGTTTTTCTCGGCCAGATATGGCAAAGTGAAAATGAAAAATCGTCGAAAACGGACTTAAATTTCGACGTAGAGCAAAGTGGGCTGCAGATTCGGATTCGGCGTGAAAAACTACATACTGTGCATATGTCTCCTGGTAAATTCTCAAAAATGGTCAATTTTTGTAAAAATGGGCAGGCTCATTTTTTCGAGTTTTTTTCAAAAAATTTTTTTCGAGGTTGGCGTGGATATGGGGGTTTTCGAGGTCGCTGAAGCCGAATCCGACTTTAGATTTTGGCGCCGACTCTCGCCAAGCGAGATATGGCCGAAAAAAAATGAAAAATGGTCCGAAATGGACCAAAAATGGGACGTAGAGTAAAATGGACCGCAAATTCGGATTCGGCGTGAAAAATTACATACAGTACATTCGAAATTTTCTGCCATTCAGTTAGTTTTGAGTCTCTTATTGAGATTTCTGAAATCCACTAAATTGCTTTTTTTTCTTCTTGCAGATATGAAATGATGAAAGCGGTTTTTCTCGGCCAGATATGGCAAAGTGAAAATGAAAAATCGTCGAAAACGGACTTAAATTTCGACGTAGAGCAAAGTGGGCTGCAGATTCGGATTCGGCGTGAAAAACTACATACTGTGCATATGTCTCCTGGTAAATTCTCAAAAATGGTCAATTTTTGTAAAAATGGGCAGGCTCATTTTTTCGAGTTTTTTTCAAAAAATTTTTTTCGAGGTTGGCGTGGATATGGGGGTTTTCGAGGTCGCTGAAGCCGAATCCGACTTTAGATTTTGGCGCCGACTCTCGCCAAGCGAGATATGGCCGAAAAAAAATGAAAAATGGTCCGAAATGGACCAAAAATGGGACGTAGAGTAAAATGGACCGCAAATTCGGATTCGGCGTGAAAAATTACATACAGTACATTCGAAATTTTCTGCCATTCAGTTAGTTTTGAGTCTCTTATTGAGATTTCTGAAATCCACTAAATTGCTTTTTTTTCTTCTTGCAGATATGAAATGATGAAAGCGGTTTTTCTCGGCCAGATATGGCAAAGTGAAAATGAAAAATCGTCGAAAACGGACTTAAATTTCGACGTAGAGCAAAGTGGGCTGCAGATTCGGATTCGGCGTGAAAAACTACATACTGTGCATATGTCTCCTGGTAAATTCTCAAAAATGGTCAATTTTTGTAAAAATGGGCAGGCTCATTTTTTCGAGTTTTTTTCAAAAAATTTTTTTCGAGGTTGGCGTGGATATGGGGGTTTTCGAGGTCGCTGAAGCCGAATCCGACTTTAGATTTTGGCGCCGACTCTCGCCAAGCGAGATATGGCCGAAAAAAAATGAAAAATGGTCCGAAATGGACCAAAAATGGGACGTAGAGTAAAATGGACCGCAAATTCGGATTCGGCGTGAAAAATTACATACAGTACATTCGAAATTTTCTGCCATTCAGTTAGTTTTGAGTCTCTTATTGAGATTTCTGAAATCCACTAAATTGCTTTTTTTTCTTCTTGCAGATATGAAATGATGAAAGCGGTTTTTCTCGGCCAGATATGGCAAAGTGAAAATGAAAAATCGTCGAAAACGGACTTAAATTTCGACGTAGAGCAAAGTGGGCTGCAGATTCGGATTCGGCGTGAAAAACTACATACTGTGCATATGTCTCCTGGTAAATTCTCAAAAATGGTCAATTTTTGTAAAAATGGGCAGGCTCATTTTTTGAGTTTTTTTCAAAAAATTTTTTTCGAGGTTGGCGTGGATATGGGGGTTTTCGAGGTCGCTGAAGCCGAATCCGACTTTAGATTTTGGCGCCGACTCTCGCCAAGCGAGATATGGCCGAAAAAAAATGAAAAATGGTCCGAAATGGACCAAAAATGGGACGTAGAGTAAAATGGACCGCAAATTCGGATTCGGCGTGAAAAATTACATACAGTACATTCGAAATTTTCTGCCATTCAGTTAGTTTTGAGTCTCTTATTGAGATTTCTGAAATCCACTAAATTGCTTTTTTTTCTTCTTGCAGATATGAAATGATGAAAGCGGTTTTTCTCGGCCAGATATGGCAAAGTGAAAATGAAAAATCGTCGAAAACGGACTTAAATTTCGACGTAGAGCAAAGTGGGCTGCAGATTCGGATTCGGCGTGAAAAACTACATACTGTGCATATGTCTCCTGGTAAATTCTCAAAAATGGTCAATTTTTGTAAAAATGGGCAGGCTCATTTTTTCGAGTTTTTTTCAAAAAATTTTTTTCGAGGTTGGCGTGGATATGGGGGTTTTCGAGGTCGCTGAAGCCGAATCCGACTTTAGATTTTGGCGCCGACTCTCGCCAAGCGAGATATGGCCGAAAAAAAATGAAAAATGGTCCGAAATGGACCAAAAATGGGACGTAGAGTAAAATGGACCGCAAATTCGGATTCGGCGTGAAAAATTACATACAGTACATTCGAAATTTTCTGCCATTCAGTTAGTTTTGAGTCTCTTATTGAGATTTCTGAAATCCACTAAATTGCTTTTTTTTCTTCTTGCAGATATGAAATGATGAAAGCGGTTTTTCTCGGCCAGATATGGCAAAGTGAAAATGAAAAATCGTCGAAAACGGACTTAAATTTCGACGTAGAGCAAAGTGGGCTGCAGATTCGGATTCGGCGTGAAAAACTACATACTGTGCATATGTCTCCTGGTAAATTCTCAAAAATGGTCAATTTTTGTAAAAATGGGCAGGCTCATTTTTTCGAGTTTTTTTCAAAAAATTTTTTTCGAGGTTGGCGTGGATATGGGGGTTTTCGAGGTCGCTGAAGCCGAATCCGACTTTAGATTTTGGCGCCGACTCTCGCCAAGCGAGATATGGCCGAAAAAAAATGAAAAATGGTCCGAAATGGACCAAAAATGGGACGTAGAGTAAAATGGACCGCAAATTCGGATTCGGCGTGAAAAATTACATACAGTACATTCGAAATTTTCTGCCATTCAGTTAGTTTTGAGTCTCTTATTGAGATTTCTGAAATCCACTAAATTGCTTTTTTTTCTTCTTGCAGATATGAAATGATGAAAGCGGTTTTTCTCGGCCAGATATGGCAAAGTGAAAATGAAAAATCGTCGAAAACGGACTTAAATTTCGACGTAGAGCAAAGTGGGCTGCAGATTCGGATTCGGCGTGAAAAACTACATACTGTGCATATGTCTCCTGGTAAATTCTCAAAAATGGTCAATTTTTGTAAAAATGGGCAGGCTCATTTTTCCGAGTTTTTTTCAAAAAATTTTTTTCGAGGTTGGCGTGGATATGGGGGTTTTCGAGGTCGCTGAAGCCGAATCCGACTTTAGATTTTGGCGCCGACTCTCGCCAAGCGAGATATGGCCGAAAAAAAATGAAAAATGGTCCGAAATGGACCAAAAATGGGACGTAGAGTAAAATGGACCGCAAATTCGGATTCGGCGTGAAAAATTACATACAGTACATTCGAAATTTTCTGCCATTCAGTTAGTTTTGAGTCTCTTATTGAGATTTCTGAAATCCACTAAATTGCTTTTTTTTTCTTCTTGCAGATATGAAATGATGAAAGCGGTTTTTCTCGGCCAGATATGGCAAAGTGAAAATGAAAAATCGTCGAAAACGGACTTAAATTTCGACGTAGAGCAAAGTGGGCTGCAGATTCGGATTCGGCGTGAAAAACTACATACTGTGCATATGTCTCCTGGTAAATTCTCAAAAATGGTCAATTTTTGTAAAAATGGGCAGGCTCATTTTTTCGAGTTTTTTTCAAAAAATTTTTTTCGAGGTTGGCGTGGATATGGGGGTTTTCGAGGTCGCTGAAGCCGAATCCGACTTTAGATTTTGGCGCCGACTCTCGCCAAGCGAGATATGGCCGAAAAAAAATGAAAAATGGTCCGAAATGGACCAAAAATGGGACGTAGAGTAAAATGGACCGCAAATTCGGATTCGGCGTGAAAAATTACATACAGTACATTCGAAATTTTCTGCCATTCAGTTAGTTTTGAGTCTCTTATTGAGATTTCTGAAATCCACTAAATTGCTTTTTTTTCTTCTTGCAGATATGAAATGATGAAAGCGGTTTTTCTCGGCCAGATATGGCAAAGTGAAAATGAAAAATCGTCGAAAACGGACTTAAATTTCGACGTAGAGCAAAGTGGGCTGCAGATTCGGATTCGGCGTGAAAAACTACATACTGTGCATATGTCTCCTGGTAAATTCTCAAAAATGGTCAATTTTTGTAAAAATGGGCAGGCTCATTTTTTCGAGTTTTTTTCAAAAAATTTTTTTCGAGGTTGGCGTGGATATGGGGGTTTTCGAGGTCGCTGAAGCCGAATCCGACTTTAGATTTTGGCGCCGACTCTCGCCAAGCGAGATATGGCCGAAAAAAAATGAAAAATGGTCCGAAATGGACCAAAAATGGGACGTAGAGTAAAATGGACCGCAAATTCGGATTCGGCGTGAAAAATTACATACAGTACATTCGAAATTTTCTGCCATTCAGTTAGTTTTGAGTCTCTTATTGAGATTTCTGAAATCCACTAAATTGCTTTTTTTTCTTCTTGCAGATATGAAATGATGAAAGCGGTTTTTCTCGGCCAGATATGGCAAAGTGAAAATGAAAAATCGTCGAAAACGGACTTAAATTTCGACGTAGAGCAAAGTGGGCTGCAGATTCGGATTCGGCGTGAAAAACTACATACTGTGCATATGTCTCCTGGTAAATTCTCAAAAATGGTCAATTTTTGTAAAAATGGGCAGGCTCATTTTTTCGAGTTTTTTTCAAAAAATTTTTTTCGAGGTTGGCGTGGATATGGGGGTTTTCGAGGTCGCTGAAGCCGAATCCGACTTTAGATTTTGGCGCCGACTCTCGCCAAGCGAGATATGGCCGAAAAAAAATGAAAAATGGTCCGAAATGGACCAAAAATGGGACGTAGAGTAAAATGGACCGCAAATTCGGATTCGGCGTGAAAAATTACATACAGTACATTCGAAATTTTCTTCCATTCAGTTAGTTTTGAGTCTCTTATTGAGATTTCTGAAATCCACTAAATTGCTTTTTTTTTCTTCTTGCAGATATGAAATGATGAAAGCGGTTTTTCTCGGCCAGATATGGCAAAGTGAAAATGAAAAATCGTCGAAAACGGACTTAAATTTCGACGTAGAGCAAAGTGGGCTGCAGATTCGGATTCGGCGTGAAAAACTACATACTGTGCATATGTCTCCTGGTAAATTCTCAAAAATGGTCAATTTTTGTAAAAATGGGCAGGCTCATTTTTTCGAGTTTTTTTCAAAAAATTTTTTTCGAGGTTGGCGTGGATATGGGGG